>JAJNNQ010000034.1:2571666-3857500 GCA_027886175.1 Phylloscopus collybita | reverse complement strand
TATATATTGGCTGAAGTTAGATTTTTTTCTTCTAGATAAATGGTTAGAAAATAATGGTTCTTATTATTATTTTGATAATGGCTTTTTTTCATTTTAGTGTTTTGGTTTGGTTTTTTGTTTTTGTTTTTGTTTTTATTTTTGTTTTTGTTTATTTTAAAATTTTATTTTAGGTTCTTCATTTGTTATTGATATGTAGGTTTTTTGTTGGTGGTGGTTTTTTTTAAACAATGCGCCTTGCCAGTGCTTTGCAATATGTTTTGTCATTTAACAAAGCCAGACCTTCCTTGGCTGCATAGCTGCATTATGGCTGTGATCAGCAAGGACAGGGGAAATAGAAGACATGCTGCTCCCTATTGATCATCACTGCATGTGGGTCAAAATGTTTGTGTTGTTCTTTTACCTTTTGTGTGCTGAGTTCATTCATGCTTGATTACCCTTCTTAGCTTTGACCCACAGCCTTGAAAATGACAATAGAAAGAAAAGATGTTCAACACAATCACCAATAAAATGCAAATCATTAATAAAGCATATTTTTTTAAACATTTTGAAACAAATGTGTAAAAAGTCAAATGTGCCTGAATGACTTTAGATAACTATCAGTCTCCCTTGCTCAAGTAGCTGTCAGCTGTATTTCTTTCATTCCTCACAGGCATTAGACTGTGAGCTGAAATTGTTCAGAGGTGCTTTCCATCCCACATAGACTTACCCCTTCTTCTATGAAACATTCTGCTTTCTTCTTGTTGGTATACAGGGGTGAGGGCAGAAGTGGTCTCTTGCCTCAGAGTTGCCTGGGGCTTTGTTCTGTGATTCCCTGAGCCACTCTTCCTTGAGTCAGGGTGGGAATGACCCAGGGAACAGTTTTCACATGGGATTCAAATTTCTGGTTTTTAACCAAAAGGATGAAGATTCATAAGATGTGAGCAGCCAGCCTCCTGCATTTCTGAAGGCTGATGCTGCAGGGTGTCTGAAATGCCTTGTCTGCCTGAAGCACTGAGGGGGAAATGTGCAGGCAGCTGATCTCAGACACATACATGTGCATGTGTGCGAGTGCATGTGTCCTCTCCTCGGGAACCTTCACTTCCCAGCTCCCTGTGCTTTTGCCACCCTTCTCATCTCCATTTGTGGGTGACACATTGCTCCTGTCACGAAGGTTAGATCACCCTGGTGTAACCCAATGATATGCAGAGAGGAGACCTCAGATTTGAAAGGTGGTCGAATTCAGTCAGAGATATTAGAACAGTGCTTTTGAACTCATTTAGCCTAATAATTTCAATTATTAGTATTTAATTAATTACCAGTAATTTTAACAGCTAATGTCTGTCACAACTTGCCAAGATATTTTTGCACAGTGCTGCTTTCTGCTATGTGAACCTCCTTTGCACTGACAAACACCAGGTCTTTTTGTTGGTGAGCAACAAGTTGTGTTTGTCCCTGCAGGACTATGCCTATGAGAGGAAGATGAGTATGAACAAGTCCAGACATCTGAGAGTAAACCCTGCATTTGGCATGGAGCCCTGTGGCACAAGGGCAGTGGGTACTGCTGTACCTGGGATCCTCTTGTGAGTACCAGCTCCACAGCACAGGCTGGGGGTAAAGCAGTGCAATGCCCCATGCCGTAGGTAACAAGTGTGTTCAAAGGTTCAAGAGGCCACTTGATGGTTTTCACTGTTTAACCTTTGTTTTTAAGCACTGCTGACCACCTTTGTCTGCCTGTACTAGTCTGCAATTCTGCATGTATGTCCAGACACACACCTGTGCTGGGCTACTTTTCCCTTGCAAAACATTTGGAACATGCACTGTCTCTTTAGCTTCCAACTGAAGCATTTTAAGGAGAAAGATGGCCACTGAAGTGGAAATGTGTCAACTCTGTGCTAGCTGTAGGAAGAGTCAGAAGTCTGAGTGTATGTGTGATAATTTCAAAAAATTAGAAAAAACCCTGTGGTGCACCTAGATTTCAGAGTAAACTCTTCTGATCATGTTAGGCTGACTCATGACTAAGCACAGCAGAAAGGGCTCACCCCTTGTACTGGCAGGATGCTTTTTGGATCTGTGAGTTTAACTAGACCAGCCTTGTGACAGAGCTGAACCCTCATCTCCAGCCCTTGATTAACTTGGCCAGCAAAGTAGAAAGAACTGGAAACAGCCTCTCTGGAGACAGCATCATCCTAGAGAGGCGTGTGCTGCCTGTAGAATAGCACTGCTCCCTTTCTTTTTTAATCTCTCTTTACTGGAGCAGTAGTAAAATCTCAGCTCAACTGCTGTTATACTGGGCAGAAAGCCACCCAGCAGCTGCTTGGTGCTTCTTGTAGATGTGCTTCACCATTTCTGAGGACCCTGTGTTGTATGGATGAAGCATGAATAGCTTGACCCTGTTTGTCTGAGGAACCAGCACCCTATATCACCTCTCTGTGGCAAGAATCAAGGAATAGGGACTGAGGGGAAGACCCAAGAGGGAGAGCTGTAGGCAACAACTGCATTGTATCAACTTCCATTCAAGTCACACAGTCATGAAACAGATATGCTTCTGCTTGTGGGAGGGTCATTTGGAGTGAAATAATCTAATATCTAGGATACTGACCTTTTTGGTGGAGAAAGTTGACACTTTAACCCAACATGGTTTTTACACTGCCAGAGAAAGTAGTTAATCCTCTTGCTTACTGTAGTGAGTAAATCAAACATGGGGCTGGGCTGGTGCCCCATCAGTGATGAAGGCTCAGGGTTGTGCTCTGCATTGCTCGGGGCCCAAAACAGTCCTGCAGCCAGTGAGCAACACAAATAAAGATGAGATAAGGGTGATGAAGAGCACAGAGGAGAAAACACACTGAAGTAAGGCTCTGCTGCCTGAATGTTAGGCAATATTTTAGCTTCTGGAAAATGCTGTCTTTTACTTGAGTCTTTTTGTAAGTTCATAACACTGAGACAGCTGTTTTATCACCTGCCCCCCTCTCTCCCTCCCTCTGCTCCAGTAAGGTAAATCTAACTTAACTTTAAAAGACGATCAAATTGATACATTTCTAATAATACCTCAATTGTTTCCAGCTTGTGCTTGCATTTGCAATCTTCTACTTTTGTTTTAGATGTCAAGAGGAACTTGTCTACACTTTGAGCTGTACAACTTAGTCTAATAAAAGATACCACCACCACTGCAATTCTTTACTGAGAGCCTCATTCATCTGAATTCCACTGGGGCTGAGCCTTGTTCTGTTTTCTTTTGGGTCACAGCTCAAGTAAGGCCTTTGTTTGAGTAATGTCCACTGAAATGAAAAAAAATCTTAGTCAAGCACAACCTTCTCCAACGCACTTAAATCTATCGGCAGCTTGAAATGACAGGTGCAGCCCCCTCAGTTCTTGGGCTCACTGATTACTAACAGTGTGTTGACAGCCTGAATGATCACTATGGACCTTGAATGTTGTCCTTTAAAAATCCATTGCAGCTGAAGTGACTTTGGGCTGATGTGTTAAACTACTTGTCACCTTGCTTTGGCTCACAAGTTGGGAATTTCTGAGAGCTGAACAGTAAATATAGAGCAAATAAGCTGATATTTTTTTGTAAATGCTGGGCTGTGTTCATAAATACATTTAATCACAAAGAGGAAAGAAAAAAATGAGAGAGAAGATAGCTTTTCATTCTCCACTGTGTAGCTGTAATATGTACCATGTCACACATGATGTCTGGCACTTGAGAACAACAAAGATGATTGTTTGTGGGGCCTTGGCAGCTAAAGGAGTGCAGGATGCTGCTCAGACCCCTATTCTACCCTGTGGGCTCGCAGCTGCCTGGATCTCAGAAACCTGGAGCCAGTAGCTAAAGCAGATAATGGGATCAACCTACAGGGTGCTGATTCCTGAGGTGTGTGTGATTGCATCTGCACAGACAGCAGAGCATTATACCAGTTCTGGTTTGGAGTTGTCTGCCCTGCTGGTATGGCATAGCATCTGAGCCAGAAAGCTGCTCCATGGCCCTGTTTTCTGCATTTTGGTGACTGGAGCTGGCTTATGCTTGTTTATCTAGTAAGAAGTAGAGAGGCATTCCGATCTGTCTGCACTTGTTGGAGCAGATGGATGTGCCCTATGGCTGTGGCTGAATCTTTTCCCTATAAGCCTCATTCAGTCAGATTAAAAGGCCTTGTTTTCTTATGTGGAGCTCTGCTTTGTTCTTCTTTTAGTTTAAGATAAAATCTGGTTTGAAGACTAGCTGAGAGTCTCTCCGCCTGTAGAGCCAGTTCCTCTGCTTGATCCCCTCTTCATGTACTGTGCAAGCCTTTAAATGGAATTTCAGCATACTTTATACTATACTAACACAAGGCTTCCTAAGTGGGAGAGACTGGAGTAATGTTTACCTCGGCCCAAATGGTAGGGGGATTGTGAAGCTGCTCTTGTAAAAGTCACGTTTCTGGGTTTGATTTCAGCGAATTCACAGACCTCTTTTTAAGTCCTGTTTTGTAACATTTCTCCTTCCTCAGAGTCTCAGTAGTGCAGCTCCAGGAAGACTGACTGGGCGTGACCTACCATGTAGGCTGCCTGCAACAGTGGGAGCTGCTAAATAACCTGCCTAAAGATTTTCACAGATTGCTTGTGTTAAACTTCAGGGATATATTAAAATAGGAATCAATGGATTTAAACTTGTAGTGTCATGTGGCACATGGCCTAATTGTTATGTTTGGTGTCATATGTTGGGTGTGTCCTCTTGGTGGACAAAGACTGAAAGGCAATGATGAGTGCAGCTGCTCTGTGTCCTTAGGGTAACCTTCCTAGGTAGGTTGAACAATTTGCTCCAGTATTTAGCTGCTAAATGAGATCCTAGGATTCAGAAAAATCTAGTCTTTATTATAATTTTGACCTACTACTCTCTTACCATCAAGGCAAATCCCTGAATACCCAAACTTAGATGACTCTCAGGGTGAATTTCTTAATTTTGAGTCACTGCAACCATGGAAATATTGTGCTAACTGTGCTGGCTGATTTACTTCTCCCTTCTCTCTTCCAACATAACCTTTGCTCCACCATCTCTGCTATCTTCGGTTTCAATGCATGTCAATTTTAAGATTTAGTTCTCAGTGCAATGAAATATGTACTGGGTAAGCTAGCATGGGTTTTCCTCTTTCTAGGTAGGAGCATAAATAAACCTAGCCTTAGTGATGTGCAATCCAGATGCTGCAATATTGCAAGAAGAAATGATTGCCTAAAGAAATGATGAAAGCAAGATTTTTAAAGTGTGTTGATTCAGGGAAAACAACCCCAACAAAACAACAACAACAACAACAACAACAACAAAACCCCAAACAACAACAACAACAACCCAACCAACCAACCAACCAACCAACCAAAAAAACCGAAAACAACAAAACAAAACAAAAAAACCCCAAAAAACCCCAAAAACAAAAAACCCCAAACAAACAAAAAACCAAAACCAAAACAACAAACCGACAAACCACCATTGTACCTTCTGCAAGGAAGACATTTTGATTATCAGAATCAGGAAAAACTACTCTGAGGATACATATCATCCAGATCTCCCCTGCAGTGCATGGGTCAGTGCGGCTTTCTCAGAACCAGGGTTTCTCTTCTTTAGGTGTAATGACTGTCTCCTAGGGGAAAAAGCCCCAAAATAATGTGTCTTACAAGCAGTTAAAAAGAAATGGCAACACTACCAGAATTAAAGCACACAAGCTGCATCGCTATCCCATCTGTTTTAACCAGCCTCCCCACAAAACACCTCAGCCTGAGAAATACTTTTTTTCTTCAACCTCTTTCCTTCACAATTATTTTCACTTTCCATGCCTGGTCCTCCAGGAGCAATTAGGGCACCTGAGAGTTATTTGGAAGCAGAGAGGAAAAAAAATCCATTTGATTTCCCTCTGAAGAGACACATGTACAAGAGGAGAGCGAAGAGGGAAGTGGCAAACAGAAACAATGGAAAAGGTAAAGAGAGGGCAAGACTTTTGTTCACCACATATGTCTCTTCTGTATGCAATTTAGAGACCACCCAGCCACAAAACCTTATCACACCAGCCCGTCACTGCTATATCAATCCCTCAACTCTTATTTTTTTAATTTAATTTTTGTTTTCTTCTTTTTTTCAGTTTAGATTGTGCTTAAAAAGGTGTTCAGACATTTCTAAAACTCATCAAGTAGCAGCAGTGGTCTCTAAGGGCACTTGCTGTGAAAGACATATACTACTCCTTTTCAACTCATCTCTGCTTTGCTTATGTTCACAGATATTGCAGACACACAAATTCCAGCCCTCCCCAGCACTCAAGATCAAGTTAAGGTGATATATGTGTCCACTGTCTTCTGTGCTTTACCTGAAGACATGCTCCAATGCCAGTGACAGGAAGTGTCTTGTTGTTTGATTTGCTCTGAAACGTGCCATTATTTCATCATTTAGCAAATCTAGTTCCTCAATATGTCTGCTTTATTTAAGCAGTCAAAGGGTCCTACTACAACCACAGAAAAAGACAGACTCTGATAGGAGCAATTAGGTATAAAGATTTAAAATCAATAGCAGGAGGAAGGGCTAAAGCAAATGAGATTCCAAAGGGGTTCTGCCTTGGAACCCCCTCTTTACATTGCAAAGGCTCAAAGACCAACAAGCCAGGACAAAAGTGGCCATGGGATTAATTTATATTTCCAAGTAGGGACTTGCCTCATATAGCTTTAAAAGTACACATTGCAACAACGATTCACAAGTGGTAATGCCTTAAGTTGTTCAAAGAGGTTTTTTTTTTCCACCAAACTGTGTGCCACTCAGCTTCTGCTCCAACAATCGTGCTTTCACTGCCTGTAGTCAGCAATATGCCTTAACTTGTGGTAGATAAAATGTCCTGCAGAAGTACACACAAATATTATTTATTGTTCTCTTGCTGTTAGTACAAACAGGATTAATGGCTATTAGTACAAACCACTGCTTGTTTGCAGGCTGGAGCCTCCTACACACCTCAGACTTAAGCAGGTTAAAACAGAGAACAAAATTCAACCCATCACCAATCAAAACTTTAAGCTGCAGCAGGCATAACCGCTGGCGTGAGTTTAACCACTGGGACTATCTCAGCACCAGATTTTGATATTTTTGTTTTCATGGTACTGCACTGACATACACTGAACACTGCACAGTCCAGCCAGAAGATAGGAGCCCAAATTAGGAACCACTGGATAAACACTGTCCCTTCTTCACCGCAGCCAGAGAAGATGATCATAATGCTGGTAGGCTTCAAGTCTGTGAAGTTATGTTGTTCTGCCTTTCCAGGGAGCACTTACACATGCAACTGAATAAATTGTCTTCTAAACTTTTAGAATACAATACTGTAAAAAAAATTGTCCTGAAAAAGTATTTTGTCAGGGAGAGGATCACTGTTATGGGCACAAAGCCATCCTGTGCCATGCATGTCACAACAAGCAGCTTTGCCACAAGCTCACACTCAGACCCTTGCAGAGTATCCTTCCAGGCCTGACCAGTCCTTGCACATGTACCACTTTACAGAAGATCCTGCCACAGAGGCAACTTGCCACGGGAGGAAAAATGTGCTACAACTTAAAGTGATATGTAGTTTTCTCCAGCTGGGCAAAAAGAAGCCAAAGTAAACATCCTTTTCAGACAAGAGAACTGAGCTGGCAGAATTGGTCCATCAGGTAGTATATCAAAGACAGGAAAAGAAACCACAAGAGCTGAGGATTTTAAAATAAGGGGGTGTAACTGAAGAATTGGCTTCTTGTAGCAAATTTGACTATCATATCTGTAAGAGAGTGAAAGTAATCCTATCCCAGAAAAGCAATCCTAAACCTTACTCTTTCAAACATGATCATGTTTAAATCATTACAAAATACTTGGAATATGCAAGTAGTGGATTTTTTCTTACAACTGTATATAGATACTAATTTCATTTTTTTTTTTAAAAAGCAAATTATTGGAAAAGAAAAGGGGGAGGAGAGACTGAAAGTTGTGGGCATTTGAAAAATCCTTAACTGATATTTTATTCCCTTACACTGTAGGCTGTGTATATCTAAAGAAAAAAAAAACCAAAAAACAACAATCTGGATGTAAAGATGTCTCTGTGCAGCCACTGTGAGAATGGAGACTACAAGTAATATTAGCAATTTTCTAGCAGACATGCTGAGCAAATGAAACCTTAGCTCTTTTTTAAAGTCTTCATTTTGTTGTCATTCTATGGCTACTGCAATTTGAGGTTACTGATGGAACATATACTTGTTCCAATCTATTAATTTGCTCTTTAAATAATATAGCCATGATGCATCTCTGCAGCAGCTTGCAAGTAGAGCTGCCAGTGCTTGTTAAATTTATTAGAAATGAAGATAAAAAAACTGCAGTGTGCTTTTTGGTATCCTCTTTGTGTGACTGAATTCAGGCAGACAGATGACCATGTGGGAAAATTGTTTACTCACACCAGGGAAAGTGAAAGTACAGGATTTTATTTAGTATATAGTGCATTTTATGTTAAAATCAGATGTCTGGGGCATAATAAGTTGTTCTTCCATGTGCAATGCCTCCACAAAAACAAAACACCCAAGCTCTAAATTCCCTAAAAGGTAAAGTTTGTATGAGGTTATTTCATATTTGATTAGGATGTCAATTCTTCTTTTTATCCTAAGGAGAAAAAGAAAAATCTGTTTTAATAAAAGTGTATTTTTCCAAAAACTGGCTGATTTTGCTCAAGATACCCTAGATAAGACTCTAATTGCTGCAGGGGAAATAATACTGTGCTCTGAAGGTTTGTTTGACTGATAGATGTGGCTAGAAATGAGACATAGCACCCTGGGAAATTGTAAGGCACAGGAGAAAGCTCTAACAAGGCACTTATGCATCCTGGAGTGTGTAATTATTCTGTCTGAATGCAGTTAAAGGAATTAATCAGTATACAGAAGGCAGAATAGCAATGAAGTCTTACTGACTATTGATTTTTAATAAGCCCAGAATAATGAACTGTCTTCAAGAAAATATCATAAATATATTTCCTGTGAAAATCAAGGAATTAAGGCACTGTGACCCTTGGGCTTTAATTTTAACATGTTTTAAATCCCTCAGGCAAGAGTCCATTTTCCTTTTATTTTTTTTTTTTTGAATTTTGTGGATTTTTTTGGTCTCTTTTTATTTTTAGAGTTTCATGGTCAAGAACTTGCAGTATTTTCTCAGACACTCTTCAGTTAGCCTTTTTTATGTCAGTTGTGCCTGTGTAGCTCTTCTGTTGTGGATGCAAAAGTGTATATTATGTTGCTCTTTTTGGGGAAATGTCCTCTCCTCTACTGGGGAGCTAGCATATGGTCCTGTTGTTGTACTTATTCAGCCCACATCCCAAGGGTGTGTGAATGCTGGAAGGGAGAAGGGACAGGTTTACATTACCTCCTAATGCCCACAGGACTGGGAATTGGTTGCCTCTTGGAATTGCTGCAGTTTGGGTATCATGAGAAGCACTGACTCCTTTGAAGAGGTAAAAGTTTTGTTCCTGAAATGTGGCTTCTGGTAGAAATGCTGTCATGCTCTGCCAGAGGGACTTGCTGGAGGTTCTAATGCTCCTGATATCACCTCTTAACAGCAGGAAGGTGAGGCTGTGTGAATCACTTGCACCAAGATAAAAATAAAAGTTAGGTAGACAGTAGAAGCTGAAAACAGAACCCCTGGACATTTGGTTGTGAGAGCAATAGCCATAGGAAAAAAATCTTTGGGAGGGTACAATGCTTTGAGATTTTTCAGATTTTTCTGAAAGGGTGGGGAAATTCATTCAAATGCCAGGAGAAAAAGGAAATAGATAATCTGTCTTGCAGAGCATAGAGTAAGAAGAAGTGGCACTCCTGCACTGGCCTGTAGATGCTGTGAGACAAAATGCCTGGGGACATGGTGGGGGTTTTTAGGGACTGCTTGAGCAAGCAGTTGCCTGAAGTGTCATCAGCAGCCTGCCCTGGGCAAGAAGAAAGATTAAATTACCTCTTGCAACCCCTCCCAGCTGGTCACTGTGTCATCCCAGAAAGGGAGGACATGGGATGGGAAGAACCCTTTATTTTGTGGTATTAGGGAGTACAGGAGTGACTCAGAGTCACCTCTTTCCTAATGTGGGAGTGAGTGCTTTGTCACCCTGTGCAGCATCTGGCAGTCTCATTCTGCAGCTGTTCATCCTCTCAGAGGTTTCCTTAAAGCCTGTGAGACCCCCTGAGTTTTCTCCTTTGGGGGACATGCAGCACAAGGTGCATCCTTTGTGCTGCTGGCAAGGGACGGGGCCTTTGATCCTGTGAGTGTGGAAATTATGAAGACAAGAAATGTCCAGGAGCAAAGGAGAAAAAGAAACTTTTAGTAATTGTGTCACACTGCTGCTGTTTTGAGCACTCCAGTAGAACAGATCTGGTGAAGAGGCTGTGCTGGTGAATAGGCTGTCAGCAGTGAGGGGGCTGGGAAGATGCTGGTCCTCCAGCTGCACCTCCATAACTGCCTTTGTTGTTTTGGACCTTATGAAAACACAAGAAGGATCATCCTTTTAAACATATTTTTATTTTCTAGCAAGTAAACAGAATTTATCTGTATGCAAAAAAGACATCTTGATGCTCTATGTCCATTGTTAAAAATACTGCCTTTTGTGACTGTTTGATATTAATGGATTGTTATGTCAAACACAGCCTCTTTTGAGGAAACAGCTCACAGATCCCCTCAGTAGAAAACTCCTCATCTGAGCTATTCAGAGACTGATATTTGGATAAACCTGTGGAACAGAGCATCAATTTGTGAAATAATTCACTGAAATAATCCCCATGAATGACATTAACTAGGTCATAATTTTTCATGGCTGTCTTGATACACCTGCTTTATTTTGATAAATGCCTGTTAACCTGAAAATCATTTTAGGCTGATACTTTTGACAGACAGGAAGTCTGTGTACTGTCTGTTTGTGGCTGCTCTTGAGACCTACCCAGCTCCTGCTCACAGTAACAACAGGGCGCCCACTGCCTGTAGGTGCTGAACATTTTAGTTCTTGTAAGCTCTACTTTTTTTCTATTCCCTTTTCTTTAAGAACCTGTCACAAATTAACCCAAGTGACAACATGGGGTAACAATTTTTCATGAGGCTTCCTCACAGTCTGGCCAACCAGTTAGCTATATGTCATCTGTGTCTTTTAGCATTGCTTTTCTCTACTTTCTTTCCTCAGCAGCAGTTTGATGTGATGTAACTCCTTAAAAGAGTCACAGCCTGTAAAAACTGAACCCATCCCTTGCATAGAAGTGTTACTTTACCTCCTGCTCCTCCCAAGGGCTTCAAATGCGCTCACTTGTAATCTCAATTGTCAAAATAGAAGCAATGGTCACAGGAAAATTTGGTTTATTTTCGTGCAGTATACTTTTAAGATCACCGGTTCTGGATGGGAATAGGGTACATTTTGTCATCTGCCTATAGGAATGTGTGATTGTGCTGCTTTGGACTCGATGAATTGCTGTCAGGGTGTAACTGGCAGCTACAGTCAATGGTGAAGGTCTCTTCTGACACCAGCTCTCTGCTTGCTGCTGCAGGCAAGGTGATTTCTTAAGGCTGAAATGCCACACATGAGAACAGGAATATGTTGGGCCACCTGTGTCCTTCAGGAAAGAAACCGCATTTTTAGAGACAAGAGTTTAAACAGAACTTGCACAATAGGTGCTAATTAGCTGCCCTAGGAAGCTCCCTTATGACAAAGGCCCGTTCATCTCTGCCAGCCTGAAACATGGGGGGTGCCGCAGGAGTTTCTCTTTGGCACTGTGTCCTGCCATTGAGCAAATCCTCATGGCTTCAGGTGATGCAGATGCACAGGGGTGTTTTTCTTCGTGCTGCTCAGCTCTCTGCATCCAGCCAGGCTTCCTCTCATCGGGGCTGTCTGCTCATGCTCTTGGATTTATTTCAGCTCTTCCAGGCTTTCTTTGCTTTCCTTTGTTTCCCTTGGCAGCACACAGAAGCACACAACTGTGTTTCAGCCCAGTCTAAAATCCTTTCATTGGCAGCTGGTCCCCAGAAAAAATACCTGAATTCTGAGTTTGGGTTGAGGGCTTTATTTTTTCCTTTGCTCAAGCCTTAAATTTTCAGTGATCTGATTATACTACAATGATGGACAAAGGATTTTGTTTTCCCTAAATGGATGGAGGAATGATGATCAGAGTACTGTCATCTGTCACAAGGTCTTTTTGACCTCATGAATGTCAAAGAGAGAGAGCTTGAAGGTTGTTAATTTATATCACAGAACAAATATAAATATATTCTCCAACAAACTTGAATTAAATGTTAGATTAATTCTTAGTGTTGCCCTTTATCTGCTGCATCAAATATCCTGAGTGGGTTTTGGTTGAACTTGCTCCAGAGAAAGCCCAAGCAAAAGAAATTAAATTATGCTTGGTTTGGTCTTCAAACCCTGAGCTGACCCTAGTTCACTTGACATTTCTTTTCAGCTTTGAGGACTCTTTAGACCTTCAAGCATGTAATGCAGTTGGCCTGAGCTAGCAGCCCTGTTTTCTGATGTGAGGAATACTTTCATTTAAGTCCAGCAGTTGCCTACCTTTTCTATTCTAAGATTACAAATAGTTTCACTGCAGCTGGGACTACTGGCATGCAATAAGCTGCAGGCATGCTGCAGGAGTGTAAGTCTTTGTATGGTTTGGAGACTATACCTTTGTGCAATTTGATAAACATTTTAAGTTTGGATTAGTTTTAGCAGGATTTGGGATTTTTTCTGACTGTTTCTGTAATATTTCCTTGTAGCAGGAAAATAAGTAGTTTCATCAGTTACAACCTATTAGTAGTCAACACTTGTAGCAAAATTTACAATCTAATGCTAGGCAGTTGTTATTCCAGAAGATGTTTACATACTTAATGAAGTATGAAAAATCATTAAAAGGAAGAGAACACAAAAGAAAACTTTTTGACCTTGTGTTCTACTCTTACAGTGGTCAAAAAAATCATTCTGGCTGTTGTCAGTAATTTAATCCAACTCACAGAAGGATAAAATTATGGACAGAAACCCACCCATCCAAGCTTGAGGCACAGCCACTCAGTAGAGGCTCTGTCAAACAAGAAACTGTTGTAGCACACAGTGGCAAGAAAAACAATTACCCTTTATCTTGTTTCTTTGTTCGTTTTGTTTATACACCAGAAATGTTATTTTAAAGGTCTGAGCAAGTGATAATAATTCTGCTCAAACACCCACACACTGGCACTATCACTCTGAGACAGGTTGGGATGGAAAAGGAAAGAATTCTCTGCTTTGAGGACAAAAATGGGCAAATGAGCTAAGCTGTCAGCTCCAGATTTCATGTATTTTTATATAAAGATTTTGGAAGAAAGGAATATTAATTGACAGGGAAAGTGAATGTGAAAGACAATTACGTACCAGTAATTTTCAGGTGGTTTCCCTTTTCTGTAGGTGTAGAAATCTGTTCAATTGCATTTTACTTAATTTTTCTTTTTGTTTAGAGAGATTTGTGCTTTTATAACTTTGAGGCAATTCTAAAGACGGCCTCTAGTTTTGGGGCAAAGTCACCATCTTCATAAAATATGTAACATTGTGTACTCAGTAGCTGCCTGAAGTCACTTGTCAAGCTTCTCTTTTTAATTACAGACCATCTACCATGTTCATCATGATGATCATGCTAAAGTTTTCAATTCTCCCTTTTGTTTCTGTTTAAAATGTTAGAGAGTACCTGAATGAAATGCTCTTACCCGTTTTCACTCACGTTCCTATAAGATGAGCAGTACTGATTTCAGCTGCAAAATAAAATATTGTAATCTATAGATGATTAATAGTTTTTTGGAAATAAAGTCATCAAAATACAAAAATATAATGAAGGATTCTAGAAACACATATATATTATATATAGGTATTAAAATATATGGTATATATATAAATAAAAGTGAAAAATGCACGAAATATTCCTGTTTTCTATTTGGTGTATAATACCTTAGAGTGGACAACAGCTCTTACAGTCTGTTCAGTGTTGCTGCTGGTATGTGAGACCCTGTTTTGGGTCTCAGCTAGCATGAAATAATCTAAAACTGTGTTGGGAACCAGTGTACTCCTTGCCAGGAACGCTGAGATTTTATGTGGAAATAGTTTGCCTTTGGAAAACTTTGCTGTTACAAGAACTTTGATCCTGCTTCATGGAAAAAAATAATCTCAGGAAAGCCCTCTAAGTTAGGAGCATTAATTCCTTTTTGTAGGCTGAGAGAGCTAGCTTTTACTTCTTCACAAAAATCATATAGTGCTTCATTTTTCTGAGCCCTGGAGATTGTGAAAGGCCTCTGGAAAATGGTGTAATGATTTAGAAGAAAAGTCTGTTTTGTCTCATCCAGCAGGAAGTATGCTTATCAATGCGGCTGCTAAACCACGGATTTTCTAGGGAGCGCTCCATGTACAAGTTGATGATCTTGATCCATAAAAGAAGGCTCTTAGACATGACTCATAAACTTGTCTGTGATTCAAATGTGTTCCTCAGTTTTGAATAAATGAGTTGTCCAACGACCTAAACAGGCCCTGTCTATGCTTTCATCTGCATCCAAATAATGGGGTTAACCCTGTGGTAGGTGTAGCTGCACTGCACGTGGTGGACAGCAGGTCAGCCTTACAGGGCCATAAGCAAATGCTGTAGCAGCAGATTATAATTACAAACACCTATTTATTAATATGAACATATATCTTCCACTTTTAATTCTTTCGTTTCCTGGAAAAAATACCACAATGTTATCAAAAATAATTTCCCCCATGTGCATGTAGTGTGTTGATTAACAGGTTTAATGACTTTCACTGTTTTTATAGCCTTCTAAAGTCTTATCTGTCTTCCTGGCTTTTGTGCTTTTTCAAGTCATTTAGAAAATCCTGAAAGGAAGACAAAACAAGGGGTTTTGAGACAGTGAAGTGAGACAGCTGATTAGTCCTAAGGAAGCTTCAAAGTAGATAAGCAGACTAGGTCAGGTTTGCAATAATGATAAAGATAAATAACTCAAAAGAATCATTCATTCTGGAGTGCAAAACACTTTACTGGAAGATTTATTAAATTTATAAAAGAGCATGCTCAGGAACATTTGGATTAAAAAATAACACAGCTTAAGCTTGTATGTCTTCAGTTAATGGTTTGTTCTTGAAAAATGGAGAGTGCACTGAACTATGAAGTTCTGAAAAAGGCTTTTAAATCTCTTTTGATTCCTTTCCTTTCTGTGTGTAGGATTTTGTTTTCTTTCTGACTAACCTAAATATTACTTTTGTTTTTGGAGATCTGCAAAGAATGGCACATAATGTTTTTCTTTCCAGAGTGTGCACGTGCTTTTAACCATGTCACTCTGTTCTTATCCACATCGATAATGTGAGTTTGTGAATCTTTTTCCTTCTCAAACCACATCTCCACTTTTCCACCTACTGTAACTCAGGACAGTCATGTTTTTCAAATACTCTTGTTGATACTTTGATTCCTCTCCCTGTGTGAGAGTGCAGAAAGTGATGAATGTCTTTCTCTGCAAACCTGGCTCTTATGTGTGCATCAAGCAGGAAGATGGACCATGTCAATAGCTCTCAAATTACCTTTCAAAATCCACATTAACAGAATTTTTCTTAACAAATTTTCTTTGAATTTAAGGAGCAAGAAGCAGGTACAATTTCACCCCATCCACTGATGCAGAATCTCTGCATAAAAGAAGACTTTTGCAATTCTTTAAAAATCTGGTCTTGAGTAGAAACTATGTAACTTAGTTTTAAAAATGTATTTAAATTTGCCAGATATTACTACTTCCTTTCCATTCCCCTGTCAACCTCTAGTAATATAGGTAGGTCGATTTTTCTTACTACAAGTTGATCTTCATGGTCCCTACAAAGATTTTAAAACTAGACAGAAAATAAATGTGCTAAAAATCAGAAATTACTCAACTATCTGAAACTGGAGAGGAAACATTTGTGCCATCACTGACTTTTATTTTCTGTGCACTGAAGAGGATTTGTGTATTTTTTTTCCTGCCTGGATGGCCAATACAATGTGAGGCATTAAAACTTCCATTGCAGACAGAACTCTGTTTATAGCAAAAATAACTGCTGTGGAAAAGCATATATATTATATTATATTATTATATTTCTAAGGCAATAATCACCTTCTCTGAGAACTGTGTCTTTGAAAGGATAGCACTCCCATCCCTTCATAACTCACTGTACTGCCTTCAATGATGTCTGATCAGTACTGTCTTTGTTTGAAAATGATAGTGCCTCTGAGAAAAGTACTAGCTGTGCTTAATCTCTACCTGTATGGGTTTTTTTTTGTGAGGATTGTTTAGCACATATTATTAGATCAGGCAAATTATGTTTATGTTGACTGCTGCAGCATCAGCATTGACTGGGCAACACTTGCCTGGTGATGTGTACACCAGGTGCATGGACAGGTGCATGTCCACATCTTAACAGGTCACTTAGAGCTCCTTTATCATCAGTAGAGGAAAACAAGTGAGAATGGTCAGGCATGGGTAGTGCTTTGGGTGTCTAAGTTTCTGGTTAGCGAGTTTAATTTTGCACACCCCTATTACCTATTGCAGTATAGTTACACTGCAATACTGGGTTGTTTCTGCAGGCCACAGTTCTCTGAAATACTTCTACAGCTTGGAATTAGGGTGTTGCTATTACTTCACAGTGAGAAAACCTTTTCATTTGCTGTAGCAAAAATGGAGTTACACAGTTGAAGTTCTTCCCAGTTTGAGTCACATCAGTGGATATTGTGTGTAGCCACTTGGCACCTGGCTCTAGGGATGGGAGAAGCAGGCTGTCAGAGGCAGCAGTGCTGCCTGCATCACCCAGCCATTGTCATGCATCCTGATTTGTGCAGGCCAGAGAGAAGGGCAGGTGAGCAGGTGTGATTCTCCCAACGGGACAATGCAGGCTTTCTGACTCCTTCTCCTCAGGGTTTCCCCACATCCTTCTTCTCATCCCATCCTTCCTGCCTCTACTCCCAAAGTCAAGCTCCTGCCTCATGACTGAGGTGTCAAAACTAAATTCTGCTGAGAGCAAGCACCTAGGTAAGTTTTTTGAAACAGAAACCAGCTTTCAAACAATTTCCTTCCTTGTGCTCTTTCTTAATATTTTCCTGTTTTCCAGTATACATGCACTAACTTGCAAAGCCTGGGATATAGGGTATCTCTCTGGTCAAATCTAGGGCAGATGAGAAAGTTGCTGTGTCTTTAAGAGGCGTTGTGCTCTGAATTGATTTATGAAGACCAGACTTGCATGATAGGCACATAACTGTTTTCAGGTAACTATCATGATGTATTTCAAATATTTAGAGATGCTCTTCAGTACATTTTCAGCAGATGGAAGTTGTAAGGTATTAGAAACCAGGCCAAAAAAGCTGCCTCCTTCTCTCTGCAAGTGAATCAGAGCTTTTGTAAAGTGAACAGGTTTCTTTCTGCTGATGAAAGTTAGGCCATTCCCTGAAAAGGGAGGAACAGCACTTTATTTACATTACTTTTTTTTCCTGTCCAGGCTTGTGTTTTTTTAGTTTGAAGGAATTCCTAGCCTGAAGGAATTCCAAGGACTATTTTACATGATGTTGTCCTCATGTCAGTATTCTTCAAACAGCTAAGCAAGGTGATGTTTCCGTGTTTTAATTATTTCTTATACTTTGTTTCATTCATTTTATTTTCTTGACAGTGTATGCTGCACTTGTGTGGGAGGTTTGTTAGAGGACTCCTTGCAAACAAGACTTGTACTGCAAACAAACCAAATGTAGTCCAGGAATCATTGTTAGAGAGATTCTGGCATGGCTAATCATGCACTGGACTTTTTGCAGCAACCTGGGGTGAACAAATCTCAGTGAGCTGAAGGATTGCAATGTATTTATATAGTGTATCCACAGCCACTGGTGTGTCTATGAACAACTGTGGTGTGAAAAGAAAGAAGATAATTCAATTTATAGAATAAATTGTACATTGTGTTCTTCCTCTACTTCCCAGCTGAGAAACAGCAGGCACACTGAATGTACATACCATTTCCTCTCCCAACCCCTTTCTTTCTTTTATAATAGCTTGGCTTCTATTTTATGTTCTTTCTTCAGCTTGTAATTTCATTTGGATGTGATTGGAAATAATGTATAGTTCACTAGAGGAAGAGAATTCATTGTGCAGTGTGTTGGAAAGAAGAAGGGGGAGAGAAAGACAAAGAATAAAAATGCATTTAAATTTCACCTGTACAAGGAGCTCCAGCTTTTCTAAGCTGTGGTGGATACATAAGGAGAAAATAAGGAGAAACAGATTGTTGTTGCATTTTGCCATCTGCTCAGTATGCCACAGATATCTTTTATCAGCAGGGAGTTATTATCACCATTTAAAAACCATGCTCTCTTTAAATAGTCTCTCTCTGTTTCTCTCTCTTAAAAAAAAGCAAACCCAAAAAACCAACCAAAAAAACCCAACCAGTATAATAAAAAAGGTAATTTCCACCATTTAAATACATTTGTGTATTTTTTCCCTACTGGACTGAGTTTTTGTGCTAGCAGAAGAGGCCCTGTCTCGTGTCACTTGCTGCCTTGTCCATCCTTGACTGTAAGGGATTGTGAGACCTTCCCAGCAGATCCCAGCCAGCCCAGCCAGCCTGGATGTGGCTCCAGGTGCTCTGTGCCAACATGACTTGGCTTGACAAGTGTCTGCACTGGACTGTAGTGCTGCCACTGTGTAACTCTGTAGGACTTTGCTTTTATATCCCTCCACCAACCCCCAATTTACGGGTGAGCTGTGCTGAGATCACCATGCAGGCACATTTCTGATCCAACCAGTTCTGGAGCTTAAGTTACCAAAAAGGGAGTGTTAAGATTTATGCAACAGAAATGTACATAAATCTGTTCCTCGTTCCCTATTTTTATCACAGCAGTAGCAGCAGCTGCAACAGTGGATCTCTCCATAGGTGCTTCTGTGCCATTTCCATCTGTGCTCCTTGTCCCATCAATACCTGTCCTCATTTTGGAGACACAGAGGTACTTAACTGCATGCTTGGGTAAGGCTACGTATGCATTCCCTGGGACCCTAACTGCACTTGAATGCAGCTCTTTCCCCTGTTAATTCCCATTGCATCTCTCTGAGGCTGTTCCTTTACAACAGGAATCACTCCATTTCATGTCAAACAATTTTTCCATGCACCAAAAAGTTCCAAGTTTAAGTTAACCAGCTTTTTTTTTTTTTTTGCTTTTTTTTTTTTTTTTTTTTTTTTTTTTATCTTTGCATGTATTGATTGGTTCAGATACACTGCTTCCCCAGAAATTTTATCCCAATCCCCCATGTAAACCGTCTCTTCTTGCTTTCCATGTATGTACATTAAACTAAGAACATGTACATTAGCCTGTGTAGTTTCAAGAGATTTCTCTAGAGCAGCTACTGTTTACTTTACCGTGTTATAAGGGAGGGCTACATCCTATTTGGAGAAATGTACAGCTACAGGTAAGACATTTTTGAATGAAAATAATACTAATTACACAGAAAAAAGATAAAAAGGGTACTGGTACTGGCTCAGTTTTTTGACAGTACTGCCCAAATATTAACCAGTCCCAGTTCCAGTTACCTTCTCTTACAGGATGGGACACCAAACCAAAACAGAACAAAATGTGTGTTCATTGCTCCTTGTCCTTGTCCTTGGATCTGCCATGAGTTGATGGGACTAGATGAAGAGAAGCAAAAGCTAAAGGAAAGTTAATATATTTTTATTTGTAGGTTGTTTTGGAGAACACTGGTAGCTGTTTTGATTTTATCTATGTGGACTGGACCACTGGAGATCATTGATATTGTTGGCAAGGGCTTTTTTCTTAAATTTAATCCCGCTCTGCATTGTTCTGAACATTCATCAAAGGACATTGCACCATGCAGCCGAAGTAAATTTCTATACTGGCTGAAATCAGTTGAATGATTCAGTTCTCACAGTGACATAGCCCCTGTCCCACTTGAACTTCTTTCCCAACTAATGCAAACCATAATAAGTACATTGTAAGGCTTTGATTGGTCTCCTCTATTCTAGGAATGTCAACACTAAGGATTCATGAAGACTTATGAAAACATATATTTATTAAAAACATACTTCTATGAGATAAGGTTTAGAGACTTTAGTCACAGATCTCTTTTGTTGTGGATTTTCTTGGTGTGGTTACTTATTATTAAATTTTTAAAAGAGCAACATAATTTGCCAAATACGATATGATTCTCAAATATATTGACATTAAAGCAAAATGAGGTTGTTGAGAAATTTGTCTAGTTTACAGAATCCCTATATTGGATAACTCTCAACTTCTTATTCATGATTTTTTATGAACATAAATATAAGATTCTTTGATTGTAAACTTGTATAAATGAATTTTAAGGATCCTTTATTGAAGGAGATTCCAAGACAAGGAGTATAGAAAACATAATGATAGAAGGAAGAAGTGTTCTGGTTTTGTTTATTCCTTTTGATATATCTCTACAGAAGACCAGGACCCAGTTACAAATGAGAGTAGCCTGAATGCTAGTCTTTTACGGGCAGCATCTGACAGCAATGCACCAAGGTGGAAGTCAAGGATAGTTTTGGAAAAGAAAGCCTTGGCCTTCAGCTGATGTGTGATGTGTCAGTGGGCAGCCTCCTCCTGTTCATGCAAACAGTGATTCTGCCTGTGATGGATGGAGAAATGATATTGGGGCAACTGATTTGGAGAGCCAGAACTCGGCTTTCACAAGGTGAATAATTTTCTAGTCTTCATTCACAAAGTAGGTAACTCATCTAGATATGATTAATTTATAACATATAACTGCTATATTGGATATGACAAGTGTTTCTCACAGTGAATATGGTCATTTGGTGTTGCAAGGCAAAATGTTGTCTCTGCCTTTTTACCAAGGTCTTTTTCATTTGAGTAATTCTGTGTACATTCTGTCTCTGTGTACATTTTACTTTGCAGCCTCTGTGAGATATGGTAATGCCAACTCTTGCTGTTCAGCTAGGTCAGACATTTCCTGGTTGCATCACCATTTGCTGCTTCTGGAGAACCTATAACCTTGGCTACACAGTATTTGTAATTTATTCTGCTGTCTCCCTCGAGGGTGCTACCAACACGTGAGCCGTACTTTTCTTCCTTGTTTTAGTTGTGAGTCCTGCAATACAGATAGAAGTAGAAATTAAAATAGTACTCTGCCTTGTGTCTGTACTGCCTTTGTCAAACAGTTCTCCCATTGTATATATCCCTACTATTTCTCATCATATGCTGGTAAGAGCTGCAAGGACACTGTTGGGTAAAGGTCATGTGAGAGAGCTTGTCCATTCATTCTCTAAGAAAAAGGAATTTGCCAAAGTGGTACATTGCTTTTGTTTAGTGGATCTTGCCCCCATATACTTTTAAGAAAGGATTATGTTATGGTGTTAGTAGCCATCACACGTTTAACTATTATTTTGAGGGTATTTGATACACAGGAGTTTTTCCCCTTGCATTACAGCCTCTTCTCTGTCTGATCTTATTTGTTTGTTTCCATTGACAGTTGCTTTTTAAAGTTATGCTAGCTCTCAGTAGATGCTAGAGGTGGTCACACTGTGCAAAACAAACTGAACATGGCAGTGTTCCCTTCTCCTGTGGTTGAGCAGCAATGGTGAAAGCAACTCACTCTATGCTCTTCCCAAATCACAAAATGATAGAACTATTTAGGATAGAAAAGACCCTTAGAATCGTTGGGTCCAACAAATGCTGGGCTTTCTCCTGAGTCTCTGGCCTGGTTTGAAGCCATGCCAGCAACCATGTTTGGAATGCCAGGAGGCAGCTGAAGCAGTGTTTTGGGTCTCATGGCTCAGGTTGTTTTAGGACAGGCCTTTCAAGTTGATTCACCAAACACTGACTCTTTTTCTGCTAGCATAAAGAACATGTTTTTTCAATAATGTATTTATACGCCAGGCTAGATTTTGTCTCCACATGAAATGTTAAAATATTAATCCTGCCTCTGTGCTGTCAGAGTTGATTGTGGCTGTCAAGATCTTTAGGGCAGAGCTCAGGAAAGATCTGATGCAGTGCCTGCCTGTGGGCAGGGAGTCCCTGCCCTGGGCTGACCTGGCCCCAGCAACAGCTTTCCAAACTCTCACTGGTGTATCTTGCAACCCCTTATGTCCCCTTTTGTGGCTGTGTCCCTCTGAGGATGGGAGCTGAGCAGTGTGTCCTAACGTGGCTTTAGCAATGTTGCAGCTAATCTAATGCCTGCTCTCTTGCTGGCCTGGTTCTGACATGTCATCACATCTTATTCCATCTGAGCTGTAATGCTGTCATGCTGAAACGCACAGGGAACTGATGTTTATGGAGGCACCCTTGTCTTTGGGTACTTTACATAAGTGGGGCCAGGTGCCCCTTGCATTTTTCATCTTGTCCTGCTGTTATGTCTCTAGGGTGGTACACCTGAGCCTGTATTTTATATACCCCCTAAAAAGGAGGAAAAATAGCCTGTAAGATTTTTTTGGGGGCAGAGGTGGGTTAGGAGTAAAGAACTGACAGGGTTGATATTTATCCAAAATCCTGGAATTTTTCAGGAATGATAAGTATTGAGTTTATGCCCCAGGGTAATTTTTTTTTTTTTCTTTTCAGAGGGGTGTCTCAGCTTTGGATTTGTGCCCCAGAGGTTGGGTTTGAGTCCCAGGATAAAATGTTTTTTTTTTCTTTTCAGAGGGGTATCTCAGCTTTGGAGAGCAGAGATAATAAAATGGGAAGAGGAATTGCTATCCATATAACATCATCAGTCTGCTCAACCAGGTGCCAATATTTATACCACCATGTCTACACAGATAAATCTCAAAATGTTTCTCAGCATGTTTGGCAATCTTTGCTGTGCTCCCACTGTTTTCAAGTTCAAGTAATGTCATTCTGCAAAGCAGCTGTTGGGATAAGAAAGGGGAACTTAATCTCAGATACACAGTATAACAAATTTCTGATTGTTATTGTAGTCTGACTGAGTTTTGACTAGAAAATTTCAGGAGATATATTTTAAAAATTCCTAAATAAGAATATCCCAAGGAGGAATACTTCAGAGGGTTGAAGGAAAGAGAGGAAAACAAGTCAAAGAAGAAATATTAGAAGGAAATTGTTAGGGGTTAGGGAGAGGAATAAAATTAACTTTCAAACAGTAAGTACCATGACAAAAACCTTTCAGATTTTAAAGAATTCAGCTTCAATGGACTGGCATGTGCTTGTGAAGGAGCAGCAAAGATGGCAAGACTTGGAGAAATCCCAAAACTCTCTGAAACCGCTCTGATGTCTGAGTACAAGCCCTAATACCTAAAGGAAGCAGCATTTACCTGCCACGTTCAGAGAGCAGGGACACCTGGGGGGCTGTTGCCTCTTGTTGGGGAGCAGTGGCCCTCCATATCCCGCCTTCAGGGTGGCAGGAGGTGCTACTGTTTTGTAGTGCTGTCTCAGTTTTGGCCTTTTTGGTTTGGCAGGCTTTGCAGGTGTATTCCAGAGTGATGCTCTGTGCCACAAATTTCAAGCCTGCAACTAGAACCAAGTTTGTAGGAAAGCCCAGTTCATGCTCCGATGTCTCTCTTCAAAAGCATTGTCATCCAGACAGTTCAGAAGCAGCCCGGGGAGCTTCTTTCTGCATAAATTATGCTGCAGTCTTTAACCTTTCCAGTTTTCAACCTCTTTTCCAGTCCTGTATACTGTTCTTCATAGCACTTGGGAGCTGGATTGTTTGGGGGCTTTCTTGGTACTTAGGCTTTCTCAAACCTTTCCCATTTTGTTCCCAGAAATCTTCCTGACTGCAATAACTATGACAGCATTAGGCAGCTGCTCAACCAAGTATGCACTTGTTTACATCTGTGTCTAGCTACTCATTACTTGGTGGTTAATGATCTTACACCTAGGTAGGAACTGAATTTGCAAGACACTCCTCTTGGTTCTGATACTGCTCCTTTGCAGCTACTAGATGAAATCTACTGCAAAAGACCTGCGTGCCAGTGTCAGGCAGCATCTGGTGATTACTTCAGAAGAGACCTGAAGACAAAATTAACTGAACAAATTGGCTTTAAAACCAGTTTCTGGCTCCCTTTTTTAAAGCTCTCCTTTGAAAATGAGAATGCTTGCAAACTTATATTTCTTGGACATGGTTTCCTAGTGTTAGCTCTGCCTAGAGGTCATAGTCTGAAGCTTCAATAATTCTTCCCTTAAATTCTTCCCTTAATGTGTCAAACAGATCTGGTGTGATGAAAGTGTTGAGACATGTCCAGGAAGTTCAGGATCTGAAGCTGGAAAAGGAGCATCATGGAACATTACTGGAAGTTCTTCCTGCCTCTTCAGACCCAGTGAAACATTTGGCACTTTCCCCCACACTTATTGCAGAGAAAACATCTTTTTTATACCTTTTTTTGTCAGGACAGTGCCATGACTATAAGAAGAATTTATGAAGGTGCCCCATCTCTTCACAGATGACTGGATTTCCTTGCTAACAAGAGCCCACTAATCTGCTAAAATGCTTTTGGATGTAAATTGTTAATTGCACAGAAACCTCCTGAAACCACCTCTGGCTTCAGTGAAACAAGCATCCATGGGACTAGGATTTGGATAGGCAGAGAACTACGACTTTCCCCTTAACATTCTGGCACAGAAGACATGGATTCTCCCATTTACCTGCAGTACTTTATGGCTGATGATAAATTTGTTATCTATTTCAAGAACAATTTGCCATTCCCATTAGATCCATTAAATTAACTTCTAATGCATCAGTGCTGCCTGTGACACCAAATATCACATACCAGTAACTAAAGGGTATTTTTTTTTTCCCCTGGCACATACAATATAACTTTATTTCTATAAAGGAGTAAAGAAAGTTCAGGAACTTATTGGTTTGCATGAATTCGTGTGTTTCAAAAGGTGAAAGAGAAGCCAGACCAAAATCAAATTATAAGCTTATTGTGAGTATTATGAGCTCATCCTTAGAGGAGTGTCACTACAAACTGTCTCAGTGTGGGATGGTATTTTGGTGGTCTCTTTTCATGGCTGGATGCTGAGCTCTGCATCTTTTGGGGTGATTTGCTCCTAAAAGATCAAGTCAACTGGATGTGGCAGCAACCAAGGTCTTTTGTTAAAAATGATTCCTTTAAAAAAAGGGATGTGATAGAGATGAAGGAAAGAAAAAAGGACTTGTTTAAATGCTATAGACCTTCAAGCTACACTAATCAAAGAGCCTAATCTAATAAAAGATGGGATTGGATGATGGCATCAGCTGTTATATCATAGTGTGTTAGCTACTTCTGGGATTCTGGGGGATTTTGTAGAAGAAAACAGTCATCAAGATATTATGCAACAGCTCAGTCTTTGCAGAGACTTTTAAGAAAGAAATTTCTGTCCTTTTTCCTCAGCCATTTTCTTTGAGTTGTTTCCATTCCATTTTGCTTTTCAATTATTAGAAGCATTTCTAGCAGCCTGTTGAAACATCACAGAAGTGTAGTGATGCGAGTTAAATAGACTGACAGAACTGTTTTCTGTAACAGCTCTTGCAGTCCCAGAAACATTTTTACCCCCCACAGCAAAAATTCTTGAAAATCCATGGGCATACAAAACGAAGCAGAAAAAGATGAGCAGATCTGTAGCCCAGACTTGTATAAAAGAGGAAATATATAGGAAATATAGTATATTTGCAAATACTTGCAAAGTGCCTCTGAAAACAAAATGGAAGAAGATGCTTTGAGGCTCAGCACCAGAAGAGGGAAGTTGGAGCAACTAGCAGCTTTTGATGTTTGTTGCAGTTTGATGTTAATTGCCACTGAAGTTTACCAGTACTTCCTGTATTTTCTGTGCAGAAGCAGTATTGCATGAGTGAAATATCTTTAATTTATCTGTTTTCCCTTTTAAACGCTGTGATATCTCCCATTTAACTATGTCTAATGGGCTAAAAGTAGCAATGTGATGTCACACATGGGGTGTAGCATGGGGGTTTCAGACTGAACTCTGTAAAGCTGGAAAAACACTTGCCTGTTCTCTTCAGGATGAGCAAATGAATCAATTCAATCAGGCACTCCTACTCACCTCTACCAGGTTGTAACACAGCACCTTTTAGAGCTCTGGAAGATGCCTGGGCTGTGGTCCTGCAGCCACTAGCCACTCCTGGTGTGTTCAGGTGATGTTGGTCCATCTCAGGCTCTCAGCACAGGGATTGCAGCACCCAGCAGCTGTGGCAGATGTCCCCTCTTGCACTGCAGTTTGGTTTGCTTATAACCCAGAGCTGGCTGATTTGTATGACAGCTTAGTGGTGTCAGCACTGCTGCAGCTCTGTCTGGTGGGCAGTAGTTCAGAGTTGAGGTCACTTACTCTCCTCAGTGTTAGTCACATCCATCCTAGGCCTTGTGTCAGATTCCTAAACAGGAGGCAGGGGAGTGGGGTGGGCCAGGGGGACTTCAGCTTTTAAAGTCTGCAGGGTCCTGTCTGAAAATTACCATCTGAGTTTTTTACCAATGTGTAGCTCTGCCCGTGAGGAGCTATGCAGACTCAACAGATGAGACAAAAGAATCTTGGTGAAACTTCCAGTCTACTGATTTTTCTGATAACTAAGATTTTAATGTTGTAGCCCATATGGGCCTTATGCCTTGCCTTTGCTTGAAATTGCAGCCCAAAGAATTTTCATTTGAGAACTGAAAGAAGATGTTTAAAGCAGCTTTTTGTACATCTCCATAATCTGAAAATGAGCTATATATGTATAATATAACCTTCTCAAATTTGTTTGAAAACACGTTGCTTCTGACTTGACCTTTCTTGTGCCAAAGCATTTTTTCAGCCAAAGCCCTAATCTAACCCCATTAATTTTTTAAATACTGGAAACATTGGGCAAAGCTTGTTGTATTTTTGTAGTATTATTTTCACATTAGTATTAAATGAGAAATTATCTATAAGAAAATAGACTTTTTATTTAAACAGAATGAAATTTCTGAGTACTGTCCTTGGAAGTCTGAAATTCATGGCATTGCTCTAGAACAGCTTCCCTTTTGTGATCATTCCTCATCTATGCGAGTATGAAATTTATGCTCTATGCATTTCTAGGCCATGTATCCTAGAAGTTACTCTTAAATACTGATAAAAAAAAATAAATTGGAGTTGTACATAGGGATTAAGAAATAGATCTTAGAATTCCATGTGAAAGCTATATATTCCTGTATCGATTAACTTGTCAGACACTGTATGCAGTTACCTACTCAAGTGTAGTTTTCTGAATTGCAGTTTTCTTACAAGCCTCAACATTTATTTTTTCTTAAAACGCCACAAAATTTCAAGTGAGGTTTTGCAATAAAGATCTTGTTCTCATGCAATTTAGCAGTTACATTCAGATTAATTTTTGAAGCTAAAGGACTTTCTATTTGAGCCATGTTTTGAGAGATCCAGGCACATTCAGGGAGTAATAGTAGTGTATTGTAGAGTGTACAGGTAATTTGGGATATAATTGATTTAAACCATACATAAATGGACACACTTGCTGAAAATCATATGTTTAGGGGTAAGTTTACTTGGAAATGAAAATTATTAGTTTTGTAGAGTTTCACTAGTATGCCCTCCAGAAGCTCTGATAAACATACACTTGCTAGATATTTTTTCTATAACAATGATCTATCTTTTTGATTACAGAGGCTTATAAATCATATTACCTTGTGCACTTCAGTCATATTTGCTGATACTGTATTTTGGCTCCTCTGGTAGTAATCATTTTAAGCTGCTGGGGTTTTTTTTTAATGAATATTGAATTATTTTTCTCTGAGTTAAAACAACTTCAAAAAATCTAATAAAAACCATGTGCTTCTCTAGTAGTAAATAAAATTAACTTAGGAATGCCTGTAATTTAGGCAGAAGTCTGTTCTTACAACCTTCCAGCCTGAATTTATGATATGTGATACAAACAACAGAAAAGGTAGGCATGTGTATGAAGAGAGTGCAAATTTAGGATGGGATCGAGGCAACAGAAATGTAGGGTTGGGCATGAAATTCTGGAGGACTGAGAGGCATTTTAGTTGTGAAGCAATGTTAGTTGTTTTTAGTGGAGATAGCCACTAGATAAACCCCCAAGCTTAGGTGGAAGAGGTGACAAAATTGAGATGCAGGGAGCAGGCAGGGTGTGTGGTCTGTGATACAGAAGTGTGAGGGGAACACAGGCAGATTTCCTGTCTCAACTCTGTGTGAGATTGTGAGGGGCAGGTGTGGAGATTGTGTGACGTGCAGGATGTGTGGGTAGATATGACTGCAATAACACAGAGCTGAGCTATGGCCTGAACTGCAAGCTGGACTGAGCAAGTTTGTATCATCCTCTGAGTTCCAGGGTCTGGGGGACAGGCAGGGCTGGTTCCAGTCTGGTGCTATGTCCCCTGCAGATCTCGTCACCATGACGCGCTGTGAGTGATCCAGTATGAGAAAAATGTTTTCAGCAGCCACTTAAAACATAAAATTGTCTTTTAAGTACAGGTAGGGAAGAGTGGGGAAAAGTGAGAAGACAAAAGATGCAGAAGGGTACCAAATAGGGGGAGAAAAGAGAGCAAATGAATAGAAAACCTGTTGTTTTGGGTGCATGCTGAAGAGACAGATGCAGACCCTGCTTTGAACAAACCTTTGGAGAAGCATTCTGCTGTTGGGTTTCTCTCTATTAACCCGCTCTTTTTGTTGAATCGAACACAAAATGCTACTGCCAATATCCTGCTAAAAATGGGCATTGATTCCCTTTAGACATCTACTGCAATGAGCAGACATTATGCCAAATACTGGCTTGTACTTACTGAAAGCAGGTATATATTTTTAATGTGAAGCATGAGTCTGATAACCTCATCTCTTGCAAAATGGTAACAGGGATACTCTCCACGTTGTGTGTCTCTGTGCAGCTCCTCTAGAAAGACTCCAAAGATCACAGAATCACACAGAATCACAGAATCATAGAATCAATTAGGCTGAAAATGACCTCTGAGATAATTGAATCCAATTTTTACTTAAACACCTCCAGGGATGGTGACTCTACCACTTGCCTGGGCAAACCTTTCCAATATCTGATCACCCTTTCTGGGAAGGATTTCTGCCTCATGCCAAATCTAAGCCTCCTATAGTGTAGATTGAGGCTATGTCCTCTTGTCCTATCACTGCCTGCCTCGGAGAAGAGACCAATCCTCACCTGGACACAGCCTCCTTTCAAGGAGGTGTAGAGAGTGATAAGGCCTCCCCTGAGCCTCCTCTTCTCCAGGCTAAACACCCCCTGCTCCCTCAGCTGCTCCCCACTGCTGTTCCAGACCCTTCCCCAGCTCCACTGCCCTTCCCTGGACTCACTCCAGCAGCTCAGTGTCTTTCTTGCACTGAGGGGCCCAGAACTGGACACAGCACTCCAGGTGTGGCCTCAGCAGTGCCCAGCACAGGGGGACAATCCCTGCCCTGCTCCTGCTGGCCACACCATTGCTGGTCCAGGCCAGGATGCCCTTGGCCTTCTTGGCCACCTGGGCACAGCCTGGCTCATGTTCAGCTGCTGTCAGCAGCACCCCCAGGTCCTTTCCAGCCACTCTGCCCCAGCCTGTGGCCCTGCCTGGGGCTGTTGTGACCCAAGGGCAGGGCCCAGCACTGGGCCTTGTTGAACCTCACACCATTGGCCTCAGCCCATGATCCAGCCTGTCCAGATCCCTCTGCAGAGCCTTCCTGCCCTCCAGCAGATCAACAATCCCACCCAAACTGATGAAGTTTGTGAATTTCTAATAGCAGACTCAATCTTATCATCCAGATTATCAATAAAGATATCCAGGAAGATGTGCAGGGAAGGCAAAAATAAGATGGGTCACACTTTGTGACTGGTCTGGAGCAAAGGTGAGACCCCAGTCCTAAAGAAGGAAGGCTGCTTTCTGGGCCTCAACAAGCTCTATATTTTTCAGTTTTCAGCTTTCCTGCCTTTAGACTTGCAAGAGCAACTATTTGCATCCTTCTCCACTACTAGAGAATGCAGAAGATTCTTTGAACAATACAAAAATGGAAAAAATCTTTTGTGTATGATGGAAACACTTTCCTGGATGGCCCTTGTATCTGCTTCTTCTCTTCTGATCTGTGTGAAAAGCAACAACTTGAACTGATGTGAATCTGCTTTTGGCTCTTCCTGGGAAGTAGAGAAATGTCCAGAGTTAAGCTGCAGATGTCACGAGTTTAGAGGGAAAATACCAAAATCTCAAAAGTAGAGGTGAGGGACAGCACTGAGTACAGCTAATACTTTAGAGGCAGAAGGAAACAAGCATCTCAGCATTCCCCATGTTCCTGATGGTCATGAGGCTTTCAGTGCATTGGCCCCAAAGGATGAGTGTTTAGCCAGAAATGTAGGATGAAAGGCAGGAGAAATAGGAAAATAAAAAAATCATATAGTTTAGATGAAACCCCTAGAGGGCCAAATTCTACAGGTTTTCTTATTTTCCAGATTTTCTGGTTTAATTGGAATCAGGAAAACTGCTGCAGGGAGAAATAGGGCTGTAGCAATTATAGAAATATGGCTTTAAAGAAGATGTGCACTTAAAGGCATAGTGAATAATAAAAAACTTGTATTTCAAGGACCTTAAAACTGACATCTTTGAATCTGGAATCCCTGGGGCAATCCTAAACCAGTACTGTTTATGAGAGAAATGGAAATGCATGTGAAGAAACTATCACATATACCTGCCATTTTTCTTTGCATTGTATAACAGAACTGCATTAGAGCAGTTGAAAAAAATGACAGCTTTTGCATTTCTGACCCGCTGTACTTTAAAATCAATCTTTTATCTGAGTTGTAAATTTTAATGGCTGGACCTTAATGATGCAGCTGAAAACCCATGCAAGTATAATACATTGTCTTTTATATTTATCTTTATTTAAGCATATTTACTTGTTTCTTTAATTTCTTTGTTTGAGTCCTTATCCATCTGGCTTCTTTTATGCTGGACCATGGATCATGATTCATATTTAGGAGAGTGAAAATGCTATACAGAATCACAGACTCATAAAATCAAAGAATGGCTTGTTTTGGAATTGACCTTAAGGATTATCTAGTCTCACTCCCCCCACTGCCATGGGCAGAGACACCTTCCACTAGACCAGGTTGCCCAGAGGCCCATCCAACCTGGCCTTGACACTGCCAGAGATGTGGCATCCACAGCCTCTCTGGACAACCTGTTCCAGTGCCTCACCACCCTCACAACAAAGAACTTACTTCTAATACTTAATCTGAACCTACTCTTTTTGTTTGAATCCACTCCCTCTTTTCCCATCACTGCATAAAAAAGTAGAAAGTCCCTTTCTATCTTCCTTGTAGGCTCCCTTCAGGTACTGAAAAGCCACAATTAAGTCACTCCAAAAACTGCCCTTCTCCAGGTTGAACTATCACAACTCTCTCAGCCTTTCCTCCTACAAGACCTGTTCCATCCCTCTGATCATCTCCGTGTGTCATCCTCTGGACTCGCTCCATATCCTTCCTGTGCTGGGAGCCCAGAGCTGGATGCAGCACTGCAGGTGGGCTCTCATCAGAGCAGAGCAGAGGGGCAGAATCCCCTCCCTGGCCCTGCTGCCCACCCTGCTCTGGATGCAGCCCAGGACAGGTTTGGCTCTCTGGGCTGTGAGTGCCCATGGCTGGGTCATGTCCAGCCTCTCACCAAGCAGCACCCCTAAGTCTTTCTTGGCAGGGCTACTTTGGATCTGTTCATCCCCAGTCTGTGCTGATAGCAGGGTTGTCCTGACCCTGGTGCAGTACCAGCACCTGGTCTTGTGAGCTCCACACCTGCCCACTTCTCCAGATCCCTCTTGATGGCATCCCATCCTTCAGATGTGTCAACAGCACCACTCAGCCTGGGGTCATCAGCAAACTTGCTGAGGGCGCTCTCAACCTCTCCATCTATGTTACTGAGGATATTAAATAACTCTGGTCCCAGTATAGACGTCTGAGGGCACCACTTGTCACTGATGTCCATCAGGACACTGACCCCTTGACCACGAGTCTCTGGATGGGACTGTGCAACCACATTCTTATCCAATAGTTCACCCTTTGAATCCATCTCTCTCCAATTTAGAGAGAAGGATGGGGCTTTACAGAAGTCCAGGACATCCACAGCCCTTCCCTGGACACACTGATGTAGTCAGTCCACCACAGAAGGCTACTGGTTTGGTCAGGAAGAGCTTGCTTTTGGGTGAAGCTGTGCTGGTGTCTCAAATCTCCTCCCTCCATGTGCCTTAGCACATCTTCCAGGAGGATCTGTTCCATGACATTTCAGGCACAGAGCTGAGGCTGAGAGGTCAGTAGTTCCTAGGGTCCTCCTTTCTAGACTCTCTTAGAATATGAGTACAAAGTTTTCTCTTTTCAAGTCTCCTATGACTACACGTGACTGCCATATCTTTTCAAACATCATGGAGAGTGGCTTGGCACCTACATCAGTCATTTCCCTCAGAGCTTTGGGATGCATCTCACTGGGTCCCCTTGACTTTTGTACATTCAGGTTCTTCAGATGGTCAGGAATCTGAACTTACACTAAAGGGGGATCTTTTCTTACAGTAAAGGGACTTTGCCTCCCCAGTCTCCATTCTGCTATCCATCCAGTCAAGAAGTGTGGGAAGAAAGGTTTCCAGTGAAGACTGACAAGAAAGTTGTTGAGGACATTTACATTTAAAAACATTTAATCCCAACAATGTTTGTCACACCATTTAGGCCAAGCACAAGACAGATCTCAGGTATCAGTTAACACCCTCTGATCTCTGTCTGTGAGATGGGAGTAATAATGCTCATCGTGCCAAGGAGGCAGTGAAAATCACCTGGTATTTGTAAACGTGAAGGTTGAATCCCTGCACAAAATCTGCACATGTTGGTTGGTTCCACATGTCTGTAGATCCCAAATGATCAGAAATAACTTCTACACAAAGTCAGTGGGGGTTTTTTTGTTGTTGTTGTTTTTTTTTGTTTGTTTTTTTTGTTTGTTTGTTTGTTTGTTTGGTTTTTTTTTTTTTTTTTTTTTTTTTTTTTTTTTGTTTTTTTTTTTTTTTTCCTATGTCGGTGACTATATAAGACTTCTGGAAGCAACAAGTGTTTCTAAGAACTTCGATATTTAATAAAAAGCTTTTTTCCTTTTTCTCTCATGGTTGTTTTAATGCTTACAGTTCCCTGTTCAGTCCTCTTGAAACCATATGGCTGTCAATGTGGATTTAAGGTGTGTATGTCTTTATAGAAGCAGAATACCAGGGGGCCAGCATAGAAATCTTTGAATCCAGCATTACTTGCTTCTTTTCCAAAATACTTTTTTCAATAGGGGTGGAAAACATCTGGATTTTGATAACTACTGCTTTATATAATGAAGAAAACAAAAAAGAAGACAAAAAAGGGAAAAGAGAGTAGGAAAAAAAATTGAATCCCAAAAGAGTAATATATGATTTTTCCTTCAACTGCTTAAAAATTTCCATGAAATATTTTGGAGATGTGAAAAATACTTTTTTACCCAGGAAGAAGCTAGCTGTGGGAGCAGGTATCTTTGCCTTCCAGTTTCAAATTACACAAAAATGAATTTAACCTCAGCTGGTTAGTAGTCTAGCTTTTAAATAATTCTCCACCACCACAGTCTCAGTCCATAGTTTAAAACAGGTGCTCTTCATTACTAGTCCATGTTAAAATGAAATAAATATACCCAGCTATTGGTAAACTGCTACTGGAAAAATATTTTTCTACCTCACTTTGTGTCAGCACCAGAAGTAAAGGCAGAGTAGGAAAGGTAGTTTTGATGGCATTGCCAGCACAGGCAGTGCAAAGCCACAGGATTGGACTGACCCCAGAAGCTCCCCTAGGTCCATAGCCCACAGGGGTAAACTTGACTTCCTTCAGTAGGGAAGCCTATTCCCTGGGCAGGCTGCACTGACCTGGATCTTGCTGCCCTTTAATGCCTATCATTCAGGATTTCAGTGTGGCCTTTTAGTGCTTGCAAAGCCTGTTCCTTGTTGCAAAGGAAATAAATTGTGAATATTTAGTTAGGTGTAGATATGCTAACATCACAAATGCTATTTTCGACACACTAAACCCCACTCCTTCCTCCATTTCAGCCAAAGTAAAGGTGAGATGGACACCTAGGAAAGGAAGTAGACAGGTTTTTCCATGTAGGAAGATTGGCTATGAGAGAGGGAGGTGGTAAAATGTGGCTGAGCAGCAGATTGGGTGTCAGAGCAATACCCAGTCGTTGGCTGGGTGCTGCTGAAGGGACAGGAGTCCTGAAACCCACCCATGTGCACCAACATCCAACAGAGAATGGCTGAGAGAGAATCCAGACCTAGCCTCTGAGAGGGGGAACACATCTGTCTTATATCTACTCAGACAACTGTGATTTGGCTTTTTCTTGTTCCAATATCCTAGATCCAAGCTCCTGCAGGTACCAGAGTGCAGCAGCTACTCCTGTGCAGCCTGTGAGCAGCCCAATCCTGCCACAGCACTGCCCTTCCCTTTGAAGCCAGGTGGGAAGCAATCCACAGCAATAACCTGCTCGTGGATGCTTTTTGATCTTCTGCTCCAGCTGAAATTCATCCTTGTTGGGGAGGCCTTTGACAGGCCTTTTGCATCACAAAGATTCTCACCATGGTCTTGGGCAGGCTCTGTCACAGTGGCAATGAGTTCTGCCCTGCAGCTGAAGCTAGAAATTCAAGGTTTGAGCCTTTTTGTGAAACAACAGATTCAGCAGATGAAACTGTAAATTTTACTCATACTTTCCCATCTAGTTCTAAAAAACCCATGATTTTGATCACTCCGTTCATTGCTTGGGTCACTTCACTAGACTTCTGGAGAATTCATAATTAATGACTCAGAGTAGGCTTTCTTTTTTCAATTCTTATTTTTCCTTTGAACTTAGCGTTTTTTCTCTATCCCAGACAGCATAATTTACATGATAAACAAAGGATATATTAATCTTTTGATGTGGATCCATGTTGTTTATCAAATTTCTCATAATCTTATACCAGTCTGTCTTGTTATGTTTTTAAAGATATTAATCTTCAGCAGAGAAAAAAAAATGAGGCTTTGCTCTCTGTGTCCTGTTATACCTATGGAATCACACTACAGACCTGCCATAAAATCCTGATAGTGATAAAGCATTCTAATTTCCTTTCAAGACAAGCAAATTGTGGCGTGTCTAACTGATATCTCATGGTAGGTTTGCTGATTCCTGCCCCTGATTAGTAAATGATAATTATTGCACAATAATTTCCTTGTGAAATGCACCACCTTTCTGGAAGTAAAAGCAAAGGTTAATGAGCATGAGAAATACTATAGAAATGTTTGCATTTAACTAGAACAAAATTTTGGCTGCAGCCATGGCTTTTCAGATTTGTTTGTATTTCTGTATTTCTGAGTAATTTTTTTTTTTTTTTTTTTTTTTTTTTTTTTTTTTTTTTTTTTTCCTATGATGGGCAAGCTTCCTGTTTACCTTAGAAATGTGTATTTTTCTATTGCTGTACAAATGTGTTCACAACACATCAGTGACTGGAAGTGACACGTCACGTGCCCAGTTCAAGGAAAGGGGTGTATGCTGTGGCTGGCTATTATGGCAGCAGCCAGTTCCTGTAGCACCTTGGGTGGGTGAGCTGATCCTCCATATGAGCAGGAACGAGCACTTTTTGGCAACTAAGACAAATCCACAGTTTTCTAAAGGCCTAGATCTACAGTCAGGTTTTGGCATGTACTTAGATCTTTTAGGGATAAGGTTTTTCTTCTTGTCTTTGCCTACAATATATAGAGGAAATCAAAGGAAGGCAACAAAAAGAAGGGGTTTATTCCATGTCCAGAGGTATGTGGGAAGAGTGGGCTAAGTCACTATCTGTGTGCATATTCAAAGGACAAATATTTCTCCTGCTCCCTCAAAAGGGAAGGTTCTGACAGACTGCAGAAGTTTAGTTCGTTCTGCTCAACAAATCATAGAGTTTGAACCAGGGTAATGTAATCTGGTAGCAGAGGTAAAAAAGATCCCTGGGCTCACAAGATACTTGTGACATCTGTGGAGTCTGAGCAAAAGCAAAGAGAGAGCAGGTAGTTATACCTACCTTGTATCCCTTAGGGGTCTGTGCTGGGGCCAGCTCTGTTCAGTATTTTCATTGATGACATGGATGAGGGCATTGAGGTTTTCATTAATAAATTTGCAGATGACACTAAGCTGGGAGCTTGTGTCGATCTGTTGGAAGAGAGGAGGGCTCTGCAGAGAGACCTGGAATGGCTGGATGGATGGGCAGAATCCAACAGAATGAAGTTTAATAAGTCCAAGTGCTGAGTCCTGCATTTTGGCCACAATAACCCCCTGCAACATTACTGAGGACAGTGTGGTTGGACAGTGCCCAGGCAGAAAGGGACCTGGGGGTGCTGGTGACAGCAGCTGAGCATGAGCCAGGGTGTGCCCTGGTGGCCAAGAAGGCCAAAGGCATCCTGGCCTGGATCAGGAATGGTGTGGCCAGCAGGAGCAGGGAGGTCATTCTTCCCGTGTCCTGGGCACAGGTGAGGTCACACCTTGAGTGCTGTGTCCAGCCCTGGCCCCTCAGGTCAGGAAGGACATTGAGTGCTGTGTCCAGTTCTGGCCCCTCAGCTCAGGAAGGACATTGAGTGCTGTGTCCAGCCCTGGCCCCTCAGTTCAGGAAGGACATTGAGTGCTGTGTCCAGTTCTGTCCCCTCAGTTCAGGAAGGACATTGAGTGCTGTGTCCAGCTCTGGCCCCTCAGTTCAGGAAGGACATTGAGAGCTGTGTCCAGCTCTGGCCCCTCAGTTTAGGAAGGACATTGAGATGCTTGAGTGTGTCCAGAGGAGGCACCGAGGCTGGTGAGAGGTTTGGAACACAAACCCTGTGAGGAATGACTGAGGGAGCTGGGGGTGTTTAGCCTGGAGAAAAGGAGACTCAGAGGTGACCTCATCAGTCTCCACAAGTCCCTGAAAGGTGGTTGTGGTCGGTGGGGGTTGGTCTCTTTCTCCAGGCAGCAACTGACAGAATGAGAGGACACAGTCTGATGCTGAGCCAAGGGAAATATAGACTGGATATTAAGAAAAAGATTTTTACAGAAAGAGTGATAAGGGAGTGGAATGGCCTGCCTGGGGAGGTGGTGGATTCACCATCCCTGGATGTGTTTAAAAAAATACTGGATGTGGCGCTTGGTGTCATGGTTTAGTTGAGGTGTTAGGGCTGGGTTGGACTCGCTGAGGTCCTTTCCAACCTAGTGATTCTGTGATTCTGTAATGATAAGGAAGTGAAATGCCACATGGCCACCTGATACTGTCAAGACAATGAGGTGTGCAGCCAGGCAGTCCTTGGGGCAGTGTGTCCATGCTGCCTGCTGTAGACAGTGGGAGACATCAAGGTAGCTCTAGGTGAATCAATGGGATAAAAACCTGCAACATGGTGCTGGGTTGTCCAGGGGCCCAGAACAAGTGGTCTAACAGTGTGGAATTAAAGAGGCAGAGATGTCCAGAACCAGCCTGAAGATCTGGCGTTGGACTATGGGATAGAAAGGCTTTCAGCCTTGGAGGTAGGTGCCACCCTTCTCTCCTGGGCAAAAAGTTTTGTTCTGAGGCAGGCAGGGCTGCTGACGGTAGGATGCCTTCTCCACTGCTTCTCCAAAGGATGATTTGAAACTTTAGATTGGAGTTGTTATGGCATGTTTTCAGCATGTTTAACTTGTGTGCTGAGCTTCAAGTGCCCTGCTTGTCACTGAAAATTAGGCTGGAGAAAGCATCAGTTAGCTCCCTGAGCCGTTATTAAAGTCAGTTTTAGTATCTCCAAGGTAATTAATATTTATATGCTGGCAGAGGGGCTGGAATCATTCTCTCAACTTGCACACAGAAGCCTTGTGTGTAGTGCCTGAAGCATCCAAGACATCAGTGTCAGGGGCCAAAATCTGTCCTAGTGTGAACAGCATGACTGTAGCATGACATGTGGTTGTATGTTGTGCACTTGGACTTGACTTCACATGGGAGAAAATGGCAATTCATAAGGGAATCTTTGCTTAAAAAACCTTCCCCGTCTTGCTGATGAGGCCAGGAGGTTGCACAGTCTCCTCTGGCACTGGGACAAGGACTGTTTTGCTTTTGCTCCTGGGGCTGGTTGCTGAAGGCATGGCCACCAGCCGTGAGGCCAGCCGGAATTTCCTTGGCTATGCAACCTGCCGATTACTCGCCGGCTTCCTGCGCAGAGCTGACGCGGTACGGGGGACTTTGTCCAAGCCCTCTACGTCAAAAGGGAATTAAATTTCAATGCAAACACAGGTTGCATAGTTGAGCCCTTAAGCCTACAACAAACTCCGCAGTTTAATCTGCTGCTGCTGTAGACAAGCTATCCTTGTTAAATAGTTTAAATTTAGCTGGTAGAGCCCTTGAGAGATTATTTTTGGGACACATTGTGTTTACTGATCTCCACTAATCATGTTATCTATTAATTCTGCTGTTCAAGAGCACATGCCTAGACCTTGTACTTTATTGCTAATTTGTCTCTCTCCCATATGAAGCAGAGACTGAAGGAAATTAGAAAATTACTCTGACTGTTTCTACCAGGTCCCTTGATTAGTCCTTTGAGCAGTAGATCAGATCTGCACAGTGAGGCTGAATCCTGGCTGACCTTTTCTTTGCTCTGAGTTTACAAACATGAGAGGAACTTTGTTTACTGCAGATGTGCAGTTTTCTGGGTGCACTAACAAATGTCAGCAATCCAGCAGTCAGTGCTTTCCTCACACTGCTGCTCAGAAGTACAGTGTTGTTGGTGAAGGTGCTCAAACTGTGGCACTGGGCAGCACAATGCTCCCTGGACTTGTCCGCTACTGTAGCCCACTTTTGCAAAAATGTTTCTTACAGGAGAAGCCCCAATAAGCCCCAATACTTTTTTTTTTTTTTTAGCTTTTTGCCTTAGTAGGGAACCAAAGCAGCCAAAATGTGGAGTGCCCTGGGAAGCAGATGATGCTATACAGGTATATCCAGATGTGATTTCTTTCAGGTACTGCTGGGGAAGGAACCTCTACTTCTGCCAGGATTTAGATGCTAGAAACTATTCCTGTGATGAGAAGGGTATTTTCTTCAACCCTTCTCTTCTGGGAGACAGTGCTAGGTGTCAGGACAGTGCAAGCAAGGGCAGAAAGAATTTGGAGATTAATTAATAATGAGGATTTAGTTATGAACTGACAAACTGTCATGGAACAGATACACAACTGCTGTGGTCATGCTGCTGCTGCTCCAGCTTGTGTGCTATGGTTTGTCCTTGGAAAATCCACCATACAGTGTTACATACTCACATACGTACTGTTTGGTAAATTTAACACAGTATCTGTCCCTGTTTAAACTTCCTAGTCAAACCTAAGTCTAAAATCCCTGTTGGACCATCCCAGATCTTATGAAAAAGTATCCTGGTTTACTGCACACCTTGGAAAATAGCAGTATTACAGTCAAACTACCTCAGACTCCCCTGTAAGGTCTATATTCCAATTTTTTTTTGTTAGCAGTACAGTGACAGCTGAAATAGGTATAAAGGGAAGAGAGGGGGAAAGAGTATATGAGGGGAAAATGCAATTATAGAAATTATTTCTGTGGATACATACATTGACAGCTCTTCTCTGAGTTCTCTGATGGGCTGTGGAAAAAAACTAATCTGGTTTTCAAACATGATGCTCAAGTATGGACAAGGATGTGTTGTGTTGTTAGGGAACCAAGGATTTTTAGGGAACTCTGTGGGCCCCAACATAATGTAAAGTAGCTTTCTGAGAAGGGCACTGTTGGAAGGGTGAGAGCTAGGACTGCTGTCAGGTAGACTTCAGTCTATTTTCTGCTTGTCTTAGGGAAATTATCTTGGTACAAATAGAATTAAGACCAATAAAAATATGTCCAGCTGTTAATTCTATTATTGGATAATAATGTTTCAAATTATCTTATTTATATTATAACTGAGGAAGTTTATCTTCCAAAAATGGTAGACTAAAGGCATTTTCTACTTGCAATCACAGTTTTGTTTTCTTTATGTAGCCTCGTGTAAAATGTTTTTCTAAGACTGTTTCATGCAAAATTAAGAAGTGTCATTAAGCAAATGCCTTTGCACAAAATAGAAAAAAGTATATTCTGCATCTCCTTAGTGGCTGGTGCATTCATATGCAAAAAAATTTGAATGTATCTCTTCCAGTTCTTTTATTTCTGTACTCTTCACCTCCCTGTAAATGATTGTAACACCTTCAACAGAGCACTTTCCATGGACAGACCCTGATGGTTAAAGAGTATTGTGCTGAATAGTGAATTATCTAAGTGTGAATAGGTGTTATTTTATCTGAAGAGAGAAGTCCTCCTTTCCTCTAGAAGATCTGCCCAGCAAAAGGCAGCACCTCAGTGAGCTTAATACTCAATTTCCATCATGGAGGAAGTAATCAAATGGGCTGATGAAATGGGACTCCAAATGAACACTGCAAAAATGAGTAAGCAAGCAAAACAGTTAGTAGATGAGTTTGCATGAGATAAACATAAGGCCATGAATCAAGGAAAATACAATTTTAACCATATCTATATGATGCTGAATTTGGAAAGAGGTCTTGGAGTTACTGTGAAGGGCTTTCTTCAATTAACTTTCAGTATACAACAGCAGTGTGCTCACAAGCCCAACAAAATATTGGTCAGCAGTAGAGGAGTTATGAGAGGAAAGAAAATACTCTTTCATTTGGCATGTGCATAACTTAAGTTCTGTGTGCAATTCCATTCTCTACATTGCAAGAGGAACTTAGAAGAAGGCAGCAATCAGGACCACTGTCTTGTAAGGAGATACCAAAATACAAGATATTAAAGAGCAGAAGAAGCTGGAGCTCTATGCCTGAAGCCTACAAAATCAGAAGGCAGGTGGACAGGCCTACTGCACAACTAAATTCCCAAGTACTGGGACTTGGGTCTGTTACTGAAGTTGGTCAGAGATCAGACTAAATCTGAGAGAACACACTCCACTGTGTGAGCAGCCAACTTCTGAATTTGATTCTTGCAGGATACTGTAGAAGCAGATGGTATCAGCATATTCAAATATAGGTTAGACAATTTAATGGGTAATAGGCCTGGCAAGAGTTAACTTAGAGGTCTAAGAGACACGAAAAGGGGCATGTGTCCTCTGACAGCCCTGACACAGGGTCTGAGGGTGCGGGAGGAAGGTGCAGGAGAAGGAAGCAGGGGAGCTGCAGGCTTGCGTGACTGGTGTCTCCTGTCGTGCTGCTGGAGGCAGAGCCTGGGGCTGCCTGCACCCAGGGTCTGACCTCTCCCTTCACACCCAGCTGTTCAGCTGGCCAGTGTCCAGTGCGAGACAACTGCAGCCAGGGCTCGCAAAAGGGCAGGGAGGGATAAAGAGCCAGGCCCTCACACTGATAAACACGGGCTGGTTCCAAACCGGCTTTGCCCTTTGAAAGAAACTCTTTGTCACTGAAAGCTTTGTTCCAACATCATGCTGGGGAGGGAAGAGGTGTGCAACCAGTGCAACATCTGGATGTCTTATGGATATCTGAAGTAAATGACATAAAGTCAAGCCAGGCCAATTTAAACTTATCTTTTTGTGCAATGATGAGCTGAGTTTAAGTAGGTCCTAGGTTTAATAAATGAAGATAAATGAGATCTAAAACCTTGCCTTCTGTCTTCATAGGAAACAAGGAAGTCACAAGGATTAGATTACTACATATTGAATTTATATACATTTTTATTTAAAATCTTCTGAATTACCTTTAAAAAAACCCCATTTTTCTTTAAACAGGAAATATTTGTATCTATTGCGGAAGGTTACACTTGATGCCTCCATTTTTTAGTGGAAATGTTTATGTTTTCAAGAAAATTATTTTCTTCTCATGTTTGTTTTGGAAATTTTAAGGAAAATTTTGGCAGAAGTGTTTTGGGTTTGACCGTCAAGGTCATGCTCTGTTTTGAAGTGGTTGTTTCCCCTCTGACAAGGCAAAGCCGAGGACATCTGTTACCAGGACAGATCTGTTGTGTCACTAAGAAACCTTGTGGGGAGCTCTGCAGTGCTGGGTACCTACAGCAAGGCTTCCTCCCTGCCTGTGCGTGGGCTGGGGCAGACAGCTGATGTGCTAAAAGGACTCCATGTGTGCATATGCAGCTCCCTCTCTATCCTTAAATGCAACACTTTGATGAAATACGCTTCAATAGCAGTTTTCAACCAAATGTTCTTTTGTATACAGAATGCAATGAAGCAAAATTAAAATCAAAGTTGAACAAACCAAGACCATACAAGAATAGTTCCAGAAAACTTTGCAGCTATACTTATTCTGTAATATGCTACAGCTACCCAGGCAACCTAAGAATTCATCAGTGAAGAAGGAGGCAAAGGAATTGACTTGTATGTATCACTTTTGCAAAAGCGAGGATATTCTATCGTTGGCCACAACAACAACTGAAAAACTTTTTCTATCAAAAACTGAATTCAGTGGACACAACCACTGACTCACAGGAGTGATTTGTCAACAGAAGGTGGGGTTTCTTTTATTTATTTATCCCTCTCCTTCTTTTTTTTAAATTAATCTTATTGGAACTGCCTCATCTGGTGAGTTCATATTGGAGCCCACTGCCATATCATCCTCATTTACTGTTCCATGAAAGGGCAGAACAAACTTGAGTTAGAAGGTGTGGCAAAAGTCTGTGAGTGATAGACTTCAGCTTCCAGCCAAGACCACCTTGCCCTTTGGCATGAAAAGGAGTGCTCTTTTCCTCTAATCATAAACTGTATCTCAAGTTTAAAAGATGCAGACTGATAGGACATTTCATCAAAACTATATGGTAAAAGAAATGTTCTCATGATTATTTGCTCAACTCTTTTATACTCTTAATTATGGTGACACTGAAATAAGTACTTTTCCAATTTCTGTATTTGTACCTCACTCTAAGAGCTTCTGCAGAGCCTTTCCTGCTGTAATATCTCTCCTGCTGTTACAACTCCGTTAAAAACACTGCCTGTCACTTCAATGAGCCCTTTATTCAGTAGCCTTGTCAGGAGTGTGTTTGTTGGAATAGAAAATCCTTTTTTTCCCTTAAGTGTCTGACCTTTTATCAAACAATATTGAAAACTTTGATAGTAAGAAACAGAATATGGCTGCCATCATAAGGATTCTTCACATCCATAGAATTTCTGGTGTTTGCAGCAACCTCCTCTGCCTTGTTTTTCACTGCTCATTCCAAGATACATGTCAATGATAGAGTAACTTCCCTTTTATTAAAGAAAAAAATTGGATATATATATGTGCCTTGTTTACATATTAAAACGTTGTCTTTCTTTCAGATTTTTGGCTAATTCTCCTTTAGTCTTCTGAAAATAACTTGCCTTAAAAAATTTTGAAAACAAGTTCCGTCCACCCCAGCAGCTATGTCTTGTCTCCTTCCCTGGTTATGCCCACTATTTTTTTCTTCTTCAAAAAGAAGCACATATTACTAAATTCTCCAGGCACTCTTTGCTGTTCTCCCTGACTGTGATTGCATGAACAAACTACTCTTGTGGGTAGTCTGTAAGGAAGAGAAGGACAAGGAACAGAAGGGACCAGTTTTCTGAGTTTCTAATTGAAATTATCAACACAATACCCCCACAGCTGGAAGAGCAGTTTGTCAGGGACAGCAGTGCAGGTGTCTGCTGAGGAATTGCACCTAGTTATAAGGGCACTGAAACTTCTGCAGCTGGTTGAGGCCACCATGAGCTTAGCCTGGGCAGAGCAGTGGCTCTCATGGCAGCTGGGATGTCTGCAGGAAGCTCACTGGACATGAGACATTCCAGACATCTCTGATGCAAGCAAGAATAACTTCAGACTGTTTTAGCTTCTAAAGAAGGTTGTGAAGGTGTTTGGAGGGCTGAACCACCTTCCCTACGAGGACAGGTTGAGAGAGCTGGGAGAGTTCAGCCTGGAGAAGAGAAGGCTCCAGGAGGACCATACCTAAAGTGCAACTCCAGAAAAGGTGGGGAGGGAATCTTTATCAGGGACTGTAGTGAAAGGACATGGGGCAATGGTTTTAAACAGAAATAGGGTAGATTTAGATTAGGTATTAGGAAGATACTCTTTGCTGTGAGGGTGGAAAGGCACTGGAACAGGTTGCCTAGAGAAGCTGCTGTTGCCCCATCCCTGGAAGTGTCAAGACCAGGTTGTGTGTGGCTTTGAGCAAAGTGGTCTAGTGAAAAGTGTCCCTGCCTGTGGCAGGGGGTTTGGGACTAGATGATCTTTAAGGTTCCCTGCAACTCAAGCCATTCTATGATTCAATGATCAATAAAAGGCTTTTTTTTTCAGCATTTCAGCCTTGTCAATACAAGTTGTTGATAAGTTCTTTAAAATTTATGTAAAATTGATAGTGATTTTTATGGCTGATTGCCTATGGTAATTCTACTTCAGAAAAACTTTTCTCCAAAGTCATATTTATTTAAACTAGACTCAGATTAAAGCCTCTTTCTGTAGCTCACAGAGCATTCTTCTCTTTTGTTGTTGAAGGAATAAGCCAATTCGATTGAGACATTAAAAAAGATATCTTCTACTTTGTTTGATAGAGTACTCTGTCTCTCTAAAAATTCAGAAGAATAACACCTTGTATAAAAGATGTTTAATTTGATTTTTTTTTTAATTCTGATAATGGCTTCATCACCTTTTAAATTCCTTTTCTTTTGTTCTTACAAAAATGACTAAAAAGATTAGAAGGAAAACATATAAAAATCTCTTAATCTGAAAGGCAATGTGAAGAGGCGGAAGAGAAACTGTATCAATAGTGAGGGCTAGTGACTGAGTAGAGGTGAAATCAGTATTAAATACAAGGCTACAGCCTGGTAGATCCTCACTACACAAAGAGTAGTGGGGCAAGGTTTCTTTTTATTTTCCTGTCTTTTTCCATTGCAGGGTGGAGAATGAGAGCAGTCACCTGTAAGCATTTTTTTAACACTCCTCCTTTTTTTTCCCCCTTTCACAATTTTTTTTCAGTCAACACAAAAGTGGAATTAATCTGGAAGAACTGCAGTAGATTTCTCTTCTTTCATATTGTCAAATGACGATGTAGAAATATTGTACCTAAATGTTAGACTACATGGTGTGCAAAGGTTACTATCAATGGTAAAAATTCTTTGTCCATTGACTCTCATTGAAATGTTGGTATCAGCAGAGGAATGAGAGGAGTCAGGTGGGGCATTGGCTCTAGAAGCTGTGGATCTGCAGTAAGGAACAAGGCCACCGTTTCACAGCAGTTTGGGGAGTGCCAGGAGTTCAATATTTAGTGTGCACTAACATGTGTGCTTCTGAGTGCCTGGCAGGTCTGAAACAGACCAGCAGCATTGTCATTGCATTAGCAAGTGTAGATAACACAGGCTGTGTTCCTGTTTGCTCCCCTGATATATAGCGATTATACTTGTCAAGGTATGTTGGGGGAAAGTTACCCCTCTGGATGCTTTGGAACAGGTTTTTGGCAGCAAAAGTGAGTTTGCACCAATTCAGCACCTTGCACCATGCAGCTGTGGTTTGGTTTTGAGATGTGATTACAGATGAAGGTCTATATAGAGGCCAGAGATGCCAACATGGGGCTTCCATGACTATGACTGTAGTAGGAGCTGCTGATATGGAGGCACTGAGCAGGGTGGAAGTCCTCCTGTGAGGAGGATACTGGTGCCAGGGAGGGTCCTTAGATCCTGTTTGTGCTCTGGATGCCCCAGGCCGCTGCCCCTTGTGCTGCTGGAGTTCCCTGGATGGAAAATGGACTGCAGAGATGCATCTCCTGCCCTGCAGACCTGTGAGGGCAGAGCACAGGCTGTCCTTGCAGACCAGCCCTTGCATGGCTGCAAACAGCTTGCAGATTCTGTGTGCACCTTCCATGCCAGGGACCGGAGCGCTGAAGAACACAAAGCTGTTTTGTTGGGGATTGGCAGAGGAGTGGCCTGCATGGAGTCTGGTCTCCTGAGATAGTACAGGTACAGTGAGTTTTAAAGTGAATCTGCTCTTGTCTCATGTAGTAATTGCACCTGTGAAGGTGTGTTCAGATCCTTATCTAGCTTATTGGGTCGACAAAAAATTTACCTGGTGCTGTGCATTGTATGAGGTAGCTTTTTGCATAGGAATTGCATCTCACAGGAAAACACTGGTACTAATTGCAGATTTTTCAGAAATAGTGCAAGTGATTATGGCCCAAAAGTTAGTAAATCTTACTCCATGCACACAGTAAAAACTCAATGTGTATTAGTGTCCACTTCTATAATTCTTTCCTGTTTTTACCATGCAACACTTAAAACAGTTTGTATATAATAATTGTGTGGTTCTAAGTAGAAGGTGATGTACCTGGGTAGCTGTAGTAAAATCTCTGCTTAACATGATCCACTGGACATAAACTTTCTTACAGTTTTACCTGCCTTTGTGGTTAGTAACACAATGAACAGAGAATGACTCTCAATATTGCCCTCAAAGAGCCTCTCTTCTCTTGAAGTCACTTGGCTTGGGACAATGTTGATGCCAATCACAAGTCTGAATAGCAGCCCAACTTTGTAGCAACTTTCAATTTGTAGCCATAGTAAAGAAACTACTCCCATGGACCAGTGGAAAAGATGAGCTATGTGCTAAGTTCAAAGTTTGATTTCCACAAGTATTTATGCAAACAAAATCTTTACATTCTTTCTTGCTCAGATGGACCTAAAAGCTTGCTCAGGAATGAAAGGTTTGCACAATCATATCAAGGAATTATTTTTTTCTGTATTTCTTTGGCTTTTGTACATTTGAAGGATGAAGGAAAATCTTTTCTGACAGATCTGTTGACTGTTTCAAGAGCTACCACTAGACCCACTACTTTGGGATTATAGGTGAGGAATTAGATGGGTTGTCTTAACAGTACTTGCATCATGATTTTTTCATCCTGCTACATTCAACTGCATAAATAGCTGTGGTCCATTAGGTGAATGTCAGCCCGTGAGAACCATGGGCATGCAAAGAGAGGGTAATAAAAGGAGAATGTATGGTAAATCCAAACTTGAGGTTGAATTTTTGAGAATTTGCTTGTATTAATTTTTCATTTTCACAGCTCAACCACAGTAGAGTCTGTGTTTCAATTTAAAGAGAATCATAATTTGTTGTCACAGTGGGTTTTTTTCCCTTTATAGTTTGCTCAATTTACAAGGTGCTGAAGAGTCAGTTTTTGTGAAGAAAATATGGACATCATGCATAATTTTTCCTTTTCTCTTGTGCCTTGTGGTTTTGGTGTCTTTGTTCTGTTTGGAAAGAATCAGGATGATGTATTCAGGTCATGAAGAGGTAGAAAACTGCCTTAAAAATTATTGGCATGAGGGTATATAAAGAATATATGTTAGGAAATCATTTCTTCCCTCCCCACCTTGCCCTTTTTTTTTTTTTTTTTTTTTTTAAATAGGCCGATCTGGATAAATTGGGACAAGAACAATTGGCTCGACTCATGAAAAATAGTTTTTATAGTTATGAAGAAGTACATCTCTGAGTAATAGTTTTGCAAGTATAAACTGGAAATCTGAATGAGGACTGAAGTTTGAAAAACACAAGTGTAATGTCTTGTGTAAATTATAAGTCTCTTTCCTTGCCATCCCTTGCAAGGAAAGAAAAGAGGAAATATGAGGATTCAGTGATAAAAAGATTAATGGATAGGGAATGTATTTAATACAACTCAGCATAATTTTGGCAGAAAAAATTATTTTCCATTATTTGGTAGAAAGAAAACTTAATTTGACTGTGTTTCCTTAAAATGCATAGAAATACAATGACACTGTTGATGCCTTAAGTTTTAGCTTTTATGTTTTCCAGATTCTGTGCTGCCTAGGGATGCAGTTCTGAGCCTCATATTAAGTGCTCTCTCTCATTAAGTCATCTGTCTTCACAGAGTGGGGAGACAAAACAAACCCTTTTACTGCTGAGGACCAAGGACAATGGGTACAGCTTTCAGCCCTCAAAGCATAGCCAATGGTGGACTGAAGGGAGGAACAAGAAGGATGAGACCTCTCAACCTGAAGCTGTAATTGGACAATTAAGCCCCAATTTGCAAATGGACCAAAACTTATAAAAGTGTAAGGCCTCATGACTGGTTGTTCATTTTGTGACCATTCTTAGTCCACCTTGGGTGTAGCCCTAGTCAGGCTCCTGTCCTGCCCAAGGTGGGTCCTAGAGGCTTTTCCATAAATGCCTACTTTATTCTCTAGCTCTGTCCAGTCTCTGTTTCAGGTCAGCCTTCCCAAGGCATCATGTTAGTGCTGCATAATATTCTAACTTAAAACTAACACAGAATGGTATCAGTAAAACAATTACTACCTGAATTAAAAGTTGGCTCAGAAAGGGAAACCTCACCAAATGCAATTATTTCTAGCATGTTCCACATTCTATATTATTACAAAACCTTCAACTATTCTGTATTCTCATCAATAATCTAGGAGCATATATTTTCATATAATTGTGATTTTAGGTTGTGAAGTCTGGCAGGGTTTTAATCAATGATGAGGGCATTAAAGGTGAAGGGCAGAGTCAGGATGTCTCAGCACAGCAGCCTAAATGCAGAGAGTTTGCCAGTACAAAATAGACAATGAAGGCTGTACCTTGTGTAACAGATCCAAAGTGTTAAGTCTGCAAATCTTGTAGGGGCTAGTCTGTCCCTTTCCATGCCTTGTCACCACAGTTCTAGGGTAAGAGGGGCTGATGCTGTCATCAGGAGTGCAGTGAGGAGAAGGAGGGAAGGGAGAAAGAGAAATAGTATAGTATGTATTGTTATATATATTATTGTGTGTGTATATATATATATATATATAGCTTCAATGTAATGTACACCTACAGAATCCACCTAGGTGGAAAAGGAGGAACAAATTTGAAGACAATGATGACAAAGGCTATGAAAACCAGAGGAGGGCTGAAAGGACAGTCTGTCAGTGACCAGCCTAAACCAAGTCAGTCTATTTAGCAAAAGAGGGTAGTTGATATAAATTTTGTAAGTATTTTCAAGTAATTTCTATTTGCCTGTATGTTGTGTATTTTTTTTCTTGGAAAGCAAGTGGCAATAGAGGAAATGAGGAGGAGAGGAATGGGCATTCCTTTAACACAATACTGTCCATTTGCACAGGAGGTAAGCTTTAGCTAGAAAAGTTATGGTTTAACAACAATGCATGGTGTTGAGTTCAATGCAAGATAATTAAATGAAATTTTATGGTTAGTGTTTTATAGATGAATGTTCTAGGTATTTGAGTGTGATTTAATAATCTTCTGTTTTATAAATCTGGAAACTGGAAGGAAAAACATTGAAAAACCAACCACTATTGCATTGTAGTTTCTCCTTGAGTGAGGCTGCAATGTGCTGTGAGTATGTGTGCTGCCTTGGCTTTCTCTCAAATACTACAAATATTTGACCACATAAAGCTCATGTAGGAACCAAACTGAATTTCCTATTCCTTCAAGCCATATAAAAAGTTAACCTCTGATTTATTGTTAACTAAATAGCAATGAAGGCAAGCAAAACACATCCTGGAATGGAAAACACTTGAGCTTATTGCTTGCAGCCTTGTGCTGAAGACTAAGCAAAGATGCCTTGGGGAATTTCCCCTTCCATTTTGCCAGCAGAAATCTTTTTCCTCACTTATTTATTGCTGCCATGCCTCAGAGGTTGCTCTGCATGCTGACACGTCCTTGTTCCTCTCTCCATTGCACCAGCTGCCTACAGAGAGGTGATGGGCCCCAGGGTGAATGGGAAGCAAAGGTGTCCTCAGCTGCCTCAGAGCTCACTGGAGGAAGGCTGTCACCAGCAGTGCTCTCCCTTTGTCCACATTACCTCAGAACTAGCTTCCCCAGATGCCTTGCCAGGTAGCCTGGTAATCTGCCTAGGAGAGCTGGAATGAGTTGTGAAAAGGCCACAGGGCTTGTGGGGTGAATGCTAAGCTGGTGTTACCTGTTTGGTCAGGAATTGCAGAGAGTGGGTGTGAAGTGAGGCTGTAAGAGGACCAGCAGACATGGAGCTTGGGAAGCGATGCATGCTTATGTCTACTGGATACTACACGCACCCAGCACAGATCACTTCAGCATGGTACTTGAGGCCAAGCTAATTAAGCCTGCAGAGAGAAGGTGTGCAATGACAGGATGTGTTACCTTGGGCTTGTTGTGATGCTAACATGGTTACACTGCACTTTTCAGGCTGGGAACACGGGCAGAGCTGGACTGCATCTGCCACCTTGTGTTGCAAACATCCCCAGTCCCAACCCAAGCACAAGAGCAGGTGCTTGGCCATCTTCACATCATGATACATCCATCAGCAGCGGGTGGCACTGCTCAGATTGTATTGCTTCCCACGTCCTGAGCCAGCACCTCCAGGGGAACATGACTTCAGTAGACATTCTGTGGATCAAGGGTTTTGTGCCCAAATGACTAGGAGCTTTGGGCAAGACCAAATGGCAAAATAAACTGTACCAAATCTTCAAAGTATTCTGTAATCAGGGATTGCTCAAGATTACAGCCTAGCTGATGTGTTGCTCATCCCTGTGTTGCTCCACGTGATCTGGATGGGCACCCACATTAAAGGCTATCTTTCTGGGTGAAATCTGAAGCCCCAGCCTGCAGACACCTTGGTAAATGGATTCTTGCATGCTCTCAAGGACTGTAAGATCTGCAGGCTTTTGGCAGAAGTTCCTAAAGAGGATGCAGAGATCCTGTTTCGTGTCAGGATCGAAAGCTGACATCGCTCAATAAAACCTGGTTTCTTTGTATTTTTCTCTCATTTCACAGACAGCTAATTTTGTGGTAGAAAGGTCTGGAATAACATACTGAAACCTGTTCTGCCTGTCAGCTGAGCTGCTCTGTTAGTCTCTTACTGCTATATATGAGTTTATAATAGCAGCCACTCCCACGTAAAATTGACTCTGTTGTGTATTACCTACCAGAAGGGTACAGTATTAAAAACACAATAACATAATCTATTGTAAGACGCGAGGATTTTTTTGCTCTGGTTCTGCATCTCCTCATTTGACATCTAATTTTACTGTACTCATGCTGGTGCTTATAAGACCAGATCTTTAACACAGAATTATTTGAAATTATGCAGGTTGTTTTTATATTTGTGCTTCTTGGTTGAGCTTTGCCTTTAGATGTGGGATCAGTTGAAAATATGAGGCTGTGTCTGCACATGCATTTTTATAACTAGGCTGTCTTTGTAATAATGGAAGTCTTAAAATAGCTGTGCAATATGATATCCTCACACATTCTTTTCTAAAATTGATACATCTGTGGTGAGATTGCACATTGCATGGATACAATTTGTTAGCAAAGCAGGAAAACTTTATCTGGAAATAATCTCTCCCCAAATATTTCCCACCAGCCCCCCAAAAAAACCCAACCAAACAAAAACCACAGGGCAATTCCACAGAAAATTTTCAATTCTGAAAAAAAAAGGCCCTAAAAACCTCATCTCACCTGATTTTCTTTTCACATTGAAAAACATTAGACCAGGAATTCCTAGCTCCATTTCTTCAGGGTCGATGATGATGAAGGTACTCAGATCTCTCAGATCTGGGCAGGTCTCTGTAGCTGATACCTGATAACACACTCCTTGACCCATCTTGCCACCTTTCATTTCCATGCTAAGGCAACTCACACCAGTTTATGCCATGAAAATTTTCTTCACCAAATCTCTCAAGGAGAATGGCTACTTTTCCCCTCATTTTTGGGGAGATATGTTATTTTCCAGAGAGCTGTCTGTAAGCTGGTCTATGAAGTGGAGAACTGTAACAGTTACATCCATTCTCCTGGACAACGCAACCTTGCACGCTCCTCGCAACCGCTGGTTTTGATCTTAACATGAAACCAGAAGATGGTCTGCAAGGCAGAGCTTTTGTGTTCTCATTCTGAAGCAGTCTTTATAAAAACTCATTTGAAAAATTATGTTTGCTTAAGGTGGACTGTGTTTAAAATTTTTGGATAAACAGAGATATTCCTTTGCCATGCTATTCCTGATGCCTGTGAGGCAGTTTGTCCCCACATGTGGACAATTTCAGATGACCAGGATATTTTAGTATATGAACATATTCAATCATGGATACTTTCACATGCATTGAATGATTGACTTAAAATTCAGTTACTCCTAGAAATGAGCAGTGGAAACAGAGGCAACAAATAAAAGAGGTATTTTGGTTACTAGCAGTAACTGCTTTTGGCTGAAGCTCTGAGTTTGCATATCATAAAAAAGATTCTCTGTCTTACAATGTCATCTGGCAGTATAAGTCCTCAGAACCTGCTGTGAATATGCTGCTCAGGCATACTTAAAATTCATGGTTTTTCAAACTTGTCAGGAAAAAAAAAAAAAAAAAGTGTTAGAAAGATATCTTAAAGAAGGGAGAGAAAGGAGTAATAAATCACAGTCTGTTGGCTATACCTGTATATAACAGGGCCCTTATAAATATTGAATTGAAATTCTCCTTCTATGCTTTTGCGTAAAGACATAATTGCAGTCAGCAGGAGGGGAAGAGTATTACCCTTTGTCTTGACATTTTGGGAATAGACTGGATTAGTACATTGGACTAATGAGCATAGGGCAGTGTTGGAGCAATTGTAGTACCTACACCAGAGACTACACTGTGGTATATATAGTGTATAATGTGTATATAGCAAAAAGGGTTTTACAGGCAAGAGACCATATGCTCTCTCATATTCCCTGTGAAGAATTAATTACTCTGGGTTTATACCAAGCCTTTTCTCATGCTTCACAGTCAAAAGTTGCCAGGAGTCCATAAGATTAAGTAAAATAGCAATGTCTTTCTTCCCTGATAGTTGCATAATGCTGGCATCACATATGAGGAATGAGATTTCCCTCCAGTTTGCTATGGCTTTTGTGTTGCGGCTCAGCCCCGGGGCGCTGGGTGCTGCGACCGTGCGTATCTGGATTTGGCTCAGCTCGATATTCAGGCTGGGCTCCCGGCTGCTTTCTGGATACGCTTTAGTAAAGTTCGTTGGTGGGGTTTTTGGTTTGCAGGCAGTCTAGCTCACGCTGACATGGCGGTGGTAAAAGAGGGGACTTTTAGAGGCTTTGAAAAAGAGGCTTTATTTGGTGGGGGAGTCAGGGGTTCCCCCAGCCTCAGGTCAGTGCCTCTCAAAAGACCCCGGACCTGGGCTGCAGGGCGTTTTTGTACAGACAATCTCATGGGTGGGTATAATGTGTTTAAACCAATAAAACAATTAAAACGATACATGCCAGCTAGATTACATAAACACTAACAAATCCCGAATAGGTCGGGGAGTGGTCTCTCAGGGCTTTGCCAACCACGGGCCGAAGCTCTTGGACCTTGAAGATAAAGGTTTTATGATGGACAAAGGGAGAAGATCATACATGAAACAGGGATGTAACAGAAAGGGAACCAATAGGGAAGAGACTCTGTACAGAGACTCTGGTTGTCTTAGCAACTTTATCATTTACCTTGAAACAAAGGGGCCTTTTTAGGGTATCTACTATACTAAAACTTACAATATAAAAAAACTATACTACATTCAAAACTAAAACTTACAAAACATTTTTTACACAGCCACACTTTTGCTGGAAAAAGTTCTAAGCAGATAAAAATCCTCAATGAAAAATCAGTTTATCTGATAGCAAGTGTGCCATCGTGAAATACTTGCTTGCATGCTATCTATCAAAGCAAAGACAAATGTGAGATGGAGATTTTATTCCTTCAGGGGATGAGGGGGTTAAAAGTATAGAGAAAAATGTGTAGTGTAACATTGAAAGATGCTTTATGGCTCAGAGTCAGTATAGGTTTTGGCAAATGTTAGAGAAAATGTAGAACAAGAAAAGAATTTTTTTTTTTTGTCTGAGGGTCTGATGGGTAGTTTCAAGTGAGGTTTATATTTGGAATTTTGTGGGACATTTAAAGAGTAATTGGAGACTGATGTGCATAAATATTGGGTCTGTCTGTGATCAAGGAATAGTGGGGTCAATGGACTTTTTCTAGAAGCTCTTTCTAGAAGTCTGAAGGTCAGCAGAAAGGCTTCTGAGAAGCCATTAGCATCTCAAGTACCACAAGCCTGGAGTGCACAATTGTGGCAGGATTTGTTTATCTTGTTCAGACAATGGAAACATGCCTTACAGACTATTTCTTAGCATTTTATATGTAAAGCAAAACAAGAACAGGAATATTAATAGGACTAGAACCTAGGCTATAGCATCCATTAATCATTAGAATTTATGTTGTGCTCCACCAGAAGTAACAAAATCCTTTTGTGCTCTCCACTTGCTGAAATGCAGGGGCTTGCCAAGTTACTTTGCCTTTGTAGAGCAGCTGAAGGCATGATGTTGGCCTCTGACTTTTATGTAACCCATTCTTAGTTCTCTGTTTCCCAAGAAATGGTACTTGCTGGCAGTATTTGCTGCAGAGTATTTGTAGGAAAATCACAACACACTTATTTTTCAAAGGCCAAATGAATAGCATAAATATTATGAAAAAACACTTTCCCACTTTATTTAGTGATGTGAGACAGTGACATTACTATGATATCGTATCAGTATGGAATCAACTCTGTGTTAATAGCATACAGATATAATCCTAGTTATTGTGTACTGCTGCCCTTAATCTAGATATGCTGCTTGGTCCTGTTTGGCTTTTATTGTCTACAGCATATTTCTCTATGAGTGACCTTCCCCAAAGGAGCTCACTGAGTCTGTTTTCTCTCTTGGAAGGCTGGAGGCTGCCTACTTCATCCCCTGGTTCTGACATTTCTCAGCATGTGGTAGCATCCCATAATCATGAGTGACACAACAGGCAGGGAAAGTGCAGTCCCTGGAGGAGGGATGCAGAGATTACTTGCAGTTCCCCCTGGCTGTGGCTGGCTTAGGTGTAGGATTCATCCGTCGGCAGGGATGCTGTCCTGGCCTCACACAGTACATCTGTGGGGCCTTTCCAGGGTGTTCCTCCATGGCAATCCTCACATCTCGCACACACAGAGCAGAACTGGTCCCTGCATCTTCATAGCAAGACATGCTGGCCCAGTGAGCATTGAAAGCTCTTTGCCAGCTGTTTGGTGCAGATAGCTGAGCTGTTTTGGCAACCACTGGAGCTGGGGAGAACATGGCAGGGTGATTTCCAGGGCTTTCAAGCCTCCTGGCTCTGGGAAGGGTGTGAGCTCTGGCTGCTGCCTCTCTATCACAGTGAGTTATTGCAAAGGTTTGAAATTGGTGTCATAACAAATGCTGAGGCTTGGGAAAAAGTTTTGAGGTCAGACCTGAAAGGAGGGATAATACCCTTTTCCCAAGACTGTCTCTTTCCCACAGAGGTGCTTTTAGATAGCTATATGATGCTGAAACAGATAAGATAATTAAGGTGCTAAAGGCAGGTAGCATATGAGGATAAACCTGGCAGCTGCCCTGTGAAGTGGCTTTGGCTCAAAGCTGTGTCCTGGTGGGGTGAGCTGTACATGCCATGCTCCAGACCCACCTTTTTGGCACAGGGAAGAGTGTCAGAGTGAGTCACTGGATCACAAGTAGTTTGTGGCCTGAGAATCACCCTATTAAGCAAAGCTGTCAAAGTGTGATCTTGTTTCTTAGGAAAATCAGTTTCCCAGATTGAGGGTGTACAGTGCAGATATATCAGTCCCAGAGGGCAGGACTCACAGGCAGGTATCTGGGGGGTCCAGTGACTTTGCTGGCAGCTGCTCCCTGAATTTTCTTAGAAATCCCTATTCAAAACATCTGGACATTCATAAGTAGACCTTTTCCACTGGAAAAATGTTCTCCCAGAAGTTCTAAGTTATTTACCCATTGTTTTTTAACTAAAATAATTGCTCCTAATAAGGGATAGCCAAAACCCCACAGATGAGTCAGCATTCCTTCAGGAGCAAGTAAATAACTCAGTATTAATTCTTTAAATGTTCTCCACTACTAATTGGTCTGCATAAGAAAAAAAAAATAACATTTAACTTCCTGAGTAAACATTCACATAACCTAATAGAATATAATAGTAACACTGATGGGTGCTGCTATTTAAATTCCAACCTGTTGTAGAAGCACAGCTCTCAAGCTGTTGTTTTTTATTTTTAAGACATCCAGCAGCCAAATGGAAGCCGACTGTACTGAACTGGGAGATTATTGCTATTAGCCAGACATGTTGCTGTGTCTCAAGTTTTGTTTGATGCTGGCAGTAGGCTTATAAGAGTTCGTGGGTCAGTGTATAAGCAGGAGTAAATCTCAAGCAACTGTTGTTCTTGAGGTTGCGGGAGACTCCTCCAGTGTATTTCTTTGCAGCTGATTTTCTTGGAGTCATTTTAGTTTGCAGATTAAGTCTTACTTTAAATCTTGTCTGTGATTAAAATTAAACATTTATTCTTATTTTGTTGAACTGAAAAAGAGGAAAAAATACTATTACCCTAGGAATTTTTGTTTACAATTTTTAAATTCAGTGTTATATTTAGAAACATTTTTAATCTAAGATATTTTTAAAATAAAAAAAAATCAAAATATTTCTTGACATTTCCCCTCTCTTTAGGCTTTTTCTGTTGAAGTTAATCAACTAATCATGTTCCTGTCTGCAAATAGTCATAGTTGTACCCAAAGCTGTATTTTTTGCCAAAAAGATTATTCAACTGAAAAAATCTTATCCTGTGTTGCATGAAGTAACTCTGCTTTTTTAACTCTTTGAAAGAAAACAGCACAACCAGCGTACGTGCAAAACAGACTGTGAAATATTATTCTGTGTACTTTTGTAGAAAAAATTATGTCGGTGATAGTGAAAGATCATTTTTCAGAGCTGTAAGGGTCTGATAAAACTAGAATTACATACCCGTGACCTTATTTGCTCAAAGTACAGTTAAAGAGAAATGAGTGCATGCACCAAATGCATTGATGGCATCAGTATTTCCAGGCAGGATTTTGAAGAGCCCCCTGATTTCATGCACGTGATCTGCCAGGTGGCCTCCTGCAGCTGCAGGGCAGGAATGGGCAGCTCAGCAGGGACGTGAGAGCTGGCTCTGCTGCTGGTGTGGAAACACAGGAGGAGGGGAGGACAGGAGCCTCAGGGAAGGCCTCTGGGGGAGCAAACTGTGAGGGGGCACTGCAGAACACGGCTGGATTAGAGAAGTGGATTTGCTGCCATTGTAGAACTTGGGCTGCCCTCCTTTCCTTCTTGTTTTCAGACAGACCAGCTTACTTGCACCTCTTGAGCAAGTGGGAGACACAGGAAGACAAACTTCCTCCAGATAAGAGCAGGAGCCTATGTTGTACGTGCACTCAGTGGATAAAAACATGAAGCTTTGCTGACAGCATTTCCTTCTCCATCCTCAACGCTGGTATCCTCTGCCTGATATTTCCAAGGTGTGTTTTCACCTCCGACATTCAGGTTATCAAGAGGCTAACACCAGCTAGTTATCACATCATTTTTGTGACTGCAAGGGGATTTACACACAGACTAAAGAACTGCAAAATAGATAGAGGCAAGGGAGTTACTGTAAAAAATACTCCAGCCTCATTTTTCCTCATTTGACTCTTCACTTGGTTTTTTTTTTTTTTTTGTTTTTTTTTTTTTTTTTTTTTTTTTTTTTTTTTTTTGTTTTTGTTTTTTTTTTTTTTTTTTTTTTTTTTTTTTTTTTTTTTCCTTGGCTGGTCAGTATCCAAACTTACTCTTGAGCTTGGTTTGACTACTCAGGCTGAACCCTCAGTATTTTACTTCAAAATTGCTCATGTTTTGATGAGCTCTATTAGTGCCTGTGTGATTACAGGAGGAAAAGGATTACAGAATCACAGGATTCCTGTGATTACAGGAATTACCCTGGTGGGAGCTTCGGGAGCACTGGTCAGGGGGATCACCCCTTCCCTCAGCCTGCTGCTGAGCCCAGCCAGCCTGCCCTCTGCAGGGCACTGCCCGTGCCCACTGCTGCCCGCCCCAGACTTGCTGAGGGTGCTCTGGGTCCCACTGCCCAGGTCACTGGGGAGAGTGCTCAATGCCAGGAGCCTCCTCTGAGAAAGGTCATGCATTTCTTGTTGCCAACCAGGCTGAGAATCTCTCCTGAGCATCCCTTGAAGTTCCTCAGCTTACCCTGTGGTTCACTCAGCCTGTCCACATTTTTAGTTTGTTTGCAAGAGTCCTGCACATCAAAAGCTTTGAAAATTTCAAGGTATACTTCACTATTGCTAATCTTGGCATTTGTTCTTTTATCCACTTTTAAAAAACACCTGAATACTTAAAAATGCAAACAAACCCTATTTGGGAAAATAAAAAATAAAAGATAGTTCAAAATTAAAAGCTATATCAAACTTTGATAGCTTTCCTGCAAGATATTGTTGAGTGCTCATTTGTAATTCTCAAAGGTTTCCATTAAAAATTCAACAATCACATTTTCTGTGGTGGCTGGTTTTGTATCTGTAGTACGTAATTTTATTAAATGAGGGATAAAATTATTATTAACACTATCAGAGCATATCCTAAAGAAAATCAGGGGAGCTGGGACCCCAAAAGATAGTGCAGAATTACTGACACTTCCTGTTGATTACTGCTGGTGAAGACAAAATGTGAAATGGTATTTTTGACATAAATAATAAAGCAGGCTCAATAAAATGAGAAGAGAACATGAAAAATGTCAGTATCGATTATAGAATGTTGTGGGTCACTTTTTGCTTAACAAAATCCATTGTTGTACAAGTATTACATTCCACTTCAGACCACCAGAAGGGCAAATTTTTCAGGAGTGTTTGAGGTAGAAAGCCTGTAGATAATGACAGAAAGGATCCTTTGTACTTCTGTTACACCAGCTTTTTTTGGGTTGTTTCTAGCCACATCTGGACCCTTTGGATGTAGGAAATATTTCTTCTACTGCCATTGCTGGGCCCTCAGCTTAGGATTCAGTTCAGCAGAGCACATGCCTGCCTGAGAGTCTGTGTTTCTGGTCTGTGAGGCACATGAGCGATAGCTGGGAAGTGCCTCAGCCCTGGGCTCGCCTTAGCCCTCTAATCAGTGTGATTCTTAGCCATGCAGAGGGAAAATCCCGTGTGTCTGTTTGGAATGTGGTGAGAGGAAACTGTGAGCAAACAAAACCTTCCCCTCCACGGGGCACAAGGAGACTTGGGGAGACCTCCCCTGCTCCTCGCTGTGCCAGGGCAGCCAGACAGCCCAGAGCTTTGGGGTAACACTGCTGTACTATAAAAACGTAAACTCATCATTTATCTCACTGACATATTTTTAAGCTTCAGCCACAGTCAGCACTCCACACTGCCTGTTAATCTGCTTTGTTTGTGCTTTCACAGGAGGATGACAGAGGCCCTCTGAAAGCAGAAAAGAGTTACTGATTGCTTCAGTCTCTTTCACTGCATTGTCACATTTTGGCTTTATTCCTTTTCCTTCCTTAAAACACTGTTGTTTTGGATTTTTTTTTTTTTTTTTTTTTTTTTTTTTTTTTTTTTTTTTTTTTTAGTTTTCATCATATGTTGGTCAGTGTAGGTCTTCTCCATATATATCCTTCTGTCCCTCTTTTTCTGTCTTCCACCTCTAGATTCTACTGTCAATACAAAATAATACAAATTGACTTATTAGTCAAAATACATGTTCCCAGCTTTTGGTGAAGCAGAGGATGATCCAGGTTTTTCCAGGATTATGGCAACTTTACAATTATGGCAAAGCTATTTTTCATAGTGAATTCAGCAAGCCGTTTCCACAGGTAATCACACCAATTTTCTGCTTTTTAATGTAACTAAATAAAACCACTTTAAGTGCCCCAAAACCAGAGAGCATTTATGGAAGTTTGAAGTAGAATCATACCAACTGTAACAGGTCAGTGTTGATTTGCCTGCAGAAGGAAATGTTTGAGCAGTGATTAGAGCTATTCTTAGCTCTAGGTCTTACTCAAGCCTGCAGTCAATCAGGTAAAGCTGGGTAAGCACCAGGAACAAGTTCCAGCAGATAACACAGAAATCAGTGGCCATTCTCAGTGTTTCCAGTACCACTACTGTTTTCTTTATTCCATGGCAAAAGAAAATAATTTAAGTCATTAAACTATTTCCTGACAGTGTGCAGGATAAATGTATTTGGAAACAATTTTTTTTTTAATCCCTATCTAAGAAAACTCAGCATCTAACCCTGGCATGACTTCTCCAGCAGGCTTTCCTACACGTGTTTCAGCCAGACCTGTTACTGTACCCATGGCTGTAAATGTTGTGGTGGTCTGGATCACTTTCTCTTTCCTTTTTATTTTTCCCTGGTTTGCTCGTGCCCTCCTCCTCTCTTTCTGTCCACCCCTTGCCTGTAGAAAAGAGTTGTCAACTTATGCATGTGGACAATGGGATCTATCTATCTGTTCATCTATCTATCTATCTATCTATCTATCTATCTCTCAATATCTTCCAATTTATTCTGAAACTTCTTTTCCCTGGTCCTCAGGGAAATTCTCAGTGTGAGGCTACCTACCTGAACCTGAGAGATCGTATATTTTTTGGCACTGAGCTGGAACTACCAGGCAGTCAGAGAAAAAAAATTCTCCTCACTGCCTTCCATGACTAAAACTTTAATTTTCACATCATGACATCAGAACATGTTTTACTCACAGTTGTAAGATTTCACTTATGTAGATGAAGTAATTCAGTTTTTCTTCCCCTCTTAGAGCTGGGCTAAAACATCAAAAGCAATAAGCAGCTACCTGGAGAAAATAGGGAAAATGCTTCCCTTTGCAATAGCCCGTTCACACAGCTTTGAATGCTTAAACTTGTAACAGCTAAGAGGTTTTGTTTCAGATACACATTATTGCAACAGTAAAACATGACAATTTCTTAGTCTACTGAAATGCCATAATTGTTTCTTCTCTTTAAGTTTGTAGAGTCTTCTTCCTCTGTTAACGTGTTCCTAATGGACTATTTCATTAGCTCATACTGTTTTTACTTTGTGCTTGATTACTTGATAAGAATTGCATTTACTCTCTGACTAAATGAAAAATCAAATTTTTATTTTTTATTTTTCTAGTTTCTATTTTTATATATAGTATTACCATGAATGATTATTTTATATAAACATATTGTATACTATTATTATATAAACTATGAAAAATACATAGTTCTGATATTTCTAATTTCTAAAAAAATATGTTGTAGTATTTCAGAGTTGCAAGGTGTAAGCAGAGATGGTCATTCATGAGCAGCATGAACAAAGGCAGTGCACAGAGAGCTGTTACCCAGTAAGAGCCAGACAAGTGATGGACTGTCACTTCTATGGCACTTGCTTAACAGCGCTTAGGAATAACCTGTTGATTTTAGCTGCTATTGTTTTGGTGCTGAATTGGTCAGACTGGCTTTTTCCATCCTGACTATGACATACGTTTGCAAAAATATTCTTTGATTCTTCTCCGGTCTAGATTTGAGTCAAGGGTCATAGAAAGGAGTGGCTCAGCTGCTGTCTGATGAGTGGGTTTGGGCAGGTCAGCAGTAAAGCACAGAGCAGGATGCCAGAGGCCAGCCTGAAGGTGACTGTGTGAGTTTGCCTGCATGATGCAGCTGATGGGAGGCAACACTGGCAGGTGCTGATGTGGCAGGGTGGACTGAAGCCCTGGGTGCTTGGGGTTAGGACAGCCAGCAGTGCTCAAAAATTTTAAATAAAATGGAGTTTTCTACTTGAAATACGTCCACCATGAGATGCATTTGTGGAGTTAAAGTTCTCTCTGCATTTTTGACCAGGTGGTGAAGCACTTTCCAATGAAACAAGGACAGCAGCATTTCAGAGCTTTTTTAATTGGTGTACTATGCAATACATACTGGTAGATGGCTGCTCCTGTTCCAGCCAGGACACTCTAAGAACTTGAGGGCTTGTGGAATGCCCGTGTATGTAAATGCCCTTCTCTAATCCTAATCAACCCTTCCCTCTTCTCCACCCACCAGTGTCATCTGGGGCAGCTGTTACACAGAAAGGGACCATTTAATGAGGTGTAAGAGCTGTGTGCATACTCCATATGTTTACCCAGACGTCTCTTCTGCATACTCAGGGTTTTGGAGGTCCTGCATTGCCAAAGCACTTTGGGGATTTCTATAATGGGAAATGAACTTGGCTTATGTCAACTGTGGTTGTGTTACAGGGCCCAGTCACTGCTGCCACATTGTATGGGTCAATTTGTCTGTCTGACTATGGCCTACTTTGTGCCTATTTTGTTCCCTCTTTTTTTTGCAATGGTTATCCCACAGTGGTTATGCCCAGAAATTAGCATCCCAAGCTGCTATGTGCTCTGAAAACCCTTATATTTCTATGAAAACACAGAAAAAATTGAGTCCTTTCATGGAAAATGAAAAATAAAACATAAACTACAGAAACCCCTAGGCTGGCAATGGCATCAGCAGCTACTGACTCTTCCAAAGCAGAAGCCTGCAGATCAGAGACCCTTATCAACATATGGGTAGGCCTTGCTTTATGCCTGTTTGTGGTATGAGGAATGGGAACAAAACTGTGACAAGTGAGCACATGATCTATGCAGGATTCCTTTGTTCTTAATTTTTTTTCTTTCTGAAAAAATTAATATATGGGGTGAGGATGTATGCCTCATTTAAGAAGAGAAGCACAAAACTTGCTGGCCAGTCTGAGTATGTGCAAGAGAGGGATTCAGCACAATTTCTGCCTCCCGCGGTAGTGAGCTGATCCATGAATTTCGACACAGGTCAGCTGTACCTAAAGCCTTGGTTGACTGTGGACTGCGGTGCTCTCAGACGCCCAGTGCCTTGGCCGCCTCCTTGCTTAACAGAGCTCAAACCTTTCCTTGGCTGCTCCCGGCAGGAGGTTGGCGCAGTTTTCCCAGAGGCATCCCTGCCGCTGCCCCAGCTGTGCGGGAGCATCGCCGCATCTCCCGGCTGCAGACAGACAGCTGTGCCAGGCAGTGCCCGGGGCCGCCCTGCCCTGCCCCGTGTTCTCTGCCTGCCACGTTTCGGTCCCTCAAGGCGGGAGAGGGGTCATCTTCCCGCAGGATCCCGCAGCCAGGCTTCCTTTGGCGCGAACAGCCCTTTCTGCAGGAAAGGCAGGCATGGCCTGACTGCAACCTGTGCCCGAGCAGCCAGGCTGGGCAGAGGGGGCTGTGCGAGGCTGTGGGGCCGTGGCAGGCTGTGGATGCTGTGGCAGGCTGTGGTTGAAGTGGCAGGGGCTGTGGGTGAAGTGGCAGGCTGTGGGTGAAGTGGCAGGGGCTGTGGGTGACGTGGCAGGCTGTGGGGCCATGGCAGGCTGTGGGGCCGTGGCAGAGGCTGTGGGGATGTGGCAGAGGCTGTGGGGACGTGGCAGGCTGTGGGGCCGTGGCAGAGGCTGTGGGGCCATGGCAGGGGTTGTGGAGGCCATGGCAGGCTGTGGGGATGTGGCAGGCTGTGGGGACGTGGCAGGCTGTGGGTGAAGTGGCAGGCTGTGGAGGCCGTGGCAGGCTGTGGGGCCGTGGCAGGGGCTGTGGAGGCCGTGGCAGGCTGTGGGGCCGTGGCACGCTGTGGGGCCGTGGCACGCTGTGGAGGCCGTGGCACGCTGTGGGGCCGTGGCAGGCTGTGGGTGAAGTGGCAGGCTGTGGGGCCATGGCAGGGGCTGTGGAGGCCGTGGCAGGGGCTGTGGAGGCCGTGGCAGGCTGTGGGGCCGTGGCAGGCTGTGGGGCCGTGGCAGGGGCTGTGGAGGCCGTGGCAGGGGCTGTGGAGGCCGTGGCAGGGGCTGTGGGGCCGTGGCAGGCTGTGGGGCCGTGGCAGGGGCTGTGGGGCCGTGGCAGGCTGTGGGGCCGTGGCAGGGGCTGTGGGGCCGTGGCAGGCTGTGGGGCCGTGGCAGGGGCTGTGGGGCCGTGGCAGGCTGTGGCCGCCGCGGGAAGTCCCGGTCCCCGCTCGGCTGATGGCTCAAGCTGTCGTCAGGCGGAGCGCCGGGGATGGAGGCTCTGTTCGGAGCTGCCCTGGGAAGGAATGGCTGGAACCACGGTGCCTGGGCGTGGGGCTGATGTCCTGAGGGAAACCTGCTCGTCGCTGTGACCTGTGGGTGCCACTGCCAGTGCTGCCAGGTGTGCCGCACTGCTGCTTCCCCAGCCTCACCTGCGTGCTGCGCGGGGGCGCAGGCTGCATGCAGTTGCTACACATAAGCAATGCCTGGATCCCCCAAATCGCAGTGTCTGAGGCGGGTATGATTAATTAATTGGTACGCAGCCTCTTCTAGCACCGCCCTATAAGAAATGCAATCTGTTGCTATCAACCCGGTTTTGCCCTCCGCGTGCGAAACCAGTCCGTGCAGGTGTTAACAGAGGAGGAGAGCAGTCAGGCAGAGTGCTCTGCCCGGGCTGGGGAGACAATGCTGACAAAGGGCTGTTTGGGCTGGGTAGCACCTGGGGTCCTCAGTGCCTGCTGTGGGGTGACCACATGCCCGGTCAGCGCCTGGAACGTGCTGCAATAACTGCGGGTCTCCTTGGGAAAGAAAAGCTGTCGTGCTCACATAGATGTCAGCCAAGGAATGCCTACTAGCGATGCATAAACCCTGTCCCCTTTATAGTTTATCACGAAGCAAATTTAATCTTCTAATGTATTTCCCCTTGAAGTCACCAAGTCAGACGAGGAAATAAAGCTCCGTAGTTCACAACCGCGAACGTGTAAGTGTTACTGAAAAGCCAGGACGTGGTGGGGGCTGCCGCGGGTGGGGGACTGCCCGTCTCCGCTGACCTGGGCGTAGCCGCCTGCCTTTCTCAGCATTGTTCCTCCTACCTTTCGAGCTGGGGGAGAGGAACTCTCACCCCGGAGACCCCACTGCCCGCAGACCCTCGCCCGCCCCTCCTTCCTCACCCTCTGCACGAGACTTGCTGCCTTCAGTCAGAAAATTTGCTGGGCTTGGCACAAACGCCTTCTAATGTAAATATCAGAGGACTACGGAAAGCCTCTCTGTTGGTGCCGGTTCTTCTGAGCCATGCTTTCAAAGTGCTGACTGTGTTGGTTCTTATCGTAAGTCAGTCTCAGCAATTAGCTTTCTTTTGATCATTTGGGCGTGTGCCTTTCCCTCCCCCCCCCCCCCCCCCCCCTTTTTTTCCTTCTTTTTAAGTGCACTTTCAATAGCAGAAAAATGTAGTGACCAAGTACACTTCCACGAGATTTTTAGTTTGAAGGAAATTATACTTAAGTAGATGTTATCAAGCTTCTTTATGAAAAAGAAGAGTTTTAAGTTTACAATTTTATAGATGAAAATATTTATGAGGATTGTCACTTTAAAACAGGAAATTTCGGTGTATGTAGGGTCATGAGAAAATGGCACGGAGATTTAAGTGCAGTGTTGTAGTCTGACGTAGTTTACTAAGCTGTTTCACATAAGAAGCTGTAAGAATGATTGATGCTGACTTTTTCCCCATACAGATATGGTAGCTGGGTGCTAACACCTCTGAGTGTGTAGCTAATTAGGTGTGGGCAAGTGCTGTACCTAGTTTCCAAGGGCTTGTATTCTTGGCAACCTCATGCAGCCATCAGTCTCTACTATTGAGTCCCAAAGAACACAGGAGTTTTTCTTGTTAGGAGACAGGTGCTCAGTGGGACTCCCTGATATTTTCTGTCCTGGACTTTTCTTTGTCCTTCTGGACAGCGCTGCATGTCACAGAATATTGCTGTACTACCCTAGAAACATTCTGCTCCCTGGATTATTAGACTCATCCTGAGTAAATGTATGAGTGGATTTATGAACAAAATGAGAGGTTTTGTTTTGGTATGAAGTCTAGCTCTTGCTAGCAACAATTTGCCTTTTACAAACTTTCAGCAGACTGGAGCAGGTCCCATTGCTCGTGGTAGTCAGGAATGCCTGTGGTTAGTTTTGTTGAGCAACATTGCATTTCTGGGGTTAGCCCTCCTGAGTCACAAGACATGTTTTTTTTTTTCTGCAACCATGAATATTATCAACCTCTCCCATGCCCCCTTCCCCATTTTAGGGGAAGACTTAGGGACTTAGGGACCTAGACTTCAATTTTCTTGAAGAGTAAGATAGCATGTTGCAGAAGTGTTACTGTAAAGTTTTTGATGAAGGTGTCACCAGAATGCTCAGCTTTTCATGCTGTTAGTGGCAGCACAAGGACAGCACAGCTATTGCTGGTGCCTACCCCAGTTTGAATTCTTGGATACATTTGCTTGGCAATGTTTTTGGTATATAGAATGGTATTTTTGTTATTTGACAAAGACTAGACATATTTCAGACTCATATAATTAAAACCAGGGATTATTTATAGAGAGCACTCCCAGAGCTCCTCCTTGGAGAGTTTTTGGATAAGCTTGGGCAGGTATGTTTCCTAGTTGTTGAGGTTCAACCCAGATATAAGTCTCCATTTGGGTGCTGCTCACTGCAAAAGGAGATTTCTGGCACTCAAAACTCAGGGCTTCCTTGATGTAACATCTCTCTCACAAGCATGTAATTTGTAGTTACTATGAATTTTCTTATGCCATCCTCAGAATATTGCATCTCTTGCTTTGGGTAACCATACAAATTGCAGAATTTGATTTCATATGTTGCTTGGTGGTGGTGACTTGCTCTGTTTTCTGACACTGTGGTAAATGAAATTTGACTTAAGACCATAACAACTTCTATATGATTCAATTGAAGGCCTAGCCAATCCACTGTCCTAAGGCAAGCAGTGGCCTGCAAAAAGTGCTTAAAGCGAAGCAGGAGATGTAGGAAATGATTATCCTCACCTCCAGTAACTGATAGTTTAAGAATTTCCTGTGCTAAAATTTGCATCCGGACCATTGTGTCTAATAGCCACCAGTGGGTTTATCCTCCACAATTTTCCCCCTTTTTTTTTCAATTCCTTTTATGCTGTGGCCTCCACAACTTCCTGTGGTAATGAATTCCACACTCCAATTAAGAAGCTATGTGGAAAAAGCATTTCCTTTAGTTTAAACTGCATAATTTCTTTTTGGTGTCTCTTTATTTATGTATTGTGAGAAGTCACGAAGAATCCCTCTCTAAAAATCTTTGTGGCATTTATCATATTGTAGTCTCCTGCCATATTCTCTTCATATTTTGATTTTGTTTGTTTCTTTATTTCTTTGTTTTTATGGTATTTAATTTAATTTTCCTGTCTTCGTGAGCCTTGCCAAGTAGTCCTCTTGAAGAAACCTGAGACTAACTTGATTTAATCAGAATGACAAACTGGAAAGGTCAAATGAAAAAATAAAACAATTAATTTAGTCCTTCTGCTTAGAGAAACTCTTCCAAAACCCATCATTTTCCTGGACTTCTCTGTATGTAGGTGTTACAGTTCTAAATATACAGTGAGGTGGATTGGTATGAACGTTGAGCTCTGATGATTTTTGTGTACCAGATTTCCTACAGGGTCTCGGCTAGCCTAGTTTATAGCTGTGCATATCTGTGTAAGGTTATGTATTCACCCACATATAGTATTTTAATGAATAATAAATTTCATTAATTGCTTTCTTCAGGTCACCCTGCTGTTCTTGATATTCTCCAAAGATCAGCAGATCTCCACAAGCAGTTTTTAACCAGATAAGCCTATTTCAAATCAATTTGATTATATTGAGCAATTCAAGTCACAAAGACTGTAAACTGGCCTCTTTGCTGGTCTGCTGAGTGCATCTGTGCAGTAGTAACAGGTATTGTTTAAACCATCACCCGTTGCCTTTTGAAGACTATTTCTTCAGATATAGATTCACATGATGACTGTGAAATCTGGGCTTGAAAAGAGCAATCATCTGCAATTTATCTGCATTCAATCAGGTCTTAACAGCAGCTGCTTCCTGAGCAAGGCAGAGAAGCCATATGAATGCAACTTTCCTTATACCAGGCAATCCAAATGCAGACAGGGAAAGCATATGGTGTTTTAAAAAGAAAAATGTCTTATGATCTGTGTATTAGTTCACATAACATAGAGGAGACACACTTCTGCTGCTCCTAAAAATGTTTTTGTAATAATCCTGTGTGTGATAAGTGTTGCTTTCTGTAGCTGGGTTAGACTGTGTATCATTAGAAGTTGATGTATGTACAGCTGGCCAGTCAAACAAGAGGAACTGCAATAAAGCATGATGACTCTTGATTTCTTTATTTGCTTGTTTACAGGTAACTTTTACAACCCTTTATTATCTTTGTGGTTGAATTTTGGGAGTATAGGTTTTAATTTACTTACATTTTTATCTGTGAATGGCGGACATGTGTTTCTCCGTAAAACATTATCATGTCCTGGAATGGGAAAAAGAAGTTCTGTCAATATTAATGCATTTACCTTTGTTTTCTGCCTGTGTGGTTAATACATTGTTAAATCCAGTGAAAGAGAATATTGGTTTTTCTCTTTTTCAGACCAACACATAAGAGAAGTGCTTCTGATCTGTCATGCTCAGAGATCATGTACTGATAGAAGTTACTATATTTCAGCATTAAAAGCAATACAGAACGTACAACAGCCTGACTGAGGAGGTATTTCAAGATGTTTTTCCTTCTAGTGGGAAATATTTACATCATTTTAGTTAAGCAGGATTTTAGAGATCATTGTATTTAATTACCACTATTTAAGTCTTGTTATTACATTCAGAAATAAGAAACTTTGTATTTTTTACCATAACAGATGATAAATAAGTTCACTTATGTATAGAAGTGGAGAATCAAAGTCCTTCAGATAATTTTTCTGTTCCCAGACATATGTTAAACATACATATATGTATGTATCATAGACATATGAGAATATAAAGATCTATAAGCTAAAGACAACAATATCAAATGCATGATACACTGTAAAAATCAGAACACAGCTCTCTTTTTAACGGAAGGATTACAATTATTTACCAAGATCATGACAGCATCACTGTGACTTACATATGTGACAATACTGGTGGACATCACTGAAAAGGGCATTTTTGCAGAAGAGATTTTAATGAAGGCAGCATGGTACAGATTGCATGACTTTCAGCTAGACAGGTTTCCTAGCTGGCCTGCTCAGTATGTGCATAATTTGCTTCCAGTTTCTACACTCTAGAGAAACCTGTTCACTCTTCCTATGATCCTAAATGTATCAGCACTCCTGGAAATACCAGTGGCTAAGAATAACAAGAGAAAATAAAGCCAAAGGGCTTAATGTGTTAATTGTTTGCAGAATGTTCCCAGTGCCGGTTTCCTTACTTTCTCCATGAGCTGGGACTTTTTGTTAAATTCATGGAAATTCTCCCTGCTGTTTCCATAAAATGCTGGTACTTTATCGGAACTGAATCTCCTCTGCAGTTGCATGGTGTGGGTGGCAAAATACTGAAATGTCTTTTAACTAATCTCCCCAGAATCGTGTTTATGGGATAATGCAAAGGCCCAGTTTTGGAATTACACTTTCAGCACAGCTGTCCTGTGGGAAATCTCTTGCCAGAAATGTATTTATGGGAATGGCATGGAAATAGCTCACCAGTGCTTCTCTTGTCTGAGGTCTTTTCTCTGCTAGCCATGGGTCTGTTGATGAAAAAGATGACATATGAAGAGATGTGGGAACTAAAATCCTTTGTATCAATGGTAATAGGGGCCCTGCCAGCTCCAGAGGGAGAATTGCTTTTTTTATGTAATCAGAAGAGACTGTAAAAAGCAAATGGCAAATGAAAGGATTTTAATGGGAGACAAAACCAACTGTTTTTACCAACTGTAAATGCTAATTTACATGACACTGATGAGAATCTGCTTTACAGCTTCTCTTAAACCTGAAATTTTCTGCCTTCTAGCAGTTTGTATATGCTCCTTGGGGTTTGTAAACCTGGCAATACATTAATGTTTTCAACAAGAATTCAGCTGAGTCCCCTTTGTAAGCAGTCAATTTTGCTCAACACTAAACTCCCCCTAGAAATTTCTTCTTGGGCTTGCTTCTTGGACTCCATTCAGTTTCAGTCCAGACTCTCAGTGGCAACGATTGGTACCAGAGACTCTGAAAGAAACTGACCTTATTGAAAGATTTGAGCTAGCATGTCTTCCTTCTTCCAGCAGTTAAATGTGGAATCATAACATTTTATGTAAGCTATAAAAATAAGTGCATTTTTAAAAACTGTAGGCTGAAGTTAGTGCATAAGTTGCTAAGAAAAGCCCAAAAATGTTAGAATATGGCAAGCAAGTGCCTGCCTGTGAATTTGTACTTCCATCCCTCACTTTTTAGTACAGGACATATAACAGAGCAGCCATTGCAGTCACCCAGATAATGTAAAACTAATTGTAGAAGGAATTCAAACTCTAGCCCAAGACCATGACCTGTTAAGGATGAGCTTTGAAACTTGGTACATTTTAAGGCAATCTTATGTTTGTCATATACATGAGATAAATAAAGTCACTTAAGATTCTTGGAAGCCATCAACTTCAACACCAGGTTGTTCAAGGACTTTACCCCGCTTTTTGTTACTCTCCTTTGAAGCTTGTTACTGAGAACAAACCTTTTAAACCGTGCTTATTTTCTAAGTTAGATTGAACTTCAGGTACGAACAATAAACACCCATGAGGAAGGCAGGTCTTGACAAACCCTGTTGGCTGCCTTATTCCAGGCTCTGTGCTCTTTGGCAATTCTGCCCCAGTCAAGGACAGCTATTGGAACAGATCTCTGTGCTGAAATATCTGGACTCTGGTATCCTCTTCATTGTCTTGCCTGATCCACATTGCGTGCTCATCCTGATTATGTTCACAGTGAAAGCACTCTTGTCTTGTGTGCATCAAACTGTTTCCCTTACATCTTCACAGGAATGAAACAATTGTCATTATCTGATGTCTCATGGAAATGGAGTTGAGGTGCAGGAGGGCAGCAGTCGTAGCCACTGACAGGCCTAGCAAGAAAATGTAAAGGAGTATTAATGTAAAGAGGGAATAAAACTGCTTATGTTACCATACCTGAGGGAAAGTGTGTGTTGAGAAAACAAGGTTCCGAGTTCAGAGGCTAGGTAAATATGAAACAGGTCTTTTTTTTTTTTTTTTTTTTTTTTTTTGTGGGGTGGAAAGGGAGGGAACAACAAAATTGAGTTTTCTACGCTTAAGAGTATGAAATGATGATTTTAAATTTTTTTTTTCTGTCTGCCAATGAGTAATATTTATTTCCTTCTTGCTGTGTCTTTTTCTCCCAGAAAATTTCTAGTCATATGGCTTCAAAGATGCTAGTGCTTACTACAACAAGGCTATGTTGGTGGTCTTGGTTTTCCATGAGAAATTTACAGTTCTCTGTAAGCACAGTGGGTGATGGAGGAAGGAAGGTGAGAGAGAGGTGGTACAGGTATACTGCAGTGTTAAAATTAAGGTCCAACATTGATTCAATCCAGTCAAGCAGAAAATCCCATTCCAGCTTAGAAAGGCCTCCTATTCTAACCTGGAAAGGTTTTGGTCTTCATCTGATTCTGCATTGAAATAAGTTTACTGTAACAAGAGGATGGAAAATTTAAAAACCAAGTATTCCTGTTAGCTACATTGTCTTTGAGAAGAGTTTTATTTGAGTGTGGCTATCTCCATCTCTTCCTCTTACAAGATCGATACTGTGTTTTTCAATCACCTGTGTGTGGCATGGATTGATAAGGAGCAGAGTTTACTATGCTGCTCAGCTTTGACCAAGCTGCATTAACATTGAAGGTAAGTCACTGCCCATCCTGGAGTGAAAGTCTTGAGGCCCCTCCTATGTATTTCTGCAATGGAGGTGAGAGACAAAGGTCATAAAGTAAAACAGTCTTGCCTATATACTTTATCTTATTTTCCTCTGTTACGTCTGTATGTGGTACTGTTTGTTTTGCAGGTGTGGCACCCTGAAAGGAGAAAATTATTTGAACTATGAGTTAGCCTATTGTATTGGTATCTTTTATTTTGTGATTTTCAGTTGCCTTTGCAGGTAGATATGTTCTGAGGTCTCAAAAATTCTTAGAAAAAAATTCAAGTTCTCTTGTTTACTCATGTTTAACAACATTTTTTATCCAAGAAATATTTGAGTCAAAAAGTTAAAGTCCTTCCTTTCTACACTGCTTATTTGATCGCTTGTCAGGTGCCTTGATCTGCTTTTATAACTTTTTGTCAATATGCTCTGTCATTTACAAAACTGTTGGCATTGACTTGGTTAGTGCTTATGAATTTTCTTTTCTGGTTGGCTCATTATTCTGTTTCCACTAAACATGACCTAGTTGAGTGGTAGGTGCTATGTGTGAGAAGTGTGGTGAGTAATTTAAGCAGAGACTGTGGTGCTTGGTACTGACCAGGCATGGCCTAAAATGATCCTGGCTGCACTGCTGAGCCAGGTGCTGTTGTTTCAGTATTTCAATGAGTCCTCCCACGAGAGGCAGGTGTATGATGGATTTCTGAGGCCTGACAAAACCTGTCTGTGGAGGTAACATTTGAGAAAGTCAGCTTCATTTGTCCACTTGCTGTTTTGGCCTTTCAATTTTATTTAGAATCCTTCAGTTCAGTAGCTTTGAATTTCCAGTTTAGTATGTGTTTTACTGTCTGGCAGAAGCTACAGTGTTTCTCAGTGTTTCAGGAAAGTGGTATGGGGATGGGAGGAAATGAATGAATATTTTCATGCAGTAAATGTTTCTTTTGAAGTTAGAGCTATGAGTGATATTTAAACCTCAAACACTGGTTTGTTAACAAACTACCTAAGTCTATCAATAAATCAGCTTTTCTTCTATGAAGATTTTTTTAAATTGTTCTAGGAATAGTGTAGTCTCATCTCATGGGATAAAGAGAGGATAATGCTTATGCCAAAAACTTCACAAGGTCTCCTCCCTGACTGCAGATGAACAGATAAATTAAATAAAATATCTCTAGGGAAGAGATTTTACATGGAATTTAGGACATCCTATGCTTACCCTCTATAATATTTAGAATCTGCAATCCTATTTTATTTCCAGTGTGTTGGTATTTTACAGTAAAATATTTATACTGGGCTAATTTATCTTATGATTGAAGATGTTGCAAAAGATCTATAAAGCACTAATGAAGAGTCATGACCTTTTTCATCCTGAAAGAATGGGCCCAAGAATTCTCTTTTTTGCTTCTGTGAGAAGGTGAGTGTCTGTAATCTGGACAGTGCAGAAGTCAGTGTACCCAGAACACAGCCAATGGCCAAAAAGTCCTGAAAACCATTCTGTGGTAGGTTCACAGAGAATCCTCTCTCAAGCAAGGAGCAAACTACAGTTTTACCTGAAAATACATCCCCAGACATCTGAAGAGGTCCCTAAGCCACCTAAAATTCCAGTATGACAGCCATATGTCTTATTTAAGGCAGACCCTGGTCTGTGTATATCATTCTAAATTAAATTAGTTTTTCCACAGTCATTGTCTTTTCTCTTGACTACAACTCATTTTGCATTTAGCAGTGTTCCAGTAAGATGTTGTCATCTTTAATGTAGGGAAAGTGAACCCAGAAGAGATTGACCTTTCTACTCCAAGAACCGTACCAATGCACAAAAAGTTGCAGATCTGGCTCCATGTTTTCACAGTAAGTGCTTTATGTAAAGACTGATTTCTTAATTCCAAATGTGTTTCCTCCTAAAGAGAAAAAGGCAAAGCAAAAATCTAATCCTGCCTCTTGGGCTCAAAGCTGGGTAGCTGATTGACATTATGTTGTGTCTGAGATGAAAAGTAAAAAAAGGCCCTCTCAGAAAGACCAAAATCATCTGATTAAGTCTTTAATGTATAATCATTACCTATTTAAACAGAAGGACTCGATTTTGGCTATTTCATAGCCTCTCATAGTAAAATGCAGAGAAAACTCACAAAATCCAAATTCTTTCAAAACACAGCTGGCTGTATAACTGCCATGTATTTTTAGGGAAATAGCTGAGAGGCTATTTGTTAACCTGACAACAGAAAACATGCTGGAAGCCCTACAGAGCTCTGAGTTTCTGCTTACAGGCAAAATCGAAACACTGGGCTTATCCACAGGATCATCCCCTAAGATGTCGTCAAGACATGAAGCCCTTAGTCTTCCCACAGGACAGGTTTTGCTGTCAGTTTTTAGTATTCATGTCAAGTGCTTCTGGGAAGAGATATGTATGCTGGTAAACGACATTCTGCATTTCTGAAGCTCTTTCAATCTTTTTTTAAGTTCTTCTGTGTATTCCCTCTGTTTATATGAAGATCCCTTTACTCTATCCTGCTTGCCCCATGAGTCCTCAAGCTGTAGAGAAAGCAAGGCTTGTGAGAGATGGAAGACAGATAGGCAGATATGGTTCTATATTTTTTTACATTTTGACATTTTTTTAAGTGACAGAACTAACTTTAAGTGATGGTAATTGCTGAATTGCGTGTATGTTCTTTATATCATTGTCCACCGAAACTTTATTACTTTGCAGGCATTTTTCAGCTTCTCATTTTGAGGTACTTTCAAACTGTGGACTGTGTTTTTTAATGATGACCCTCGATGACATAAAGACATAAAAAGCAGACATGAGCTAACGAAAGAGAAAATGGACCTCTCAAGCCTTTGCTATCTGATGTGCCTTAGTACCAGTCTCTAGATGAGCCTTCACAATATTTTCTACCACTGCTGTCAGTAAAGTTTCTATGCAATTACTGATAGGCCTTTCTACAGACTGTGCTCAAATGTTGAACCCAGTTCTCTTGCTTTGTAGGGTATGGTTTGGGGGGAGATGCAGGGTAGTGTCCCTTTGAGAGTTATGCTGTGAAAACCAGCTGGGATCACTTATGAGCTGACTTTCCAAGAGGAATTACTTGTCACATGCTCTATTTTATAGCCAGTCCTCTTTGCTGGTGTTCAGAAGGATGGATCTCATCAATCAGCCTTCCAGTGCAGTATGCAGGCTTCTGGCACCTGGGATCTTTAGTGTTCCACCTAGTTTTCTGGAGCAAAAATTGATAGCACCATGACTCATACCAGTGAAAGTTTCAGGCAGATCCCTTTCCCTCAGGGAATATAATTATACTGTGTGTGCATGTTGGGAGGAAAGGGAATAAGGGCAGGGAGAGAGCACTGAAGACTGAACATACTGACTCCTGACTTACTGCTGTAATTGAGTCTTGCCAGTATTTACAGAGAAGGTTACAACAAATATTCCATTGATTATTAGTTTATCTTAATTTTTTCATCCTGTTGACCATTTTAGATTTGCACTTGGAGTCTATGCCCTCATGACTACTAGTGAAGTAATTCACATCCCCTTCTTTTGTCAACAGCCACTGCCAAGCATCCTGAATAGGGTACTAACTACTCTGTTGAGTGAGTTCAGCATCTCTGATCAGCATGACTGCAGGCGTGTCACTTAGGTTTTGACAAAGAAATTACTAACTGGGTAGATTCCAGGAGAGAAAAAGGCATGGGTGGTTTTAGCACTTATGAAGCTTGGCTAGGTACACTCTGGGCTCAGTACTTAGGGATTTTGGTGTGTACATTGAAGCAACATTTTGTGCGTGTGGGATTCAACAGCTCTGCTAATTCAGTGGAAAAAACAAGTTTTCTACTTAGCAAAGAAATCCCTCTTGGGAGAGAGCAGAACCTGATATCAATTTGAGTGTGATTTGATCTTTTTTTTGTGTTGTATTTCTGTTCTCTGTTACATAAGGGATGTTAGTCCACTGGGTTGTGTTAAGTAGCATCAATATTTCAACACAGGCTGGGGATGCTCTACTACAGATGGAAGCAATATTTTTCTGAGATCAGTGCATGAGTCTGTGTCCTTTCATTGGTGCAAAAGTAACTTGTTTTCACTTTTGGTGTAGTAGAGGACTCTCACAGCTGGGACATTTTGTGCTAAACTTGTTAGAATGTCTGGAAGGGATAATTCAGGCAAAGCTTCTTTAGGGAAGCTGTATTTCCTTTCTTGGACTTGGGGAAGAGGAAAGCCAATTGGGAATGTAAAGAGAATACTTAAATATTGTTTTGTTCCTTCCTAAAAAGAACAGTTACTATAGTGTTGAAATGCTTCAGTTTTGAGCTGAGAATTGTGGACTATAAACAAGAAAGGTCTTAAATCTTAGTGGATTATCAAGTGTAGTCGTCACCTTGTTAGAAAGGTTTGGTAAATGATATGTACCCTGGGTACACATCCTGTGTTTTGGAGTAGATTATCTTCCAGGTATGGTAGGTGAAAATGATAAGAGATACAATAATGAAGAAAGGCAGTATTTAGCTACAGCATCTGTGATAAAGATTGTTTTGTCCCATAGTATTATTAAGATCAGAAGCTGAGATCATAAACAAATTTTAACGAGTGCAATCTGAAGGCTTTAAACCTGAGTTTCTGACATTAGTAAACAGGAACTCTACTCCCCACACTGAAAACCTGGAGAACAATTCGATTACCCACATTACATGAAAGGTTGTAGTGCAGTCTACATACATTCACCAGGCATAAGCAAAATCCAGAGTTATCAAATTATGTATTTGATATATGCTGAATATATTTGTCATAGGTCTTCCTTTAGATCATGTAATCCAAATATTAAGAAAACCTTATTCTTTAGTCAGAAATATTTTGTAGGTAACAGAGCAAGCTGCATAACTATCCATAATACTTGAATGTTTGCAGTGACTAAATAGTTTTCCTTACAACACAATATCTTGTAATCTTTTTTGTTGTTATCTCCACCTTTGTTTAAAATTTCCCTTGCATACTTATCATATTTCAGGGGGAGCTAGAACAACAGAATTTTCTTTCTGTATCCAGTCTTCCTTTCTGTCCCTCGTTACTTGTGTGGTGTTTTTGAAGGAATGCTGGAATGTTGACAAAATTTCCATAGGACAAATGTGTCATTGGAAATTTGTAATAGTTTTAATCTTGGAGGGTGTAATTTAAATAATAAGTAAATCAAAACTCTTTGTGATAATGATTCCATGTATGATTCAAAGCATGCAGGGAAAGACAGAATCAAAAAAAGCCAGAATAACTTGTTAAGGTTTTCTGTGATTTGGTGAGGGAGGGAGTTTCTCTACCAACCTCTGAAGAAACTGGATAGAAAACTGGCCTTCTTGTATTCAGTAATTCTGTGGTTGGGATGGGTTGACACTGGCTGGATGCCAGGTACCCACCAAAGCTGTTCTCTCACCTTCCTCCACAACTGGATGGGGGAGAAAAAGTGTGATGAAAGCCTCATGAGATGAGATAAGGACAGAGAGAGATCACTCTTCAATTACCATCACGGGCAAAACAGACTTAACTTGGGGAGAATAACTGAATTTATTACAGTCAAAATAAAAAACAGTGCAGTATAATAGAAGTAAAACAAATCTTAACCACACCTTCCTCCACTCCTCCCTCCAGGCTGCTTATGCTTATGCTGCTTAGGGAGAGGACTCCTTAGGCTTCTCCAGCATGGGGTCCTTCCCACAGGAGACAGTTCTGCAAGAATTTCTCCAGTGTGGGTCCCTTACCATGGGGTGCAGCCCATCAAGAACAGCTTGCTCCAGCGTGGGTCCCCAATGAAGTCACAAGTCCTATCTGGAAATCTGCTCCAGCATGGGCTCCTCTCTCTGGGTCTACAGGTCCCTGCTAGGACCCTGTTCCAGCACAGGCTTCCCATGTGATCACAGCGTTTTTTTGGGCACCTACCTGTTCCAGTGGGTCTCCTCCAGGGGCTGCAGGTGGATTTCTGCATCCCCAGGGACCTCTGAGCACTGGACAGGGCTGCCTCACCATGCTCAGCACCATGGGCTTCAGGGGAATCTCACCTCTGGCACCTGGAGCACATCCTGTCCCTTCTTCTGTAGTGACCTTGGTGTCTGGAGAGTTGTTCCTCTCTGCCTGGTCTTCTCTAGCTGAAATTACCTCTGCATGATAACTCCTTTTCCTTCTGCAGAATGTTAGTGCAGAGATACTACTACCATATCTGATGAACTTGGCCTTGGCCACTGGTGGGCCCATGTTGGAGCTGGCTGGCATTGGCTCTGTCTGACATGGAGGAAACTTCCCACAGCTTCTCATGGAATCAGCCCCTGTAGCACCCCTGCTACCAGAAACTGGCCATGCAAAACCAATACAGATGTTTAAATAAGGCCAAGATCTCACTGGCTGTGTGATGCCTTGTACTGATTTGCAGTCTACCTCATTCTGAGGGTCACTTGGCTCTAATGTGGGAATAGTGGTATTTACCTCCATTTTTAAGTCAATTTTTTTTTAACTAGAGCAATATAAGCCATTCTTTAGGTCAACACGTACCCAGTCCTGGGAATTGAAGCATATCAAAACAAAACCAACAAGAATTGTCCTGATGGTTTATCCTGTCCTCAAATGCAAAGGTGTGGGAACATGAAATGTTCTTCAGGTTGACTGAAGATGATCTAATGGAGAAAAATGAGTATATAACTCAGTGATTAAATTATCTTTAAAATTTTTATTTTCCCATGAATTTGTTTCTGAAATTCATGAGATGGGCACATCTATGAGTTCTACAGGAGTGATTGTGATGTGGTGTCTGAACTTGCACTTTCTTGGTGGGGCATTTTGTCTTGGTGTTGAAGTGTGTATTCAGGTTACCAAATTCATGGACATGGTCCTGTCGTTGGAGTCTGTGACTGAGAAATAGCTGCAGGCAAGCAAAGGGGCATGTTCTGATTTCATCATTGCACAGCTTTTGTGGTTATAGCCGTAGAGCTCATTCTAAGGCTCAAAGTGGCTGATCACCATTAATTTTCTTCTTGTCTAATGAATATCAAGCAATGAAAAAAGACCAACCTCATACAGGACTGGGAATGTTCAAACATTGTATAAAAGTTTAAGGAACCCTTAATTCTTGGAAAAGACCAAGATCATCAAGTCCAACCTTTGAACACCAGATTGTCAACACAAAGTGCCATGTTGAGTGGTTTCTTGACCACCTCCAAGCATGGTGAGTCCATCACTTCCCTGGGAAATCTTTTCCAATATCTGATCACCCTTTCTGGGAAGGATTTCTTCCCAAAGCCCAATCTGAACCTCCCTTGGTGCAGCTTGAGGGCGTTTTCTCTTGTCCTTGTTGCTTACTACCCAGGAAAAGAGGCTGACCCCCATCTGGCCACAACCTCCTTCTAGGCAGGTCTAGAGAGTGATAAGGCCTCCCCTGAACCTCCTTTTCTTCAGGCCAAACACCCTCAGCTCCCTCAGCTGCTCCCCACTGCTGTTCCAGACCCTTCCCCAGCTCCACTGCCCTTCTCTGGACTCACTCCAGCACCTCAGTGTCTTTCTTGCACTGAGGGGCCCAGAACTGGACACAGCACTCCAGGTGTGGCCTCAGCAGTGCCCAGCACAGGGGGACAATCCCTGCCCTGCTCCTGCTGGCCACACCATTGCTGATCCAGGCCAGGATGCCCTTGGCCTTCTTGGCCACCTGGGCACAGCCTGGCTCATGTTCAGCTGCTGTCAGCAGCACCCCCAGGTCCTTTCCAGCCACTCTGTCCCAGCCTGTGGCCCTGCCTGGGGCTGTTGTGACCCAGCACCTGGCCTTGTTGAACCTCATAGTGCTGCTTAATACAATTTGCTCTTCAGTACCAAAATGATCCAATGGACCATAAAATATAATGGTCCTTAATCCAGCTATTAACAAACAAACTAACAAAAAAAGAAAACATTTTGAGAGAGATGTTTTGTTTGATTCTGGTTTAGCAATTTTTTTTTTTTTTTATTTATGAATGAAATAATATAAGTGTTGTATTTATCTTGAATTATTATACCCTCACAAGAGTTGATAGGCATGCTACAAAGGATTTCCAGCACATTCCTCTCTAAGGTGAATGAATCGGTTTTAAGAGACTTTTAATGAGTCACAGAAATACATCCAATGTTTTACATATGAGTCACTACAAAATATGATCAAACATTATTTTTACATTTCTTAAGCAGTAGTATTGTATATATATTTCCACAATGGTGTAATCCATGGCATTCTGCCTTCTAGTTATTTACTATTGCTATTATGGCTATTGCTGAGAAATAGAAAAAGTGCAGATAAAAAAAATCTAATAAATATCAAATATTTATGAATAATAGTTTATTAATAAGAATATAGTAGAGTTCCTAATTTCTGCTAGTTAGGAATGAATGACAGCAAGCAAATCACTTTACATATTTTTGTTGTCTCTTTTAATGACCTCACCTGTCTTTGATATTCTAGCCAAAATAAACTCCATTATTTAATTTTGGTTTTAGGGATTTATTACTACTGTTGAGTTTAGGAATTCAGCATTCTTTTTATATATAAGCCAAGAACATTAAATAACCCCAGAGAATACAGTACTCTCTTGAGCCCTCACTTCACAAGATGATGTTGGAATGTTTATAGCAGCTGGACCTGGGACTGACAAAAGGAAGGGCTGATTTCTGTAGAAATTACATCCTGACATCCTCATTAAGACCTTCCTTTCTGATATCCAGTGGTATGTGGGGCAGCTTCCTTTCTCCCTTTTCCTTGACACAACTTGTTGAAGAGGAATGTGAAGGCTGGGTGTGATCCTCCCAACATCAGAGTGAAAGGAAGTAACATACCAAACAGATGATGGTATAAGTGCCGCTGAATCTAATTCCACCTCCACCCCTCTGGGTCACCACTCAGCAATATTTCAAAAGGCTAAAGTCAATAGTCATAACAAAAAGCCCATTCAAGATCTGTCAGTATTAAAAGTGGAGATAGAAGGAGAGCTAATTAAGAACTGAGTTTATTGATATGCCTTTTTTTTTTTTTTTTTTTTTTTGGGTAAACTGTGCTGTCACTTTGTAAGTTCAAAAGGTAAGGAGACTTCTACACCGAGTATGCACTGAGAAGTGCAGACTGCAACCCCTCTTTATAGAGCTGGGTAAACCTGTTCAGCATGAATAACAGTACATAGTCTCCAGACAGGCTTTATTCTGATTTCAGTAATGAGAACGTCCCAATTCCTGATGGTACTATCTTTAAGGGAGAACATGGAAGCTGAGAGGTTTACATGTTTTATTAACCACCCCCCTCTGCAACTCTCTCACATTTCTCATATCTGATGTTGCATTCATTTATGTGTGAAACACGTACAGCTACCCAACAGATAATACTTTTTGACACCACCTTCCTGGAAAGGAGTGATTAGTCAAACAGCACTTCTAAAGCATTCATGGAGGTAGGGATGTGGAGGGGGAGATAACACTGTCTGCCTTTCTAGGCAGGTCTCCCTCTGCATAGTTTTGCTGCTTTCTGACTCTACTTCATGTTGAGTACGTCTGACTGCCTTCCATTTGCCTTTGCATCAAGAACATCAAGGATATTAGGCTGAGGCTCAAATGCATTGTATGGGCAATGCCTAAATAAGCATTAGTGTACTTGTGGCAGAATGTGTGCAGCGCTGTCCACCTGCAGACCCACTCCATGTAGTGGTGGTAACCACTGAGCCAAGCTTGTTTAAATAACTGTCCCTGTAGCATGGCCTGTCTGTAATGAATTATTGTGACAGTCACAGGCAGACCCCAAACCCCTGCCTGTGAAAACCCTGGCCAGAATGACCTCTAGCTTAAACATCTCACAGCTGAAGTTTAGCCTTGTCTGTGCAATGGCAGGGGAGATATTAATTGTGAAGAAAATAAAGACACCAACAAGATTTAAGATGTCCATTAACTAACTACTGAGAGGAGACCTGACTCCAGATTGAGAGCAATTGCTTTGAATGATGAGCCAGTCATGCTGTGCAAAGAACGAGCTGCTAACTACCCCACAACCACACACACCTGTTGGCACCAAGTGCCCGTTCACATTTGCTACCTTCTTCATATTCTTCAGTACAGTTTTTACAGTTTGTTTCTCTATTTCCAAATGCATATTTTAGGACCCTGTATGCCAAAGCTCAGAAAACAAGGAATTGTTTTTCAGTGTTACACAAAAATCACAACAGTAGCTATGCATTTTATGACTCCTCCATTGTTTTTTTTTTTGAAGAAGAAGAAGAAAATTAGCTCTGCACTCTTGCAAAACCTGACTTTAATGATGATGCAGTGTGTATGAAAGATGAAAGAAAATGACTTGGCAAGGAACTAAAAAAAATATAAAGATGAAAAGTACATTACAATTTCCTTTCTAATCTTGAGAAGATATATAAACCTAGCAATATTAAAATTATTGCTTTGGGTTACTAGAATTTGAATATCATTTGATCTCCATTCATAATATCTGCACATTTTTGTATGACAAGCTTTGATAGCAAAGTCAGTGATAATGAGAGTTTGATGCTTTACTTACGGACACTTTTGCTCATAGCTCAGTGATACTGCTGTGAGATATCTTGTGATAATTTGTCTAAGATGGAATTACCCTATAACATTTAATCATTACCTCTTTGGTGTGTGGTTTGGTTAACATGCTTAAAATACCTGATTCAAATTACTTAGCCTTGATACAGAATTATCTCATCCTTTAAGACATATTGATTTTTGCCACAGCAAAGAGAGCTTGCATTCCATAATGCAAATATGAAGAACATGAAGATTTAAACCTGTCCACAGGTGTGCTGAAGTTCTCTAGAGATTCAGGACAAATAGCAATACATAACACCAAGAAATACTAATTAGAATAAGCATTTTGCAAAACTGCTGGAAGAAATATAAAAACCAAGACAACATATGTTACAAGGCCAGCTGCAGGAAATGCACTGGGTAAGTACTGTGGGCTGAAATTCCATATCTAATAAACATGGTTTTAGAATCTGCTTTACAGCATCATTTAACAGCTAAGGTGATTACAGCAACCTTAAAATGGAAGGGTGGCAGACAGCCACCAGCCAATGTAAGGGTAACAGGAACACAGAAAACACAGTGACTATTTTTTTTCAGCTGTTACAGAAGAAGAGAAAAAATTACTGAGTTACTTTCAAGAACTACAAACAACCCATTTCAAGATAAAGTCAGCATTATGGTTTTCTATTATTTTTTTTTAGTTAGAGGGAGAACAAAGTGAGTTTGTTTAACCATAGATAGCCAGGGTTGAAAGGAGCACTCAGGAGAAAGAGAGTCAATATAGAAAAGCCAGATTGTTTCAGCTGGTATTGGCCATGGAGAATGGGTCTAGCCCAACAGTCTCTCACAACAGAGAGAATCAAGAGTTTTCACTGTCAATTTAGAATTGAATATTAAAAAGAATGTTTTAGAAGACATTCTTAAAACCAATAGTAAGAAAAGAAAATGCTATGATCAAAAGGACTCTTAATATGTCACTTCAGTGGGTACAGAAGATAACATGGTGCTAGTCTTTACAAAAATATGTGGAGAAATATTCTTGGAGGCATACACCAAAACGCTTGGCGTACCTAGTATATGTACCTAGTATATTTATAACTGTAACAAAATAGTAGAACTGAACATTAACCATCATAAAATAAGGCTACCAAATATTTACTATTTGACTTCCTTTTGGAGTGGTAAGGATTTTTTTCTTTTGCAGGTAATGTCTCATGAACTTACTAGAATTCTATTATGGATCTGAAAAGTTGTTCATATGTAGATTTAGATGATGAATCTGAATATGGAAAAAAAGGCTTTGACAGCGTTCTTTATTGATGAATCATGCACTGAAGTTCTCACAGGACAAGAGTGCTTATGAGTGGAAAAGCAACCAAGAGATAAGAAGTAAGTGGTACCAACAAAAGAGTCATCTTTCAGGTAAAGATTTCTAGCAAGAATAAAGATCCACCTCAAGCTTCTCTAGCTGCCCAGCCTGTTGTTAAATGATCTGGTAAATTGTGAGTTGGTAAAATTTGCAGATTACACATAAGTATTAGGACAGAACAGTGATAAGGTGATGGCATAGAGATTTAGAAAGATTTTTAATTGGAAAAAAAAAGATGCTAAAAAGGTAGTTTAAATTAAGGCTAGAAAGTCTGAAATAGTGTGCACAGGAAAAAATAGCTATTATTAGAAGTTTGTAACAGTCTCTAAATTAGCACCCTGAAAAGAGTTTTTGGAGCTGTTTCACTGTATGTTAGCCCCCTAGTAATATTATTAGAAATTACTGCTGCCTTTTAGTTAAATGATTTCCAGGCTTTATCAGTAACTGAACTGTGAATGTCCTCAAATATTAACAAATAAATAAAGAATAATGAGGGAAAGAAAAAAGAAAAAATAAAGCAAAAGAAAAAAAAAAAGCTGTCCTGTGCTAATGGAAAGCCATGGATTATCATGCCTTAAATATTGCATGGAAATCTGGTCACCCTTTGCCAGAGAAGCAGCAATAAAACTAAGATAGATTGAGATAAAAGAAGATAGATTGAGAATGTTATCAAAGTTGAACAGATGTATAGAATTGCTTCTGTCTGAGGAGAAATAAAGTGGGGAACTTAATCTCAGATAGTAACAGCTCCCACACAACTGGAGAGTCTGGTAGAAGTGTCAAAATGTAGAAGTGGTACAGAAAACGTGATTAAAGCACCATTTCCTACCATGCAAGAAATAGGATAGGATCAGGTAAAAATTATGACTAAATGAAATGCAAACTACCTCTCCAAAAAGTATGTAATCAAATTAAGGTGTCCATTGCAATGGATTTGTTAAAAGCACAAGTGAATTAAAAACAAACTTGGGCAGCTTCACAGATCATAGTCCATCACTGGCACAGTTTCTAGTTTGACAAGTCCCTAAATCACTAACTGAGAGGAGCTGAGAGGATAAATCAGTAGAAAGGTCACACGCTCCTTGCCCTATTTATCATGTTCCTAAGCCCTGACTGCTGGCTGCTGTCACAGCCACTGTGGTGGGGCAGATGAAGTGATGTCTTAAGGCCAAGTGAATGATTTTAACATACATCCCTGGTACTGAAAACAACAATCAAAGAAACAGTATTCTGCTGGTACTGTAGCAGTATGATTGATTCCTTTTATATCTAATGCAATCTTGATGTCAATTAATCATAAGGTTTTCTGAACAAATATCTGCATCTTAATAGGAATGACAGAAATTTTTATGTTGATCATGTTCTTGATTCTTCCTGTGCTCAAAGGAGCTGACTCACCAGCTGATACTAATATCCAGCTTGTACTAATATGTTCAAAATATAAGGGTGTAAAATTACTCACATTGCCACTTCATTAATTTACATATTAAATGTTCCTCATTTTATTGCTGTGAGTAAAAAATACAGAAAATGGCGAAATAACAGAGAAGAGGTGGTGAAACTTTTCTGTTCCTCTATCTAAAGCCACGTAGGCATAGGGACGAGAAAGTGCTGCTTTCATAGCAGATATTTTAAGTGTAGGTATTAAGCCAATCAAAGATTTTGTTGGTACATTCTAAATATTTGTCTTTGAAATCACACAGACTTTTGGAGTTGGGAAGGAAGTGCAGCTTTCCACAAAACAGTAAGTTTTTGCATTTGCCTGGTAAATCCAGTCCTAATAGATCTAGATGTCATGAAACCAAAAGAGGTGGTAAGCCCTGTCCCAGTGCCATGCTAGAAAATTAGTTGCTTAGTCACTGACCTTTGGAGAGGCAGTGTAGGAGCTGTCTCCTGGGAAAGTCACAAACCTAGAAAAGCCTGTTGTTTCATAGCATATGTCTAAATGAAAGTACCTCCCTTGTGTTTCCTTGCATACACACTCAGTGTTGTCTAGGATGGCATCTTGAGATCAAAGCATCTAATGATGCTCTATCATATAAGGAACGAAGCAAAGCACCAAAGGTGTTCAGAATTACCCGTGCTTTCTCTCACTTAAGGGGGAACCTTCATTGGCTTTCTGATTGCTGTGTACTCTAACCACCAGCAGGACAAAGAGAGTTTCTCCTTCCAAAGTGGGGAGCTTCAGACTTTGCACTAGGCTGAATAACTTTGCAAGGTTCACAGGCTGTGCAGAATTACACCCCAAGTGTATAAAGGATCAATGTTACACATGTTCATACTCACTTGTACACCCTCTTGGTCAGAAGGAATTGTTCCTGCCGTTAAATTGCCTGCAGAGTGACAGGGCACCCTGGTGGCTCCCATTCTAAAAAATGACCAGAGAATTTCTTTTGTTGTTTGATTAGAGAATAGCCTATTCTCAGAAAATAGGAAAGTCACAAGGAAATCTGAAAAATACAGTCCTGAGAGAGATGAGATGGTGATTCCCAAAATGAGGACCCTGCAGTAGAGGTAGATATCTATCTCATACATACCTACTTGAGCAGAGCTGAGTTTGCTCCTTTCAGATTCCCTCTCTTTCCATGTTTACGTTTCTCTGCCTGTGATGGGTCACTGAATGCAGGGTGGCAGCTAAGGACAATAATGCAGGAGGGACTTGTGGGCATTTTGTCTTCTTTCTGGGTCCTTGCCATAGTATGCCATGCCAAAGAAGAGAAGAGAAACCATAGAAATCCTAGTATGATAGAAAACTCATGCTAGGATTGCTACCAGCACCGCTGGAGGAGTGAGAAGATACAAAGAGAAGCTTACATACCCCCAGAGCATTATGAATTCCACAGGTGTTCTTTGCACTTTATCTTTCCTTATATAGCCATTTGTATGTTTTTTATACTTCTAGGTACTACACTGGATTGAGTAAGGGCTATGATTTCATAATACTTCTGTATTATGAAACTACACTGAAAGCCACTACTGTTCTTAACTCTAGCGTGTGCAATATACATTTTGTAGAAGCAGATAAAATTGTCATCTGCTTGCTATGAGAAACCTAGCAAAGCAAAGACCTTCAATACCAGAAAATGCTTCCGTTTTGGTGTGACCTGAAGAAAGAACCTTGTGCCTTGATCTCCAAAACCACAGCTCCTGGCTCTCATGAGGTGGCTTTCATGTTAATTGCCTTCTGAAGGTTATTTCTCGGGCTCTTGTTACTTCTGTTGGCTTTCTTGGCTTGTTACTCAAGCCTGGCATTGTCTTTTGGTTATTCCTGGTATTCATCTTCTTGCTGCTTATCTTGGCCTGTCTGTTTCTCATCCTCCCTCAACAGAGTTGGCATTACTACCTTCCCAGGCTCTTCCCTTAGAAGATCTGGCAAATTTTTCATCTCCCAAGGCATATCTATTAATTCCCCTAGCTGTTTCCTTATCTCTACTTAGTTTCTCACCTGCTCATTTCCCCAGCGCTGTTACAGCTCAGCTCTTACTTATTCTGTGACATTTCTTACCTCCCTCACCATACTTCTTCTTTGTTTACTTTGTCATATGTTCCATCTGCCCATGGATTTAATCTCTCATGATCTACTTCTTTCCTCTCCCAGCTGATTTGGTTATAGTAGAGTTGCTATGACAAACCCTGCTTCACCAATTCTAGCCTGTAAGAGCAACTAGTGTGGCAACAGGGATGGACTACACAGGTACCTAAAAGATCTGCCATGTTCAGACAGTTCACAGTGCATCCAGCACCATGGATGGTGCAGGTAGAACACCCAGATTTGGGCTGTAAATAGGACACGAAATAGAAAATAGGACTGAGTTTATGGCTCTAGTTTTGCACAGGGACTTTTTAGAAATGAAAAAAAATATTCACAAAGTGTTTGCATCAGCAACACAAGAAATCTCTAGCAAGGATTTCATGTCTCTCAGACAGCCCATCTTAAAATACACATCACCCTGTGCCCAGGCCTGCAGCTTCTTTTGTGATTTCAGATGCCCTTTGACTGCCCCAGAGAGTGAGGTGACTGCAGAGCTGGGTTCCTCTGAGTCCTGCAGGAACATGTGCCATCTGTAGCTCTTCCAGACCTGCTGGTGGTGTTTCCTCTTCTGTCTTTAGAGCTGTTACCCTTTCACTGACCACACCAGCATCAGTAGCACCAAGCCCAGACACAGGCAGAAAACCCATTTATGGGCTGTAAGTCTGAGAAGTGCAAGAACCTCCCCAGGCTGGTGGGCCTCACTGCAAATCAGCAACATGCAGGTGCAAAGAGCTTGACTTCAGTCTTTGCCTGGGGCCCCTGTGAACTTTGCACCTTCTCTCTATGGCACTGTGAGCTCATGTTGCTCAGAAGAGGTCGCATACTGATTTATTCCTGCTTGCTGAACTGAGATCAAAAAACTCTTTACTTTCTTTTTCTTTTTTAAATTCTGCATTGCAATTCTGTGCTCAGCAGTTTTTTTTATTACTCAATGTAGCCTGTATTGAAGGTAAAAGGTACATGCCACGAACAAAGGTTGTTGGTTTCAACTAGTTTCTTGTCAGACAAGAGAAAGGATTTTCTGCATCATATATTTTCACTGTAGCATGCACTGAGTTCTTCAGAGTTTATCCTGTTCAGATTACCAGCACTTGGAATGTACGTGGGTTGTGACTTTAATTTGCTTATTAATGAAAAAGCAGCATCACATCAATGGCATTTGTTCAGATGAATCCTTCTGCTATGATGAAAGAATTTATCTTCATTTTCTAAGAATGCAATTGTCCTGAGTCAAGTTCTACTAATCAGAAACCATAAATGGCCCAGCTCTGATGAGCTGGTGAGGGGAATGCAGGTAATCAAAAGAATTTTGGCTAAGCAAAACACCTGAAAATACTCAAGGGCTTCTGTGCAGCATACTCCTGCTGTTCATAAAATAAATAGCTATAAGCGAGAGTATTTCATTTTTAACATGTAGGAGTTGCAAAGCAGAGTGACTCAGAGGTACGATTAACAAATTTTATTATTGGAGACAGAAATAACATGCAATTATGCAGCAATAAGAAAAACATTTAGAATCAACCTTTTCTTTGTGATCTCCTACACATTGTCGTTTCTTGTTTTGAGCCATGTCAGAAAACTCTTACTAAATAAACATTTTCTGGAAGAACAAGCTTTTTATCTGAACAGTAGATCACCTAAATTAGAGGCAGAGCAATAAATTTCCAGTTGGAGGCTTTGCTCAACCTTGTCTCTGATAGTAAGAGACTAAGCAAAGTCATCACTGAGAAAGAAGCAGAAACGAAACCAGATGGCTGGAGATGTCTCCCATAGGTTGTGGTAATGTCAGGAATGCTTTTAGAACTAAGTATTGGCTGCAACTTGATGCTGTGTGTTGTAATTCTGTTCCTTAGGCAATGCTAGGTAGACAAGAAAAGAAAGCATTAGGTCAGAGCAAAGTCACTCAGCATTCGAGTCTGGAAGGTTTTTGGGAATTTTTGAAGGTCCCCTGAAACATTTCAAAATTCTGCCCTTTTAGTGGAATCCAGCTTACAGAAGCCATGAAGATAAAGTAATGCTCTGAGCTCCTTCATATGAAAAGTCCTCATAGGGACTTTTTGTCCTTTAACAACATTTTCAGTTCAGGTAAGATGGTGAGATTGTGAAAAAAAAAATAGATCTGCAAATATATTGTTCAGAGTTCACAAAGTTCTCAAAATTGTGAAACTGAAAGAAAAGGAATTATTTGTCTTTTGGATCTAAAGTGCTTCTACCCATGCTACATATGCATCTTAGACAATCACAAATAATGCGTTAAGATTTTTAGGGATTTGTAATAAATCATTGTCTTAGGCTATTGTTGAACAATTCAGAAAAATAAAACTTTTTTATGCCTTGTGTCCTGATTTTCCTCACTCATAAACATAAATTAGGTGTCTTAACAGATAATATTAAGCAGAAAAAAAGGGCAACATAATTCAGGATGATATGAAAAACAAATTCTTCAAATCTATCCATTTCACAGCCCTCAGCTTTAAAGAGGCTGTGGCTGAACCAATCTTGCTCATCCTCCACCAGACCCCCTTTGCCATGGGGTCTCCAGATGGAGAACTGCTGTGTCCCTTCTCTTTCTATTGTGTCTCTGATCATCCACAGGACCCTGATTGTTCCCCTGTCCTGGGCACTGGTGAGGCCACACCTGGAGTGCTGTGTCCAGCTCTGGGCCCCTCAGTGCAAGAAAGACACTGAGGTGCTGGAGTGAGTCCAGAGAAGGGCAACTGAGCTGGGGAAGGGTCTGGAGCACCAGTCCTGTGGGGAGCAGCTGAGGGAGCTGAGGGTGTTTGGCCTGAAGAAAAGGAGGCTCAGGGGAGACCTCATCACTCTCCTCATCTGCCTGAAAGGAGGTTGTGGCCAGGCAAGGGTCATTCTCTTCTCCCAGATAACATGCAACAGGACAAGAGGAAATGGCCTCAGGTTGTGCCAAGGGAGATTCAGATTGGACATTAGGAAGGTCTTCTTCGTGGGAAGGGTTGTCAAGCATTGTAACGACTGCCTGGCGAGGTGGTGGAGTGTTCAGAAAACTTGTGGATGTGGCACTTGAGGAAATGGTTTTGAGATTGATACGGTGGTGCTATGTTAATGGTTGGCCTTGATGAGCTTAAAGGTCTCCTCCAACCTTAAGGAGTCTACAATGTGCAGGCAGACCTAACAGGCTTCTCCTTCTTGAAGGTAGGGAATTTCTAAAACACACGCACCAAATATATGCTTTAGATCCCAGAAACAAAAAATCTAATGTCACACTTTAAGTTTCATAGAGAAGTGATTTTGAAGGACTTCCAAGGCAGCAGTTTAGGGTGGGTGGTGTTTTTTTTTGTGTTTTTTTTTTTTTTTTTTTTGTTTTTTTGTTTTTTTGTTTTTTGTTTTGTTTTTTTTTTTTTTTTTTTTTTTTTTTTTTTTTTTTTTGTTTTGTTTTTTTTTTTTTTTTTAAACTCGGCTGGAATGTCTAGACCAGATTTCTACATTTCTCTATGATCATAAAATTGTCTCACTAAATACTGTGCAAACACAGGGCTTTCTTTCATCTACAGAGAGGAGTCTGGACTGTTGACTTCTGTCTGCAGCTTCTAAATCTCCACTTGCACTGAACTCATGATTTTTTGCTGGTGAGCACTGCACTTGGCAGAACTACATTAAGGAAATATATCCCTGAACCTATCTTTGAACTGAGTGTCTTCCTGCAGTTTACAATGAGCCATCAGTTCTCAGATGCTGGCCCAAGCTGCCACAGTGCTTTGAGAAACGGTCAGAGTTTTGAGGCAGGGTCAGTGCAGGGGGCATCCAACAGTGATCTAAATTCTAATGGGGAAGCAGTAAGAGGTACAGAAGGCTCACTGTGTCACTTAGTGGTTATGGATATGACAGCATGACACCAACATGGTCTATAAAGGGAAAAAAAAATAGCTTTATACTTTGGACTGCAGAAAAGTATTAGCCAACAAAATAACCATTTTTACTTTCTTGTAAATTCTGTCCCTTTTTTGGCCTTTATAATATTATTGCAACTTTTTCTTAATGAGTAGTAGACCATCTCCTGGAGTCTTAGGAAGAGCTCTCTGAGCACATGAAATTTAGTGCATTTGTTCTCATGAAGAACATGCTGTTAATTTATCTCCTGTTTTGAAGGGTTTTGAGACACCAGCCTGGTAAATTTTGCAATTCTCTTTTCAAGAAAAAAAAAAAATCTTGAAAATTAGTAATTCTGAACACACTGAAAAACACGCTGGAAAACAGGGCTGCCAAATCTGACAGGAGCCACAATTTAGCTGCTTGAGCACACTTTACAGATTGTCTGCAGAGGTGTAGGACCCATTTTGAGCTCAGAGATCTCCCTGGGAGCCCAGGTTAGTTTATGCCCAATACAGTAACTAACCCTGACATGGGTTTGCTCTACAGAGGCATCAGTCTTGACACACAGCCTGAGGTGGGGAGGATGGGCTGCTTGCTGTAAACTGAGTATTACAACGTAATATGCTCTAGTGTAGATAGAGCATACATAAGGAATATATATATGTTCAGCACTAAAAAAATAGCCATGCAGACCTTGAAAAGACAATGCAAATTCACAAAGATAAGTGAGAGAGCAGTTGTGCTGAGGCACTGGAGTTGTGACATCTGCTTAGAGTTTTTCCTGTGCTTGGTTACTCATGATCCTCCATTGAAATTTGTTAGGAGTGTGCATAGTGGGGCCGTGAAAGGAGAGATGAGTGATCCCATCATCTTGGCACAAGCATTTGGTGAACAGATCTTCAACAGAGTACCCCCACAGTTATTGCCCAGCACCCCACTTGCTCTGTTCTAACTCCCTAGACAGCAGGTATGGCATTGTCTTTCGAACACATGATTCTCAGCACACAACAATAGGAATCTGGACAGTAGCAAAACAGAGTGCATTCTGTAAACCATTGCCTGAGAATTGTAAAGGGATTGCTCCTGCACAGAAAAATCCCAAGTGCCCTGAGGAAAGTTCTCTAGCAACATTCAAAGACTTGGTCTAAAAGTTTATGTGTAATTATGTGCACCAGCAGTAGTCACCTGGCCATTATTTATTTTTGTTTCATATGTGTGAGGAAAAGCTCAATACCTTCTGGATATTGTGGTTTACACCAGCATTATTCATGTCTTTTCCCAGGCCTCTATAAGCTGGGAAAGTCACCTTGTGTTCAACCAATACTGGGTGTATCCCTCTTTGGCTATTGTCAAGGAGCCAGCATTTCATCTCTCGGCAGGCACATTGCAGTCACATAATGGAGGCAGGAACTCAGCTGAAATAAAGCAATGCTGAGAGCTTGTCAGAAATGTAAATGATATTGCACCTATTGTCAGCGACGTATCCTCCATTGTTCTCACAGTTGTTTCCCAGCTGAAAAAATGCTGGGAAGCCTGCATGATGAAAGCAGAGCCTGTTTACTGTAACATGCTCTGTCATGAACAGCTAACTGATCTCATGCTGCAAGTAGCATACTTCTGTGGAAGGGAAAACCGAGTACTGAAACCCAGTGTTCACAGTGCTGCAAAGCTGCGGCCTCAGTTTGCCCTGGCTGTGTCAGTATCACAGGGAGGGCTGAAAACGAAGTTTACCTTAATCGGGGAGTGGAGGAGGAAAGGTGGTTCCTGCTGACCTATGCTGGAGGTAAAGCTAGAAGGATCTCACAAGGTTTGTTCCAGGAGAGAAAGGATGGCTCTGCAGGGGAAAGAGAAAGAGCAGGAATTTAGATGAAAGCCAAGCAAAGAAAAGTTCTAACCCCAAGAAGCCCACAAGGGATTTTTGTACGCAGTTTGCTTAGCTGTCCTTAAATAATGGAAAGCTGAGATATGCTAGTTTTAAGAAACTGAAAATAAACACCCAGCATGTCAACAGAAGAGTTACAAAGAAAGATAATATAAAATAATTTTACAGTTCCTCTTCATCCTCATAATCACACAATATAAAAGTAATGTCACAGTAGTTTTTTTATTCTTTCCCTCCAGAGTTTCTTTGACACCTTTTCTGTACTGGTGGCTATTTCAGTCTACCTCAGAAAATTTAGTTTTAGCTATCTCATTAGGACAACAGCAGTGGCAAAGTCAGATGCAGCTAATGACACCATGTATTTACACCACAGAAAGGCTGATCATCACTTTTTAGAGCAGTTTCCCATGAGGTAATGGCATGAGTCAGCATGGAGGCTGTACAGCACAGACACAACGAAACAGGTAATTTGAAAAGAGATAAGTATGATTTGTTTTGTGCCTGTTGCCTTTGACCTGTGCTCTGATCATATGAAGGCATTTTTTCCCCAGCAGCTATGCTTGCAAGAATGGTAAAACTGTAGGGCTACATTTCTGTATCTGCACATCCCTGGAAGAAACTTCAAGGAATAAGCTAAGAAAATTAGTTACTTGTTGGTACCTGCCAGACAGTGAGAGCACAAAGTCAAGTTTGGTCCCTTGACTACTTTTAACAACATTGGTAGAGGTGATATATTTGTTCCTGGTTTGGTAGAAGCTGGCCTGTATATATGAAAATGTTTTGTTGCAAGAATTCTTTTCCCCTTATCAGACGTACATACTTAATCTAATAATAAAAACATATAGATACAAAAGTATACTCTGTATATCAGTTAGATCTTCTTCCCTTCCCATTTTAACTGCCTTTCACCTTGCTGGGACCACTCTCTTCTGACACCCCCTCCATTTTGGTCTTCTTGGAGGCAGGGAAAAAATGGCAGTTTTGCACTCACATCACTTGTTACTGATCTTCTTGAACCCTCACCTTCCCCTTCCTATAGCACCACAATACAATAGAGCAGCAATTTATTTCATGGTAGAGCTTTCATGACATTCCTTGTAAGCCTGAGTAACAGGGACACCATACAGATGTGTACTTTATTTATGCACATAAACCTTGATATGGATTACTCTGTGATATCGTGGCATCAATCTTTTTTGGTGTAGAGCACATTTGTCTACTCATTTCTAAAACTCTTCTCTGTCACTGGGGCTCTAGAATTAATTACCTGTCTGTATTTTGCATTTTAAACCTGTCATCAGAGAACAGCTTAGCAGTACCTGTTGCAGATATCTTCCTACCTCCATCTCACTTGCCTTTAATCCACTGAGTGGGTGTTTGTCTTTGATTGTAAGAAAGTTCTGGGATGCATCACCTTTCATTTCCAAATACCTGGAAGGTAACTTCCAGTCATTTGACCATTTTACTTACCCTGTCAAAATTTAAAGCAAGGTAGAAGGGAGACTCTGCAGTGTTTCTTATGCCCTAGGATTTTTAGGGCATTTATTTACCTGGTAATATTACATAAGGAATTTTATGAGTGGATTTTCTTTTAGTTTGTCTGAATGAAATTGCCAGATTGGAAAACTATAAACTCAAGAAATTGTGAGAGTTTATATCAATGTTTGAGATAAGAAAGGAATCTCCAGTCTCTTGAGGAACTGTTAATAAGTCAAATTGCTTCAGACCTTGTTAAACCTGACTTTTTCCACATTAAAAAAAACCAAACAAAAACAAACAAACAAACAAACAAACAAAAAAAAACACCAAAAAAACAAAACAAAAAAAACAACAACACCCAAAAAAACAAAAAACAAAAAAACAAACAAACAAAAAACCCCCCATTATTTTATTGGTTGTTGAACATAATTTTGTGATTAGAACTTTTGGTATATAATGGATGGAAGAAAGGAGGGAAATGACCACACAGTAACACTAAACTCATTTAGTTAAAGGTGTCTAGGTTTGAATTCACATTCCCAAACACACCATGCTCTTAATTCTGGTCAAAAAGATCCTGTTTATCTAATCAGAAAGGAAATGAATACCATTAATTGAACACATATGGAGTTTTGTTATATGAACTAGTGTAGAAAGGAAAAAAAAAAAAAAGGCTATTGAATTAATATAGGATGATGGTGACTATTACACAAACAGCAAACATCACTACCATGTTCTCTCATCAAATTTAACCCATACCCCATGATCATGGGTGCTGGGGAACTGTAGTTTAGGTGGTACTGAGACCTTCTGGTCAGCTTTCAGTTGCCTTTTTGCAGCATTGCAGAGCTTGCTTTATGCCACACTCAGACCAAATATGACAGAAATACTGCATTGGATCAACTCCGACTGCCAACAGGTAGGTTCATCATTTAAATGCTTAGCAACCTTGTATTTAAAAACAACCAAACAGTTTACAAAGAGAAGGAGAGAAGAGTGCACTAAAAATGTACTAACCGTGAACATGCCATTCAGCTTCCTGTTAAAGTCTGTGTGTCGGGATTTGTTCATCTCCAGTTGCTGTGAGATATTTTCTTCAGACTGGCAGTTGAGACGAGTTTTTTTATGCTGTTGCATCTAGATCCCATGCAGGAACATGATTATGTCAAAAAATCTGATTGGTAAAGCAAAAATCCACTTGAACCTGAAAAATCAGACGTGTGGATGTCTGATTGCAGCTTGAGGCACAAGAGTCATCGGGGGGGCTCCTTGAACCCAGACACAACCTGGGATACGTAAGGAATTGCACAAACTCATTAATTTTGGACTTTTGTACTTAATCCACTGACACTGGAATAACTTTCTAGCCAGAACCAAGGTTCACCCCCTCACTTTGTGGTGACCAGTCCTGTGCTGTGCATAGAAACTCTCTCCTCCCCTAATGGCACCTGTGGCTCCTCTCTCTCGGCCCTACGGAATGCATCCCTTTGCTGCTTCCCTGCCCTTGCTGCTGTCCAGAGGGAGCATGCCCTCTCCTTCTTTGTTCCACAAACAGCTTACCCTTTGCCCCTCACAGCAGGATGGGGCCTATGCTGCCATTTAGGGGGCTAGCCAGCTAAGGATGTTGTGGCAGAAAGCATCTTGGACTGGGTCACCACCAGTGCTGGTGTGGGTGAGGACAGGCAGCTCGAGGGGCAGCAGGCAGAGGAGCAGAGCCCTTGGCCACCCCAGGGGGAGTGGGACACATGTAGGGGGTCCCAGAGCCAGCTGTGCTGAGCAGATGGCAGTGTTCCTTTTCTGCAGAGGCACTGGATGGTGAGAACAGCCACGTAGAAAATTATGCAGAGACATAGAGCAGTGCTCTTGCAAAAAACTTGTGGGCAAGGTGTTGTGATTTGCACTGGCTCTGCATGGCACTCTAGGATCTGCCTTATATTTTCCCTTGAAAGTAGTCAATCTAAGGAATTCTGCAGTGGCACTTACCTTATTATGAAAAGGACAGAGCAAATCTCAAGTGAATGTCATCCTCTGTTTCACTGTTTCTGTACCTGTGATACAAAAAATCAAAAGGTGGTCCACAGACTGCTTTAAAAAAATATAAATAAAACACCACACTCAGGCTTCAGATTTTAATTTATTGCACTTATTTTATTGTTTTCATTTTATTCATTGCTTGTATATAAATAAGGGAGAGAAAGCAAAAACTGAATGTGATATTAGAATACATCAATACGCATTTTCTTTTTTTTTTTCACACAAGTCACTCAATGAATAAAATATTATCAAATAAAGTCAGTAAAATTCAGATTTAACCCTAATTTTTACTAGCAACATACACAGCTTTTCTTTTCTGCCCACAGTTTTTTCTCCTCAGAAAAATAAACATTCTTTAAATCATTGCAAGGCGTGGATAAGGGGATTTCCTCTGGGATACTGCTAGAAACTATTTAAAAGTTCAAGGGAAGAAGTTTCTACAGCTTTCCTGGTGAGACAGCCCTGAAGCTCATTAGTACTCATTGAGTCTTTCCTGCTCTTTAGGCCCACCCTTCCTTTATTTTCTTATAGTGAGCTATTAATTTGTAACAGTAGGATGTAACAGTAACCAATCATATTTGAAGCAAATCAAAAACCTATATAATACTGCAAACTCCTACTAATGTTTTCTGCTATAATATCCAATAATTCTTGCTGACTAAATTACATTTTCATCCTGCTCCATATGGCAGCACTTTCTTAGGGAAATGAAGTTGCTTTACTTGGCTTGAAATATGAGTAAAACCTAACAGAAACCTTTCCCTGAACCTTTTTTTTATCCGTCTAAGCCTACTTGTGTTTGTAGTAATTCTGTATAAAGGTCACTTCCAATTTTCTTCACCCTGAAGGCTTCCCAGTAAAACCTCAGAAGATGTCCTGACAAGCTCTGCCTGACATCTTTGCCTCCAGTTTCACAGTGATGATGACACCACCATGCTTGCCTCCCTGGGAACCTGGCAAAAGAACCTGACCTTGCACAAAGTCAGTCTTCACTCATTAAAACGTACAGAGACATTGAACAAAGAAGCCTTTTGCACTTATCTCCAGGTAAGGTTTTAAAGAACCAAAAAAACCAAAAAGTGTGAGAAGACAGGAGAAGAAGTTTAATACATTGTCTTTTGCAATAATGATTTCCATAGGACATATAGTATAGTAAATCCCAAGTTTCTGAGGAAATTATGGACCGTTTAATGTTCATAAGTTGGACATGCATGTGTACCATTGCCTGTTAACTGTGTGGAAGTTGGAGACCCAATTAGCCCAGGCATACAGAGTTTGTGAGCTCTGGTGCTGTGAAGTGCAGTCCCACAGTAACCTCAGTGACAAGGGTCACAAAATGCTGGCACTGCTGCGGGGAATGAAAGTCATCTGACTGGAGTGGAAATGCGCTGACCTGCTTCCCAAGCCAGCTTGGTCTGGAGCTGGGTTCCTCTGCAGAGTGCACCAACCAGTTTGTGCTGTGCACACTGTCCCTTGGGAACAAGCAGGCCCTTGCCATGCTGACCCCTGGTCCCTGAGCCTGTGTCCCTGCCACCACTCTTGCTCACCACTGTCCAGCCTCTGGCACTCAAACATGTCCCACAGTAGTTTTTTCATATTCTGTTTAACTATTTTTTTTCAACAGAGCATCTCATTAAGTCAGATTAATGAAAGGAAATAGTATGCCAGTTGGCCACTTTTTAGCACACACTGAATGCTGTCTTGAACAGTTCCCATAATATTAATGTATAGTGTCTTTGTCCTCAGGCCATTTGCTACTATCAGATGTTTCACCCTCTTCCTGCTGCATGAAGCTCAAAATTGCAACATATGCTTCAAAACACATACCTTTGTTTCTTAACTCCTGCACCCACATTTTCTCCTGATATTTATCAGCATAGCTAAAATCAGTCTAGGGCAGATATTCAGCTCTTCTGAAGATACTCTGCCACACACCTGGGTCTGCCTGGTTGATTGCTCCTGAAGCTCTTGCAACAGGAGAGATTTCCTTGCAACCCTTCCTTCATCTCCACAAGTATGCAAAGCAGTGCTTATGTCTTCAGAGTCAGGGATTTTGCAGCTGGGCAAAATCTGCCTGACGACAAAGTGAAGTGGATTTTGTGCACTGAAAGTATCAGAGCAGCAGGCAGTGAGACCTCTGAGGCAGTGTGGACACATGGTCTGGGACCACAGGTGGGTGCCCTGTCCACAGGAAGGTCACTGCTGCCAGTGGCTCACCACTTCTCTTCTGCCCCATGTTGCCACACAACACAGTGGCTTGCTGCCTTCCACAGTGTCCAGGAAAACTGCAGGGGACATCAGGAACAGCAGACTTTACTGCCAGACCCATCTACCTGTATACAAACCCCTCGACCAAACCTCAGGAGACTGGAGGGAAGAGCAGTGGGAAGGGTGATTGTGAGCCTCAGAAGGCAGTCACGTCTCCCACCAATGCACCAGGGTCTGGCAGCATGAGTGATGGCCCAAAAAATCTTCTTAATTGGCTTTTCTTAAAACCTGCTCTCTACAAAAATTCCAGCACTGAGAAAGGAAAATCAGTGCAGGCCTGTGGTTGAGTTAGGGTCAATGGGTTGCTTCAAATGTGTCCTGTGACTGAGGGCAATCACATTTCAGCACTTTTATTTTTTAAACCTTGGATGAATGCTGAATTTTCATGTTTTCTCATATTTTATCTTTGAGAACCAGAGATTACCAAAGATATGGTTTCTTCTGCTCTGTAAGTGGTCACTAGCTATTTTAATTTGGGATGAAAAAAATCCTTTGAGAAAAACAGTGATAAATAATTTTGATGTCTGTTTTTTAGTGGGTATCTAAAAGCAAGTCCTGATCATGGTCTCCTTAACATCTGCAGAAGTAATTGCTTCTTAATATAGGTACTTGGAAATAGCAAATGATGTTTTAGCTATTTATTTTTTTTCCCTTTTGAAGGGCATTGACAGCTTTCTGCTGCTAAATAAGAGGTGTTTCAGTTCAGCAGACTGAAAGTGGGGCATTGTTCTAATCTGTACTGGCAATAAAACAGAACAGTGCAAAACAGATTTTAGCAACTCTTGTAATAGCTGTAAGTATTGCATTTTTGCAAAACAGCGATTTTGTTGGTACAGTAACACTTCATCATGTTTTGAACGACGTCTGTAGGGTGATATGAGGACAGATAAAATAACACTTTATCTCTGCATAGAGGGCCCACAGAACGCCCATACAACTGAAGCTCCTTAAGATTCAAGGTAATTAGAATTAAATTTCTGTCCTGAAGGGAATTCTGGAGTAAAGTATTATTTTATGAGTTGTATTGTAAGTGCATAGGTAGCTAAAGATGCTAGTTTTTTTTATAGAGTCAACGTTTTAACAATGATCTTTCATTTGAAGTAATGGGAATATTGGAAAAGCACTGCTACAAAGTTTAGAAAGAATTATAACAAATTTTTCTGAATTATGTTCACATGTCCTTCACATTAACGATCAAGGAATGTGAGGACCCCTAAGTGTACTGCATAAGCCTTCATTGAAACAATAAGAAGTAATTCCAATCCAGGAGGGCCTAAGTCCTCCCTGGGATGCAGGTGACTGGGGCAATGGGAGGCAATGCCTGCTGAGCACATTTGGGGGTGAGAGCCAGCTGGGAAGGGCTGGGGGAAACTAGAGAGCTGAACTGTGCAGGGGTGACTGGATAGAGGGAGGAAGGCTTTTTTATATTGCTGCACTGTATGCATTTATTAAACAAATAGACACATCTCTTACCTGGTATATTTTTTTGCTTAACTCTCTGACTGGGAAATGTAACTAAAAACATGATTTAAGAGACCAGTGGCCAGGTACAACTCTCAGGTTCCAGTTACTGATTGAAAGATGATATAATACAATTAGAAATATTTTAGCTCTGCGTTAGAATAGCAAAGAGGAAAGTATATCCTCCTGGAAGATATTTTGGGAGAGAAATTGATCACTGTGAATTTTTTGCTTGATTCTATGTAAGCTATTATGCCCATCTGGAATTTGGAATCATAAGAAACAAGGAAACCAATACTTTTATCTACACTCAATTTCTGTTACTGAGAAAAGCCTGTGTGATGGAAAGGAACGTGGCATAAAGAAAGCACTTTAAGAAAAATTGGCTTTATCAGAATGACAAACTCTGCCTTGTCCACCACTGTGGCACTGTACAATTCCACTAGCTCCTGTGACACACTATGAATGAAATGCCCAGTACTAGGTTACTTTTGCATAAGAACCATACTATGCACTAGAGAATGAAGAAGTCAAGAATTGAGGTATCCAGCTTCCCAGCCTCCATTCTTCTGTGTGTGATTGACTATAGGTGTTACAGAGAAATATTTCTTACCTTCCTCTGACTATTTTAATGAAGCACTTTCATTATATTGGTGCAAGCATGTGCATGTATATTCTTTTTTATTATAAAACAGATTAATGTGGATTTCAGTGTTAAAACTGTAATATTGGTTCAGAGTGCATATTTGGTTAACTAAAAGGTGATTTGATTGTCAATGTCAAGGTGTTTGGAACATGATACTGGATCCAGTAGGAGACAAAACATACTGTGGTCCCTGTAGAAAGTGTCACATACTTCTGTGCATCCCCTAGGGTGATGATCCCTTGAACTGATTTTGGTTGAAGAGTTCTCTAGATCTACTGGATACTCTGAACACCACTCTTCGTGTGATTTAAGTTTCTGCCCATGTTGAGATGAAGTAGGCTGTGCCAGTAGAATTATCTTCAGTGAGCAGTTATTTCCTAGGTGAGTGAATGTGTGTGGTTCATAGTTGTGAATTGCAGGGTAATTCTTTCTTATTGATCATCAAGTTTTGGTAAATAACATGGCTTTCCAAAAGGAAGTCAAGGCCAGAGATATGTGTGGCTTGGGGTTTCTTTTCCTCCTGGAAGCCTGTACAGAATGGGGCAGCTGATTAACTTCCTGTGTTGCTATGATGTCTACCTGCACCTGAAGGTAGAGAATCCACCTGCACCTGCTGACAGAGCAATTCCCAAGCAGGTCTGCTACACTTGGCCACACTCTGTTGGTGAGTTTGTCAATCATGATTATGCTTATGTATATATGTTGCTTCTAAGCAATTTGGCCATTAAGAAAATTACTAGCAAGCTCACGATGATTTATATAGTTGCATAATAATTCTCATCTACATGATGTAATTCACCTTTTTTTAAAATTATTTTTTATATAATATTATCTTTTCCAGTGAGGGAAATTATTTTATATCATCTGAAGTTGGCAGTATAGGGCCACTGGTTAGAAGTTGCAACTTTTAGAAATCCATAAATTCTTGGCTTTTTTTCAAAGGAATATTTCTTTGACCACTTCTAGCCAAGAGTAAAATGACAATGGGTGTTTCTTCTTCCCAATCACACCTCTGCTCTGATTTCCACAAAGACTTCACCCTGCCCAGGAAGATGATTCTCCAAGTTCTTTTTTATCTGCAGAGCAAATTGTTTACCAAAAGGTTTCTGCTGTCTGCCTTAATGGGTGAGGAGGAAGTGCTTTTTCTTTTTTCCTGTTAAACTGATCTTATCTTTAATTTTGGAGTTGGACTTGTGTTTCTGCTGATTTTCCACTAGAGACCTCCATCAGCCCAAAGAACTAGTTGTTTTGTAGTTATGATTACTGGGCGTTGCTTGAACAGCTGAGGAGGACACGGCCTTGCCAGTTGGCCTCAGGGAAAAGGTGGAGTCCCAGGTCAAAGGAAAATGTTTCTGTGAACATTTTTTTTTTCTCAGAGAAATTGAGGTTTATCCAAGCAGGTGTGTTGTGAGAATCTGAAGAGGAAGGAATTTTTATGCCTTGAAGCAATTGCACAGAGATGGCAAGAATGATATAACCTAAAGTATATCTACCATTTTCATAAAGTGTTCTTGGAGAACTTGAAAGAAAGCTTCCTCCTGAAAAAAAACCAGCCTGTGTACATCCAGCCATCTTAGGTTGATGAGTTTAAGTGCAAACATGTTCAGTTCCTGTAAACTGAAGGATCTGGAAATAAGATTCGCAGTTCATACAAATCACAGCAATAACAGGGGGAGGCTGGCTTCCAGCAGCCAGAGGTCAGAGCAGGAGAAGCCTGAATTTCTTGGATTGTTTTGCTGGCCTTCTCATTTGACTTCAGGGCCAAACTCACTGCTTCCTCTGATGAATAAAACCAGCCAAACCTGCAAGGACTGTTTTGGCTCAGTAAGATTTCTGGTTCAGGTTTTTTGCAAGTGTTTTATCCCCTGAGTTTAAGCTCTTGGTTTCTTGGGTACACACTCCAAGAGTTAGAATAGCTTTGTGCCTTTATTTTGGCGTGAATCTCATCCGCCCTATTATCAACACCAACACTTCCTGTGATTGAAATTACTTTTGTGACATTCTCAACAACACTAGCACTACCTTTAAATGTGTGATAATGAAACAAAACAGCAGTTATCTTTTACGATCCTTAATTCTCTTGAGTAAAAGTAGCTAGGAAGCCAAAAGTACCTAAAATCTATTAAAACAACCCTATAAAGTTGTTAATGCTTCAGTTCTGCAGTAGTTTAAGTCTCACTCCTATCCTTGCAACTGTGATTTCTGCTTGCTTGAAACCATTATATATTTATTCTCCTAGGAGGACAAAATGTAGTTAAATCAGCAACCTATAACTAAACTCATTGCTTTTGTTCTCTATATTCCTGGACAATACACCTCTTGTTCCAGGTAGACCTTATTGCCAAATGAATATTTGGGCTATGTTACATGGACTTCTGTTTCATATAGCTTTTTCTGATAATGTGTAGCACTATTCCGGGAAACAAATCCCCAAGACTCTATTTGCCTATTTTATCTGCTGTAGCCCAGTGTTAACTACTTGCATTATGCTGAAGAAAGTTTTTGTATTTATATTTTATGCATGTCATTTGTTTAACTGTGCTTTCTGATACTATCTCCCTGCCAATAGTCAAATATGTGTTTCAGTGCAGATGTTGGAACAGTGACTTCTTTGACTTCGTAAGCTCATAATACTGTCTTCTATTAGGCAGCTGTCTATATCATAATTTTAAAAAATCTTTCATGGTTTATCAATCAGTAATTATTTTCTTAATGTGGTAGTGAACTTATTAGGTAGGTAAAGATCACTCTTAGAAAGAGATGAAGATCACTCTTAGAAAGAGGTGAATTGGAAAAATATTTTTTTGCCTATGGCAACCAGCGAAATTATGGCAACATGTTTGAAAGCACAGCACTGATTTTCAGGAAAGGCTCTTTCAAGCAATTTTAAACATCTGGAGAATGATGACATCCTTTAGCCAGATGTGCTAGGCTTGTACCTAAGTGAACAAGCAACTGGTAAAAACCCTGTAAAAATACTTTTCTTGTTTCATAAAGTTCTAGAATGTTATACGATTTAGTCTCAGAAGTGTCAACAATATAGATTGCTAGTGGTAGCAAATGTGAGAAATCAGTTGTTTTGGTTGAAGTCCAATTTTTTTGCCATGTTTTATTTAAAAGGGGAGTGGTCTGTGGGCCTCTACAATGCTTTCTGAGGGAATGAATATACATGTTAACAATTTATTAACATTGGTTCCTCTCAAACTGGACTTCAAAAGAAATGTTGCTTAAAAGACGTATGGTAGCCTGAGGAAATAATTTGGTGGGCTCCTTGTCAAGGATATTTTGCCTTCTCTTGGCAGGAACTAAAACTTCTCTTGAGGCTGTTTTAAACAGGGTGTTTAAACACAGGGAGTCCAGAAATTCTGTGCCTTTCAATTAATAAACAGCTACCTCCAATGCTGAGAACTGAGACGCATGGTCTAGCACTGCCCTGCTATTACTTCTCCCTCAGTACTTGAGTGCTACATAAAGGCCTTGATGCTCACACTGTCTTTCAAGAGTGTCTGCAAGGGACAGAAGAAGCATCAATTCACTTAGAACTGATTTTTGTGGGAGCTGGAGGTAATTATTGTGTGCCAGCAGAGCTTTATCACCTCTGCGAGGCTGTTGATTACAAGTGCAACATTTGTCTGCTCTGGGAATGAGTGCCGGCTTTGGGAGAGACTCAGACATCAGCAGAAAAACAACAAACGTATACAGTTGGTGTAAACTTTAAATTGCAAATCGAATTATTCTGACAGTCTGCATCTAGTCCTTGGGAGAGATGAATATTAGCCCCTTGAATCAGGGCAGAAGTTCTGTAGAAAGAAAGGAAGTCTCAGAAAGAAAGTCTCAGAAAGAAAGTCTCATTAGCAGTGAAACAGGAGTGATGCCAAAAGCACAAAAGCTCTTGAAAGTATCAGCTCTTGCTAAAATGCTTCAGCAAGTACTTTGAGTATTTACTGCAGTAAGTATGCATGGATATAATGTAGTCCTGGCTGAAATATATTTCTTCTGAAACAAACACCACTAGCAATAAGGCAAAGGAGACTCACACACCTGAAGTTCTTTCTTCCCCTTCCTTTCATGCTATTTTGTGTGGAAGTCTCAGAAGTTTCATAACCACTGTGGTGCAGCTGCATAAGGCAGGTGCCAGTATCATGGGCTGTTGGGTTTACCAGGTTAATCATCTTGCTTGAAATTTTGCTCTCTTATGTGCTCATAGTAGTGACAGAAAACATTTACTTCAAGTTATTTTGAAATCTGCAGCTGAGCTTGTGCTCTGTGATACAGCTCGTGATAATAATAGGAAAAGGGATGTTTACTGTAGGCTATCAACCCCATTCATCTTGGCCCAGAAGCTGCACAGGGTGCCAGCTCTGCCACCAGTTCACACAGCAGAGCGGGAAGCCCTGCCCACCCAGGCAGGTGGGCAGGCAGCCAGGAAGGTGGCCTTTGTCTTGGGGAGAGAGACTGAGCTGGAAAAATTGCTTCAGCAGGTTGCACGTAAAATAGACATTGTTTTCCTTAGAACTGGTGAATGCACTTAGGTAACCAAGTAATTTCAAAAGCATATGTAAAGCTCGAAGGAGCAGTGGAAGAGGGTGTATTGTATGAGATCTAATCCTGCAAAATGTGGCCATGTTTTCTGGCAGACCCACTCCTGACGGACACGCAAGTAAAACTAAACCTGGGGCGGTGCAGTGGTTTTTGTTAGTACACATGGTGTCTGGCACAGCAGCACTGTATTTTTAATATCTGAGAAGTCAATGGGCATCTATGCATTATCAGCCCCCAAATGTGCTTTTCAAACTTTTTCCTTGTGTCTGGTGTTTACCACAGCTGGGTCCCTGGGCTGCTTCTGGTACTGCTGACTGAGTGAATGTACCAGTGAACTGTGAGCTCTGGGAGAGTTTTGGGTATGACACCCTGTATGAGCACAGTGTTAGGGCTAAAGGTTAAAGTTATTTCATATAGAACTGGAGATTGAGGAACATTATTAAGCACCTTCCTTTCTCCTGGCTGCCAATCTAAGTGTTAAGGTTCCCAGATGAGTTACTAAGCAGGGGAGGAGAGCAGTCCCACCATCTACCCCTTGGGTGTTCAGCTGGTGCTGGTGCTTAAAGGCTGCAGGCAATGAGCAGCAAGATGAAGCCTCTGCTGGAGGGCCAGCTTGGGGAAAATGAATTAAGCATGTTTCCTGAAGGAGATGCATTCTGGGGACTGCTTAATTGTACCTCTGGTGAAATTACTTTTCTTACCTGTACTATTAGCAGGTGTTTTAACCACCTGTAGTTTCCCAGTTTTTTTCAGACAAAGAAAGGGTTAAATTATTGATTTGACCTCTTCAAAGACCTCATGTGGGGTAGACATTTTTGCTGTACTGCAATTATGCATTCCTGCCTCTCTTCTGCTCCACTCATTTTCTTTAGTTAGCTTTCTAATGTCTGCTGGTATTCTGCTCTATGAAAAGAATAATTTCAAAGGCCTTGAATTTTTAAAATCAGGTCTCTTTAACACTCCATTTTGAAAGTTCTTAAACTTTTATTTTTCCCTATAGATATCTTTTTTTTATTTGCTTGAATATGACTTTTGTTTTTCAGTCATTGCACGTTTATTGTAACTTCATGGCACATAAAAGCCATGTGGTATACCAATCTGTGTAACTACAGAAATATTTTCTGAATATCATGTTCTTAGGTGACCCCAAATTATCACAATATCCCACTCCTTCTAATAAACCTTACATTTCTTCCAAACATGACACCTAAATTTCTTTGCAACACAGAAGTTTCTACACTAAGCCATAAACTATTCAGTAATAAATGTTTTCTAACATCAAAATTAGATCACTTCCTTGCACGGGTCTTAATGGAAGGCAATACAGTATTTTAAATGAAAATGCAAATGATGAGAACAAGAAATATGTGTTCTTTTATCACAGCTTAAGGCTATGTGATTAAAATTATTACATTCCATTAATCTTTCTATATTTTTCAACATGCTTTTAAAGAATAGGTTTTAGTAATATGGGTTTATTTTAGGCTTTGAAGAAAGATAGTTTATACAATATAGTGGCCATACATTACTTTCAAAAAATGATGTGGCTGTTGATAGAACCTGTCAGATTTATTCTTGTCCATGTGTTTGACTTTATATTTTGAGTAAATTTTTAAAATGTGAATTCAAAAGTGTATGTCTTCTACCCAGAAGCAAAATGTACTATTTACAGAAGAAATTGCATGGTTCTGGAAAGGTTAGGTCCTTTAAGTGTTTCAGAAGCACAAGCAAGAAAGACTTTAAAAGATGTAGTTGTCATGTCTACGTAGTTTTTTTCTCCAAAGAATAAAGTCCATCTCTATTCTCAGCAGATTTCTGATGTGCTGTGAAATGACAGGTTTTAAGCACTTTCTGTCACAATCTACCATTGTGAGAAAATTTGGTTTCTGATACTAGCTTTTTCCTGTGCTTCAGCATCTTTGCTTTCAGGCTAAACTCTGAGAAATAATTTTGTAGAAGTTCTATTACCAAAAATACCACTTTCATGTGCAGGAATTTCTGAAAGAAACACACTGCCTTGTTTATTCATTTGCTGCTGAGAGATATCTCAAAATTGTTCTTCTGGACAACTGGACAGGTGGGAAATCAGAAAGTAAACATATTTTGCTTTACTGCTCCATTAGAACACATATTTTCATCAGAATAAATGAATAGGTAGAATGAAATGAGGACTGTTGCTTTCTAACTCATTTATTTAGCATTTTAAATTGTACAAGTTAAAAGAACTAGTTTACACCTACTTAGAAATATTGAGTTATTTCCTATATTCCTATGAAACAAATATTCAAAAAAAAAAGAGTGATTTTTCTGCACTAAGTCTGAACTCAGTATTATGGGGGTTTTTCCTCCATTTTCCCCTTATCAACACCTGAAGATTTCCTGACAACTCAGATACTATTTTTTGATTAATTCTCATGAGAGAATTTGCTCAAGTTGTTCCAAATGACACATCTGAAAGCAACCATTTTGTGGGCAACAGCACAATTAGGGTCAGTGATATCATTACCAGTTATGTCCTAAACTGAGGCTTGGATCTCAGTGGTAACTACAGACAATTTATCTGAGGATTTGTCTTACTCCAGTGCTGCCTCTGAATGTCTGGAATTTTTCAGAGTGTAACAGATTACTCCCTGGGAGAAGCTTCTTGCTGTTCTCCAGAGTGAAGAGCATCTTTTCTTGTTTTGCAGCTAACTGTCTGCAGGATATTAGTGTGAGAAGGATTTTGGAAAACATTCTGGAAAACAAAGTACATTTTAAAATCAAGAATTCTTGCTTTTAATTATTTTCTTTCATAAAAAATCTGGCAAAAGTCAGAGCTGTGGAGCACAAGAAATCACTTTTAGAAACCTTGAAGGAACCATAAGAGATACTGATGAATTTTGCTTTATCTCTGTCTCCATCATGGCTGACACTTCAGCTATATATATGGCTCAAGAGATTTCTTTGATAAATGTTTAAGAATAAAAATCCAAGACTCATTGAGTTGACTGGGACTTTGCTCGTTCACTTCACTTAGGTATTTTCAGTGATTTATAAATCTCCAGAGATGAATTCAGACAGAAAACTCTTGCCATTCTAAGAGCAACATGTGAGTTCAGCCATGAAAGTGTCTTTTTTCCAACTCCCATGCCTTCATGAAGTGGCTACATTGAATATGCATAAATGCTGGCTTTGGGACTGAGGACTCCTCCCAATCTCCTGACCCCTGTGCAAAGCAGAGATTTTGCCCCACGCCTGTGGCACTCACGTGTTTGAGGCTGCAGGTGTGTCAGCACACTGCTCACCTGTGTGTATCCATCACAGCCAGAAAACAGAGGTGGCTCAGGACTGCATGACCCAGGTATATCCACAGAGGCTTTGGAGTATCCTTTTGCTTGTACAAAGTGTGTGAAAGATGAAAATGAAGGAATTTTGATATATTCAGTTGGTGTACCTATGTTAAGACAGGCATGTGCACAGCAGAATAGTGCAGGAGAAACAGCCCAGTCTACAGACTGCATCATTCTGCAGGTGTGGGGTGAGCAGTAACAGTTCTGTAGCACTGACAGGAGCAGGCAGTCCTTCCAGAGCCAAGTGGGATGCCTGACTGGTGTCTGAGAGCCTCATAATATAAATAAGGGAAGTCACAGGACTCACAGAAGTGAGTTGCTAGTTTTGTTGCCAAATTGCTCAGCATTGATCTCTAATGTGTTTTTGAACCTGGAAGATCACCTGTCAAGGTAGTGATAAAGGAGGAGACATAAAACAAAAACTGCCATCATTAGTAATTTGGTTGTCATGCTGTGCTGTACTTAAGACCTGGATCTTAGGCTTTGTTGTCCTCAGAACATCTAGGATACCAAAGGTATTGATGATGCACATGTGTTTGAAGGCTTCTTGGAAGAGCTTGCCAAAATGTTTTCCTCAGAGATCAAAGCTACAGAGGCAGATTGGTGGACGTGGGACAACACCCTACAGGGCCCTGTTGGAATAAGACATTTCTCTGCCTTGACAAGACAGAATTTTATTCTCACCTAATAATTTGGCTGCCAAAGTTTATAACTGTCTTTTGTCATTTAGAGACTGTACTCCCTTTCTGCTGCTTCTGAAGCTAAAGCCAGCCAGGCAGACTCACTCACAGCAAAAGCAGTGGGGCTGATGATGGATTGTGCCCTGCAGATTAAAGGCTGAGGAGAGGCTTCTGCAGTCCTGTGCAACAAGACCTTGACCCAACCTGCTTTTCACAAATTGATATCACCTAAACCTATCTGGCTGATATTTAATGGAGGGAAATTACTGATCTGTATGTGTTCCCATTTATTATACCTGTGGCAATTCCCATGATGTTTGCCTGCCAGTGCTCATGGTGAGCTGTGGATTGTGAGAAATTTTACGATGTTGTGCCTCAGCTTGCTACAGAACTTGGAACTGCCTGTTGCTAATGCTGCCTGTCATATTTTGCTCCTCATGAGTTCTACAGATTGTGCTGCATAAAGTTTTGATGTTTCTTCTGAACTAAGCATTGATATATACATGGCTTTCTCTACTTCCTAGCTTGAGATAGTAGATGGTTGATGATTTCAGTTATAAACATTTCAATAAAATCTTTTTATGTGTTGGCATTTCCCCTTCATTACAGCTGGGTTGGCAGTTGTAAGATTTTTATCCAGCACAGAACACTATAAAATTGCAAGTTTCTACAACATAAAACTTAACATGCTCATGATCAGAGCTACCAAGTGCTAACAATAAGTGGGAGTTTTGGTCACTCTTATAACTCAGGACAGTGTGGGAACAAATATCAGCATGCACATGAAAACTAGTTGGGTTAGTAAAAGGGTATTTGGATATTAGGTACAATTTGAAGGACAGGAGAAGGTATAAGGCAGTAGCAGTGACTTATAACCTGCAGCTTATGTTCTCCTTTCCAATCCTTTTCCTGCCTCTGCCTGTGCAGGCAGCAGCATATTCAAGGGGAAGAATTTGCCTGCACCCTTTGAGCTCCAGAGCTGTTTGCAGCCCAATCACTTCCATGTATTTCTCTGTCTGCAGGTTTTCTCACTCTCAGTGCAAATGAAAAAGAAGGAAAGTGGAGATCCTTTCCCTTTGACTAAATATTTGGAAAGAGAACTGTGAGATAAAAGCACATACAATCTTACCCTGAGCACTGTGCAGTGCTGTGACTGCAATAGAAATCTGGAGCTGACCATGTGGAAAATATGGAATAAATATAGAGCAGCTGCAAGGCAGGAAAGTGTACTGCCTTGAGAGGAGATACAGGACAGAAAGAAATGCATGTTTAATCTAAGTAGGAGTTACTGATGACATTAGATAAATGTTGCATGCTCTTGATAATCATAAGGCATAAGTCATTTGGCTAATTCCTGAATAGTTAGAAAAGGCACTCATAAGAAACTGAGTTGAAATATTTTAATGTTAGAAAATTTCCATAGATTTCTTTGCTTTTATTCTAACAAAGCTTTTTGGCAATTTCTATCTACCTGTGGAACATCCTTTTCATATTGTCACATTCTTTACAATAAAAATCAGAATCTGTATTTTTTCCTGTCATTTTCACAAAAAAAAAAAAAAAAAAAAAAAAAAAAAAAAAAAAAAAAAGCACTCTTAGTTTTATAGCAATATATTTGAAGCAAGTGACAAGTTTCCTTTCCTGCAAGGGAAATTGGAATCTTGGAAAAAAATACATATAGGTTTTATTTTGCTCCATTTTTTTTTCTCCCCATCCACTTAAATATTTGTACAAAAAAAAAAATTATAGACCTTGTCACATCACTCTGGCCTTTTTCAGCATGCTTTCTGCTCCAGTGCCTGAATGGGCATACCTCATTGTTATGAGAGTGCTTAAAGCCTCCTCCCTTGGCCTTTCTTATTGAATGCTCTGGCAGAAAGCCACAGAGAGGTATTTTGGCGCTGGGAAAAGAAGATGAAGATGAACTATTACCCTCAGTCTCCTCCACCTCTGCAATCCTCCTGCAATGCTTATTCATTATCAGAAGGACTCTGTTGAATACAAATCTGCATGGGAGTCCACACACACCTATCTTTCCATGGTTTCATCAAACCATGGGTGACCACAGTTATTTTTTTCTACCCAGAATTCTGGTGCAGTACTAGAAATAAGACATATGCTATTGATTCCAGTATGTGTGGATGGGCATTTTTATATTTTATAATATAAAAAGTCTTGGATAAATATTTAAGCAACAAAACAGCCTTGAAAATCTGATTTCAGTGAGGCTGTATTTAGATATTTCTCTATAATCACAAAAGAGATTAGAAATACCTCATCATGTGTTGATGTGGGGAGGAATAAGTAGCATAAAGTGAGTTTAAGCTGGCATGAAGACAGAAAACACAGTAAGAAAAAAAGTCTATTGCAGGCAGCAGAAGGAAGAGGCCTGAAGGAAAATCTAAGAAGTTGCCATAAATGTCTTCAAAGGACTACTGAAAAACAGGCTTTTAGGAGAAATAGTACATGAAATGCCTGGCAATGCTGCAGTGAAGGTATTATCTTTTTTCCTTGGTTTAACAGCCATAGAGGAGAGCACAGCAAAATTTGACCACGGTTCTTGAAAAGGCTTTTCTCCTCTCTGATCTGAGTGGCAGAAAAAGAGAATGGTGACAACAGATGGGCCAGTGGGAGATCCTGCCTGTACCAGCAGCCCCCAGCGCCCTTACCCATTTTGGTGCTTCCCAGCAGTGCCTGGTCTATGCAGATGTGTCCAGGTCTGTGGATTAGGTGCTGTGCAGCCTTGGCTTAGAAGAAGGGACCTGGAGTGAGCTGCTGCCTGAAGAATTGCTGAAAATCTCTCACAACTTCTCCTCCACATCTCAATCTGTCAGATGATTAGATGTGATTTGGTGGCAGAAGTGTCAGTGGGACATTTTAGGAAGAAAAGGATCTTTCAGTTTCAGAGAAGTTCATCTGCCTGAAGGGTGACCCACAGCAGTTCTTACAGCAAGCAGTCTGCACATGGGATGTGTTTCTTGGGAAACAGCTTGTAACATAACACAAAGTTATATAAAACTAAAATGAAAACCAGTCTACATCATTATTTTTTATCATCTGGAGAAGGTCTCCAAAACAGTGTAATTTTTAACTGTTTTCTTGCTGTTCACAATGCAGTCTCCCTAGAGATTTTGTCCTGCTCTATGTGCTCAGAGTGATTGTTATATCGAGCACTTTCAAAATGCCATCTAGGAAAGTATGGAATTCTGAAACCCTCTCAAATTCCGACTTGCTAAGTGCAATTGCATAAATAGTGGAGAAACTGTCTGAGCTAATTTGAGTACATGCAATTACCTGTATTACTCAATGTAGTGCAATGAATGTTGTGTCTTTGCTGATGGTGATAGGAGTGATTATTTAGAAGGAAATTTGTAAATAGATGTGTATTTCTACCTTTGTCACTTTGGTAGAGAAAGAACTTGCCATACTCAGACCAACAGTTTGTTGTGGAGTTCCTTGATGAGCTCAGCAAGAGCCATGAGTATGTTTGAAGGAAACAGACTTTCATAACCACATTCAGCCCTTATTTTCGCAAGTGCTCTGAAGTTTTTACACAGTATATAAGCATGAAACATAAGTTAGACTTCAGTTTGGTAAAGTAGTGAGCAGATTTTAAAATTTGAGAAATTCAGTTCAGGCAAGTGTTGAAAAACCAAAGGTTTGCTCAGATCTTCTCTGAGCTGGCCTGGAGTTGAATGGGAAATGTCCAACAGCCCAGTTCCTTTTCCTCCTGAGATTTTATGCATACTTTCTTCTCAGCTGCTCAGGAGAACAGAAAGCTGAAATACTCAGGAAAAAAAATGAACTTCAAAGTACTGAATTTGACTCTTTTAAATCTCAGAAAAGGTTATTGGCTTTCAAGTGGTCATTTGAAACTGTGTATCTGACCCTAATAAATATTCTGGAAAGCTGCCTTTGTGTTATTTTTGGAAGATGTTCTCTTTTCAAGATGAAGACATCTAAGAGGAGCAATGATAACTTTTATGGATGATAAGTAGGTTTTAGTTTGCTAATATTTTCTAGTATTCTTTGTCTTTTGGTGGTATTACTGTAGCAGAGAGTAATGGCTCTGGACAGGCAGCTCAGTGCTGTGCTGAGGCATGCACAAGCTAGGGTCTCCAGCCCAGCCCTAAGTTATGATGTAGGTGTGAGTGCTCACAACCTTGGTCCCCTCTGCTCCCAAACTAACACTGGAATCCCCTTGACTGGTAGCAGACCTGCCTTGTTGCCTTATTGCCTTGTCCTTGCCCACAGCTCCTGGCTCACCTTCTGTGGACAAACAACCAGTAAAATTTGTGGGCCTTTGTGGAAACACTTTGAGCTTTGAGCTGCTAACCTTGCTGCTGTGTTTTCTCAGGTGGAGAGAACTAAATTTGAGCACCATCAAAGTCAACAAATATTGCCAAGGTTTCTTTCAGCTTTTCAAGTAAAACGTCTTGCTTTATCTTTTAGCTAATCAATCTCAGTGCAGTCTCAGATCTCCCTGATGTATGAATGTTTTTATTTTAAATATATTTCCTTCCTTCCTCCTTGCCTGCCTTCCTGCCTTCCTTCCTGCCTTTTTACCTGCCTTCCTTGTTGCCTTCCTGCCTGCCTTCCTGCCTCTCTCCTTCCTTCCCTACTTCCTTCCCTCCCTCCTTCCCTTCCTTCCGTTTCCCAGAATTAGTGATGCAGTGCAGGTGTAAGAGGACTAACAGTGAAATTATTACATCTTGGGAATCATCAATCAGCACAATATTTTTAAGGCTTTTTCTTGTAGTTGGTCTGTTTTGAGTCTCGTAACTTCATTTTCTTGCACAGATGCAAGAAATACCTCAGGAGACTGGTTAGTGAGGCTCAGCTCTTCTGTCAAAGTCATTTCCTCATACACATTTACATTTGTGCTTGAGGAATTCAAATATTCACAAAGAGTGTAGTTATAAACATATAATGCACATAAATATTATTATACAGGCTTTGTAATTAAATTATACCTTATTTCCTAGGGGGTTCATTACTGCAAGATGATAAGTCAAGACATAAGGAAGACCCTGATATTTTAAAACCTCATATTCAGTTTTAATGATGACAAGAACTTGAAAGAATATGGCAAACTTAAACTCATGTTTCAGCTCAAGAGATATGGAAAACCATACGAAGACCCAAGTTGTGCTGGCACTGCCAAGGTCGTAAGAATAAGAAGTCAATTTAATTAGCATTTTAGCATCATGCTATGGCTTCTTTATGGATTGTTATCCTAAAAGCACATTTTCAACCCCTACTACAAATTGTTATTCAAGCAGAGTTGGATTTACTTCAGCTCATTCCTGCTGAAACGCTCCATCCTTTTTTTTTTCATTCAGTATTTCAGAGATGATTAGAAACCCAGAGAAGAAAGAGCCCAAGAGTCCATCCTCTGCCTCACGTCGGATCCATTATATCCCTAAGGAATATCTTCCCAGCTTGACCTTGAAGGTGTTGACTTCTGTGATCACTGTAGGCCTTTTGTGTTGCATCCATGCTCAGGTGCTTGGCACTCCTGCTGTCAAGTGTCTTGAAAGTCACTCTTAGCTTTAGGCTCAATCCTTTCCATCCACTAACGAGCAGGTTGTGGATGGGAAGAGCAACACTCCCTGCAGTATTGAACAGATGCTGTGGTAAGGTCCAAGAGAAAAAGGGTCTGAAATATTTCTTACAGGATCATTTCTGAGTCACAAAGACATATTATTTTATATTTTTGTCAGCTTTTTCTATCAGTGTGATAGATAAACTTCTTTCCTGGTATATTCAGCAAAATTTTACTCACTCTCTTGAATTTATGTCTGCAGAAGCTATCTGCATGACTGTTTTTTCCGTATTTTATTAAATATTTTAATTTTTTCCCTATTTTTGTACAATGATATTTTGTTAAATTGTTTCTGAGCTATCATCTTGAGTGCTAGTGATGGATCTTCTCTTTAAGTAACTTTTAATGTGTCTGCATAACAAGTGTTCCAGTGACAAGAGTTTTCCTGCTGTTTCTCTATGATGCACAATGGACTATAAACATTATCACTGAGCATTTCTTTTTGCTTCTGGGAAGGAATGGCATATTCTGTACTAAATTCTGCATTCAGGGAAGTTTAAGGCAGATGAATTCTTCCATTTGCAATATAAATATAACACCCAGTTATTAAGATCTTTATTAAGATCATGGAATCTGGTTTTTACAGAGAAGATAAAGATACACAAAAAAGCGATTGATTAGCCTAAAGAAAGAAACATAGTGTCTGCTGTAACAGTGAACATATATACGTATTTTCCAAACCATGCTTCAAGAAAATCAGGCTCCCAGCTTCCTCAGTTTCTCATGTTTACTTGTGACACTCTTGGTTGCATTGAGTTTTAATAGAGAGAGGATGTGTTGACAAGATTTTAGAGGTGGGGACTAGAACAATGGTATGACCTAGTTGAATGATTAGGCTCTTATATATTCCTGTAGTGTTCCTTTTCTTCAAAGATATTATTTTCAACTTTATTAGCTGTGTTGTTTTCAAGAGTTCTCATTGATGAGAAGTGCCTGATCAGGCAAAGAAAGAAGAGTGACTGTGATCTTAAAAAAGCAAGTCAGATCCAAGTAATTTGAGATTTGGGCTTGTGAGAGCTAAGTTCTGTAGAATCATGGAACATGATTCAAAGCTTTTTAGCTGATGGGATCCTTGCACAAAATTTTGAGGAAATTAGTGTGAACATATGCACACAAAGGAGGTTTAAAGTCAAAATGTAATACAAAGCAGAATTATGATTGATTACCATTTAATTATTTTCTATATTAACTAGTCATCAACAAGAAAGTGTCAAAACATGAGAATACCCAGTTGTGATATTTTGTAATATTTGAAAAATGGAGAAAAGGCCTAATTCCTTTGTAAAATACCTTTATAAGCCTATCTCTGTGTACTGAATACTAATCAGAGACACCCCTGCTGTGGGTTTCTGCTTAAGCACATGTACGAAGTAGGTTGTAACGTTTTTAATAACTAGTTTATACAGGATCTGTGGGAACAGTTTTCACTTTGGAGTTTTCAGTGATCATCTGCGAGCTTGTGATGGCGGGTGTGTAGCGACGTGGCTTAGAGTGAGAGAGGCAAGGACAGGAAAAATTCACAAAGCCTTTGCCAGGCCATGGAGATTATCCCTCAAGAGGTAACCAGTAGCCTAATTGTATTAGTGTAATTTTGAAATTGATTTACCTGTATTGTCCTTGTTTTGGTCTCTTAAACCTCTCTTGTGCTGACAGTTCATGTCACTTAGGACAGGAAAATAAAGAAAACCCTTTAAGAAGTAAAACTCTAGTGGAGACAGACTTTCACTATGCCGAAGGCAAGAGCTTCTCACTTGACCTCATGGTTCAATCCAAATTCTGGTACTGTCTCCTTAAGTACCAATTCTAGTCTCATTCCTAAAAGTCTGAGCTCAGATGTACTCTGGCGAAATCGATAGATACCTTTTAGTTGAAAATTGGTATGAATGCTCTTGTTCAATATCTGATATCTTTCATATTACACTCATTTCACATTTTCCCTTTGAGGAATAATGAATCCCTCTCCAGTTCTTCCTGTTAATGAATTTATTTTAATATTAAGAATAAGAAAGTTAATGAAGCTCTTCTATTTCCTGCAGAATAATTAAAGATTCATTGGGGAGAGGGAAGCATTGTGGAGCCCATTGACTAGAAGATTCATAATGAAAATTAAAAAACAGAGTTGAAACCTCAAGTCCAATTAATATTTACATATTTTATGTCAAATGAGAACAATTCCCACTGGGGAAACCCCTAATTTAGACTATTCAGTAGTTTTGCAGACCTGTTAAGTCCCTGCAGGCATTTAAGCTCTTTGGGTCTGAGGTCTCCTCCTCTCAGATGAGAAAATTCACTTCAAATTAAACAGTTTGGATATGTGGACCTCAGGAGATACATCTGTCTGAGCTGTTTTACCAAGCCAAGCCCCAAATGGCATCCTGACACAGGGGCTGTGTGTTTGTACTCTCTGTGGGGATAATTTTAGCCCCCTCCACAGGGATGTGTGAAGGCACTCTCTGCCCCTCACACCCTCTGGTTCTGGTGTGAGGGGCAGTGGGTGCCTGCACATTCAGCAATGCCTGCCAGCACCCTGGGGAGAGCTCCTGGATATCTCCTTGGGTTGATCTCATGGCAGGACTGACCATGGTGAAGCCTGGAGCAGCTGTGGTGAACCAGGTCCCAGACAGAGGACTCCTCTCCCCAGCTATAGGACTGGTCTCTGTAGCTATCCTACAGCCAAACATCAGACACAGCTGGACACAGAAAGCAGGAATTCCTATTTTGCTATATTCCTCCTCTCGCCCAGAAACTTGCAGAAACACATAGGGAAGCAGAGAGATGGTTTGAATATCATTTAAATAAACTCCTTAATTTTCTGTCCTTTTGCTTCCACTCGTCTATACAGAACCACAAAGAGGATTTTTGAATCAAATTATAAACACCTCTTTAATATCCCTTCATTCGTCTGGGTACCAGAATACCAAACTCCCCCTTAGAGATGAAGTGTGATCTTTGAAGTCCAGCAGTTTTTAAATGCAGGTTTATAATGCTACATGAAACTGCAAGCATGTTTTGCAGATAATTTTATTAATTTCACAGTAAATTTGCTAAACTTGTGAGAAGAAAGAATTTTATTCCTTATCTGTTAGTGCTGAAAATCAAGGATCTGAAATCCAAACTGATGTCTTTTCTACCTTAGTAATAAAAGTCAGTACTTTGCAGTCAGTGCTTGCATATACAATTATCTCTTATGCATGTAATGTAATACGTGAAACAGAGGATGATAGTCCACACTTCTGGAAGGATTTTACCTTTTCTTGAGAATATATTTCTTGTGTTTGTAATGCAGAAAGACAAAATACAGATAGGAGGTACATTGGCAGAGCTGCTATTTTTACATAACCACTTTCACTGAATAAGATTTTTAGATTGCTGAGAGTACACAGATATACATACAGGTCAGAAAGACAAACGTGTTTAAAATAGGCATTTAGGTCCTACAAATTTTCCTGTCTAAGATATCAAGGACTTAGGCAACACAAGAATTTAGCTTGAAATATGTTTTCAGCTCGCTCAGATGAGATGCACTCACATCTATGCAGAGTTTTAAGACTCTGAGTCAACTCAAAAGTTCCTAGTGTCCACTCAATGAGTAGGCACAAGTGTACCTAACCTCTGCTGCATCACCTGGGATGTTGCTACCCCAGATCAAAATCTAGACCTTAGTATTAAAAAAAAAAAGAATTATTGTTTATACAGGCTCAAAAAAAGTCTTTATATCACGACTCATGATCTTCATCTTGATAATGACAATATATTTCTTAATTTATCCACCCTGAAATATTTTCCATTTTTATTGCATGTTTTCTCTCATGGATTAAAGCACTTCTGTGATTAAAAGCTGAGCCTTGCTCCCTATTATTTGAGATCTATTTGCTAAATTGTCAAAAATCTAAGTCTGATTGTAGATTAAAAGTAACCTTTGACTTCTGCTGCCTCAAATGAACATTTATTATGTTGGCAATGTCACTCTGGTGTACAGTGGGTATTGCTAATAAGTCAACACTCACCAGCTGTTGCCATGCAACAGGATCTTAGATAATGGAGATATTTCCTGCTCGCCAGGGGATGCCATTGTGTGGGAACTACCCACTGGGTGCTGGATTTTGATGCCAGTCATTCCAACCATTTTTCATTCTGGTATTTGAGATGCCACTTATAGGCTGGGCCCTGCTCAGTTCTATTTCTGGCTTTTCCATTGACTCAAGGACAAGGAAGTTGGTTATGTGTTTTTTTCTGTCCTTTGTTATCTTAGAATCATAGAATGGCTTGACTTGATCATCATTAACATTTTAGCAGATCTGGTATTTGAAAAGAGTCAGCAATATTTTATTAAGTATGTAATTTGTCTAGAAATGCAAAAAGAATTCAGAGCTGTGAACATTTTTTTCTTTATTTGTCAGAGCTTTTCCTAGAAAAAGAAGCCACTTTTGTCTAAACTTGTTTTAAAATAAAAAAAGTTCATCTTCCAAAACAGAATTATTAATCAGAGAATGAGTCTTCTAGGTAGACTACTCCTTTGGGCTTCAATGCCCAATTACTCCTATAAACTGTAAATGCTGCAGAAAAAGAAACAGAGATGCATAAATTTTCATGAAGCTTTAATGTTGTTCTTTGCAAGATCACTTGAATGAGTGTGGTCAGGAGTTTTTTGTCACTTTGTATCAGGGTAATAGAAATGGAAAGCCATCTGTGCATCAAAACAGAGAAGGGGATATACTGAAAATCTGGTTTCAGAGGGTAAAAGAGCTATTTTCTTCCACTTATCTTAAATATTTGTTTTGAGAGGTAATTTGTGAATGATTTGCTGATGTGTTCAAAGTTCCAGGGACCTGCTCAACTGTACAATTGAGAAACAGGACTATAGATTTAAAAGCTGATGCCTAGTGGGAAGCCAATTGCCTTGTCATGCCAATGAGAATTTGGTTCTTGATTGTCAAAAATCTAGTTGGTTTCTTGTGTCATGATGTCATCTATAATAGTTTACAGAATTTCTTAGTGAAGAAACCTGTCGGAAAGAAATCTGAAGGACTCATATCCACAATCTAATCTGCAAAAGGACTGAAGAAAATGTATTTAAAAGCCATTAAGCACTTGTGTGATCCCAGGATATTGTTTTTTTATAGTGAGCAATTTGGTGCTTCTGGAACAGCCAAAAACTTTGCTGAAGGAAGGAAGAGTAGGACCGGATGATGGAGGTGAATCTTTGCATTATTCTCAAAGATTAAGTGACAGGTGCCCTGGGATTGACAGAGATGGGCTGGATGGGCTGCCAGGGTCCGAGGCTGAAGTGGGAGAGCCCCTGTCAGAGCACAGAAACTATCTGGCTGGGCATTCTTGCTCCTCCCCATGCCACTGTCGCTGCAGGGTGGGGTGCTGGCACAGGGATGTTTTCCATCTGGGCATGAACAGATACAGCTCATGCTGAAAATAGAACAGAGCAGAAATTCTTAGCTTTGTTTGAGAGAGCACAAAATGCTTCTCTTGTAACATTTAAGATTTCTCCAGGGAAATACTATTCAAGGCAACTAATTCAATTTTCAATATTCCTGAGAAGGAATTTCTGCTATCCATTTTAGAAACCTGTTTGCACTGGTTTTTTATCATACATGGTTTAATGATTTCTCCTCTTCTCTCTTCCATTATGCAAACCTGTCTAAACTGTGCAGTTATACAGTGAATGAAGAAAAATAGAGGAAAATTGGAACTGCTGGTACAAACAAATAATGTTGAATTAACTTGAACAGTTCATTAAGCTGAAAATCAAGAATGACAAATTATGTAATTGGATTAAAGATGGTTGATGTTCCTATATTTTGAAAACCGAGTTTGGCAGAATTTATTTTTGTCTTTTTTTTTTTTTTTTTTTTTTTTGGTTTGTTTGTTTGTTTTGTTTTTTGTTTTGTTTTGTTTTGTTGTTTTTAATGGTGTAAAGCCAAATGTCAAAGCGTGGATACATAGTTTTAAGAAAGAACTGTTCTTTCCATGATCTTTCCATTTGCTCTATATCCACAATAATTAATACACTTGCTTTGCATTACACTGATGTAACAGCTATTCCTTTGAGTATTTTATAGCCAAATATTCAAGTGTCTCCAATTACAGACAACAGCCCCAGGCTCTCTGGCTCCTCCTGGCAACTCTGGAGCTTGAGTGAGGAGGTGAGGTAGTGGGTTAAACAGTCTAATTTGGAAACAATGTCCTTTTGAATGACACTGGGAACAGAGCAGTTTCTATGGCATTTGGCACAATTCACCTTTCCGTGGGAATGCTGGGTGTTGGTGCTGACAGTGGCCTAGAATACCGTGGCTGGTTGGAGAGACAATCCTTTTCTCAGTGTCCATCCTGCACCCAGCCCAGAACAGCCTGCCCACCCTTTGGGGATGCTGCTGCACACCTGCCCTCTGCCTAGCAGCTCTTGGCAGAGCTCATGGCTCCCAGCCTCCTGTTTGTGGTGAAGTCTTTGCTCCTTGGTGCTCGGTGTGCTCTGTGTTTTGTGTTACCCCGCACAGCTGCTGGCAGCCCACGGTGAGAGCGCTACTCCATGGCTGTTTAACAAAGGCTGATTTGCACGGCAGCCTATTAAACCTCTGGAGCAGGAGCAGAACTTTTCTCTGCCATTTTAGATAATTGCAGCAATTCAGCAGTTCAAAATAGCTCAACAAATATTCCTGCTGTTCTGTGGAAACCTTAAAAGTACATTTTCACATCTACACGAGTGGGAAGAAAACTATTTACTTCTGATTCAGAACAATTTATTTGTCATTATGCCTATCTCACTCTTGGAAATAAAACTGGGGTTCAGAATGGAATACAAGTAGGGGGTTGTTGCAAATGAAGCCATTCATTCATTAACAAAAAGTGGAATATGAGATTATTTTGCCAGAATCTTGAAGCACATAAAAAAGGATAGTGACAGAATAAATGGCTCTCACTAGTGTGCCTTTATCAATGGCAGGTTTTCATTTATCATTGACTTTTCTTCCCCCTTTACAAATAAAACCCATCAAAAAAAAAAATGAAAGATAACTAATTTCTATCTGACAAATGTTTTATCAGTTACATGCTATTCAGATAGTTATGAGAACATACAGTAAGGAAAGGAAAATTATCTTGCCTTTCTGTCAAGAAAAGAAATTTTGCAGGAAACAATGGGCTTGTGTTTCAGCAAACTCTCAGAAGTTCACATTAGCAGTCAAAGGTAAGCAGAGAAAATGCCAGCTAGTAGCAGATAGGAGGGAAGCAACTGGCAGGAGGAGTTCTGTCTGCCTTCTGGGTGTAAGAGATTTGTGTTAGGTTAGTCCACCATGGGCTTGTCTCAGCATACAGTGGTTCAGAGTAACACTTCCCAGAAGGTGTTTGTAATGTAGCAAAGACATTTCCAAATTGTGTGACCTGAGACTGAGTCAGCCTTTCCTTGTGCACATTGATGCACAGATAAGAATTTTGCACATTGATTTCTGCCTGCTATGAGTCTGACTGTGAGGTTCAGTTTCCAGAGTGTAGGAACAGTACTGGAAGTAGTGTGCAGAAAGGCACTGCTAGCACTAGCTTATTCCCAGCATCTCTCTCAGGAAACTATTCCCAGCAGTATTTTTTTGGATTCACACTGGAACACACTGGTGTGAAAGACAGAGGACCAGAAACTGAGAAAGAAAAGAGCTAATTTGTCTGTCTTACTGAAAGTCCCATCTGTCAGCTCACACATAGAAAACTCATATTTTAGGTTCCATCATTGACCCTTCATTTTTTTTCACCTTATATGACACTTGAGCAAAGTCTTCTGTTTCCTTGGGTGACTCTCTCTCAAAGCCACCAGATCTCAGTTCTAAATTAAAAGGCTGCAGTCATCTGTGTGAACACCTCTCATTTCTCAGATGGTCAGACTTCAATACTTGATGTCACAACCTATCTAGAAAAGTGGTATCTATATGGGATCAAAGCATCTGCACTGGCAGCTGCAACAGTGGTGTATGCCAGGGAAATAACCCTAACATCAGAAGTTCCCTGTAGAACAGTTTGTGAGCAATCACTTTAAACTCATTTTGGAGACCACAAGGACATACTCCAAACCTGAAGCAGGCTTTTGTAGTGCAGCAGTTCCACAGGCCCTCCTAAGCAGGAGCAGGTGATGGGTGTGACAGGATCTCCACTGAGAATCACAGCAGAGTCTTTCAGGAAATTGCTAAAGATGTTCCTGCTTAAACCGAGTGAGAACCCATTGATTGTGAAGTGGCATAGGCAGTGCAGAGACAATAAGGATATGTGAACTTGATTAGAAAGTGGGTAAGTATTGACTGTGTGCCCTCTGGTGCAAGAAGGACAGGGTCTGCACTGGAAGTGTAGCAGAAATGCATTAAAAAAAGAGGAATTTGATGATACTTTGGGACAACGTTTTTAACCTCCTCCCCAACTTCTATTACTGTAAGGAAAATCAAACATACAGATTTAATTTGCTTTTTCTTAAAAATACCTATGTTGCCATGCTTCGTGCCTGCCTGTTTTGGTTTTGGGAAATTCCATTCCCAGGCACGGTCTTGATGCACAAGGTCATGTTCTGTAAACTACTGAAGTTCCCACATCTGTTCCCAGAGGAGGGGCTTTGGTGATGGTCTCTGGAAAACGACCAGTGGTTCCCAAGGGTGCCACCTCTGGGATGGGCACATCTGTAAATGTACAAAAAGAGTCAGGAAAATAAAGGAGGGGTCTCTTGCTTGCAAGAGCTCTACGCAGCCTCTTTGATGCACTCCCTGCCTCGTTCCTGTGTGTCCCCCACAGCGATATACCTAAAAGAATGGTGGTTACTTAACCAAAAAAAAAAAAAAAGTACCAATGTTTTCCTTGATGTATACGTGCAACAAGAGGAGACATTTGGTTCTCTAAATGGGCGTTGCCAACTTCAGCTTCAGGTACAACATCAGAAAAGAAACCTATGGGTAATTAATTTGTGGGAACAAAACAGTTTGTCTAATAATGATATTTAGCCAGACTCACTGGAGAAATAAGGCAGTGTGTTACCTTCACTCTGTCCTGCAGTGATGGAATTACATCTGTATTTGTTTCAGCCACTGCTTCAACTAGATTATTTGCATAAAGCAAGTTCTCATTTTGCTCAGTACACTGGAGCTGAATATGTCCATAGCAGTTTCCACTCTGTTTTGTACTAGTACTGTGAAAAGTAATCTTTATTTGTTTATAATTGTGCATAATACAATGGCTTTCAGTGAAGTCTCACTTCATATTCCCATAAGAGGGAATCTAGTAAACATCATTTACACTTCCTTCTTCAAAAATATAATGAAGTAGAAAAGCAATGCCAAAAGCTCAATATCACTTAAAAAATAACTTGTATTTTTCCAAAAGGGTCTTAATTTTCTACAGTTTATGTAGATCATGTGAACTCTACATGACCCTTCAGCACCCTGCAAATGCAGTATACTGTGGAAAAATACTACCTCCAGCTCAGTAACACAGGTTGCTAGATGCCCATTCAGTTTTCAGTACAACATTTTGTTAATGATGCCAGAACTGTTTTATATTTTAAATAGTGTATTTTTCTTAGTACCTTTAAGAAGAAACCTTTTACTTTTTGTCAAAGTGCAGGAACTGAAACTGGAAATAATGGTTAGCAGCTCTGGAAAATAACTTGACAAAATGTCCTTGATGTAATACTTAGGAGTCTTAAACTTATGAATACAAAGATATTTTTAAGAATGTAGAGCTCATACATATAAATGTGAAGTACAACTGGTTTTCTTTTAGATATTCATTGGTAATTTATTTAGACTTGAAAAAGGTGTCTGTCCCTCAGTTTTCTAGCCCTAGGGTTAGACTGACTCTTGAGAAACACATATACACAAACCACAAGTACAAGACAAGGACACATCAATACCTTAAAGAATACAGTGTTGTCAGCAAATATTTAGTAATTTCAGCTGTTGGACCAGTTACATAAATCAGACAACACTCTCTTCAGGAAGATTCACTATTGAAACTACACATCCTACATGCTAACAGAAAAATACACGCGAAACAGTGGATGTGAAAGTGTAAGAGAAATATAAAATAACTAAAAAAGCTCATGATCTGCTAGCTTGCTGAATAGTTCTACTATTAGTTCAATGACAGCTTTTACAGTTTCAGAAATGTGTCAGTCCTCTGGCAAGGGCCTCTCTTAGTGCCTCCTGTCAACTACTTACCAAATCTGCAGTCTTCTGAAACATCAGTTCCTTAAAATGATGGTGATTTATGGATGATTTCTTACTCTGCAAAAAGACACTGAGGGCTCAGGCGCTGACAGTGGTCATAAGTTTTGCATTGACTTTGGGAGGAAAAAAACCCAGACAGAGGATTAACTACTTTAGAGAGGGTTCAAATAAGTAGTTTTTGCACAGTAACACAAAGGCATGTAGATAAAGAAGTATGATGTGTAATAGCTTCTGTATTTAAATGGAGATGAGAATGTGCCTGACAATACACAAAATGATCAAAACTCTTTCTGCCTCTAAGTTTACAGTGGAGTGGCTATGACACATTTAAAAAGATTCTGTAAATTAAAAATAAAACCCCAACTTTTTGTGAGAGAGACTTGCTCAGAATATTTCCAGAGAAATGCATTGCGCTTGAAAGCCCTAATAAGTGTAAGTTTAAACATTTTTCTGAAGAGAGCACACTCTGGTGTAGTTTTGGGTGGAGAGGAAGGAGGTCTGTGCTCTATTATCCCCATTCTACAAGAGCAGAACTACAACAATGAAGTCTGATAGAGCTTCTGGCTTTTCCTCCTACAGAAATATGATCAGTCAGTGGAAGGTCTTGTGTTTACAACAGCAGTTTAAAAAACATAGTCCCATGAAAATGCTGAGACATAAATCTGAAATGAATGGCTCTTAGCTGCTGACCAGGAACAGGCTTCTCCATTTGACCCCTAAGAATAACCCAAGACAGCACTCTTACAAAAGAGCTCTTGGTGATCATAGAGCTCAATCCACCAGATTCAGAACTTGATATGTGATATGTGATGACACAAAATTTCACTATGAAGGAACCAGTTATCATGCTTGTTCATGAAAAAGTGATCTTCCTTTGTTGAATGTTACATATTTTTAATGTCAAGCTATTCTTGTTTTTTTTTGATGGACACACTTTAAAGCCAGATCCTAAACAAGATTTTGTTAAAAGCTTTTGTCAAAAGTTTGTTCATTTGCATCTCTTTAAGGAAGTTATTTATTTTAAAAAATAGAGTGAATCATTACCTATCACAGTAGTAAGAACTGAATAGTTAAAATACACAAATCCTGATAGTGCAAAGACTCCTTTCCCTTTTCTTTGTTTTTATTACTCCAGTGTTTTTTTAAAACCATTCTGAATTTATTTTATAACCATACGTTGCAGCAATAAAGCTTTGATTTGCCTTGTCTGTCTCATTTAAATTGTAATTGTGTTAGTTTCTAAAATGTTAAGGAAGTATTTAAATAGAGGTGGGACTGAGATGGATTAATGAGATCTAGAGCTGAAATCTTAGCATACTGACATTAAGAACATCATGACATCTCGACATTTGGTGAGGAAAATAAAAAAAAAACCCAAACAAATCAACCTCTCACTTGCTGATATAAAATGAAAATGTTATGTCTCCTCTCATGCATTCAGCTGCAATAGCAAGTGAAAAGGTGTTAATAAGGAAGAGTATTGAGCAGGGTGACTCTTCTAGCTGAGAAAAACAGGATGTATTTATGCATCATTTCCAAATGGAGTTCTAGAGAAAGAGTAGGTAGCAAAAGGACCGTATGTTCTAAAAAAAAAAAGAACTGTGAGATCTCACATGGAATAATGACAAGTGTGGGAAGGCATATTTATTAGGGAAAAAAAAAAAAGAGTAAATATTCACTGAGTAAGGTTGTAACATTCCCTAGGCTACTTGTCTTCATTTCTCTCTGCAGCCATTTACCTTTGAAACACAAAGTGTCATTTGTCTCATTTGACACTCAGACTGTGTTGGACCCAAGTTCATGTGAGAGTCCCTGTTAGGTCACTCAAAACATAGGCAAACTTGATGGAAGAGAGATGGTTTTGGTTGGAGGTACTTCTTCTGAGTAAGTAATTCGAATGATTCATTCCTAAGCATTATCATTTTTATTCTTGGTGCTGGAGGGGAGGATTGGCATGACAGCGTGCTGTGAATGCAGAGTGATGAATGCAACTTCAGACTGTGTCCTAATGTGCATTCCCATCAGAGAGAGAATAAAAACAACTTTCTTGCATGAATTGTGGAAAAAAAAGCCTCAGGTTTTTTCAGTGATGCAAATGGATACAAATTTTAATATTAAGCAGCTCTATTAACCTGTGTGAAATGACCTTGCTATCCTATTCCCATCCTTTGTGAAGACTTTATACTTCTTTGAAAATCTTAGCAGTAAGTGAAATCAAAAATTATAGCAGGCAATGGGCAATGCAGGGAGTTGGTCTGACTGTAAGGTGTTGCTAGGTTAATCTGTATAGCTTGAATTGCAGTTACTTCTGTTCTCCTGTCCTTGAACATTATTTTAGATGTATGTGTATGTGTTTCTTTTCTTTTTCCTATTTATCACCAGTGTTAAACTTCCAGGAGGGCGAAGGTTGATGCCTAGCTTAAGGCAGTAAAACAAATACAAAAAACCCCATGCAGTCCCCAGGATCTCAGCGCTTATTTGCTGACAAAACAACAGTACCTAAACCAAGCTACTTAGCCAGCTAATTCAATTCATAAAAGGATGCAAATCTGTTTATACAGAATTATATTTATGACAACAACTTATTTTGGAGTCAGAGAAGCTCATGGAACCACATGTCTTCAGTGCAGCAAAGTCTCAGTCTCTAACTATCCTGAATCCAAAACAAACAAAATATTACATCTCCCCTCCAAACTAGATTTTCCAAAATAGATAGCCTGTTTGTTTACCCAAAATGCAGGCTGGAAATCTTTTAATGTACATTAATGAGAAGGTAGAAGTATTTCTTAATGGGATCCTGACCTAATTAAGAAAATACAAAAAAAAAATCCCTTGGGTACCTAGATTGTATGTAGGTTAGACATTCATTCTCATTCCCTCATGTCTCTCTCTGCTGGGAAGAATATAAAATTATACATGGATCTGCACTTTGAAACTGATCTCACAGAAGAGACAACTCCTTTGACTCTTTTACAGGTCAGGAGTCCTCACTGAGCTGCTGACAATTCATGATCAGGCACTATGAAACACTTCTCTCTCTTTCACAGGAATACTGCTTCTGCCAGCTGTTAACCTGTCTTTTGATTAGTCAGTTGAACTGAAAAGACTGAAAATGCAGCAAGAGATGAAATTGGCATATGCGAGACAACACAAAAATAATTTCTGTTCTAATTATACATAATAACTTGGGTTGAAGTTCAGCCTTTCTTTATAAGTCTAATTTCTGAAAATATTCCTAGTATTATTTGCTTTCTGCTTTTGTTTCTTAATTTCAGAAAATCTTTCTTGTGAAACATAAAAATGTTTCTGAAGATATGCTTCATGTTCTGCCTTACCTGTGGGAGCAAAGAAAGGATGCATAGCTCGTACCATTTGCCTTATTAGGTGTCTTTCAATAAACTGGAACTTCATCCAAGTAATTAGTAATTTCTGAATATTCATTGATTATGGATGCAGTTCTGAAAAGTAGAAAGGCTTCCTACTGTGTCTAGAGATTTTTTTATTTTGAATACCACAAGGTATTCACAGGCATTTATGGTCAGATCAATGGGAGCATACTTGAGTGTGGTCAAATAACATTGGATAATACTACCAGTCAGTTCTCACAGCTTCTCAGCAAAACATGTTTACAGAGATGTTTCAATAAAATAAGGTGTTGTCAGTAAAAATATCATTGCAACAAGCTTTGGATAACATAACCTTTTTCAGTTGTTCTTTTTCTTGACACCTGAGGTTTTATGGTTAGTTTTCAATTTGAATGGTGGACTGAGGAGCTTTAATATTTCAGTGGCTTTATCAGCTCTTTAATGGAAGTTCTGTGAGGGTAGGTTATGTTGACAGCCTGGGGATCAAAAGTCAGTTGTGTTTAGTGTGCTCCTTGTACTAAATGTTCTTCTTGCAACACCAGTACGTTTTCTACCCTGTGACATCTCCTCCAGCATCAGTGCCCACCAAAATACCAAAGCAAAATAGGAAAAGAGCCAGTAAAAACTTCCTGATGAACAGGTGGCAAATATATGATGACAGAGCCAACTTCATATAACATTTCAATGCTTAACTTCACTCTCTAATGTATAGTCAGGCTTTTCTAAAGTGTTAACAGAAGATAATCTTGTAGGTGAGTTATTAATGATGGTGCGTTTATAATAGTCAATCAGAATTGTTTACAAATAGCCTCCATGATTTCATGTATAATTTTTAATGAAGTGTCTTTCTTTTGAAATTTCAATGCTTTTTAAGTGAAAAAAAAGAAAGAAATGTCCTCACAATCAAGTAATATGGCTGTAAATGTTTCAGAGGTGACTCACCAGAGCTACTGTTCAGTTACATCATGTCCTCCTTCTCTCATGGGCTCTGGATTCCCCAGTGGAACTTCAGTTTCCAAAGCTGAAAGGTTTCTACATATTCTTATATATTACTCACAGGAAAGCTTGTAAGTTGTCATAGGATATGGAGTATGAGTTGGAATATAAAGTTTCTGTAATATAACTAATATGAAACACCCAAGAATTTTTCCATACAAAAATATTTGTATTTTAGCTGGAGTGTTTCAGTTTTTGAATCATCATCTAAAAGTTTAGGATGTCAAGACAAAAAAAAAAAAATACTGGTCACTCAAATACAATCACTTCTTTTCTTTTTATATCACAGCAGCTTGCTGTGATCCAGGCTAGTATCTCTGTGCAAAAGACAATTTACCATGATTGGTGTGTCTACTTTTTTTTTTTTTTCCTAACCTGCTCTTAAGCATTTAATAGGACATGAAGTTGATCTGTTTGTATGTCCACACAGCACGCACAATTTTACTTTCTGTTGTGACTCTGTGAAAATTTGAGTGTTACAGAGGATACAAAGTCATGTATGGAAGCATGGAGACTTTCTCTGGTATGGAGTAACTTGTTTAGCAAGTTACTAACAGCTACCTTTGTTTTCTTATTAATGAGAACTTTTAAAGCAAGAAATATCAGGAAAAATGTTAATGATTGAGGACACCTATTCAAAATGACTGCTGATGCTAAAGAGAAGATTTTTCTCACCCATTTTAGAAGTTTACATTGATGGGATGAGTTGTACCCTGTAAATGTTTATTTTTTTAAACTGGGTGAAAGAGTACAACTATTTGAGATGTAAGCCTCTGTATTTATCAGCTGAATCCCACTGTTATTTTGGAAGACTAAAGATTTTATTTAACAGGGAATGGAAGAGAACAAGAACTCAGGGTCTTTTTCTCACCCTCCTCCTCTCTGGAGAAATAATAAGCTGAGGACTGATGTGAGCTGTGGAGGTAAAATCAGTAGCATTTCTTATAAAAGAAACCAAGGTAAATCACACTGGCTGAATTGTGAAAACAGCTACCACTACTAAGCAGTCACATTAAGTATTTCAAACAACAATGGGAATGTTTCTCTCAGCAATGTTTACTATCTGGCCCTGAAATTTAAAGGGAATGTTGGGGGGAAAAAATAAAACAAAAATATGGATCTGGAAGGGTGAAAGTAAAAGGAAAGACAAAAAAAACCCCAAAAACAACAGAGAAGCAATAGTGGGGAGGTTGATTGAAATGTCATGATTATAACATAATTCAGGTTATGATAATTGTCTATTTTTTTGCTCTGGAAAATGGTAGATGTGATTTTATTATTTTATTTTATTTAGTCATATTTTAATTAGACTTTTATAGCTTTTCTGCATCATCATGGCTCGGATTTTCTGATAAAACTGTATGTAGAGAGAGACTATTTACTGATTAACAGTTAGAATATTGAAGAAGAGCCCAGTCTTAATTTGCATTAGGATTTAAACCTGTGCCACCTTCACATATACCTTGACAAGATGAGTTTGTTATTCTGGCACAAGGTACTTGTGGATAATCACATGATTTGACTAAGGCAGAAGTATGCAAGAGATGTCACCAGGAGACTCCTTGGATTAATTCAGCCCTCTGATTCTTACCCACTGCTGGCTCTCCAGGTCAGCAGTGATAAACTAGATGAGAGAAGACCTAGGACAGCCAAAAAGGGCTCCAGAGCACTGGGACAGCAGGTTGAAGGGACAAGCACACAGGTGGTGTTTCTCTTAACTCCTTTAGTGTTCAGGAAAGAATTCCTGCAGGAGCAGCAGGGTCCCTCTGATCAACACATGGCCTAAAGACCGATGCCATCAGTTGAGTATTGGGTTTTTTGATCATGCGGTGGTTCGTACAGCACCAAGAATACTGGAGAGAGATGGAATTCACCTGTGTAAGAGAGGGGAAAGGATTCTAACCTGTGAGCTGGCAGGGTTGATTGAGGGGGCTTTAAACCAGGTTTGAAGTGGAAGGGAATAACACCAGCCTTGGCAGAAATAAGCCATGGTGGCATATCAGTGTTGGGAGTGAAACTGACACCCAGCAAAGTGCAGATACACCGTGCTGACTCTGAGTTGTGCTGGCTGTGCTGGAACGTATTTGCAAACTTATGGATGTGACCCAGGGACTCCTGAGGTAAGAGAAGGCAACAGGGAAACACCAGAGAATTATTTCAAAGGAATTAAGGTGTGTTCTTCTAGGAAGGTGACATGGCTGACAGCCCAGCTGGGGTGCCTCACACCAATGCACACACATGGGCAACAAACAATCAGCTAAAAGCCACCATGTTGCTAGAAAGCTGTGACCTTTTTGCCATTACTGAAACTTGGTGGGAGGAGTGCCATGACTGGAGTGTGACTGTCAACGAGTACAGGCTGTTCAGAAGGGCCAGGAGAGGAAGGAGAGGGGGGTTACCCTCTACAAGAGTGGGATTGAGCATGGAAAGTTGTGTCTGTAGAACAGCCATGAGCAGATTGAAAGCCTGTGGTAAGGATCAGAGACAAAGGTAGAAAAGGGAACCTTGTGGTCAGCCTCCACTACAGGCTGCCTGACCAAGGGGAGCCTATGGATGAAGCTTCCTGCTTCAGTTCACAGGCCCTTGTCCTGCTGGGGGACTTCAACTACCCCAACATCTGCTGGAAAAGAGGCAACGTGAGCTGTAGACAATCCAGGCGACTGCTGGATGCGTGGAGCACTACTTCTTGACCCAGGAAATAGACAGTTCTGCTGGAGGGGTTGCATTCTGGACCTGATGGTCACCAGTGCCAGTGAGCCAAGTGGGGACATCAAGACTGGAGGCAGCCTGGGCTGCAGCACTCATGCACTGGTGGAGTTTGCAGTCCTGAGGGATATGGGACAGGTAAGATGAAAAATTATGTCCCTGAACCCTAGGAAAGCAGGCTTCCAGCTTCTCAGGGAGGTAGTCAGTGGGATCTCCTGGGAGACTGCCCTCAGATACAAGGGAGTGGAACAGACCTGGAAAATCTTGAAGGAAATCTTCCACGGTGTGCAAGAGCTAACAATCTCAGGAGCAAATTGGGCAAGGAGGGAAAGAGACCAGCATGGCTGAGTAGAGACCTGCTGGAGAAACTAAAGAGAAAGAAACAAATGCCCAGGCAGTTGAAGCTAGGACAGGTGTCCTGGGAAAAGTATAGACATGAAGTACAGTTGTGTAGGGATGGGGTCAGAAAGACCAAGCCAAAGCTGGAGCAGAACTTGGCAAGGAACACAAAGAACACGAAGAGGGGCTGCTAACCAGAAAAGGAAGGTCAAAGAAGGAGTAATGGCCCTGTTGAAGAAGGCTGTGAAACTGGTAACAAGGATGAGGAAAAAGCCAAGGTACTCATCAGTACTTTTTCTTTGGGCTTCAGTGATAGCCTTTCTTCCCACACTTCTCAGGTGGATGGACAGTAGGATGGGGATGGGGGGAGCAAAGTCCTTCCCACTGTAAGCAAAGATCAGATTTGTGAGCACCTGAAGAACCTGAATGTACAAAAGTCAATGGGTCCCGGTGAGATGCATACTGAAGCCCTGAGGGAAATGGCAGCTGTAGGTGCCAAGCCACTCTCCATGTTTGAAAAATTATGGCAGTCAAGTGAAGTCCCAGGAGACTGGAAAAGGAGAAATATTGTGCCCATGTTTCAAAAGGGTAGAGAGGCTGACCCTGGGAACAATCAAACAGTCAGCCTCGTGTCTGTCCCTGGGAAGATCATGGAACAAATCCCCCTAGAATCTGTGCTAAGGCATGTGGAAGACTGAGGTGATTTGGGACAGCCAGCACAATTTCATGAAGGATAAGTCTTGCCTCAAACCAAGGACCAACTCAGTGGCCCTCTATAATGAAATGACTACATCAGTGGATGAGAGGAGGGCTGTGGATGTCCTTAATGTCTGTATAACTTTTGATACTGTCCTTCACAACATCCTACTTTCTAAACAGGGAAAAAAGGTGTTTGATGGATGGTTTGATGGTGATACATGGATAAGAAATTTATTGGATGGCCATATCCAGAGGATCGTGGTCAAGGACTCAGAGCCCCAGTGGACATCAGTGACAAGTGGTACCCTCAGGGCTCTGAACTGTGACCAGAGTTATTTAATATCCTCATCAATGGCATAGACAAAGGGATCGAGTGCACCCTTGGCAGATTTGCAGATGACCCAAGCTGAGACACACCAGAAGGATGGAATTCCAGAGGGACTTGGACAAGTTGGAGAAGTGGGCCCATGGAATTTTATGAGATTTAACAAGACCAAGTACAAAGTGCTGCACTTGGGTCAGGGCAGTCCCTGGTATCAAACTAGACTGGGGAATGAACAGATCAAGAGTGGCCCTGCTGAGAAGGACTTGGGTCTTCTGAGGGATGAAAAACTCACCATGCCCCAGCCATGGGCACTCACAGCCCAGAGAGCCAAACATGTCCTGGGCTGCATCCAGAGCAGGGTGGGCAGCAGGGCCAGGGAGGGGATTCTGCCCCTCTGCTCTGCTCTGCTGAGATCCCACCTGCAGTGCTGCATCCAGCTCTGGGCTCCCAGCTCTAGAAATACATGGACCTGTTGGAAAACATCCAGAGGAGGCCACCAAAATTATTAGAGGGGTGGAACACCTTCCCTGTGAAGAAAGGTTGAGAAATTTGGGGTTGCTCAGCCTAGAATAGAAAAGTTTTCAGAGAGACCTAATTGAGGCCTTTGAGTACCTGAAGGGGGCCTACAAGAAAGATGGAGAGGGACTTGTTATAAGATCATGTAGTGACTGAACAAGGCAGAGTGGTTTCAAACTTAAAGACAACAAGGACAGTTTATCTTTAATGTCATTTCCCTTCATCCTTCTATGGCTCTTCCAGACTTGAAACCATGCACTAAACTGGTGTGCAACATTCCTGGAAGGAATACAGAGGTCTTCAGAGTTTGAAACTTGCCATTGGTTATTGCAGTATTCCATCTTCTCTCCATTTCTAAGAAAATACTTTTAAATAATTCACTATAAATTTGTCCTATAAGTACTTTAATCTACTGTTTTGGACTATGGAATATGACTCTGGTATGCAGATGTATAAACCAAAAACTATTTAATGAAAGGAAACTGAAGCCTGGTGAGGGTTTGGATGACATATTTTAAAGCAGGACAATAAAATTCAGCCTCTTTCTTAAAGAAAAAAAAAGTTTCTTCCATTTTAAATATTTCATATTCATCTGGATTTATTTTCCCTTCATCTCTGAAATTATTCCAACAACTTTTGTCTATATGTTTTCTTCCTCCATGATTACCTGTTCTCTATGCTCTCCTCAAGCAGTCTGAGCCATGAAATTTTTAAAAACACTATTTTCCTGTTTTAGTCAGTACCTGATGTTTGGAAATTGTGTGCACTAGATCAGGAATGTGTCTGACTTGGAAACCTGAATGCAGATCCCAGTGTATATACATATTGACAGTCAGGATTCTGGCTTGTAGGACATCTCTGTTTCAACAGCTCTTATCCATATTCAACTGAATTTCAAAACAGACACAAGAGTAGCTGGATAAATATAATAGGTTAGCTTTCTGTCCTTGTTAACAGATTTTTTTTCCAGAGCATGTGTATTGTCTTTGAAGTAAAATTAATTTGATAATCATTGAATAAACTCAATAGACCATAGCAGGACAGAGGACTGATCCAGCTGGTATAAATTCTGATATAAATTCAACCTAGTTGCATTTTCTTCCTTGCTTTATTTCACCCAATTTTATCTGACACAGAACAAAGCAGGGTATTTCCTGTAAGTAAGGTTGCCTTTTTTTGTGAAGTAAGTTGAATGCAAATAAAGCTGTACAAGGTGTTACATATATCCATCACACAACTTCTGTCAATTTACCTTCAGGAAAAGCTAAAAAGAGCAGTATGGAAGATTCCCATGTATGACAATGCACAAGTCAGATAAAGGCTTCCCTAAAGTAACAGGGTTAACTACCTCCCACAAGGATTAGTTTTCCAAGATTTCATCCTTTTGGTATCTATTTCTCACTGAAAATTAAATTAACATTATTCATGAAAAGTACCTAATTTATTGGATTTTTTTGCTTGCTTTAATACCTACAACCATATGCACAACAATGAATAAATCTTCTACATTTAATTACTGTCTCAAAATGTCAAAAGAGGTTTCAGAGACAGTATTTGATTTCTAGGAAGAATAAGAAAATCATGAAAGAATTTTAGCTCCACAATTTATTCTTTGTGATTTCCTTATGACTGTTTCTTCTCAGACTAAACCTAACCCTTGTGTTTTTCATCAGTGTTAAACAATAGATAAACACTTTTGGGACTATATGATAGATTTTTATTTTACTGAAATTTGATTTCTTCTTTTTCTGTGGTTTTGTTTTAACCAATTACAGTTTTGTTCAACTTTACCTAGGAAATGTCTCTTTGCTTTGTTTCTTGATACGTTACCATGCAAAGAACTCCAGTCTTCATTAGAAAGGATTCTGAGCAGCCCAGAAATAAATGAGTAAAGGAAACTAAGTAGGAGCAGGATGTAATTACAGGACATGAATTCATGAGTGAATGCAAGGATGAAGGGATTTGGTTTTTCTAATCCATCACACGAGTTCCCTGCTACTCCTCCTTTAGGTCATTTACTTTTCTCAGGGATTTGGAGGGGCTACAGACCTTGACTTCACAGTTCTGTGTTACTCAACTGCCCATAAGTAAAACAGTTTGAGTAGAGGCCCTTGTAATCAGCATGAAAATTACATAAGGGAGAGAAAAAAGGAGTGAAGAATATACAAGAAGATCAATTCAATTCAAGGTTGATGCTTGGACATCTTCACTCACTGTGCAAAAGTCAATTACTACCAAAAGGATATGATTCCTCAGATGTTGTACAAGAGATGTAATATCTCGAGAATACTAAATTTTTGCCTTCCAATTTATTTAATGGACGGGTTTAAATTACAAGAAAAAAAAAAAAGTAGGTTTGCAGTTATAATTTTTTTAATAGTTAAAATCAGATTTCAGTTTTATTTGTCATGGCAAGGAGGAGAAATGAAGTTGCAATGGGAGCTGAAGCAGCTAAATTTCTCAAATATCATGACTAGCAAGCAAAGGAGAAAGAGAAGGGAAGAAACACCTACAATGTTTGTAGGTGAATTTGGCAAGCATAAGAAATACCTTGTTAAGGGGCCAGAAGCAAACACAGAAAAGTTACATAGCTTGAAGTCAGCCTCCAGCATTTCCACAGGTGCTCAAAAATTTAAAGGTCAGTTCAAACAAAAACTCTGAACTAGAAGTTCACTGGGAAGTCTAAATATTGGTGCCCAGAATTTCACCGATGCTAAATAAAACATGACAGATTTCATGAAACTTCAAACACAGCACAACCTTTCATTACTGCTGTTAAAACTTATGTTAGCTTTTGGAAGAAAGCTAAAATGATATGATTGTTATTAGTGAGCTGTGTGATTGCCAATAATAAAATCAGTTTGATTTGTTTGGGAGTATCAGTAACATTTTGTGATTTTAACTACATAAATTACGTGAGAACAATAGAATAGTGTTCTTGATTTCATAGTTCAATCATCAGTGACTACTTTTATCAACATTCCACAGTGACCGAATGATTTTCCATCAGTCTCTCCTTTATGATGCAGAGAAAAGCTGCCTTTCTAGATTAACTTTCAACTTTTATAAAATTAAATATCTGATTTAGAATTTATTTGTACAACATCCCTCAATACTGTGACAGTTCAGGGAAAAAGAAAAACTACAAATCTGCTTCTGATAAATAATTGAAATTGTATGTCACCTTCCTTGTGCACTACTGGCCCCCAAATAAATTTATTAATGACAAACATCAGACTAAATCTGATTTTTATTGTACTAACCAGTCCCCTTCTCAGCTTGACTCAGCTGTGACTGAATAATTTTGCATGCATGTGCAGTACTCTTTGGAGAAATTGTGTGTGTGCTAGGCAGAGGAGACTGGACTAAAGATTGACCTGTATATCTGCATTTCCATGACTCTGAGGGTATGAAAGATCTTCAAAATGTTACCTGTCCCTGCAAGGAAACAGCATCAAAAGTGCTCCTGGCATTATGAGCACCATGGGGGAGAAGAAGCTCTGCAGGATGACAGAACAGCTTCTGGAGAAGGATCCTCACAGTGTTTCTGTGCCACAGCCCACTCTCCTCTCAGGACACAAGGAAATATTGAACAAAGGAGGAGAAAGTGTGAAAAACTAGAATTAAAGTATTGTTATACTCCTGTCTCTGTGGAGGAGAAGATAATAAAACTCTATTTTGCCCCATTTCTATTTGGTTTTCCAGACCATGTTCTCTGTTCCCACACAACAACAGCAGCTGCCCCTTGCTTCTCTCAATGACAGCTCAAGAGACAGGTAGACCAGCCAGTTAATAAAATAGATTTTACCTTTAGTCCCATGAAATGTAACTTGATTCAATAATCAGAAAAGATTATTTGGGAATTTATGACATTGTTTTGGAAATTTAGGATGACACATGCTGTCACTCATTGAATGTATGAGCTGGCTTAGAGAATTTTGTAATTCGTTCAAGACTTACATTTTTTTATTGACTAATTTATGTAAAAATTCATAAGCAATTTTTACACAAGTAATTAATTCTGAAAACTTGAACCTTTTTTGGAAAACATGAATTTATTTTCTGTTCACTGAATGATTAGAAGAGAATATATGCTAAAACCCCAATTCTAAGTAATTCTAAAATCAACATTATCTTGAAAACAGTCACTTAAATTCCTCACTTAAACCACTAGCTTTTGCAAATGTTTCTGCCAGCAAACTGACTTGGTAATGTATTTATAGAAAGCAGATATTACTGGATTATTTTATCTGGGGTGAGTATCCATAAGCATTTTGAATCAGGCACCTAGTGTTGATTGCACTGCAACTTTTCTGACAGAAAAAAACAAGGTAGTGTGACTGGGTGTGAAAGTTATGTGAAGAATTTCTCACATTGCAGCGCTTCAAGGAACTAATGGTGTGTTTGAGCGTTTTTTTCTAATGAATCTACATTCTGTCAAATAATGTTGAAATGATTTGAAAGGACTGGCCCAACTACTATGCAGGAACTTGCTCAGCCAATGCTTGATATGGTACTTGGCACAGTCTGAGCACATTCTGTGACACGTTATCTTTTATTACTTAAGAATCTGAGAAGTGTCTAAAAATAATGAAGGAGTATATTTATTCCCATGTTTTCAAGTGTTTGACAGCTTTCCAAAGCCTTATGTTCAGAAAGATATTTGTAAAGCCCTACTTATATGTCTTATTAACACTCTGTTTAGAGTTTCCTTTAAAATATACGTCAGATTTTGTAGCTGTGAGACTCCATTGAATGGTCTGATTTCCTGTCCAGGATTTTTTTGAGGAAATCATTGCTCCTTGATCACAAAACATGTTTTAGAAAAATCTGCTGCAATAACTGACTCACGTATGTGATCGGATTAATTGCTGATGTTTTATGAAGCTTCAGTCTTGTACTATTTAACAGGTCATTTAAGCCCAGAAAAACTGAAGTTCAGGAGGAAGAGAAACAGTGCAAAGAACCAAGTTTTCTTTGTTTTTAATCTAATCTCAATTTTTAATATTTTTATGTAAAAATTAAGTTAGAAATTAAACAGTTTCCTCTGCTTTTCTACTTTCAGGAACCTCAGGATGATTTGAAGGACTTTTAGTTTAGGGTATATAAAAAACTTGATTCTTTTCTCAGAGTAGAAGGTATACACTTTTCTACAGTCATGTTAAGGTCTCCTAATGGCTCCAGTAGTTAGAGAAAACAGCATATTTGAAATATTACATGCAGAGTTTCCAAGTAAAACCAATACTTTTTCTGTTCTTTAAGCAGGATTGTCCTTGAAACTCATGCTGCAGATCAAAGACTGTTGAAAACATTACCCACTTTCATAGCTTTTAAAATTTGAAAATATACTCCCTTTTCTGAAGCATCCAGAAAGTCATTTTCAGAAGACATTCCATCAAAACCTTGTAAGTCAATATGAATAAGGGGAAAAAAAAAAAAGGTTTGAATGTAATAACACCTTTCAACAGAAACATAGCTGAAAATATTCTGATTAGCTCTTCACAGCATGTCTACAAAAAGAGTACATTGCTACTAGAAATCCATTTAATTAAATTAATAAAGGTAGTATGTGAAACCTGTAAGGAAATTGGACATGACACTGCTGGAAATATTCTTTGAGCCATTGGATAATGAGGACGTTCCCTTTTGACTGTTTTAGACATAATTTATATCACTGTTAATGGTATTGGGCAGGTTCACTTCGATTTTTAGGCAATGTGATCCATGATGTGTCTGCTGGTTACTTGCTTGTTCTTTAAGAGCTGCAGCTTGCAGTGCAGGCAGCAACGTGTATTTTGAGAGCTGATGTTCCTTAACTGCTAAAACCTGGAGTTTGAGTTACACAAAAATTGAAAGCCACAAATTTGTCATCAAAAAGGAAATTTGATGCTCTCTAAGTCACAAAGAGAAGCACAAAATTGAAATGCATTAAAAATATTCTATGGTCAATTTCCTTGCCCCAGTTTCTCAGCTATCAAAGTGTCATCCATTGCTGAGGAGCTTTGTCTTACTCTCAGAAGTCTGTGTCCAAGAGGCCCTCCAAAAAACTCCTGAACAAACTCTGTTACAGAGTTTTTGCAGGATTTGTATACCCTTTTTGGAATGATACAGTGGGGAAGGAGATTTGATCCTGGTCCATTTCCCAGGTGGTATAATTAAGGGTCCAGAATTTACATTTGGAAATGTAGTTAAATTGCAGAAGTCATGTATGAGGAAGGCATGGTTTACATCACAGGTTACACCACCACCAGGCACTTTTTTTATGCTGGTTTTACTCAGCCCAAACCAGCTTTCATTCTGCAACCTTTTCCTTGAAAGGAAGGTGTGCACTTCAGCTACCCCTGCCAAGTCATCTTCCTTCTTCCTTCATGGAAAAAAACACCACAAAACAAAAGCAAAAACAAGGTCCAAACCAACAAAAAAGTAAAACCAATCATCTTTTGTTCTAGTAAATTACATTCTAATTAGCAATATGTTTTGGGAATTTGATGATGCTCAGGGTACTCTGTACTATGAGATATTCAGAATCTTGCAGAACTCCTTAGTTTAAGAAGGAAGAAACATCTTGGTATTTGACAAAAAGAGAAAGAAGAAACAAGATATGAAATGTCACACTGCCTAAAATAAATCAGAAATCTCAAAAAAGGGCAAACTTAATAAAGATGGAGAGATTAACATACCTTTTTTTCCCAAATGAAAAATTGCTGAGGTGATCCATAGGATACAGACGGACCACACACGGCAAATTACAAAAACTGAGACTGAGGGGCTTCAGAATTTTTTTAAAATAAAATTTGTCTCAGGATCACAGATAACAGTTGTGTGTAGCAGCTTGTGAGCTTTGCTAAATGAAACCAAAGGTGTGGAGTTCTGCTTGAGCTACCAGTGCAATTAAAAAGGCAGACAAAACATAACTGTGCAGTTATAACTGCTTTACTGGGAAGAGACACCAGAAGCACAAGCAATAGAGAAGGAAATAAAAAATTGCTGAGTGAAGACACTACAGATTAAGCCAGACACAAATCAAATGAAGGGTACATTTTTTCTGTCTGGGTTGTAAACCTGATTAATCAATTCATGGTAGGATTTGAGCTGTCTTAATTCATACTTAGTAAAAGAACTAGAAAGATTGCAATTATAGGTGGAAAATAGTATACTTCCAGAGAATTAAATTCTGCCTTGGTAATGGCAAGGCCTAAGTTGAAGAAATTGAAAAAGAACAGTTGTAGAAGCTAGGGGGTGAATAGTTACTGCCATCTTACACCTGAACTTTGGGACTATTTGCTCATTTCCTTAACTTCTTTTAAGCTAAACACAGATTCCATTTCCAGCAAAGCTGTCTTAAAAACCTTGTTTTGCTGAAATGTTGCCTTTAAAAGAAACTATAATCATTGCTCTAAACATAAAACAATAAGCAAAAAACATTACCCTAATATTTGCATTATTGTGGCTGTGGCTCCCCAAAACTTTCAATGCAGAAATTGCTGAAGATCTCATTCTTGTGCTGTCTCTTGTGGACTCAAGGGACATCAGAGCCATAAATGATAACAGAAAAGGGCAGTCCAATAGCCTTATTCTCTTTATCTTTTGGCAAATCAGTTTTCAGTGTGGTTCATACTGTACAAATCCTTAGAGCGAGGAGAAGACAAAAAGAAATTGAGAAAAGACCTTCAAAACACAGAGAAGTTGAGAAAAGAGACTTCCAAGGTAGAGGAAAGTCATAATGAATTTTTTTAAAAAGCAGACAAAGGAAGATGATATCAGGAAGAAATGGAATTTTGTTTTGTGTATTTTCTTTTCTTACTGCTAAAATGGCAGGGTGAAAATTAACCAGTGATTTATTTTAAAAATAAATGCAGGAAAGTGTGCAGATTGAAAGGCTTAGAGATCTCTAGGAATAAAAAAAGGTAAAAAAGTGAGAGAAAGAGACAATGTTCAAAAAAATTACTTCTCTAATGGCAAAATGTGTTGCCTGTATGACCAATTGCTCACTGATATTCCAGGGGTGCTGGAGCCAAAAGAATCTTTTTTTTTACACAGAATGTTTGTATTAATATTCTGTGTATTGTTCAGAAAGTTTTTAGAAAAAAAAAACCAAAAAAACCCCAACCACCCAAACAAACAAACAAAAAAACCCCAACCAAAACAAAAACCCCAAACATGTGAGAAGAAACAATTAGACTGAAATGAATTAAAAGAGGTCATTGAAAATTCAGATCTTTGCAGGACTGTGCTGCATAAAAATAGATCCAACACTTAGACTAATATGGTTCTCCTTCCCAAAATAACCTTTGAAGAGCTGAGCATATAGGACCAATTTAAAACAAAAGTTGTTGACAGACTGAATGAACACAATTATAATATTGTAGTGGAACAAAACAAACACAACACTAGCAAATATTAACATTACCATAATATATAACCTATTCTGTGTTGCAAACTAAGGTACCACTGTTAAATCTGGACAGGTAAGCACTGTTCCTAATGTCAATACATAGCATAAAAATTATCCCAAGCTAAATAACATTTCTAAGTGAAAACTTTATTCACAAACCTGGGAGAGCAAACAGAAACTAAAAATTGAACAACAGAAATCTTGCATTACTTTCATGCTGTTCAATCTGTTGCAGCATCTTTATATCCGAATCTGAGAATCACGGAGAAGCAGAGCCTGGAAGAAGCAGAGCCTGGAAGGGACCTTTGGAGGTCACCTTGTACAGCCCCCTGCTTGAGGAAGACCACCTAGAGCAGATTGCCCAGGACCATATGCAGATGGCTTTTGAACGCCTCCAAGGACAGAGACTCCACAACCTCCCTGGATAACCTGAGCCAATTCTTGGTCACCATCAAAGTAAAAAGTGTTACCTGATGCTCAGAGGAGGTGTCCTGTGCTTCAGTTCATGCCCACTGCCTCTTGTCCCATCACTGGACACCATTCAGAAGAGCCTGGTTCTGCCTTTACATTGGTCCCATTCTTGGTTTACTCTTTGGTTCTAGATTTCTGTAATAGTTTTCTAAAATTTGTATGAGTTCTCCTGCCTGTCTTTGTATCTCGTTCACTTTGATTTTGCTTGCTTGCCCTGAAATTAGTCAGACTGAAGAGCCAGTTTTTGCTACATGCTTCTTGAATCATAATATAATATGCATGACTATGATAGTCCTAAGTATTTTCAAGAGTTTTTCAAAAAGACTATTGGGGTGGTATAATCTTGTAAATGTTCTGTGAGTGAATTTAGCTGTTGCTTAATTATGCTCACCTATTAGTGATGGATCCTGAGCACACTGTATCTCTGTGTCTCTGTGTCTCTGTAAAACAGAGACACATCAAGAAAATAAAGGTTCTCTTCAAGGAAATTCTGCAGTTTTCTTTCTGTTGCGTGATGATCAGAAGTGAATCACTGTAACTGGGGAGGAGGAGGGGGAGGAAAAAGGAGAGAAGTTGAAAGAAAACAGACTAATTCTGATTAGACTTGCAGTTGAAATAATAGAAAATTATCATGCTGACATCTTTGTTGTTTTTAGAAATAAATGTTGCAGTAATGGAATCTATAATTAACATTACTGTGGATTGCTTCAATGCACTGTATTTAGCTGTGGTCTTAAATGGGAATATGACCAAAATGTGGAGCAACAGAGCTTAACAGGAATAGATGTGCTATAACCAAAGAGACACATGCTAGCATTTGTTATAGGCACTGTTTCTCTGGTCTTCAGCAAAACCATTGAAGCTACTGATCTCAGTTTATTAAGATAAGGAAATGGACATAGTGACTAAGAGTCCCTTTCATTTTTATTTAAGTCTGTACCTATTGCAGTAGCTTCCTGCTTACAGATATTTCTTCAAGTAGAAAAAGGGCTCATCCTCTTCCCTTTAAACTGTCATTTAGTACTTCAGTCTTTCCTGATGAATCATTTCTTCTAGACATTTTTTCCATCAAATTCTTTCCATCTCTCTGTCAAATGATCGAGTATCTGGACTTCTCCAGAGAAGATGCTTATTTTCAGGATTACATGTCAAGATAAGAAATCCAGAGTGTAGACAGTGAGAACAGAAATGGTATATCTTCAAAAACTTGTATTGGGTGTGGATAAGATGGAGTTAATTTCCTCCACAGCAGCCCCCCTAGCGCTGTGCTTTGTTTTGGTGGCCAGGAGGGTGTTGGTAACACACCCATGTTCTGGCAGCTGCTGAGCAGCACTGGCACAGCACCAGCACTGCCCCTCCAGCATTTCCCCCCTCACCAGTAGGGTGAGGGTGGGCAAGATCTTGGGAAGGGACACAGCTGATCCAAGCTGACCAAAGGAATATAACATACTGTGTCTGGCCAGAAGTAAAAGCTCAGAGGAAAGAAGAGGAGAGAGAGAATTCCAGTCAGGGTCTGGTCACCACAGTATCATCCTTCCTATTTTACTGCAGCAGATAGTAAATAACAGTTTTTTGAATAAAATAGTGGCAAACTTCAACACCTCTGAAATAACTCTGAAAAACAAGAGTGCATTTGAAAGTCCATAAGTGGTAGTACAGGGATTACTAAACTTTGGTTTTCAAGACAGACTGAAAAACAGAGAAACTGAAAAACAGAGAAACACATGGTTCAGATTCTGAATCATCCAAAGGAAACAAGAAAAGAGACACTAATTTGAGGATAATAACTATTATCAATTCTTAGGTAATTTATGATGTAGAGAGAAAGCACTTCTGGTCCCCTCTTCAACTAAACTCTGGGTCAAGCCATAACATTTAAAAAGGCATCCAGTGCTAATTTTGAGGATGGAGGATTGTCAGGTGTTATTTTATTTATTGATAACCCATATTTTAAAATAGGCATTAACCCTTAATGTATTTACCACCACTATGTGCCGACAAATGTTTTCCCTCTGTACCCTCTTACCATTAGAAGAGTTCATTCTTCTGATGGTAAATACTTACAGATTTTGAAGAGTGCCTGTCAACATATTTTCCCGTTTGCTTTAGAAAGATTTATTTAATCTTTTCCTTGAATGTATACCTCAAAACTTGTTTGTAGCTCTTTTTTATTCAAGGAACAAAGCAGAGAAACACATCTATTTTTGAAGAACTGAAAAGTCTTGCTAGATAAAGGAGACAAAAAGCAGAGAAGAAATCTCTGTCTTTCAAGTGATAGAGAAAGAAGAACTAATGGCTAGAGCTTAAAAATAATAATTACAGAGATAAGTCCAACCCTGAGTAAGCAAAAGCAATGTATTATAGTAGTTGCCAGACCTTTTCACAACCATGTGAGCTATATACTAGAAACAAAAAGGCCAGGCCAGCCGTTTGGCCAAAAACAGCCAGAAAAGATGATTCTATTGACAAGAATATAGGTAGGAAATATAGGTAATATAGGTAGGAAAAGCGTCATAAACTAGCCTGGAGATAAAATCAGATGCACACTTTTGTTGTAGCTATTAGAAAAAACTCCAGATTGGTGATAATTGCAGCAATCCTTGGACCAGAAAGGAAGAATTAAACACTCAACTCCTTGAAAAGTAAGGTCTTCATTCTCCATGATCTTACAGTGCCTGGCAGCAACTGTTTAATGAGGCCTAACCAGGCATTTCCTTCTCTCTAATGTTTTTTTCATAGGGAGCAAAAGTTCAAGAGTTGATTAGCTACATAAAGGATTCACTCTGCTCAGTAGAAGCCACTGTCCATCTGGTCTTGATCCCAAGGGAGAAAATAGGTGGTATTTGTGACACTGTAGAGCAGTTGCACAAGTTTTGAGCTAAACATCCACTGCACACACACTTTCCTTGTCTTTACACCCACCCTGACCCAGAATTCAGGAAAACTGCACAGGTTGTCAGCTGTGGTGGAGAGCTGAGGGGGCTGTAAAGAGTATTTTCCTGGTTTATTTGCTTTCAGATGGGGAAAAAACCCCACCAGTGTTAAACTAGATGGTGCTAAACTAGACAGGTACAGTCCAGCTGTTGTTGCAAATCAAAACAGCCAGTTTTGAGTTCCTGTCAGGTACTTCTGCTTAACTATTAGTTTCCTATAAGTTCCCTGCCTGCACAGTAAAGCTAAAATTTACATTGCCAAAATGCATCTGTATTGCTGCCAAGGGAAAATAAGCCAGAGACTGAACTTCAAACCTGGCATGGTTTTTATCCCTCTATTTGCCCTTGGTTTCCTTTGTGATGCCTGGAAGTTCCACCTTGAGCTTTTCAGAAAACCTTACTGAACACATAAAATTAATCAGCTCACAGGAATATTTCAATGAATATTAAAAATATTTGTCCACAGGCCTGTGTTCTCCAGCTGGAATTGGAGACATGTTCTGTGACCCTGAATGCTGTGACCATGGTGTGCTGGTGTGCCTTACTGCTTTACAGGGAGGTAGATAGAGATAGAAAAAAAAAAAAAGAAGTCATATCCAGGTTGTTAATGTTAGGGTTTTTTTTTTTTTCCTCAAGAGAGGCACTCTTTTCCTGACTGGAAAATGGAAAGACACTCTCTCTTGCAAACAAGAAGATTGCAAACAATCTTCAACCCAGAGATTAGTACATCTATGTGACACATGGAAGATTCAAACATATCTCCTACAGAGATCAACAAGTTCTTTTACAGGTCTTGCCTCTCCTGGAACTCTTATGTGGAAATATACAAAAATTATCTGGCCAGAAAGAAGGTCGCTTTGGGTTTGCCAGGTGGAGGTTGAACATCCTGCTGGGGTGGATGTTTTTGTACAGTGGTTTGTGTCCAAGAACATAAGAGTGGCTTACTGCTGAATAGCCAGCAGATGAACAGGCACATGCCACAGGGATGTGAACCTGAGTCTTTCACTCCTAAACAATTTTACTGCCCTTCAGATTGCTTGGAGTGGGACATCTTTATATGCCTAAGAATTTAGTCAGGTGGGATGTTAAACAACAGCTCAGGCAGGCTGACACTTGATTTATCACAACAGACTACTGATAGTGGTTAGTACCTGTCAGACTCCTAGACATCAATCAAACCCCATGAAAAAGCAAGTAAATATTTATTGTGCATGAACTATCCAATTGCTTTGCCAGTGAAAGAAGCATTGCTTTGCCAGGATACACTGAGGATTAGTCATAGAATGCTAGAATATGCTGAGCTGCAAGGAACCCATAAGGATCATTGAGTCCAACAGCTGGCCTTGTGCAGGACACCCCAAGAATCTCACCATGTACCTGAGAGCATTGTCCAAATGCTTCCTGAACTCTGTCAGGCTTGGTACCAAGGACATTCCCTGGGGAATACAGTGCTCAACCACCTCCTGAGTGGAAAATCTTACTCTGTTATTTAACATAAAATCTCCAGTTGTCCAACAAAGAATAGATACTACCCGACCCTTTAATAGTATCAATATTTTTCTTTTCCTTACATAACCAGAGAAGACACCCACATTACCTGGATCTTTAGGAAAATGGAAGGAAAATGAGTTGACATGACTAAAATATATGTAATAATGGTCCTGGAACTGAATGAAAATTCTATATAAGCTGAAATTCATCCTGTACTTTTCTCAAAATAAAATTAGGTTTGGAATTGGCAGAAAAAGTCAGACTGTGTTTCTTTTGAATTTGGATGTTGTCAACCATTTATAAAATCAAATTTCACCCCAGGAACAGCATAAGCAAAAAGAGGGATCTTGAAATATAGGAAAAGAGGAAACATGTAGAAGTTAAATTTAGGGTACAGGATGTATCTCCTCATGTCTCTTTCCATTGTTTCTGTAACAAACTGGAATATGAGGAAATGCACGTACTAAGTAACAATCACAGCAATCTTTAATTCGTAGCAGTTCAACATCAGCCTGCTCAAACTTTTCAATGGAGGATAAAATAATTAGATATTTGCCACCCTAATCATTACATCTGTTTAATATTCATCTCTCTCCAGCCCAGGATATCTTCTCAGAGTACATACAAAAATAGGGACCAGAGCACTAAAAGGGTATCTCATATACCTCAGTTTCAGGTCTGCTATATCCCTGAAGAGTCCTAACTTAGAAGTCTACAAAGCAACTCAAAACACACTTTCTGTATGAATAATGCAGTGCCAAAGCCTGCTGGATTTACAGAGCACATATCTTTGAAGCATCCTGGGGGCTGGGATTGGACAGTGTGGTATTTCTGGACCCAGTTTGTGTATTCCTTAGGGTTTTATGATAGCAATTTTTCAGGATTTTGTGCAGTCATGTACAGTGAAAAATTTTGAATACCTTTTGAATACCTTTTAAATACCTTTTTTAATCCCTGATACTAAAAAGTAAAATTAAATTATGTGAAAAGTATAGTTGCATTAGGGTGGAAATTTTATATCTTTTGTTTAAATTTACTGTTCAATCCTGATCTAAGGGTCTCCATTCCATAAGAGGCAGAAAACCACAGGATCATAGAATCTTAGAATGATTTGGATTGGAAGAGATCTTAAAGATCCTCTAGTTCCAAATCCCCTGTCATGGACAGAGACACCTTCCATCTGACTAGGCTGCTCAAAGCCTCATCCAGCCTGGCCTCCAGCACTTCCAGGGATGAGCGTCTGTGGCTTCTCTGCAGAAAATATTGACTCTAGTCCAGCAGGTCACTTGAGCAGACTTATGTTTGCTAATTCAATGGTCTAATTGGCTCTAATGTGATCTCAGAACTTAATGTTAAATACATGTCCCAGGGCTTCATGGGGTTAGGACACAAAATCTTCAGAATCTTGCTGTTTTTACTGTGTCAAATGAATCCCCTTCTGAACGCCTTCTATTTGAAAAGAAAGAGGAAACCACTCTCAACTGTAACATTTGTGAGCTGCTTACATATGTAGATTGTGTGCCAGATCTCATAAATTTTAACATTAAAACTTTTGTAACAACAGTTGGAGAATTTTCAGATACAGAAAAAAAATTCAGATAACTGAAATCAAAATAAGCTAAGCTGTCATTAAGTCTTTATGTCAAAATAACTTTATGTCATCTAACTGTGGCCTGTTCCATTTTAATATTGCCACAATGTAGTAAGATGTGCGCTTTTTGTGAGTACTATCAACTTCAGAAAAAAAGTGTGCCTCCTTAGGAGAAAAAACCCAATGAATTAAATGTGAGCACAAAATGCCAGAAACTAGTTTTCTGAGTACTGAGAATCTTGAGATTCAATAAGTCTATTCAGTAACAGAGATGAGTATACGCTTGTGATATAAATTTTGTAATAAGCCAATAAACACTGTGTGTCTTACTATTTGCTGAAGTTTGCATTTAATATAGAAAAAACTCCCCACATCTCTTTCTCCTTTGTGGAACAAAATTTGCATCATATATGGAAGCAGCTTTTGCCTTAAAGTATCAAAAAAAGTTTTATTGAGTGCATGGCTGACCATCTGCCTATTTTTAGTTTGAAGATTAAATGTTTACAATTAACATTTTTTTAAGTGCAGGAATACACTGATTTTTATTCTCTGCTTTAATGCTGTTATTTGCTTTATATGTATTGAATGCAGCATGTATTGAATGGTTAAATGAAAAGTATATTTATTATGTTCTTCAAGAGCAGTACATACAGGGTTTGATGGTTTTAGTTTTCTAGGTGGTACTGGCAAAACCTTGCCAGCTCCTCCTTCTTTCTCTTGCTACCTAACAAGGGCAGACTGGCCATAAATGGAATATAGCTATTTGATTTAGCCTGGTTGTTGATTACCTTCATTTGCTCTTAAAAGGATTATAAATTAATTAAGTTCTTAGTTGTTTAACGAATAATATTTATTTCCTCCTCACTTTCTCCCTCTTTTGCTTCTTCTCTATATCATTTGGCCACCACAGGTAGGCTGTTCTCTCTCTTGATTTCACTGATCCCCACTAGGATACAGTATTGGCTGCCTTTATGAAACATCAGCTCTCTCCCATATGAAGAGGAAGAGAGATGTTAAGATGAGAATTCTGTCACTTTAAAAGGCTTTTATTTTTTTTTAATGGTAAATCTTGAGATGAGATTTCCTCTTCTCATTTCCTTCTACTTCCAGTGCACCTGTGGTACCAACCACTCCCAGCTTTCTCATTTCTCAGTCAGCATTTCCTTGTTTTTTAATACTGTCCCCAATACATAAAAGAATCTTCTTGAAAAAAGAAGCCACAAAACAACACACACAAAACAACAACGTTTGTTTTATGCTTCCTCCTTAAATGCTCCTTTGCCAAAATACACAGTTAGGATGTCAAAAATGTTCTGATATCCTGAAGATGGCCTTTTCCACTAATTTTCTCAGCATCTCCTCCCTTGCCTGGACCTAGATGCCATCTCATGCACTTCTCAAGTGGGTATCATGCATCCCTGCTGCATGAACTGAACAGAGGCTGTAAGCCCTATACTATCAATGGAAATGTGGCTGCAAAAATAAACTTGTGAGCCAGGGATTTTAAATTGTAAATTTTGTGGACAATTTATCTTCAATGTACATTATCATACATTGTAGTGTCTGTGCCTATTTGCCACCTTCCTTTAATTTCAGTGCCATTTTTTTAAATGAGTGGCCACTAATGAGGATAACTTTATAACTGCTGTAAATAAGCAAGCAATGCCTAAGCCATCTAGGTGACATGTAACAAAATTCTAAGGGAACAAGTAGCATAATTATAAAAAAATCATTGTGGATTCTTGGTGGTGCAAAGTCTGGGGCCTGTGCCAGTGCTGTGCCACCACTAGGCATTCCTTGAGCAGAAGCAGAACTGCCTGGACAGTTCAGCATCCCCTGACTGGGAGCACGTACACAGCCCCACGTAGTCCCACTTGCACAAGGAAGGGTAGGATGTCCCTTTGATAAATTGTGTCCATCAAAGAGATTGTGAAGCTCTGTAACATCCCTTATCTAGCCAACCACTAGCAGAGGAGGTGCAATTGAAGGAAATGGCTCATGGCTTGGATTCATCATGACATCCTGATGAGGAAGCTAGGAGCAAACCAGCATGGCTCTTGATCTGCCGTGGGGGAGAGAGCACACGGCGGTCAGAGGCTGGTCACCTCGGCTTCCTCAAGTGGGGGTGGCTCCTCTCCAGCCTTGCACTAATCACAGCTTGAGCACGCAGAGGAAATGGGAGTCCACAGAGAACAACTCTGGTCTGCTTAGGCCCTGTAAATAACCTTGCAGAAACGTCGTTCGTCTCATCTGCCCAAGGAAATGTGGCGCATCGCCATCTGAAGGGTGTGGGGATCAGAAAATCCCTGAAATGTCAAGTGAACCCCTTGCTGGGAGGTATTTTTATCCATTCAATTTCTCTTAAATTTCACAACAAAAGGCCAGAAGGGGGAGAGGCAGAAATGAAATGATTCTGCACTGATGTAAACAAACATAAATATTACTGGATATAAACAAGATGTTTTGAAATCGCTTTTATACCTTTAATTGCTATTAATTTGTATGGCCAAAATTCTGTTCTGTTTGCGGCATAATTAACCCAAATAATGTTATAACGTGACACTGCACCAGACTTTTCCTGTTTACAAAGATGTGGCCATTACTTTTAATTTTAACATTACATCTAAGCTGGCTGTTCCAAATGAAATTTCAAAATTGCTAAAAATAACCCTTGTGAAATGAATTTTGTATGCTGACCTTCTGGGAAAATCCCTCTGCTGCAAATAATTTTGAATTTATTAAATTCATTTCCTTGCATGACTTTTTATTATGTTTTTATTCAAATGTACTGTGTCTTATTTACCTGTAGTGTCAGTTTCAGTCATAAAATTACTTGAACCAAATACATAAAACCACCAATGACTTGCAAATCTGATAACACAAAACTTTTCTAATTAATTTTTTTTCAACATAGAGAATTAATATATTCTTCAGTTATGGAAGGACCATATAATTAAGAGGAATTTGACTTCAATAAATCAGTAAACAATTTATAATACATTTGAAAATGAAAAATCCAGGTGTGATACTGAAAATCACTGATACCAAAACCAAATACAAGTCTCAGACACATTACAACCTTCTTTTACTCTTACTGAAAATTTTACACAGGCATGGTGCACTATATACATATGTATTATTATAAACATAATTTTTGTTCTACATCTTCAAAATAAGTGTAGTTTAGATCTGCAGTTGCTATGACTTCATGTGAAAAGCAGAAAAAACATCCCAACAGCCCTATTTGTTAGAATTCACAGAGGCTAAAGACACATTTTGATAGGTTATTAGACCTGGGCTACACTGGAAGACTATGCCCAAGGATTCCAGCTTTCCTGCACTCTAACTCACTTTATCCTATTTTTGAGACAAGTGCTTTTAAATGCTTCATCAGAGTCATGTGATTCTATTTTCCTGTAAGTTTCCTCTACTCACACATCCTCCAGGCTAATTGCATTTTATCTCTGACAAAAGATGCTGCACATCACATCCTTCCTACCTGGGGTTTAGTCCAAGACCTTCCAAGGGAGAAACATTCTCAACTCTCACCCAGAGAGGACACAAAGCAACACAGTAAGACTGGAGGGAAAGAGGCTCCTGCTGCCAAGGGTCACAGGGCATTGCCTGCCAGGAAACAGACACTCTGCATGTGATATCCTGCAGGATTTATTTGGCAGGTGGGGAGGCTTGAGAGCCCACACTGCATCAGTGGAAGTGTAGGGAAAAGATTCCCCAAACAAATGTGTATCACAAATAGTCATAAGTAGTTATTGTGCCCTAAGTCTACAGTTATACCCACCCTCTCCTAAAGCACCAAAGTATAAAGATGTTTTGAAATTAGTTAACCACCAAATTTGATCTGAAGAGCACGTTGCTATTTCCCTCTGCTTTTCCTCCTTCATATATTTACTGTGTTCTTTACAGAAGAAGCAAAGAAGCAGTGAGTTTAATTTTTTTATGCAGGCTGATTACAGAAGATATGTGAATACAAGTCAACACATGGACGAGTAGGATTGGAACATGAATGCCCCATTTATTTATGAGGAGCCTTGCACGCTGTGTACATTACACGTAGACAAAACCTACTGACTGAGATAACTGGCAGGCTGAGATTTGTCATCCATGTCAAAGCAAGGGTTTGTTATCTATCTCTTTTATCTACTCATGCCATGGGAAAAGGATGTGGTAATCTGGTCTCCTGAGATGGTGAAGCTCTTGCTTGCTTCATATGTCGAAGAATCACAGAATCACAAAGGCTGGTAAAGGCCTCTGAAGTCATCAAATCCAACTGTCAACATAGAACCACCACCATGCTCACCATGCCCTCAGATGCCATGCCCACATGGTTTATGAACACTTCCAGGGATGATGGCTCCACCTCTTTCTTGGGAAGTCTTTTGCAATGCCTTACAAATCTTTCTGTGTAAAAAAAAAAAATATCCTGATATCTAATTTAAACCTTCTCTAAAAGGGAAATTTAAACCTTCTCTAAAAGGGAAATTTCCTTTTTTTCTTTCTGTTGTTACCTGAGAGAGGAGACTGAGCCTCCTCACCTGGCTCCTTTCAGGCAATTTTAGACAATGATGAGGTCACCCCTGAGCCTCCTTTTCTCCAGATTAAACAGCTTCCTCAGCTGCTCCTCACAGGACTGGTGCTCCAGATGGTTCACCAGCTCTGTTGGCTTTCTCCAGACTTGCTCCAGAAGCTCCTCGGTGTCTTTCTTGGAGTGAGGGGCTCAAAAATTAACAAAGTTTTGTTTCAGCCTAAAAGGATAGATGAAAACCAAGAAAATAGCAAGATAGGCTGTTAATGGAAAGTAGATCCTTAAAGAGTTCTTTCCATTCCATGAAATGTTATTACTCTATCTAGAAAATTTAGGATTCTAGTGTGGGAAATACTACAGACAATAATTAGAACCAACGTAGTATTTTACAATACCTCAGTGCCAGTGAAAGTTGCCAATAATCATCATTGTGCTGATTCTTGTGTGGTGGCACATTTCAGGATCTCAGAAGTCATGTTTAAAAATTGGCACACCAAACATAACAGAAACATGACCTACTCCACAGAGTCCAGACAGAAAAACTGTATTATTTTGGAAAGAACTTTTGAATAATGAGAAAGGAGCCAAGCCATTATACTAAATAAATAATCATTAATGAATCTCCAGAACTGAGATGAGTTTACAATTGAAAAGATTTTTCAAAAACACAGAAATTCTTAGTGATATCTTAAGGACAGGTGTTTTGTTCTGAAGTTCTTCCCTTTGGTCTAAGGATGGGGGAAGGGGGGTCATCATTGTACAGTGACTTTGTTACCCCAGTGAAGCAGTGAAAGAATATAGATATTCACAATATGTATCCATAAATTATATAAATTATATAAATTATACTGGCAGAATAAAAATGACCAAGTCAGACATTTTGTCCTCATTTTTGTTCATGCAGTCACACTCATATTGTGTTAATTCACATATGGGATTAAAGAAGAATGAGCATAATTTTCCCTAATCTCCCTATATCACAAATATTTAATTTCTCTCCCTTATCCCTGCTCAGAGCAAAGGATATCTTCCCGTTCTCTGACATATAGTTTGCACATGTTAAAATACATGCCAAAAAAGCAGCCTGTGTTTGAAGATAACACAAAATGAAGAATTTATCACTTCACTTGAAATTATGCTCCAATGATTAAGCATTCTCACTGTTTAAAACATGAGTTTAATGTTTAAAAATGTGTCTGTCTTCAGCTTATGTGGGTTCACTTCCAGCCACTGGTTTCCCTTATGTTGTTCTCCTGTTTTGTTGGTGGTTGATGCAGGGTTGATGTCAATTGACAGGGGCACCTTTCACTAGACCAGGTTTCTCAAAGCCCCAACCAACCTGGCCTTGAACACCTTCAGGGCTGGGACATCCACAGCTTCTCTGGGGAATCTGTTGCAATGCCTCAGCAACCCCACAGTAAAGATTTTCTCCCTAATGTCTAATCTAAACCTGCTTTCTTTCAGTTTAAAGCCATTTTGCCTTTTCTTATTGCTAGATAACCTTAAAAAATGTCCCTCTGCAACCTTCTTGAAGGCTCCCTTTAGGAACTGGAAGGCTGCCTTAAGGTTTCCCTGAAGAATTCTGTTCTCCAGACTGAGTAATCCCAACTCTCTCAGCCTGTCCTCATAGAAGATAATAATTTTTGTGATGGCCTTCTTCTGGACTTACTCCAGCAGGTCCATGTCCTTTCTGTGCTGGGACCCCAGAGCTGGATGTAGCACTGCAGGGGGGTCTCACCAGAGCAGAGCAGAGCAGAGCAGAGCAGAGGGGCAGAATTCCCTCCCTGGCCCTGCTCTGTCCTGTAGCCCAGGACATATTTGGCTTTCTGGGCTGTGAGTGCCCATGGCTGGGTCATGTTGAGGTTTTTACCCAGAACCCCCAGGTTCTTCTTGGCTGTTCCAAACCCCTTCATAACCCAGGTTACGTTGACTATGCCTTGGTTTCTCCTGACCCATTTGCAGCACCTTGCTCTTGGTTTTCTTAAAGCTCATGAGGCTCCACAGGCCCACTTTTTGACCTGGTCTAGGTCCCTATGGATAGCTTCCTGTCTTTTTAAGAGTGTCAACAGCACCACTCAGCTCAGTGTCACTGGCAAACTTTCTGAGGGTGCCCTCAATCTCTGTGTCACTGATGACAACCTTAAATAACACTGCTCCTAACAGGGACCCCTGAGAGGCTTGTCAGCAATATCTATCAGAACACTGAGCTGCCCCCCACTGCCCTCTGGATATGACTGTCCAACCACCTTCTTATCCATTGAACAGGCTACTCAATTTTAACAAAATGTAAATTTTGGTGAGGCTTTTTACAAGTCTTGGTGGAAGGTCCTATAGATATCCTGAGAACTAGGTACCAAGGATGAGATAGACACTAAGAGAAAAGCAGCCAGGATAGGCTGAGCTGGCAGTAGATACCAAAGATAGTCACAGGCCAAAGCTATTGGAAGCCAGAAAGTCACAACAGAACTTGTTGAGCTATATCTGTCTAATACTTCTCCGGGGAGAAAGGAGAAGAATGGGGAAATGCTGAAAGGAGGACATAAGTATTACTGTAATAGCAAGAGTTATAAAGACTAAATTATTTTGAAATTTGAGGTGAAATCTAAAATAATTTTTCATTATTCTGACCAAAGAGAAGACAAAACCTGTATTTTCCGTGGTTCAGGTTTCTGTTTGCATGAATATTACATGAATGGTCCTAGAACTGATAGCATGGCTCAAGATTAAAAAACCAAAGCATTGTCTGCTATGGTGATCCTCCTGAGAAGGTAGGAGTCAATTTTGTATTCTACATTGAAGATAATCATAGCCCACATACTGTTTAATCAACAGTCACTGCAAGCTTGAGGGGAATTAAAGAGCAATGCAATCATTGTGCCTCATAATATGAATAGCATTTGATGACGCATTGCAGAAACAGCCAGAAATAACATGAGAAAGGATGTTTCACAGAACAGATTGCACCACGAGCTCAAGCTACCAAGCTTAGGAGGTTGCAGTTCAACCCTTATCCATCTGCCTATGTTCCCTACACAAATCGTGTGGGTTTGCCCTTTCTATTTCTATTTGAAAGATACCAAGAGAACTAAATACAAGAAGTAGGTGGAAGTCTCTTGATACCTGAAACTCTCAGCAGCAGCATGAGTATATGCTGAGGCTCATCTTTGTTGGGGGCCAGGGGTGCTCAACTGGTTGCTGTGCCACCTTTTGAAGTGAGGAAAAGTTCGGGACCTCCTATCTCTGCCCTACCACACCAAAGCAGTAGATTCATGTGGGTTTTCTTCTCAAAAATTAAATACTTAAATATTCTTTCTATCCTTTCTTAAAGTGTGTGTGGTGTGGTTGTGAATGGATTTTGGTTTCCACTTTTTAAATTTGCTTTAAATAGCATAACACATAATGTTGATATTTCTTGAAAATATTTTTTCCCCACATTTGCTGTCCCCATTTTTATGTGAAATGCCTAGATGGTGGCTCAGTAGAAATTAGTCGGGAAAGTCACCACCAATAGACATGGAGAGCATACTTAGATTTAATATTAGGAGAATAAAGCAAGATTCCATTGAAAATGTGATTTGGCATAGCTGTAGGTAAACTGATAAGACAAATTACAGTGTTTGTGGTAAAGCATATTAAACAATTTACATTACTCTGCATCCCAATACCCTAGTAGTTAAAACTATTGTGTATCTTATATGCTTGAAAATGGCTATTTTGGTAGTTGTTAACACCTGAAAGTGCTATCCAGGAAGAGGCAGTCAGAGAACTGCCGAGCTGCTCAAATGTCCATAAATCTCTGGGCCCAGGTGGGATCCATTCCAGGGTGATGAGGGAGCTGCTGGCAGATGAGCTTGCTAAGCTGCTCTCCATCTCACTGGTGAGGTTCCAGATGACTGGAACCTGGCCCATTCACAGAAAGGGTGGAAAGAAAGATCCTGGTAACTATAGGCCAGTCAGCCTGACCTCAGTACCCAGTAAGGTAATGGAGCAGTTTGCATTGAGTGTCATCATGCAGCCCTTACAGGATGGCCAGGGGATCAGACCCAGCCAGCACGGGTTTAGGAGGGGTAGGTCATGTTTGACCAGCCTGATCTCCTTTTATGACCAGGTGACCCACCTGGTGAATGTGGGAAAGGCTGTGGGTGCTGTCTATTTGGATTTCAGCAAGGCCTTTGACACTGTCTCCCACAGCAGACTCCTGGAAAAGCTGGCAGCCCATGGCTTGGACAGGAGCAATCTTGGATGGGTTAGGAACTGGCTGGATGGCCAGGCCCAGAGAGTGATGGTGAGCAGTGCTGCATCCAGCTGGTGGCCAGTAACCTGTGGTGTCCCTCAGGGGTCTGTGCTGGGGCCAGCTCTGTTCAATATTTTTATTGATGACATGGATGAGGGGATTGAATCTTTTATTAGTAAATTTGCAGATGACACTAAGTTGGGAGCGTGTGTAGATCTGTTGGAAGGTAGGAGGGCTCTGCAGAGAGACCTGGAATGGTTGGATGGATGGGCAGCAGATGGATGGCCCCTCAGTTCAGGAAGGACATTGAGAGCTGTGTCCAGCTCTGGCCCCTCAGTTCAGGAAGGACATTGAGTGCTGTGTCCAGCTCTGGCCCCTCAGTTCAGGAAGGACATTGAGTGCTGTGTCCAGCTCTGGCCCCTCAGTTCAAGAAGGACATTGAGTGCTGTGTCCAGCTCTGGACCCTCAGTTCAGGAAGGACATTGAGAGCTGTGTCCAGCTCTGGCCCCTCAGTTCAGGAAGGACATTGAGTGCTGTGTCCAGCTCTGGCCCCTCAGTTCAAGAAGGACATTGAGTGCTGTGTCCAGCTCTGGACCCTCAGTTCAGGAAGGACATTGAGTGCTGTGTCCAGCTCTGGCCCCTCAGTTCAGGAAGGACATTGAGTGCTGTGTCCAGCTCTGGCCCCTCAGTTCAGGAAGGACATTGAGATGCTTGAGTGTGTCCAGAGGAGGCATCGAGGCTGGTGAGGGGCTTGGAACACAAACCCTGTGAGGAATGACTGAGGGAGCTGGGGTTGTTTAGCCTGGAGAAAAGGAGACTCAGAGGTGACCTCATCAGTCTCCACAAGTCCCTGAAAGGTGGTTGTGGTCAGGTGGGGGTTGGTCTCTTTCTCCAGGCAGCAACTGACAGAATGAGGGGACACAGTCTTAAGCCAGGCCAAGGCTGGATATTAGGAATAAGTTTTTCACAGAAAGGGTAATAAAGTATTGGAATAATCTACCTGAGGAGGTGGTGGATTCACCATCTCAGGATGTGTTTAAGAAAAGACTGGATGTGGCACTTGGTGCCATGATTTAGTTGAGGTTAGGGTTGGGTTGGACTTGATGATCCTGGAGAACTTCCAACTTAATTATTCTGTGATTCTGTGATTCTGTAATGCTGAGCACAAACACTTTAGTTTACAGTTAGCTAAATTGCAGTTTTGTATTGTTTACACACATTTATTTCAGTATTTGCAAGCAATGATCAATTTTATGGGGGGTTATATGTCTGATAAACCTGAGCAGTACCACCTCTGCTTTGTTTTAGTCATTTGATCTCAGCAGGCTGAAAGTCAGGTCTGCAGAGAAGGACTTGCTGGTCTTGGTAGATCTGAAGGTAAACATGAGCCCTTTGGGCAAACAGCCTACAGCACCATGGGCTGCTTTAGGAAGGGCATTGCAATCTGTGAGATGTGATCCTTTCCCTATAGCCAGCACTGGCAAGGCACACCTGGAATACCATGTCTAGTTCTGGGCTCAGCAAAACAGAAGACACACAGGTCTGCTGAGGTGAGTCCAGTGAGGGGCTAGGAAAGAGATTAAGAGCTTGAAGCTTGGAGCAACTGCCATACAGGGACAGAGAGATCTGGGACATTTAGCCTGGAGAAGGCTCGGGATACCTTTTCAGTGTATACAGAGTCCTAGCAGGATGGGAGAGACAGACTAGTGGGGAAGGGAATCTGTTCTCAGGGGAGAGGAGACAGGACAGGAGGCGATGGGCACCAGGTCAAACGTGTGAAGATGCATGTAGACTAAAGAAGATGTGAACAAACATTGGAACAGCGTCCCATGGGTCTTCAGTCTTCTTCCTTGGAGGTCCTCTAAAGCTGATTGGAAGTGGTCCTGAGCAATGTGACACAGCTGACATAAAGACATCCTGCCTTTAGCAGTGGGGTGGGACTACACAACCTTCTGAGCTGGATCTGATCTCACCTGTTTTGTGATCTGTGATTCATACATTTCCCTGTTTTCTGCACATGGGAATAGAGCCTCTTGACCAAACTCACCTGTTTGGGTGTTAGGACTGAAACTGGGTAATATATTATACATATATACAGATGTGTCATCTGTATGAATTCAACTCAGTCTTGACTTAAAAGGAGACAACTGTATAGATTCAAACAACTGGTGCAACTTTCCTTGGAAAAGTTACTGCAGTATGATCAACACTTGAAGAATCTGGTGGCCAAAGCATGGCTTGCTTCAGTGCTACCCCACTGACCAGATCAGTTCAATTACAGGAGACTCAGAGGATCATGAGCCTGTAAAGCAATGTCATAACATCTCAAGACAGCTTGTAAGATATGATTCGAAAATCAGGATAGCTTGATATTGATAAAGATCTGGACTAAAGATTACTGAGTCAGCAGACCTTCGTGGGGCCCTGAGTGGCAATGCAAGCTTGACAATATTTTCTGTCTGGTTATATATATCTGAGTTTTTTATCAGCATTTTGGGTGTTTTGTGGGAAGAGATGTGCCATAACTCCTGCTATTTCTGTCCTCTGAAGTTCCTTGAGCAATCAAGCCTAGTGGGCCTGTTTCTGTTTATTGTCTCTGGAGCAATTATTGTCAATCACATTTTCTTTACATTTCAATTGACCTCAAGAGGGGAGGACTCCTTTATACTGCTGACAGTGTATCTTTCATGTGCTTTTATAACTTCTTCAAACAACCATTGAATGGACACTGTAGTATAAATATACATTTTCCCCAGTATATTTAAGGAGCTAATTCAGTTACTTCTGTTTTACACATTTTAATTTCATTTAGAATTTGAAAGAGTAATATAGAAGGGTTAGATTATGAGGCATATGCAGTTTAATATCACAACAGTAGACAAGTGCTTAGAGAGGTTTGCTTGGATAAGTGGTTTGATATGGAAGATTTTGCACTTGTACTGTGATGGCTATATTGATTTTTCCCTCTTCATCCCTCATCTTGTATAGTAAATTAACATAATAACATAAGGTCAGGTCTACTGCCACAAACTCAGCACTGGAAAGAGCATTAAAGTGTGAGTTTGGATATTGCTGCCAGAATTGTGACCCCTCTTAATATGCAGGTTTTGGGGCCCTGCATTTTCTTTTAAAATCAGGAAAATATCAGAAGTGTTGTTACATTTGTTAACCATAGAGGAGGGATAGTCTCATTCAGTACAGAATCCAGATCAATTCCTCTCAGTAGGAAATCAAGCACAGGTGAATGGTAACATACCTATGTTTCCTCACAGATTTGAAATGACAGCCTGGAATGCTTCCTAAAGCAAAATGCAGCCACTTAACATTCTTGTAAGTCATCTCACAATTACCATGATCCACAAAAGGACACAGCCCCAGGTTAGCATTCAGGAAACTCTTGTCACATGCAGCTGAAGACTCTCAAGAACTTCATTAGGAGAGGCATAAATTAAAACACTGGGAAGAAATATGTACTAGGAGACACATTGAGTAAGAAATTCTTCCAAAAAGATGATGAAAGAAACCCAACAGAACAAAATAAGCAAGGAACCTCTGATACTGCCTCTCTTCCTTGGTGATGAAAGTAGCTGCAGTACACAGAGTTTTTTGCAGTAACCATTAAAGAAAAAGAAGAAAATGGAAGTTTGAGACATTTTTCTATCAAAACACTTTAATTATTCATTCAGTATTAAATCACTGAATAAAAATGCATTAGGTTCTGATTTTCATTTCCAGGCTCCCTGATTAGCCTGTCTGCCATGATTAGCCATGGCTAGTTACTCTGTGTTGCACCAGAGCAGATCAAAGAGGCAAAGAAGTCTAGCACATCACATGGGATTTAATCCATCCAGAAAACTCTGTCCTCAAGGAATCTGTGCATCTGTGCATTTGCAGGCAGGGAACAGAAAGCTCATGAAAATAAGTGGTAAATTAAAGCTCTCTTTGTAGCAGCTGGCACACATTCCCAGATCAGGTTTGCATGACCCTAGAGGTGTTGGGCCTCAGTGTTTAAAATGAGGCTTCTCTGAAAAATTAAACTAAATTGAAAGAAGTCAGTGAAATAATATCCTCCATCAGTCCGTGGATGGGGGTCCCAAAAGCAGAGATCTGATCAAAGACTGCTTCTCTGAGATGTAAAGATTAACTGAGTAAGTCTCAAGGAGAGCTTAAGTCTGCACAGCATTGCACAGCTTTATTTCCACCATACATAGGCTAGCCAGTCTGGCCCCAAGGGGCCCTTACCTCTCTCAGGTTTATAGGTAGCTCCAATATTACATGCTGAATGCTTCCTATTAAATGATGGTTAAGTCTGCCAAAACATCAAGTGACACTGAGAAAGAGAAGTAAATGTAGCAAAACTCAACTCAAAGGAGAGAGGCTAGACTGAACATTTAAATTTTAGGTTCTAGATATTTAGACATTTCCCTCACTCTTTAAGTACCTGTAATATATTGCTTAAATGATTTAATAAAACAAAGCAAGTTATGAGTCTCTTATGAGAGAGAAGTTCTGAGAACTGAAATAAAATCTTTGATCAGTACCTTAACAGTTTCAAGTGAAAATGAGTAAGGGAGCTTGCAAATACCTAACACAGGAGTCATTCAGTTGCTGGGATGGGTTTGGGTTCATTATCTAACATTTAACTAACTCTATTTTGAGAAACTTTGTGAGACATTAAGCACTAAGAAATAAGAATTTGGAGGAAAAATATAAACTTGAAGCTGCAAGTAGCATAGAGAAACATAGGTAGCAAACACACAATAAAAGTGTACTTGTTGGAGGGAGTCAGAAATAAAAATATTCGGAGCTTAAATTGACATGATAAGAAAAAGAATGCCCCCCACTGTGCATCAGACTCTGCCAGGACAACAAAGCTCTCAGCAAAATGGTATTTCATGCTAAGAAATGCACTTAGGAATCTACTGATCTGTCATTAAAAAACGATCCCCCCTCCTACCCATTTGACTCTGATCTATTTGCATAGCACTTAGTACATTCATAAAATGTTGCTCTATCTGGCACACTGTTCAGTTTATGCAAGCAACAAGCTATCTAAGCAATTGGATTGGTTCCAGTGTAGTCATGAATTTGCTCAATAGCTTACAGCTGAGATGCAGTCAGGATTGACTTTGAATTTTCTAGAGAGATCAGGAGTAAAGGTTGGTTTTCTAATACAATATTTATGTATCTAATATAAATTAATGAGAGGTAACAAGCATTAATTACCTCCCATCTGCAGGTCTTACACACATTAATGGATTAAGCTGTTAATTCTAGGATAAAGATGGATGATATAATGCATATTTCCATACAGAAGACTAAAATCAAACAAGGCAGTGTCTCTGGTCCTGGGAGGGAAGGATAGCACTTCCTCCAAGAGAGATGGAGCATGACAAAGCCAACAGAAGCACTGCTGCCCAAGCAGCACATGCCAGATGGATTGAGAATCTCTCTCGTGTGGTGCAAGACTTTCAACCAAAAAAACTACCAGTAGTCCTGGAAGAACAAAGAGAGGACAGAGTAGCACTACCTGGTACTCATTTTTCCTTCACATAAAGTCTGGACAATATCAGCATTCTGGAGATGTGCTCTATTTCCCTGTTTGCCTTTAGACATCCAGTTGAAGATGCTGTTTCTACCTGTCCAACAAAGAAATTTTTTTGCAGGATTTGGATTGATTTATGTGCTAATGACACTTCTCACATCTGTCTGACATGAATTGTATATTGCCTCAATTGACTGATTCTTACCTGTCTTAGGAACAGAGTAAGATTTTAATCGCTTCAGCCGAGACAGAAATCCAGACAATAAGATGTAACAAAGTAACAAAAGACTGAAAGCAGTTGAAACCTTGGTACAATTTATGTAATTATTTATTTTGTAAAGGAGTTAGGAGTCCTAGGACTGTATATTATCTGTATACTATTGCTTTAAGCCAAAATGGTTATGTCTTTTTGCAGCAAGACAGGCCACCATAAATGTTATTAATTTGGAGGATGCTGAGAGGCCACTTACTTCACACACTAAGGCAGTTTCCACCTTGGACAAACAAACTACCAGGGACGCATGCAACCATGATGCTGCTGCATGCTGCCAACTCCCAGGCTTTCCTGCCTCTTTCATAGTTCCCAGATAGGGGTTCTGAGCTGCTACCATAAATAATTTGGTATTTTGGATCCCCAGCACTACAGCCAGCACTGCTGCTGATGTTATTTCTGGCTGATTTTCCAGATGCACCCTTTGGAGATCAGAGGTAGGCAGAGAAAACAGTTGCATTCCCAGCTCAAGCTCCAATCTTCCCTCCATGGATTTTCTTAAGAGCCAAGATTTGAGATACAACTGTCCACGCATTTCCTGGTGAATAAAATTGATAGAATGAACTGAAATCAGAGCCAAAGGGTTCTGTTTGTTAGTCACCACTAATTATAAAGCACCTACAACATGTAATTGCTATTTGCAATAACTTGCCATGCAAGAAAAGCATTTTCTTGAGCTGCCTGTGAATGTAGCAGTGTGAGTAAGGGCATTGTAAGTCATTAAGTTCTTTGCTCACAGGCTACAGGGGAGCCTGGAAGATATTTTTATTCTCAGATGAATCCAAAATGGGGTGTGTCTTTCTGAAGCAAATTCTTCCTCCCAAAGGTCAATCGAGGTAAGCTGAGAGTCTTAACTGCATGTGTTAAGTGATGCTGTTTAAACCAAAAAAAAAAAAAAAAAAAAATTTGGAAGTAAGTTATGATTTCAAGTACCTTAGGTATGGAAAATTCCATGAAAAACAGAAAAAACATTCGAAATTGTTCTCTTGCACAGTACACTCTCTATGTTCCAGATATCCCAGCACAACAACAGCAATCAATACAGTTCTGGAGGGATCATGGTGGGGCATTCTTGGGGTAGGATGGTGAAGCAACATCTTGGCAGGTCCTATCAAGACTAGGGTTAGAAACACGGAAGTTTTAGCTAAATTACTTCCTCAGTGGAACCAGTTCGAGAAATGTGAATGTGCATGGACAGATTTATTTATTTTTTAGCCCAAAGCAGTGTTTGACAAATTGAGTAATTTGCAAAAAGTTAGAGTCAACATATTGATACCCTATTAAAGGAAGCAAATCATCAAGTGCATATTCTGCCCCTACAATGTTGTAAGTAGTTTGACTGGAAGAATCATAAACAACTGGTGCAAGGGCTGTTATGTTATGATATAGATATCTTCAGCAGATATAGATATCTTCAGCAGATATAGATGTCAGTAGCAGCCCTTTGTTCTGTGTAAAAACTGCACAGCAATTATCAAAAACTCTCAGCATATTAATAAGCAAGTTTCCATACAGAAAACTAAGTTTAGTTACCAAGAAAGTGGGTGTCAATGGATTTTGAATTTCTATAGCTACAATTTCTTTTCTTAAATGAATTATGCTCTTGAATAACACAAAACCATTCCATATTTGTTATGGTACTTATTTATGATTTCTTTTTAATGATCAATAGATTACCTATTTGTCTTCTAATTATTTTCTTACATGAAATGGGACTAAAATAAGAATTTTAGCTTATGGGTTGAACAGCCACTTTCATTATCTTGGAGGTAAGTGTGAAGATATTTAGCTCGTACAAGATCTTGGTATTGTTCCCAAACAACTTATTTAAACTTCAGATTTTTAACTAATATTTTCAGGCTACTTGCAAAACTGAGATTTTATTTGTAAAATCCTCAGTAGCTGCTGAGAAGAAAAATCTCAGAAGGTAAAGTCTTTTCTAATTTGACTTTTCCAACCCTAGGAACAGCAGTTTGGTGTTGATGTACAACTTGCAGCAGTGCAGTTCACTCTGCCTTTTCTGTACAGCAGTTCTGTACCCTGAGTTGTTTTCTGCAGTCTTCTAGCTATGAAACAAATGCATGCTCTATTTATAGATAAACTTCCTGTGACCCATGGAAAGATATTCTTGAACTTCCCCTTATGTTTTAGCTTGTTTAAAATCCCAGGAAAGTTATTTCACTTTTCATCTCCTGATGTCTCTTTATAAAACCTGTATAGATATGCATTAGCTGGCTATTTTTTTAGAGTGATCATTGACATATCTGCTTAAAGTTGTACCAGTTAGTTTAGACCACTGCCATCCTGAAAAGATCTCATACATTTTTCAGCAACTTCATAGCTTTTCTTCATTTTTGTAAACAGTTCCTATCAACTCATAAAACAGCATAGTATATCTAGCTTGTGAAGAGATACTAAAACCAAAAGGAATAAGAAAGCAAGAAGAAAGCAATCTTTTTAATGAAACTGTTCTGAATTTTCAAATTATGTATTTTTAATTAATCATGCCATTCTGTTTTCCCGGGCAATACAATGAATGTGCCTAGTTTAAATTTCATCTATCATTATGCCTCTTTTTGTTGTTACTCCTACTTTTTGTTGTTGTTGTTGTTTTCACCCAATAAGAGGCAGAATAAATTCAATTTCAGATATTTCAAGAATATATTTTTCAACATGTAGAAATTGATAGTATAACTCCTGGCCAAAAAACCCCTCAGCATCTGAGAAATAATTGCAACGCACAACACAAGGTTTATGACAGCAACACAGAACAACACAGAACAAAATACTGTTTCTGTCTTTACCCAGACTGTGTTGATTGCACACAGCTGTCTATGCCTTAGCTATTTTTGCTGTGAACCGTGACAGGTGGAAAGTTCAGAAGCATGAATATTTCTCATTTCACCAAAAAAAACCTAAAATAAGCCAGTTCAGAAATAATATTTTGGACACCTTGGTCCCGTCCTAGTAAGTGTAAGAAATCTGCATATTTGTTTGCCTTTTCAACAGTTAGCATCCCTTATTGCTCTAACCAGTAGGTCAGACTATGAATCTTCTTGGATGTTCTCTCTGGCAGATGCACTGACATAAAAACCTTTGAGATACTGATTTTGGCAAATTTATCTAGAGACACCAAATTCTTGAGGTTCCTGTTTGCCTTTAGAACTCCTAGAAATTAATAATACTGTATGCCTTATGCTCACAAGAAATAAAAAACCCAGGATTTAGTGTCTTGAACTACTTTGCTAATGGTTTGCTTTCTGATTTCTTAAATCAAGGGGCAAACTCATCCTTTGTTTGGGATGTTAGAGAGACCATGTGTTAGGACACCTATGTATGTACAAACCTTAGAACAATACAACAGTGGAAACATACCCAGAAAATTTGGGAATTGCCTGGAATTCTGAGAAATAAATTAATCTTTGCTGCTAAAGTTTTCCATTATACCTAGCTGACTATGACATTTATAACCAGTTTTCTAGAAAGAAAATAAAAATTTCACCATCTTTCTGATTGAAATACCCTGTGAATTCTAGAAGAGCAGTATCCACAGAAGTCAGTAACACCAGTCAATACCTTCAAGTATCATTGGAGAAAAACTGGAATTGAAAATTGCCATCAATTCATTTTATACTCAGATACTCCTATTAAAAATTACAGTCACTTTTCCAAATTCAGAAGAAGGTTCTCTACTTCTACTGATTTCCCAGTCATACAAAATACTAAAATTACGAGAAACTTGCTTTTGTTTTGCTTTCACCATGCTTTTTACTTTGAAAGACATTAAAATATCTCTAAAGCATTTTCTCTTTTCCCCCTACAATTGTTTACCTGCTACCTAATACCAATAAATATTTATCAGAAGTTCGTTGTACTCAGAAGTAAGTTTGCATACTCTGAAGGTCAAACAAGCCTAGAAGAGGAGTTTTTGCATAAGCCATGTAGCACATGGTTCATTGCACTAACATAAGCAGACAACTTTCCCTCCCTTCCCATCCCTCCAAGTATCCAGGCTCTGCAGAGCTTCAGGTACTAGCATGGGCCCGTGTTTGTGCTGGTATCTGACCTACTTTTGAGGCCTTGTTACTGAGCTCTGCTTCCGTGCAGAATCCCACCTTTGCTGATAGCAGAGATTCGGATTCTGGGAGCAGTTTCACAAGTTCCCGTTGCATTCCTTCCTCTTCATTCCCACTCCCACAGAACCCTCCACACACAGACTGTTGCAGACACCTCTCCTTCCCCTGTGCCAGGCTGTTACACCGTTCCAGTGAGCACGCTCCTGTCCTCACTTGTCTCCACGTGTTCTGCTGTGAAGGGTAGTTCAGCCGCATCCTACTGAGTTTATGAAGCCCAAATTTAATGCTCAAAATTAAAATTATGATTGTTCTACCTCAAATGGGGGTTTTTGACATACTTCTTTGATGCCTCTTTCCTGCCTCATCTAAAATTCATCTGTTTATACTGCTCCAGAAACTGAAGGGCTGATTGAGGAGTCCTTAGGTATTAGAATAAGGGTATTTAGGGGTTTTTTTTCCTAATCACATGAATTTTGTATACTACTCATTCTGGGAAATTATTGACAGCCAAACTCAACAGATGTTTTTTGTTTTCTTGGAAATAAAACTGAAACACTGATACATGCTCTTCATAGGAGAGAAAGAACTCCAATAAATTTTTTGGAGTGCTTTGAGATATTATTCTGACCTTACTTTCAAAAGTGTTCTTCTTTGGCTCTAGTTGAATTCAACCCTTCCCAGGGCCAAGAGTTTTACGGCATTATTGTATAGTTTCTATCACAAAACTTTGTATTTTAGTAAATGTTTTATTGAAAAGATATTCTCATTTACATAGTGTTAAGTACCTTGAATGTCTTTTTCCCACAATTGGACTTTGTTGGTGTATTTCCTGCTCTTTGCCTTGGTTTTGTGTGCTCTGTCTTGTGAGATTACATGGGGTTTTCCTTGACTTGAAAAATCTTATCTTTTGTTGACGGGAGTGACCTTTACTATTTTTAGAGCATAATGCAAGACCCATCTTTTCTCATGAGCCTTTCCTCAGAAATGAACAATGACATCATATCCCAAGGGGTACTTTTAAGAGAATAGTCAGACCCTTAGTAACTAGATATGAGAGACCAAATCAAACCAGGGAAATCGAGGCCTTTTACAAGACACTTCTGCACCAGAAACTCCTGCTTATAACCACAGTAACTTTGGTTTTCCTAGCCAAGGAAATAATAAAACAGTTACAACAACTTAGGTTTCATCAATCAGATGTACACCAGGTTCTCAGACAGGATTAAACAGCTACTGGGACTTCTCTAGGCTTCCCACACCAAGGCCATGTCTAGATGGCTGCAAACACAGAAACTTTTGGAAGGGCCTCATGAGGATCAACAAGTCCAACTCTTGAGCAAATAGTCCACACAAGGACTGAACCCATGGGCTTGGCATTGTCAGCACCAATCTCACACCAGCTGAGATGGTCTCAGGGTCGTTGTACACCTTGGTTACACTGCAGCCAAAAGACAGAAAAAGCCAGCACCCATATGGATGCACACAGAGCACACACAGCACTGCTGTGCCTCTCATCCATCCACATATGACTGCACACCACACTTCTGTTCAGAGACTCTGATCCTAACTTTCAAGATGAGTAATTTTTAACTGGAATATAAACCAGAAGCAGGGAAAATCTTCATGGAATCCGTAAGAGCCCCTCAGGCATTTCAGCCATTGCTAGACTGATGCTTATTCTTCCTTCTACTACTTGCCAACATCATAATGAAATTATCATTCCCTTACAATTCTAACTAAAATTATCATCTTTAAACCATGAAATACAAAGTGACTTCAATTTTTTAACACTGAAGGAAGTAGAAGGCACTCAGATACTACAGTCAGTGTCTGGAGTACAAAATCCTTGAAGTCAGATAAATACAGTAGTTATGCAATTTTGTGTGGGAGAAAAAAAACATCTGATTGAGGCAAGTTAGCATTTAAGAGTATTCAGATGGAAATATGTTGGTAGGAGGATTTAGTCACAGAGAAGGAGGGATTGCTATTGTTTTGCTATACAAGGTGGAGCGCCCTTACTCTGGAGAGGTTTAAAAAGCAAAAGGAGGAAGCAGACAGTCCTTCCTCACAGGCACTCTCTGGGAAACTTGACTGATCTCAGTCATCAGGGTAAGAACTAAATCTGGGGCAGACAGAGAAATCCAGAGGGGGAAATACTCTACTGCCCTGGGACAATAGGCATTTCTCAACATCTTATACACTTAGTATAACAACAATGCCTTATTGACATCATCTCCTTATTAAGAGAACTGCTTTTCAGCACACATCTGTTTCCCACATGAAGCAAATGACTTACCTTGTTAACTTCAAATACTAAAAAAACCCACACAGCAAAAGTGCAAAAGCTTTTTCTTAGTAAGCAAATGGGCTTATAAATGATGAGTTCTGAATAATGGTTAGCATGCAATGGATTCTCCCACTCATGAGCTACAAATACACTGCATATCATCAAGAGCTTTTAATAATTTTGTCATCTAGATATTTCAGAAATGTTTTTAGATTTCTGCAATATGTTCAGCAGTGAAAGTGGCATGTATCCAATGTTAACAATAGACTCTAAGCTGTGAATCACCAGAGAAAAACAAAAAAAATTGCAAGAATTATGTTTAGTCATATTTGTCAGAATATATCAGACCAAGCAGATGCAACCCTCAGGGTTCTCAAACTAAATCTATCAATTCATAACTCCTAAATTCAGCGAGAATTTTTCCAATTTTTGCCCTGCTTTAAAATTCAAAGTACCTTGAGGCTGCATCATTTTTGTAAACAACACAAAAATGTATTTATGAAATCTTTAAGAGTACTTGATGAAAATTTTTATTCTCAGTGCAGAGAGCCTTTTTATTTTGGGGGCTGGAGGAGGCAGGAAAGGAGGGGTTATGGTCTAACATGTTGTATGAAATGCTCACACTTAGGACTCTGGGTCAGAGAAAAAAAAAAAAAAAAACCACTAAATTTCATTACTGGGTTTCAAGCTCTAGTTCATGATTCCAGCTTGAAAACTAGATGCAGAGCATTCAAACAGTTCTGTTTAAAAATAGTATTATATGATTAAACAAACCTAAGTAGAGCTAAAACAAAGAGGATGAATTAACTGAATTTAAATGGGAAGAAGTTTTTTTTTAATTTAACAAAAATCTAGAAAAAAACCACAACCTATTTTACCTTACAGCAAAACTAGTTTGGTAGCAAATGATTTCTTGTAGGTTTTCCCCTACTTCACCTCTTCCTTTCTTTTTTTACAGGTGCACAATCCTAGCCAGTTTACTGCAGAGTAAAGAGGCAATGTTTTCTGTTTCTTTGGCAGGACATCAGTGGTTAGCAGTTGGTGTGCAAGGGACCTCCCCAAACAAGTTTGCTGTGAAACAGCAGCACCTTTCGCGTTGGAACAAACTGACAAATGCAACTACACCACAGATGGGAAGTCCTCCTGCTGTTAGTATGCATAGCTGCAAGTGTTTGGTTTAACAACCGAAGACCAAGATGGCTAAAAGATAAATTTTCTAATCAGGATCCTGACTTCTAAGTGTTGAGGGTTTCATCCCATATATAACAGTGTTACAAAGTTTCTTAATTAAGTGATAAAGTATCATTAGGCCTTAATTAAAAGTTTATAATATATTTCACAGAAAAGTATTAACTTCTTTCTCCCATTACCTAATCGTTAGGTTTATCTGGTCATAGCAAGTCCTGTTTTAATATACAGAAAGTCCTGTTCTAAGTCACACTGGATTTATGTCTGCCAGTTCCTCTTCATAAAAACGAGCCTTTCCTTGGAGCAGCAAGGCATTTATGTTAACAAAAGCCTGAAGTGTGATCCTCTCTGCACCTGGAGACACTGTGGTGAATAGCTGTAAGAACTAGTCTGGGCAAGTAAATTCCATTGCAGGGTTATTCAGAAGCTGATTTTGAAACCAGCTTCACTGAAAATTGTTTCTTTCCCCTTCACTCTTTTTTAAGGTCAAGCCTTAGTCTGGTACACCTATTCCAGAGCATTAACAAAGCCTGCCTTCTGTGCAAATACTGAACAGCCCAGACTCACCACATATGCATAGCAGCCCAAATTCCTCAGAAGCCTTGCCAGGCAGCCACTCCAATGGTGGAACACAAAGCTGTCTGCTTCTCTGCCTGGCATGTTGAAATTCCAGTGGTTCTCATTCAGGAGATTCAGCAGAAGCATTCAACAGAGCTGCAAATGTAAGCACTGAAATTGCTGACTGCAGGGTCAGTAATTGACTGGGGTTGCTCCAGATCCATTTCTTCCTGGCAGTGCAAATCCCATATAACCTCCTTGATGGGCTCAGGGATAGATGACCCAGCAGAAATCCAGAAAGGATTCCTGCAGAATCCAGAGAAACACCATCTCTGCCAACATTTTCAATTTCACAGATTCAGCAAGTGTGAATGAAATCCAACTTTTTTTTTTTTTTTTCCTCACTGGCTTTAAATTATTACTACAAAACAGTAACATCAAATCTTTTGCATCACATCTGCTGTTTACCACTATTGATCTTTTCTCTGTTGCAGGAAACAGAATTGGCAGTATCCAAAGAAATATAATGGACCAGGTCACATCACACATTTTTATTTTGTTGTGCCACGCTTCATATTTTAGAAGAGTCCCAGGTCAAAATTACTTTTAAGCCCAGTAAGTCAGTAAGCCAAGTCCATCAGCACTGGTGGTAACGCCTCTGGGGCAGTGTATTTTAAAGAAGAAACAAACCTGTTGTACAACCACAGCTGTGAGAGCAGAGTGAAAGAAACAGCTATGCAGAAATCAAAGCCAAGGAAGGAGGAGGGGGAGGAGGTGCTCCATGCTTGACAGCTGGGGTTCCCCTGCAGCATATGGAAAAGACCACAGTGAGTCACCTGTGCTCCTGAGCCCATGAAGGTCCATGGTGGACATGGACCTACAGCCCATGGAGAGCCCCACACCAGAACAAGTGGATGCCTGAGGGAGGCTGTGACCCTCTGGAGCAGGGCCCTGTCAGGAACTGTGTGTCCAGAGGGAGAGGAGCCCCTGGGCAGAAGGGCAGAGGGGCAGAGGCACAGGCTCCAGGCAGGAGCAGGATCTGTGACACCACAGGGGGAGCCCATGCTGGAGCAGGTCATGGGGAGCTGGAGCCCACGAGAAGAACTCACTTTGGAAAAGCTTGAGAAGAACTGTCACATGTGGGAGACTACTTCACATGGGTAGTGGAAGAGGGTGAGGAGTGCTCCCACGGAGGAAAAAACAACAGCAGGGACAGTGTGGGATGACCTGACTCTGTAATAAACTGACTGCAGAATCCATTCCATGTACCCTTGTACCACTGGCACAGAATGTGGGAGTGAAGTTTAACCCTGGAAGAAGGGAGGGGTGAGGGAAAAGGTGCTTAAATATGGGGTTTTATTTGGGTTTTTTCTCATTATTCTGCTCTGATTTCAATGACAATAGGTGAAAATAACTTTTCCAAACTAAGTTTGTTTTGCCCATGCTGGTAATTGGAAAGTGTTGTACTTACCTGTAACCTACAAGACTTTAGTTATGTTTTCTGCCCTGTCCAGTTGAGGAGAATGAGTGATGGAGCAGTTTGATGGGCACCTGATATTTATCATAGTCAGTTCCTTTCTCATGCTTTTCTTTTTGAGTACTTGTAAGAGCTTTCAACCTCACTTTCCAGTCACTGAAGCCTTCTGGATTTGCATAGGAAAACATACAGGATATATGATGAGAGTGACTGTTTTTCCTGGCTCCAGCAGTGAGTTTAGAGGGGTACAGCTTGCTACTGTTGAATGTGTCATGTTTTAACTCCAGCCAGCAACTCAGCCCCACACAGCAACTCCCCTCCCCATCACTGGGATGGAGGAGACAATTGGAAGGATAAAAGAAAAATTTTCAATTAAGAAGAGTTTAATAATTGAAATATAATATAATAATAGCAACAACAACAGTAATAGGAATAAGAAAAATAAATCGGAAAGAAAGAAAGGAAAAAAAAAAGAGGGAAGCAATGAATGGAGATGAAAACAATTGCTCACCACCAACTGCTGGATACCCACCATTTCCTGAGCAGTGGCCTTCCTGCCAAGCTTTTCTCCTAGTTAATATGTTGAATATGACATCTTGTGGTGTGGAATATGCCTTTGGCCTTGTCTTGGGTTGTGGAGTCAGGGGTGTGTATTCTGTTTTCATTTGTTAAAAGCAGTTGAGGAGATGTTTTTTCTTCATCTCTTGTAACTCAAGAGGGGAGAGGCCGGATGCCTTCAGATAATGGGCCATTAACACCTCCCCAGGCTATACCCTGCATTCCTCATCCTATTGTGAGATGCATGGCATCCCCCCTCCCCGGCAGTGGGGGGGTGGGGGCCAGGCATTCCTGACTGGATAAAACTGAGACACAGGAACACAAAAACCTCTAGCTTCTCACCCGATTTCTGGGAGGAAGACCAGACCTCATCTCACCATCACCAGACCCCTTCTCACCACCCCTGGACCCTTGTGCTACAGGATCATCTCTACTCCAACAGAACCACCTCTGCCACTCCAGGAGGACTCACTTTTGGACTGCTTCCAACACCCTGACCAACAGGGCGTCAGGTTGTAGCTCTGACTCTGTCACTGTTCTCCAAAATTGTTGTTTGTTTGCTGGTTTGGTTGGGTGGGTTTGTTTTTCTACTACATTTGTATTGTTAATATTCCTAGTAAAGAACTGTTAATCCTATTCCAAAATCTTTGCCTGAAAGCCCTTAACTGCAAAATTATAATTTGGCAGGGGTGAGGGGTTTACATTCTCCGTTCTAAAGGGAAATCCCAGTTTCCCTATCAGATACCTGTCTCAGCTGTCCTGCCTGTGTCCCATCTCAGCTTCTCGTACCTTCTGGCCTCCTCTCTGGCAGGGAATCATGAGAGGCTGAGAAGTCCTTGACTTAGGGTTACTTCTGCTCAGCAACAATGAAAAGATCGGTGTGTTACCAACATAATTCTTACCCTAAGTCTGAAACACTAGGAAGAAAATTAACTTCATCCCAGTCAAAACCAGGACACCATGAAAGAAAGTCAGAGGTGGAGCACACCCTTCTGCAGCAGCCCTCTCACTTTCCTTGTTCTTTTTTGTTTCACAGTAAAAAGAAGTGCTGTCCCCTTAGGTTATGTGAAGATGGAGATGTACAGATTTTGATCAGTGTTTCAGTACATGTTTGAGAGAAAAGACTCTGTGGGAAAGCTGGTGTTTTTCACTGGAACCAAGTGGTGAAAATCAGGAGAAAAGAGCCACCAGGATCTTTAACCCAGGGAACCTATGTCAGCACCACGTCAGAACCTCTGTCAGCAGTTAAATCACAGGGCCTGGAGTTGTTACAGTATTTGTTTGGGATGAGGGCAGGTGGGTGCAGAGCAGATTGCTTGACCTAGCTTAGCAAGGAGCAGAATCCTTACATTGAAGGCTGCTTGTGATCTCAGAGGCTAAAGACTGCCTTATTGAAGAAAAAGAAAGCTGAAACCTCCCACCTAACTACTAGGTCTCCTTAATATATTTTAGCTTCAATAAAAAGTGTATTTTCCTGACGTCATTCTGTCAAGCATTCCCTCTAGTTTAAATTGTCATGCCTGCTGTCACATCAAGACTGCAATTACAATCAGTCCCTCTGTTGTAAGGCTAGCTCTTTCAGTGTGAAAACTTCCCACTGGAGGCAGAGATGCAATTACAAATAGCTTATTTGATACAAGTTACAGTGATGCAGGAGACTGACATCTTGAAAACTCAAACCGTACAACAGACCCCATTTTAAGTTTTATACAGAGCAAAGTTCTCCTGTAAAAGCCCTTACCTTGCTTCCTTATTCTTCAGCAAAACATAAAGGAATCTGGCTAGAGCCTGCAGTTTGCACTACTGGCTTTATCACTGTGTATGTAAAAAGAGGCTTCTGGTGCAATTTTTTCTATGCTCCTTTGAATATAAGCCTTCCATATATAAAAACAAAAACAAAAACAAAAACAAAAACAAAAACAAAAACAAAAACAAAAACAAAAACAAAAACAAAAACAAAAACAAAAACAAAAACAAAAACAAAACAAAAAAACCAAAAAACCCAAACCCAACAAACCCACATGCAAAATTAAATTAGAATATTATATAATGCATAGAGTATTATGGATCATTAAGTAATTTGTAAGAGGTAGTAGAGCATTAATTACAGCATTTCCCCCCTGAAAAAAAAGATGGAACCAAAGCTTTTTTTTATTACAAAACCCCCAAAATACCGTGAACACTATCCACTTCCCCCAGAGAAGAACAGAACATACAGCATAGTTGCTGAGAAAAGCAGGAAAGGAAAAAAAACCCAACAAATCCATACAATAAGTAACAAAAACCTTCATACAAACATCTTGGTTTCAGCAATTCTGTTGTACTCTAAGGTGAGGACCAAGCCTCTGACCTGTAGCAATCCCCCACTGAAGTCACCCAGATGCACTGCTAGAAATATGACCAGGGACAGCTGGGGCACACGAGTGCCCCCTCCAACACCCCCAGCCACACACTCCCTTCGGCTGGAACTGGCAGTTCCCTCTCTGCCTGAGCTGGCAAACTACAGGAAGGACAGCCAGTCACCTGTCAGATTAATTTACTTTCTATCTGCTTAACAGTGACAGTCTCTGGAGTCATTCATCCTACAACCATTAACAGTAAGCAGCTAGGAGCAGGGGAGAGTCCAGGACATGTGTGTGTGACCCAAATATAATATTAATGGGCTGTCCTGGACTGTTCACAAGTGGAGAGAGGAAAAAGTTAAATAAGAAAAACAAGGTTCTCCCTCAGTGGTATTCCTAAATGACTGCTAAATGGAGGTAGTTATGAGTGCTTCTGCTGTGGAAAATGAAGTGGCCCTTGAGATATGACACTAAGAGAATATGCTGGTTACTTAAGAGATATTTTAAAAAGCTGAGAGTTTGCAAGGGGAGCATATTCAGCCAGCATGCTAGTCAAACTCTCCTTTGGGAATATTCATCATGTATACAGAAACATATAGAGCTTCATCTGGAAGAGGCTGGCATTTTTTTCATTGTTTCCCTTTCCAGCAGAGGTAGTGGCCATGTGGTTGATTTGTCACACCTCACTGCTTGCTGCTCTTCGTGACAAGTAAGACAGCCGTGACTAAAGACTTAAAAACACCCACTTTCTCTACCATGCTCCTCTGCTCTGTATTCTTCTCTCCTTTCCTAGTGATTTTTACCAGCCCTGCTCTCCATTTATTTACCTCTTCTTCAGTCTGCTGGGTCTTGCTATTGCCTATTCAACCTTACTCAATCTGTCGTATTATGACAGGCCATAGGTGGCTCACAGCCAGTGATCCACCTATGGCCTGTCATATTTCATATTTCATTTCTTTCTGCCTTTTGTTTCTGCATGTGCATGTTATAGACATATACTTTCCTCTGCTTGTTTTCTGCCCAAAAAGTAAAAAATATGAAAAAACCCAACACTCTCTCAAAGTTCAGATGATCATGTCAGAAAAGCAGAGTCTAAAATTAGACAGTAAAATTTATTAATTTGGGCTCAGGAGTGTTCTAAGGCAAGCACTTTCTCCCACTCTCCAGTATAGGTAAAGAAGAGTGAGATTGCATCAATACTGTAGCATTTGTATTTTCCTATGAGGTAGTTTGTACACATGAACGCTGGACTACTCACAGAAATCTCCCCTGAAGCAAAGACTCCCTCAGCACTGGAATTGTTCCCTTTCTTGGCTTGTATACACCCTAGAATAAATTCAAGCCTTTTGACTACCCTTACCTGTAGCATAAGATTGACCTGTCCCACATTTGGGATCACTGCATTTCCAGATCCTTTTCTGTGGCATCTCTGACTACCAGAGTCTTTACCTTTTGCAGTCATATATTGGCTGCTTCTTTCTATTGATAGTATTTTGTTATTATCTTGGAAAGTTACATATTGTAAGACTAAGGAATTACTTTTCATTTTTTTCAACACTGTATTAAAATCCTGATTCTATTGTCCAGGGTTTTTTCAAACTTTACCTTTGTTTTATTATCTCAGATTTCATGGTTGTGTTTTGTCTTGTTTTACTCACTCGATTTTGGGGCTCAGTGGCTACTGATCACTAGGAGCTGCTATTCAAAACAAATTAAGAAGAACACTTTTTCACAATGTCTAAATGCATATTTTATTGGTTGAAATGTCTGTAAATTGTGCATGGTTGCAATGATATATATTTGTATTTAATTTGCCTTATTCTATTCTCAAAGTAAAATCAGGAAAGAAAAATGTGTATTATTTTATGTGTTGTGAGGTTAGAGAGCTGAAATGGTCTGTCAGGAAAAGCTGTTTTTCATTTTCTGACATAAAGTGCTAATTATACCTAATTATATTTAATAACTTTTGCATTGTGCTTTTTTTTTTTTTTTTTATGTCTGATTCTTTCATGTCTCTCCCTCGAGTCCCTTGATTTAATAATCCAGATAGCCAAGTGTCCTCACATCTAATTAAATTCCCTGATGGACATTAAAAACCAACAAAAAATTCCCAGTCCTGAGACCATTATAGTCTTGCATACGTGACTGATAAGCACTATTACCTGGGGAAAGCTGCCCTACATGATACAGAGAGACATAAACCTTACTCTTGTTGGAAAAAACCAGCTAATCTCCTCAGGGCTGCTCATATCTTCTTCTGCACACTATTTCCATGTGTATTCAGACTGCCTGCACTGCAGAGAGGTGAAGACTGCTGTAATTTCTTCTGGCATGGCAGAAATAACATTATAAAGTTAATGTCACTTCATCATATGGTAGAACTTCAATTTTCAAGAAAAAAGGACAATGGCTGAGACCCATCCAGTCTAAAATTAGAGATTATATGGGCAAATATCCTATCTAACCAAAACCCTTTCTGGGCTTGGAATCCCATTTTTACTGCCTGTAAAAATTTATTGTAGCATAGAACTGATACAATCATAAGATGTGTATTTCTGCTGGGTACCTCATATTATATAGGTTAAATCTGATCTTCCTTTTCAATATTTCTCTGATTGTCAAGTAGATGTAATGGTGAATTAGCCCTTGTGATTAACAATTTATGATAATATGTTTATTAGTGAGTGACTAAGAGGCGGTAAGTTCCAATTGTCATAGGAGTGCTCAGAAAGTAAGGATTAAAACTCTACATGATTCCTCATTACTCAGGAATATTCTAGGTGAACTCACATGGCTCATCTAATCACCACTATGATTACTTCCATGCAGCAGAGTGCTATAAAACATGAAGGCATCAGAATAGTTTTGAATCCTCTACCATGAAAACCCCCAACTGACTTTCATTAAACTCAGGACAATTAAAACATTTTGTCAGAATTCTTCCAGCCTCGGGATATTTGAAACATTGACATCTGAAAAAAATATCAGCAAGATATCTAACATCAAGACAATTATTCTATGACAAGGCCATCTTCTAGTATTTTTGTCAGAAGATGCATCACTTATGACAGAAGGGAAGAAAAATCAGAAAACAAAGAAAAAGAAAGAAACAGACAGGAATTTAGTGTCTCATATGGAAAGAAAGTAGATGTAAGGACTCCTAAGGACTTCTTTCCTCTTGATTTTTGAGCCTACTGCAACAGAAAATTGGGCTGCAGCTATGATTTTTATATGCACATAGAACTTCACTTATTCTATCCTCCTTCTAACTAGCATGTACTGTCTTTTACTCTGTTTCCTCCTCTGCTAAAAGGGTGCATGATAAATTCCTGGGTAATACCAACACCTGAGTCAAAGAGCTCAATTCAAATTCTATTACAGCTGCTTAAAAATCCACATTAGTGTTTGCCAAGGGTTGAGAATAGGAGTGCATTCATGCTCAAATGCACGCACACATAGAGGGGGGGTTCCCTGCTTGAGGTTGGACAGGATGTTATCTTTCTTCAAAGGAGAGGGAAAAGAGAATAGTTGTTGAAAACTGGAAAACCTAGAAAAATGTTTGACAATAGAACTTCTTAGCTAAACCGAAGGTCTTACACAATAGACTTTCTCAGTAGATGGGAAGGTTTTAGAGGTTTCTGGCCATGTTAAACTCCTCCCTCACTTCCTTGGGCAGAAATCCAAAAACAACAGGGAGGTACGTTGGTTGCAACTGAATATCAAAATAGATTGGAATCCCTGACCTTTCTGAACTATGTAAGTACCTCTTCAGTTTTTAAACTGGAGTCTGGGTTTACAAGCATCACCAGCAGTTGATACTAATCCCTCAATCGGTTTGCAGGTAATTTGTACCAAATCCCTGTTGATGCGACTCCAGTGAACACTTTACTGTGTTTTAAATGTCTGTGTTTGCACTGGTTATTCAAAGCTCTTCAAGCTTAGTGCTTGAGACTTTTTTGGGCTTTTTATTTTCTGCTCTTTCACATGTATGTTAATTGTGGTTGTGTTTGCAGAGGATGATTTGAGGTGCTGCTTCCTTCTGCCTTTTGTTTGGTTGAGAAGGACACAAAGCTACAGTGACTCTGGAAATATTTTGCTTAAAGCATAGAAAGAGACGAAAATACAGCAAATTACAACATATTCAGGTTTCATTACACTTCCTGTGGATGCTGGACTGCAGATCACACATCCTTGGGAGATCTCATTAACCCAGCATCTGCTGGTCTCGTGGTCTCTGCAGGTGCATTACTGAAACACTACAGCTAGCTGTAAATCTCATGAAATACAGCAAATCCACACAATGTTTTTATACACAGCTAACCATAAAGAGACAGACCTTCACTTAAAATAAAAAAAAAAGCTATTGTTGTACCTCTCTTTCCTCTTAACTGCAGCCTGACATTAGTAACATTTCAAGCACTTGCCAAATACAATGCTCATGGCAAATTCTTTAGCTAAAGAGTTATATTTTACAAAAGTCCCCAATGGTTGAACCTCACCCTGAATGGCCTAAATAAAGAAATATAACAGTTTCTAGCCAGTTCAAATAACGCATTTTGACAATTTCACCTTTTAAAATGTTTTACATTTTGTGTTACAAAAGCAAAGTAATAGCTTCAAAATACAATTAAAGTAAAAAATGTTCCAATTTTAAATGACGTTTGTTGACATTGTAGTCTTTCACATAAAACAAAAATGTCACACTTTCAAGTACATTTATATTAAACTAATAGGCTTTAATTTTTTATATGAAAGCTGCTGAACAAATATTTCTCAGTTGTAATTTAGGATCATAGAAAAGGTATGGTAGCTGAGATAACAAGTTACAGGGTTTTTCTGAGTCCATTGTCATGAACTTGATGGAATAAGCACCAGAAGAAAGTGTGTCTTGTGTCTTGGAAGAGCATGCAGCCTAAGTTGTGTATTAAACATATAATGTATGTTTAAACTAATGAATATTTACAACAGAAATACAAGGATATAATTCACAGGAAAAATCCTGTACCCTCTATGGATATAACATGGTGAATTCCCTGCAAATATATTTGACAATAGTCTTTATAGCAAAGTTCAGCTCTGCACAAATATACTTCACACATACAAAAACAACCTATTGCCAAGTTTTCTTTCTAATTTGTTTTTTTCTAAGTGTGGATAGAAATGCACAAATCTCTTGAGGCTCCATCCAAACTATCATCCATTGTCAGTAAAACACCAAGTGCTGGAACCCAAGTTTCATGACAGACCCTATCACATATTGTGGGTACAAAATAAGATAATGAAAACTACAGCTTCCACATTCTGAGAAGATTTATTGGTTTGGGTCTGAGTGAGGATCTGTTTTGCTGAGAATGTCTACGTGGTGGCTGCTAGACCTGTGAATAACATACCACTAGGAAGCCACACAACTCCAGAAAATGATGTTTGTGGGAAGGAAGAATTTCATTTTTTATGCATTTGTTGGTCCATATTCATATATTTTGGTCTCAAAGTGGGCACTATAATGTAACTATAATGTAAAACGTAGAGTAAGATCATATTTAAAACTAGCTTGGGTCCAAATCACAAACTATTCTTCATGCAGAAGTGTGGTGTGCTCTGGTTTTGAGTCTTTACAGTTTTAGTGTTTAATAAAGCAAAGGCTGAATTGAAAATCTTCCAGTGGCAGCCACAACAGATACTTCTTCCCACAGAATTCTTTGCAGTGCAGGATGAAGTACAGGGTCTGTGACAGCTTTCCCTCTCCACTGCTTTTATGGCTTCCCTCCACTATCCACCACCTTATTTTCCAAAATCTGATGGCCTGGAAGCTTGAAGGTCTCCTACTTCTCTCACTAAGGAATGGCATCAAAAGATTTTCAAAAGAGGGAGACAGAGGTTTTCCCTTGCATGCATCTCATTGTATGCCTTCTTTTCATCATGCTAAAAGGCATGAAAAGAAATTTTAAAAGTTGATGATGACTATTATTATTGTTTTTGGTTTTCATTATTGTTGATTATTATCGTTATTATTATAATAAGGTGTTGAATACTTTATCCATTATCTACCAGCAAATAGCTGCATTAGTAATATTCATTGGCAATAATGAGATTCTTTGCATTACTTTTTGGCTTTACTTACTAAAAATTACCCCTAATGAGCAACAATGTTCTTCCATTCATATGTTTAATTTTAATATACTTGCAGGGATCCACAGCTGAGCAACTGATGACAATGAAGTGATATAAAAGACAGGATTAAATTGCAGGAAAATTCTTGTCAAATACATTGTTTGATGCATAGAGCTATATTTCAGAAAATAGAGCTATTTTCAGAAAATTCTTCTAGCAATTTTTTCCCAGTTCAGAGACATTATCAGACTTGAAAGTGATCCCTATGGGTTAATAGGACTGCTTTACTTGAACTCAAATCTAGTTGTACAGTGTCATAAATTACATGAACAATTGCCAAGGTCACTTCAGATAGCCTCATTGCTTATTTTTATTCAAGGAGATAGCCCTTCAATAGTGAGAAATATGGTATCCAGGAATTCCAGCTTGCCCTCATGTAATCTCCTTCACAGAGCGCAACAAAGAACAATTGTGTGAAGCACAATGACCTCAGATGCTTGAAGTCTCTCAAACTATTTATGAATGTGGAGTGGAGAGACTAAGCATGCATTCAGGATGAGGAAACCTTGACCAGAAAGAGGCATTTCGTTTGTGAATTATTTTTGTACGAGGAAGTTTAACAGAATGCAAGTAAGCACACGTACTGTGATAGTCAAGCCAAAGACAAGCACACACATTTTTGAGTTATTCTGAGAGAGCATAATGCCTCTTCAGAATTTTGTCAGAGCAAACATGACAGGCAGTGTGAATGCCTTTGAGAAAATTCACGTTACTGTGACATGTGCTCGTACACCTTCAGCAGTGGAGATCTAAACTGTTACAGAGATTTCTTCTAGCATTACTGTGATTAAACTGGTTTGCTTTGATTTGTGAACCAGCACGTGTGTTTACCCAAAGAAAAATAAGAACATATTATTTCTTCTTGGAAAGCAACCTGCCTGTGTAAGTGACTTGCTCTCAAGCAAGAAATTTCATCCAAATTATCCACAGCAAAGGAGCTGTGATGTGTCCATTCACCACACAACAGCTCTTAATGTACCTATGGTTGTGTGTGCACTCATGGCAATATAGCAAAAATTTCTACAGCATGACAGTATCTAAAGGAAAGTTTGTGGGCTGGACCAGAAGATCTGTCTGTGTTAGACACTTTTGCCAAATAAAAGTAAGCAAAGTAAAAGTGTGACTTGCAGTTTTAACTCTACTTGTATACTTACAGCAGTCAAACGTAATATCCTCTCTGTTGCATGCTATAAAAAGCAACCTCTTACATACTCTCCACCCTGAAAATTACATCACCTCTGTAACTTTTAAACATACAAACAAAAAAATCATTATTTTATTCAGACTACCAGGAAACAGGAATCAGCAGGAAATTTTTCACTGGAAAGAGATAGATGCACTGAAGGCCAAAAAAATGTAGTGAGGCTGTTATACCCAGCAGCAAATGTCAGAGACATTAGAAAGCGAAATAATAGATGCTTGGGAATGTCAGTTCAGAGAAAATCTGGATGTGTCCTTGTTCTCTACATTAACCAGACATTTTTAAAGAAGAGTATACTGAGACAGAAAGGTAGATCCTGTATGTGAAGACTGTGTGTAAGTGAAACAAGGCAAATACTAAATTCTGAAGTAACGTCTCATGTAGTATTTTGTATATTATATAAAACAGGTCTGTCATGATTTATTATCAGACATCTAAAACAGGAGAAAAACCCTTGTTTGGTTATTATAGACAATACTTAAAGTAGTATTGGAAGTACTTAGAATACATTTCAAGCTTTTGAGAGAATTCTGATTTCTGCATTGTTTGAAAGTCATTAGCAAGTGTGCAGTCACTATATTCTGTTGTCACTGCTGTTGCACATGGAGTCCTCTCTGAGGCATCATAGCTAAGCTAAGAGAGAGAGGATAATTAAGGGCCTAGAAAATAAAAACACAGGAACAGAATGACAGAAAACCCTACCCGAGACTCTGGAAAAGCACCTGGTAACCACAATTGCTACCTTTCCAATAGTGCCTAGTTCAGAATCAGCCTTACCTTCACCTAGAAATGGTGGCTGTAGAGACTTACCCTCCCACTGCATACATCTCCATTATGGGCCTACAGAGATACGGTTACTGGATGAGATACTTGATATTAACTTTCCAATACAAATCTCAATTCTCAACAGACAACCTTCCTTCAAATCTTAATTTCAGTCTATACTTGCATTATTCTGTTTTAATCACACCGCATCCCTAAGTAAAGAATGTGTGTTGGTGTGGTGGTTCCATTCCACGTTGTATATGCCTTACAAGACAAATACCTTTTTTTTTTTTTTTTTTAAATTTTTTTTTTGTGACTTTGTTGAGGTGCAGCAGACACACACTGTGCAAGGATTTAAATGTTGCAAGTGTGTATGTCCCTCATATCTGAGATGTGAGAAACTACTTCTAAAGTTATACTAAGTATACACCGTAGTGCTGGTCCTGTGTAGTTCACTGTCTATGTAAATGCTGAGCTGTCAAAGACAGAGACACATGAAGATGCTGAAGCAACTTTGTAAGTAATCCAGATGAGCTTGGTTTAAGCTGTTTACTTTCCTGGGTTTAACACACATGCCAGGGAAACAAGTCCTTACTTTCTCATTTAAAGTAAGGCACATTATAACTAAAAATATTAAAAACATAAACTGTCATTTTTTTTTTCTTATTTGTCCTCTAAAATTGTATGATTTTTTTTCACACAGCTCTTTTTGATATTTCAGTCAATGCAATCAGTAAAGCTTTTAAATACCTGACAACATATGTATTTAAACAAGATTAGTTGTTTTATGCATTTCATGCTGCATTGCATGCATGTTCTATATCCTCCAAACTCTGTGTTTTATGAATTCTCAAAGGAATAGGCAGATAATCAGATTAGGACAGGAGGAGATGGGAAAGAAGGCTAAAGAACAATCTACAACTTCTGCTGCCTTTTGAAGTATTATGGTCTCCATGATCACAGGATTTTTGTGCATTGCACTTTTTAATGTTTCTGCTCATTGGCATATGAAATCACTATTGAAATCACTTTGCTTTCCATGGATCACTATATAAAGATATGCAAACATAACTAAATACCTACATTTTTGTCGGAAATGATTAATCACAAACATCTTTGAGAACTTAGCAGTTCTCAAATACAAAATACAGCAGAGTTATGAAACCAAATCCCTTAGCTGGTAGATTAGTACTCTATCAATGGGCTGTGTTACTTTATTCTCTAAAATGCTGATAATTAACTAAAATATCTTGAAAGGCTTTCTCCAGCCTGAAAGTAAGAAGCATGGCCCAGCTTGCGATAACTTAAATTTTCTTTCCTCAAAAGAGCAGTTCTGTCCCTCGGTGGGAACCATCTGTGGTCCCTCCTCACCCTTGAACTGTGCCTGGGTGTCTGTGAGGACGTGAGCTGGTGGGGGTCAAAACTAGGCTATGGTGCATGCAAACAACCAAACAATGATTATTCCATGTCTGCATTTAATATGCTATTGTGGATGTTGCCAATTACAGCAGCTAGAAGCCTTCAAAGACATCAGTATTTGAAAGAAGAAGTAAGGCTGGGAAACTTCCCCACGTGGGGGTAGGTTTACTCACTTTGTTCTCTGTGTGTAGCACCACACCCAGACTATTTTCTGTGAAACTCTGTACAATGGCTATCATGTCTCTGTGTGCAGTGAACATGAACAGCAAAGCAGCTTTCCTCTTTTCCCGCCTGCCCCTCAACACACGTACACACACTGAAACTCGGTGCTCAGGAAAAACAAAACAATTCTGTGAAACAAGCCAATTCAAAGTAATACAATGATTCTGCCAAAATAACCTGCACAAATGACGAGGAGGAAATTATTTCACTTTTTGCTTTATCCAGGGGGTGCTCTTGCATAACCTGTTGGCTGTACAGAACAGCTCCATTCCAGTCTCATGTCAGGCATAACTGAAAACAATGCTGGGACCACAGTTCTAAAGGTAAGGTGGATTCACACTTTGTGTTACCCACAAGTCAAGAAAAAATTATCTCCCTTTGTGCTGAAGTGTTTTAAAGCACTTATTGAGGGCACAAAGAAAGGCAAGCTCCAAGTCTGGAGATGCTGATCATGCATTCAGAACTAAGGGCTCGCATAGAGCTGGTTGTGAAAGTGCATTATGGCCTACTGGGTTTGAACCCTCACTTGACTTCTATGAATACTGTCAGTGTGTTCTGATTGCTGATTTGATTCAAACATTGCTTATATGAATTGCCTCTGCCAACCAGCTGGATCCAGTACCTCTATTAAAAATTGAATTTATTAGATGAAATTTATCTTAGGGTTAGTATTCTCTCCAAATGTCTCCATTACACTGCAGGAAATGCAGTATCCCTTCAGCATCTGCACTGAGAGAGCTATCAACCTTGCCAACAAAATGGATTTAAGAATTTTGAACAGCCAAAAAAAAAAAAAAAAAAAAAAAAAAAAAAAAAAAAAAAAAAAGAAGTGTGTGTAGATATTTTAAGCTCATATTTTAAAAAAGCTATTTAATCTCTCAGAGGCATGTTTGAATGCAATTATGTCCCCTGCACTCTGAGCCCCATCTGGCAGACAGCAGCTTGCTGGCCCAGTTGGATGACCAGGAGGTACAGTGCAGCAGGCTGACACGGAGCCCTCAGACTGCTGCATTAGAGCAGCCTCCACTACCCATATGTCCAGCCACTAAACCATAATCCCATTTTCTTTCTTAACCTCCCTAATCCTTCCAAACTCCTCCAGGAAAGTCAGTCCAGTTAAATCTGAAGGGCATTCGTCTGAGATTTTGGGAATGAAGGAATGAAGTAGGAGGGCTCCTAGCGTTACCAATTTCATGCAACTGCAAAGAGATGAGAATAAAATAAGCCATCACCTTAAGTGACCTCTTGTTCCAGGGAGAGTTCTAGGAAAGTAAACAGCCTATAATAATTTTGAAAATAACACTTCCTCCCCTCCCCCCAAGTCTGAATTATAAGACATTTACTAATCTCTTCAATTCAGTTTCATAGAATGAAGACCAATTCAGTTTCAAAAAAAAAAGTTTTTTCCTTTATATGTTACAAGTTCTTGCTGTCCTTAAATGAAAAAAAAAAAAAAAAATCTCCTTTATTTTAATAAAAATATTTTATGGGAATGGGCAGGAAAAATTGCTTTAGCTTCTTTTGTCATTTCCTTCATTGACTTCTGAGATGATAAATTGTTTGTAATATACCTATAAATGCACTCATTTAAGTGGAGATTACTCATAACAAGATCAAAATCTGAGTGCAGTATCCAGCTGCCTCTGACAATATCATAATGATTCTCCTTTGGCAGCAATACTCTGACACATTAACATAAATTTAAAGGAATTCATAAAAACCATATATCAAGCTTTTCTTCTTCCGTTGCTTGTCTGTATTCACTGCAACCCAGCAGGTGAATAAATATCTTAGGAGACATTTAGAGAAGCCTTGAAGACCTCTGCATTGAGGGGGAAAAAAATCAATATAAACCATAGCCCATAGTTAAACAAAATAATACCTTAATGGGGTTCTGAAGCAGCGCAGTGCAATTTTATGGAATTATTAACTCCCATTTTTCCAAACTCTGCTTTTTCATGTCAGTACCAGAGGAAGAGTTGATAAAATGTAGTAAGATAGTCTGATTTCTATACTGTCAGCACAAAGATATGAAAGGAGAAAATAGAAGGAAAATTGAAAAACTACATTTCAGTGTGATCTCCAGGTCCATTTTTCTGTCCGAGAGTGGCTATCAGTCTAATGTATTCTACTGAAGGCTGCTAGACCAAACAAGGTATAATTTTAGAGAAGCACTGATCCAAAATGACCTTTCAGGAGGTTTTCAAAATTCAGCATTGGAGTTCTGAAATAAAGATTAATCTTCCTGTCAGGGTACTAACATTTATTAACTAGCAGTGTTTTCAAAGTGCGCGAGGTTTTGATTTGGTGTGGGACGGCACAAGACGTGGCACGTGAGAAGCTGAATGCTTTCAGCTCCCACTGTCTTTAAAAGGAACATTGTGATTCTCTGCTTTCTCTACAAAGGCCCTAAGATTTCTGTGTGTTTAATGTAGACAGGGTCAGAAGGTTCAAATTACCGTGTTCATGTGTCATTGATTAGCAGGGAAATTTTTAAATCCTAAGGTGCCTATGGTATACTGATTGGGTGCACGCTTACTTGATGCTTTTTTTTGTGAATACTACAGGTGAGCAGAATGTTTTGGAACTATTACTTCAAATTTTTGTCAGTTCCAAAGTACAGCTCTTGCTTCTTTGATAAATGTTGTCACAGACAGCTTTTTGTGTTATCTTGACTGCCCATCCCTTTCTGAGCTGAGGAAAATGGAGGTTAAGCACAAGATAGAGTAAGAGTCACAAGTGATCTACAAAGTAAGAATTACTCTCTGAAGGAACTGAGAATGATTTCAAAGAATTTCAAGAAACATATTCTGTCTTAAGAAAAACCCCAACAGTTTTAGATTAAAGTAAAAGTCAATAGAGATCGTAACTGTTGTGCCATGAAGTACAGCAATTTAATGAGAAATGGAGGATTCTAACAATTCTTATCAATCATATTAATTGCTTTTATATTAATTTTATGGAAAATGCCACAAATGTATGACTGATGGAAAAGCAGTTTGGGCTGACTTTAGGGGATGAATGGGAGAAAACTATGGGTTTTTAAATGTTAAGCTACTTCAGTAAAAAGAAATTTGGCATTAGAAGCTGACTTTCACAAAACCCAACAAGTGTAATTCTATCCACATTGGAAGCTTTTTGCATAGTTTTCCTTGTTTTCATTATACATACAATGTGACCTTCTAACTGCTATGCAGGTTAATTTATGGTTTAAGCTATATAGAATTCATGACTTAAAGATATGGAACTGCAGACTTAACGATCATGTTAATGACTTTGTATTAACTTCTGCTATTTAAAACAGATTTTTTTTTTCTATCTCCCCATTGTCCATGAGGTGAGTTTGTCACGAATGCAAACTGTGAGGATTTGTGTCTAAGCAAACAGACTCACCTGGAAGAGTACATAAAGTCTGTGTGGCTTCCTCAACATACTCAATAGCCCTTCATTCCTTTTGTAGTGGCTTCTTTATTGTTAGCTTATTGGAAAGCTTTCATCAGTAAGGTTTAATCTATTTACCTTGAAATAGGAATGCATCTAGGAATAAGTCCTCCCATACTATTTTCTAAGCCAATTTTGGCTGACAAAACAGTCAAAGGATTCAAATAACTATCTTTACCATCAGGGATGCCTCAAAAATCAGAGCTAGGCTTCAACTCTCTTCTTTCCTGAATAGTTGTTGGGGTTTTTTTCTGTTTGTTTCATTTTATTTTTGTCTTTCATGTTCTGCCATAATCACAAAAGATACAACTATATTGCTGTGAAGGAGAATCTGTTGAAAGGTTCAGAGTTCTGTTTAGAAAGAAAAAAAAAATACTGTTAAGAGATTTTCTGTTCAAAATTCTAATTTAATCTTAAAGCAATTTCCCCTGTACTTTCACTTGCTTATTGACCAAATTTCCAGGAGAATGCATTTTCTGCTCTCCAGAATCACACTGATTACCAAGGGGAGCAAGATGTTCTGCATGTCTCTGGCTCTGACCCGAGAGCACAGGGCTCTGCATACCAGAGAGGAAACTTCTTCCACCTCTCCCATGCTGTTAAGGACACTCAGAAAGCTTTCTGGAGGGAGTTTTAAAATTGTTTGTGTTTTCATCAAATCACCAAAATTGCCTGCAAACTGAACCTGCTGTGCAGTTTAGAGCTGAGAGGCTCTTTAGCAGCTCCTGACCTCATCAAGGCACAAATCATTTCACAGGGGGAATGAAGAATGGGCACAGGTTGATACCACCCTGACCCTTTTACTCACACACAGTCAATCTTGCCTTTGTTTTTTGCATTAAAAAATAGATTTAATATCCATAATTTACACCAAATCTCCCACTTCTCACACAACTGTCCACAATAATTACTGGACCTCTGTAAGAAATTGATAATTTGAAACAGTGAAAGTGTTATTTTACTGGAATTTACTGCTTTTAATGTGCAGCATCCTCCAAACACCTCTGATCAGCTGGATTACCCCAAAAAATTAGGGAAGGAATACTTACTGAGGTATTCCTACTGTCTAGTTTTAGTCTTTGGATTTAGGTATTTTAAACTACACCTTCCCTGGCACCCATTTCTCTCCATTGACCACAAGATCTCCCCTCAGTTATACATTTTTTATGTGCTGAAAATAACACACATTGGTCAGATTGGAGTTATTAGGAATTTGAACAGAAGCAGAACTGTGAGTGCCTGGAAAATTAGTCACAAATTAGTCACAAATTGGTGGAAGCCTGTGCCCTCAGGGTTTGTTTTGAGAGGATCTGAGTGTGAAGAAAACAATCCTGAAGAGATTGGAAGAAAATTCTGACCATAGTTAGGAAATGATACATAGTCCTCTACTTGATAAAGACTTCCCACCATTAACAAAGTGCCATTCATATCATTTGGTATCCTCCCACAAATGCCAAAAATTTCAGAAAAAAACCGCAAAAACAACAACAACAAACCAAACAAAAAACCAAACAAACAAAAAACCCCCCAAAAACAAAACAAAACAAAAAACACACAAAAAACAAAACAAAAAAAAAACCAAACCAAAAAAACCAAACCAAACAAACAAACAAAAAAACCCCAAAACCCAAAAAAACCAAAAAACCAAAAAAACCCACCAAATTGGATCAACAATTCTACTGCCTGTCTTTATGCTATTTACAAGTTGACTCCAGACAGGAATTTGCATGTGATAGACTCAGGAGGAAGAAATTTCTGGAAAAAATTTGTGGGGAATAGGTGTCTTTTTTAAAGTCTCTGAGCACCATCCAGCTAAAGGAACACTGCTCTAAAGGTTTTGCCCTGTGCTGATAGTCTTAGGAGGACTGTGGCAGGCACTAGACATAGTGCTTACTCAAGGTGACAAAACCAAGGAATTGTAGGATGGAACTGGAAAGCAAATATATGATAAAATGTGGAAAGCCACATGTTCTTGCAAAATGTCAGTATTAGCCAATGCTAATTTTTAATAGTAGTAGTAGTAGTAGTAATAATAATAATAATAATAATAATAATAATAATAATAATGAGAAGCCCCTTCTTAGTACATGTAGGTTTGAAACTGAAATGAGTGGGAAGCCTGGCTGAGTAAAGCAAGTGAGTCAGATCCAGCTACTACCTACCTATCAGTCCATCAGTACTTAAAGTATTCCAAACATTCCCTGGAGGCAACAGGAAATTCTGGTCCAAGACAGTAACCCTGAAGATAAAGATATGTGCAAAATGGGCTTACCAGACTACTAACAATAGAGGTGCCTGCCTCTGAGATTTAACTGCAGTTCTGAAGACCTGCTCACCCCCCAGCCCTGATAAAGTACCGACATTGATTACAGCTTGGCAGCAAGTGCTGTTTTTACTGTTGTCATGGCTCCCTTCCCCCTGCAGATCATCATGCCATTCACACGTTTAATTAAACACATTTCTCTAAGTGAGTTCTGATTACAAGGATAAGACAAAACTTGATGCATTCAACTGGTCCAAGGTGATTACTTGCATTGTCCATGTTATTATCAACAGTGCACTCAGTATCAATCTGGTAAAAGCTGCAAAAATTAATGGAAGATTCTCTTAGGAGAAAAAAATAATATTCTTCTTTTTATTTCATCTGTTCCAGGGATATCAGTAGCCTTTTCAGAAGACTTTTCTTCCTTTATAATTATTTACAAGAGGACTTTTCTGTTTATGGTCATCATTATTACGTGGTTATTTGAATTATTCTCAAATCATTATTACTAGTTTATTTGAAACATTCTCTGATAAATATAGAAACTCGTGTTTACTGAACTTTTTCAATTAAATTAGACTGTTTACTAATCTTCTTAAATTATGGATCCAATAGTGAGGAAATAAAGAAAATGGCAAAAAACCCTCTGGAATATCTAAGAGAATAAAGGAAATTAAAAGCTTACATAACTTAATTACATAATATTACTGATCTTACATAACTATAAAAAGATCAGTGGCTGTAAAAATGCTTCTAACTGAGGGATTCAAGGACTGTTTAAAAAGGTTTGACATTGTCTGCTTATTCATCTTTCTTAGTTCTGTGTAGCAGGTTTCAACAGAAAATTTCTGGGAAAAAAAGTCCGGAAAAAATACAAGAGATGGTGAGATCAGGTGGAGTTGGGAAAAGGTTATTTACCCAGTTCTTCGTTACAAGTAAAGCTATATTGCCAAGGTCTGGAATAGAGATTAATTTTAAAGATACCTGTTGTGATTACCTCATATAAACATCGGTTTTCAGAACAAAGGCAGTTCTCAAAAGCCAGAGATTTTATCATTCTTCTAGTGTAGAAAAAGCATTCATGTTCTGTTGCAGAGAAATAACAACAGGAGCAAGCAGTCAGAACATTTTCACCTAAACATATAACCAAAGAGCTTCACTAGAGCAAAATTTATTTTGGAGAGACATATCAGTTACAAATGTTTTCACAGGAAGCTTTAAGAGGTCATGGTTCCCCTAGGCATCTTCAACAAGAAGGGAAGGAGAAACAGACTGTAAACTTTATGTGTGCTAGCTAGGGACAAGAATTTTGAAGCAATTCTCTTAGTAAATATGTATTTAAAGCATTTCTTTATTTTTGTTCCATAACTGAAAAAAAAAATACTGAAACAGAATTGGGTTCTTAGCAGCTTTTTCTATTAATATCTATTTCTGGTTGGATTACTTTTCAGCTGAGGCCAAACATTCTACATCTGTAACCACAGACTGCATGACAGAAAGATGCAGGGAAGGCAAAGACCAAGGGGGTTGAACAACAGCCCTGTGGTCTGGCTTATCATCCTGATCTCCACCCTCACTCAGCCGTACAGTCCCCCACAACCCTGGCAGTGATCTCAAGGAAGGACAAGGTAGAAGAATGAGGTGTCTGTGTTTGCCAAATAGTAGACACATTAACAAGGGGATACTGTGTTTGAATTTCGGTATTTGACACAAAAATCCCCCAAAAGAGGGACAAAGCCAAATTTTAACTTGATAATCATAGCTGAATGTCATTTCGAAGGTGGATCCTGAGTGCTTGGCTGCTTACCTTTTCACCTCCATTCTTCCCCACTAGGTTCTACTTCAATTAAAGCAGAAGAATTATAACACAATAAAACTCACAAGCTAGTTTATTTGTAAAGGCTACTTTTTTTTTTTTTTTTCCCCAGTAACTGTGGGAGGCTGACATAGTCAACTTCCCAAATTGTGGACCAAACCTATGTATCTCTCAGAACTGATTTATGGCCAAAACTTGATGCTTCTTAAAAAGGTTGGCAAAATCAGTCTTGGAATGTAGGTAAACATGAATTGCACTTCTTAGCTTAGAGTTCATTATCTCTAAGCAAATAACTTTTGGGTCAGGTGGTCTTCCTTAAGATGTCATATAATATGAAATAATCTTACAGCTTTTTGTGATGATAAGAAGATAAGAAGAAATCATATTTGAGAACTATTCTTTCATGAGTGGAAAGCATAACAGAAAAAAATAGGTTAACATGGTTAATAAAATAAATATGAGTGGAACTATAAAGGGGACTTGATACTTACTACAAGCTATTTGCGATAATATTAAAATGTACTGTGTGAAATGGAAATGTTTCTATGAATTCATGAAGTCCAAAAGCAAAGGGACCTAACAAGCACTGTGATGTACAGATTCTTTCAGTATGTTCCATGAAGATGAAATTGCATGACTGAAGAGAAATATCCATGGCCAGATGAAGGTTAGAAGGCTTTTAAAACTTGTAAGCTTAGCTGATATAGGAGGGAAAGCCACTGAAATGAGGGACACAGATGGAGAAACAAGGGCATCCCTCAAGAATACCAGATATACAGATGTCCTAGGGTGACTCCTTAAACCAAAACAACAGACAAAACCATCTGCTAAATCATGCTCCTATAAAGGTGTGAAACATCACAAAGTTCCAGCAGCAGCATTAGTCTCCTAGAGAAGTGGCACCTTCTCCCCTCTGGGAATTTTTTGGCTTGTGTGTTTGGTTTTTGGTCTGTTGTTAGGTTTGGAGGGTTTTTTTGTTGTTGTTGTTGTTATTATTGTTTTTTGTTTGGGTTTTTTTGGGGTTTGTTTGGGGGTTTATTTAGGGGGTTTTTGTTTCATTTTTGGTTTGTGTGTTTTGAGTTTGTTTTTTGTTTGGTTGGTTGGTTTCTGGGTTTGTTTGTTGGTTTGTTTTAAAAATAACTAGCACCAAAAGAAATAGTTTTGCTCACAGCATTTAGGTCTGAAAGGACCTGTTTCTTCTACCACCAGTTCAGCAGAAATGAAGAAGCTGATTCTGCTTTGTATGATTTACAAGAATAGCTACCAGTTCAAGTGAGTGAGAGAAATTGGAGAGTGTGAAAAGAGGTCTGGTAGTTTCTCTTTTATTGTGATCATACTTAGAAGCTTTAGTCAGCAGTTAAGACCTAACTGCAGTGAGAGTTAAGATCATTTTATTAGCAGATTATTTATAATCTTAGACTTGAATTCTCTTTTGCCTGTGCACAGCTCTCCCATTGAAGACAATTTCATTAGAGTCACTAGTCTATGCACATTAAGCTAAGCAGATATTGAAGAATAAACTATAGGACTAGGACATTGGCATACTCTTTTGTATAATCACAAATGACAGTGTTCTGACAAAGTTCTATAAAATATGCGGAAAAAATTCTGAGCAAAAAAAAGATAGACACTGAGGGCCTAGGTCACATCTAGATTTTGTCAAGAACTTAAATTTTACAAACACTTGAGAAGCTAATAACTCTCACTGTCAAATACCTGCTACATTTTTTAGCACATGTAATTGGGAATCTGGCATCACAAAGGATTTTACTGAAAGAAACTTCTGTGATGATGTATTCATACAAATAAAATTTGAATGATATGGTCACAGTGGCTTATTATTTTTTTCTTTTAGGACACAGGGATCTACATAGGATATGTGGGCATGGGTATGTGTAAAGGATATATAGGCATGGGATAGCTCTCCACTGCCTTCTTCCCAAGCAACCACTGATTTGGCCTTCAGGTTCATGACACATGTCTTGTTGAAGGGAGTTCTGCTTGTGCAGGCCCCTGACTGATTCTGCAGCCTCAGAACCTTCTGCTACTCCAATTACATCCCTGAATTACAGGCTCAAAATCAAATGGTTGGACACTGTCCTTTTGATCTTGCTTCACCTGAATTCCTTACCCAACCAAATTGTCCAACATTGTACTAAGGCCACTACCTCGCTGCTCCCTAAAATCTTTATTTCTCACAACCCTGTCATTTCTTGTCTGTCATAATCTTGTCAAAAAAGAGCCATTACAAAGCAGTAGAGATATAGTAAAACACTACAAAGGTCATAATTAGGAAGTTAGATTGTTTCCTCCTATCAGACAGGAGGAACAGAACCTGCTCGTTGCTAAATTCATCAATCTTAAGATTTTGTTAATACAGAAATAAGGAAAACAGCCTGGAAAACAAAATGGCAAAACATACTTAAATATCTATCATTAGCATAAAAAAGATTATTTCATTTTTTCACTTAGAGAGGGAAATTCCAGCCAGTTGCCACCTGTACATAAAATATATATAATTAATAAATAAAACTCAATATTTTGGGAAGAAGGAGAAAAGGCAAACCAAACTGAGCCTACCAAGCAAAAATGCCCAACGCTTTAAAAAGTGAAAGAAACTATGTAATAAAATGAACACTTGAATATTTTAGCATGAATCTCTTCCTGAGTAAAAAAACAAACCCAAGCTTATTACATCATAAATGAGAGTCACAGAAAGCATATCTTGGAAGACAGAGATTAAATAAAAGTTAAGATGACCATTTAGCCCTGCATAGTGATATCAAACCCTACAGAAGTATAAAGTGTCAAAAAAAAGAAGCCATTTCATATGGCCTAGTCATTCTATAATACAATAGACTAAAGAAAATGAATACTTTACACAATAACACTGGACTCTCAAAGCACATCAGCATGTCTCACATTGATTTCTTTTATCTACCAAAATGAAGACACACCTTTCTGAAAAACATAGAATCAGAAATATGCACTGAGCATTCGAGAACATTTCTACAACATAATGTATATTTAAAACAAGACAAAACCAAAGCTAAGCAAAACAAGACCTTGATCCTCCAGGTTAAGGGTTTTTTCCCAGGTACAAAGTAAAGAAAAATATAAGAATCTGGGAAAAAATCAGGAGTTTTTCTCACATACAAAATCATGGAAGCAGATGAGCAAGAGGTGATAATGAAAAACAACTGCTCTTTCACTGAAGTCATGCCACATGGCTTTCCTATAAATGATAAATCAAGAAGTTTGGTAAATTACAGAATAACTTTGATATTACATCAAATAAATGAAAAGCTTGCACCAGAGTGTTTTACGTGTTTTCAAAATAGAAGGTTGATACAGACTGAGTCTGAGTTACATTTTGTTTAAATCCCAAACCCTAAATTGACAGAAAGCGTAAAACAAAGAGAATTAGCAGCTCTCTAACAACATAGTAAATGAGAACAGATGTATATGGAAATCCAAACAAGAAAAATACTCCCATCAATTACCTCCCATCAGCAGGTAAAATTCTTGAACTATTTAGGCCATTCTCTGTATTGCTAGTAGCCCACTGCAAATTTCTTGTTCCTTTTAGCCCTATTGAGGTGTGCTTGGTACATTCATTCATTCTTCTGCTACTTTGTCTGCATATACTAAACCCACAAATATTTCTTATATTATTTTTGAGCTGCTCTACCCAGGATGTGGTAAATTGAGACATGCAGGAGCAAAAAAGGCACTTATTTTTGTAAGAATAAGAGCTTTTCTCTTAAAAACGAAACAGACTACCAAGCTGAAAAGTGAAACTGAACATGTTTACACATTTTGGAATTTCTCTGAAATTTCATTATTCTCCAAAAAAAACTTCAGCCTCAGCAGTGATCCTATCACATCATCATATGCAATTAGCAAATGGAGGGCATTTCAACAATAGGAGTTTGGGACTTTTGAATTGTCTGGATTAAGCTGAATGTCTGTAAAAATATCATAGCATAACTTCTAATTAAGGATGCTGGAAGGACCTTTCCTGACTCTGTAAACACCAAGCCTGTAACTTCATGCATGTAATCAATTTCAAAGGCTTTCAGGCAGTGGGATTTTGTGGAGTCTTAATCCTGTAAACCACTTTTACCTCATGTGTAGAAACTTGACTGCACTTCAAAAACAAACCTTCAAAAAGATGCACAATTTTGTGTGTACAGCAAATTTGATTCATTTGACTTTTCTTATAGCTTCTGGGCAGCAGAGAGCACAGGCTTTTGGGATGATATACAATCACAGGGATGAAAGGCTCCCTTCATTTCCTGTTTTAAGTTCCCTGAGGGGAATATATATCTTACAACTGAAAGAAAATCAAGTAATGTCAGCACCTTGACTTCTGTGCTTCACTAGGATAGTATATGTATTGCAGTTTGATCCAGCATCAAAGGTGAGTTGCAAAAGCCATTACTCACTGTCACACTCCCAATGAAGAGCTGCATTGAAATCAAAGGAAAGTATGGCTTGTGTTCCCTTGGTAATAGAGTCTATTCCTTTTTGTCTGCCAAAAGTCTCACCTCTCTTTGCCAGTCAGGTGACAAGATGACTAAATATTTGCCAGTACATTAAAAGAATCTGTGTGCATGTGGCCATTGCATGGCCTCAACCACAGAAACTTCTTCAGCTGATGGAGTAAAGACATATTTTTAGGGCCCTTGCTTGGCTTCAGCTCTGGACACAGTGTAGAAGTGTGAGTAAATTTTTTTTATAAATGTCTTAAAGATGACTTTTGGCTCAATTTTCCTATCTTAGAAATCTACACTATGTATTGGCTCATCACAAAAATCTCATGGATAGTTTGACCTCTCTACTGCCTCTTTTTCCTACACTCTGCAAATGCAGAAAGAAAGAGATGAGGTCTTTGGTAGCATTGGTGTCCATGGGAATGCCTTAAGATGTGTTTGATCCTGCTGCTGCCCATTCATTTACATGATACAATACTGCTCCCACTCAACAGAGGAATTTGCCACTTTTCTTCAAGCTGCTACAAAGCAAAATAAAGCAAAATGAATTTTTCACAATGAGAATGGAGTTATATTCCACAGAGTCTGTGGATCTGCACCCTTACGGATTTTACAGGATAAGGCTCTGGACAACACAAACTGACTTTGCAGTTAACCTTCCTTTGATCAGTGGGCTGCACAAAGTGCCACCCAGATGTCCCCTCTAAGCTAGATTGTGCTATGATTCTGATTTTGTAAAGCAGCATTTGCCAAATGAAGTATATAATTCTGCTTCCTGCTGCACAAGAGGAGCAAGGTATTTATTTTCAACATGAGACACTATTTGTGTTATGATTGCTGTGACCTCAGTACTTCTCTGTTGCTTTAGTACTATCCCAAGTAACAATCACCAGAGTGAGGAACTGTTTTTTAGTGGGTCCAACATATCTCTGAAACTGAAAGGCATCTGACCACACAGTGATGGCTACTGCAAGTAAATTTGCCATCAAAAATTGCTTTTGTAGAATCGTAAGGGAGTTTAAAAAAACAACTGGTAGCCGCAGCCTGAAAAGACTGAACACTTACTGTTTGAGGCAGCATGAAATTTTCAAACTTTGGAATGCTGTTATGTTTATGAAGAAGTGGAAATAGCATGGCACATTTTCCTATAACAACTTATATCTATTTTTGTGCACAGTGAAAAATAAAAATTTTTGTGACACTAAATGTCTGAGAATAGTGTCTATTTTTCTCTTCAGTGAGCAGTTATTATCCAGCTATGTGTAACAGAAGCCAGAATCCATAGAAAACAGCATGAAAATAACCTTTCTTGAAGAGCTGAACGTTGTTATTTTTCATACCTTGAGATTTGGTAGCTATCAGTATATTTTCACTTACAGAAAAAGAGTTCTTTGCCTGCAAAACTTACAGCCTGAGGAAAATCATATACAAAGTACAGAAGAAATGACAAAACACTACAAGTTGCCTTCTTGAATTTGAGTATTGAGTATTTCACCATTAGAGTATTAGTAAGTGAATAAAGTAATTATTTAGAGTCACAGCAGCCATATCTGTATTCCTCTGCACAATGATACTAGAACAATAGCTCACTGCAGAAACTCTCTTACTCTAAGCTTGCATTATGCTCATCCTTTTTGGATGCCAGCCCAGCCTTGGGTTATTCTAGGTAGGCTGTACTCCTCTTCAGTTTGCTAGCTGGGCTAAGTTTTCTAGTACCTTGCAGCAGCCTAGTGAATCTGACAGATTTCTCACAGCTAGCCCTGATATTTCTGCCTGATAATCCCAGAATATAAATCCAGCAAGCTTGTTACTGGAATTTTAGGTATCATGTTCACCTGGGAAACAATAAATTTTTGGTGGTTATGTAATGAACATTGACTAAATAATTTTGAAGTTGACCTAAAAAGCCAATTGCATAACCTGCTCATGAAAATGTTTAGTCAAATGACATTAAGTCTCTGAATTCATAAAACATATAATTTCAAGAAGTATTTGAATAGAGTATTGTACTACTCAGTAACTCATGGCAATGAAAGAGTGCTTTAAATTTTTGTTTGTCTTTAGGCACTTAATTGCTTGCAGTAAGCTTCTTAGCTGCAACTGTATTGATATGTTCTTTTTGAGGAAGAATTCTCAGTGTCACATCAGTGACACAGGATTAGATACTCTTTGAAGTGCATTTCATGCATGACAGTTTTGACCTTAGGTGAAAGCAGCTGTGTAGAATGCAGGCCTGGTCTCATTAAAGACCAGGAAGCTTCCCACTTGCTTAAATTGTTACAATCTCCATTTATAGTAAAGCTGTAACTGCACCTCAGTTTCTCTGCTGTACAGAGGAGCAGCTGGTGGATATCACGAAAACCATCTGACAACCTTCTTGATATCAGATAAGTCTCTGATGTTGGGAATTTAATCTGCAAGTATCATTCTGTAATAAAATCCTGTTTTCTAACTCAGCATCCTGAACTGCTCTCAAATCCATTTTTAAAATTACAATGGATTTACTATCCTTTTCACTTCACCTACTTTTATCTTGCTGGAGCATTCTAAATTAAATGTTTTGAATATATCAACTCTGAAGGTTTTTAAATGGTCATTAGGCACTTTTTCCACAGGATCTGACATGAACATATAGTGATAAAACAATCTTTAAAGGATTGAAGTTCTGAATTACCCAAAAGCATGTTTCAGCAATATTTATTATCAGCTGAATGAAAACAGTAGTCCCTTTCTCTGATGCAATGATTTTCAGCTTTGAATTTGACACCCAGAAAAAAAAGGTGAGGCATCCTTAGAATGATTAATGTTGCTTTCAAACGGACTACTCAAGCAAAAAGTGTTTGTGAGGATGTGTTACATACACTGAAAGTGTTTGTATTGTAATTGTATTCTCTGTTCGTACGGGGCTGATAGGTCATTTCCCTTGGAAACTTAATACATTAAAATAATAAAATAATACAAATAATAGCGACAGAACCTGCAATTAGTAGATGCAAAGGATAAAACTATTGCCACTAAGAAGATAGACAAAACTTTGATGGTGACATCACCTAGAATTTCACTCAGAGAATTTTTTGCACCCTAGATCAACTGCAAGCATTACTTACAATGACATAATCATGAGGGTCATATCTTAAATAGCATGATTGCACTTTGGCTGGATTATAGGTTGCCACATAGTGCTCCAGTGCACAGATTAGTTACATCAGGAGGTTCCAGCTGAACTAGGTGGAAAGGCCATAGCAGCCTAGCCAAAGTAGCAGAAGAAATTTTCCTGCTGAGAATTTTATGTGGAGCTACCTTTGGCATATTATCTACACATCACTGCAATGTGCAGGGTGGACACAAAAGAGGAACATCCCCTAGGGATTTTCAGAGTCTCACTGTGGCTGTGATTCAACCTTACAACTTCTCCTTTGGCAGAACTATTTTATAGGGTTTCTGTTCCTCCCCTTTCACCTTCATCCAACTCGCTCTATGAAAGAATATGGATTAAATTAAGCCATCCAAAGAACATTTTTCTTTTGAATTTAATTTTTAAAAATAGTAATTTCATTGATCGAAAGGGTTCCATGATTAGAGTTGTCATTCTGACTAGTGGAGTCAATAGCATCCTGATAGTGGAAACAAGTAATTGGGAAAAAAGGTGATGAGAAAGGCTTAACCAATCAGGACTTCTGGAGAAAATGTCTGTGGACTGATCTCTCTGATGTGGAAGAGTTCATATGGAATAGTTTGAAGAATAGGGTGATAAAAAGCAGTCACTGAATCTGTTTGTGAATAATGGCTCACTGCAGAACATGGAAAATGTATTCTCACTGGAAGTGTGTCAGTTTTCATATAGCTTTAAAGTGAATTATTTGCTTGGAGAAACTGTAAGATTGTACTACGTTTGAAATATTGCCTTTGTCTTTTTTTAATGCTTATTTTTATGGTAGGGAAATATAAGTAAGCAGTGGGGTAAGATACTTTGCAAGCAGAGTTAATAGTTAGTAGAAGGGGAGACTATATACATGTAGAATTAATACTGGAAGATGTTAAAATACTTTAAAAACCCTATGTGAGTAACACCACCCCTTAAATTAGAAGACATTTCTTTTACTAAGTTCATATTGTATCTTGATTTCATTTAAAAAATGAACACTTCTTGTTTAGTTTTGTGTGTCATTCCTCTAACTAGTTTAGCTCTTGTGCTGTTCTTCACACATCCATTGTGAATAGAATTGTATTTTTTGCATGCTCCAAATAGAAATGGGTTTAGAAACCTTTATGTCTGCAATGCTAATCTATGATTTTAACTGAGCTACTGAAGATCTCTTTGCAATATACAATTCACGATAACAAGATAAAGATGAATTATATGGTACCACTGTTGCAAGTAATCCAAAGAAGATAATGTTTCCTCTCATTAATATTTGATATTACCAAGGCAAAAAGCAAGCAATCAGAATCATTAATTTCTTCAGTACTTAAAATTCTTAGAAAAAAATGCAGATTCTGGAAGGAAATTTCCTTCTTTCTGAAATGCACCCAAGTGTAAACTGGATTGATAGAGTTTATTTCTGCTTTGAAAACATAGGATAGAATTTGTCTTCTTTGGCCAAGTTTCAATTGCTTTCCAATCCTCTTGTCACCTAATAGCTCTTTTTTTATTAACAGTTCATGCCAAAATGCTTTGAAATAGGAAAAAAACCCAAACCAAACCAAGAAATCCAAAACAACAAAGAAACCCACTGATGATGGAAATTATGCTGCGATCCATGATTCCACTGACAGGAAGAGTCTCTACGTCTTTGAAAAATATGTTTCTATATTAAATAAAATACTACACCAAATAGAAGACATTGATGCCACCATTATTAACACAGTGTGATTAAGTGAGAATTCAGTCACTAATGGAAATACACTGTGATCAGCCTGCTGACAGCCCTACAAGACACTGCAACTAGGTAGTCTCAAGTACAAGTGGGTTCTTAGTGCATTGGCCTTTTGTAATCCTAGTCCATGTAAAAGATGTAGGAGCAGCACTGGAACCTGATTCTTGTTGCTACAACTTATCCCTAAATAACCAACATCAAAGACTAAGCCTTAATGACAGAGGTTAGGGCTGCACAAAGCATTAAACAACTAACTTCTTCCAAGCAAGACTGTTCCATTTTTACCAGTTTGATCCGTAGCTGATGTTTCAGCAGTGTTTAGAATTACCTAAAAAGAATGCTCTGCTTCAACAGTTGTAGCTTTATTAAATTTAGCTCATCTAATCTGTCATTTTCAATCCTAAAGATATGAGTCAGTCTAGACCATGAGAAACACACCCAAAAATATTCAGTCTCTGAGAAAAAAATACAGAGAAAAGATACCTCCCCATGTCAGAAAATTCTGAAATTTTTGAAACATCTAATAATTTCCAGTTAACATCTGGCAATTCTGTTGCATGTATACTAAGAGTGCTTCTTGTGTTGTGGTAAAAGTGTCCTAGTTGCTACACCTGCATATAGCTAATTCAGAGATATCTGAGACAATTACCCAGACTATAAGTGTAAGATACTATGGGTGATAGTATGCATCCTGCATCCTACTGATGCAGGAACCAGATCAGAAGGAGGGACACTACTGCTAGAGATTTCTCTGATGTCTGTGTTTTGTGCAGACAATGAAAAGGCCCCAGACTCCTAGGAAGAATATGCAAGAGGCAGGTGTGGGAGAAAGATGCAGACTGTACAGGGAGGGGCAAGTGCCAATTGCCTTGAAGCTATTAGAGAGGAACAAACAAAGAAACAAACAAAACACAAAACCCCAAAGAAATAAACTCCAAAAAACAAAACAAAAAAAACCCCCACCACACTAGGAAGAGACTGAAACTAGACAGAGAGCACAAAGAAGGAGAGAAGTCCTGATCTGAAGCACATCTGAAATGTGGATCTATTAGAGCAATAACCTGAATGATTTCCAGGGGAGGGGGACAAGTTAAATGAAGCTGAAAGTACTTAAGCCTAATCACATGGAGTTACTCCATTCTGATGAGGAGGAAGCTGGGACAGACTGGATGGGAAAACTGCTATCATGACAAGTGTCCTGAAAACACAACTGCTACATGTACTGTTCTTCTAATAAATCTCATTGAGCATTTTTGTGGGTCCATCTTACCCAGAGCATTGGCATATAGAGGTCAAATATGTGTTCAAATTTCAAAGCACAGAGAATATGGAAAATATATGTGGAATATCCAACACTGCTGGAATATAAGTGCAGAATGTGGTAAGAAATTCTTCAACTCCCTGAGACTGAGATTTGCATACATTTATTAAATGTAATTAAATGAATGGTAGATGCTGAAAGGAGGGAAAAAAAACCCTCAAATCCACCCATAACTCAACCCTTTGCCATCAGTGTGAAATGACAGTAATGTTTCCATAGCAATAGAAACCTCTACTCACACTGCATGCCAACTAACACACCCAACTCTTTGACACGACTTTAGCTTGCCATAGCAACCATATTTATACCAGTTTATTGAGGCTAACAAAATTAATTACAAATTATACCCAAGGTGTCATAGTTCTGATTTTATTAATCTCATAATATTTTTATTTATTTGATAATTGAGAGTTTGTAAGGATTGAGAAGGCAAACCTATGAACAAGATCCTGGCTGGAGTGTTGCAGACATTAGTAGAGAGTAGCACCCCAGGCTGCAGGATGTGCATTCTGCAGTAATATGTGTGTGCTGTTGGCAGGACAGCCACCAATCATTTGTGCTCTCTCTACATCACCGAGTGGAAGAGCTGGTGCTCAATGAATTCACACTATTGTGTATATGTAGGTTGTCACGTACAGGAGAACTTGAGGGTTACGTTCAGTTTTGACTTTATCTCAGAATGTAAACCTTTAGGAGGCAGAATTATTGACATGAACAAAACTGTAAATTAGATCCTTTGTTATGTGAAGAGGGAGTTGCCATACAGCATGCATTTCACTGAAAACAAGCATCTTAATCTGGTTTTGGAGGAGAGAGTGGACTGAAGTATCAAATTGCTTTACTTTTAGTTTTGGTTTTTGAGTTTGGTTGGAGTTTTTTGTTCTATGGTTTGTTTAGTATTTTTTTTTGGCACCTATGATCTTTCTTGTCTATCATGTTCTTGTATGAAGGAGAATATTTCATAGCAGTGACAGCCCTCCAGTAAGCCCTCCTAATGTCTCTGATGCAGCAGTCCCAGCTGTTATTTGCATTGTGTTCTCTGAAACTGCAACTGGTAGGGTAGGCTGAAGTTTCACTTTGAGTTTAGCAGATTACTTCACTGCCTAAACCACTTCTGCGCCACTCAACCAACTTCCCTTCACTGAGACTTACCTAGACCATTTTAAGAGACAAAGGTGTTGTTCATTCATTATAATGAGCACTAGTTTTCTCCCAAATCTGAGGAATTCAGTAGGTCATTTGGGTTTACTATGATTCCTTTCTTCATTTTTTTTCAATTCCATGGAAGTTTCTTTAGCTTTTTAACAGAACCACAGCATGATGGACTTTAGAGATCATCTTTCTCAGTCCACTTGCTCAAGAAGGGTCACCTAGAACACGTTGCTCAGGAACATGTGCAATCAGCTTTCAAATATGTCCAAGGATTGAGATTTCACAAGAGCTCTGGGCAACCTGTTTCCTCTCATTATTGTGAGGCTTGCTCACCCTCACAATAAAAAAAATATTCATTCTCTGATGAATAATCCTTCAGGTTTCTCAGCAAAAGGTTAAGTTTCTGTGTATATATACAAGTATGTGTGTGTGTGTATATATATGTATATTTATAGCTAATAGAATACTTGTATAGCACACACTTCCAGAGATAGGGCTTATTTACACAGCAGGTTTTTAGACAAAACCAAATTCTGATTCACTGAAAACTCAATACTCAAAAGCTCTTTAGCTCCCTAAAGCCAGCTAGCAAAGCCTCTATCAGTGGTCTGTAAAAAGTCCTTAGCTATGTCAGAACCATGACAGAACTGGGCAATCATTAGAGCACTGCCCTCAGGATCCTGACCAATGATGCTCTCAGCAGTGTGAGTGTGCAAATGCTCAAGAGGCTCTAGACAATCAAAGACCAGAGAGCTCTGCAGATGGATGTCCTGGATTCTCCAGTCCTCTTTATCATTCTCCATTCCTCCTTATATTCTCCATTCCTCCTTATCATTCTGCCTAGTAAAAAAGTGATTGGAGGTGTCACACCTTTGTGGGGTTTTTTTCACTTTTTCTTTCCAAGATTGCAAAAGGCACCTGATCAGACAAAGAACCCAAAAGTGCATCTATTAAACAAAGGAAGGCAAAGTGGCTCTCCACAGATGAAATTCTGAAGTCCTACTCCAGCATGGTCAAAGGTGGTGAAAGCTTAGATGGATTCAAAAACCGAGTGGACAAAATCACTGAAGATTTAATAATGAGAACTTTTAAATGAAAATATATTCCCATTCTGCTAAACTCTTCCCCCACCACCCCGCCCCCCCCCCAAAAAAAACAAAAAACCAAAACAAACAAACAAACAAACAAACAAACAAACAAAAAATACCAAAAACCAAAAAAAAAAACCAAACCAACCAACAACAACAGGGCCAGAGCACGGAGGTCAGTCAGGTCCAGGGAACTTGGCCCAAGTTGCACAGTACTTGGTCCTAGATTTCTTGCCAGGTATTTGCTCTAGTTCTAAAATATTTTAATAAGTTTTGTGATGGATGGTGGCTGTAACCCAAATAGGGTTACAGTCCTCCTAGTGACGATTTTACTGCATAAAAATGAGGGAGTTCTAGGCATTTCCTGCAGTGCATGCTGCAGTGCATGCTGCAGTGCAGCATGAGGGTTGCTTTGTATACAGGACTAAAGATAGAGGAAAGCTGCAGAGTGCTGGGGTCAGACCTGGTGCAGGCCTTTTCATTTTGCCAGTGGGAGCTGTCCTTGGCACAATATAGTTCTTTTGCATAGTTCTTGTGCACTTTCACAAAGGTAGAGTTAACCTTAGCCAAAACCATACCTCAGGGCATGCTTGCAGTTAAGCATCATGGACCCAACATTCACAGTTAAGCTTGCTCACCAGCCTAATACAAAGCTGTTCTTCTAATGGTGCAAAAGGTTGGTGTTTGACAGAATAATGTCAGGAAGCATCAGTGGCTTCTGGTCCCCTTCCTATAACCTTTCCAAAGGATTTACTATCTACAGAGTACTTAGCTAGATGGACTGTGGTGTGGTTGAATACAGACTCTCTCATATTTTTTTAAGTTGCTCTGGGTGTAGAAACTCTGTTAGAAAGCCTTGTTCTGACAATGAATGAAAGAACTGACTCCAACTGAGCAGTGGCAATTTCTTCCTTTCTACGACCACACTCACTGTACTGTTCTGAACAAATCTGGCAGCTGGCTGAGGTCTTTTGTTCCTGCCTACATCTTTTCTTTTGTCCAATTTCTAGGGCAACCCCGCAAAAGAAAAAGCCTCTGGAAAGCACAGAATCAGCATTAACTAAGTATAATTCATAATTATTCATGGCCACAAATTAACTTGAATATAAAAATTGAGTGTTATACAGAGAGCATATTGTGATTCTATACTTTCCTAAGATGTATAAAAGATGTTAAATTCTTCCAGCCATGACCTTAACACACATGTTTTTTAGCTAATGTTGTTTTACTGTTTGATCCTTGCACTGTGTCTTCCCTGGAGGCCTAAACCATTATGAAGCTGAATGCTGCACCAAGTGTTTTGAGCAGATTTTGTGCTGGTTTGGTCTGGTTATAGTAGCCAGCCTGTTTTCTGTAAACAGTGGTGAAGGTAATTTTGTCTTGTTACCAAATAGAGAAACCTCTTTTCTCCTGAGCAGCTGTCCTGGGATACAGCCCAAAAGGGTGGAGAGGTAGAGGGACTATTCTATCTGACTCTGCCAATATCTCCTCAAAGCAGTGGATCTCCAGATACTTTCAACAGTGTCTTTCCTTGGGTTATCTTGTTGACATGCCAGATACTTGGAAAAGGCCGTTATTTCACCATGACAATGATATAAATATTTAGGTAATGTTTTTAAAGCTCAGACACATCTATAGAGGAAAACACCATAGATTGGTGCAGTGGGTGCAGATTTCTGCCTAGGATGTAAACTATTACACCATTTGGGCTAATTTACGTTGTTGTCCAGTACTCCATGCCCTGCAGAGGTATTGCAAACAGCCAGTGCTTTGGTAAGAAAGGTGTCTTCTTAAGAGGCCATTAAGGAAAGGTCAGAAAGGGACAGAACTATACTAAGGGATATTTATAACAGCAAACAAAAGTAGCACAAATGAAGAAAACAACCTTGAGTGTATACACAGAATTTGTTATTTCAGTTTATATACATGTTTTTTCTGGAGTACTTGGAATCATTACCACCATATTACATACTGCAACATTGAGGCATGGAGGTCATATTACAAATAACTATTAATTTTGAGAATAGTTTTCCTCAGTCCTTAAACCTGTTGAGAAGCCACAAGGCAACATATTTCTTAGGGTTGTGGAAACCTCTGTGTTGTATTTTTCCTGTCTTCTTGTGGTATGTCAGAAGTAGAACAAGCAGGTACACACGTAAACATATATTTCTAACACACATTATTTTTTTAGGAAAAAAGAAGGCTCTATTCTAATTTAATAAATTCACATGCTAGGCACTATTGCATTTGAGGAGATGATTTCATTCTCTGTTCCTTCTCTTGGACATATCTATGGGGTAAACATAAGCCAGACATGAAACTTTCAGTTTTGTTTCAATATGGAGTTACTTTGCCAGGAACTCCCAGAATGTGAGATGATGATTCTTAGATTATTTCAGAGATTTGTATTAATGCAGCAGACCCTCCTCAGTTTCTTGCAAGAAATACGTTAGTACAAGAAGCTCCAATTATGTGTTTCCTTCCTCTTCCTCCCTCAGTGAGCAAGTGGCTCAGGATGACTCTGCATTCAGGATAGAGGCACAATGGAGCTGCGCTGGAAGAAAAACTGGAAAATTTGTAGTATCTGTACTTGCCTTCTGCACTGAACCTGTGAAAGAAGAAGGGAGTTTTCTTAGGAGCAGCTGGCGTCAGACAAGCACATACTGGAAACAGCTGTGAAATTTTCAAAATGCAGGCTGTAACCACAGAAGAAACAGCTGTATGTGTAAATGTGACTTCTCACTGCTCTCTTAAAAATGCATTGGCAGGCTGCACCAGCCATGCAGGATAAAGCAGCACTGGGGTACAACAATGAGGTTCTAAGAGCCATTCCTTTATACTATTTGGTACCACAGCACCTGTGGCTCCTGCTCCAGGAGGATCTTGCAAGCAGAACTTTTCACAAGCAAAACTTTTAGTACAACAGTTTACATCCTGATACCTGATCCATCTTGCAGCATGGGCTTACCTGCAGAAGAGGCAGTGCCCAGCACTGGATCTAACTAACAGCTCCCCCCTGTTCTCACTGGGATGGTATGTGATGGAAAGGAAGGCATGGGTTCCTTAACAGGCTTCATACAAAGGGCTGGAGTGTCAGCCGCTGAAAAGGCAAGTGCCATCTAATTCCAAGAAACTGGTCCTAAGAAAATAGTTTATAAAAATAAAGAAGAGGCTTGATTTTGCTTCCTGTTTTTCTATGAGCCAGTCAACTCGGGGGGGGGTGGAGGGGGGAAAGTGTGACTGACTGGTCTCAGTATGAAAATTCATGATTTAGCATCTCCCAGACAGACCACGGGACTGCAGTGTGCAACCCCAAATTTATAAACAAAAGGCTGTGCCTCACAAAGTCATTAAAATATAGATATCAGTTAATAAGAGAACACTAAGCCTTGGAACTGTAGAACAAGAAAGCTAGGGCTGAAGTTGTAACATATGCTGTTAGAGCAGCAGAAATAGGATAATGACTGATAGAGATGCCTATTTCTCCTTTTTTTTTTTTTTTTCCTAACAAACATTCTATTGGTTCCATTGGGCCTACACAGGGTTTTTTTCAACAGAGAAGTTACCAAGGGTGATCTGCATTTCATGACAGGAAATGTATTCTGAAGCATTACATAATTCCCCCTTGATCTATCCAGCCTTGATATAGTGCATAGCTGGAAGATTTGGCATAAAATATTGAAAAATATCACCCTGATTTCTTATTGAAACTTTCATAAACATTGTTGTGAGAGTTCACACAACCACTGCCACAAAAAAAAAAAATTGAATAGAGAAGAGAGACATAATTCACAACACTCTTGGGGAAACACCAGCATTTTTGTTATGGTTCAGAAATGTAAGATATGGGATATAGTGTCTGGTGTTGTATTTTGGAATTTTCAGAAAAAATATATTCTTACATCATTTGTGAATTTATGTGGGATCCCATCAAATAAATACATTTTATAAGTAATGGAAATGTTCTGGAAAATCATTTGGTGAATGTTTATATATTTAGTATGCAAATGATGGTATCACTATCATTTAGCATTAAATAAATTTAGCTGTTAATCTTGCCACAAAGTAAGCAAAATTATGTTATCTAAAAAATTAATAGTGAACAACTCAAGACCAAAAAATACAATAATGTCAGGTGACAATAAATTCAAGGAGTACTAATATTCAGTTTCCTGACCAGCATATAATAGACTTTGCTTTCAAACCTTCCTGTTGGAAAGATATATCCTCACTCCAATACAAACATTGCTGAAGGAATTCTTCATTTCAGATAAGAGAACTACAAAAGCAAATATTAACCAGTGTTGAGATGTGTGGCATACTTCTCACACTCTTCAGAAAAGAGAGCTCCTGGTGCTAGTAATAGTCTGGGAAAGTGAATTGCTGAGATGGAAAGTAGTGGTCCTGGTAATGTTGTATATTCCCCTTTATACACAGGATTGTTATTTTCAAAGTTTGACCAAGGCAAATTTCCAAAGAAAATATATTTTTTTTTTATTTTAGAAGCCGTTTTCAGCCTCTAGCAAGTGCAAGGTTCATTTATTGTGAATTCTCAGTTATTTATTCCATGAGCATTACTTGAGGATTTGAAGAAAAGAGATTTGACAAGTATGTAAAGGAGCTCTAGACCACAGTAAAAATTCAGTTTCACTTAGATATATTTTCTTCCTTCACTGTGCTGCATACTGCTTGCAATAATAAACCAATAATTAGTCTCACTGACATTGGCTAAAATATACAGTGATTTAATATTCAGTGTGTTAAATCAGACCAGTCAGTACTTTGCAGAATTCAGAACTATATGGCATCAGTTTGGCCTCAGAAATTAGCAGTTTCACCAGACATAATTAAGTGGAGCTGAAATAAAACTTTTTTTCCTCACTGTTTTTGTTAGTAGATATTGGCTCATGTTGCTCTATTGAAAGTGGGTTGTTTTTCAGCAAAGAAAACAGAATTTAAGGGAACAGTGAGACAATGAGAAAGGAACATGGACTTAAGAATGAGGACAGGGTTGGTGTTTAGACTGGATCACAGATAATGTGTTATTGTCCTGCTTCAAGTGCCCTGAGAACACTGAAGGCCACACAGAAAATTCTGTTCCCCAAAGTCCAGACAGGGCCACCTGGGCTATTCAGCATCTTGCAGACCCTGTGGTCAAAAGAAAACATCATGAATTAGCTCTTCCCTACCCACTTTCTTCCCTTAGCTCCAAGGGATGCACAGACAGATAATATATTCTAGAAGCTGCAGAAATGCACCCTATATTTAAGTACATTTTTCAGAGATGACATTTGACATCTCTGTTTTAAAGACTTCAGCTTACAATGACTTTATTATCTCTCTCTATAAACTGTTTCTCGTGTCTGATTGCTCCTCAAAGACCTGTCAGGAATTTTCCTTTTATTTAAAGGTTAAGTTTGTCCAGCTTGACTTTTTGCCCTTTAATTTTTTATGACTTTTTCAGCAAGATTTAGAATGTCCTGGCTGACAAACCCCTTCCATGTAGAAGTAATTGTAACACACAATGGTCAAATCAACTCTCTTGTACTTTGATAATCTGGAAATATTGGGTTTCTTAAGATTAATAGCAAACAGTTTGTGTGCAGCAGCATTTTCTCTTTAAACCCATTTGTGAACCAATTAGTCCTTAACAAGGTCACTAAGCTTGACCCTACTTTAATCAAGATTTTTTTTTCTTTGTAAAGATGAGAGTAAAGAGCCCCAAAAGTAAATACTAGAGCTCTGAGGGCTTTACAGATAGAGGTTTTATGACTAATTTATTTTTTCTATTTAAAGTAATTCAATTTAAGAAAACATTTCTGGTGGAATAGACAAATTGTGCATACTTTTCAACATTAAAACCCATAAATTTTTTTTTTTTTTTTTTTTTTTTTTTTTTTTAGGGATGGAGTTAAAATAAGAAAATCTTTTTTTTAGAGAAAAATAGGAAAAATTTCAGAAGGCCAAGAGGCCAAGGATGGTGTGAGGGCCCTAATCTGGAACCAGGGAATATGTTTTTCTGGACACCCTGTCTCTCCCTCTGGGGATAAAGATGTTTTTATGTGGGTTCAAGTTTGAAAATTTGGTCCCTGTTCCACAAATACAGTCATGGTATGATGCAACTTCTATTTCTTACCATAAAAGGTTAAGTTTGTTCAAACATAATATCATTGATATTGAAACTTGTCAATAAACATAAGGGCATATACTAGCTGTTGTCCCTATCAGAAATATCTGGTTAATTTTTATTAGGATCCTCTTTTAGACAAAGTTTCCCCTGCACATGTAGCCATGGGGTTTCTAGGGGGAAGAAGAGGACAGAATCAGAATAATTTTTTAGTTTGTCCTTCTTTTTCTCTGCTGTACCATGTGATGTTTCTTCAGTCACGTACTGTGCTGCTCTCCTCTCTGTGCTCAGTTTGGAGTGTTATCTGAAATTTCACCATTTATTCTATGGTTCTCTGGGTAGAGCAGACATTAAAGGTGGGTAGTAGCTTGGGTTCCTTATAATATAAAGGATTACAAATTTTCACTACATCACAATGATATAAAACCAAGAAGCAGACATTGAAATGAGAAGATTTAAATTACTCATTTGAGCCTTTCCATTTTATTAATTTTACTATGGCAGCATTTAAACATGCTGTAACTTGTGATTCTTCAATAATTTGCTATTTTATGCCACTACTAATGTGGTGTTTAGACAGGTAGACACCAGACAAGCTGATACTAGAGAACTTCAGCCCTCTCAGATTTTGTAGGAATATTACAGAACCTGTTTTTTGCTTTTCCATCACTATGAGAAACTGGTTACAACAGAATTGTGAGAGGAAATGTTCAGAGGCCATTAAGTATCTAACAGAAGTGGCTGGGAGAAGCATTGCTCCTGCTGCTCTGCTGCCATAACCCAAGTTTGACCTCCAGCTTACCAGCAATTACTGTAGACTTGGTTTCTCTGAAATAGAATTTACTTCTCATACCAAATGATGTAATAGTTTTCTAACACTAAGAAAAGTCTCACTAACCCCTAGACTTGATAAAAATTCCATAGTACTCAAGTGGGAGCTTTCCTTTCCATTTCAGGAGACTTTGGACAGAATTCAGAGAAGCAACCTCAAGATTAATTTACTTTAGAACAAGAAGAATAGTTTAGATGTATCCTCAGAAAAAAACCCCCAATTATTAAATAGCTGAACTACTTATCACCTGCAAGGGAATTCTTTTAATTTTTTCTCATAATTTCTCCATTATTCCCTTCTAGGAAGCTAATTTTACCTCTTATATCTACCTCATGAAATTTAAGATCAAATAAATTCATAGAAAATACATTCACTTGATTAACTAAACAACAAGCAGACACCAGGCAGAAAAAAAACCCAAAAACCAACAACAAAAAACAAACACCAAAAAACCAAAAAACCAACTTTAAAAACTCCTAATGTTTCAGATCATATTAGACATAGGTTTATATCTGCCCCATCCCCTCCCCACCCCCCAGTTTTGATTACACCTCCCCACATTACAGACACTTCCATTTAAGGAAAAGGATAGTCTGAAACTTATTTGCCAACATTTTCTAAATATTTTATAAATGGAATCAGATTATCTTATGCCACTATTAAAACCAGGTTTCTATTATGAATATGAAAGAGAGTGAATGGAATAAATTACAATACACACATCAAATTAAAATAGAGAAATGTAATAATTGAAAGAATTTGGAAAGAGAACTGGAAAGATCTTGGAAAAGGGATTTACATAAAGTATGGAAGCAGCTGGAAAGCAACTTAGAAAATTGTAGTCAAAACCATGTTCACCCTTTTGGGTGATTATTTCCCCTTGTTGTTCTTCATCTGTTTATTGAAGAAGCAAGAGATGAAACAGAAATGCTCACACAGAAATAATAATCTTTACTGGAAAACTGCCATGCCCTCACCTCTCAGCAAAGCCATGTGGTTGGGAGAGAAACTGAAGAAATTGAGGAGGTCACAAATGCTAAGGGTGCTATGAATAAATCTTGAATAAAGCCAATGTTTTCCATCAGGAGTGGAAACAGAAATAGGGATTGTTTACGTTCCAGACAAAAATCATTAACTGAAGATCTGTTGTGTATTTCTTTGTCCTCAGTATTAAGGAAATCAGTTGCAACCACCATACTTTTAGTCAAGTAGGACTAGGGATATTCTGAAACCACAGGAAAAGGTAGAAGAGAAGTGACTAAACATAGAGGCTGAGAGGAACAGAGCTGCCGAGTGTAACCAGGAACATGATGCTTCCATACATGTTAAAAAGGAAGAACTTTAAAGATTACAGACCCATTACAAAGTTTATGTCCTTGCAGAGAGCTGTAATTAGAGAACAGGCTTTAAATAGAAATTCTGAATATAAAAACCTTCACTCCTTCTTGTATCCTCTCTTAGATACTTAAAGCTTTTCTTGGTCTGGGTTTGGGGTATGGTGACCTGTAAGTATTAAGGCACTAGAGGTTTCAGCACTGAATCTAATGCATGGTAACAATGCAAATTCATGGGCTCTATGTCATAGTATTTTCCCATGCATGGCACTTGCCACACTTTAGTCACTTCACTGTTTAACAAACCACAGTTCAAACATACCAACTGAGCAACTAAGTGGGTACACTAGACATAAATCATCTCAAGGGAAGTGGGCACGACTTCTGGAAAGGTGAGGCCAGGATCACAAAACACTGACACCAAGCAGGATGTAACCCTTTGCTTTTGTTCTCCACTAAAAATATAATTCAGCATTTGTGAACATAGAAAGCAAGCAAGACTCGGAGGTTTTGAAGATCCAGTGTATGACCAGCACTCATCTCAAATGAAGGAGTTTCATGTGTCCAGTCACAAGAGCTACAGTTATATTTTCCTCAGCCCACTTGGCTCAAATCCTTTCATTTTTAAATTTTAATAAAGAGTAAGGAACACAAAGAATTTTTCCAATGAAAATTAAATAGTTCAAAATTTGAAACTGGACTTATTTTGATAACTTTCTTCTCTTTCAGATTTAGAAACGATAAGCATTATATTTTCAACAAATATTTTGTTAATAATCCAGTGCCAAATTTGAGTGGATAAAAATGAGGAAATTTTGACCATAACAGTAAAAAACAGTAAAAAACAGTAAAAAACACCCAGCATTTTGAACAGCAAATCTGAATAGATTAACCATGTTTTTCCTTCACAGAATTGTCATAGTGAGAGAGATTAGCAGTACCATCATTTTCAACAGACTGCAAGCCCAGAGGAAGAAACAGCTGCACATTTGCGAAAATGAAAGATCTTTCTGTACAGAGAAAAAAGTACCCAATTCAAATGCATAGTTCAAGAATGCACTACAGGTGAAGGTTTAGCTTTTTAGCTTTTCATTTCATTTGTTCTCTGGCATGTGACCTGAGCTGAACATGTTGGCATAAATTCATCACAGCTTATCCTGTAATTATGCTCCTCACTATAATTGGATGGAAAGACAGCATGCTTTCTCAAGAGCTGCTTTAGTAACAGCCCTTAATGGCAAGCAGAGTGTAATTGTGGGGGAAAAAAAGAGTCAAACTGGAGGGACAGTTTCCGCAGTCAGAATCACTAAAGGTCATTTAAGCAAAGCAAAACATCTCACTATTTGTTTGAATTTAAATCTCCTCTAGTTAGTTGTCCTTGATATCAAAATGGCATCTTATAAAGTGAAGGCTGATATTTCCCTTTTGATGTTTCTCATGTATTTTAAAATGAGATTAGCACTACAGCCTTATGCTGAATAAATAAAGGTGCAAACCTTGAGAAAACAAAACAAAACAGATTAGTCAAGATGCTGCTGGTGACATTATTTTCTTATCCTTGTTTAGTTTAGCCTGAGTCTTACATAAACTGAGTCCTTACCCACAAGTCAGCTGATTCAAAAACTACCAAGGCCAATTATGTACCACTGGCCAGATAATTCCACTTAGCTTTCTGTTGGATGTCAAGCTTATAAAACCACAGATCAGGCCAGGATGTATCCCTTCCTGTTTACTCTCTACTAAAGGCTGGGTTAAATGATTGTGTCTGGATCAAAGAGCATTTTATTTTTCAACATAGGAGATACCACAAAGTCTAATATCTGAGGCCTTAGTTAAACAAGGCTGAAATTACCAGCTTTTCACAGGCTTTCTTCATCAGATTAGACTACATGAGAGATGCATAGAGGTTGCTGATATGCTTTTCTTGGTGATTACACCTTTTTTCCCCCCACATGGATTTCTACTCTCAGCAACACCCAAGACTGGCCAAGCCATGTAGATATTAGTAATAGAGTTACCCATAGGAGCACATCAAGGACCTTGTGTAGGTACAGAAATGCTACAAAGATGAACTCAGGATGTAATTTCTGAAACTACTGTTACAGACATAGTGAGTTTAGGATTAGCCTCCAAGCTAAAGCTCCGAGTTACACTTGCCTTAGTAGAATCACCATCCCTGGATGTGTTTAACAAAAGACTGGATGTGGCACTTGGTGCCATGGTCTAGTTGAGGTGTTAGAGCATGGGTTGGACTTGATGATCTTGAAGGTCTCTTCCAACCTATAAATTCTGTGATTCTGTGATTCTGTGATTCTGTGATTCTTAAATGTGCTATTTCATTTTTTAGTCTTAGGCTTTGCCTAGAGGTCAGACTATTAGGGAAATAATCATGTGGTGCTCTGCTCTGCTGCTATATATTGCCTGTGACCATCCTCAGTTACTCTGGTTCTTCACTGTCACACTGTGTCTGACCAGGTGTCTGACCTCCAGAGTGCCACAACTACCTTGTCACACTGAGCTTTCCTTCTGCCAGCCTTTTGGGGGGAAAGTTGTGGGCACTGACCTCAGAAAACTAATTTCCTGGCAGCAGATCAGCTCATGTACATTTACTGTCCCTGAATGTGGCAAAAAAATTCACTGCTATTTAAGAAAGCAAAATTTGAGTTTCATGACTCTGCATAAGCTCCTGCCAGGATACGTTGCCAGTGTTTGGCTGCAAAAGGTGTGCTGAGGCTAGGAGATATGGAAACAACTGTTCCCAGTGGGTAGCAATGTGTCTCAGTAAATCAACAAGGATGGAAGAGACCTCTGCCTTTCCACAGTTGTTAGGTGAGATATGATAGCACACACTTCTGAAATCCACTGTACTGAACAACTCAGTGAATGGCAATTCAGCTAGAATGTCCCAATAATGGATGGAATAGGCAAAATATGAACATAAAACAGTATTTTGAATAGTTTTTGAATATTATATTTTGGTGAAATATTAATAATGTGACTTGAAGGTCTTATTACACCATCTTTAAATGAGAACACATGGATGGGACAACTCACCAAGGTGTTATTTCACTATTGGCAGCACCAAACAGTGTGTGGCCACTATTTTGGGGTTGGCAAGCCTCGTGCTGATGGTGGGGTCATAACAATTTGAAGGCAGTGAATGTTATTCTCTCTTCCATGAAAAAGAATGGACTTTGCACAGAGGACCTGCCCAAGCTACTAAGGGGGAATATTAAGGTGCATTTCTCTTCAGCTCTCACACTGCAAACCACTACACAAGGCTTTGGATTGCTTGGAGAATTCATGGACCTCTAGCTCACTACGCTCCAGAATCACCATCATGATCACTGTCAAAAATTTTCAAAAGGCATTATGAAAATTAGGATATTTGGCTGGTAGAAACACAGTTAAGAAAGGGGCAATTCCTGGAGAACTAAGACAGGTGCCTTATATTTATACTTACATTTATATGCAATACTCATGCACGTATCAAATAGTATTTTTCCCTCAGCTTTATTAGAGCTTATTGATGTTAAAAAAGCATGCCAGCTGCTGAGTTAAAGTGAAAAATCCCAACTTTGGATAGTTTCCTATCAGCCTCAGTGACCATAACTATCCCCAGTATATGTTTTACAGATAATTTTACTCAGAATTTGAATTAAGCTGATGCTATAATGTGTCTCTCTCATTATCTACATTTATGTCCACATCATTAGACAGGTTTTTTATGTTCTCCACTTCACGTGACAGTCCATGTTTTCCATGTAGATATGATTGGGACAGAGGAAACTGATAAGTATCTGTTTTCATGACCTTTTTCCTGATTGGTGTAGGTTTAAGAGAATATAAACTACTCTTTTCTTAGTAAACATTGTTCACATTGCTTTTTCAATCTGGCACTAAAATTTCTGCCTGTTTACACATTTCTCTGCAGAATTATTCTGCAAAAATGAAATTATCAGCCAAATGTGTAAAAAAATTTGTTGGGTTAGGGAAGGGTGGGAGACCAGTTATTGATTGTGAAGGTAAGAGTGGTGTTATGAGTCAGGCTGCTACAGTGTTAAATGATGTTGCATTGCTGCACATTCCAAAGCAAGAGAAAGCAGCAGCTTGAGGATGTGGGAGATGAACTCCTAGTTATCACATGGATTTTGTGATGATTTTTCAGATGGATAGCATGGTGGGGCTGCAGGGGCAGCACAAGAAGGTTTACAGATGGAAGATACCTTGGAATTCACTTCTGTTACTGGATGCTGTGGCAGCTGGTATAAATTCCTTTATATTTTTCTGACACCATGAACCTTGTGAAAAAAAGAGTAAGGAGTTAGAAAAAGATCAGTGAAATATTTACAATTGCTGTAAGGAAGCTATGCAAATATTTTGCAGTAGCATTTGTAAAAACAGCAGCAATTAAAGACTTATGTCCTGATTCTTTCAGGTTTTCCCTTAAATACTTGGCTGCCAGAGAAGTAGTCACTGGTAGCTGGTCACAGTTCTAAATTTAGGCATATACTTGATGAAGTCTAACTTTAAGGGAGTTCATGGTCTTCTGAAGATTAATCAATTCATCAGAAAAAAACAGCAGCTGGAAAGAAAAGGAAATTCTTTTCCCTGACTTCACCCTTGTTTCATTCTCTGCAGTATTGTGTAGCTCTCTTACTGCACTCCTCACACAGCTGCTTAGATCTCCCAGACCCAGTGCATACATTGTTCTTCCAGAACTTGAGTTTTGCACCTCTTTTTTCCTCACTTTGTCTCAAAGCTGACCCAAGAGTCTGAGGTGTTTGTGCCATAAAAGAGATGCACTTTGAGGCATAGGCATTCATGGGGTTACAATTCTAAATAAAATGCTGTAAATCTGTGGAACCCAAAGCAGAAAAGATGCTACGTGGGATATGAAATTCTTATCAATATCATTGGGACATCTGTACGTACACATGGTTTCTCAATCAGAGAGATAATGAGGTGAAAGCTACTCCCTGGTCTGCCCAGGACCTCCATGGGGTGTCTTGGTTGTCAGATGATATATTTAAGCAGTCTGCCTTAAGGAGCTGCTCTTCAAGCTGCAACGGATGTGAAGCAAAGGCAAAATGTTGCAGTTGGAGCGTGGTGGTGCTTAGATGTGTAACTGTTCTACTTTGGGAGATAAGCTGTTAACTTGAAACACGTCTCACATCTGTGACTTGAGCTGCAAATGCACGAGGATTGATTTAATGAAGGAGTTTTCCTGAAGCTGCTGCATGAATCTCAGGGTGTTAGCAACACATTAAGGTCAGCTACATCCAGGAAAGTTATGCACAAAAAATAAATAGAAAGCACCTAGGCTCAAATTATCCTGTAGCGGGGGATAAATTTTTCAGGCAGCAGCATGCTGAGGTCTGTAAAGGCATCTGAATGTGCTACACATGAAAAAGACTGCTTTATAGATCATCAAAAACTTTAAAAAAATTCTATATATGCAACATGAAGAGCTTTATTTGAGAAGAATTTTTTTGCTGTCAATATTTACAATACTTTTTGATACTTATGAAAAAAAAATTACAATTGGTAGATTAATAATAGAAAGAGGGAATATGAAAAAAAGAAATATCCACTGGTCATACTTGGTGAGGTGGAGAATTTCATCTTCAAGGAAAAATAAGGGATGTCTTCATGGAAAATTTAAAAAAAAAAAAGCCAGTCATATTTTCAGAAAAATTATCTGAGCTGTAGAAAATTTTTCTACTTGAAGTGAGAAAAAAAATCTCCCTGTAAGGAGTCTAGATTAAGGGATCAGTGAAGAAAGAACATTTGGAAACAAGCAGAAAAAATTATATAGAAAGAAGTAGTCAGAAAGAATAGGCTACTCTAAAGAAGGGCCCCTGGAACCTGGATCTGTCTCGCTGCTATGCAGCAATGATTTGGTTGCTAATTATTATTTGATAAAGGCACGGACAAGAAAGAGTCACTCTCATAAAAGATTGCCTTGCGGGTGCTGAGCTTTGCTAACTTTTCCATTTTGCATCCTGTGCAGTTCTCTTGACCAAGGAGAGTTTCCTATCAATCATTTTCTTGAGTTTGTGTTCCCCATGCAAATATGTAGGTAAACAGTTGAATGGATTGACACCAGAGAGAAAATCTGTAAGACACCCGACCACAGGGGCAGCTCCTGGCTCCAGTCTCTGGTCCCACATTAATTTCTCTCACTTACATCCAGCATAGGCTGTGAGCAGCAGCAAGAGCAGCAGGTGCCCTTTTCAGTGAGCCTTACTAACCAAGTAAAAGCCTCTGGAGACCTGGCCCTAGTGGCACAGCACACCTGCACTGTAGCATCGAGTGCAACATGGACCTGTCAGGCATCAGGTCAGAATGTCCCAGCAACCTGAGCATCTGAGTTTGCACCTAAGCCAGACTTACTAATGCTGCTGTCTTGTCTGCCAGGAGGATATTCCAATTGAGTGCAGCATTTGATGGCAAACAGCCCTCTCAGGGTTGTGCTTCATTAGTTGCACAACCAAACTGTTGTTAAACTTCGTCTTACCTGAGGGGAACTCGGTTTCTCAGGAAACATTTAGCTGTTATCCAGGAAATTAATGTTTTTCATAGTATCTGAATAGCCTGGGGGAAACAGAGAATTGGCTTTATTATTTTTTTTTTTTTAACTTTGCATACCACATCTTTGTTTTTGCAAAGTGAAGAACGTGACAACTGAAGAGGTAAAAACAAGCTTTCATTCCTGGTAATCATAAGTGCCTCTTAACTCCAGTGGGTTATAAACAACTGATGTTTGTTTAGTAGATGTGGTTTGAAAAGAACAAGACTTCTGGAATTTTCTTAATGAAATATTGCTCAAGAAATTTGTACTTCAACTTTTCATGTAACTTAATTCATTTTACTTTTTGTAAAAAAACCTATTCCGACTGATCACTAAAAATTTTAATGTCTATTAAAGGACTTTTCTAGATACTTTAAAATATATCAGTTATTAATCCCAGTTTCATTTTTTATGGGTCACTGAAACTTATTCTGCAGTTAGCAAAGTCTTATGTCTGTTTTTTAATATAAAGTCCTATTATTTTTAATTGTCTCCAATTACTTACAGGGAACTTAAGAACACATTATGTTTCATAATGCTGCTTGTGTACCTGTAAAAGTTTAGGGAAAACTGTATTGTTCTAAGTTTGTTAGCATGAAGTTAAGACTGACTGACCTTTTGAAATCCATCAATCTAGATCAGAATTATTTCCATTACGAAAGGTGTGTTAGAGAATCATATAATTGTCTGAGTTGGAAGGGACCTTTGAAGGTCATCCAGCTCAGTTTTCATCTGTTCTACCAAAATAAGTAGATATTTTTATACACATTCATCTTAAGACAACAAACCATTCTGATTTCTGTGCACATTTTAAGGCTAATTGCTCCAGCACAGGTCTGTTTGAAGTTATAAAAGATTAAATGGTGGTAGTATCAGACAAAAGTAATTACTGGCATAATATTCATCTGCCTAGCTAAGATCAACAATAAACTACTTCAAAAATTCATTTCCTGCTCTATTTGTGCATCTATTAAGTGGTCTGCAGCTTATTTCAAGACATTATTAGATTATATTAATGAGTGCACATACAGTCAAACACTGCAGGTTTGTGTTCAAGTGTATTAGCAAAGAGTGCCAGTGTACCTTCTATTCCATCCAGTCTGTTATGCTGCCTGTACCCAGAACTGAGCCTTTGGACTTTTGCCTTCTACAAGTGAAAAAAACCCCTTTATATGTAATTATGTAGAAACAAATGGTACCCACTTTCAAAATAATATAGATTTTGTTTTCACAAAAAGTACTCTTATTTTACGTAATGATTTGCTGTGTTAATTTCATAGGAGATGAAAACTTTAAATTCCTATGTTTTACCTTAAAAATAAAACTTTTAGCAGGACATCAGCCTTTCTGTTTGTGCCTGCTATATTCCAATTATATTAGTAAATAAAAAAAATAAAATATAAAATGTTCAAACCACAGACACGAAAACATATAAAGGAGGAAAAAATTGTTTTTAATCTTAGTATGATGTAAAAGACTTCTATGTTACCACAGAAAGAGAAAATACTACTGATGAGAACCCTCCACCAAGATAATATATAACTAATACAGCACATCATCTAACTATCACTCTGTATCATAAATAATCTTTGGCCAATCTTTGGCCAAAGTAGGCAATTTGTAAATGCTCTTCCTTCCAGAAACCATGCCTGGGACCTTGGGCAGAGTGGCCATCAGTCCATCCCCTCTTCTAGTGCACTTGCTCAATGTGTCAAGTGTGTAAGTCAGCTGTGATCAGATGCAGAAAGAAATTTAAGGACATATTTTTCAGTTCAGATATCTAGTCTTCAAAGATGAAGATTTGGCCTTTGAATTTGATTTGGTCTTTGTTTCTCACAATCCAAATCTATATTAGTTGACAAAAAATTAAATTAATTTTCACCAAATAAAGTCTGTTTTGCCTGTGACTGACCATGGTACATGATCTCCCTATCTTTTCTTTGATCCCTAAGCATTTTCTTCTCTCCTGTCATTTTCTCTCCTGTTGGTAAGGGGGTGTAAGAGAGCAGCTGTGCATGTGTCTGGCAGCCAGACATCAACCCACAACAGTCTCAAGGTTCAGTATCTCTTAATCTAGGACCATATTCCATACAAATAACTCGATTTCCAGGACCTCTTAAAAAAAATTATTTCCAACTGGGTGTTTTCCCTCCCCCACCAGAAAATGCTGTATTTACAGTTAACCCTCTGAATTGCTTTAATCAATATATTTAACTACAAGTTAACTAAAATGAATCCTGTATTTTTAAAAAAAACCCTATCTTATTGTTTCTTTTTGAAGCAAAAATTCTTCAAGCATTAAATGTTTTACAGTTGCTTTTCCTGCCTCTTTATTAAATAAGTGTAAACATTCTCTAGATCTCTTTGAAAGGCAGTATCTTACAGCTGACACAGCAACAAGCTCACATTTATAGCTTTAATTATTAGAGGTAGTTTGTAAAATTCTAAGGCATTAACTTCTTCATAGTTGGAAGTCAGTCATCCTTTTTGTTAAGTAAGTGCAGAATACACAAAAACTGTCTTGTGGTCTGTCAAGAATAAGGCACAGTGGATGGTCACTGAACATTTCAGAAAAAGGAAATAATGTGATAAAAGTACACAGCCAAAGATATTTCTGTTTATATATTTATCTGAATATCTACTGTTAAAAGTCATAGTCGTGTGTTTAAAACAACTGTTTTCCACAGCTGTTTTCCACAGCTCACCTAATCTGTATGCTGACTGAACATTTAAAAGCACAGAGTTTAACATTTAGCTGCTATAAAAATGAATTGTGTGAGGGTAATAATTATGCTAGCAAGTCAGAAAATATCACTTCTAATTTTGTCTTACTACAAGCATTATGTGCTACCTTAGGCAAAATACCCAATACCATCATGTTTCCCTTTCTTCACACAATATCTGAATAATGATCTTGACATGGCATATTTATTTGGGAGACTTTGTTCAATTTGAAAAGCAGTTTGATATTCTTAGATAAAGAGGATGATTTGAGTAAAACCAGTTTTCTCTGTAGTAATAATGACTCCTCTGACAACCACTGCAAAAAGACAAAGAATGCAGTAAGAATGGAATTGTAGAAGTTCAATGAATTTCATTAAAAAGATTTTTGCTCTGATATTTCAGAGGTCACAATTCATCCTTCCCACGTAGTTTTTCTAGATATCCTTGGTAAACCTGTTGAAGGTACACTACTAGTAGTGTCCTACTTTCACTTCTCACCTCACAAGGTTCTCTTCAGACCCTATTATTTTATGTTAGCCGTGTCATTTGGTTATGCAGTCTGCTTGGTGGCTCTACATTATGTATGTGACTTTTTCAGCAAATGCAAAGAAGGATTCTAGTAAAACACTGAGCAGCTGTGTCCTACATAGCACATGTATTTGCTGAAGATAAATAGGAATTATGCATTAGAGAAATTCTTGTATAAGAAGATAGGTATACTGGTAGACTGGTTGACAAGAGTATAAACTGTCTAAAGTGAACTATTGTAACTAAATTCTGAATCAAGTTCTTCTGCTCCTATGACATTGGTCACCAAACCTGCGAGTGGTAGTTCAACCCCTAGAAAAAGGATCAGTGACCTACTATAGCTGTTATTGTCTAGGAGATTTTTATATCTGTTTCTTAAGAGGCCTATCTGTTGCACCAGGCTGCAAATGCATCAGGGCATTGAACAGTTTTGATCCAGCATCACTTCAGAAGGATAGACATAGCTGCACAGCCAGCCATGTTCCTGCCTCTCCTTGCTGGGAAGCCCTGCATCATCATCCCTGACAGCTCCAGCATGGCTCACTCCACTGGGCAAACTCCAGCTGAGCTCAGGTGTGAAAGCTGATGTCTGGGCCTTGAGCTATGTAACTGCTTATTTCTGTGACTGGCAATGGTACGTTACTGTCGAATGCATTTGGCATTCATGAGACTTTCAAGTTCATAAAGAAACACCTAGTATCCCAAAAGTAAAGGAGTTGTGCCCTAAAGTCTGGGTTTTAGCAACAGTGACAACATCTGATTTTCCCTTTTGTACATGCTGGTAAATGTCTATGTTATTCCCACTGGTAAGTATATGATATCTTTATTTATAATTAAGTATCTGATAACAATTGGCATATAGCAATAACTTTAGGAAATACTGAGGCTCTCTTGAGTAAAATGAGTTTTCTGTGTAGTAATAATGATTCCTCTGACAACCACTGCAAAAAGTATGCAGTAAGAATGGACCCTCTATAGAGGGTCAGAGTGTTAATATTCTGGAGTAATTCTCAGTGCTACAAAATATTGATCATTGTACAACCTCTGTTCTCACAGAGTACATTAAAAACACCAATTAGACCACTGCATGGGCTGGGTTAGATTTTTTAACTATTAATTTTGGATACTATAATAAAAAAAGAATGGGAGGCAGACCAATTTTTCACTGGGACAGACACATAAACCTACCATTGGAAAGAGGGTAAGTTTGGATTTGGGACCCACAAAAACTGACTTCCCAGCCAGCTGTACAGATCAGATATCATTACCCACACATGAATGGTTAGACAGTGATGTCATGACACATATACAAGTATCCATGTTAGAACCACTCCCCAAGAACTTGCATTCATATTTTACACAGAGTCTATAAGTCCTGTCTGAAGCACATAATTCTGAGACTTAATTTTAAATTTAGTGGTTTAAAAGAAAACCATGATTTTAAAGTTATTGCTCTCGCAAGAGCCATTGTCAAAGCACTGTGTGCTAAGTCCTGTAAAAACTGATTCCAGAAATGAAATTGTTCCTCCAAAGCACCTGCCTATAGACTAAAAGAAAATGTCTTGGTTTGGAAAGACAGGTATCTGCCAGGAAAAGCTGGAGATTCCCTTGGAATGGAGAATGTAAACCCCTTACCCCCCCCAAATTATAATTTTCAATTAAGGGCTTTCAGGCAAAGATTTGGGAATAGGAATAACAGTTCTTTACTAGGAATATTAACAATACAAATGTAGTGGAAAAAACCAACCAAACAAACAAGCAAACAAAAAACCAACAATCCTAGAAACCCTGACAGAATCAGAGCTACAACCTGACACCCTGTTGGTCAGGGTGTTGGAAGCAGTCCAAAAGTGAGTCCTCCTGGAGTAGCAGATGCTGTTCTGTTGGAGCAGAGATGATCCTGTAGAAAAGGGTCCAAGTGGGTGAGAAGGGTCCAGGCTTCCTCCAGGCAGCCGGTGGAACTAGATACTTTGTGTTTCTGCATCCCAGTTTTTATCCAGGTAGGAATGGTTGGCTTGCCTACACTGGGTGGAGTATCTCACAATGGAATATGTCCTGTCCTTAGTGAGCCTTAATGGTCCATTAGCAGAAAATGTCCCCCTGGAGGGAGGAAGGGTGGTGAGATAAGAAACACTGCCCCACCTGGTTTGAACAGCTGGCCCATTATCAGAAGGCACCCGCCCCCCTCCCCCCAAGAGTTACAAGAGATAAAGAAAAAAAACATCATCTCCCCAGCTGCTTTCAACAAATGAAACAGAATACACATTTTGGTTCCATAACCCAAGACAGAGCATATGTGTGAGGTGTCAGAAACAATGAGAAGACAGAAGTCTCTGAGTATTATAATTTTGAGGACCAAGCAATTTTGGACCAGTTGCAAATATGGTATTTTTCATAATGTAATTTATGATCTGTAATAGTACAATTTTTTTTTCTTCAATGTGGATTTCTTATGAGCATTTGTCAAAGAAAACAAGAAACTTTGAAAAGGGAGATGAAAGAATAAAAGAAAGGTCTTGTGAAAACATTTAAAATTTTTTGAAAACTTTTCCAGTAAGTGAAGGGCCATACAGTCCCTCCAGGCCTGAAACACTGATATTTCCATGTTTCCATCCTGTTCAATGATACATGGATTGTAAGTGGTTATGGCAAGATAGTCATGGATGAATAATTTTTTATCATATTTTAATGAAGGTAAGGAAATATTTTCAAGGGCATGACTCAAGATTATACTCCAGTTTTTAACTGGTTCATTTAAGACTAATCATGTACTAAACTATGCTTCTTTTGAGATTCACTTCCCTATATTTTCTAACAATGTTTTTTCTCTTCTGTCCCTTCATTTAGAGAAAATGAGCCCTGAGAGGCCTTCCTGATTGTGAGAATATTGAGGGTAATCACCATCAGATTACTGCAGCCAGGCGAAACTGAGACTACCAAGGGAATAAGGCAAATATGAAACTGATCTTGGATTACAAATAATCAGAATCCACCAGAGCTCTAAGCATTGGGAGGCATCTGCTATTCATACTTGCTAAGCAAGGGTTGACTGAGTTCAACACTCATCATAACTGCTGGCTTGCAACACTGGAAAAACATGCAGCAGACATTTCTTCTCTGATTCTGTATTTCTCATGTTTCTTCCCTCTTACCTAATGCTATATTCTGCAAGTGAACCTCTAAGACACAGACTGATTGAGAGAGATGTGGCTCAGACTGTACTGCAGCAAGCAGACAAAATTTACGTGTCATCCTGGTTCTTATATGTGTATGTGGGGCCTCTGTCTACTATTTGGTACCATAAGTTGGTAGCTAAAGGAAGAAATAACATTTCTATAAATGGGGGAAAAAAATCTGTGAAAGATTTGCATTCGCATCCAGATGGAATACACATCTGAGACTAAAATGTGATAGGAACACAGGAATTGCCATGGTGGACCAGTGTAATGGCCTACTTAATGCAATATTCACTCACTGACTACTCACTGGTCAGTCAAGTAGGTAGAAGTTGCTCTAGAACAGTGCAGCTGAGAAAGAGAAATCAATATGATTTTTTCTACATAATGATTTATTACCCAGCCAGATGTTACTGAAGGCCATTATTACATGTTTAATTTGTCGCAAAGGTTGAAGGTGATAATCTCTGTAACTGAAAAACTGGGGTTTAGTGCTCACTTCCCAGCTGTCATTTTTGCTGTTTTTTCATCACCTCAAGTGGGATTCTTGATAGTGATGCCTGAAAATGGATTTGGAAACCACAGATCACCTGGATAATGCACTAAAAGGCTATTGCCTTTCAGGCACACAGAAAAATGCCGCATCTCATCTCTTAGCATCTACTAGAATGTGATTTAAGCACTTCCCTTTTTTGTCTATTTCATCTCAGACTTGAATGGCAGCTGCTTTCCCCAGAAAAGCCTGAAATAGAAATTAATGTTGTCTCATCTGAAAATTACTTCAATTCCCACCTAGGTATTGTAAACCTCTGACTTCAGCAGCTGAGAAGCTGAGAAGACATTAGCTGCTTAAATAAGATCACAACTGAAATCTAGAAAAAAAGTGCAAAAGGTTAATAAGAGAAATATTCCAGCCTTAAGGTCTGGTAATTTTCCAGCTGCCAGGACCTGCAGCATATTGAAAGGTGATATACTTTGCTAGAGGATGTCTCTCCTGTCAGTGTTGTGCAAGTGCAGCTGAGAAGACAGAGAAGGTGGAATAGGGACAATTCTGCATAGGCACTTGGGGAAAACTTTCATTGTCTGGGCAAAAGTATATTTTCTGAAAACAGGTTGTTGTGCCCATAAAAACAGTACCCATTACTGTACTCATTCACAGATAGAGTTCAGATTGAACAGGATGGAAGGAAACACTTTCTGGTGTGACAAAGCAAGTTGTGAAAGGCTTTGGCATGTGATGAGTGACAGACATATCAGGAGAGCTGCTGGTGAAGTGGCAGCAAGGGAAAAATGATACAACCTCTTCTTACCATGGCACTGAAGGTTTACTGAAACAAATCACATTCTCTCTAATTGTGCTCAAAGAGGGTCAGTAGGCCTCAGATTAGCCAGGACTCTGAGACAGTGCATTATCTCTCATAAATATGAATGGTAGCATTCTCACAGCATGATCATCCAGACCATTCTACTGCTTTTATATTTCAGAACATATTTATATAGTCCTATTATGCACTCTGTATTAGGAGAAATCAAATCAAAGGAAAGAAGGGCTATGTCAGACAACATTTCAAAAGTAAATGTTTGGATTTAGATTTAAGATTACTCATTGCCTATCATCTGCTCTAAATATTAGAAAGCACTCTTGAAAAGTGAACATTTGAAAGTATAATCCTGTTAGTTCTCAAGGAGCTCTGAAAAATCAAGAAACACATTCCTGATAAATTACCAGATAGAATCAAGAGAGTACATCTACAGAATTGACTTAATACACCAATATTAGGGGAAAGGAGGTATCAAAAGTCCCTCTAATGCATGAATGTGTTGACAGTACTGTTTCTATGGGCCAATTTGCAGCCAGATCCAGCGATAACACTTCAGAAGCTTATGTAAGATCTTCTGTTACTCTGAGGGAAGAATAGAAAGGGACCAGGCCATAATATTACATTGAATCACTTAAAGTATAGCAACAGCTGTACATAATTAATGTCCCAAGTAAGTAGCAGCTACATAGCTACACTAGCACTGTCTTTAACACAGGTAGTCAAGACTGCAGATGACTTTTCCAAAACACCAATAAAAACAGTTTGATTTCATCATCACTGCTCTCTAGACCTGCTGCTAGAGGTCAGGTGTTAATTTGACTGAAACAAGCACACATTGAGGTTCAATCCAGCACATAAAAATGTCAGGTGAAGTTTCAATTTAGCTAGGCCTAAAGCCTCATCTTAGGCACATAAAAAATTCCTGCTGAGTCCTGTGACACTGCAAAGTTGCTCAAAGTTGAGCAAGTTTAAGCCACTTTACAGAATTCACACTTTAAGTTCTATGTGATAACAAAGCTGTTGTTAGAAAAGAAAAAGGAGGAATAAAAAAGAAGCTTGGTTCTGTTATACATTGCATATGGATTTGTAAGGACCCACATGATCTGCCAAACTGGGGAAAACACCGACCTGGATTAGTTTAATGGGCTCAGTTGTCTAGTCATGCAACAGAAATAGCATAGCCAAAGGAATGTTAATGTCTCTGACCTAACTATTTTCTTTGTTGCAACATCAGCAAGGTGCTACTGAAATAATCTCAAAGGTATTTTCAAAGGAGTGGGGTGATGCTGTTTCAAAATCTCCTTAACAATGCATTTAGAGTACCTATGAAGAAACCTCAGTGCTAACTCCTGGAACCACACCTCTCTATCAAATACCAAAGTATTTATACTTTTTTATAATAATAATTAAAATACAAAAATGACTTTTCAGTAATAAGACTTGCATTAAAAATCTTACAGTCATCTTCTATTTTTTATTATTGGTATATGTATGATTTTAAAGGAGCCTGGAACCGAAATTAAACTGTTGTTGTGAGATAGTTCCCATTTAGTTTCTAAATAAATGTTTGCTCTGCTTACAGTCTGCATAAAATTTTAAGTAATTTTTAAATATATGAAACGTGTACCAGAACAGTGGTTTTTAATGTAAATATTTTAGTTTACTTCAGTGCTAGATCTCCAACTTATACTAACATTAAATTAAAAGGAAAGAGAGTGTTTTTTCTGAGTCACTGACTGATGTTAAACTGGGACAGACTTTTTAATATCAGCTGAGCTAATTGTAACTTTGAAATCTAAAACTGCTATAAACTCTCTTTTCCATAACACAGTGTAAAGAAGTTATGAACAGTTGTTAGAACACACAAGTCCATCAAGAAAAACTGCATTGAGATGAGGGCTGCTGGATTATAGGACAAATTTTGAAAAGATCGTTTTTTATAGGAATCAACAAATCCTGTAAAACTGTCCAAATGGAAGTTTTAAAGCTATGAGACTTCAAAAGACACATTCATAGACTAATGCAGAGAATGACTTACACATGCTGTAAATTCCAAAGCCAACTGATAATTTTTGTTCTTCATCAATCTACAGTTTTTGACTCTATATCTGTAGCAGCGACTGTAACACTCACTACAATGAAGACACTACTTATGAAAAATGCAGGGTTTTTCCTGTTGATCAGCAGAGTCTACTATGGCAGCCCAGATCATGGGCCAGGAAACTATCATCCTCATTTCCATGAAATGTCCTATGTACTTTCTTTTTAAGAATGTTTTAAGTTACTTGAAACTTACAATTAAAATGTCATCTGATGTTGTAGTCTGAAGATATTGTAGAAAGTATGTAAAGGATGGGAGGAATGTAAAGGAAAAGCAAATGAAATTAAGTGTTTCTTTGTTTTCATAGCTTAAAAAAAGACCTTGTAGATTTCTGGCTACCCAGGAATTATTTTAGAAGAGGTCTGACAGAAAGAACAAGTTTTTTTTTCCTAAGCTGAATACTTAAGTGAGGTATTTTAGGCAATCTGATAATTCCTCAGATTTTAGGGATTTTTATTTAAATTCTATTTATGCAGATTGCCTCTGAATTTGCACAATTATAGAAAATAGAGAAAGGATTTTTACAATTATATTTCAAGCCTCTTTACCTAAAAAGTTCAAATTATTCTGACCTGCAAAGCATAATATTAATTAAAGTACTGAAGGTGAATATTTTAAAATGTGTGAAAAATACCTGAGTAAAATTCGGCTGCGTGCTGAGCCACAAGCCATTGCATCTGTTAATCAAGTACACACAAAAATAATGCTAAATATTTAACTGAGGTATATGTGCCCTTTATAGATTTCATGCCACTATTTGTGAGGATGTTTAAATAAAGGACTGACTAGTCTGACACAATACAAGTTGACCAAGGTGAGGAAGATCAAAATCTAAGAGCCAGTCTGTAAACATCAAGATGACATCTGAGACCAGGTACCTCTTATCTGAATGTCCAGCTTCTGCCAGTTTGTAAATTTGCATGTTTACAATTACCTCCCTTTCCTAAGAGCATCCTTTCACAGTACACATATAAAATACAATATTATGTGTGTATATAAATAATATAGATACAAGCATAGTACAAAATTAAAGAAACCTTTCCTTTTGCTTTCCTTTCTTTCTCTCCCTTTCCTTCATCACACTCCCTGCTATGGTTCTTTTGACTCTGAAAAGTGAAACTGCTTAATTTTCTAGAGGGCTTGAATTAAGGCTTAATGGTATTAGGTGTGCGCATTTCTTTTAAAGAATCTAAATAACCCACTTCCTGTGGTGGGCATGAAGTATGTTATTACTTCCTAATCAGAGTCAGTCTGTTTAGAATACTGTTATAGAAGAAGGAAATAGGAGACTTAAAGATCTGTATTTTTCTAAATGAAGGTTTACTGCTCTGCAGATGAGTTGGAGAAAGAGATATTCTGAGAAGTCAAGATGAAAAAGAGGAGAAGGCAAACCTGCATAATATAAATGGTTTTTGTCCCTTAAATCTGGTTTTGTGTAAATATTATAAAGGAAAGTTATTCAGAGGAGCAAGACTCAATCCAGTATTTTTCGAACATGTACCTGAGTGCAAATCACAGTTATCTTCTCACTGATTAATTTCTGATTAAGTTGCAAAAAAAGTAATGGTTAATGGCTAATAACATGAAAATATTAACTTTCTCATTCTAGATGTGTTTATTATTTACATATCTGGCTACAGAGAAGGATGAGTTTCTAGTATGTGCAGGCAAATCAACTGTGGTCTGCCAGTGCAAGGGAACTAGCACAACTTCCATATGTAGTGAAAATGAGTGGATTTTCCAGGATGTGATACCCCACCGGATGTTTACAAGAAGAACAATGAATTAATCTAAAAGTTACGTTTTGCATTTTCCACCTAATTGTTCTCAAGCATCTATTTTTGCAACTAGTAAATTGCAGATTTAAAAAATGAAAGAAACAAAGAAACAAAGACAAAAACACCAATCCATCTTCCTCATCCCTCCCCCTTCCAAAGTAAAACAAAACCACAACAAACCAGAAAACACACAACAGTTTAGAAAGCTTTTTGGATGACTTTTGTCTTTCCACGTGTAAGCAGACTGCTATGGCTCTGTTAACCACATTTCCATGTTTATGTGAAATACTTTTTTTGTGTGAACAAAGCGGAAGAAATGGTGCAAGAAACATTGAACCAAGCACTTTGCTAAATGAAGCATAGCCTAGGAAAGCACTGTGAAAATTACTCAAACAATGCAGGTAATTTCTATTATACCACACCTTTGTTATTCCAATCCCAATTGTCTCTTGAACAGAGCAGTCAAATTGCATCATATTTTGCTAACAGACTGCATGCCCAATAGACGAAGATGAGATCAGACTCTGGACATTTGTCCCAGGTGTTTTTTGGTTTTCCATCTCCAAGATATCCTCATTTTCTGAGTAGTCAATCATTCACTGTAACTATTTCACTGGTCAGAAAATGAAGCAGAAAAAACCACGAATCTCCAGGCTTTTTAGACCTTTCTACCAGAATGAATGCATTAGCTATGCAGTGGGATTCTCAAACACAAACTCTTGGACAGGACTGCTAAATTTAATTCATTTGACTAACACAATCAATCTTCTAGTCCAGCTTTACAGTACTGGACTACAACCAGTGGAAGAGTCCTGGAGAGAGAGAATATCTGTGTGGAGGGATTTTGCTTTACATACAGAATATGGACAGATTACCATCCAGAATTCAACTTTTACAAAAACCAAAACTGACTCAGGCTTATCCAGTATTTTATTTTGCACAATCCAGAAGCAAATAGAATTTTTTTTTCTTACCCTCCTGTCTGAGGAAAAGTCTTGCTCTTCTATAGATTCTACATGTGAGAAAAGAGAACGATATAGAAGTCCCTTCTCAGGCTTAGCCGTTAAACAATATTTCCTATTGCATTACAAGAAAATTTTACCATATGCTCCCTTCTTAAAGAAACACAGAACTTGGGAAATACTGGCTGTTCATGCCTATGTCATGTATTATGTACAGTTTTCAGGCAGCCATGGAAGTCATGGCAGATACTTATTTATCTTCCAGTTGATATCCATAACTATAAAGAGATGAATAAACAGAAACCAAAGAGAAAACACTATGAAAGACTTTTTGCCAGTTTCAAGGGTGACCTTTTTTCTCCACAGAGTAATATGTAGGTATATTTTCTCAGCATTTATTTGATCATAAAATAGCAGCAGCTATTGCAGAAAACACTAAGAAATATTTTAACCTTTGAAGTAATGCCAAGTTAGTCTTACCCCTGCCCACAGAGAGTAGTTACAATGTACTGAGATATAACCTGTGTCATTTCACCAACCTGGCATCAAAACGTGTTTCTACTCCTACTCATCCCACAGATCATCATGCTTTAGTTGCCAACACTGTCCTTCAGATAGTATTTCCAGTTCTTATTGATGTATATAGGCATTCGAATATATTAAAGATTAGTGTATTTTAAGTACTTTAATATATCTGCTATAAGTGCTCTTGCATACAATGAAAGCACAGGATCATAGCCATGTGGTGTTACCACTGAGAGTTAACAGTAACAGACCATAAAATTTGCAGTGGATTTGTAAGTCTTCAGGAAAAAGGCTTGTCAGGCCTGAACATTTAATGGCCTGCCTGCAGTTATTTGTTTTAGCTGTGACAGTAATTTCTCTAACTGACCAGTAGTCTGTGTCTAATTTGTTTTCCTCATTATCTTTGTGTGGTACAACCACAGTTTTATATAGCTAGTGGTAACAAACAATTATTCTGTAGAGAATGATAGGTTTTTAACTCTAACAAAAGGAATAAAAGTGTAAAGGAATACAAGTCCAGGATGATAACAGAGACCTTGAAAAGCAGAGGCACTGGATGCAACATAGTGCAGTGCAAGCATGTGATGCTCTTGATCATAAAGCCCCCTCAGCTACAAATGATGATCAATTAAGGAACAGAGTAACAAAGAAAACAGAGGAATAATATTTAACACACATAAAAGCCATGATATACAATATGCTTGGATGCAGGTGTAATAGAGAGCTGCAGACCAATGAAGAACCACAAGGTGTTAAAAAACACAGGAAAGTAAGGTGGATACTGGAGTAAGGTAAAGAAACCAATGATATGAACATCAGAATCTTGCCAAAAGACTTCAGATGATGGTAACTCACCACAAAGCACCACCACCACCAGAATGAAACCACCTGCCTTAGGATCAGAAAAGCAGTGGTCAGATGAACATACCACCAGGAGACGGGGTGGAAAATAACAAGAGTGTATATTACAATTTCAGCCATATTATTGAGATTTTTTCCATAAAGAAACATTCTAACTTAGTTTTCTTTAATTTTATGTTATAAAACAGGACATGGATTAGTACTGATTAAAATCTTGAGGTTTCAGGTATATGAGCAAGAAATTGTTGACTGTGTATGCATATATGTATAGTGTGCTTCCTCTTAGCCCATAAACAAGATTTTGTGTGTAACAGTATGACTGGTAAAAGTGGGACTGCTGCTGCACCCAGTGTTGCAATGCTGCTGTTCCTGAGATGTTTATCCTGGGCTAGGTATGTGTCCATCTCCTATTTGGAATGTACCAGTTTATTAATTTAAGTTTGTGACCAACATATCCAATGTTATAAAATATAAAGAAGACCATTACACAGCTGAGGGCTGGGTCTGGTGCCTGTCATGATGAGCACTTCTAAAAGCACCTTCCCCATCAGGGCCCTCCTGAGTGTGATGGGGAGAGGAATTGTAGGAGCACTGGGCTAGCTCTGGCAAATGCAAGCACTGAGAATGGGAACAGGAACTCTTTCATCACTCAGGGTAGGGAGATGGGTCAGGTTAGCTGACTCACAGGGGTCCGTGGCCCTGGGTTGAGACTTGTCATGCCTGGCTACAAACAGATGGCACAGTTGGCCATTTCCCATAGAGCACTGGGTCATGCACATGGCTTGAGGAAGAATATTTACCATTCAAAGATACAACAACCTTCATCTGCCTAGGAAAAACTCACTTTGAACTGTTATATAAAGCCAGGGTAGAGGTTGGAAAACTTCCCTCTGGACTTGCTGTCATTTTAGACACCCTTTTCTCCTCCTTTCCTGCTGGGGACCAAAAATGCTTACTGGGGACAAATTGCTTACTTTTAAAACAAAAGTAGTCCAGAGAAAAGTCCAGAGCTGCAACATAAAAATATTATTTAATGAAAAATCCCCAAATGCCCTCTTTGTAAGGTAGTTCATAGAAACTTCCTACTTGGAATGGGTTCTAGTCCATCCTAAAAAATGTCTGGGATTTGTCTGCTAGTACACTATCTGACCTAAATCAACAGCATACCAGGAACCATGGCCATGACTAGATATCTGTGTCAGACCTATGGCATGACTACATTTCATTTACTAGCATGGAGGCAAACACTGAGACAGATTTTCCACTGATTGATGCTATAAGCAAATTCACTGGGAAATTTTTTTATCTTCTCCAGTAGTTTAGTCAAGCCAGGTTATCTGCTGGCTTCTGAGGTTTTCTGGCAATGTTAGCTGTGCAATAAAAAAGAAAACTGTCTTAATATTTATGGCATACTGTGCTTCAAGCGTGAACTCCCTGCTTTGCCATGGAAAAGTGTAAGCTGCATTCCAGCACTTCAGAAGCAGAGCTTAGCTATTGCTCATCATAGTAACTGATGCTCATCTGTCAAAGCAGAGGGGTAGAACAGCCTTCTATAATATCTTTTTCTTACTTAGATACAGCTGTGATGTAAAATTACTGTGACCTTTTCTGTGTTTTAGCTCGATTCATAGAAATAATTCGGATACACAACCCATGAAGACTAGAGAAATGACCCATTCAGGCACTGTAGGGTCAAATTCGTATTTAGTTTTAACTCATGACCTCAGCAACAATGTTTTCAGAAATGTATTTGAACATATTTACTGTGTTATTTATACACATAAATGCAAGCATCACACACATCTTATAGAACCCTCTTGTCTGACACTGGGACTTTCCACAATCTGACCTGAGAAGTTCTGCTTCTGTTCCTCAGGGCTGTACAGAGCCCTGTGAGGACTTACAGAAGGAAACTGTGACGCCCATCTTAGGTTACATCACTGTGACTCACCTGTCCAGCTCAGGCCATTTAACTAGATAGCTGCAAAGCACTGACTGTGAGTGCAGGACCTCATCTGTCCTGTACAAAGGAGGAAAGCTGCAGCTCCCTTGCAGAGAGAACAGTGTGTCTTTACACTTTTACCCACCACTGCTGAGTCTGGCCAGCTGTGTCCTACCTTTTCCTATCACACCCCAGGGACACAGGAAAGGCAGCTACCCTGGAGTACTCAGCAGAGTAGTATAGAACCAAGTAGTATGGTAATGTTATCTTCTAATATTTCCAATCTGGTTGATATAAAATAAACTTAGAAGCGTGACTGTACTGCATCTAACACTTCATCCCCTTTATATTTGGTGGCACAGCCTTAGGCCCCTCTGTTGGGGCCTAATGCCAAACTGTGCTAGGGGAAGTTCACAAGTATCTGAATATCTGCCTGGTGTTTTTCTACCCTGTAAGCAGGGTGCAGAAGGACATTCAGTGGCCAAAGACACAGAGAACCTGATCTATAGCTATTTTTCAAAGATTTCTTGGAAATGGGAATCATCAAGAGATGTAGATATATAAGCCATGGAAGAACTTGTATAGATCTTCAGATACCTCCATGAAGAGTGGGATTACCAGGCAAGATAAAGCATCTAGAATATCATCTGACTATTAGAATATCTTCTGGAATATGTAGAATATTTTCTGGAGGTAAAAGGATGGGAGGAATACCTTGGGGCTTTGTACAGACAGCTTTAATTATTCTACTAAGAACACTGATACGTTAAAAGCTCCCAGTCTATAAAAGTCCTTGGAAATAGACCACAGGGTCATAAAAGCAGCTCAAACACATCTTTTGCAGCCCTTTTCTCACAGAACTGCACAAGCACACCATGACATGCTCCAAATTTGATAAAATGAAAAAAACTAAAAAGCATTCTGATAAGCATGTGAGTTTCCTAGCCCTTCATTTAGAAAATTCATAAATAAGGGTACCAAAAAAATGAAAATATTTTTGGTTTGATTAATTTTGTTATTTTTTAAATCAGATGTATCTTCAAAGGGTATAAAGTCTGCATTTAAGCAGGAAATCTAAGAGCATTATCATTGCATATATACAGCACTTTACAGTAAATCCTTTATCATTTCTGATTCAGAGTTATAGGGAACAGACTCAATTCTTCTATCCATAAATTCCTTCTGATGAGATGCCACTTATCTCTAACAGCAGGATGTTTTTAATTAAAAGAAGAAAGATAAACTGAAATGATACCTCATCCCTGTTATCTTTATTACTGTGAAAAGCACACATAATCTTTTCAGCTCTTGCCAGCCCAGATCACATTCTTATTAACCAGATATGTAAAACTTAAAAATAAGTGTTTATGGAAAGTTGTCTTGTCCACATTGGTTTTTATTGAACCCATATCATAGTTGTACTTTTCTTCCATAGCTGAAAGAAATGGAATTTAACCTGGATAATATATTCTTATCTAAGGCAAACTATCCTTACAAATGGTGGAGTCTTCATATGAACTACCTTTCTGACTAACTTGCAGAGATGAGTGCCAGGTATCAGATAATAAAGCAACAACAGCAGCAGCAGCAATGACAACAACAAAACCAACAAAATCTAGTGAATTTCTGTGAGCATCTAGCACATTTAATACTGCCAGTTTTTTACACCCTGTTTATCACCCAGTGATACTCTTCCAAATTATCCATACGAAAACAAACCATGTCATTAAAAGAGAAGGAAACAGTGAAAACTTGTTTTCTTATTTCCTTTTGACTGAGAAGGACTCTGTGCTTCTTCTGCACCAGCTAATAAAAAAACACCACTCTGAAATGGGAACACAATATCTATTTTCCTTCATTATTATCACTGGAATAATAGTTCAAAGCACACAGGGAACATGTGCAAGCAGACTAGTGAGCCCTGTGTATATTATCTGCTGGAGCTCAGACAAAGAGAAGGAAATTATTTCCTTATAACCCCCATACCAGCAGTATCAGCACACATCTCAGGAAGCACACAGGGACCATGTACAGAGTCTTTGTAAAAGATAGCATTAGCTGCTTTCTCCATAAAATGCCCATAATATCAGGAGACTGTAGAGAAGCTTACAGCCTTTGAAGAACAGGATAGGTATTAATGCGTTCATCCAGGGATAGATTCCTTGACTTGAGGGGATACAGATCCATCTCTTCCACTGAGATAAGGACCTCTTTACAGTACAGACAGACCTATATGGAAGTGGCTTAGAGGTTTATCTACCACACTATTTGCTGAAACAGGGCCAGAAGTGGGTAGAATACCTTTGTGTTTGCAAGGTTCACTTTAACATTAAATGTTTAAGAGATAAGGGAAATCAAGACTGGGTTACAGACCTCCCACCAGCGAGTGGGAGTGAAGCAGTGACTGTGTTCCTGATTGTTCCTGTGTTCCTTTAACTTTCCTGGCTCCACAGACTTTATATTTTTAAAAGATATATTCTGACAATAGAAATAGACAGGAGACTCAAATACTATAATTTGTGTGGTCAATATATATATATCTGCTAGTTTTGATGTGGCACTTGAAGGAAAAACCAGTGTTGTGTGTCCTCACCACATGGAAAAGCCAAATACCCTGATCCAATTGCTCCCACGATCCCAAGGAGTGGTGGACGATAAGGGCCAAGTCAGCATTCAGCATCCTCTAGTTATCATCTCCTCGTTCATCTCAAATTTTTAAGTTTATTTTTAAATGCCCGCCTCTTCTCATAATTTTATCAGAAATCTCAAACTTTAACTTTGGGTTTTAGAAACCCAGTCTGGTGATCTTAGAGATAAAAGCTGTTTATCACTGCCTGGCTTGCAGCCCACATAAACAGGTAATACAGAGTTTATCCCAAGTCCATAAAAACAAATACAGCCAGTAAAGAAAGACCTGTGAGAATACTAGCTAGAGAACTCAAAGTCAGTTAAAACAATGGTGAAAAATTAACAGCATGAAATATTTTGTCCATGTAATTGATAAAAGAATAAATAGGGAAAGAAGAGCTAGAGTTGCCACTATATTCAAAGAGATGTTCTAAAAAAATTCAAACTCATATATTCACTGTCCAAAGAGAGTCATGATAGCCTGCACCAGGCTACCTTCTCACCCAGTGAGTTTAGGTTGAATGCAGAGCTGAAATCAATACTGAAGGCAATACTGTACTTTGAAGACCACTGTGGAAATGGGGCACGACATCAGTTTTGGTACTAAGTATAAAACACAACAGGAAATGAGAGCAAAAATATCAAATGCAAATTCTGTTCAGTATACAAAGCAATCTCTCCCATTTATGGAGCTTTTACCTTTGAATCCAGCTAAGGCAGCACTTCAAAATCTGCTCTCTTAACTAGGGCAGCCAAATATCAGTGCTATGATAATACAGACTGGTTTTGAAAAGGACTGAGTCGAGGGCTTGGGGCCTTGTTGTGAGGACATCCTTAGTGTTTTTTATTCACCATATTCATGGAGAATAAAATTCAGAACACTACAGAAACCAGATGACACAATTACCCATCTCTAGATTTACAGGATTGTTAGAGATGCACAGGATTGGTACTTGCCATCTGCCCAGCATCAAGTCTGTCACATCTGAAGATTACCAAGGACTTGTATAAAGCCAGCTTGTTGCTCTCCTCAAATTTACTGTCTAGTAGCACACCTGAACGTTTTTTCCTGCCTTCTGAACCACCTGGAAACTTCCATCCAAACAGAACTCTGGTATTAGAATCTACTTGCTGCTTCATAGTGTTCCTCATTGAACAGGAACTATGAATTCTTCCTCTGAGCATTCAAATGAAGCTGTGCATTGGACCAGTAGATGATACCATGACATGCCCAAATTTCAGCTCAAAAGTTATTATTTCTTTTCTGTGATCTTGATGTCTGCTGCAGATACTGTATCTGAAGTTTTACTCTTGGCATTGGTTTTCTTCATGTTAGTCTGTTAGTCTGTACTACTCTTTACTTTATTTTACCCACTGGTGGGTGTATCAACTAAAAGAAGCAAATAAATAATTTGTAAGAGATAGTGGCTTGAAGCCAGTAATGCCAAATCATTTTGATCCCTAGAAAAAAAATAGATTTAGAATTGCTACCAGATTTACAGTCTTGAGACCACAGAAGCTCAAGTGAAAGCCTACCCTCTCTGTGATGTGCTTGGAGCATCCTATATATTTAAGGGGTAACAGAAAAGGAAGCTCTGAGAGAATATGATGGCTTTGTGTAGAAATTATACTTGTGGAGCTCCAGAAGTAAAACACACTCTGAATCTTGGGAATAATGTAAGGAAAAGAGTTCGAGGAAGTGGATTGGTGTTGATCACAGAGAACAACTGAAAATTAAGGAGAAATTGTCAGGCCATATAACAAGGACCCAAGTATGGAAATGAAACATGACAAAATGAGAAGAATAAAAAGGTACAGTGATTAAGAGTGCATGAAAAGGGGAAGACAGAAAATTAGAGCATTGCACTAGAAAACAAGCATTAAGAGAAAGACGAAAAATAGCAAACCGAAAGGAATGTGAAAATAAAAAATTAAAAAAAAGGCAAATTAGAAAGAATCAGATGGCATTTTTCCACCAATGTTTTTATTCTTAACTCTGCTTCTTGCCTTAGCTCAAAAGTGAAAGAGAGGAAGGGTTATTTCTCTCATCTTTCTTGCAAGGCTGGGACTGGACAATATCCCTCTGGAGAACTTGCCTGTTCTTCTGTTTGAAGTGCTGTAACTACCTTTCCTCTCCTGACAACTGTGAGCTATGCAAACCACATAAGCATTTTTATGATGGTTTGTAGAGATTGTGTGCAGACCCCCAGCAAGCCAAGAGGAGATGCCTATGTCTTGGCTTCTAAATAAATCCTATTTCAATACATTCATCAAAACCACTCTTTTAAGATATGAAATTGAGAAGATATGAAATATTGATGTATTCTTACACAAAAAAGGGAGTAACAATGGTAGATAAATTATATGTCTTGCACTGCTGTCATTAAAAGGTTTATGTTTGACAACGTGTTGTTGAGTTTATTCCTTTATTCCTGCAACAAATCTGAGTGGACTTAAACCTTAGGTCACAACTAAAGGCTTAGCAACTTACAGATGCAGCTGTTTCTTGTTTGTTATCAGTAATTTTTATCTTCCCTTTGAAGTTAATCTATCCATCAAGTTGTACAAAGCTCAACAGGGCTTTCCTTTTCAGAAAGGACAAAGCCCCATCTTTTCAGTATTAAGTTTGACTTTATTTTAAGCTATTTCTTACTGAACATACATATCTGGAGTAAGTAGTGAGTTGCAGATCCTCATGGAAAGGAAAAGAACAGCTTTTGCTAATACTTTCAAACATCTAAAAGAAATTCAAATCACTTCTGCATTAGTGGTCTTCATCCTAAGTCTTTAGAATATTCAATAAAACATAAAATTTTATTTTCTCAAGCATGAAGAGTAGTGAAGCCACAACTGGGCTTACAATTGGTATTTGCCTTTTGGGAAAAAATCTCTGTTTTAAAGCTGGGGATATTTAATCTGACCAAAGGAAAAACAGCGTTCTCTTACAACTTTCTGAGCTTTGAACAATTTTTTTTTTTTTTAAGATTTTCATACTTTGCCCTGGGTTTTGGTGGGGTTTTTTTGCAGGTTTCTCTGTAACCCAGCAGTGGCACACAGAGAAGAGACACATATTCACCTTGGTATTTTTCTGTCTTGTAAGTTAGTAGCAGAGATTTCCTAAGAAGATCTTATCCCACATGTTTTTTGATACAGGGCTGTTTGGTAGTATTGAGATCCATTTCACTAAATCCCATTACATTCCCTTTTCAATCTCTGTTTGCATATTTTGTGAGAAAGAGGGATTATCTGTAGGCACAGAACAATGATACTGAAACCAAAACTGGAGAAAAATACAAGAAAATGAGTCAATGAAAATACATCATTGAAAATCTACTGTGCAGTAACAGATGAAAAAAAGACATTTTGCCTTTTTGTTTCTTAATATACTTTAAATTTCAGGTACTGCTGTGCTACAAAATAGAAGCAACCTCCTTACAGCTGGTTTAGGATTAGCTGAATTGCTGTTCATTTGTGCAAAAGAGAAGATTGTACTTTACAAATGGCAAAGGAACTTTCAGTAGCTTTATTTTATGTGAGATACTAATGGAAACATGAAATTTTTGGTGTGAGTTCACAGCTTCTGAAAGACACATGTTAACTGACCTTCTTGACTGACCTACTGAGTAGAGGTAAAATGTTCAACACTGTTTTTATTTGAAAAATACACTACAGTTGGAAACACAAATGTGTTAAATGAATGATGCACTAACATACATCCTCAGATAAAGCAAAGTCAAACTGAAAAGCTTGACAGAAAGATGTACAAGGTTGAGGTAATGGATATGTGGACAAGTCTGTCTGCAGTCTGAGTCATTTCAAGACACTGTGGTTTACATCTTTTTCTCTATTGCTTCACAATACTAGTACCGCTAAAGCAGCTCAAAATAAACAACTGAAGTATCTTTCACTGTAGGAGAGAAGGCACAATATTGAAGATACAACTAAAAATGTGGGAAAATAGGGAAGTAAACATTTAGTTAATTTATAGAATAGAATTCACCATGATAATTACTTTTAGAACCCACTATAATATTTTTAAGAATCTTGATCACAGCCCACAAATTGTTTGAATGCCACGGACCACATTATTAGTGGGGGCACCATGATTTCTCAATGTAAGCATGAACCTTAAATTTGAAAACCGTGTTGCTGAACAAGAAAACATTCTTCCAGAATGCATTAATTTTGCTAGTTGCAGCAGTTTGAATAATATTTTCAGAAATTTTCACTTTAATAGGTAAGAGGAAACCTATCTTTCATTTTTATTATTTTTAAAACTTCATCAGCTTCTAGTTGTATTAGATACACAGGAAATCCAAAAGTATACAAAATGAATGCATTCTGGAAGAATATATCTTCACATATAAATACACAGTGCAGATTTTTCTTGCCAGTATTTCTTTGAGCTATAGAGAAAAAAATCTTTCCTGATTCAATAAATCATGAGAAAGATCTAAAGTCTTGCAATTAATAATCACTCCTTTTTCTCATATGCAATAAATTTCTTCTGTGGGTTAACGACACTTCTGGAATTAGAGAATCATATCAAATAATTAGATGTGCTGTGCAATATATCTGATAGCTCTCACAGCCAGCAGTCAAGGCTCCTCATACTAAAACCAGAATAAAACTTTGGTATGGGTAGTAGAATTTTTTTCTTTGGGTTGCAGATGCCATTACAAACTCCTGGAACTGACTGGTCTACTCTGAACTGGAAGTTAAAAGAGGAAGACCAAATGTTGCGGGTGCAGCAGTTGTGCACCTTGGGACCCTTGTGATGGGCCCTAGTATCTCTACTAGCCTAAACCTCATTCAATCACAAAAATAACTTTCCCTTTCATTCCTGAGAAGCAAAATATGTCATCAAAATTTTCACCATCTGCTCCGACCCTTCAGGGACATGCTTTCAAAACAAGACACCTTGTTTGGGCTCAGAAAATCTTTGTGCTCTGATTTATGCTCAGAATGCAGCTTTTGGAAAGCATGCAGCTGAGTTCCAGAAAACAAAGGCTCTGTTCCTGGTTAGCTTTTAACTTTCTGTATGGTTTTCTGCAAATCCACTTTGACTTTCTGTACTTAAGTTTCACCACCTATAACACAGTACAGCGCTTATCCACCTCACTGTACAGCTCCAGATTCTAGCATGGGATAGAATCAAAAGGCATTCATTATGGAAATTACTGTGCCTGTGAACACAATAAATAGTTTGCACATTTCAAAGTCTATTGCCAGACAGCAGTGTCCAGCAATTCAGCTTGGGCAAATTTGTCTTTACGGCAAATAGTTCTTTTTATCTACTTTCAAAATATACCAAGGGTTATACGAGTAACCTGAGATTTTCCTGGGAGATTTCACATATAAAATGTTCTTTAATTTTTGCATGAGTGTACTTTGCTGGCTGCGTCTGGTTTTTTGGTTTGGATTTTTTGTGTGTGTGTGTTTGTTTGTTTGTGGGGCGGGGTTTTGTTTGTTTGTTTGTTTGGTTGGTTTTTTTGAATGAAAGTAAAAAATTAATTCAAAAAAGAGAATTTAAAGTAACCAGGAAAAACATGAACACTTGATTTTAGTAGCATAAAAAATTGCTTGAATTCTGTACCACAAGTTAGCCATCTACATTATTTTAGTATATCTGATGATCTTCAGCAACAACAGCTGCTGCACTCAGGGGTAGCTAAAGCATTTTCCTCACAAGGAACAGTCTCTATGCAAAAGATACAGTCATCAGATTGGTGCTTCACCTGTCTATGCTGAGCATTTGCTTCAGTGATCTCATTTTACTCCTGCAGATGACACAGTGTTTTAAATTTGCTTAAATAATCAAGTGCAAAAGTGTCAGCAAAAATAGTTTAATAGAAAAGTGAGAGTATGACTAAGTTCATTGGCAAGGTTCACTCTACTACTTACTGGGTGATTAAAGCACACTGAGGAGAAGCAAACAAAAATCCAGAGTCAACCAATCCAAACCCCAAAAACAACCTGGGGAGGAGGAAGATGGGTAGGAAGAGAAGCAAAAGAATAGAAAGGGTAAGGATGAAAAAGAATATTGGTTAAAGAAGGATAAAAGGGAATATGGCCTCAAGGTCCAACAACACGTAACAGCACCTTAAACTAACCAGCAGTTAACTCAACTCATGACTTAAGGTAAATGATTTAGCAAAGGACTCCTATAGGATTTACTACATCGCAACAGTAACTGTCAGACCTAACCTACAAACCTAAAGTACTTAGAGAATCTAGGAGAGCAGCATTTCTCATGCCCTTGGTACAGAATATGCACACTTGCAGGCACACAGACACAAAGAGCCTGTACAGGGTGAAAAATTCCCCTCAAAGGCAGTGAAATACCCACTTGAGATGCCTTTGTGAAGGGTGGAGCCTCAAGGAGTCAGGAGTATCACTGTTGAGGGATTCTCTGAGTACAGCAAACTTGGGAGTTCCCTGGCTCTGAGAGGCCCACACAGAGGGGTTTGCTGGTCACAGCTGCTGCTCCAGGAGAGCTCCAAGGGTCTCACTTTGGAGCACTGCTCATAGGGCTGCAAGAGAGGGGGCTTTGGTCATAACAGTGCTCATCCTGACCACACCTCAGGTTGGAAACTTTCTTTGGAAATGCGAGAACAAAAATATTATCCCATTTGGGTCTTTACTTAGGGAAAATAACTGTTTGCAAGGCTGGTCATTTAAAAAAAGAGCAGGAGCTCACTAGATATCACAAGTTCCTGGGAACAGAGTATTTCTGATAAGCTCAAGACAAGCTTAGACTGGATACTGTTCATCAGGATCCATTTTAAAAAGATTTTATCCTGACATTAGGAAGGGGGAATATATCATCAACACAATTTTCCATTGCATGTTACTAGTACTGTATCATATTCACATGGCACTGATTTGTATTCTGTAGGCATATATGATAATATGCTAATGTAGAAAGGAATTTTTAATATTATTGTATTATCAATATAGAGAACTAGATGGTCTCAGTGTCTTAATGTTTCTTTAAAATTTAGAAGATACTCTGAAAAATTTATTGGCCAAATTCTAAGTTTGTGATAGATCAATATAAAATAACCTGTTCATCCTACACAAACTGCAATCTAAAAAATCCCAATTTCGAGTATATCACCTTTTACATTGGAAAGACAGGTGTCCCAAAGGTATGTTTTGGTGAAAAACAACATGTGATCTCCAGTATTGACTGTAATTCAGGGTACTTAGGCTGCTACTCAGCTTCCTAAATTTTAGACACCTGAAATTTGAACTTGTGAGTCTAATCTAGTTACCTTGGGCTATTTGCATAATCAGTGGAGAAATGCAGAGGTATGGCAAGTCATTGACATACTAATTTTATATGAAATACTGAATTGTATCACACTTATTTTAGTATGAAATAGGCCTTCTTCTGGAGGCAGTTTCTAGAGTAAGTAGCTCTAGACCTTGATATTTAAGTTTTATATGTTGAAAGTTAGGGTAGAGAATTGCACTGTTAGTTAAAATTACCTTGTCCAGCCTGAGTTTAAAGAAAACCCAAAACCCCAGAAACTGAAAAGTGCTGTGTTTCATGTTTCTATAATTTTTCATTCTAGATTAACAGGCACTCCATGATGAAGAATTATGAGAATAAATTGCCAGACAAAATACTGAAACATCTTCAGTAAGTTCTAATAAGGTCTTCAGCAGAGTTCCAATTCTGTCTAACTGTAAAGAAGCCTTTTATCTTACAGATGTTGCTTCAACAGATTTGCAAAAAACTACCACAGTACTTCTCACTTTTCATGTATTAGGAAGAACTTTTGATGTGAGATATACCATGTGTTTTTTCTGTGCTGTTTTCCTGCATGGACGTTATCAGTCACTTTAGAGACAAGGCTCTTGTCAAAGATGGACTTTGTCCAGCTACTGTGGCTATTCTTCCAGTATTGTTTTTGTCATAAATCCATCAGTGTCAGTGCAACTGCAGAAATATGAAGTGAGCTCATTGTGAGCTATGGAATCCCTTCCTTCCTCCATCTGTTTGCAGTATCTATGACCTAACTCCACAAGGATAGGCTCATTTGTCTGAGGACATCAATGAGCAGACAGCACAGTGGAACCTACGATGCATTACACAGAAAAGGATCCTATGTATGACTTATTTACACGATAAAGTAAAAACATAATAATTATTATGAGATATTAGAATATGTTTTTAAACTGCTATTGGAATTCAGATGTTATCTTTCTCTGTTTTTGTGAGCTATTGATGGATAACAACTTTTGGATTACTCAGTATATAAAAGTCGATAAGATACAAAGACAAATCTATGTAAAGGCCAGGTCACTTGAAAACTTGGCCTTTGCTGAAGAAACAGATTTCACTCAGCATTAAGAAATGAAGGGTAAGAAAACACCTCAGGTAGCTGCTGAAAAGTAGGATGAAGAGGAGAGAGTCAGATTTTCTCTGCCATGAAATAGGACGGTGTAAGAGTCAATGAATGCAAGATGGAATATGGGAAATTTCAACTAGACATGAGGAAAAGTATGTGTACTCTGTCAGTTTATGATAGAAGGCAGACTAGCATTTCCATGCTCAGAGACAATCAAAACCCATCTTCACATCACCCTGAGCAACCTACTGCCCGTCTCCCACTTTGAGCAGGCAGGGACTGCATTCAGTGGCCTCCTCCAACATGAATTACTTTGTCATACTCTACTGTCCATGGCCATTCACCCACAGAGTGAGTGCTTAACTTGAAAAACCCTGACATTCTTGAAAGATTTACCAAGACTTTAAAATCTTTGGTTTACATGCAGATGGAAGAACTGTGTACCCATCAGTCTTATCCAGTTCAAGAATATAAATTGTCCTGTATTTTCTGTAAAATATCAAGTCAACCATAATCAACACAGCATCAGTGTCAATGAGAAAAAGAAACCAATAAATAATACATGCAGATTTGCAACAATTTGAGGTTTATGCCTGAAGGATCTGTTAGTTATTGTTACATTTTATGCTTAACTGTCATTGAGGTTAAGATATTCAGTAGAAAGATATCAGGATCAAAACTGTCTGTATAATTACTGTACATGTCTTTTTATAGTATGAAGATGAAGTTTAAAAGGAATTTTTAATTAGGTACTTACCTTAGTAATTTAGTGTACCAATTAAAATCCTTAATGGAACACAGTATTTTTGTTTTGAATCCCTTCCCTTTACCTTCCATTTATGGGATGAGAAAAGGGGATTTCTTTTTAAATTATTTTTTGTAATCCTTTTTGTGTATACTTCATTAATCAACGGCATTATAAATTCTGTATTTAACAATGGTGGTTTTGATCTTTTGTGTCAACATTTTTCTTTGTGAAACTTTAGATTTTAACCCTGTTACAGCATACATAAGAAAATAAAAGTGTGACTCTGCAAAAATAATGTGCAGGCCTTGGCTGTGAATACAGCATGAAGGGTTTTATTGTTAAGTATTAGCATAGCTTGCACAACTCTAGAAAGCCCTTTTGTTTTAGGATGTATTTCTTGTGTTAGTATGTAACTTTCTTGTAGTTCGATAAGGGTTTCTAGGACAGCTTTAGCTCCTGCTTAGAATCTTTCTTTTATTGGTTCTTTCCTGTCTCACCCCCTCTGTCATGCATAATTTCCTTCTTGTCCATCTTAGCATCCTTATCTTTGAAGTACAGTAATTTTAGCCACTAACTTTGCAGGACTGCCCCTCAGGCCATCCCAGAACCTGTGTTGGATTTGTTAGAACTTGAGTGACTTAGTTTGGCATGATGTATTTGGATTGTTTTATTGGTATCTGTAACTTAGAACCCACCCCAGCATTGTAGTATTAAACCGCCCACCACCCCAGGCTCGGGGTCTCTCTCCAGAGGCACCAGCCTGGTGGCTGGGGGGATCACCCTGACCCCCTTCCCCCCCCGAATAAAGCCTCTGTTCCCTGGAAACTTCGAGAGAGAGTCCCCTCTTTCTTGGATCCAGCCATAGCAGCGTTACCCGGCTGTGCGAGCCGAACCCCCACAAAGTGACTTGTTGAGGCCTGCCCGAGCTGCCGGGAAGCCCAGGCTGGACACCGAGCCGGGGCCGGGGCAAGCACGCACTGCAACATAAAAGCATATTTATATTTGCCAGCTTGATAATATGTAATATTAAATCTTATTTAGGGACAGTAGGATATGCAGTGTGAAGTGACAAGCTCTTAAACTGACAATGACTATTGTATTTCATAACAAAACCAAAATTAAATATGACACATATAGAAATACCTGTAAGTAAAATATGACATTTCTATCCTTGTAAGGAAATGAAAATCAGCAGATTCTATATAGAAGGGAAACTGATGAAAACAAGTTACTAATATCCTAAATTAATCAGTTTGAGTTTTCTGTATTGCATCCATATTATGTCATTAAATTTAGAGTTAAATCTATCCATTATTACAAGTAGGTTTTTAAATTGTTTTTTTCCTCAGAATAAGTTCTACTGTCCATAACATTGTTTTGTTTCCTGTAAGCTGAGTAGAGAAGTGTATGAGCTTTCTTCTCTCTCTTCTTTACTTAGTTTCACTGAGTTTACAATTTAAGCTTCTTTAAAATTTCAAAGTTCATTTGAAACTCTTTCCATGGCATATTCAGCCTGTCTTCGACTTTACAGAGATATTTTTGGTGATGCTACAGTTTCATGCACTTTTACTACGGTTATTTCACACAATTTTTGATTCCACACATTATTAAATGCCTTTTAGTAGTATAACCCTCTTAAAAAGAATTATTATGCGATAAGGTTATATGGATTTTTTTTTTTGCTAGTGCAATGGTTATGATATCAGTTTGAGCAAAATATGGCAGTCTTGACATGATCTGCAACATATTTCAGTTTTCACACTACCCCAAACTGTGAAGGGGGCTCCCAAGATAGCATTGGCGATCCAGAGAAAATTAGAAGTTTCAGTTGGTGAACCATATTTCAATTTTGAAATCATTAAAAACAACTTTAAAATGAAAATTTTATCCATGAGACAACTTGTCATATGTGGAACTTCTAAATAAAGATGTGCAATGAAGATGGGACAAAATGTAAAGGAAGAAAGGCCTGAAGTCTGCACTTAGAAGCCAAAGCTTGGTCCACATTTAGGTGCTGCCTGGAAAGGAAATTGGTTTCTGATAATTTAACTCCCTTCTTTAGGAAGACCCAGTGTGGTAAAGAATTTGAGTACATTACTTCCTCATCACTGTCCTTTACTCTTTCAGCCTGATGCACGTTCCATTCCATCCAATTACACAAAATATCTCATGGCCTTGATATAGGAGCCATTCACAGCTGGGAGACGTGTCTGCAAAACCAGTGATATTTTATGAAGAAGAAATTAAGGTTTCTTTATGACCAGAGCGCAGCTGCCTAAATTATTTTAACTGGAGCAGAGTCCTTTAAAATACATAACTGCTGTTTGTCCACTGGCACTCAAGAGATGCATCACCTCTCCCACAGGACTGCATATGTTTTCTGTGGAAATATGGAATTAGAGTAAAGAAGGGATGTGAAGGGGCTGCAGAGTGCCCAGGTCTCATTACTGCATGAACTCAGGGTGCAGCATGCATCCAACCCAGAGCTTTGGGCTCTTCCACAGCCTGTGACTCAGCAATGTGCCACTGTCCCACAGCACTGATTAAAAAGCACAGAGGTGCATCTCACAACCAGAGTAAATCCTGGTTGTACCAGTCCCTGCAGGTTCCAAAAACATTATCAAATATCAAGAGCTGGCACTTTCACCAGCTGGATAAACTCAACCATATTTTAATGCGATTTGCAATGCAAATACATGTGGATTTCCATTTGTTGCATCCCAAAGCACTGAAAAAGGCACATGCAAATATTTAAATTCTAATGTTGAATTTTTCCCCTGTTCATTGCATATGAAACAAATTGCACAAGTGGAACATCATTGTAACTGGCACTGAATAGGTTACCCTTTTCCTTTGTGAAGTGTACTTAAGAAAGAGGCAAAATGTTGTGAGAAGCAAGCACACAAAACACAGAATTGAGTTAATTTTTTAAAAAGTCATGTTGGGGCAGGTAACTGATGTGGAAACTCCTATAGCCTCTGATATGTAGCCAGGGGTCTTCTCAGCACCCTGTCCCAGCTGAAGGTGAGCACAAGGTTCTGAGGAATGAAAGAACAAAATTGTTCCTTTCTGCTTTCATTTTAAGGATTTTCATAATCCTCACTGAAAGAAGTTCATATACAATACACCTTCAAGGATGTAAAAAACTGCTTATTAAAGGAAAAGAAAAAATCAAAAAGAAAATGAAGCTTCTTTGTCCTGCTTTAAGATGGGTAGTATTTTTGTGGTGGAGAGCAGATTGCAGCCCAAGGTTCTCATTCAGACTGAAACATCTGAGCAGATGAGGGCAGAGAATTGAAGTATTTGGGTCAGTTGGAGCAAAACTAACAGTACTGGGAGAACATGAGGGACATGAAAAGATGAAAGTGAGTTTCTGACAGCAAGGAAAAGCAAGGAAATTATAGTGTGTTTCTGCAGGTAAAATGCAAGGTGTTGCCAGTACACAAGTGCATCTGAGGATGACAGCATGTCTCAAAGGCTCTTTTTTGGGGGAGAGATGAAGTGTGGAACAGAAGTTCTGTGAGTAGGTGTCAGGCAGTACTAGAGCCAGCATCATTGTGGGGGTGAGTATGAGTGCCAGCACTGGGGAATATAAGAGGGAAGATTATAAGGAGATGTGATTTTCACTCCAGGAGGAAAAATATTAGGCAAACAAAGAGAAGCAACAGAAGGCAAGCAGAATAGTGGGGGGGGAAATGGGGACTATGCAATCAGGTGTGGGAAAAATATGCTTTGCGAAAAGGCTGCTGATGAAAAAGTACTAATACTAAAGACATTAACCAAAAGACAAATCACAAATCAAAGAAAGAAGCAGCAAACAAAGGTACCCCTGTAGAGGAGAAAAGTAATGCTGAATGAGAGCAAGCCTATGAAAACATAAACATGAATGAGAATATTACAAACCTGCAGCAATCTTCAGGAATTATTCCTTATAGTATTTATGCAGTTATGCAGGATTTTGAAAATGTGGATCTCTATCTCCATAGAAAATATCATATAATATTTGGGTCATAGGCCATTTTCTTTTATCCCACTGCCTTTCATGTTTGTGTTATACAGTCACACTATGAAATACAAAATTCATCCCCCACCACTTACTCACAGTACCTACAATGAATTACCTATAGCTATGATATATTGAGTTTTCTGAGGCAATGGGATCTCCCTCCTAGAGCTATGTACTATTTGGGTGTCTATTTAAGGAGGACAACATACCTGAGATATGCATCTCATAAGGGTACCTTGGGTGAAAGGGATGAAATTGTCAAGAAGTTTTAATTTTTTAATAATTATCAAAAGATAATCACTATCTGATACTTTTCTGTGATGAAATAAGTGGTTTCATTTGTGCAGACTTTGTCATGACAGGCAATTTCAGCAGATGCAAGAGCTCTTCAGGATCTTCTTGATAAATCGTTCGCCTGCAGAGCCATAAAGAGGAGGTTTCTCCTGCCAGAATCACAGGTAGCACAACAACACAATCATGCCTCCCTCAACTCCCTCTCTTGCCTCTGAGAAACCAGTGCCAAAACCAGAGCACCATTAAGGCCATATTTTCCACGTGCCTGTTCTGTGTATCCTCTGCTCTGGCCCCCTTGGGGTGGCTGCCCCACCCTGCAGCTGCCCAGGCTGTCACTGGGACTACCGGGGCAGGAGCAGGCTCAACTCTTTCCAACAGCAGCTTAGGAAGCACCTGTTTAACAGTGTGAGTTTCATAATTGAATAGTTTTTGCTGTCTGTTGGGAGAAGATTTATTTCTTCACATTTTGGTTTTATTGGGGAGGGACTATTTTCATTCTTACTCTGGAAAGCAGGGTTCATTGTTCTGCATTTCAGAGCAGAGGACATTAAATACCTGTGCAGCATGCAATATGTTAGGAAGGTCAGGCAGTACCTTAAAATTACCTTTCTCCTTATAGTGCATAATGAATGGGAGCTGCTCCTTCAGTCCTTGGGAGGCTACAGAATTCAATTACTCTCCTCTATTTCGAAGAGCACCAGCAGCAGTATACTGCCTCTGACATGATGTTTCCAGATGGGAGCATTATTGCACAGTCTGATATTCCTAGAACTATAAAGAGATACTTTAATTGATCATTTGAACATTGCTTGTGAGAGACACAGATATGCACAGTGTTAACTTTAGGTCAGGATTCACTAGTCCTACAGACAGATTTAAGAATGGAAAAGACAAAAGCTATTTGCAAAGAGTTTTATGGCTCTTTTTCAACTGCCCTTGGGCATACCCTTCAGAGAGGGTCATGCATGTACGTAGTGCTAAATGCTGGTGCTACTTCAGCTGAAGGTAGTAAACTGTGCAAGTGTTTCCACTACCGGCCAGGGCTAACCTGAGATATTCAGCCCACAGGAAAGATAATTTCTCTGCAAATCACCGGCAAATGTCAATGTTTTAACAATTTTAACTAATTGAAAACAGAATCTCAAAGCGAGTAGGAACTGAAATCAAATTTTGCTGAGGATTAACACTTGTAAACACAGCAATCTTGGAAAAACCTGTATCAGTGTATTTTGAAGAAAGTTATTTTTTCCTATGTATGATCCCTTAGGGTTCTTTGTGGCTGATAGAGTGTGCTGAACCTGAGCAGAAGATAAATAAGTTGAATTTGAGATTAATATCTGAAAATGCAAGGCCTACAGCCATTCATGTTTGTTTCAATAGTTGCAATGTAGAGAAAGTCCAGTTTCTTTGAGAGATTTTAGCATACATATGAAACTTTGTAATAAATTTTATGGTACTATTTGCATTGCAGTGTGTCTTGGAGCCCTGTTTATTTTCTTGTACATCTCACTGTGACAGAAAGAAGTAATGAAAATTAGTGCCCCCAAGAAAGCTTGCACTGAACAAAATCATCTTTGCAAGTTGGAAAAAACAAAATATTCTCAAGACTTTAATAGACTCTAAAAAAAGGCAAGGCATATTACCAAAACAAAACAAAAAAACCCAGGAGATATTGTCTTTTTCTTAGGTTAATAAAGTATTTCACTTGCAGAATGACATAGTTTTAACTCTCTGAGAAGAAAGATGAGATATTCAGACAATTCACTGTGTAACAGGAGCACCTGTAGGCCAAGGAGGCCAAGTGGGTGTGGCAAATATCTACAGACTTATGTGAAATTCTTATTGAAAGAATGGAATCTATTTTATCTTTTAAAAGTTAATAAAAAAGTGTTTTAATTAACCTCAAATTATTTGTAAATACATGTGTACACATGCCTCTCCTATTTATTGTCTTTGGATAACAAGAAACAGATCAGAGGATTGAAACACCCATGGACTGGCAGAGCATTTTTAGGAGAATGACAGGGAGGTCCATTTCATGGGAGGGGGGGAACAAATGCTTAAAGTTTTCACTCCACTTTAAAATTTGGGTTTGTGTTGGTTTCAGACCACAGTACTTTTCAGCAGCCTGTTGGCATCCCAAAACTCTCTAGGTCTTTTGGTAGGTACACTATGAATTTAAAAATATATGACCAAATAATTAGGTTTTACCCTCTCCTTCAAAAATAGAAATAAGAAGGGACATGCTATTCCTTTCAACAATCACCTGCCGAGCAGGCAAACCTGTGTGAATTAAGTGGGGATGTAGAAGCAGCCCCTTGATGGTGCAACAATGTGAAATATGACTCAGAGCCCACTCACCACTACACATGACTCACAAAGGTGAAGCTGAAGTCTTCAAAGGCCATGAATGCTTTAAAAAATGAAATCAAGTTTTCTCCTCAGTCACTTGATCAGTCTGGATCTGAGAAAGTGCTACAGCTGAACTAAACAAGTCACACAGAGCTGAGGACATGCCTGTTTATCTGTGTCTTGTGTACCTGTCTTGACAGGGCACTGAATCTGAGCATTGGAAATTCTAAGATTGTGTATTTCTAAACAGCTCCCAGCCAGGCAGGTGGCTGCACTCATCCAGACAGTTATCCTCTGGGCTACAAGGCACCAAACCCAGGTGGTATGATAGGCTCTGCTTGGTGAAATATGGGTGTGATCAAGTGCAGCTCTTGACTCAGCTTGGCTACTTTTCCTGCAGCAACAGCCACTTACTTTAGGCACCAAGCTAGGAAAGCTGGGCTTCCTCCTTTTCCTGTGGAGCACCCAGAGGGTTGCTTAAACTGCATGTGGTCTGAAACTGATGTGAAGAGCTTCACCTACGTCTTCACTTGTCCAACGGGTCATCTCAAATGCCACAAAATTACAGGTTTACACAAAATATGAAAACACACTTATGACAGTCCTCAGTAAAATTGTTAGAGGATGACTCATATAACTCGATCTTCTCTTTAGAAGAAAAGTAACAACAAACAGCTGACATTTCTGGAACTCTACAAATCCACCTCTGCACTGGCATCAGCCAGGCTCAGTTCTCTAGCTCATGACAGCCACCTTGCCATATCTTTGTGTCCAGAGGCAGAGCAGATGCCCATGATGCAATATTAACTGTGCTAGTGTGTGTAAGTCCTGATACAGAAGACATCTTCTGTATCAGCTGTAAGAGAAACTGGAGCCTGATCCAGAGGAAACACAAAACTCCCTAATGTGGCAAAGCCCTGACTTAGAAAAGTACAGAAATAAATGCCTAAGTGTAAGACTAGTACAAGACAGAAAGAAAATCCATGGGACTATTCAAAGTATAATTCATACCCCATACATGGGGACTATATGGCATCACATATCTGGGAAGAGGACTGAACATTAAATACAATATTTTAAAGTTGGGTGGTTTATCTTAAGTGAAATAGGAGCTTTAATTTTTTGTTATTTCTCTCAGAGCTGGACAAATTACATTTAGCCTCCCAAATGTGATCAGCAGTTTTAAAACTTAGCTGATCCTAATCATCTTGCATAACTTTGCTCTGCCCTGGATATCATCCCCTGACCTTTGTGTCACAGCACTTTAAAAATGTGCAACTGCTGGACTCATTACACTTCATACTGAGGCATGAATGTGTATTGCTATTCTCATTGGCCAGTAGTGCTCAGAGGTAAGTGCTCTGAAGGGTAAATTACATCTCCCACAGAAACTGAGTGACTGAGACAAAAAATACAGCAGTAAAAGTATAATGTAAAGTCATTTTAGGCCTGGGGAGAATGTCTACTAGTTAGATCAGCACTTTACATGCTGTAAGAAACATACTAGAAAGAGCTGGAATAGCATTTAGCCTCATGAGAAAGGAAAGAAAGGGAAATAGGACATATGGACCCAAACCCAAACAAAATCTTACTATGATGTCTCCTTTTTGTCAAATTTCATTTCCTTTTTTTTTACATATTGAAACATTTTTCTCTGAACCCCATGTTATGGAATGGATTTTCAGCTCCCTTGTGCAAAAACAAAAGTGAAGTTGTCTGTGACATACATTCTAGCAGTTGAGAAGGCACTAGAAATAATAAGACCAATGATGCAAGACTTTTAGAGACCAAAAGAAAAGGTTCATGAACTGTGAGCAGTCAGCCTCACTTTCATAGGCAGTTATGACAGAGCTTGGTTTCATGTGAAGCCTTCCATCATATCAAATCAAGTCAACCTAGAGCTCTTTGCTGCCTTATCATACATTATGAATAAAGGAGAGGTAAAGAAGACAGAATCCATGAAAGTAGAGGGGAAAACAAACAAACAAACAAACAAACAAACAACCCCCCCAAACAAAAAAAACCACCACAAAACACAAAAAAAAAAAACCCAAAAAACCACCACAAATCAGTTCTAGAGAAAATGAGTATTTCCTGCAATCTGACATTTGTCACAAGTTGAGTGCCAGTACTGTTTAAATATTTCTGTCTCAGATCCCTCTATCTCTGAGTTCCAGTAGGCAAACTGAAGGTACAGCACACTTGAAGGACCTCAGAAGTGGGGAAAGAATAGAGAAGAGCAAAGAAAGCAATTCACAGGAAATGTTCATCTACCTCTTAAGTAGGGGAGCATGCTGTCCTCAGGCCTCTGCTACTAATAACTGATGTCTTCCTTTAGGGTTGCCTGCACAGGCAAGCAAAGGAAGTTGCAAATGTCTTCCGCCCAGAGTGCAAACTGACAAAAAAACCATAACCAAAAGAGGTAATAGGAGAGGGGCAAGTCCCACCATCCCCCAGAACAAAGGAACTGTTTTACCGTGGAAGTGTTATGGAAATGTCAGAATGAGCTGAGAAAGAAATATCACAAGTTCCCTTGTGAAATACTCCAGTTTCTCAAGTGCATGCTGCTAAATCCACTTATGTGCTTCATAAACTGAATTAAAACCAGAAATATCAACCAGAGAGGTGATTAATTTTCTTCTTCCAGATATTAACCTCTGAAATTTTAACTTTAATATAGGTGCAAAGTTCGCACAACCTAAATGAGAAGCATGGTTTAGCACAGCAGGAGAACTGGAAAATGTGAGATTTATAGGTTAAGACAGAGGCAGTTTAATAGCATCATAAAGGGAAAATAATAACAATAATAAGAAATATCCAGAACAAGTGATGAACAATGAAACTGGTCACCACCCACTGACTGATGCCAGTCTCCAAGTAGTGGGTTCCCCCCCACAGCCAACCCCTTCCAGTTTTATTGTTCAGCATGATGCTGTATAGTAGGGAATATACTTTTGGCCATTTGGGGTCAGCTGTCCTGTCTATGTCCCACCACACCTTCTGGTGGCCCCCATCTGCTTACTGACAGGACAGCATGAGAAGACGTACAGAAGATGCTTCTCAGCAATAACTAAAACATCAGTGTTTTATTCTCAGAGCAATATTCTCATCCTAAATGCAAAATACCACTGTACCATATATTAGGAAGAACATTAATTCTACTCCAGCTGAAACCAGGATAATAATCCCTCCTTACCCTAAACTGTATAAGTCATGCCCAAGTCCCACACTTTCCAGTATATACTGACTAATCATCATCACCTTTCCTGCCTTTTGATACACACACACTGGTATAGTTTCCTTAGTCTGTGGGTAGTCTTGTGAATTCATTTAGTCCATGAGTTTGGGCTTCATCTGTCACAACAGTCCTTCCGGGCAGGAAAGATGATATGTGATGTTGGATGCTGAAGCCAGTTCTGGTTCTGTCACTGCTGAGCTTGTCTGGTTCTGTCATTACTGAAATTTCATTGGTTTAATCAGAATTCAATTTTCATTAATCCAGATAATTCTTACTGTTATAGTGTTGAAGTGTTGTAGCAATCATATGAAATGAAATCAGATGAAATACAGTATTATGCAGCAATTAACATCTTACAATTCAAATAATTCAAATAATTGTCCAGTCTTAGCCAAAATCAAATTCCCTTGAGGTCCACATCAGAGTCCCCCACCCTCCTGCACATTCCCCAAGTGTACACAGGTCCTTGAGCAAAAGAAATCCTATGGATGCATTTTCCACTTCCTGAGGAAGGAATAACCCAGAGTGACTTCCCCAACATATTTGTAATGTGTCCTACAGTAAATTTATTCCCTTCTATAGTACATGAATGCTTACTGGGAGGGCCATCTCAATTGGCAGATCAGCTACTGTTGACTAACAAGGAGGTTTTGCTAAATGTGAATTCCAGTATTTGAAGGCCCCAGCAGTCATTGCTCTTAGTGTAGTGTTAAGTCAGTTACATAACTTGATTTTCCTCACTTGGGTGGATCCTGTTTGGTACCATAGACCAGTGTGTCTAAGTAGCATAGCAAATGACTGACCGTGTGCCCCCTTAGATTATCGGGGCTTCAGTCTGCCCTCAATCCCTGTCTATTTCTATCCCTCAGAGAGCTGTGTACCCCAATAACTATTGGTCTTAATATTAAAAACTCAGGCAAAGAAGGCATTAAGTGCCTCAGCCTTTTCCTCATTCTTTATCACAATTTTTAATCCCCACATCCAGTAAAGGATGAGATTTTCCTTTGCCCTCCTTTTGTTGCCGATGTATTTATAGAAACATTTTTATCATCTTTTGTATAAGTAGCCAGATTAAGTTCTAGTTTAGCTCTTCTATTTTTCTCCCTGCATAACCTCCCAACATCCTTGTAGATCTTCTGATTTGTTTGTCCCTCTTCTAAAGTGCATGAATACTTCTTTTTTGCCCAAGTTCCAGCCAAAACTCTCTGTTCAGTCAGGTTGGTCTTCCTCCGTGCCAATATGTTTTATGTCACCAGGAATGGCCTGCTCAATGCAGCAGCCCAGATGCTCTGCTTCCATTGCTGTAATCAACTCCACAGGGTGTTTGCCAACATCCATGAGTCAGTAGAGATAAAACACTGTCTGCTTTTCTCAGTCAGCAATGTCTAAAGCCAGCTGGATGGTCTTCCCTTAAGCAAATTGGCTCTATTCACCTTCTGCAGCAGTTTCTGGGACTTGTCATATAGAACTCCATACAGCAGTTTTCCACTTCTGATGATTTCCTACAAGACCGATCAGTGAACAGGGTATATTGCTTCTCATTTTCTGGTAGTTTATTATACATTTGGACACTGTCAGCACACTTCACCTCCTCCTCTGGCCATACTTCAAAATCTTTGCCTTCTGTCCAGTTCATGATCTCTCTCCAAGATTTCTGGGCAACTGAAGTTTCCTAGTAGAGCCTGCTGTGTGATCTTTGTCCTTTGAACATCCAGCCCAGCAGTGGCAGTCAGGACGCCAAGAGGAGCTGCCCTTCAGTACCAATAATTTCCAATTCAACTCAAACCCCTTCTTAAGCTTTCAGATCTCAAAACCTAGGGTTTAACTTCAAGTCTCCCCTGGTGTTTCCTGACAGAGGCTGCCAGTAGGGCTATTCTCCCTGGCTGTGATATAGGGCATATATCACATCTTGTCTTCACCAACTGACCCAAGGTTTACTGCATGATCTCCTGTTTGATTTGTTCAAAAGCTTATTGTTGCTCAGAGTCCCACTTGAAATTTGAAATTGTTCTTTTTTGGGTCACTGAATATAGTGAGCTTACAACCAGGTTGAAATTTAGACTATGCATTCCCCTGTAAACACAGAATACCTAAGAGAGCTTATGCTTCCTCTTTGTTGGTCAGACGTGATTTTGTTGATCACATCCAATGGGATTTGTGATGTTCACCTTGTTGTATGCTAAAAATTTTATTCATAAAAATTGGACATCCTGTGCAGATCCCTTGAACTTCACTTTGTGGCAAAATCAGATCAGCTTTCAGAAAGGTTTAGATTATTTTCTTCCCTTTTCCAAAAATTCCTGTTGCTCCATTGCCCCATACAATGCTACCATTGATGTATTCAGGTCAGGTGTTCCAGAGTTTCACTCTTTTCCAGTGCAATCTAGATCAGTGCATGGCAGATGGTGGGGTTGCATTTCCACCCCTGGGGTAGCTGATTCCAGGTGTACTGGACATCTCCCAGGTTTAGGTAACTGTTCTTCCTGTGTCCTCTTCAGCTTCTGGTGCTCCCTAGTCTCTTCACTAGTGGTGCATCGCGAGAAGTTGAAACTTAGGGTGAGTGCTGCTCAACAATAACTGAAACACTGGTGTGTTACCCTCATTATTCTAGTCCTAAATCCAAAACACAGCATTGTATCAGCTATGAGGAGGAACATTAGCTCTATTCTGACTGAAACCAAGACAATGATCATGTCAGCCAAACTGCGTGTTTTCTTCTAAGTTAGTGACCTTGGGAGCTGTTCAAGTCCAGTTTGAGGGAAATTTTTTTTATGAGAAAACATTAAGGTAAAGAGGAAAGAAAAAAAATAAACAGCTTTACTTTATGGACAATTCTTAAAATAGCAGAATTTCATTAGCACATCCAAAAGAGCAATCTGAAAAATACTAGAGCAAATATGCTAGACAGAAGGTGTTCAAAGGCATCAGACGGATACCTCAGCAAAATATATACTTTAATCTTTCTAGTGGCTCCAGAAAAAAAAAAAAAAAAAAAAAAAAAAAAAGGTAGCTGATTGTTGATATAGTGCTAATGTTTTACAGACTGACAATAGTATTAGTACCAATCCTTACTTCTATGAGCGACTTTGTGTGACTAAATAGACAGAAGCATTTACTGAAATGGACATATATGCATCATCCTCACTGCCAGCTATGCTTAATCAAGTTTTGCTATTAGAATAGTACTTATTTTTACAGCCTAACTCAAAAGCATAAAGAAGCACAAAGATGTCATCAGTATGCTTCAGGCTTCTTTACAGAATTGAAAGGAACAGTCATCTCAGCAAAACTCTCTTTTTCTTCCTTCTATTGATTTTTTATTTTAAGAAGCAACAAAAAGCAAAGCAATTTCTCATTCAAAGTGTGGTGCCCTTGCCTCAGCTTTCAGATGATATTTTAAGCTGTACCACTGTTTCTTGTGTTTTAGTACATCTCAGTGAGTCTTCATAGCACTAACACAGAGATAGGAACTTCATGTCAGGTCTGATGCTTTACATCAAGTATACAGAAAAATGAAGAACAACCATTTTGTGTCCAGATAACTTCAGATACCAGAAAACATAGATTCTTATCTCAGTGTCTTTGCAGCATGGATCTCTCTCTAATGTGTAGAGAAAATGTAAGATGACATGATTAGGCAGGCTTTAATAGAGAAAAAAATTATGGTTCACACATGGAAAACACAGAGGGGGCAGTGATGATTGGAAAATTGCAGCAGAATAGAAGAGGATTTTTTGTTGCTACAGTTGTCTGCATGTATCACCAGAAGCCTCAAGAATTTATAAACATTCAAAGATTGAAATTAAAAGTGTTCTTTATTTATTTCTCCTTATTTTCTCCTTTCTTTCTCTCTGTATCTCTCTCCCTTTATCTCTCTCTCTGTATTACTCTCCCTTTTTCTTTCCTTTTCTCTCTCTTTTAAAGATATTCAGGGTTTATTTTTACTCGTAAAAGCATAATGAACTAAAGCAATGTCAAAAAGGGAGTGAGACTAAACTTATTTTTAAAGTCATGGCTGTATTTAAAAATCTGAAAGAATTGTAGGCATGTTTATTCAGCATTTGCTGTAAAAACCTATAAATATGACATCTAGTATGTCTTCTGAAATATTCTCTCATGTACATATTAAAAGGACATACTGTGCTCAAAATTAAAATTATTAATTTTTATAAGATTAAGAGAAAAATTATGATCATGAAATTGCTCACAACAATTTATTCTGTAATATAATTTGATAAAAGGTTATTCTAATGAATATATGGTATATTCTAATATATCGTTCAGCTGACATCTACATCAGCATAAGCTGTAACAAAGATGGACTTCCTTCATACTACAGAACAATATGGATAAGGCAATAACAGGGATTTTAACTGCTCAGTAAGTTGAATGAAGCATGACAATGAGACTTTATGAAAGAAACAGTCCTCACTTGAATACAGCATTGCAAAAAGCAGGAAAAATGCTGAAAATGAAAGATCATGGCAGGAGAACAGGACAGACATGACATGCTGTGGGAAAAAAAAAAAAAAAGGAAAAGATGCCAAACTAGGTTTGTGGATGTATGTATATTTGTCGATTTATGTATATATATTCTGCTCTTCAGAATGTGAGAGCACGTGTATAAACACTGGGGCCTGATAAAAAATTGCAATTTGTCAACGACTGCTGACAACTCTGCACAAGAACATTGAAAGCATCATTTTGTCCCTGCTAGCAAGATTATGGAGGATTAGACTAAGAAAAGAGAACACGTCTTGTTGGAAAAATATTGTATAATTATTTTTTTTACATGTGGGACATTATAACTACAGGTCTTTTTGAGAACTTGCTAAGGTAAATTCACTCTCACAACTTTAGAAAGATACTACAAACCCTGAAAAAATAATTCTGCTTCAAGGCAAACTTGTTTTGTTTACTCTAGGTGAATGTCTGCCAGGGCTTCATTGAATTCAACAGGGTTGCATAAATCACAAACGACAAAAGGTAGTGAATCTAAGTCTAGAGAATAGCCATTAATTTTAAAATATAATTTTGTTTTGATGTTTCAACTTTAGGTGATGGGATTGATTGAGTTTGGTTTGAAAATGTGTTTTTCAGTCCAAGAGAGTACCTCCAAGAACTATGCATGGGTACCCAAGAACAGCAATGGCTGTCAGGTGCCTGTTCTCACTGAGCTGAGGCCAGGTAGGTCCATTGCATAGAGGAAGTGAGCAGAAGAACCCTGACCTGAATATCTCTTTGGTTTTCTCTTCCTGACAGCAGGTAATATCCATCGGCTTACACCACAGTGTGCTATCCCTTACCCCACAATGAGCTCCGGTTTTCCTGAAGGATTAGAGATGAGATTAAGTAACTAGCCTCATTAATTAAGGCACACAGCTCTCATGTACTTCCTTAACTTCTGTGTGCAATTAAAAGAAACCTCACCATCCAACCCAAAACCTTTTGCATAAACCTACCTACAGAAGTTACCTTTGTGTAGGCTTGAAACAAAAGGCATGACATCTGTATGGCACAAAAATCATACTGCAAGTGAGCAAGTTGCTACCCCAAACAGCTGCAGAATGCCAGACCGGCTCTACCACCATCTTTTGCTTGAGAACCAGGACCAGTCCCACCTAAGCAACTGAAAGTGCTTGCTGCCTTTTAGCTGGGGCAGTGGGCAGTGACACACCCAACACAGTGGGGCAATATTGAATCCTCAGGTCCTTCTTTAAATTCTTTATAAGTCTTTTGTTTGAGTTCACAGGTAAACATAAATTAGAATTTTACTAGAAAACAACAGACTGAATGATATAATCAATATGTCTAAATAAAACCAGCACTGTTGTGATATCTTTAAATTTCGTGGTCTGCACCTCTCTGAATGGCTAAGTTTTGTCATGAATAAAAGTTTGGACTGTGTTTTCAGAATTGAAAATTAGGTTTCCTGGCTATCACTGGCAAGAGACTAAATTATTTTTGAGATAAGGAACATGAGACAAAAGAAAAAGGAAGACAAATGTCTGTTAACTGGTTAAAAGATAACCCAGCATACCTTACCCTCCTTTCTTCCCAGTAATACTCAACACCCTAATTACTCTCTACAGCTTCACACAGGCAAAATCTGACCTAGAAGTCTTTTGATTAGAAATGTGATTAAGCTTGTTTTAGAATGAATTGGCTTTAAACTGTGTCTTCTTTGCCTGATCCCAACTGCTGAGAGTTCTTTTCTGCCAGGAGCAAGAAGTCCCCTGCTCTACTCAAGGAGTCACTCCAATGGCCCTCAACCACAGCCTTAACCTCTGTGGACATAGATTCTCATGCAAGAATGACTACAATTACCATGGCTGTCACCCAAACCTGCAGGTAAAAGATTTAACTGTAAAGACCTTTATGTGCTTGCAGCTGGGCTTCTGGCTCTGCTAAGAAGTGTTTCAACCTTGATGATTTGGGTCAGTTCAGCAACTGATCCAAACTTAAGCTTTACCAGGATTCACAAGCTAATTTATTCTTGCTTCCAAGCTTCACCTGGCAACTGTGTAATCAGCATGTGCAAAAGGAAACACTACACAGAAGATGGTCCCCTTTCTCTTATATTCAGTATCTGGATGGCTATAGCTTTCACCTAAGATAGACAGGATGCCATTAATTTTTAACCCTCTTAAGGAGACTTACCTAGACATCCTAGACACTACCTGTTAGGCAGTAATGTACTCACTCTGAAATGGGCACATTTCTTCCTGTAATTTTTGCCAAATTTGTATGGAAAAATTACATAAGAGGTAGAGAAAGTTGAAATATGAGGGTTTCATATATATAAGGCACTGAAAGCTTAATAACATAAAAAAGCTGTTACCTGGAATCTTTTTCACTGAAAAGTGGTTCATGCTAAATAGGCAGTAGGACAGAAACGTGAACTCACCATTATTGACTGTAACGGTTTAAAAAAGAAAGCATGATTCCTCTGCCATTGCTTAATATAGTTGACAGAGAATTAGTTGTCAGACTTCAGGAACATGTTTGTGGGTGTGAATACTGAATAAATGGAACAGGTCCCTTACGTGCCAGTTGAGTTGTGAAAGTGCCAGCTTTAGCTCTCTAAGACTCACCCCTCTCTTCAGACTTCGTCCCAAATGTAAACATTGTTCTCCCTGTTGGAAGCCACCCTTTGCAGACCCCATTCCTGAGCATCTCAGGCTATATCAGTATATTTCAGATACATGCAACCACGTTAACACCCTCTGCCAGCACTGTACTGTTCAGGAATATTTTCCAGAGGCACCACAAGGGCTGTGTACACACAGGATCAATTACCTTTGGCATAGCCTCACACAAATCCTGTGATACAATTTATAGACCCCAGGCAGCAAGGCTGTGCCACTTAAGCAGGTCAGGGAACTGCTGCCCTGTGTTTCATTGCACCCAGGTAGGCATGTCTTAACTTGCTTATTATGTTTCATAATAAGCCAAAGAATCCATTTGTACTTTGTAAACTCCATTAAGTGCTTGGCAGGAAGATACTGCTGTTGACATGCAGGGACAGATGAAACTCAGATGTCTGGAAGAATTACGACTCCCCTGAGCACCCATCAAACCTCATTCCTTACAGGGGCAATGAAGGGGACATACTTTTACATGTAATTCCACAATTCTTTGTTTTTACATGGACATTTTAACAGTCGTATTTAATGGAAACCGAAATTCGCTTGTTTGCACACTTAAATGTCCACATCTAGTAAGGGGGCATTGGCCTCTGGGGCAGGTAGTGATTATGTCAGATGCTAATTATGTTAGCCATCTCCTTTATGTTAGCTGGCTGACACATGAAACAAGATTTCCCTTTATCAGTGCCTACTTTGTCCTGGTAGGTCCAGTCCTTAGATACAGCCTGGGCTAATGAATGACTTTTCAAAACTTAGCTAACATACCAAGAGTTAGGGGGAGGGCTAAAAAGCAGAATACAGTAAAACCTCAAAGGTTTGATAACCTATAGGGTTTATCTGGAAGGAACTTCCACATTTATTTTTCTAATTACTATGTTGTTGGTGTGCTTACAGATGATAAGGCAGTAAACACTGCCAAGAACCTTACACAATTCCAATGGAATTCAGATTGCAACTGGTAAAGCAAATCACTCATAATCACACTGAACTTTTCAGTGCTGTCTGTACTGATGTCATTTTCCACATACCAGGCAGTGGAAGAAGTTGGAATATAATTATTTGAACTAAGCTGACCATGTCACATAGTATCTTCTGTGAAGTAAGGTTTAATCAGCTCCTCTGTGCTGTGACTAATGTTTGTAAATGCAAACAAGAAGTTATATATGCAGAACACATCTCAGCTGTGCAACCACTTGTTGTGGAAGGAAGGCAGCACAAATTTCGGCAGCTCTCTTTAACAGCTGTTATGACAACTACGTATTAAGTTTGGAAAATTTGCCTTTGAAAGCATCCTAGACTGACAACTATTCTATGAACTAACTCTAAAGCAATTATAGAACACAGTTAATAATTTTTCTTTGTGTGCTTTATTTCATGGGCTTTTCTTTTTGCTTTATTAATTAAAAGCACTTCAATTTTTTCTGGCGAAAAAAGCCCTAACATTTTAAACAGCGATTAAAGTTCACACAACTGTTTTCATAAAGTTGATACTAAACATTTACATCAGAAAACATCTTAATTAATCCCTATATACGTCCATACTTATAAATAATTTCTGTATTATTGCAAATTCAGATTCATAAAATAATAGGTAGTCACTTTGCCTCAGAATATTTTGATCCTTACTGTGACTTTAATACTTCTGCAAATCAAAAATAGCTTCCAAGATAAGTTCAGGACCATGCTATATGGTTTTTCAGTTTTTAAAATGTCCTATATTATGTGACTGCCATTTCAGCAGATTGCCCCTCTCAAATATAACTGCACTCTCATAATACATAAACATTTGCAATAAAGTCTACCTTTTAGCATACAGTACTATAACAGAGTGGAGAACAACTTGTGCAGCTAGGACACTTTGAAATGCATTTTATATCATCTGTAATCCCATTAAACCTGAACAAAATGTCATAATAGCATGGGAATATTATGGAAACAGCTCGATAGTTTTGGCTCTCAGCTCATAAAATGCAGTCTAGTAAAGAAAACTCTTCTGACATGTTCTGACATGATGTTAACACAATTACAAGCATCAAAATACATAGAGATAGGAAACTGGCAAGTTGAAAAAAATTTACTTTTTTTTTTCCCCTGGAGGAATCAGACTGGTTTTTCTCTTCCTGGCTTTGCTAAAATTGTTTTTGGAAATTGCTGTGAGACAAAACCTTCTTTGATTTATCCTCAAAGAAAATAAGCTTCCAGTAAAACCTTCCTAGCCAAAGAGTAAGTCATTCTATTACTTGCTTCAAGCATGTCCAACTGCGGATCTTGGATATGCTTAAAAAATCACAAAGCAGAGAATAAGTGCGTTTACTGCATTCTCCTGCTCTGTCCACAAATGCTGCCTCTGTGTTGTGGCAAGCCCTTCTTACTTTTACAACTGCCTTGTATGGCTGTGTGAAGCTAAAGTGCAGCCCTGGCACAGATCTGCCAGTTCCTATTACGGTCGTTTTCCTCTCCAACAAAGGAAGATCTGTGGCACGCGTCCCTGTGGCAGCCTTGGGATGCTCAGATGTCCCACTGGCAGAAAGCAGCTGCATCACTACTGAGCATTTCATCTGATGAGTCTGCTCAGTTTTCTGCATGAATAAAATCAAACATGGCAGATTAAAGTCCCTTAGTTGCTATTTCTTTCGTATTGGAGGCTAAATATTGCAGTGCTGACAAACACTTGTTTCTTTCTTCACAAAGACCAGATTTAAGGGCCAAGCTGTCTTTATTCTCATCTATGCAAAAGTTTCTGTCAGGAGTGAGGATAAGATGTGATATAATAAAAAATTGTGAAGATAAGTCTCTACTTCAGAATGATACGAAGCCTTGCCAGATGCTGTCATATAGTAGTGTCTTACAAATATTTTCTTGTGTTCCTCAGCTTTTCAGTTTTTTGAATCACATTGCTACTGCATAGAAACAAGGAGAGATTTTTATGGACACACTGCAGTGACAAGCAGGGACAATCATAATTTGTTCTGGCAAATGCTGTTTACTATATTATTATATACGTCAGCAGACATCCCTCTCCCCATCTTTGACATCGGTCTTTATCCTCTTCCTCCTGACACATACCTTCTCCAAAACCACAGTTCTGATGTAAATAACCTGCAATCAGCAGTCTTGAAAATGCCAGACCAAGCTCAATAAACTGATTTACAGCAATATTCTATAGGCAGTGCTTGATGAAATTTTTAGATTTAGCTTGGTTTCTCTCATGGACAACAATTTTCCTGAATTATCAAGCTGAGGAGGTATTCAAACTGTTAAACTTATTCAGATAAAATTTGGTTAATAAATTTAGTCAAAGTATTTAAAAAAATTATCCTTTTTTATACATTTGAAACAAACAAAACAACACAAAGTTTTAGAGCAAAAAACTCACCAAAACTCACTAAATTTTAGTTGATCAATTGACTACAATAACTGGATAAAAATACTCCTTATTTGAACTTTTCTATTAATTATAAATTCAAGTCTAGTGAGCAGCAATCAATCTCTATAGGAAATATTGATACTCAGTAGCTGACAATACAAGATGAAATATAATATAACCTTAGCTTAAGATCTAGTTTCACTTCTTTAAGTTTTGCATGCTCTTCTGGGTAGACTACTAAAAATTTTTTAAAGTGATTTTTATTTTCTCATGGCTTTGTAATCTACTTGCCCTCCCCAGAAAGGTTCAACAAAATGATTTTGGTATTACCACCTTAAATTTGCAAAGCTTTTAACAGTTTTATTTTAAATGTGAATGATCATAAACTCTTTGAAAGACAATATGCAGTTTACAGAATACCTTTCTGTAGATTTAGAATTTACCTGCTTTGTGGTTATGCAATGGAATGAATCTTCATGATTTGCACATACCAGGAGGTTTCCACTTCTTATGCATAGTCACACTTCTCAGCAATCAGACACAATAATAAATAGCATATTTTCATCACTCTTTCAATTCATTCCACAAGGGAAGTGAAGCTTAATATTCCTATTTTAAACAGAAAGTAGCTGAAAAAAAACCCATCAGGGCAACAGACTTGCCTAGATCATCACCCTGTAGTGTGGACTGCAGGTAAGCAGCCCATATCTGAACACTTCATGGCAGAGTTCCCCAGAACTCTGGGTTCCTCACTATGTTCCTCCCACACTGAAGGATCTCAGTAATGTGTAATGTTCACATGATTCTTGGAGCTTTGCAATAATTTCTCTGGATTTACCTGCATGACAGTAATACACTTGGGTTCATAGAGCACAGCACCCCTGTAGCCTAAGTTTATTTTTAGACAACACGGAAAGGCATGTGTAAGTTAATTTTCAAAAAGCAGTTTTTTGTTCTTTCTTCTTTTTAAATAGGTCACTTTCAGGGTGCCTTCAAAGAAAATTTATTAGACTTAAAGGCAAAGTACCTCATCAATTCAATGCAGATATGTCTCTGGCAAACCATCACACCCAGATTTGAGTTCCCAGCAAGAGAAATGTGTCCTACCCATCTCTGTGCTCATTGTATGTACACATCATCTGACACAGACTTCACTGTGCTGCACTATAAATCAGAGAAGGCAGTGAGGGTTCTTGGGCAGGAAGGGTTGTTTTGAGTGAACACTTCTTCCTGACTGAAGGGAGGTGAGCAATCAGAACTTTGTCTAGAAGCACAGTTTTGCTCATTCAAATAAATGCACCCTCCAGGCTATTGTAACTTCTGCCAGGAACTGATTCATCCATCAACAGGCTTTTGAATCTGGGTAATGAAATTGCAATGAAAAGAGAGAAGCCTCAGTGTTTTTTTAAAAAAAGACAGGGCTTTTTTCCAGATATTTCCTTCTCCCATTCTCTTTTTGCAGAAGAGCATTACACCATGGAACAACTATCAAACTTCTTAATAGCATTAGACAGATGGCTTCAGATGGGACTTTTTCTTCTTTTAATCATAAAGCATATTTTTTAAAATTAAATATATTCTTGAAACAGGCATTATGTTGCAGGTAAAAGCTGAAGAAAAGGAGATACCCTGCTGCAAAATTTGATAGTACTGAAAACAATTTTGAAAATTTCAGTATTTTATTTAAGTCCAACAATGCACCTGTAAAATTAAATCTGTAAATCTTAAAAAATTATTACTGGGGTCAGACCAATTTTGACTACTATGAAGAAAGCATGTACACAAAGATATGCTTCATCCAAAATAAGTGAGTACACATTATCAAATGAAGGTATCACATTCACATGTAGAAACGAACCAAAGGACTGATAAGCATTTTTAAAATCTTTGTTCTGTATAAAAAAATGTTGCATTAACCCTGATGGAAAAATCTCATTATCCTCAATGCCAAGGAAAGAGGAACAAGATAATAAAACCTGTAAAGAGAATACAATATGCAGGCATTTCATCATCATGAGGGCAATGATTCATTTGAAACACAAATTAATTTTTGACTCATAGAAACCAATATGCTTTGTTTTTAATGCTGTAAACTACATTACTCAAACAACAATCGTGTTTAACATTTTGATGGATCTTGTCACCTGACTTTTACAATTGCAGCACGTGGAGTGAGTTGAAAAGTGTTATGTGCATACTGAGACTGTAAGGTCTATGAGAGAAGAACCTTCATATCATTTCTAATAACTATTTTGGTGGGATTCTTTCTCATTAAAAGAACATTTTGAGTCACACCAAGCATTCCAGCACTTCAAAATGATCATTAAAAATTCATCTTTACTATATTTGCATTACTTGTAAGGGAAGTCAAACTTGAAGAGTTACCTTTCTAAAGCTTTCAGACATTTGATTCTGCCTAAAGAGATTCAGTTAAGAGCACATTCACATAAGGATGTGTCCAGGCACACTCAGCACACAAACATTCCAAAGGATGTTTTCATTCCACTGGTCAAGTATGTGGAAGTAACTGCTTTGTATGTATCTCATTTTCACAGCCCAGTGGGAATACCACAACCCATCTTGGGCAAGTCTCATCTGGTACAAAAGCAAATATCAAGTATCAATGTGAAGACAAGCTGCCAGTTACAGCCTTTCCTAAACACCTTTTAGACTTCACTCTCATTTCAAAAGCAGCAATGGTTGAGTGGCAAGGAGCTGGTGGAACAATCTGATGTCCTGTTCATGGACTTTATCAGCTCTCCATGCAATGCTTCAATGTCCAGGCTTAGTAGATTTCAGAAACACAGCAAAGAAACTGCAGGCAGTGTCATAAAGCTTGCAAAACAGGAAAATTGCTTAGGTCATCTATGCACTGGGCAGCTGTAATGACTCACAAATCTTCATTGCTTTGTTTACCAGGAAAGTGGATACCTCGGGGTGCTTAAGCCTGGCACACACAGCTTTTGGAAGTAATGAGCCACTGTAAACCCAAGAAGGCTGTTGATTCTGAAAAAAAGCCTTATGTATACAAACATGCAATTTCAGTGACCCAGTGTCTAGAACACTCTGATACTTAAAAAAGAGAGACAGAGAACCTTCTTCATTCATTCTCCAAGCTCTAGGAAAGCAAATTGCAACAGAAGTTTCTCTGTAAAGTGACTAATAGAGTGTCTGGCATTACATGGGCATAAGTGTATAGGGTTTATTAATTGTTATTAAGTACTACAGTGTTATTGGCATCACTGACCCATAATATTTAGGTCACCCAGACAGTCCTAGCACTCTCAGAATATTGGTGCTAGCTTTCTTTTATTCAGATTTTATAGCTAGGGTTAGGCTCAAAAACCCAAAGGTCTGATATTAAAATTTTAAGTTGTTCAAAAAAGCTTCTTCCTCAGGGAACACTTCTTAAACAATATTTACTCTATTTGTCCAGTTTCTGAATTTACAGAAATGCTTATTTAGCTCTTGACATAATAAGTTATAACCCTGGATTTTAATTCTCAAAAGGAAAATTGTTTGGTGGAACCTTCCTGCTCTCCTATTTTATTCCACCAGAAAAATAATTTTAACAAAACTTAAAAGCATCTTTATTCTTGACTTTTCATTTACAGTTGCTTTTCTCTTCCTATATTTAAAGAATGGAAAGCAAGGGAATATATTTCATTATAATCTTGTACTATTTCAAAATACTGTTTTAATGCTTTACCACATATTTACATCCCATTACAATTTTCATAAAAGTTCCTTTTTCATTCTAACAGATGTAATTGTCAAAGATTACTTTTCTATATATTGTCAAATGTTAATCAGGGAGGAGATCATTTAAGCTACATTTTCTGTCATGGAGGGGAACTAATTGAATGGTATTTAAAACCCTGATAATGAAATGTCATTTTTATGTAAATTAGTGGCAACAACACACATGTGAAGCTAATATAAAGCATACATAAAGTTTCTACTCCCCAATTAAAAACAAACAAACAAGCAAAACAGAATTATATATTCCTTATGCAGAGAAGGAAAGAAACTTTTGGTAACAGCTCCAGAATATTTCATATTAAATATTAACTCTTACTTACCTATATATGCCTTAAAACTTCTGAGTAAACTATAGATTTATTTAGTTCAAAATATAAAATGCCATTCAACATCTCAGGTAAGAACTAATTCCTCTGGGCTTATCCTTTTTGATAAGTCTCTGATTTTGTCTCCTGACACTTCAGGTAGAATCATGGGCCTAATAACATATTTCATAAAACACTCTATGGATTTCAATGAAACTAACTGTATTAATTGCCAATCTGTTCATTCACTCTTAGAAAAAATCCAAAACTATTCTATGTCATTGTCATGGCTATGGATCTCAAACCCATCAGATCTCATCTTTGACAGGAATCATGTCCCAGCCATGGCAGGCTACCTGACGGCTGTGAAATTATGCAGCTGCATAGCGGTGACTTCCCAGTCTTAGCCAAAGCATCTCTGAAGGAGTGCAAGATAAATCACCACAAGTGAAAGTGAAGGTGAGACACCTTGTTTAGGACTGCAAAAGAAAGACTCATGGAGAGTGGATAAAAACTGGACTAAACCAACATTGTGTGAGACAAAAGAACAGAAGTAAGAGCTATGAACTCACCATGCTATTTGTTGGCAGACGTGATGCATGGTGCTGGAGCTTTTAGTCCTTTGTTCTCAGGAAGTAAGGAAGGGAAATATATCCTACTGTAGCATTGTTATTTGCAGTCAGAGGTGTGACATTTTGTGCCTAACACCTTGACAGTTGTGTTCTTAGCAAAAGAAAGGAGTGAGTTTCTGGCCAGATAAGACTGTTGCAATTGTAAGGACCTCTATCCAGCAGGGTAATTTTATAAACTGTTTTACGTGGACACATTTATCTTTTTAATCTTAAAATAACAATGCTATAAAACAAAGGGACTCTTCATCCTCCCTCCTGTGGCAGCTGAAGGACACCTGGTAGTAATCTTTACAGAAATCAGGTGGTTTACCCATAACTTTTCCCTGTCTCTGGTTAGCTAGGGAACAGTGTTGCATTTTTCTTAGCACGGCTGTGGGGAGATAAAAGATGTTTGTGATTTTAGAATATTATGAGCCAATTATTCAGAGACTATAAATGAAAATGTTCATCTGAGTGTATTATACAGGTTATGGATGTCACAGAAATTACATACCCATTTAGATAAGTAGTGGAAACACTGATTGCAGCAGTGGAATGACATTTTTAAACACGCACATATTTTACATTTTTACCATGGATTACTGACAACTCTTCAATGATCACTGGAACAAGGCCTCTTCCAAACATATCCAAACATATCTAGGTTAAATATCATGACCTACACGTAGTCTCAGGAAGGTTAACAAGTACAGCAACTTACTGAATGGCTCGGGTGTTCCAAGCGTGGGATGGAAACAACAGTAACCACAGGAGGCCTACAGATAGGGATGAGGGTGAGTGAAGAAGGATTCAGAATGACCAAGGGACACTACAGCCCACCTTAGGCTCTAACAGGAAGGATGCAATACTTGTGATGGGGATCCTGTGATGAGATGACTTGATAATTAGCTAAGTACTTATTTCCCCACCCACCACTCCACAACCCAGACTAACTGGCATTGCAACTACATCCACTCCTGATCATATTCCCCAACAGCCTGTATGAGGAATGAAAATTGCCATAGCATTGGAAAAGTGCTGCACCTACTTCTGTTAGAGGTTTCTCAAATATTTCCTTTCCCTTCCTATAAGCAGTTGGTTACCATCTATAAAGAAGCACCATAATTTCTAGTCATACATTCTCTTTTATCCATATCCCGTAGGGATGAAATGAAAATGGAATGAAATCCATAATTTTAGAACAGAAAGGGGTTGGTTGTTTTTTGGTTTTCGTGTTTTTTTTTTGTTTGTTTTTGTTTTTGGTTTTGGTTTTGGTTTTGGTTTTGGTTTTTTGTGTTGTTTGTGGTTTTTGTTTGTTTGTTGTTTGTTTTGGTTTGGTTTTGCTTTTGTTTTGGGTTTTTTTTCCCCACTGTCCAGTAATCAGAGAGACACAGCCACATTGTATTTTAAGTTATTTGTCTTTAGTTGCTCATTTGAAAACTCTTTGTTGCCTTTGACAAAACATCCTGGGATGCTGGCTTCCATATACTTACTTTATGAGCTAACACTTCAACATCTCTTTCACACTCATGTGTCTTAACACAAGGCATGTATAGCACTCACAAGGCATGTATAGCACTCACAACAAAATTACTGTGATGAAGAACTTTTCAGACTTTTGGCAGGAAGCTCGAGGACAGGGATATAGAACTTAGGAGGGTAGTTCTACACTCTGCAGAAAGGAAATGCAGAAAGCTGCCCAGCAGCAGAGGACCTGGGGGTGCTGCTGACAGCAGCTGAACATGAGCCAGGCTGTGCCCAGGTGGCCAAGAAGGCCAAGGGCATCCTGGCCTGGATCAGCAATGGTGTGGCCAGCAGGAGCAGGGCAGGGATTGTCCCCCTGTGCTGGGCACTGCTGAGGCCACACCTGGAGTGCTGTGTCCAGTTCTGGGCCCCTCAGTGCAAGAAAGACACTGAGGTGCTGGAGTGAGTCCAGAGAAGGGCAACGGAGCTGGGGAAGGGTCTGGAGCAGCTGGAGCTCCTGTGGGGAGCAGCTGGGGGAGCTGGGAGTGTTTATCCTGGAGAAAAGAAGGCTCAGTGGAGAGCTTACTAGTTTCTACAACTGCTTGAAAGGAGATTGTGCCTAGGTGAGGGTTGGTCCCTTCTCCAAGGCAACAAACAATAGAACAAGAGGGCATGGCCTCAAGCTGTGCCAAAGAAATATTTAGATTGGATATGAGGAAGAAATTCTTCTCAAAAAGAGTGCTTAATTTGGAACGGTCTGCCCATGGAGGTACTTTACTTACTGGAGGTCTGTAAATAAAGACTGGATGTGCAATTTAGTGCCATGGTCTATTTGACATGGTGATGTTCTATCATAGGTTAGACTTGATGATCTTAACAGGTTTTTTTCAACCTAAATGATTCTGTCAAGTTCTCCTAAAAGTTGACTGAAAATCAGCCCATGTTATTTCAGGTAAGAACAAAAGAAAGTTCCAGTTTCAGGTGGTTTTTGGTGAAAACTGGGGAACCATTTAGGTTGGAAAAATTCAGGGAGATTATTTGTCCAACCTTTGACCACCACCTTGTCAATTAGACCACAGCACGAAGTGCCACACCCAGTTGTTCCTTGAGCACTTCCAGGGATGGTGACTCCACCACTTCTGTGACCACCATTCTGAAGTTCAACAACACTTTCCATGAAGAAATTCTTCCTGGTATTCAGCCTGAACCATCCCTGGAGTAGCTTGAGGCTTTGTGCTCTTGTCCTGTCCTTTTTCAGTCCAAAAATTACAGACAAAACCAGGAGACAGCTTTTCAAAATTCAGCTGACAGGCCAAAAGTAAAAATGTTTGTAAACAAACCCTGACCATTTTTATGTATAGGAGCTAAGCATCTTGAACCCTCTTCCTAAGCTGTTCTAACAAAGAATGAATACTGACGCAATTTCAGCAGATCAGGCTGCAAGATAAGAGTGCTCTTGGAGCAGCTGACCTTTTCAGAGAGCCAGTCAGCTGGAAGATGAGGAGTTATGTAGCCCATTCACATCTGCAGGGTTAATGTGATTTTCATACACCAGCCTGTATTAGAGAAAGATGCAAAACAATGATGTGTCTTAGCAACTGCAATTTGAGCCTGACTACATATAAATCTATCCTGAGTTTTACAGCAATCTCACTTGGTTTTGTAGTGGGCAGTACTGTAAAATGGAATTAATTTGGGCTGGGTTTTTTGATCAGTTTTTTTAAGACTTTTTGTTAATTTTTTTGACAGATGGCACCAACTATTTAAATATGTGCATAAATCAAACACACATGTATACACACACACACATATAAATTTTCGCCTTTGCACATTTTTTAAAGGATAAAAACAATAATGAAATGCTTAGCTGTACTTTTTTTTTATTGACACAATCTTCCTGTTCCTATGACTGGTTTCCTCTAAGGAAAATGTGACGTGTTGGATGATTTCCCATTTTCTATTCAGACAGGAAGTACACAGGCCAACCAGCATTTGGATTTTCTGCTAATCTTTAGTCACTAAAGAACACCTGCAGCCTAACTGTTAGTTTGTTCTGGTACTCAAGGTCTCTAACAAACCACATTGTTCAACAAAGGAAAAAGTTGACGTTACACCAGCTGGGAATACAGGGAAAACCCTAATTTTTATGTAGCAGTACAAAAGAGTCACACAAAGCAGAAGAGAATCACAGAATCATAGAATCATAGAAGGATTTGGGTTGGAAGGGAATTCTAAATGTCATCTAGTTCAACCTCCCTGAAATGAGCAGGGATAGCTTCAACTAGATCAAGTTGCTCAGAGCCCCAGGCAGTCAGACCTTGAATTTTTCCAGGCATGTGGCATAGAATAACCAAAGAAATCTGTTCTTCCTAATCTAGAAAGACAAAAAGTCTTAAAAAAAAAATTGAGGTCATTACATTGTGCTTTCATTACAGTCCCAACAACAGTAATACTACTGCTGCAATCTGCCAGAAGAAAGAAGGAGGGAACAAAATTTCCCTCCCACTTTTTATTCATCACTGAGTTGTGTAGTGTTGCACATGTTAAGACAACATATCTCATTAGCTTTCTGATATAATGAGATGCCGTTGATATGATCAAATTGCAAACAAATTAAGGGAAAAAAACAGGTACCTAGGAATTCCCAGAACATCTCCACGAATGATTCTGCACCACAGAGGATGAAATATTGAACCTGTTTAAACACTCTGACAGATGTAGGATCATGGAGATACCAGTAATATAGAAGAGCACATGTTGATATTACACACTTCAAAGCAGTTGAGCACATTCCAAAGCAGGAATGTGTCTGGACCACACATTCATTTTATTTCAGCAGAATTTTGTACTTGTTGAGGCAATGTTCTTTTTCTCATGCCTTGTCAATAACGTAACCTCCAATATCAGCCACTGGTGGGTTTTCTGTCATACTTTACAATCTACAGACAGACAACTTCCTGGAATTTTTGCTCTTGACCTTCACATCTCATGCTATCAATTCATTACATCACTGGGGTTTTTATGACAGTCTGAATCAAATTATAAAGGTAATGCAGCACCTGATATTCTACAATATCATATATACAGGATATTTGACATATATATGTCATACAAATGTCATTCTTCTACTATTTTTCTACATCTGTATTGAACTACATATTGCTTCTTTTAAGGCTCTGTGCTGAAGACATCTTGCTACCCTCAAATAAGGGAAGAAAGTAATGGATAAATCCCATTAGAGGGAGGTGAAAGCCTTTCATCAGAAGTAGTGCAGGCTTATCTGTTCACAAAGATACATGAGACAAAAACAGTACTTTCCAAGGAAACTGATAACATTTTCACTATTAGACAACATAGAAAAAGTGGGAAAAAATATCAGGATGATGTCATTTGCATGGGTTTCTGCTTACCAGTCAGCATGTGTGCAGAGGTTGACTAGAGAAAAATCTGACTGTAGATGGAGGGAAACTGCAATTCAGCCCAATGCCTTGTCTTTCAGAGGAAGGTTTCAAAAAATATTTGAAGTATTTAGTAGAACTGACACATGTGAAAATAACTGAGCATATATAAATTGGTATGGTTTGTTCTTATTCCTCCCTCTCTGCCAGTGTCTCATTGCATGACTTTTAGCCAGTATGTAATCTCACAGTGCCTCAAGTTACCTGCTCTGAAATACAGAGAGAATGTTGGCCTTTTCTGAACTATTTTCAGAACAGCTCGTTATTGAAAGAACCAAGGCTCTTTCTAGACACGGACCAAACCCCAAAAAACTAACAAACAAAAAACCCAAAGAAAGAAACCCAAAGAGCTGCAAAGTGGTTACATCATACCCAAAGAGGTGTAAATTATCAGATCTCTCTGATTCCCACCACAAGCCTTGTCTCTGTCTCTCCAGTGACTATAGAGGGAGTCTTATAGAGGGAGTTAAATGTAGATACCTAATGCAGAGGACAATGAGTCTCATTTGTTAGGAATTGAAATAAAGACTTACCGCTGAAAGACTGTATTCCTATGTCATATTTGTGTGTCAGTGGTTCTTCCATACGTGTACCCTTATTGTACCAATAACCATGCATTTATAGGTAAAATGTCCTCTTTAATTTTCAATCCTGATCGTAGTGAAAAAAGTGGGATATTAAAGAAAAAAAAAAACACCAAAAACTAAACAAAACAAAGACAAAAAACTCACAATGATGTCTTTGTTTCAGTCCTGACCTGAGCAGAATTCAGTTTTCTTTTACTCATTGTTGTGATCTCCTTAGATTTATCTGCCTGCTTGTAACAACTGTGTTCTTTCTTAGAAGCAGCTCCTCTGCTGGCCCTTGCAAGAGTGTTGCATCTCATGCCACTTCCTTCCAGGAGTCCAGGGTACTGCAAGGGGACATTGTGCGTCTTTGAATTCCCAGCGGCAAATTTTGCACACACTTTTCTGGACACACAATTACAAAAGATCCAATATATGGTTCAAAATGTGGTCTTGATCCTGAACTCCTTATTTGAGTGATGCTACAAGTGAAGTCAGTAGAAATTTTATTTAAATAAAAATGTAGATCCATGTTTCTAGACTGCAAACCTATATTCAGAAGCACCAGGATAATATAAATATAAACACATGTAAAAATATATACACATGAATGCCTGGGTTTTGTTGAGTAGAGGGAGACTGTCAGAGCTAGGAGTTGGAATTAGTTATGCAACTCCCACTGATTCAGTACAAAAACCCCTCCACCACTTTTCTGACTTGGTGGAGCTGTGGCAAAGGGGACATTTCACTGGTGTCAGCTGTTGTTTTACATTTTCCTTTAGCTGGCAGGTTAAAGCAACAGAAAAAAGAAAGCAAAGCCTCAAGGGAGCATTGGGAAGAGGAGAGTGCAGGCAAACACTCAGAAAGCAGCATCCCAACAGTAACTTACAAGGGAAGAAAAAGCAAGTCTGCCAGCTGTTGCACAGAAATCTGTAGTCTCTAGTGTTCCTTTTATACACTTACTTAATTGAAATGATACTCCACTTCCACTGAATACAATTTTTTTTTAAATTTTAATATATTTATTTGATATAGTCATAGTCATTGTCTTTTTTGTAGACAGATGCAGTTATTTGTCCATTTCACTGAAATGCAATGGATCCTGTAAAAAGTAACTTTCCCAAATTTTGTTAAGTTCTAGAAGACTGATTTCTAAATCCATAACATAGTTTAATTCAGCTAAGTAATTGCATTTTGTTTGGTCTACAATAGCATGCAAAACTGTAGAGACCACATTGTTAAAAAGCGTGGCCTGTTTACCCAAACTTTTCTACAATACATACAGGACCAGGCATGATTTGTTCAAAGTTTAGTGACTTTGCACTCCTGCTGACTCTGACAAAGCAGAAGGACAAATGACATTCAAGTAATGCTTTTTTGAGTGAAGGGTAAAATCTTTGCATCATTGCAGTTTTGTTTAGTATCCTGACAGCTTACTTTGCAGTGGTGATGGTGTATGATATTGTGTGGCACAAGACTATCTAAATCTGTACTGTGCATCTAAAATTCGAATTTTCCCAGCTTGAGTATGTAAACCAAGAGAGGAACAGTACTACATATGCAGCCTGTACTTGCCTAATTTCAGATCCTACACTCTAGTGTGTGACTGTTTATAGAGCATATATTTTAAAATATTCCTGAAATTAAATATCATTACAGTGTTGGTTTCTTTTTCTCCTTTAGCCTTCTTCCTGCAAAAGGTTAAGCATTTCTTGCCTGTTTCCTCCCCTCTCCCACAAAAATAGAAAGGAAATTATTATTAAAAACAATGGTTACCCAACAAGAAAATTTCTTCAAAGGAAGTGTGAAATTAATCTGTGCAAATACTGCACACCACCTAGAACTGAGAAATAAAGACCAATTGATATAGATTCCAGGCAAATGCACTTGGTACACTGTCTTGTTATGTCTGTCCACTCTTTGATAATAAATAAGTCTTACATACTCCCATATGCAACTCTGAGATAATTTATTTGTGCATTTGTATCAGTGACATATTGCAAGTATTATCTCTTCAAAAAAGATAGTTGACATTCTCCTGACATCCTTAGGAAGTTTTTCTTATTAATTTTCCTAAACTAAATGCATTACTCAAGCAGAACACTTAATGTGTTTCTGAACTGTCACTTGGTTCATATTTATGGTAATGAGGATTTGTCAGTTCTTGTTCTTTGCATTAAATCTAATAGTATTCTCACCACTTGGACAGGCTTGCTTCTAGTTTATCAAGCCTGTGACATTTTGATTCAGTTACCTCCAGTGCAGACAACCTGGCAAGTTGGTACACAGGGGTTTAATTTCTGTGCTGTTAAGTAAATTCTAAGTGTGTGAAAAAAGGAACCAAATTTTTTTAATGATCCACCATTCCAATTAGAATTTTTACCATTAGTTGTTTTTTGAAAGGAGTAAAACAAAAACTCTTATAATGCTTGGCGAAAACATTCTGAATGCTTTGAGAGAGTTTTTCAATATCCTTTTTTGTAAGAGTTTCAATTGTACACCACAGAAATGTGTACTATATTTTTCAATATCTGTCACCCTGTAGCCATTGTTCAGTGTTTTCTTCTGTTGCAGACAACTGTGAGAAGGAAGATACAAAGCTCCATGCAACAGCTTTATGATCGTAAAAAACCCAGTGGAACTAAACACCCTTGTTTTTGGAATAGCAGTCCAAAACTGCATTGTCAGTGTCATCATCTTCACAGAGTACCTTTGTATAGGACAAGTTGAAATAAGCCATAACACTTCTGAAATACTATTCCACTTGCACAAGTAATGTGATTTCCATTTTGCACAATTCTCTACCAGATATCACTAATTTATTGCAGTGTAATGCACTAGACTGAAGGATAGAGGTCCTTATTAAAGGCAGCAAAAGAAATTGAAGAATTTCCTATGAGATTTTCATATACATTGTTGAAAGAAAATACACAATTAAATACTTGGGAGCTTTTTTTTTTCCTTTTTTTTCCCCCAGAAAATGAAATAATCCTTAATTTATTTTTTTTTTTTAAAATATATATATTTTGTCATAGTAACCAGATCACTTAATATCATGAGGTGCTGTTTGATAAATAAAAAGAAAAGAAACAACTCAGTGGAGCCATTACTGGAAATATCCCAGCCTAAGTGCAAAGAGTAATGAGAATAATATATGTAGATACTGAAAGTCTTCTAAATTTCTGGACTAAGAACTTCATCACTTGGAAGTTTATAAGTATATTGTTCCCCCTCTGCACCCAATGTTTATGAGAATTCCTGAAGGCACATTGAAAATTTTCCATCTCTTGTGTTCCAGACTTGTTTTTAACAGTGTGAAAGTAACAAAATTCCCTACCCTCATATAGAAAAGAACTTAAGCAAAACAGATTTCAGCATTTCTATGAAAGCCTGGAGGCAATCTACTGCTTGGATCCTGCTAATTTTATCTGCTATATCTTGAGTGCTACCTTCTGAAGCAGGTAACAAATGTGTGTACCTGTACATCTGAAAATGCATTCTTGTGCTGGATTCTATATCCTATGGCTAACAGGAAGATCTTACATTTTTTAAAAGTCAAAGCAGCACAGTAAAAGCAGCTCTGTTTAGCCAAAAGTCTGCAAATATTTGAGAGACTGTGCAGCAAGATGAAAGTTTCTGAAACATATTTTGGACTAGTTCCAGTGTTACTTAATAATGACAATTTTTATGCACATACAACATTTGTGAAACTCTTTGTCCCTTCTCTTGCTGCAGATCCTACTCCACACCAAGAGGCACAGTGAGAGGGGGGGAGGTGCCATGTTCTCTCCAGGCTGGGGGAATGCACTGTACTGCTAATTTTCCCTTCTTCTCTATGAAACCCAAGGTCTTTGCCAAGAATGTTGACAAGTCGCATTGTCCTGGTGCAGGGCCAATCCCCCTGCCACATCTGCCCTGCTAAGACGTTGACTGTTTACACAAGGTTGGTGTGCTCTGCTTACTGTCTTTGCTCAATATAAGGCATTTTGGGAAAAAAAAAAATTAAAAAAAAAAAATTGTACTGAATGAACAAAGAAAGTTTCATCTGCAGCATTTGATTTTCAGGCTCTGGATTAGAAAGAGGAGACCGGGTAAATATCTTAAAGCAGGATAACCAACAGTAAACCAGCAAAAACGTTTAGGTTGTCTTGTCTTTAGGAGATGGAGAGGTAAATCATATATCATTGTCACTGAAAATTTGCTGAAGGGAACAGAAAGGTCTGCTCTGTCACACAACTTGCCTGCTAACCTGGATATTTTGCTGTACTTCGCTGGGTGTTCTGCTTGTGCAACCCCTCCAAGTTTCCCCTACGTCACTCTTGCAGCCTGTTTCCTGGTCACTTTGGCCTCTGCAGGAAATTGGCAAACCTCTTCATGTGGATGCTTATGTGTCATAATAAATTGTCCCCTCCCATTCATCCACCCACCCACCCACCCATTTAATAAATGTGCAGGATTTCCTCCCCAGGGAATAGACAATAAATAAATTGCATGTGGCAGCCATCTCCACATTTCTGTGACTTAGACACTTTTCCCTACAATCACAATGTGACAACCCGCTCACACATGATGCTGTTTTTGCAGTAAAAACACAGCTCACAAAAATCATCTTTCTCAGTTACTACCCCTTGAGCAAATGTCATCTTTGCCAGTCATTCTCCCTTGACCACCTGGGGATTGATACAACAAGTGGGTTCAAAATGATACATTCTCTCTTTACCTCTGATTTCTAATAAACATCCCAGTTTACAGACTGCGAACAGGCAGACACAGACCAATTACCCTTCCCTCCTATTTCTCCCCAGGCTCCAGAGTTCACAACTAAAGCAAGAATGCATTGATTTCAGTGGATTTTTGACTTAAGAAATGGGTTAATATTTCCAGATTTATGCTTATGCAGAAGAAAGGTTTCCTAACATGGGATTAATTTGACTATTTTTAGTAATCTACATTTTAGTCAGTTGTTTTACTAATAGGTATTGATAATCAATGAAGAAATTAGGCAATTCTAACATTTTAGTGACTTCATCCTAAATTAGAGACAACACATTATTACAAGTACAAACTTGTCTCCACTAGCTATAAAAAGTCTGGATAATCTTCAGGTCCCTACAGTGCAGGCAAGTAAGATTCTTGTGTCTCATGGCCTACATATAAATGGTTAAACAAATACTAAACAGAAGGCTAAACAAAGAGACAGGATACAGCAATTCAGAGCATATGAATCTTGATTTAATACTTAGCTTTGAGAGCAGTCACTGAAATGATTCATTAATAGCAATGCAGCACTTGACCCACTGCCAAGGAAGAGTGGGTGGTCTCTGTCACCAAAAATATTTTTGAAAAGTTCATTCAGTCACTGAGAAGTTGAGCAAAACCCACACAGACTAATGCAATAGTGGTGTGTTTTAGGCAGACCTTGCAGATCTTTTGCCAGTAGTAAGAAGGGTCACAAACAGGCCATTCTTTGGGCTGTATTGCAACGACTGCAATTTCTGTCTATCTCTTCATGCTGTAAGTTATACTCATGGAACTGTGACTTTTACAATTCTGCAAAATCTGCCTCTTTGTTTTTTGCATTTTATATACTTATAAATATATTTTTGTTGCTCCTATGTCTAAATTCAGTAATGCAGGAAGTTAATTTATAATCTGAAACTGTACTTGCTACTTTATGTTCTGCACTTGAAAAATGGAAGTGAAGTTGAAGAATTCAGGTCCTGATATCAAATTTTTATTTGACTACCATCCAAAGTGGTTCTGAATATAAACCCTTCCTAAAAACAGTCTTCTAAAAGTAAAACTTTCAAAATATAGGTCTCTATAAAATTTTGTAACTAGACTTTTTCAAATATGGAGATAAATAATTTATTTATTTGTTACAAATAAATTAACTATTACAACTATTTGTTACAAAAATCATTAACTATTTGTTTATCTGGGAATAAACTCCTAATAACATGTTCTAGACTGAAAATACAAGATGCAAATAGAAAAACAGGCATGAGATTCATTAATCTATAAACAATTTGTATAAAATAACCCTGGAATTGAATACATTCTGCTTTAAATTACTTAGTTCCCTGGATTAGAGTAGGAAGTAGAAGGATACGTGGTGAAGGGAATGTCCTGGAATAAAAGGTGAATGAAAGTAGAAGACTCAGAAGAATCTTCTACATTGGGAAAGGGGAAAAACAAGAATTAGAGATGGACAGAGCCAAAACATTCAAACATTAATCAATAACTGAACTAAATTAGTACTTCATCAGTAAAGAGGAGCTGTTGGGACACCAAACAACTGTATTATCCCTGGTGATATAATATGCTGGAAATTATTGTTTAAGTTGAAATGATGAATTGTTCAAAGATGCATTATTTCAGATGCAGCCCAAGCAAATTTCAAGCCAGAGAAAGACTGCAAAAAATACTTCATATGTATTGGGCAGTGCTACCCTGCAATGATCCTGTGGAATCTTCTGCAGTCTCCTTGTAGGAGAGAGGGGAACAGGTGGGAATTTTCCCTTCCAGAGAACACACAGTAGTGAGAATTGAGATGCAAATATTACTCTCACAGACTTCTTAGTAACTGAGCATTGCATTACAATTGTTAGCATAAATTTGCTTGCTCAGGATACATATCAGTCCAGGATTTCCAACACAGAGCTGTCTAGTGAGTAAATCATCATGGAGAGTCTCATGGGAGGAAAGCACATCTTCAATTCTTAAAATATGCAACCTCCTGCCAAGTCTCTTGGCTATTTCAGTGAGTAGAAGAAATCCTAGTGGGAGGGACATGGAAGAAACACATCTCACAGAGGACTGGTTTTAAGACTCTAGAAGATGGAGTTATAAAGGGTAAGACAGGGATTTGACCATTTGGAAAATTTGTGCTGGTAGTCACTTTTAGGGAGGAATACTAAGACCATAGGATAACTTTGAAGGAAATTATCCATCGGGAGGAGACAAAATACCAAGGTAAGTATACCGAAAAACAGGGAATGAGAAAAAATGAGAAAATGCCTTGCTTCTCCTGCAATTTGACACCATGGAGGAAATGGGTTTAATTTGCCCAAAATTCTTCAAACCTTTCACTTTTCAAATAGTCATAGATTAAACAGTATTTTTATTGCTTTTGGCTTTTTGGTAGTGTGGTTTAGAGATTAAAAAAAAAAAATCAGAATTTTAGTTACTTCAGTTACATTTTTCAGTTATTTATAATCCCAGACTCTTAGGATAACAATTAATCTTTTAAAAAGAAACAGTAAACTCTTCTCAGACTGCAGCCTTTTTTCTCCTTCAATGTACTCAATCTCATATTTAGTGACCTTCTTAGTGTGTTGCAAGACTTTGCTTCCCCCATACCCATCATACTTCCAGAACAGCTGGAACCCTAATAATTATATATTTCTGTTTAATGAGATAATTTTTCAACCGCACTATCATAAAGTTAACTTTCTCTAGTTGCTGGATAATCTGATCTAGCATTACTCAAATCCAACCTTTCTCAGAACTTCATATGAACTCATTAGTCAGATAAACTGTTGGAATCCCAGAGCAGCATTATTAAATTCAGTGGTGTTTCTCTAGACTTGCAGTAGTTCATGAGGTGGGTCTCATCTGGCATGAAATATCTGAATGTTGCTCCTCCTCTTCTCTAACCTATTTATTCATTGCTACTTCCTCTTAGCTTTGGGGCATTTTAAGTTGTTCTATATTATTGTCACTGTAGGTCTTAAATGAGGGGAGCAGTACTGCTTTGTGTGACAGGAGTAAAGGCCAACAAAAGGAAGAGGGAAACCTTGAGAGCAAGGTGCTGAAGAGAATTATGGGAGGAAGCTGGTGCCAAGAATAACACACCATTTAGGAGGCCAAGGGCATCAGTGGAGTCTCTGGGATATCGGAAAGAGAAAAGGCTCCATACTCAACTGCAGCTGTACCATCAAACTCAGGGGTTTTTGCTTTTCTGGGAGAAAGCCTCTCTATCTCACTTCCACCACTTTGATTACAATGCCAACAAATGCTTAATTAAACTCAACAGTTTGTCTCTGAGGGGTTCTCAAAGATGGAAACGCTTACACCTTAAAGAATAGTAACATCATTGCTAGGATGAGATTTTCTTGGAATTGTGCATCCAAGTCCTGTTTTCCGTGGTGCAGCATATTTATGTGAAATACACTCGTTGCAAAACTATTTCTTTACAGAGTTTTGTTTGTTTGCTTGTTGTTTGTTTGTTTCCTTAAACAAGATCAATGTGCGGAAAAGGAGCCAAAATAAATGTAAATCTTTCCCGAGAGAGGTGCAAATTTTTAGACTTTTTAGTTGATTTTAGATGGGAACATCTGCCTTGGACTCATTTTAGTCTTATGAAGGTTGTCACCCTTCCGAAAGGAATTCCTGTTTCCCTTCCTTTCACACACATATGCACTGCTTATCAGGGCATCTAGAGGAACACACAGATCTCTGTGATTAAGAGAAAAAAAGATGGCCTGTCACTCATCATATCCCTTGGATTCAACAGAAAGGAAATTCATTTTAGTGAGCATTGAAACTAAACAATAGCAAGTCTGCAGCTGTTTCAGGGGTCTGATGTCAACAGTGCTAAACACATTTTTATCTCATTTGAGATTTATTGAAAAAGCAGAGTCCTTGATAAACAGTGGCTGACAAAAACCAAAACAGATTAGCTCAGCAAGTAAAATGGGATAGGAGGAGAATTGTGCAACATATACTTTGAAATCTATCAAATAAATCCATTTATTATAAGATATTAGCTAGCTGAAAAACAATTTCTGTTAAGATTTATCTATAGAGTTACATTTCCTGGTCTGTATTTAAGAACTGTAAGTTTGAGGAAAATGCTATTTTTTGAGATTTGTTGCATTTAAACATGTTAGAATTTAGAGTAGTTTCATCAATGTTTATTCATCTCCTTGGCTAGCAAACCAATCTCCTCTCAGAGTGACAATGTTCAAAAAAGAAAAAAAAAGAAAAAAAACCAAAACCTGCTACACTTTGAAGCTTTCAGAGATTACAGAGTAAAGGATTAGTTATAAAATCTTTTTGCTTGCTTTGTAAGAGGTAGTATGATCCAATTGCTTTTTCTGTTCTCTACATGGGATCTTCCTGTTTTCTTTAGCTCCCACACTATTCTTTTTTATCTTCTATAAAAAATCCAGATGGCCAAGACTTAGGACAGCCCATGCCTGGTGACTAATACCTAATGCAGAGGATGTTACGTTGCCTGAAGAATAGGCAACGAGTAAACAATCAGAAGATTGTTTACACTGCCTGCCAGAAAAAAAAAAAAAAAAAAGAGAAACTTCTGAAAATTACTTTCACAGCATCCAAATCCCACCCTCCCATTCACGACATTCTCTAACCCTCTGAGGATCTTTCAATGCTCTCCAGTATTCCTTAAGAGCAAAATGCTTCAGGGCTACAAAATGCATCCAAAAAACACACCTCCCCCTGCCAAAACATCTAATGCTCAGCAGCATAAAGGGATTTTCATGAAAATGTACAGTATTGGACAGCCTATTTAAACATTTAAACATGGTCAGCTACTGGTCAAACTCAACCCAGACACTGGGCAGTAAGTGGACCACCTGGTAGCACTGCAGGAGTCCTTAGACATGGAAATGAATGAGTCTGCTGTGTCATCTCCAGTCAAGGGACCAGGAATCAAGGCAGAAATACAGACTCCACATGAAAGATTGTCAGGGATTAAAGACTGGTGAATTGTGTGAGTTAAATCTTCCCACGGAAGGGAGGGGGAGGGGGAGGGAGGAGGAACTTGCTTCCTCTAAAGGATCAAAGCAGAAACGCAAATCCAAACTCATGAACAAAATGCACTGCATAATCTTAGGATAAGTCTGTGTTAATAAATTGAATTGCACCAAAGAACACTTTTGAGCAGAGTGCATACTGTGAAAGGAGTTTGTGACATGGCTGTGGCTTAAATGAAATATTCTCTGAAATAGGACCATACAGGCTGCCTGGTTTTGGCATCTGCAGTGTATGTGTTCAAAAGAAATCCATCCATATGAAGGTGACTAATATCTCATGAAGAAATATCTTAAAGTAGATGAAGAACACCAGAGAAATAAGGATTAGAGGTATTACACCTATCTATAAATATGGTTGCAATGTAAGGGATCCTTACATACTTTTCAAAGTGAAAATACAGTAGCAGGATTTACAGATTAAGTCAGTTTGCAAATTTATGCTCCCATGTATGGTTAACATAGGCAAAAAGCAGCACTGTAAATTGACTAAAAGATTGATATAGTGTTGGAAACAGTGGGGACTAGCACAAATGACAAAAAAAAAAGAAGAAAAACTATGTCAATTAATATGCCATCTGATGTCTTCCCCTCTGGGAAATTAAAAGACTTAATACATGATTTTCCAGAAATTATAATCCTTTGCAATTAGCTTTTATGTGATACCCCCTTTAAGGCAGTATATACTTGACAGTGTCTGGAGACTTTTTTCCCTCCAATTACTAGCTCATGCTCAGGAGTAAGACTCCTGGCAGCCAGTCAAGACTTCTGCACCACAAGAACAATATCCCCAAGAAACAATGGTGGCCACCCAGTGATATAGTGACTTACTGGGAGAGCTCTGGTCTTGGTTTCTAAGTTTGGACAAGTAAAAATAAGTGAAGTATATCTGTTACCTGGAAGATTGAGGAAAACAAAAGCAATGTTTTCTGCCACTGACACAGCTAAGACCTTTTAACTCTTGCACAATTACCTCCAAACCCATGACAATATGAACTACAATGATACCAAGTGTAAATGAGTAACCAAGCAGCTTTTGAAAGGAAGAGAAGCATGTTTATCGATTGACTGCATGCTACAATACCAGATAATGCTATCACACAGATAGCAAATATTCCCTAAATGCTACCTCATTATGTCAGATTTACTGCTAAGGACACAGAGTGGGAGCCAGAGGATCTCCAGGCGTGACAGTTCATCATAGCCTCACATCCAATAGTGCATAAAGGGTAATGCCTCTCCCTGTTTCACCACTGCAGGACAGAAAAGGGTAGGCTGTGTTCCCACAAACGGGATTTTGGAGAACAGAACAGGTCTGTGAGCACAGGTTGTCCCCATTTACCTCTGCACAGTGCTCACCCTGTTTACCTTTAAAAGCTCACTGTCTCAAAGGTCCAAATTCTTCAGTGCAACTGTAACTGCTTTGCAAAACAAAGCAGCCTTCATCTGGTTTATTGAGCTTCTTAAGAATTTTCCTTATGTAATGCAAAACTCAGGTAATCCACAGACATGAAAGCAATGCCTTTGCTATTTGAACATTTCACATTGTTGGTAGGAGAGCATCTGAGGCAAATGGGCCATGGTTAAACATCTCCTGCTCTTAAGATATTTCCTTCTTAGAATTTTCTTCAGGCAGCTCCAAAGAGTGCTAGAATCTTGGACTTGCCTGAGCTGAGGGTGGGAAAGTGAATTGCTGCCACCGTTTTACCAAAGCTCAGTAACTGTGCGGCAGAAGGGTTAAACTCTTGAGTGCCAAATCTGCACCACCCAGATCATCCAGCAGGCTTTCCACTCAGAACCACTTTAGGCAAATACATTTTCATTTCTAAATGTTTTTACTGGATTCGAGCAGCAACTAAAAAACAATGTTGCTGAGTTAAAGCAGACATCAAAATACCATGCACTCTGCTGCTAGTGTAGCTTTTTGCATTCATTGGTGATATTTCTACTGTGTTTGATTGTGCAATTCCTATTTTCCTTCATTCTTTTTCCAGCAGCTACCTACAGTTACACCTGATGACAGTTATTGTTTCCACTGTTGCTTTTCTAGTGTAGAGTCCAAAAAGACATTTTGCTTTGCTATATATAATAAAACAAATTAAAAGAGCACAGAAAGGATCTGCCCACTAAAATAACAACAACATGTCCCTAACAAAGGAGCAGAAGTGAAAATCTACCATCCAGGACTTCATCTCCAGATGACCCTGGATCAGAAGATACGTCATACACGGAAGATTAATATCTGTATATGTCTATTTCTCATTCCAGAAGACAAGAAGTAAAAATTGGAACCATTATGAAAAATGTATAATACACTCTATAAACAGTTTTGTTAGTGCAGTATTTGTTGACAAGGAACTTTTGCTATCCTGAAATTTAGATTCTTTATTGGAAGGTAGCACTTGTTTCACACTGAAGATGAAAGGTTTTCTACCATAATGACCTGTAGCTGAAGTCAAGGACTATTCAGGAACTTTCCTCTAGGATTCAAGAAAAAGAAAGTTGAAGTACCTCAGGTATATAATGCTGTTATTATTATTGTCCTTTCCTGTCTTGTCTAACAGACAGGCAACATGTGACAACCACAAACTCCTTTGGAGTCCTAAATCTGGATTTGATGACTATGGAGAAGAATGTCAGCGTTGAGAAGACTAAAGCTTCTTTATTTAACTACAAACTTGATCATCTTTTCCTTGTAGTGTCCACAAAGCAATTCCTAATACAAGAGAAATAAAGATGCTTGTAGGCCCAGAAGCATCAAGAGAGCAAAGTAAAAGTGTGAAGGAGCACATGGGCACTACACTGCCATACTCCATGCTCAGAATCCTCTAGGACTGATGGGTTCTTATGCAGCTCACAAAACAATGGCATTCTCTTCCTTGAGGCACTTGTAAATAAACAAGCCTGACCTTTTAATCTTTTAAACTATCATTCAGTCAGGACACTGAAGGATATTTTCACTATCTTGTATCAAATATCAGACTGAAGTGCTTCAGCTGATACTCAGGGCTCTTCATATATAATACAAGGTATTCCTGAATCATGGAAAAAGCTGAGGTTTGTTGTCTCTCCCTTCATGAGACATTCAGTCAGCTCAAAGCTTTCTGCCTAAGCCAAAATGCCTAAGCCCAAAATGCCTAAGTGCCTTTAAATGAAACTTTATCACTTATTCTACCGAAATCCGAGACATTTATGTATTTACGGGTGGGGACTCTTCAAGATAAAATAAAATTAATTTCATTTTCCCCAAGAGAAACTCAGACAAAATAGAATCCAGATTCAATCTAGTCCCCAAACAATTAAAAAATCCAAATCCTCCCACTGACACAAACCATGAAGAAAGAAAAGGGTACTAAAAAAAAAAAAAAAAAAAAAAAGAGAGAGACAAAAGGATCACAATATGTATTAGCTTTGTGGTCTACTATATCTTTTCCTTTAATAATTTCTGCAATATTGGGAAATTCAGTGTAATTGCATTTCACAGGTTGCAATTTAATATTAAAATTCAAAGACTCAAAACATGCACAGTCCTCAGACTCATATTGTCAGGTTTTAAGTATGGGCTTAGCTCTAAGATCTTACAGTCCTAGAGTAAGAGTAAGAGACTTAGATAGTCTCCCACAGGTCTGAACAGAAGCCTGTGTCATTAAATAGGTCTTCTAAGCTCAACACTAGATTACTTCTTGGGTCTACTGGGGAACTTTTCTTCTGAGACTCCTTTGAACAACTGAACGTGCTTTTTATCAGATGATGTAAGCCCTCTTCCTAAAACTTATCTTACAATCATGGACATGTTTCTAAACATAGCTTTTGTGTCCAAATATTTAAATACACTTTTAGGAAGAAGTGATGCAAAGGACACATGGAATGGAATGGAATGGAATGGAATGGAATGGAACAGAATAGAACAGAATAGAATAGAATAGGTAAGTCGGAAGGGACCTGAAAGGATCATCCAATTCAACTTCATGACCACTTCAGGGCTGACCAAAACTTACATCATATTATTAAATGTATTGTCCAAATGCCTCTTAAACATTGAGAAGCTGGGGGCATTGACCATCTTTCTAGGAAGCGTGTTCCAGTGCTTGAAAACATTCTTCAGTTAAGGGGCTCAGAACTGCACTGAGCACCCCAGATGAGGCTGCACAGCACTGAATGCAGGGGATAATCCTCTCTCTTGTGGCTGGCAGCTTGAGGCTCCTGGGATGCTGTCTGCCCTCTGGGTTGCCAGGGCACAACTTGTTTGTGGGCTCACCCTGAGCTTGATGTTGACAACTGCTCCCCGTGATAGTTCCCATGACATTTACATAGGTAAGCTCCTCATCATTTCCAAAGATCTATCACTGGCATCTTGCAAACTGGAGGAAAATGAGCAATGGGTATACCGCAACCCTCTGGGAATCTTGAGATCAAAACTTCCAATAATCATGACCATTAACATCTCTCAGCATAGTGCTATTTAATAATGATATCTTGGGGAGATTATCTGAATTAATAGATCCTTAAGGGGAAGATAATGGACCAAACCCAAAAAAGTACAATGATAGGTATACTCAAAATCTACATAGGCACTACTCAAAAATCAAAGGGTTAAGGAGCCAGTGACAGTAGCCATGTATATATAAAGACACAGACATCAAAATAAATACATATATGTTTAAATTAAAATAGCATTATGATTCTTTTGTTCCAAAGCAGAAAAAAAGTCAATCAAATAATATTTTTCTTCCCAATTTCCTGTATGAAATGTCTGCACAGATTTTTTTTCCAGTAGACTGAAAATAAAACTGATGTGAATATTCCAGGTGGGCAGCAAGAGGTCAGCTTTTCTGTCTTCCAGGCAAAATATTGTGTTTTCCAAATACTTAAAAGATCTTCTTTGGATATTTATGTGTTTTTTAAAAATGGGATTTTTCAACAGAATATATCAAGGGAAATTTCCATTTCATTGTGCTATACACAGGAACTCAGAAAGTATTCAAAGTAAAATGATTTAGAAGTGCACCCAGGAAACGGTGGCTTTGAAAGCAACTCATTCTGCTCCTGCCGAGTCGCTGTTCTCTGGCTGCTTCTCAGAACCTCTCTGTCCCCAAACTCACCTGGCTGGGGAAAACAACACAACACAGCTACCTTACCAAAACAGAGTGGGAAGTGTCACCCAGCCCCTTCTGGCTCCAGCCATAACCAAGAATGGGGAGGAAACTTAACTTTTCCAATTATTGTTCCCCTCCTCCTTTCCAAATGGACAAAATTGCCAGGTTACAATCTATTTCACAGTAGTGAATCAGGCTTTCCAACTCAACATCCAAATACTCTATTTGCTTCCAGCCAAAACAAAGGTCATTGGAGAAGATAAGGTTTTCTATGAAAATATCTAATCAATAGTCGAAAGAGAAAATCAAGGTTCAACAAATACCAGAAAAAAAGAGGAAATAATGTGCCACTTTATAAACCCATTATGTGCCAAAAAACTGATGGGAAATAAATTAGAGAAGATTGTCAATGACAACTAGAAAAGTTCAAAATCTTCAGACAGAGAATGAGTGGGAAGACTAGATTATTTAGCCTACCAAAGAGATAGCAGGTATGAGAAGAGGTGTCAACAAAAAGACATAATAGAAATCTAGGAACCAGTGCGTAGAAGGGAGAAGGTAAGTAGAGCATGACTGTTCCTTACCTCTTCACAGAAAACATTTGTATGAAATGAAAAAGCAAGATCTTCTTCAGCAATGGACAGCCTCTAGCCTCTAGAACCTTGTAAGTACCACACACTCATGATAGTTTAGACTGAATTTAGGCAAACTCAAGGAAGAAAAGTTATGCCTAGTAGCCTTCACTCATATGAGTAATGCCTCTGCTGCCTAAGGGAATTCCTGGTCAAAAATTCCTTAAACCTAGAGCACTGTCCTTGAAAAGAATTTTCTTTCAGTTTCCCTGCTGTCATAATATTGTTTGGTACTGGCTAGTGGCCCCCTGCATAGACAAGTTCAGAGAACAGAGAAACTTTTTTGTACATTCTATTGAATGATCACATATTCAATACTCATGTTTTTCTTTCAGATTGGTACAAACAAATACAGGGTGCTGTAAAACAGTGGAAAAGAGTTATTCTGGTACACTGGTAAACTCCCATTTTTCAGCAGTGGCCATATGACTACAGCCTGATTAGACACCTGTAAAATACACTGACATTCATTCTATAACTTTCAAAGGTATCCTAATTTATGGATTTGTACCATCATACTCAGAAACACCATGTAAGTAAACACTTATGAAATAGATTTATGTTGGTATTCGGTTCTCTGGCTTGCAGCCTCTGAAAGTTCAGAGGAAGAACGTAAAATGGAAGCTGTCTTGAAAAGGGAAATGGTTGCTGGGAAAGTCCTGTATCATCTTTCACCTTGCAATGTTTTTAGCTCATTACTTAACAACAAACAATCCAGAAAGTCAACTTTGTTCTGTATTATCACACTGCAGTTTTCCCATGTACAGCCAAAGCAAGCTCTAGGATCCCAAAGGCTGACTGCATATTGATTTTACAGCAGACTACACATACTTACGAGTGCACCAATGACAGCTTTTACTATCAACACACCTCACTTTCCAACAAAGATAGAAATAAAACCTTCACCTTTCAGCTGAAGGATTTCTCCACTTTTGACTGTTTCTGATTAATCAGCTAATCTTCAGATGCTTACAGGTTACATACCCAGTATCTGATAACAGGTCACTTTAAGATAACTTTTTTCCTTTCAGAAGCAATTTGTTGAGTCACTTATACTCATCCCTCTGAGTAAAAGAACAATGGATTACACAAAACGCTCTATATATTTAGGCTTTCACAATTACACTTTTTATTACATAGCTGATAGAGGACAGTAATTTTCTCCTCCACTCTTACTTGCCTACAGCCGAAAATTTTCTTTCAGGCTGTAGTAATTATCATTATCATTAAAAAAGTCTCACATAATTCAGCTGTGCAGGGAACACGTGTCATCCTTTGTCACAGTAAACTATCCCTTTTGACATGAATTGCTACCACTTCACTGGATGAGACACAAACACATACCGTTCCTAGTCTGGATCTGTATTTGTCCTTCTGTTCTGCATCTGCACAGTGCCTATTTGAACCTGGATGGCAGCTCATGAGAAAAGTGAAGTTCTTGTTATTATTTCAATAAAAGATAAGCACAGCTCATCTGTCCCTAAGATATAAAAGTAAAATTCTCAGTAATTTTGACTGCAAAGTCAATTTCTTTGGCAATGATATAAGTAATTTAGCTAATAGGTTTTAGCTGTTGTTCATACTTTCTTAATGCCTGTCTGTTTATCCCAGCTCTATAGTACAGGCAAGAGAGCAGCACAGGGATAATATATACATTTTAGGAAGCTAAACACGCCTCACAACATTTGATGTTCCCAAGACACTACTTGGTATGTGGTCAAGTTACAGATTATTTAGCTGTCCTAAGAATTTCCCTGACCTGTGATAACTGTGGCTAAAGTTTATCTCTCATTTCCGGCCTCTCTCTCATTTCCTGCCCTATTCCCCTCATCCATCCCAGCTTCTGGTTACACTGTTCAGCACTAAAGTCAAGCTTGACTGTGTCACAGCTTAGGAACTTTGGGACAGCTTTTGCTCCATCCTTGAGGCTGGCTGCTTCCTGCCTTTTCCTCTCTCATATCTGGCATGAGTTGCATGTATATTTACACTGGTTGTCTAAATGCTGTGAGCCTAAAGACAGATCCACTACTTAACACTAAGCCCCTTTTAGTGAGACAAAAAATATCAGAGAAATCTACCCTAAACTACCCTAATTTAGTTGCACTCCATTTTCTTCACTAGAAAATGTGTCTATCATTTCACTTCTTCCACCACAATCTTTTGTGATTGTACAGGCTAAAGCATTCATTAAGTTTTCAGTTAATATGTATTGTCTGCCAGCTGTCCCTGAGAATGTATTTGCCTTTCAGCAGGGCTGCTTTGAGCTCTCTAGCACACCTTTCAAAGTGTCACCCTTGCACTGAACTGTGTTGCAATCAACTGATGGCAGACTGTCAGTTCATAAACATTCCAGTTTCAGAGACTTTTTTGCCTTTACGGCACTGAAGTCACTAAATCTGGTACTGAATTGGAAGGCACGGCAGAGTGCATGCTCCTTTGGAAGTGGAGGCAGGCATAGGCAACACTGGGGATTTATAGCTGCCTCACCTAGTCAGGCACAGCCTTGTCCTACAAACTTGGCCATGCTGTCTTCTCACACCACATCTGGTATCCTTAGCCAAGCCCAGCTCCACACAACCTGCCTTGTTCCTAGATGTTTCACCTAGGTACCTTTGAATGAAAGACACTGTGCATGTGTAGCAGTCCTACACATTTAAAATCCAGACTCAGCTGCAGTTTGCACAGGTAGGTTGTGTTGTGTCCTGCAGAACTGCTCACTACATGCAGGCCCAAGCACACATCTTTCACTATATGAAATCAAGGACTTGGAGCACACTATACAGAGACAGAGAATTAGCAGAAGATTTGTAATGAGATGCAGAAGGTAAAACAAAGGTTCCAGATTCATTGAATTCAAATTATGAGTATTTTAGGTTGTGATTTTTCACAAGTGTTCATGTGAGCATGGCATCTGAATCCAGTTAGACTAGAGTGTAACTAAAAATATTAATTTACATAGGCCTTTTTAGTGATCCCAGGATCCACAGGATTGTTTGTTCCAGCAGCAATTTTTTCTAGGCCAGTTTTGACTGATACTTGAATAACAATCTTCTTTGACTCCTCATTCTCATCTAATACAAGAAGACTGTCCAAAAGCATAAAACACACAGGCTGCCTTACACAGTTTCAAATGCAATGAACCTCATTATTGCAGAAAACCTTACCTGTAAAACGCTGGAGAGGAGCAGATTTTTCTTGGGTAAATGAGTAAGAAATCCAGCAAAATAGCTGTAAATACTAAAGTGGTAACTTTCACAGTGATGGCATGCATCTTATTTCTGTAAAAAATGGCTGGTTTATGTGCCAATCAGGTCAATTAGATGCAAAAGCAAACTGTCTTCTTTTGTCAAAGAAAGGGAAAATTGACTCAGTTTTTGTAGTATAAGACAAAAATGGAAGACATAAATAAACAGAGTGGTGAGAGAAAAACTACACAAGTATTTCTCTCATAGAAATCTCATGAAGAGGATGCACACCCATGGATGTGGACCTTAGAGTAAGGGAACTGATGGGAGGTGCAGCTAACCCACAAATGCACAATGCAGCTCAGAGTTATTGTTCATTATAATTGCACTAGTTCCTTTCTTATTCGTGGGAGCTGTAACAAAGTCTTGTTTACATGTGAATCTTGTTCCTCCCTTATTTATTTTCCACAGAAATTTCACATTACCCCTGTTTTCCTGCATCCTTAACAGGAGCCTATTTAGTAGGAATAGACGGCAACATACTTTCTTCTTTGAGATGCAGTTGATGAGACTAGAAAATTTGCACATTCAAAAGTGAAATTTGGATGTCTCAAATCCAATCTCCTTGAAGAGCATGTCTGTTTGCTTCACACACAAAAGAGTGAAAAGCCTTACCTAAGGATTGTGTTTATACACCTAAATACCTGAAGCAGCTCTTGTTCCTGAGTCACATCATACAAGTAAAATTTTACAGGCCAATTACAAAATCAGAGTGTAATATCACTTGGCCACAGCTGCCTCTGGGTAGATAGATAGAAACATCAGCAAATTGGCTTGCATAAATCTTGGCTACACAAAAAATAAAGGAACCTCACAGGAAGTACCAAGATAAGAATTTCTCTACGACCATGCTGACAAATTTTATTTTGAAATTGACTGAAATTGTTTTAAAATATCTTATTTATTTTTCCCACTTTTTTTCCTCTGTGTTTTGGTTTGATTTGGTTAATTTGGGGGTCTTTTTTTGTTTGGGTTTTTTTTTTGGGGGGGGAGGGGTGGAAGGGAGGGGATGTTAGCTATAAATAATACCTGGAAAATAATTCCTGCTCATTTTAGGCAGACATTTTCTTAGGCACTTCCAAGAGCAAGGTAGTTTTGGTATCAGTACTCAGCTTTAGCCTGTTAGTTTGCTGAAGGTTTGCAAAAACATTTGTGCCCAAGTACAAATATATTCAGGGTGACTCAGCTGTGATTTTCCACAGCAAGTATTGAATTTATATGCAAATTTGGAAGCTTGTGTAAATAGTCAATGAGCCCAGGAACCGAGGAAGAATAGAGGGGGACGGTTGCATATTTTCCTGAGACCAAAACCCGTGCATCTTGAATTCTGCCCGAGTCACACAGTCAGTGGGAGTTGAGCCAGTGGCACTGGTAGCATGTATGGCTTCAAACATCTTTCTGTGTTTCCATACTAGCAAACTTACATAAGCAGGCAAGATGTGGTGTTTATTCCAGCAATATGTCATTCATCCTGACTTTAAAATAGAATTGAAAATAACTTCCAGAGAAAACAGTTTTGCATACCAGACCCACATGTTGTGCTCATTTTAACTAGCACATTATTTACATCATTTTGGTTGTACTTCTCTGCTGGTGAGCACAGTTAAATAAAAAAGAGGCAGTTATCTCTTTTCCAGTCTCACAGAAGAAAACTACTAGCTAGCCCTGACTATTATCCTTGAACGGGACCCAATCACAAAATATGAACACCGTAAATTTATATAACAAGCAATATCATCTTTCAAGCCACTTGGGGACAAAGGAAATATAAATTCCATGTGGGGAAATCCCATCACCTGTTTAATCTACATCCCCCATTATCCTAAAAGCAGCTTCCTATATCAAGAGCTCATCTGCTCACAGAGTAAAGGCAAGTTCACAAATTAGTGATAACATGTGCATATAAGATGTGCATCCTGCACTTATTCAGTAGCGACAGATGAATGGTATGCATTCAGTGGGGCTGCAAGAAGAAATTAAGTCTGTAGCTGAGTATATCCCTCAGGATCTCAGTGGCACACATTGGAAAGCCAAGTTCCCTATCATTTCCTCAATACTTTCATCTAGAAATGCTCCATTTTCAGTAAGAAAAGGTGGGAAATTAAAAAGAAAAACACAAAAAGGATGAGCAGAAAGAGACAAAAGGATGATTTCATGCTGTAAACAATCTCCAGATGAAACAGGGTTAATCTACTTCTATTTTGTTCAATTTTGGTGAAACTATATTCTCAAGAAAATTGTTAAAAAATGTGAATCTGAAATGAGAGAAAATCTAGATCAATTCAAAACTTCAGACGCCAAAACTTGGAAAATGTAACACTTGTTTTCTTGTAAGGCTTCTATTAAGGACGCAAAAAAATCGAGGTAATGTGAAATCTCCATGGGAAATGAAATGTAAAGAAGACTTTGTTACAGTTCACAACAATTATGAAAGGAATTAATAACCCTGAGATTAGCTCGGTTGCTGAGAGCATCGTGTTAAAAAACCCCTAAGGCTGCAGGATCAATCCCTGTATGAGCAATTTGCTTATATTTGGATTTGTTAATCCTTGGAAGTCCCTTTCAGCTCCAAATATTCTGTTATTCTGTAGAACAATGATAATAATAAATAACTCTAAGTTGCATGTGGATTAGTTGCACCTCTCATTACCCTCAATCCTTGCTGGCTCCAGTGCAGAAGAGTTAGAAACAGACACTGGTTTTTTTCCCCATAGCCATGAGCCCTTTCTGGGGGAAGTCTTTAAAGGAAAATTCAACTCACATTCACATCTTTCCTTCACAGCAGATCTTAATTCTGTTTTCAAAACTCTAATTTCAAAGAGTCATGAGCATTCCAAGAGCACTGTCATCACAATTGCTATTGCTGATGATATTGCCAGTGTCATCTGCCATTGTCATTTTGTAAGGAGGCCTTGCTTTTCCTGTTGGCATTCCATGATGCAAGGAAGCCTTCAGAACAAACCTGAAAACAGCACAATTTTACAGAGAGGATATGTGAGAACAATAGAGAGGATTCCTCCAACAGAATCCATTCAGGTTCATTTTTACAACCTGCATTTCCAGCTTAAAAAGTAAATATAAATATTTAGCAAAAAAGCACAACCCTCCCCCCCCCCGCCCCCAAATAATTGAAAAAGAAAAGCAAAACCTTCCATCAAACCCAATACAAAAGCAAAAAATTTAGAGAGGAACTAAAGAACCTGAAATAAGTTAGAGAAGGAAAACAGAATATACTGTTCCTTAGCAAAGAGTAAAACCAAACAACCAGGATTCCTCCTTTACATACAACTGTCAGGATAAAACCTTTTGATGCAGTACATAACAGATATGATTTCAGGGCATGAACAACAAAAAGATTTGGTAGCAGTGATTTTCTTGTGAAAGACTGAAGTCCATGCTGCCGTGAAATGTGCCTGTCACAAGGCCCTATTCACCCTTGGTGAAGCTGCAGACTCATCCTGATGAAGAGCTTTTGGTATCTGCACTAGATTCCTCTGTGGGATGGCTGAATTGTCTTCCCATGCTGAAAGATGGTGTCTTGTGCTTTTATGCAGATTGCTCTTACAGCAAGATAAACTCGGGTGGAAGACCAAGCCCATGGAGCTTTGCACTGGTGCGAGTGCCATGGTTATCTTGTTTTCTTAATTAGAGAACTCCAGAAGTCTACATTAATCCCCCACTAAGGCACGTGACAGTCAAGCATGTGTACATGGCCACTCAGTTTTGAACAGTGCTCAGATGGAATAACATAGCTTATGCTGAGTTTAGTAAAAGTAAATATAGAAACAGATATAACTCAAGCGTCAGAGTGCAGTACCTCTTCTGTGTTGGCCGTGTCTCAAATCTGGTCTCTAAGAAGCTACATTTCATCTTTAAGAGTAATTTGTTTTATACTGTAGAAGTTTCCAGTTTTGGTCACCTGTGTCAGGTAGTGTGACAAACTCTATTTGTAACAGATATGACTTTAGGATTCTAAGATAATACTGGCTTCAGCCACTTAATACAGCCAGGCAACAGGAGGCGAATGTTGGCCTCAGATAGGCCTTGTCTCACACTTAATTTATATGGTCATTTACTTATCTTTCAGTAATATACAAGAATGAAATATGACTGAGAAGATCATGCAACAGCAATTTTGTGAGTGTATTTATGAAGACAGAACATCAGTAAGAGATACATTTTGGACAACAAAGGTGAGGGATTTTCTAAAGCGTTATCTAAATGTGCATTCTTAGATAAGTGTCACCTTAACGCAAAGATGATCGTAGTTCTAAAGGCAGGACTGCTTCATGAAGATATTCTAGAGTCAGTAGTCACACAATAAAAAATTATTTCACCAAAATATTAAAAAACTAGCTTCTTAGACATCTACATGCAAGCTTCTTGAGCAGATTTTTCTCCATTTAATATGCTGAATAATATTTTCATAAAGGTGATCAGACATCACTAGCTTTCTCTTTGAACATATGAAAAACTTCAGTGATATTTATAATTCCGTGATTTCTCTTCAGACCAATCACTTTCTGAACTAGAAATAAAACAAGTTATAACAAAAGGTGTTTGTGTATCAAATGACTAGAACATATGTATTCTTATAAAGTTAAAGCCTTGGTTAACAAATTAATCAACCCAAAAAGTACATCAATGAGCAATACCAGAAACCTTCATAAATAAATAGCACATAAATAAAATTTGATTTGCTATAGGATCATCAGTAGAAGTAGTACATGTCATGACTTCCCTCCCCCAGCTAGTATAGAAAGTTTTCAGAAACCTTGACAAGACAGATGCTAGTTTTAACTATATATACTAATGCACGTTAACTTTGAAATATACCAGTTGAAGTAGAGAGGAGTAATTACATCAAAAATGAAATTCAAGATCCTGTGCTCCTTTTATCAAAGGATGCTTTTTCACTGGTGTATTTGTTTCCTGCTAATGCAAACAGTAAGCAATAAATTTGTGATATAAAACTCTGAAGAAACACAGAATGTAAGCTGCCTGAGTTTATATTAAAATTCAACTTTACTAGAGTAATTTTTGTATCTTCAAAATGATTTTAGAGAAAAATAAGAACAGAAGTTTTTGAGATTGAGGTATTTTATCACAGGGGAGTCCTCCAGTATCCACCAAAGCTGAACACTTCTTTTCAGAAAAGAGGTTGTCCAAGGCATCTCCCAGGAGAGAATCTCCAGCTTCATCTAACTGCCTACTAATGCAACTTCCATGTCTTAGTGTCCTTAACATATGACTGAAGTTGGTCAACACAGTCAGAACTGATCCATATAAATGAATGCCATGTTCACATTTTTGTCAGACATAAGGTTAGAAAATAACCTGTTGCTACTGGAGAAAGGTCAAACTAATTGTTTGGCACTGTAAATCGAAGTCACAGATAGGTCTTATTTAGAAAGGAAAAAGGATTGTAAGTTCCACTTTCATATCTAATAAGCAAGAACATAAAATTATTAATAGCAAATTTTCCCTTCAGTTTTTCATTTCCTTCTGCAGCTATCTGATGCCATGACACCCTTCAAAAAGCTCCTCTCTTTTCTCAGAAACTTTTCACACCACAGCCTTAGTTTTTTTAACTAAGGCAGTTAAAGCAACTTCTCCCTCTCCATGTAAGTCCAGGACAATACAAATAGATTTCTACAGAAATTTGGACCTCTGAGACAAAAGCAGTAGTGCATTCTCACCAATCTCAGAAAATCTAAATATTTTGTTCACCCACTTTCACCCATACAGTTTCAATGCCTGACAATCTGAAAACAAGTCCCAGGGCTAAAAAAGCTGTAGTAGCTGGTCAGATGCAATTTTTTGCTTCCTTTATCTAGCATAAGCTTTCACTATGCATCTATGATAGCACTATAGACAAAATAATCTACCTATCAACTTCTACTTAAAATTAAATTCCATGCTAGTAAATGGCCTTATATGTCCAAGCAGTATAGATCTGAATCTTCATTTTTGCAATGTTTCGTGACTATTCTTTTTTTACTCTGAAAACAAAAATTCAGAGCTCGTCTGAGCATTTAATTGGCAGAACTGAAACACATTTATGAGAAGTTTCAGAATGTCAAATTTTCCGAAGAAAAAACTTAAATCATTTTTGCTTCTTTCCAAAGTTTACTACTCATTTTTTCATTTCATAATGAGGTTTTCAATACCCTAAGGTGCTTTATTTAATATAGTCTTAAATAAAATTATTTTTCCCTTCTAAATGAAGAGATCTATCTCTCACACAGAGGAATATATATAGTAGTATTTATTGTATATGTGTGTAACACAGACATGGAACAATCATTTTCACAGGAGCAGGAAAACATTATGCATGAACACCCTGGTCTTCAGTGCCTTTCCTTTGTGTTCATAGAGATTGGCTACAAAAGTCTAGTATATGCGCCATTTTCTTTATATTTTTATCCATGGAAAACTGTTTATACTAATTTTATAGATCTCCTTCTGTGGATTTATAGCTGTTTTGAATTAGTGTTTCTCGTTTCACTAAATTTCTATTCAGGTAGAATCCATACAATCTATGAAAGAGAGCACCCAGGCCGAAATCTGTACCAGGTTATCTGAATCTATTCTAAAATGACTTTTAGTTAAGCAAAGACAAATATTGTAAAGACTAACCTTTATCTGGCTGTAATGCTTTTATCTATGTTATATCAGGAATGACCTTCTAGAGAAAAAAAACCAAAAAACTTAAGCCCAGTCATCCACTAGGATTTGAAATATCCTTTAGTGTTTTAACAAAGAATTTACCCTTGGAACCTCATATTTGTCTTAACGTTACTTTGATCTATGAGTGAATGCTTCCATTGTATCACAGTAAACCCAAAATCTTTAGAAGATATCATGGTGCTTAAAGAGGACTTAAAAATTGAGTGATAGGTTGCCCAACAGACTACATATGTCTGGAATGAGACTAATCTCTAGTTATTACTAGGTAGGAAAAATCAGTTTGGTTTCATACTCCAAACCCATGGCAGAACATGAGTAATATACATAAAATATTTACATGTAAATAAAACTAAGAAAATTCCTGTTCAGGAAACAATCCTATTAAATGGAATCAGTGGGACACTTCCAGGTACAGCTTTCTCTTTTTTAAAATAATTTTTTAAAATCTAAATTATTATTTTTATTATATATATATATATATATATAACTGTATATATAAATATAAATTCATATATATATGTACATATGAATGCATAACTCTGCATACACTCTTCCACATCTTTCTTTTACACTGCTGATATTAGTATAGGTAATCATGTAAAAAAATTACAGTTATCAGCTTATTACTCTAGTCTGTACTCTTCATGTTCATGACCTGACATAATTAAGGTACAATATCCAGTTTCCTCAGAGAAGAAGTGAAAAAATGCAAGAATTGACTAAGTTTTAGAGCTATATCTGACATCAAGGTTTTAGGTTTGCTCAATTACAAATAGCATGTGCAGCTAGGATTTTCAAGACTAGAAAAACACCACCCATGTATAAAAACAAATTTCTCTATGTATGCATTTTAATTTTTTTTTTAATGCCAGAGAAAAACATGTCCACATTTGATTTGGAAACCTGCATGTTTATTATTGTTTTTTTACTGCAGTCTTTGTTGTGCTAATTGCATAAAATAAGGAAAAAGGTGTAGCAAATTCATTTAACCATGATTAGAAAGAGGGCTTAAAGACCCTGAACAAAGTGTGTATTCATCAAGCCCTGAACAGAACAATTAACAATGACAGTATTCTGTAAGGCCTATCTCTTTGAATTTTTTGATGACGTGTAGGAAGGCAGAAAGAGTAAAGCAAAATTTGGTGGAGCAATTTTTTTCCAAGGAACTAGTCATCAGTTGCTGGCAAGGGAACATAAACTATATGAAAGGTGACAAACTTCAAGTGACATTGCAGAAACAACACATTAGGGAGAATGGCAAAAGAAATATGATAGAGAAATTAAGGGGATGGTTTAGAAATTTAACACTTGACTGAAGATTCAGAATGTTTTCAGTTCCATAAAAGGTTTCCATATAAACTCTAAAACACCCTTCCATGTAGGAAAATAAGTGTTTTAGTATTGCTTAGGTCTCTGTAAGTCATATATTGCTTACAAACAGCTATTTGATTTTGTTTTGATTAGGAACTTCCCAGGAGCTTCCCCACAAAAACTGCTCCATCCATTCCCTTCTAGTCTCCATGTAACATTAAAGGTATGAACAATGCTGAAGCAGTAGGATCCATAATGCAGGGCTTCTGCACATAACTGTGCTTTAGGAAAGCAGGGATTCCTGCCCAGTCTACCTGGTTTGCCTGAAGAATCATAATGATAAACTATCACATATTATTCAGATCACACAGGACTAAATGGGCAGCCTGGTGGCAGTAACATTAGCAATCCAGAGCCAAATCCTACACTTTGAGGTCAGAGCTCCTATCACCTTTGACAAGAACAGAGTCATATTGTGAAGTAGATCCACAGCAGCTGTGGACTTTTTGTTTAGAACAGGCATGTTGAAATGAACTTGCACATTCCCCATCCACATTAGATCTACTGGTTTAGACAAACCAAAGAAAAGGGAAGGATATATTTGCTGGGAGACTGCAGATAGTTTCATTCTAGGTTTAAAAGACCTTGGCATCAGATGCAAAGTGAAAATCAAGCCAAAAATAAATAAAAGAATCTTCTCTTGATCCTTCTGGATGAGCTGTTGTTGACATTGATGATATAGCAGCATTCATCAATGTCTCTAAGAGAAAGGAAATCCCCTTACCACTGCATTCGCAGAGGAACTTTAATAAAGAGCACACAGAGCCACAGGCATGACTCCTACCCAGGCATGTAAAGCACACATCTAGAGTTAACAGTTGGATTTTTGTACTCTGCTGTTTCTCAGTGGTAGCACAGCAGATATGCACTGGATACACAAATGCACGGCAGCAATTTTGCGCAGCAGTCTTGCGTGATACCTTCAATTTGTTGGCAAGTAGGTGGTTTGTCATCTGTCATCTAAGTAAATGTGAGGTTTGTCTTTCTGGACAAAGAGTCCATTCCATGGTTAACTACACTTCCAGGGCTATATTGCCAGGACTATTTGTTATGGTCAAAGACTCAACTACCGAGCTATCCATTACTATTCACATTTAATAGTCAGTAGGGCTGCATGGGAAACACACCAGAGCAGAATTTCATAGAAGAATTTGAAATGGATGTTAACTTTTAAAATACAACATTGTCTTACTAATATCTTACCCCAGCACCAACCTAACTTGCAATGTAGATTAGGCAGCAGTAATAAAATAAAGAAGAAAGATTGATTTCATAGCCTTAGGCTCAGGATATCCAGTCTTCTCTGCTTTGACTTTACTGATAGGAGATATGTATATAAATAAGTTCACAAATCCAGGGAGATTTAAGTGTAGATAAATGAAATGCTCTGATGTCAAACCAACATTATTTCTATCTGTCAAGACTTGTGTACTTGCTGAAATAACTAGAAATCCAGTGTACTATAATGCCATAAAATAAGATAGATTATACTACATTTTAATTTGGAAAACTTCAGTAAGCAGAAGACTTAAACCCTAAGGCAATTCAAGTAGTTTAATGCTATATATTTTATTTGCTATTGGAAGGGAAAAGATTGAGTCATCCAAGTTGGTACTTTCCATCACAGACGTGTTTAAACTTCAGAATGAAGAGGTCTCTAATTAAAACTGTTAAAGATTTTCTGTTAAAATCTACTACTAAATTCCAACTAATTAGTCCACACAATGAATTTATTATGCAAAAATGCAGATGAAAAGCATTTCTATGCATTTAGGTTGATATCCTGCATCCTACTTCATAAAAAAGTAGAACCCAGTAGAAAACAATATTTAATTATCAACACTAAGGAAGCTTACACAAAAAGTTTTTCTAGAGTGAAAACCTGTAGCTGGTGATACTAAATGGGCTTAAATTTGAAAGCCCACCGCACAGAGGAGTTTAACTGGTTCTAATTTGTGTGATGAGTCTCATCAGATGTATGCTATAACAAGGACTTTATTTTTCACTCTATAGCTGGTAGATGCCAGGTAGCATCAGGCCTTGTCTAACTTAGAAGATTTAACACTGCACATTTATGAGTGCATTTTAATTGGTTATGTAAAGGAAGATAGGACCAAAATATTTGCCACAGGTATTGTGTTGTTCTATATCTGTACTTCCATTACAATTTCTGAACAATCAGTGCAGATCTGAGCATGATATGAATGTGTCTATACTTACACTAAACAACGGTTGACTACTTTTCTATTCCAGCTGTGGACAATATCCTGGAGAATACAAACTAGAAATTTAATACACATAGGCAAGTTTTTGTAAAACTTGTTTTCATTATCACACTCCATAATGAAAGACAGCTAACACTTTAGTTTAGAATTATTTGTCACCTTGAAAAGACATATCTTTTCTCTGTGCAATAAAACAGCAGTTTATCCCTATTGTCATTGAAATACTGTATGCTTAGAATTTCTGTTTGGGAATAGAAACCTTAAAACAAGGAAAAGTGGACATTTTTTCCACATAATTTCCCTGTGTTTAGAGTTCTTAGTTCCTCCCTCATCTCTGAGAAGGGTAAGACAGCCCAAAAGAAACAAGAAGCACCAGGAAAACAAAGTTATCTTGGGCAAACAAATATTTGCTTGTCATCTCTATGTGCAGTATATCTCGCTTTACAAGTTTTCAGATATGATTAGTGTTACTACCTCCTTTTATGCTTTTCTCATACTTTCAAGCACATGCTGTAGAGAAGAATGACAAGTTCCTTTTGGTATTCATTTCTGTGGTGACAGGAGTCATCCAGACTCTGCACTGCCTGCACACATTCTCTTGGGGACAGAAGTTACAGGACAGAACCACAATTCAAGTGCACTGTGATTTGTGCAGTCCTTTTCACTTGTGGTAAGAATGCAGGAAGAGCTGAATGCAGTTCTGTCTGCTGGGGGTTTAGCAGCCTTAAGTAGATTTGCTATTGCTGAGGCTTATCCAGCTCTTCATGATACATTGCTTCCAAATGTAAATTTTGGAGAAGCAGAGTTTTTGTTTGCAGCAATGTATTGTTACGATCACTCTTCCACCAAATCCATCAGGGTGATTGCTGTTATGGTCACCATTAACCCAACTAAGCTCCCACACCTTAAGGAGAAGTGAAGATAATGGGCCTGGGTGGATATTTAAGTGTCAACACATCCATTTTTCATGTGTTTTTACTTCAATGTTAGCACTCTCAATTAAATACCTTTGTGGTGACATGAGATCTCAGGTACGGGCACAAATTTAGTCAATGTACATTATTGCCTAGGTGACTAGAAATAAGCAAAAGCTAAAAATAGTTAGTTAAATGTAGCTAAAAATAAACAAAGAGAATTGAAACAATAGGGCAGCAAAGGACATCTCCATACTAAAGTCAGGACCAGTCATGGTAAAATCATTTGAACAAGGGGATTTTTGGAAACATTGGTAATTTATACATATTGGCTAACCTGATTTAAGTGTGCCAACAGTTTTTCAGGTCATAATATTCAGCCATATTGGTTAAAAAATATCATCAGATAATTAATATTTTTCATTCTTCTAGTTTTCCTTAGCTATTTTCAAATCATCCAAGAATCATTTTTCTTTGCCAGGTCTTGAATTTAGATGACATTAACAGCAGATTTCATTCATTAGCTGCTTCCATTTCTGTGTGCATAATGACACTCAATGACAAGTTTGTACTGCTCTTTACTGTCACGTAAAAATGCATTTATACACACTGATAATGTAAGGATGTATCTAGAAATCACTAATCCAGGGTAGTGTCAGCTCTCCACAAAATTCTGCATTTAAAGGTAGAAATGAATATATTGTCTTGTAGAACCCAAACCAAACCAAACCACCCCCCAAAACAACAAACAACAACAATATCACTAGGTAAAAAAGGGCAGAAACTCTGGAGACCTTGCTACAACCTTAAACATTCCTACTGAGCTTGATCTCCCTCATTATTTGCCTGTGCTTTGCAAATCTATTGATTTTCAACATCATCTTTTCTCTTAAACAGATATAGACTACATTAATTTTCCAGTTGTCATTCCTATCACCCTTCTGCAGTATCAGTCTTTATTTCATCTTTTTTTACTGTCTTGCTTAGGAGCTTTTGTCATCCTCATAAAGATGCTTTATGTTTTCCATGTTCTTGTTTGTTTATAAGCCAAATAGCTTGTAATCTGAAACTGAATAATATCCACTCATATTTTTACATTACTATTTAAAATATCAGTTGAGACCTTGACATATTTGCAGATGTGCTTCATTTTGACTTCAGTGAGACTTCTCCCAGGGGATAAATGTTCAAATTTAAGCAAAATAGAGATGTGGAATGACCTACTGCACCACCAGTCAATCCTTTCACAGGCCAGAAGTTTGTTTTCCATGCCACTGAGAAGAAGAGACAGAAGGAACATATTAGGAGCATGTCCCACTCGCCAGACTATTTGGCATCACAGGAAAGCCTTAATCTCCTGGCATTATTCCAGCTGGGATAATAATTAAATATTTGTTGAGACAAAGAGAAGGAGACAAGGACTTTCAGACTCAGTGGTTAGGGCACAGGTGGGAACAAGAGATTCCACTCTCTGCTTCACTGAATATTTAATTATTATAGAGCAGAATAACTCCAAAAATAACATTAAGAAAGACCCTCTCAAGAACAGACAACAACTTGCAGATTATTGCATGATGAAACCTGGATTTAAGTCTCTGCCTCTTATCAGACAGGGTAAAGATTCAAAGCTCAGCTTTTTGTGATCATTAAAGTAGTCCAAACACTGGGCAGTTGAGTAGAACAACCCAAAATATCAGTATGTTCCCAAAATCTCAGCCTTTTTTGGGCATGCTTAGATGGATGGAGTTACATCTGCAAAATGTGGCCTGGTATTTCCAGCTACCAAACAGTGTGGATAGAATCCCTTTTTTCGGCAGAAACTTAGGGACTGAACACTTTGGAAGCATAACCAAGTACAGACAGCCTGGCTGAAACTGTATTGAATCAATTTATGAAAAACATATCATAAAAATAAGTCATATTTTGACAAAATGTTTTTTCTTTTGTAGTTCGATGTCCTGGTAACAAAAAGAGTATTTATTTCAATGTTTTCCATAAGATCTGAAGTTTGGCTTCCAGATTGGTCTGATAAATATTTAAGTGAGTTTATTACATTATCATTATTATTTTACATAAATCTCTGCACTTTTTTAGGTGGTGGTTTTGAGCAAAATACTTTGTCTACTTATCCATCCCCTGAAAATATATGAAAATATTGAAATATTTGATTTTTTTTTTTCTGTTTTGAAGAATTGATTTAGGAAACTTTTAATCAGCTGCTGGACTTGAATCCCTTAGTCTTCACAAGCACAGTTTAGATGTAAAGTCATAGAGTTTCCGAAATGGAAGTTTAAACTGCCAATAGAAATTTTTGTCCTTTTTTCCTCTACACAAGGAAGGTTTTAACCATTTTCTTTAAAAGCACCTCAGGTAAAAACAAGATTCTCATCTCATCAAGATAAAAAAAAAAAACAAACTGGTATTATTTGCACCAGTGCCAATACCCATGGCCTAGTTAAAGTAAAAATCTGCTGCTTGAGCTGAAATTTCTCTTCAACACTTTCTGTGTTGGACATAGACACTGCAAAAACAAGGGTTCCTTAGCACAGCAGTGCACTCTGTATTGATAGTTCTAGACAGAACTATGACTAGGGTCCTGCAGACTAGGGGTCCTGTGCTCCTGTTGAGGCACTGTGCTCTACTAAATCATCAAGCTCCAGGGAGTCAAACTCTTTTTCATAAGTGTTTCAGCATTACTAACTCACACATGTTCCTTTTTTCCTGCACTGCTATGTGGGAATAATGCTGTCTTTTCCCCATGGCCTTTTGTGAAGCTCCAATTTTTAAAACATCTAAAATCTTCTGAAAATCTCACATTGAAAACCGTGGAGACCAATAAAACTCGTTGTACTCTAGTATATCATTTCCTGAGGCTCAATAGTCTCTCCAGAAAATGAATATTTAAAGAGTGAACAAGTCCTATTTGATAAAATGCTTGACCAAAGTTAAAAAAATATCACTTCATGCTGTTTATAACATTTACAAAATATAAAAAGAACTTCAGTTTCTTTACTATGTATACTGGAAACATACATCTTGATTCACAGAAGAAAAAGAAAGTCTGGGAGATGCATGTTGAAAAAAGTCAAAAAAGTTATATAATGCTAAAGCAATGTAAAATTTTTTGGAATAAAAATAGTTATATTTAGCAAAAATCTACACAATACCTTCTAATTTTTTGTTATTGTGTGAGAAAGAGGACTTTCTGAGAATAGATTTATGTCCACTTTTATTGTACTACAAGGCTTAACCAAACTAACAAAAAGTTAAGTGTGAATTAATGAAATGCTAAAATGATTCTGTCCATAGTCAGTAAGCAATGATCACTTCCTATCCAATTCCTATGGTTATTAGATCTGATAATTATTAATTTTATTGTAAAAACCAATAGTAAAGCATGACAACCGATGTGGAGAAATCATGTGCAGCTGCAGCTGTGAAGCTACACCCACAATCCGAAAAGAAATGAAGTTTGAAGCAGGTTAGAAGTAGGTTAGAAGTTCCTTGGTACAGCAACCTGCTGATTTTGTCTCTTAGAGAGCAGGTAGTGTTACTCCCATCAATCCAGCTCTCTTACTGTAACCTGTTTTTGAAGTGATCACTAAGGATATGCTAGAGATGACCCACAGCAGACCAGAGTGACTCCAGGGCTCTGGAGGCTTGATAGGAATAATAAAACTAGAAAGAAACACATGAATAAAGGTCAGCCAGGTTCAAATATATTTTGAAAACAAGCAATGTTTTGCATCAGAATAAATTGGAAAACTTTAGCCTCTTTGGCAAAGAAGATCCAAGAAAGGAAGAATTGTAGCAAAAAATTAGGTCCAGCTCCCAAAGCAAGGAAGATAAATTTCCAGGTACAGATTCTCAGTCCTACAAAGAATAGGTTTAAAATTTGAAAGAGGCAGGTGATAAAATATTACTAGAAATCAAAATATAGTAATAGGCTAGTGAGAGATTATGCTTCTAAAGGAGAAGACAAAGCATAAGACAAAGAAAACCATATAAGAGAAAAGAATAAGACTTACTGAATCATATTCTGATGTCAAGAGTAAAGAAATAAAGAGAAGCAGGGATAAACTGAGTATGCAGCCAAAGCCAGGACAGCGATGACATCAAGGAAAGGTGCTAGAACAAACTCTGATAGAAGTAGTGGTATAAGAGTACAAATTATTCATGAAGATCAGAAGGGAAAATTCAAGAATATAATTTCAGCATAAATACTTATTCTGAGAATCAAGAACAGGCCAAGGAGTAAAGAAAATTGTGTAGAAAGAAGTGTAATGTCATAATAGTGTTCTAGCTCTAACTACCAGCAACTCAAATACCTTCTTAGACAAAATTCTTAAAAAATAATTGGATGAAATGAAGGGAAATTATTAAAAAATAAACAAGAGTTGACTAATATCTGAAGGTGGGAGATAACTTGCATGAATTTAATGAGAAATTAAGTGTCATTTTAAGGAATGGTAACATCAGAAGAGGGATAGTGTCCTACAGAAAGGCAGATTTCAGTAAATAAACTCTGGACATTGGTAGGTAGTATCTTTTGACAGTTTGGATTCAAGGAGTGCCAGCTAGCTGTAATCTAGGAACATATACAGCAGTGACACCTCCCCAAATAAAAGAAGATAAAGTATGTACTGAGAGTGTCTTATGGCACTCTTAAGCCCATACTTGAGCCCATAAGACCTACCAGGAAATTCTGTATTGTTTTAAAATTGAAAAGAACTTAAAGTAGATAGCCATCAGATCCAAAGCATCCCATTGCACAAAAATGCAAAATGTAGATAATCAAACTTTCAACTATAAGGACATATTAAAATAAAAAGTTCCACAAATATATTAGACATGGGAATACTGAAAGCAAATTCTTCAGATCACTGAGGTTAACTTCCTGATATAAGTGTTGGAAGAGCCAACAAGGACAAGTGTGTTGATGGACCTTGTACAAACAAACCAGGAGGGACGGGTTGAAGATATGAATTGGGGACAGTCTTGGCTGCAGTGACCACGAGATGGTGGAAGCTGGGGCCCTATGTGGAGGAAACAAAGCAGTAAGCAGGAACTCCCAGACAACTTCAACCTCTTCAAAGATTTATGTCAAGGAATTCCATCATTTAGGACTCTAGAAGCTAAGGGAGTCTAAGAGAGGTGGTCAATATTCAAGCATCACTTCCTCTAAACTCAAAACAGTGAGCAAGATATCATACAATGAAGGCAGGAGACCTGCATGGATGAGCATATAGATCTGAAACAGAAGAAAGACATCTATGGGGTGGGGCAAAAAGGACAAGTTTCATGGGAGGACTATAGAAATATCTTCAGAGGATGCAAGCATGCAAGGATGCAAGGATGCAAGGAGGGAGGCTAAGGCACACTTGGAATTGAGTCTGGCAAGGGATATCAAGGACAAGAAGAGATTCTAAAGGTACATCAGCAGCAAAAGGAAGACTGTGGAAAATGTGGTGCCACTGCTGAATCAGACAGTTGTTGTGGTGAGGAAAGACACAGAGCAGGCAGAATTGCTGAATGCTTTCTTTGCCTCAGTCTTTACTGCTGAGGTCAGTCCTAAGGAAACCTAGATCTTGGAGGTAAGAGAGGGAGGTTGGAGAAAGGAAGATTTCTGCTTCGTTGTAGAGGGCTGGGTAAAATACCAGCTGAGGGGACTGAACACCCATAAATCCATGGGCTCTGATAGGATACATCCATGGTGCTGAGGGAGCTGGCAGATGTTGCTCTGCAGCTCTCCATCGCCTTTAAAAATCAGGGAGAACTGAAGAGGTGCCCAATGACTGGAGGAAAGCTAATGTCACTCCCAGCTTCAAAATAGGCAAGAAGGACTCTACTGACCAGTCAGTCTCTTCTCCATTCCAGGAAAGGTGACGGAACAAATCATTCTGAAGAAAGTAATTAGGAGGAGTCAGTATGGATCCCCTAAGAGTAAATCATGCTTGACAAGTTTCAATGCCTTTATGATAGCAGGGTAAGATGGGCTGATGGTGGGAGAGCAGGGGATGCTGTCTACCTTGACTTCAGTGAGGCTGAAGTGATACAGTCTCCCACAACATCCTTATAGGTAAGCTATAGATGGGATAGATGAATGGACAATGACAAGACCAACGGGATCCTGGGGTGCATCGGGAAGTGTGTGGCCTCCTCCCCCTCTACAGAGCCCTGGTGAGGCCACATCTGGAGTGTTGTTTCCAGTTCTGGTCTCCACAGTTCAAGAAAGACAAGGAACTACTGAAGACAGTCCAGTAAAGGGTCACAAAGATGATGAGGGGTTTGGATCATCTCCCTTATGAGGAGAGATCAAGGGAGATGGGTCTGTTTAGTCTCAAGAAAAGCAGGCTGAGAGGCTCGTTAATGTGTATAAATATCTCAAACACAGCTGCCAAGAGGATGGTGCCAAACTCTTTTCAGTGGTGTCCAGAGAGAGAACTAGGAGAAATGGACATGAATTATAACAGAGACAGTTCCAGTTCAACATAGGGAAGAACTTCTTTCCGTTTAGCGTGTCACTGGAGTAGGCTGTCCAGGGAAGTCATGGAATCTCTTTCCCTGGAGGCATTCAAAACCCACCTGGATTCCTGTGTCACCTGCTCTAGGTGACAGAAGCATTGGACTACATGATTTAAAGAGGTCCCTTTCAACCCTAGTAATTCTGTGATGCTGTGAAATAATGACACATGCGATGCTTTTTGCTCCAGTCCTCACATATGTAGTTACTCTGTGTGTAATTAGCAAAAAGACAGCTATTGACTACTTTCTATGCCTAAAAGGCAGCTGATATTAATGAAAGTCTCACTGGAATTTATTTTTGCATTTATGATACACCTTTTCCATTACAAAATTACAAAAAGTATACCTAGTGTCACATAAAATATTTGGATGTCATTCATTGTATTGTATGTGGCAATTGGTAAAGCCAGATGTCCAAATATTTAACTAAGAGATACAACGCAAATTTTTCTGTTCACTCTTGTTTTACTCTTTTATCTCAAAACTTCTTTTTTCAGCATTTTACAGTAATTGGAAAATGAATAGTCCTCTAAAAATATCTTAGTGTTGCTTTTATCAACATCATACATGCTACAAAACTTGTATTATATTGTTTATGTTTGTATTCAGCAAGAGTACGGATGGGATCGAGAAACACTTGAGTAACTTTGGAGGAAGGGATCACAACTAACGATGGGCAGAATGCTTTACAACAAACTGCAAAAATTAACTGAAATCAGGAATTTTTTCCATTTCTATCTAAGGATAGAATTTAGAATTAATAGAATTCTATTTATAAGGTACAGAAGGTCAAAATATTTAATGTATTTTCAGTGTAGAACTGCTGCTCAGTCACTTTTACTACCATAACATTGCCTTACTGATGGGGTTTCTCAGGGGAAGACTAGTACAGAAGGATGTGGCACAAGAAGCAACTTCCCCTAAAAACGTACAAAGTCGTTTGATATCCATTTTATTGGCAACCATGAGGATGGATTTATTGAAAATGCCTCTAGTAAATGGAAAAAATGCACTCATTATTGATAGGCATTGTATTTAATTTACTCTTCCTAAGCCACCTTGCCTCACATCATGCTACAGTCACATTCCCACACAGCAACAGCCACCTGTTCCAAGGAGCTCCTTTTTGTTTACCACAGGTTAGGGCATGTCTTATTTGTTTAATATTTTCCCAGTATTAACAGATGAAGTTAGTACAATAGCAAATACAAAGGGTGATCCCTTGACTTATCTTTGGCATTAAAACCTGTAATCTTTTCCACATTAACCAGTGATAGATAAGGTCATTTTAACAGAAACTAAGCCAAGTTGATTTGTAATACTTCACTGATTGCAGACTGCTCTTGGGTTTTTGCCTCTTTCCCCTCCCCGCCCCTCAGGAGACCAATCCCTACATACTATTATCATGTTGAAAAGCAGCAGCCGACCTAAGAACTATACTCCAGTGTTATCAGCCTTCATACTTAAGTGGATTAGGAATATACACACATATTTTGACCAGTGATGCCTACGCATCATTATAGTTCATGACCCAGAAAAGTTTCTCATGGCCTACAAATTTCCTGAAAAAAGTGGGACAGGCAGGGGGTGGGGGCAGAAAGAAACACTATCTAGTAGCACATAGGTGGCTTAGGAAAGTTTACTATTTCTTTGCTGCAAAAATGTTCTAGACAGTATTATTTTCTTATTCTATATCAGGGTAAAACCAATATACATGGAAACTATATGAAAGGTGCAAGTATTCAGAGTGATTCAGAGAAGCCTAATTATCGGGGATCTTATTTGGGATACAAAAGAGCCAGTTTTAAGTCCTTGGTATGCATTATGTATTGGCATGACTGTCTGGTCCCCTGTTTCCCCAGTGACTGTTCTAACACCTAAACTGATCTGACAAGTTGTGACTGAATTTATCCTGTGGAGCTCTAATTGTATAAATAATTGAATGCTTGTTGGAGCAGAGATTTGAATCTTATTCTTCCCAAATGAGTACTCTTAACTGCTGGATGGTAGAGTTCCTCCCCTCACTACTTTTCTCTGGTTCAATGAATATTCAATATTTTATAAAAAGTGGAACTGTTCCAAGAAGAAGAACAGAAGAACAAACTGTATTTTCTTTAAACCCATATCTTTTCTTCGACTAGCTGCTATACTGGATTGTGTTCCCGTTAAAAACATCTGGCTCAGCATCATGCAGTCTATCAAATTCCCTTCATCCTCTTTTGAAGAGCCTTCTTTTCCCATTGGTTTTATAGTGAATTTATTTTAATATTTGGTCAGTAAATTTTTAACATTCTCCTCCCTAAGTTTTTGAAATGCCCTCATTTTTTTGTGAAAGTTTTCATTTTCACTGGCGGATTTTTCATAACTCTTGTTGAGATCAAAGTTTATTTCCATTACTTTGCTTGCTGTTGGCATACAAAACACCATGGAGAAGAACAAGTGAAAAACTTCAGTTGAACAAAAGAACAGAGAGGAAAATGTAAGCTAATATGACAGTACTTCAAAGTGCAGTGAATATAAAGACTAGAATCCTCCTTTGTTTGGCATTATTTGTCACAGAAAAACTCCTAGGTGGACTTTTGAAGCAGCAGGAATAAATACATTTTTACCGCTGTCTTAAAAAGTAGAAAGTTATAAAAAATAATATTAAAAAAATGTGCTAAAGGAATAATATTTATTCCTGGAAAAGGGGACCACAAAGAAATGCTGAAACTTTTCCCTTTTAAAAAAGAAGGACATTTTAAGGTGAAAAAAAAAATCATGAAAACAGCTTTGAAATATGGACAATGCTCAAGAAATAAAACAGAAATCATTAATGTGTCCTGTGGCTGAAGTGTAGTTCAAAGCAATGTATAATTCTCTCATGGTGCTTTTAACCAAAGTCCTAAACAGAAAAGTTTTAAGTATAGTCTTCAAGGTTATGACATACCTGTGAAAAAGACAGATTAATGTGACTTTTTTTCTCTGTTTTGTATGAAAATAAAACAATTTTTAAAAGTCTCAGTAGAAATATCATCTCAGGAGAAAACTCAGAGAGTGAAAAATATTATCAACAGGTTGGAACAACACACACTATTTCAGTTCACAGTTTAAAACAAGAAATCAGTCAGCACCATATTTCCTTCAAACTCAGCTATTACCAGCTTCAAGCAAAAGCCTTTGAGGAGCAAGGCTTCTGCAGTCATGACATTTGTCTCATCCCAACAGTCTAGCTTCTGTGTTACAGTTGTCTGAAACCTGCAAATCATTTCAAATTCTGGTGTACGACATATACTATGTAAACTCTAATAGTTAGTATTTTTTAGAGCTGGATATGGATATTCTACTGAGATTTCAAAAAAACTATAATTTGAAGCATTCTGTTTATGCTGTTGCAGCTGTAGTCTTTGCACCCATATATCCTATTTTCCCACTGCCTTTTTTAGTTTGTTTGTAGAGGTTTGAAATTCCTGGGTTACCAGTCCCAGGTGTAGGAATCCAGCCCTTCATTCACTTGATGCTGATCCTAAATGTCAAAGGGTATCTGAGTCAGTCTTCCTCAATACGTGGCTGCAGTAAGTACTGCATGTAAATAAAAAAGGTTAATATTATATTGCTGAATGACTGTAATCTTCCTTGTTCAGAAACTTTAAACATTAATACACCAGATATTTAGGCAGCATTTTGCCTCACTCTGGAGTGAAAGTTCACTGAAGTTATTCTCCAGCCTCAGAGAAATTAGTAACTTGTGGAGTCTATAGTTTTTTCCTGAAATGCCCATATAATACAGTTCAACTTGAAGAAATGAAGTAACAACAAAAAAAAATATTGCTCCCAACTCTCACATTCTTCTTTTCTACCTTTTTTTACTGTGCTATTTCACTTAGTACAGAAACCCATCAGATTCAGACAAAGACAGTTCTGGTTTCGGTCAGTGAACTGGCCCAAACCAGAACACTCCCATCCATCACTTCTCATTTTCTGTGGTCATGATATCCAGCAAATTAAAGTTTTACATTTGGTCTGAAGAATGAAAGGCAAGTTAATGGCCTTACAGAATTACATCAGAAGCCATTGTTCACTATTTTCTTACGTTTCAAGTGAAGTCTTAATTATGGTATCACAAGGCATTATGCCAAGAATGCCATTTTGTTTGAGCAATCCCATTATCCACGTTTTTTGCCTTCTGTGATTCAGCTAGATTATATTTTTTCAATTATGTTTCCATTTCCACTGTCAGCAGTGATGTAATTCTATTTGTACTCTTTTCCATTACCATTTATTGGTAAATGGATTAGTTTGAATATTGCTTTGTGTTTACATTTCATAATTAGCAAAAAAAATACTCCAGTGAATAAAGAAATTTTAGTTCCCTTTAAAATATTATACATCATTTCATAAAGAGACTGGTTTTTGGCTGTTTGAAGGTTATAGTAAACTTAGAATGGATATTCTAGGGAAGACAAGGAATAGTTAAAAGCCTTCTTTCTTACAAGAGCTGAGTCTAATGGTTGATACCAGAATAAGTGGACTTAGCTGCTGTCACATAATGTATTTGTGATGCTTTTACACTTCAGATCAGTAGATCAGTGCCGCTGAATAATATCCTTCTTGGTAGAGAGCCAGGAGTGAAGTATAGAGGCTTGAAAGGCATGGATAGAGAAAGTTACAGAACAGTGGTACACTGAGAAATGCTGAGTGCCTATCATCCTAAGTATTAAAACTGACAAGACTACAGACATGTAATACATTTTTGCTCCATCAGACTATATGATTTTTCCCTCCTTTTTGTCATCTGTTTTCTCTTGATTCTTGATGATGAGATAGAATATAAAATCTCTACATCTAGGAGTGACAAGGACACAACATAAGACACATCCAGAGAGGGATCTTTGATTTGTTCGCCCAGGGCAAATCTCAGTTGTACCAGTGGAATAGAAGAAGCTGACACCATTCCCTGTCATAGGTGGACAGCTTTGGGGAAGAACAACCCAGTGCTCATCTCTCCACTGAGAACTTGATGGACACTGTTGCAAGAAAGATAACTCTATCTATTGAATTCTGTTGAAGACTTTTCATAATACCAATATTCTCCTTTAAAATTTCAATGTAAATGCTAGTTCATTTTCAGTAATTTTTTTTTTTTTTTAGAAAGGAGATGAAAGTATTAAATTTTCTTTCCTGAAAAGACTTTATTTATTTTTCCATCTCATTTTATTTTTAAAAGGACTGTGCCTTGTGTGCTGGCTCACCCTTCTTTTTTACAGTGTAAAGAAAGATCAGAAAAATTCCAGACACCTTTAATTATTTCATGTTTCATCTTTTTCTTTACTTAATGTAATAAGGACCATAAAAATATTTTTCCCTTAAATATATGTACACATTTCCAGATATCAAAGGGTGAGATGTGGTCTGGCATTTTTGAATGATGCATAACATGATGGGATGTAAACTGTAATTGCTGTGTTGTAACAGACAAACTATTTGGCTAGTGCAAATGTTACTTCCTCTCTTATTAAGTTGGCTGCTGCTTTATACTACAGGCTACATTCTGATGAGAGGAACTGTTCAGCTTTTAGAAGCAGACAATCATTTATTCCTTTTAACTGTTAATTAAAATACAATCACAATGGCTTTTGAATCAGATTTAGCCAGCATTATTGGTTCTGGGTTTTGAAATGGAGATTGTTGTTGGCAGCTGCAGGCTGCACACAAAAAGTTAAGACATAAAAGGCTAATTTTTTCTCATCATATGGAAGTGCAAATTACCTCCTTTCTTAGTGATGAACCAAACAAACTGCTTAAGCTCTAGAATACCACTGCAGAATCAGGCTAACCTACTGGGATAATTTCAGTGTTGGAGAATAAGCAGTATGTGTAAGAGTCTCCAGTAAAGGCAAAGCAATGAAGAAAAATAAAACAGAAGTTAGTAATATGTAAAGCTGTGCTCACAAAAATGCTCAGAAGTTACCATTTAACACAAAATTATGTACTTTACTATACCTGCTTACTGATGGAAATCCACGTGTGTGTTTTTCAGATACAACTGAGCTGTTGTTTTCCTGTTGTTGGGATTTCCCTTATGACTCTCAAGACCATGATTTTCCTTATTTTTCCAATATTCTAAGAAGGATAGTTTTAAAGCATGTATACAGATAATCCATTAAAACATATAGCTGGCTGGGGAGATAAGTAACTAGTGCAAGGAAATAAAAAAAAATAATCCCTGCAAGTATTCATTTGAGGTCTTAAATCAAGCCACTGATTTTGGTTTTTTTGCATTCTGTTGTGCTTACTTTTCAGTAGCTAAGGGTGAAAAACTATATTTCAAATTGATATTTATTATATTTAACAACAAAATACAACAGAGATAAAGCTGCACAATCAGCAGCCTTAATTTGGAACATTCAAAAGCAGCACCAAATAGGGTATGAATGCCAAACTCATTCATAGCCATGACTACTGCCAAAGAAAATAACTTAAACTTACTATTTGTCTCCAAACCAAATTTTTAAAATTTAAAAATTTATAAGGTGCCGTCTGTTATGGAACATGCAGTCTTACAAGTAAGTCTGTCACCTTGTTTTTAATTCAAATAAATACAGAAATCAGTGTCTTGTGTGATCATCTTTGCAATAGCTCTAAAGTTGTTATTGCTTTCTCTACAGTCTCTAGGGCTGTACTACATGTGTGAAAGTGGGCACTTTACATGTTAGATGTCTCATGGAATGCAGGTTAGCCATGGATGGAGCCAGTTTTCCAATTGCCCTGTGCTGTATCTGCCAGGCCTGTGCAGGTTCCTAAAAAATCCCTATGTCATTAAAGACATCACTAGACTCGTATGCATAGACTGCCATGGTAGAAATTTGAATAATCTAATGCTAAAAAATGTTAAGGAAACTCTATTCCTTACATACCAAACAACATTTTGTCTGACATGAACATCTTTACCCCAAAAGCGAGTGCTGGAAATGATTCCTCTACATTAGCACCAACAATATTTACTGCACAGAAGAATTCCTACAACACAGTATAAGAATTCTCCAGACAGCAGGCCTTACAAGGACTTTACAACGTAGCACAGTAAAGTCTTTTTGTGGAACAAGTACTTAGCAAAGTTGGCACAGACTAAACATTTCCATTTTTTGTCTGAACATGCCTTAGAAGGAATGATTTCTAAGTCATGCAGCAATTAGTTAAGGCATGTGGGTGCAGATGTACTTCGGCAGCTCTGAATGTGGCATGCTGTTGCGAGCTCTTCTGTACTTCAGCTCACGCTCACACTAACCTGAAATACTTATGTTCAGTTGTAAGAAGACTGAATTTACTTTTTTTTCCCCAGCATTTAAAGGTCAATGTAATAAAAGTCTCAATCATGCATTTTAACATGATAATCTAAAGACTGAAAACAGGAAAAAAATTGGCCTTTATTTCTCTAAGAATTATTAGAAGAGTTTCTTTAATTATTGACTTATTAAAAATTAATCTGGGCATATAAAATGCCTTCCGTTATTGAAGGAAACGTAACACACAGGAACATAGCTAATACTCTATTGCAATGAGGCGGGGAAGATAAAAAAAAGGGAATGAGACAAAAGCATAAAGTTGAGCTACAAATCTATAACAGAGTACAAAACAGATTTTAACAAAGCGCCACATACAGGACCCTTTCTTCAGAGAACTCCCTGTTTCTGAGCACTACTCAAATGTGTTTGACTCTATTTCTTGAGGTAGCATAGGTCTGTACATACCAGCCCTCACCTGAGCAACAAGTCAATGACACAAGATACAGACTCTGCAGGCAGAAGGGCCTGGATCAGTAGGCAACATGAATTATCCCTCTCTGCCATCAACATGATACTGCCATGAATTTGCTTTTGCATTGCTTGTGAAATGGTTCAGCTAACCGTGACTTGACCAGAAAAACATAGAAGTGGCAAAAGACAAGAGGCAAAAGGCAAAAGTGGAATTCAATGGGTAAGATAAGTGAGATCAAGCAGGAAGAGAAATCTCAAGGAGGACGAGGCTGAGGGGAGCACAGGAGGAAGGTAGCCAAGCAGTCAAGCAGTGAGAAGAAGTGAATTTTCCAGGACAGAGATCTAAGCCATGCTGGTAACTTCTACTCCAGAAGAACCTCATGCTAGTTCTACCTCGTGAGAGAGGGTAGAGAGAGAGAGGGTAGTACTTTTGTGCAGCCGTGGAAAAACACTAATTGAGTAATAAAGTTGGCACAAGTCTCTGGAGATCAGCTAGTCCAAAGGTCTCTTCAGTAAGGACTTCAGCAGGATCAGACAATGTCCTAGTGTCTAATTGCTCTAATTCACAAGAATTATTTTCCCTTTATATTCAGTTTCTCTTGATATAAATTGTGACTATTGCCTCATGTTCTTTTGCTGTGCAGCTCTGAGAAGAGTTAGGCTCTGCCTTACTTCTCCCCTTTCTTTAGGTTGTGGAAGATGAGTGCTGGATGTTCCCTTCTTCAGGCTAAACAACTCCAGTTCTTTCAGCTTGTTCCCACGTCACATGTAGGAGCTTCCTAACCATTTGGCTGGTCATCTGACAGAATTTTTCCATTTTTTTTGCCTGTGATGTACCAGGGGCCCAGTATTTCAGAGGGAGAATTATGTATCTAGTTTAGAGGGAAGTAATATTTTTAACCAGCCTGGTGTCTACACTCTTGCTTTTGCATCATAGTACACGGTTAGCCTTGACTGCTGACCCACCTTCAGCTTCAGGACCATCAGCTCCCTTCCACAGAGCTGCTATCCAGACAGTCACGCCATGACCACTATTGACACATGTAATTATTCTAACCACGTGCAGGACTTTATTCCTGTAAAATTTTCTGAAGCTCTTTTCAAAACACTTCTTCTGCATGTTTACCCTAAAAAGCATCCTTGCTTTCCCATATATCATTTTTCCCCAATTTTGTTTATACTTGCAAACTCAACAGAGGGTTTCCTCTGTCTCAATATCCAGATTTATTATCTGTTGCTAATGAAGATGTTCAATAGTATTGTGTCCAACATTGCCTTCTGAGTACCATCACTTGTCATTGGCTGCCAGTAAAAAGGAGAGTATGAAAAAAATTATCTCATAGTACTGGAACATAATTCTGACTATATTTAATATTTTTCATCACTTTCTGAAAGTCCTCTTATCTGCTGTGTTGTTTTTTGGGGTGTTTTTTTGTTTTTTTTTTTTTTTTTTTGTTTTTTTTTTTTTTTTTTTGGTGTTTTTTTTTGTTTTTTTTTTTTTTTTTTTTAGTGTTTCTGCCTCTGCAGGGCTTTGTTTTGGCTTCTATATTATAATTGATAACTCAAAAACCTCCCTCACCTGACACAGCAGGTCTTATTCACTGATCAAGCAGTTATAACAAAGAGTCACACTGTTACACAACACAGGAAGAAAGAATTACACTAATATTACCTAGTTTTGCTAAAGTGAAGGCATTACCTTGAAAATAAAGCTAAAGCTGATGCTTTCTGAAGCACTAATGGAGCTGAAAACTTTTCATCTAGAAGCATGGAGTCATAGAATGATTTGGGTTGGAAGTGACCTTAAAGATCATGTTTTTCCAAGCCCTCTTGTCATGGGCAGGACTACCTTCCATTAGACCAGGCTGCTCAAAGTTCCATACAACATGGCCTTCAACATTTACAGGGAGGGGGCATTCACAACCGCTCTAGGAAAACTGTTCCAGTGTCTTGCCACCTTCACACCAAAGAATATATTCCTAATCGAAATGTCTAATCTGAATATCTGATCTGAATCTATCCTCTTTCCACCTGAAAACATTACCCTTCATTCTGTCATAGCAGTTGCTGATAAACAATCATTCCCCATCTTTCCTGTAGGCCCCCTTTAGGTACTGGAAAATGTTCTAAGGTCTCCCTGAGCATTCTCTTCTCCAGGCTGAACTACCCCAACTCTCTTGGCATGTCCTCAAAGAGGAGATGTTAGAAGCTTTACTTACTTCAAAAACAAGGCATTTTCCAGCATTATGCCAGCACAGAAAATTTTGTTAAGAAGGATTTACATTCTGGGAGAGCATGAACAAGGAAATATATGCTTAAAAGTTTTGATTCAGTTTACCACTGCATGCATCTATTTCAAGAACTGTTGTTAAAAGCAATATAAGTGGTGTAATGTACTGACATGACAAGAACTTCCAGATTTTCCAAGATCCTTGTTATTTCTGTTTATATATAACCTCAATCTAGACAACATCCTTTGTTTTTTTAAGGAATAATTTAGTTTGCCATAACAATGAGAGGAATGGATGAAGGGGAAGGATAGAAAAGAAGTGGAAGTTGTTTTTCTGGTCCCTGAATTAAATTAGTTGGCAAAAATGAAACTAAGTCTTAACAGCATTTTCCTGAGGCCTGATCCTTTTGTCTTTCACATTTAAGCCTCTCATCATGAGCAGATGCAGAGAAGAAAGTTTAAGACCTGCTAAAAAAGTTCAGAACTAATCCTCCCTTTAAATTTCATGCCAGGAGCAAGTAATATGGTATGCAAATCTGTACACAGCAGAAAATAGAGGAAAGATGGATCTCAAAGAAATTCCAGAGACATGAAGTGACAAAGAACATTTGGAAAATACATGTGAGAAAGTGATATCCTGAAGAAACTTTATGCAAGAAACTGATATCATGAAAGTGCTCATAGGGACAAAGATTGACAGAGGTTTCAGCCCAGAAGTAGGAAAATTTTGTAATACAAGTAGCCAGTTCCACCTACATGTGTTACAAGAAAAAAAAAAAAATGGAACTTAAGAAATATTTTTAAAATATGCATTTACAGTGGAAAAATGTTAAATTATTATAATTGCAATTGTAATAACTTTACATATCTCTACTTTGGACACAGATAGGAATCACTGAGATGTCACTCTCTTGAATTTATCATAAGCAATTTGCTGCAGATGTAGGAACAAACTATTTCTTGTGGTATAGGAATGGTAGTTTGGTGCAATGTGGCCTACTGATATTTTCCCAGAGACATTCTAATGCTTACATTAGGAATTTATACTAGTCAATATCAGAATCAAAAAATGTAATTCCCCTCTACCTGAACTGAGTGGATCCTTTTGAACTGAGTTCCAAAATAGTTTTCTCAGTTTTGCAAAACTTAAAATGAATCTACAACAGAACAAAACAACACAACAACAACAAAAAGGATAAGAATAAAGAGAATTTTAACATCTAACTAGACCAGAAAACCAGGTAATATTTTCTTCTAGTTATAATCCATCATTTCATTAATATATTTTAGAAAAGCTCTTCTGGCAGAAAAGATCTAGAACAATGCAATTACTTCATCATCTGTGTTTTGAGAAAGTAGGTAGTGGGAGTGATAACTTGGGAAGTTTTTTATGGTCAAAACAAGTATCTGTAATTCTCTCCTGAGGCATATAATCCCTGACTCTGATTGTCTCTTAGATGAGTATATCTGTAGTATGCTTAGTGCACTATTCAAGTTTCTGAAATGCTAAGCACAAAAACCAGGACTGCTATTTTAGAGCAAGGAAGGAAAACAGGGAGAGGCGAAGAAGAGAGAGATGGGGCCACAATCCAGGTGCCATCAAACTGTCTGGGTGTGCTTAAGCAAGGGCAACCCGCTTTTTGCAGAATGTAGCATTCAGAAGTCAGCTTTTTTAAAGTATTATGTTATGATTTCACCCCAGACAGCAGTCAAGACCAGGCAGCTGCTCCCTCACTCCCCCACAAGAAGGATCAGGGAGAGATGGTAGAAGCTGAAAAATTTGTGACTTGGGGTACAGACAACTTAACAGGGAAAACCAAAAGCCCCACACACAAGCAAAACAAAACAAGGAATGAATTCCCTTCTTCCCAAGGGCAGGTAGGTGTTCAGCCATCTCCAGGACCTGTCACATGTGACGGTGACTTGGGAAGACAAACATCATCACTCCAAATGTCACCCCTTCATCCTTCTTCCCCTACTTTATATACTGAGCATGATGTCCCTGGACTATCCCTTTGGTCAGCTGGGGTTGTCTGTCCTGGCTGTGTCTCCTCCCAACCTCCCAGGCACCCACAGCCCCCTCACCACCATGGCAGTACGAGCAGCAGAGCAGGCCTTGGCTCTGTGTGAGCTCTGCTCAGCAATGACAAAAACATCTCTGTATTACCAACCCTGTGTTCAGCACAAATCCAAAACACAGCCCCATGGGAAGAAAATTAACTCCACCCCAGACAAAACCTGCACAGTGTAAAATGACAAATTTAACTGTGTATATAGTCATCTAGATTTGCTATCTGACAATAGTTTTACCCTTTATGGCTCACTCAGGTTCTTCATTCTTCATGGTATCATCACAAATCACTTCTTAGAAAACCAAGGCAACCTGGTTCTAAGGACACATGCATCAGTAGACCCACGACAACCTGAGAATCTTTCTTGCTTTCAGGACAGTCTCACATGTTCCCACACAAAATGCTCCCTTTAGATCCTACCAGCAGTACAAGGCCAGTAGGCTTGTTTTGAGTTGAATATGATCAGTGAAGCCACCCTAAATAAATTCCTTGTTTTTTACATTTCTGCTGGTGTGAGTGACCCAGCAACTACTGTTTCTGTGTTCCCAGATAGATCCTCAGTCTATCACCTTTCTGGAACTGACTGGGCTGACCACATATGTAGCACTGTCACAGCAGGCCATCAGGAGTAGGAAGCAAAGTTCATTCTCTTTATCCTAACAGTGAAAGGGAAATATTTCAGAGGATATTCCATCTGCAAAAGTAATGTCTTGTAAGCTACCCACCACAATTTTTTATCATACAGGTTAGAAAATTTAGTTAACAAATGCTGCAGTTACTTATTTAAGGCTTGCAACTCAGCCGATTCAGCTTTCTATGAAAATATTAAAATTTCTTTCCCATACAAAGTAACATATGCATGTAAAAGGTGTGGAAAAACTACTAGCTTAACAGATATATCATAAGATGAGCACACCCAGTCCAACGTGAAAATTTTTTTTTCAGAATTAAGAGAGTTAAAATAGCTGTGTAAATTAGCAAATGAATTTTTAGTCATGTATGCCACATAGGACATGACTCTTCTGTATTATTACATAAGATCTGTATTTAGTGCAAAGCCAAGAAGAGAAGTTGCTCACAGCAACAGCTTTAAGATCACTCTGGTAATGTGCTGACTGCACAGGACTTAGTGAATCTAGTTCTTCTCCTTTAGAATGATGATAATTCAAAGTGCTAAATTAACAATATCTTGAAAGAAAACTACAGCCACCAGCGGGTAAACCTGAAGCTTGCCACACTATCAGTCAGGTTACCCAAACCAAGGGTAGGAGACACTTTTACTAAAGAAAAACATGTTTGTCAGAATTGTAAACTGTGGCACATGCCTCTGGCTCCAGCTCAAATATTAGTTTACTTGCTCAAAGAGGCTTAAGGGGAAGGCAGACAGGCAGGCAGGGAAGGAGAAAAAAAAAAGGGGAAGGGAAAGGAAGGGAAGGGAAGGGAAGGGAAGGGAAGGGAAGGGAAGGGAAGGGAAGGGAAGGGAAGGGAAGGGAAGGGAAGGGAAGGGAAGGGAAGGGAAGGGAAGGGAAGGGAAGGGAAGGGAAATGGTTTTCTATGTTATGATATAAATTTAGAATGATCAAATACGGTTTAATAGTTTTGCTCCAGGCAATCATTATTTCTAGGTAACTTTTTCCCAAAGTGGTGGACTTCTTTTGGGGGAGGTCTGCTGTGTATCATTGCAGCACTGCCTGGTGTGTACTCTGGATCATGTAATGGGGAAGAGAAAGCAGTATCTTGAACTACCACTGTCCCTACAGCAAAACCTCTGCTACTTCCAACTCCTTGAACTATACTAAATATTAAATCTCTACTATTTAGTTGTTTTTTGGGGGTTTTTTTGGGTTTTTTTGGTTTGGTTTTTTTTTTTTTTTTTACTAAATTAGCATTAATATTAGTAAATATATCTCTACTAGAGGCATATCATCAGTTCAAGGTGTTATATTGGGTAGAATTAAAACAGGTTTATTCTTCTGTGCATGTTTCAGAATTTCTGTTTCCAAATGAAGTTCTGTAGGGTTAGAATTAGAGATTGTGGTTATTTAAGAAGGGTGCCTGTGGACAGAGGAGTGAAAAATAATGTAAGTTGACATACAGTGTCACTTCTCTTTTTTGATGTTGCTGAAGAAAGCACAATTATTAATGGATCTTTTTAGAAATGTCTTTAAGTCTGACCTTTTTTAAATATCCTTCCTCTTAGCCATTTTTGGGTTAAGGTTGCTGCAATAATTTGGGACCTTCTCTAAGCCACACAACATTTCTCAGTTAGAGTGGAGAAAGTTTCTCAATACATGCTCTCTTACTGCAGCTGAAGTTTTTATCAGTAAAGAGCAGTTCTGACAGCTCTTGACAAGCCTTTCTCTAAGAAACAGAGAAAAGAAAAAGGAGATAAGTTTTTTAATGTTCAGAGAGCTGAGTGGAATAGCTGTTACACAGTTCTCTTCTCACCTATCAGTGTGGGAAAGCCAGATCTTTACTTAACCATTCCCTGACACATAAACACCCCCTCTTACATAATGTACATATATAACATTAATGAACTGTTTAATTTAAAACTAATTGAGTCTTGTCTACTGTTTAGCCTTGGGGACTTTCAAATGACAAACCTGGCCTGACCTTTTGTTGTCTGATTTGCGACAACAAAAGGAAAATGTTTATGTTAGTTTGGAAAGACTCCATGATTATGTGTGGAATAGCTCTGGCAGCATCCTAGTCCTTATTTGATCACCCATTTTTGGCCACCCCTTTGAGAAATGAGGAACAGGATTAATTTCCCTGACTATAAATGTCTACAGTGTCGCCACCTACATAAGAGCTAGTCATCTGGACTCCCTGTGCAGTGGGAGGAAAGAAACAGCGACTTGTAAAATGCACTCTTGCTTATTTTAGACATTTCTTTTAGAATGAGATGAATCACTCTCTGCATTCATTTATTTTTCTTCATTTGCTAGAAGAGCTGTGAGATCTCAAAGACAGCTACACTGTAGATTTCTGAAGATGAAGTGAATCTTATCCATCCATTGTTATGACAGATCCTTTGTACACAGCAGTTTGTGCTATAATATCTAATGTAATGTTTTAAAGTACTTTTGAAGTTTATTAATTGTAAATATTTTTGACAATGTGTTTGAATGTAGTTAACATACTGAAATATTGTGCAAAGTGTGAGGAAATCACGTTCCCTTCCCCACTTTGAAGAACTGTAATCTTTCAGATAGGTAAGGATGGCTTAAGCAATACAAAAGCTAAGGATATATGCAATTATTTCAATATAAAGAGCTCATGTCTTTTATTCTGGACCAAGAATGGAAACAATAATCATCCATTGAAATAAGGCATTATTGTATTAGGAAAGTTGCAGTCATTCTATGAAATTTACTGGGTATTTATTTCATATAGTTATATATATGTTATTATAAATTTACTGGGTATTTATTTCATATAGTTATATATATGTTATTATATATTTATTTACTATGCATATTAAAGCTGGTAATTCTCCTGGTGTTACAAGTTTGTGTAGATCAGGCTTTAAGAGAATCATATTTTAACAGCACCCTTGAAAATTTTGTACCTCTGAACTTCCCTAACTTTTGGTATCAACAACGTAGAGATCCTTCTCCAAGTGAGTAGACTTTCCTTGTAGTGACTGAGGGGGATGCATTTTAACATTTTAAGGAATAACTAATTTGATCTATTTTACACACATACTTTCAGTAAAACTGAATCGCACATTGAAAATACCTGTTTCTTTTCACTGCCTTTAATCTTACAAAAACTAACAGTGCTGTACATTTCTTCCTTATATATGTCTGATTTTTGGCAAATAAATTGCACCTCACTATTTTCCACTGTTGTTGTCTTTTTGACCTTGTCACTGTTCATGAAAAAGACCACAGTGGGAGTACTCACAGAGGCGCACCCATTTCATTATTTTAGTGGGACAGCTTCTGGCATGATTTTGACTCATGCCAAACAGCAATCTTCCAAAGAGATGAGAACCAAGCACCATTCTCCAAAGGCAGCTTGAATGCAGCAACCTTATTTTGAAGCCTAAGGGGTTTTAAGCCTATATATGTGAGCCATGTGACACCTGCATCTTTGAGGCTAGAGATCTCTGTCTTCGGGTTCTTAGGCAAAAAGGTCACTATGTTATCAGGGCACAGGTTGAAGAGCTGCTTTAAGCCAAGTTCAGTATCTAATGACTTCTTTGCAGATGAAAGTTACTGTGTGCCAGTATGCTCACTGCACTCAATACAAAGGAGTAAGTTCAACTTTTCAATGTGGAGATTATGGTCTGTGACAAGCTTTTCGTTTATGGCATTTATAAATGCTTCTTATGAAGCATGATGAAATGCATTATCAGATTTTAAGTGAGCATGTTTCAAAAATCTTACTGTGTGTGAGACTAACCTAACATCTATAATTAGTTTTTGTTTTATTGCTGGTATTTCTAAAAGAAAATAGAAAATTTCTGTGTAGTAACACTGTTCTGCTCTGGTTTTCTAATTGCCACCTAGAAGACCTGCACAAGCAAGTCATCTGTTGTTACAAAATATAAAATTTCTGTCAACTTCTGCTCCCACTTTTCACATTTAGAGTTGTGGAGGGTTCTACCACGGAGTAAGCCCTCTCCCACACTTATACCTGACTTTATGCCTCAACAACTAAACACAGGCCTACAGACTTCCTGCAAGTAGCCCCAATATTTGTGCCTTTGCTGGTACAAGTACTGGGTCCTCCACTAGGTGAATTTTTAAATATAAAGGTTCAAACCATGAATATATCTAGAAATTACATCTGTTTAGGTGAAAAATTAAATGTTAGAAAATGCATGACTGTGCACTTACTAAGAACATGTCAATAAAGTTTTCTGCACTCTCTAGTTTTGCTAGTACAACTGGGCTTGGTAATTCTTCCGAGTTTACTGGCCAACAAAAGCAGTTGCAAATTCTTATAGTTGCAAGAAGTCATTACAGAAATTAAGTTAACTGCCCTAATTGTGCACAATCAGTAATGATGTAGCTCTGCCTTAGAATTAACTTGGAGAGGAAAGCAGAATTTGCTGTTTAATCTCTTTTTCCAAAAGCTAGTAATGTTATTGTAAATAACTCTTCACATGAACATTAAGTTCCTAAAGCAGACAATTCTTGTTCTGTGTAGGATGCCTACCCCAGTGGGACTTAGCTTTCTATCCTTTAGGCCATAGCATATACAGAACTTTGAAATAAAACCCAAATTTATCAAACATCACACACATATCAGTTAGTTTCTTTAACAATCCTGTCTATGCTCCAAATTCTATAATAGCTCCAAGGGCGCTATTTTATCTGTCTGATAAATAAGGATTTATTCCTTTTTCAGACTGGGAAGTAGAAGACATTTTAATATTACAAAATTTTCCCATAAATGGTACAGTCAAAGAACTTAATAATGCCAAGACAGAGACTATTTCTTAGATGATATAAAAGGAAAGGACACAATGTCCAATATGTGCCTTCTGTTCAAATGTACATTCATAAAAAAATGTTGTTGTTTGGAGAAGGTTCAAATAGGACCCATCCAACCAGTTGGGCAACTGTGAACCATTCAACAGTGAAGAACTCTTGTTCTGATAGCAGTTATCATAAATTATGTCATGGTAAAAGAAGGCTATGCTTAATAGCTTAGTGCAAAATTGTTACATCAAGATCCTACTAGGCTGTTCTGTGGCATAATCACTGGCTTGTAGCATGAATAAAGAGAAAAAGGAGAAGGGAGAACACAAGGCAAATATTTTTCCTCCATTACTCTTCAAGGTTTTCTGTAAATCGGCTTTAGGTATGAGGTACTATACACAAGTGCTTCTTGTATTAAAATCTCTTGTAGAATATTTTATGCCAATTTGTCCCACAATGCAATCACATTGGTGGTCTGGCCTGATCTACACCGATCTACACTACACTAGTACAGTACAGTCTACTTTTTGGAATAAATAACTCTAATTTCCTGAATGAAAAACTTTGATGGCAAAAGGAAAATTTCTTTAATGACGGTATCTAAGCCTGATGAGGATTTCTGCTGTGTCAGTTAGGATTTAAAAGCAGAACAAGTCAAAGACTGTGCCAACTTTTCCATTAAAAAAATGTATCTTGAATTACTTGTTGCTTCCTGAAATAGTTTCGGTGTAATTGCCCTAGGCTAGTTTTTGCCTAGAGATGTCATTTTGCTTCAGGTTTTCAGCAAAGAGACTATCTTTAATTATGTTTTAAATTAGAGAAAGCTGAAGAAAAAAAAATCCAACACACGACTACCTATACAGTAATACATTTTCATCACTGGGCAAGGGTCTTTGAGAAATAGAAATATTCTTGGGAAAAAAAGATTAGTGTTGAAAACACTTTTAAAGCTTTTTCACTTTAAAAAAGTAGTCTTTTTTTAAAGAAGAAATCTTGAAAACTATTTTTAGAACAACTGATGGTGATGTTACTGAGTTATACAGTGTTCAAAATTATATTTTGGGAATTATTTTATCACCTTTTTACCCAAGCTGGAACTGTGTGTGTATGTGCAGTTAAATTAGCTGAAGGGAATATCTCCAAGGAATGCATTAAGTGGAATCAAAATCAGGAAGTAAAAATGCTGCTGTTTGCTGCCCATGTTCTTTGCTCTTGGAAAGTGCAGGGAGGGCATTGCATTAACTTGTATTCTGAAGGTTATAAAACAGCAGAGGGTGAAATTATGATGTAATTCTCATGAGCATGTATTAAGGACCCCGATTTTTTGCCATGTGTATTATCACAAGCAAGTTCTTATATAAGACACACAACTCTTCATTCCAGCTCTCATACAACACAATTGCATCTTTGATTAATTCATGAGCGTCCTAGTTGAAAGTCTACCCAAAGACTTACTAAACAGGATTAATATAGTTTGAAGGGGAACAAATACTTAAGTTAGAGAATCTAAATCAGAATTTTAGGACCTGTATATAGAGTCCTGCTGCAACTGTGTGTGCAATTTCCCTCCTACTGAAATCATAGACTCATAGAGTGGCCTGTGTTGGAAGGAACCTTAGTGATCCTCTCTTTCCAACTGCCCCGTCTGCGCAGGGGTACCTTCCACTAAACCAGGTTGCTCAAAATCCCAATCAACCTGGCACTGAACACTTCCAAGGAGCGGCCATTCACAACTTCTTTGGACAACCTGTAGCAGTGGCTCACCACACTCACAGTAAAGAACTCCTTCCTAAAGCCTGATCAGTTTCAGTACATACACCCTTGTCCTATCTCTACACATCCTTGTAAAAAGTCTCTCTCTGGCTTTGTTGCAGGCCCCCTTTGGGTACAGGAGTGTGCCATAAAGTCTCCTTGGAGCCTTCTCATTCTCAAGCTGTCTCCCACACTTTTCTTTCACAGGAGAAGTGTTCTAGCCCTCTGATCATCTTGGTAGCCTTCCTCAGGACTTACTCCAAATCCTTCTTGTGTTGGACACCCCAGAGCTGGGTGTAGCACTGCCGGTAGGGGTCCTACAGGAATAGAGTATGTTGAGAGATTCATCTTCCTTAAGCTGCTGGCCACGAAGATTTTGATAAAGCTCAGTACATGGTTGGCTTGTTTTGCCATTTCCCACCCATTAGAATAGAATTTTATGAAGATGAGGAAATTAACACCCCCCACTCCCCAGTTAAGCTTCTTGGAATAGAAAAATAAGTCACCAAATTCTGAAATGTTCTTTAAGCTAGAATAACAATGCAAATCCTATTGCCCTAAAAGAAATAAAATCAGAAAACAAGATCCTACAGGTTCAGCCTGCATAAACCTGCCTCTAGTCTTTCATACATTTATGTTCTATGGGAAAATCTTTCTGAGCATGGACAGGTGATTATCTGTCTTGGAATACAGGCACAGTCTTGGTAATTAAATTTCTAACCAAACATCCTTCCGTTCCTCACTCCCTCAATTAAAGACAGTTGCTCTACTCTTCTGGAGCCCAGCATGTTTTTCTGGCCCCCAAAACCTGAAAGTGTTCCCAATATCAGAGATCAGTGACAAAAGAGAAGACAGAGGCTGCTTTTAGGAACAGATCCCAATTATTTAACCCAAAGCCATATATGAACTTGAGACATGAGTTTCTCCCCCTGCAATATGTGCACACTTGTCACACACTGAGGTTATGGCCTTGCATAAAATGTTTTGCTGGTTTGTTTTTTTTTTTTTTTTTTATTTCTAATTTGGTCACTCCTCCTTATTAATGTATAAACGGAATATAATATGTATATTATATATATATAATATATATATCCTGTATAAATGGAATCACAGTGTTTTTCTAGCAGAGTCATAGGAAATACAATCACAGAGCATATAAATACAATCACAAAGCATACATGCTGCTTCTGGAATAAGCTGAAATTCAGGGTGTAGATAAAAGATTTGCAAGAAGATATGTGTATATTTCTGCCAGAACTCTTCAAAATAGAAAATGATAGGAACTATTAATCTGTTAAATATCCCAGCCTCAATCGTTGGTCTCAACAAATAGAAGTACATCATAGAGTGACTGACACTGAGCAGGCTGTGAATATTTTTAGATACCAATGTGAGATCTTCAGAAGAATGTGAGATTCTTCATGCAGGATGATCCATTTTTGAATGGATCACCTAGCTTCAGTCACTGCAATGGCTGTGAAGCACACTAACCTCTGAGCTAGTGTATGAAGATATTTACAGAATCCCACATAAAACCAGTGCTGCAGGTTTGTAAAAGAGATCGTAAAAAAAATTTTCATTTCTTTGCTTCTAATGCAGCCATTATGATAGAAGCAACCCGCTTTGCTCCCTTGATTTGGGATCACTTCAAATACATATACAGAAATTCCATTTTAGAAACCTCCTTTTAGGTGGAAGGATCTGTCTTCCTATTTTAGTACTAATTGAAAAATGTTATGATCATCCCATAGAATCTGAATTACAAAGAGAATTTGGCCAGATCAGTCTTTTTTCTCATAACACACCCCAAAGTACGCACAGATGCCTCAGGCTAATGCACATCCCAGTCTGGTTTAATGTCGTAATAAAGCACTAGACTAGTCTACACTTTTTTTTTTTTTTTAATTTATTTAAGTTTTTTAAAAACAAGCAGTATTAAACGTTGGTTTGCAGACTCACTTACCCCCAGTCTCAATACCATAAAGCAACATCATAATGCCATAGAGGTGAGTGTAAAAGAAAAGTGCAAACAGTATCTAGAGGCTCTCCTGGAGCTGGAAAAGATGGAAGACATAAAATACACATCGATGCACTTAGCTGACAGTGGCTAATTTTCTCTCTGGAAAATAGCTGCAGTAGAACTTACAAATGGAAATAAAGATAATTAAAATCCCTAGGCAACTGTAAGAGAGTTCTGACCAGTTTCACAAGGATTGTTTCTAAGTCTCACAATGTATAGAACCACTAGAAATGCAACATGGTAGCTTCTAAAGAAGGCGTGTGTCCATATAAGCTTAAAATGCATCCAGCTCTTTCAATTATTATTCAGCAATACTTAATTGAAAGAACAGCTCAAAAATTTTAATTTTTCAGTGTTAATGCACAGCTGGGCTCCTACTCATAATTCCAAAAAGACACTGCCTAGGGAGGGATCTCTAAGCCTTACTTTAACCCCCAAAAAACCATTCTGATATGCATTTGAACTGAGTTTTTAATATACAGAACTATACAGAAAGCTTTAATTAAAAGTGCAGTATAAGAACAACTGCCTTGGGTTAGACAAAGGTCAGTCTAACCTTTTTCATGCAGTGACCCAGAGTGAATGCCTACTAAACCTAAGACCATGGTAAATGTACTGTGACAGTTCACACCATGCTCCCTATTTCCAGTTTAAGGGAGCGTTAATTCAGAGCTGTTTTTCCTCATGATTATTGGCTTCTGATGGGCTTTTCCCCATGTTTTCTCTCACTGGTTTCTGAAAGCATGGAATCTTTCAACAATACGAGTGTCTTACAGCACCACACTTCACAGATTATCTACATGTTATATCGAGAGCCATGTCTTTTTCTTGTTTTGAAAGTTCCATCTGACAGGGGGTTTTTTGCCATCTTGCTGACAGTCATGGTTTTATAAACATATATATCTTCCTTCAAATGTCTTGTTCCCAGGTCAAATACTGCTAGACAATATACCTATAGAATTTCTAGCTTACTTTCCTGCTGTTTTCTGTATTTTCATTTCTATTTACCATTTTGGGGGCAGTGGGGAAGGTAACTGGATCTATAGGCAGTTTTCAAAGAATATATACATCATGGACTGCTACAAGAGACATGTGTGTGTGGTTGATTATTTCTTTTCTGAACATTTCTATTTATATAGGCTTTTTCTTTGCTTTTGATTGCTATCAAACACTTGAAAGTTCTCAATAACCTGTCTACAATGTCCTCAAAATACATTTTTTAAGTTAACAGAAAGACATTAGTTAACAGAAAGATTTTCATTATATATAGGTTCTCAAGACTGTTTCTCTTAACACATCACATTGCATTTATCAGCATGTAGTTTTACTTGCCACTTTACAGTGCAGCCACTCATTATGGAATTTTACTGTAACTCTTTGGATCACCCTGTTCTCAAATTATTATTGACTATGTTAAAATGGCACAACATTCATCCTAGTTTTTTATGGACTATCCTGAGAAAGTGCATCCAACTTGAAAAATCACAGTTTCTTCCTACCTTTTAGCTCCTTAATTTATCATAGGTCCATGAAGTTAACCCCTTTCCCTCAGCTCCCCGGAGACCCGGTCTAGCTCAGATTTAGGGAGGTTAGGGTGGGGGAAACTCCAAGATAAGAACATACAACCAAAGGAGGCTCTTACCTCGAGATGTGGTTCCAAGGTTTATTTCCTGAAGGTATCCCGAGGCCAAAGAGGACGACCCCGAAAGGAACAGGGGGTTTTATCTCTTTCAGGGTAAGGGGGCGGAGTTACCTATGGCCAAAGGCCATAGGTCAGTGTCAAGGGACAGGTAAAGTTTCACAGGGGGAGGAGATACCAAAGGGAATACAACAGGTCCACAAGAAGATCTCTTTCCATAACACTATGGTTTCCTTAAAAGATTTTGGAGAGGAACTGTGTCAAAAGCATTGTTTCAAATCCAAATAAATATTCTTTCTTGCCAACCAATTCACATCATCAACAGTTTCTTCAAAGAATTCTCATATAATTATCAAACATGATTTCCTACACAAAAGAAGTAGTAGTAATTTGCCATCATATCATAGAAATAAATGTGTTAAATTATCTTAGGTTTTAACATTATTTTGGTTTGGTTTGGTTTGGTTTGGTTTGGTTTTTTTTGTTATGTTTTGTTTTGTTTTGTTTTGTTTTGTTTTGTTTTGTTTTGTTTTGTTTTGTTTTGTTAATAGGGTCTGTAGTTCTTTCTACCACCCCTGAAATGCTCTTAAAATTAGCCATCTTCTATTTCACTGGTAACAGAGCATTCAGTGTGAGGATTATTTAAATATCACAGTTGGCAGTTCAGCAATTTTACAAGTGAGTTCTTTTAGAACTCTACAGAGAATACCATCTGCCTTAAGTAATTAGTGTTCATTATATTGATTTATTTTAGAATGTCTTCAAATGTCCCTTTATGTGAGACAGTCTCACAGAGTCATCTTGAAAGCTAATTAAGCTGATTCATTAAAATACATTATATATAGCTGAAAGTAAAATCCCTTAAAGTTCCTAGGAACAATGGAAACAAACCACATGCATAGAATGAGTGACTGCATCTTGGAAAGTTGCTCATGAAAGGGTTGTAGTGATGATCCTGATGAAAAAGCAATAAAACCTCACTTGAATGGTAAAGACATCAGTAAACTAGCTACTAATACTACACTTTAACCAAAAAACAAACAAAAAAACTACCAAACCAAACCAACCAACCAACCAACCAACCAAAAAAAAAAAAAAAAAAACCAAAAAAAAAAAAAAAAAAAAAAACCAAAAAAAACAAACAAAAAAAAAAAAAAAAAAAAAAAAAAACAAAAACCGAAAAAAACAAAACCTTAAAAAAAAAGAGAGAGAGAGAAAGTAGGAACTAAGACAAAAATCAGAAGCTCCTAAGTAGAAACTTGATTGAAAATAGGATCTACCCAATTTTACCTTATGTAGAACATTAATAACATATTACTAAACTACACCAGTGTTGTTATATGTTTTGTGTAAGCTCCAAAGTATTGGAAAAATACAGAGCAGAGTTAGAAAAATAATCAGACAACTGGGAGAGACTCAATTTCCTCACAAAGGAAGAAATAAGTTATTGACTAGCGGTCCAGCAGAGCCAAGTATTTACCATTATTTAATGTTTTCAGAACAAGTTATAAAGCCTTTTCAGTATATATGCTTTGCTAAACTTTAAAAGTTACTAATCTCTCCCTTCCCAATTTCTGTCTATAAAAGATAATTTTTTCATGTGGGAGTAATGAACTTAACAGTTCAACATGCTTGAAAATCATATTGTTTATTTCCCAGAAATCCTATGCTGATAGCATTACAAAAAAAACCCAAACCAAACCAAAACAAAACAAAACTCCCCAAAACAAACAAACAAAAACAAACAAACAAAAACCAAACCAAAACAAAAAAAAAACATCAAAAACCAACCAACCCACAAAACAAACAAACAAACAAACCTGTGGGGGGGATGTGGATATGTTGATGTCAGAAATTCTGCAAGTCCTTAAACAAATACATAAGTAACTCAGTTATTTATGACAGTGTGGTTAAGCACAAAAAAACCTGAATTGCTGCTGACAACCTGATACCTATGAGATTGAATCTTTTTCTTTGTTAGAGATTAATTTCTCTTCAGATCATTTGTCTTTCATGTACTATTGGATGTAAGATGTGTCTCAGTGACAGATTGATTGAAACAGGGACAGAGAGAAACATTAAACATTTAAATTATTTTCTGGGTAATTTTTGAGGACATATCTTGAAGAGATCAGTCTGTCTCTGAAATTAAAAAACCTACCATCATGTGGCAGTTGAGCCAAATCCTTATTGTGATAAGTTGACTTATCTGACTGAAAAATATTTTTTATTGGAAAGGCCAGTGCAACCAAACCCAATGATATAGCTATGGATCTTCAGTTTGATTGTATAGGTATAGAAAACACTCTGCAGAGTAACAAAAGAAAGCTTTTAAAAAAGTAACAAAATCCAGCATTTACAGTGGAAGAAGTCCTGTTACCTCATGTTATGTCATAACTCTTGCCAGCAAAATTATTTTTGCTAGCACATAAGGTCTTACACAACAAATGAGTCACAGGATTTTATAGGAAAATGTAGAAGTATAAATCTCATAAATAAGTGATCTAAACTTCATCAACAACATGAGAACAAAATCACGACTGTAAAAAGTGTCAGGTTAATGCATGAATTTTCCAAATTGCAGCTGACTAGAAATAAGGGAATGAGTTTCAATTGTGTATTTGAAAGCCAAAGTTTCCCTACATTTCCAGCATTTAAATATGGACATAAGAATCAGGTCTGGGGTGATGTTTTGTCTCTCAAATTGTTAAATGAAGGCCTGGATCTATGCAGTGAATGATTAATTCAGTTAAATCAGAACCTGTCCTCACTTACAGCTGTGTAACTTACAGCTGTGTAACTCCAGTCCTCCTTTTGTCAAAGATTACAATTAACTCCCTACTGAATGGTAACATGGCATGAGAGCAATCAATCTGCTGGCAAGCTATCAACATACTCTGCTTCATTCATTGATGAATGAAGGGAGGGAGGTGAACACCAGACAGAAAAACAGGCTGTTGAGCCTGCCTCCCATGTGATTAGGACAGAAGGACTTCAAGAATGAATGAACAGACAGAAAACGGACCAGCAGACAGTTTGAGGACATGTTCTCTCACAGCACTGATGGGACATGCAAGCCAACAAATCCAGCTGGGAGAGAAATCTCTACCAAAGAATATTTTCACACACCTCTGACAGAAGGAAAATGGACAAAGTTGATTTACCTTTCACATAGACCATGAAAAGTCCCCAGGTTCCTAAAGCATGCACTCTACCTGCTACTTTATAAGCAATGAGCCACTCTTGGCACATATGAATCTGACAGGAGATGTCAAGCTAGTTTTGGGTCTCATGCAGAGCACAGCAGCATGTGGCTCTCTGTACAGCTATGTTACTCATGTCCTTTCTATCTACTCTTTCCTTCAAAGTCCTTTGTCAGCCTCCTTGACAAAGAGACTTGTATGCTGGTGTTGCTCAGTGATCAGAGCAACACCAGCATACAAGATGTTCTTAATCAGCAGAATGTCTGATGCTCCAAGCTTTGCCCACAGGATTACTTGTACCTGCCAGACTGATAGGATTGGTGAGTCCTTTCACCTCATTTCTAACCTCTGTGATGTCTAAAAAATTGTGTGCTATTAATAGCAGGTCTTCCAGCTATTTCTGTCAGGTAGTGTGCTCATATATGACAGGACCAGTGAGATGTACCTGTGCATGTAGGGTTTTGTGCTTCCTACAAAGTATGTTGAGCATGGTATATTTAGACTCTGATATTTACAAGTTCATGAAACCAAAAAGTCTTCAGAGGATTTTACTGTTTCATACATAGCAACAAAAACAGCAAAACTGCTAGTTTTAGCATCTCTGACAGAATGAAGATATTTCATGTAGGGTAATGGGGTTTTTTTCTTCAACAGAGTTTACTCAATCTGTTTAGAACTCCCATATCAGTATTAGTAGTGTGTGCAGCATGAGAAACATACAAACAAACGAAAATTATTCAGCATTTGTATAAACACAGAGGGGAGAAAGTTTGCAAAACAGTACATGTGCTGGTGGAGACAGAGGTTCACTTTAAAGGAAATGGGGGAATAATATGAAGAGAAATGTAATCATATCCATAAAGCAATCACCTTCTTGTAAAATTGACCCTTAAGGATAAAGTTAAGTGCCTAATAATTTCCCTGAGTTTGTGACAAGGTCACAGTGGCTTATAGTGCCATTATAGCTCATGATCACTTGGTCTCACAGGCCTGCCAGACAACCTGAAAGGTTCTCAAGGGCCCTTGGAACTAAAATGTCTCTCTAAGTTCAGGGCATCTCAGCACTCTTCCAACAGCTCTTCACTAGATAATTACTCATTTTAACCACAAGCATACAGACTCCTATTCGTAACACTCAGAGATATATTAAAAATCTGAATTCTCAGCTGATAAATATATAAAATTCTGCCCTTTTACTCAAAAATTTTCCCAACATTTTACTTTGGTGAAAAACAAATTTGGGAGGGTATGACAAACATATTTATTACTGTAATCCCTTTGGTCTAGTGATCTGATCTGATTGATTGTCATTTCAGAATTGGTTAGAATACAGAATTACTGAGTGAGATTTTTAACTAATCTAATTATTTATCAGCAAAGAACACCTGAAGACACGTGTCAGCAGAACCTAACAGCAAATCAGTGGGAGAACTAGAGCTTTGAATAATGATGAATATCAGTTGTTCAATCCCTCAAGAAAGTAAATCAAATGGGAAGATAAAAAAATTGCAATGATCTAATAACATGACTTCGTCTTAAAAACATGTTCGAAAAGTGTAAGTTTATACTTTTTCAGACATCTCTAAACATGGCATTCACTCTTTTGTGTTTAAGTTGTCTCAATTCTCTCAGAAATCCTGTGTGTTTCTACAGGAAGGGCAAAGGACTTCAAGGTGTTGGTGGATAAGAGGCTGGATTTGACCCAGCCATGGGCACTCACAGCCCAGAGAGCCAAATGTGTCCTGGGCAGAGCAGGGTGGGCAGCAGGGACAGGGAGGGGATTCTGCCCCTCTGCTCTGCTCTGGTGACAGCCCACCTGCAGTGTTACATCCAGCTGTGGGGCCCCAGAACAGTAAGGATGTGGAACTGCTGGACCAAGTTCAGTGGAAGCCACCAAGTAGACTAGAGGGGAAAAGCATCTGTCCTATGAACAAAGGCTAAGAGAACTGTTCAGCTGGGAAAAGAGAAGGCTTCAGGGTTACCTAATTGCAGCCTTTGAGTACCTAAAAGTACAATAAAGATGAAGAGAGACTTTTTACAAGGGCATGTAATGAAAGGGCAAGTATTCAGACTGAAAGAGAGTAAATTTAGATTAGATATGAGGGAGAAATTCTTTATTGTGAGGGTGGTGAGGCACTGGAAGAAGCTGCCCAGAGAAGTTTTAGATGCTCCATTCCTAGAAATGGTTGAATGGAACTCTCTGAGCAACCTGGTCTAGTGTAAGCTATACCTGTCCATAGCAGACTGGCTGAAACTAGATGATCCTTTACGTTCCTTCCAAACAAGGCCATTCTATGATGCTATAATCTTATGATTCTACAATTTATTTCCTTGACACTCTTCAGTCACTGAGATTGGCAATCACATAGTAGCTCTAGAAGAGCTACAGAATATTAAGGTTTTATTAAAGTAAATGTAAAAATTAATATCAAAATCCGGCCAGGGTGGTTCTAATTCTTTTATTTTTTACTGATCCCAGACTTTTTAATAATATGCCATCTGATGTGGGATAGTCATAGAATTACCTTTTAAGAATTATATTGGAAAGTTCTATCTGTAGTTACAGAATTATCACAAGAAGACTAGAATTCTGGTGTTTGAGCCCACACTGAGGAGTGCTATCAACACTGTGCTATCAACACTGAGGAGACAAGTTTTACATGGGGAAAAGAGTAAGCAGTTAGGATGTTCACTGTTAAGAAGTATATGAAATTAATTTTAAAAATAAGTAAGTCTTGTGCAACAAACTTCAAGCTATTCTGTTTGAAAAGGATACTCCCCACTCCAGCTGAAGCTCTTCTACTGCTGAGGCAATAAAGATTCATTGGACAAGAGAACAAACCGACACTCCTGTGTAAGAAGAGGCTATTGCTGTCCCTGGCAGAAGTGAACTGTGCCTTCCTTGAGTGCTCAAAATAATTTCTGCATTTTTTTCCGTGATTGTTCAACATGAAATCAATCCGTCCTGAGAAAAGGCCTGGGCCTCATGACTTAGCCTCCCTGCCCTATGTACAGACTGGAACATGATGCTGCATTCCTGGAGCAATAGGCTTGGAAGATCAGGTTAAGTACCCTGCTCTATCAGGTTCTGATTATCTATCAGGCTATCAGGTTCTGATCCTTGGAGGATGGAAGAATGCCAGAGATCACAAACAAAGATTAAAACCCCTAGGTGACTCATGGGATTTAAGACATACTTTTGCTATCTTGGTTCACATGAGAGTACTCCAGGGATCTTTTGCACCTCTACCCTGAGCAGAATATCATCACTAGGAGTTTTAGAGCTCCATCAAACAGTATTGATACTGCACGTAAGGCTTTGGTTTCCCCTGTACCATCAGGCATGAACAATAAGTATTGCAAGGCTGAAAAGGAAGTCAACGTCAGTCACTTTTTAAAATTAATATCTCTATGACCACAAAACACAAGGTTCTTTAAGAGATTATGGTGTCTGAATAGACAAAAAATTTCTCATGGTAATAAACATCTCTGTAACAGTGAATATCTTCTTCACTTTTGTGAGCAATAGAATGTTTGGGAAGACTTGAATTTTGTTATCTGAATCTGCAAAAGATTAAGTTCTCAAAATGACACACCCACAGGCTTGCAAAATAATGTTTCAGCTAAAAACAGGAGAAATCCAAAGCTGCATCTACCAAGAAGTAATGGGAAAGCAAAACTTCAAAACTGCAACACTTCAAAAAACAACAAACACCATATTAACCACTACAGCTTTCTAACCCAGAGATTGTTTTGGAATATGAGTGCTTTTGCTGACAAGAACAGTATCAGGACAACAGGAGCTCTTCTGAAACCCTCTTGGTTCTTTAGTTTAGTGTTATACATTTGGTAGACTCTCAGCTCTATTTAGGTCAGTCAGTGCATGGAATAATTATACTCTGAAAAGAAATATTCATATCAGAAAGGGAAACTGCCCTATTTAACTATGGTTGAAAATAATTAGGCAACATCAGTGATAGGGAGAATTTCACAGCAGGCAATTCTAACAATGATAGGTCATGCTTGCACAGTGAAAGCTTATACACAAAGCCTGTGTCACTGTTAGCTCAATGGAGAGTTAGTCATCTGTATTAGTAAGCTCTTGACTGTATGATTTCCTAACAGAAGGTCTAGAACATGTCTGAACAATTTGTAAAATACTGAGAATTCCTTTTCCACTCTGCAGAGCCTTGGTTCTTCCAGGAGGTGGGAAGGAACAAAGCTGTTCTGATGCTTTACAGAAATACATACGAATACGGATGCGTTTCTATTCTGTAAGAGTTCTCCAGCTCTGCTTTCCTTAACACTGCGTTAGCTTCTCCTAAAAGTCTTTATTTTTATGCCCCATAGGTCAGCTTGAAAAATTCACTGCTGTGTAACAGCTGGGAATTTCTCCACCTGAGCACAGGTCTCACCTTCACACTTAAACCAAATATTAAAACAACTTAAAAAAATAAAAGACCACAAACATATTAAAGTGCTGCACTGAATTTAGAAAGGAAGTGCAGGATTCACATAGAGGGTTAAGTTAGATATTGAATGCCACATCCAGCAGTCAGACATTGAAATAACTTCTTACAGCAGATCATTTTCCTGTGCAGATACCGTCTCACTGTATACACAGTGCAATATGTATATACATATTGCACTAAAGTTAAAACAGAGACTGGGTTGGGATTGGATTCTCCATCTGTGCTTGTGATTATCTGATCTTTGCAGCTCAGACTCCTCCCTGCGTGCTAAATGCACATTAGACACTGGACCTCTTATTTTACCAGACCTAATGGTAAAGTAGATCAAGCAGATCTAAGTAGTTCTTACACAGATCTACAGCCAAGTTCACTGGTAGGCTGAAGTTTTCCCAAAGTCTGGAAAAGTGTAGCAGAAAAACAACTATAACTTACCTTTACTAATAACATCCCCCCTGAATTATAGGCCTTGAAATGTCATTTCTGTGTGATTCTCTTCTCACAGCCTTTGCTAGAACCTGCAGAGAAAGGAAGAGGTGGTGGCTATGCCACCACTATCCTCAGAAACAACCTCACCACACAAATCTTCCTAGCTGTGTAGAGTCTATTTCTTTTGCAGTACCAGGGTGGCAAGGACATGGAAGAGAACAGACTTCCTTCATCTTATCATTCTACTGCAAAGACATACACTGCAGGATTCCTGCAAGCAATGCAACACAGATGGGCAGAACATTCTTCGGTTTCATCTCAAAAACAATCTCCACCATAGCATCCTTAGGCACTTCCTAATGACACATCCTAACTAAACAGAGGTATCATGGTCAAAACACATGACAATACAACAATCAGGCTGGTTACACTGTAATTAAAATAAAACAAAACAAAAGAAAACAAAAAAAAAGGGTTAAGATCAAAATATTGTATTCTAGACACAGAAAAAATTCTTGAACTTTAGCTTCAGGTTTTGTGCCTCAGCTTTCTGCAGGACATTTGGAATATGTTTCTTTCCATCACATCCAAGACTTTTCAGATAAGTCCTCCATATCTCTGCAGTGTGATATGCACAGTAGAGCTGAGTCTATGAGGATAAGAATTCACTGAGTGCCTGAATGAATGTTTGGCAAATTTATTACTTAATTTACATACTGCTTTTTAAAATAAACTTCATTGTAATTAAAATGTGTGTAGTGCAGCAGGATTTTAAAGAAATGTCCCTAGAGCTATCCAAGCAATCTTTTCACATGTCAACTAAAGACTTGTAACTTACTTCCAGTAAAATGAGATGCAGTAACATTTAAGGAGTTTTTGTACTTTTGCTGCAAATACAGAATGATCATGACACAAATCTTTACATTTGAATAGATACATATTTGACTACACCGGTATCAGGGATAATAGCAGTAGCCTCTGTTACTTTTTAGTTGGTATGGTTATCTTGAATATCCATCCAGGACACAAAATAAAAGGCATCAGAGCCCTTCCTGCATACTCAATGTGTTCTACAGAATGAAAGCCTAATTGTATTTTCAATGGCTGGAATTATGATTTGGTCACTCAAGTGAAAAAATTATAGATGCTTTCAGAGGATGTAGCACTGCTTACTGAAGCAAAAGAGGTATCTCAAAAATTAAATTTCAATGACGATTTGAAAACAGGCTTTACTTTTGATGTGTGGATGTAAATCAAATTTGCATGAATTAGAATGATCCTTGTGGTATGAAAAAATCAAATATACCTTTGCCTAGGAAACTATCCACCTGTAATATTGTTCAATAAGAAATCAAATAACTGAAACTTTTAAAAGGATACTGTTGGCACAATAAAACCCTTGTATTTGGTATATTTATACAGTTCTTCAAAAAGAACTGCTTCTCTTTTTTTTTTTCAGTTATCATTATCACAGAAATTATTATAGAAAATACATTTGTTTGTTTATGTGTGATTTTCTCCTTGTAGCACAATTTCTGCCATGTTCACACATTTCTATCAGTACCTCTTTACAGCAGAATGATAGAAATGTGTACTTTTTACTGCCCAACTCAGGAGACACAGGACAGAAAATTTAGCCCAGGAGGGCCTGAGAAAAACTCTCACACTAAGAAACTGTACACATTTGCTCACCACTTCTCATTGCAGTCAAAAATTACCCCAGTCTAACAATGCTTCACCCACATTCCTCTCTAGTTGTGGAAGCTATGAGGAGGGATAACATAAAATGATTGCATCAAGTCCAGACTGCAATTTACACAATGAGAAATCCCCTAGGTTTCATTATGGAGATTTTGCATGCAATCGTGGAGGCATTAGGAGCCATAGTGTATGAAAAGGAATTTTTCTCAACGGCTTTTTCTTTTAAGGCAGGTTACAACAGATACTCCAGGTGCTACATCCAAATTTCAACACTGATTCCCATGAAAATTAACCACAGTGGAATTCCTGCAGTGGCAATTGCATTCATAGCATTTAACCAAGATGTAAAATTGATACTGCAAAAAAAAAAAAAAAAAAAAAAAAAAAATCGCTGAAGCTTTGGACTGTTGGTTATCCTTGTTTGCTAAGCATATTTTATATATTTGTTCTTCTCTTTTCCCCATCTGCAACTACAAGATGAAATATGACACAAAGGCAAAAATGTTGCTCTTGCAGTATTTCTGATTCTGATGCAACTAATAGAAAAGTATCTTTAGATTGTGCTCCAAAGAATTAAAACCAGTTACAAGTTACATCACCTTAAGGAAGATTCTAGCAACCCAAACATTTGAGAGATTAGTCATTATCTGAAGCCCAATGTTTGAGCCCCCAGAACCAGTAAAGGTAACCTGACTGTAAGGCTGGCTAGTATGCCACACTGCAGCTGTAAATGGTGGTAAATGAATGGTCAAAGAGGTTAAATTTGTCTTTGTTATTTCTAAGTTAAAACACAACAGGCCTTGGATCCACAGACCCCAATCACTTGCACAGACTGAATAAAGTATTTGCGGTTTGTTCTAAAACGCATAAATTTAGACAACAATATAATAGCTGCCTTCTCAAAGTCCCGCATCAGATAGTGGATCACTCTGATTTTGTGCCATTGTTGTGAAAAGAGGACAGAAAAATGAGGGTAGAAGAGTTTATATCAGCCATCATAATTAACTTTCATAATATGTGTTACATTTCCATCTCCACATCAGTGTCAAGTGACGGGATTTAAAGATGTCAGATAGAATTAGTATAAAAGAGGCATGAAAAATGAAGCCTTGTTCAGAAAGGCATGATATAGGAGTAAAATTAAGAGTAGTTTGGCAATTGCTCAGAACAAGATCCCAGATTTCTTTCCCGCAACATTGTGCTTTGTTTGGCAACAGAATGTAACATATTTAGCAATGCCTAGGAAATGCAGTGGCAGGCCTCAAAGTAGCACGATTTTCAGTTAAACATACAAATATAAAGAAAAAGAATTTAAAGAAGGAGGTGTGGGGTGGTTTTGTTGGTGGGTTTGTTTTGTTTTGTTTTGTTTTGGTTTGGTTTGGTTTTTTGTTTGTTTGTTTTTTGGGGGTTTTTTGTGTGTTGTTTTGGTTTGGTTTGTTTTGTTGGGTTTTTTGTTTGTTTCTTTTTTGTTTGTTTGTTTGTTTTTAATGCAATAGGACTGATTTGCAAACTAACTGAACTAACTGCTGCAACAAAAAAGGGTCTGGTCCCAGCCTTCTTCTTCTGCTAAACCTATTGAAGAAGCAGGTGCTAAGTAGGCTGTTGGGCTGTTGACGCTGCTGAGTGCATGACAATTAGAGGGTAACAGCATCTCTCCCTGTTTTTCTACCTTTGTTTTATTTTTCATTGTGTTACTATTCTAAAATCACAACTCCTAATCTTCAGAACTTGTGGCAAATGTTTTGGAATTCAATTAACAAGTGGAGGACAGTCCCATGCCCCAGACAGCTGTTCCTGCGTCCGGCTTTTCCTGTCATGGCCACATCAACAGATTTAAAGTGTTGGCAAAGTGCCAGTTTCACATTTCAGCTTTTGCTGCTATGTTTTTAGATACAGTGGTAACGAAAGATGTTTTGTAAAAATGTAAGACATAATGTGTCTTACAATGTTATATCCAAGTAAGGTACAAAGAACTTGAGTCCTTATCTCTTCCTGCTCAAAATAGGTCATTTTATATGGTTGCTTTTCTAGATTTTAATCTCTCAGGCTGCTGTCCTGCAAACACTCATGCATGTGATTAACTCTGACTACCCACATGCGTGAAGTGTTTGCAGGATGGGGGCTTTAATATGTTGTGACAATGTGTCATGGGGAATAGATCTATGTGGTAATATGTGAGGAGAGCTTTATAACTGAGGCCATCAAGAGCAGGCTGTGTTAACCCTGCACAGGGCAAGATTTTGCTGATGACTCCTACATCTCCCTATTCCAGTAGTACATGTAATACTGTGTTTTGTTTTGTTTCTGGAGATGTGAGAATCACTATCATGAAGCTCAAAGGAAAACAAAAGGAATCCTATTATTATGCAAATTTTTGGGTTTAGGACCTTTTTTTTTTTTTTCCCCAATGACTTTCTGTTAGCGATTGACTTGGGATTTACCCTTAGGAGTTTGTTGGTGTTGTCAGCCTGTCCAGAATGGCAAGACAGAGACAATCCATTGTTTGACATTCCTGAGAATTGACATTCGAACAGTGAAGATTGTACCTCCTGCATTTATGCAGCACAGTGCTATGGCCTCTTTCTCTGTCCATGATCCCTTGTGACAGAAGCAGATGGTCTGCAGATTAGGGTGACTCCCTAATTACTTGCATGTGGACAGAAAGCAAGAGAGAAATCACAGTGCTGAGTTGTGCCCAACACTCAAAGGAGCCCTGCTTTAAGGCATTTTCCCTAGCTGCACTCTAGTGTCAAGACAACATATATCTTGCCACAGGACTAGTCCCTACAATGTGAAGACAAGAGGGATCACACGCAAAATGAAATGGACACACATGCATCCCAGCTAGGAAGAGATGGCTATGCTTTCTCATGTGCTAGAAAGGATAAAATCTGCTACTTATATAACTGATTCCATTTCAGTCATACGATTTCACAAAATAATGTTCTTTTGGAAATTCTGCAGGCTTTTGTTTCCTACGAAAGAATGTTATTCCTTTTTGTTAAGGATTATGTTTACTGCATACATCACACATGACTACCTCTTCTCTTTCAAATGTAGGTTCAGTATTGCTCTCCTCATCTCAAATACTGCAGGACAGAGTAATTTTTCATTTTAATCATAATGTAATAAACCTTGGCAAAAAAAAAAAAAAAAAAAAAAAAAAAGGATAAGCAGAATTTGCAAGAAAATATTGAAATTTTTAAACTTCCTTCCCAACATTTGCTAGTACAAGAGACTTTAAAAATCAACTTGCTGTTGTAATTTAATCAGAGTAATTCAACAAGAGCTAAGCATATATCTTCTAGAAGTATAAGTAAATCAAATTTGTCTGGTTAAAATTGGACAACAGAAAGCAAATTATCATAATTCTAGCAAGCTTCTTAAATAACTCCCTGCTTCAACAGATAGTGGGTACCTGAGGATATCCTGTCATCATAATGCATTATCAAGTTACCTCCAGTTTTCTGTTCTGTCAACAATTCATCAACATCTGGAAATCAAAACTTCCTATGAAATTACTGTTTCACTCTGGAAGTGTCCATCACACAGATATTGCTAATAATAGACTGTCAAACTGTAAGCTATTGAGAACCAAGTGATAACTTTATTTTAGTCATAGTTCTGCATGAAGATATTGGGATTTATAAAACAAGTTCTGTAAGTCAGGCAATGGAAAAAAAAGTGGTTGCCCATGGCTTCCCATAATGTAGACAGATTCTTCCCAAGAAAAAGCAAGATCTCACTGATGCTTTTCCTGCTTTCAAAATATTTGTTTCTCATTTGATTTTCAGCTTACAAAAATGAGAAATGATAACACCCCAGCACTTCTGCCAGTGGGAGAACAGAATTGTCTCTGAGCCACTACTTCATAATGGAAAAGAGACTTTAGTCTCTCTAAATACTCTATATTGCTATTAAAACAAAAAAATATTGGCCCAAACATTCAAAATTGTTGGTAGAAGCAGACAGTACAAGCTCTACTTCTTTTAGAATTCAGACTAGAGCACCATAATATCTTTGTAATTTTTCCATATGGTTATATATTTTAAACCTATATCCATAGACAAACAGAAGACAAGAAAGAAGAAAAAGCATGTAAGGAAGATTTTAATTGCTGCTTGAAAGATTGAAAATAATTCAGTGCACTAACTCACAACTACCGTGTTCTGATGAGCACCAAAGACATCAGCGTTCTGTGATGTAAAGTCATGTACAGTATGTCTGTGTATCTCCCAAGTATGCCACTGCGTAATATGATCAAAAATCAAGGACACAGTTTGGCCTAGTGTGTCTCAGGATATTTCATCTATGAAGAATTGAAAACTGGAACCCCAGTCTGGTGGGTTTTATGTCCTACCGGACCGAGACATTGAATATGCTGAGTTGGAAGGGACCCACAAGAATCCAAAGTTGGACCAAAGTCCAACTGCTGTCCTGTCAGGACATCCCCAAGAATAACACCATGTACTTAAGAGTATGGTCCAAAAACTTATTGAACTCTTTCAGACTTGGTGCTGTGACCACTTTCTTAGGAAGCATGTGTGCCCAACCACCCTCTGGATGAAAAGTAAATTTGTTGAAAAGCATTTCAATAGGTTCTTCGTTGGTTTTTTTCCCTCCCACTAGACACTCAAAAGCTTCTATAATTCAACCAGGTCTTGAATTTCCCTAATTTCTTATTTTGAATTTCCTTAATATGTAATATTGTCTATGTCAGCAGGATCTATTTATACACAAAAGATAAAAAGTGCTTTCTTTGGCGACAGTCAGTGCAGTTTAGTCAGATGAAGAGTTGTCCTTATGTTGTGGATTTTAACTGAATAGAATGGGGTAATGTATTGTAGAAACACCTCAAAATAAATGTAGAACCATTTATTCACAAATTAATGCAGAATCTGTGATGCAAAAAAATCACCGAATTTCATTTCAGAAACTCTAAATATTTTCTGTTTAATATTTAAAAGATTGCTCCTTCTGAAGTCTTTTACTTTATTTTTTCTAAGTTTTTTTGCAAACCTAGGCTATTTGTCCAAAGATACTTGTCAGACACTCAATAGATATTTTACATGATATAGTCTAGGATGAGGTTACGGCTACTGAACAAGTTGGAACATTTACCTGATCCAACACAGCTCAGATAACATGTGGCTAAGACACAAAGCTGCATTAGTACAGTGCTGCTGTTAATTTACCTAAGTCCTCTCTGCTGATTAATTAGGGTGTAGTGCTGTGCTGACACAGCAATTCTGCATCCAGTTCTGGAGTTAGCTTAGAAACCTCTGCCTGTTGCTGAGCTGGAAGGTGAACATCCTGAGAAATCACTTCTAGAGAACACTAGAGTATTCTGCACTCTCCTATTCTTAAGTTATAATTCATCATAGCTCTTATCATATGCTTAAGTCTTGACATGAGATGATATTTTTTTTTCTTCATCTTTTTATCACTGAAACAAGGATTTTGAAAAGACCTACAAAGATTAAACAGACTACCATTTTCATACCCTTGTAAACATTGCTTGCACAAATGTCCAGCAATAATCTTCTAATAGCAAAAGAAGTTGGAAGATGCCGTTTTCACATCTCCATGAAGCATAGGGTAACCTTTTTGGCCTTTTTACACACTGTCCTTCCAGAAAGACACCCAATGAATGTTTACACCACCTCTAATCAATCCTCTGCCAATATTCCAGGCAGCATAACCCATACCAATTTAAAACATCCTGACTAAACCAAAAAATGCCCCACAAACAAACAAAACAAAAAATCCAAATGAAAACACCAAAACCCCCAATGTGTTTCAGAAGTCTTTTTGGTTAAGTCTTTTGCATGGGTTTTTTAAACATAGAATTTTACATCCTGAGCATCACATATGAAAGATTTTCCCCTAAAGAAGGTCAGACTCTGAAGACAACTGCTCCCCTGCAGATTATTTCTCTGTAGTAAAACCTCCAGGGCAATTATTTTCTTCTCACTTTGTGTTTCTCACTTTAATTAGAGTTCTAGTAAAATGCTAGGCAAGTCTCCCTTACACAGAAATGTACACTCAAGCCACCTTTAAACAAGCTAAGTCTAAAGCAACTATTCTGTTACTTGTTGTACAACCAGTGTCATTCCCAGCACTGAGACTTGAAGTTAACTGGCTGAAATTCTCCAGCTGAAATTAGCCCACTTCTTAAGACCCTCAGTGCTTCAAACATAATGATCACATCCCAGCTGGCTTATTCCCTTTCAATGTTCAGGAATTGTTTGGTACAGAGATAACTGGCTTGGATTAAAGGTGTGCACAAATCTAATTATCTAGCAGTAGGAGCAATAGAGCTTCAGTGCCTAGGACTGCTGTCTATCACTTTTTATTTTAACTCTGTAGAGGATTCCAACAATCTTCTAGTGAGAACACAAACTTATGGACAGGTGTATTTATCTAGCAGGGCTGAGCAGTCTGGACTGAGCTATGTGATGCAGCCACAGAACTGCTAACCAGCTGTTTCTTAAAAGCATGCTAAGTTTCTGTTGTGTAGATAAGATATGCCCTTGTCTTGTTGCAAGTGCTCTATACTATTGGAAAGAAAACAGCAAAGATACTGTGGCATGAGTGGCCCCATGACATCCTGGAATTTGTACCCACAACCTTCTTTCAAATGTAAAGTTTTACCTCAAAATGCTGTTTTACCTGACAGGAAAGACATTTGAAGTCCTTATGTAGTAGATTATGTTAAGTATCCTTGATTCCAGACAAGCTCAGGCTCTCTGCAGAGCTTTAGCCACTTAAGTATTCTGCGATCATACAAGAGTGGCACAGCAACAGAGCAGTCCTGTGGAGACTGTTAAACACTTCAAATAGCTGTACTTTGTTACACAGCAGTGCATAGTTAGCATTGCGGATACCTAGATGAACTTCCGAAGAGGTTTTTTGCAAGACGGCCATACAACAGTGTTTGTACAAATACTTCACTAATCATCCCAGAGCTCTCTTTGGCCTAAAGGTTAATAATAAGCACAGGTCATTAAGTTAGGCAGACTGTGCCCTGTCATAGACCATGGCCAGCACCAGACACTGGAACAAAGAGGTCTGAGAAACCTTGTTACAGACAGTGGGGGAACAACTTCTCCAATAGGAAATTTCATTCCACTCTCAGGCAATTATCAGTTGACTCACATTTTAAAGGAACAATCTTTATATCTACCCTAAAACCCGTACCATTGTGGATTATTATGTTTGTAGAACAGCCAACTGGCTTTTGAATTTTCTCCAAGTCTTGGCCTCACTACATCTTTTGGCAAATAGTTTCCCAGGCTGAATATCTTTTCCCTTTCTAATTTATACTGCAATTTCAGTATCACTGAATTCTCTCCCCCATGGCAAGTTCCTTGATTAGGAAATAGGACCACACAGTTTACTTTCACTCAGCTATTCCTATCTCTACCATCTCCCTGGTATTGTTTTCTTGCCTAAGAATTGATGACATTTTCCAAACTCTAAAAGGAAGATATTTCAATAACACATACTTGTTAGGATATGTCATATACTCCCTGTAGCTCTACATCAAGAAGATATGAAAATAAGCACCATCTGTGTGGATGTCTCTAGATTTGTAGTAATTTAGAAAGAATTTGAGATTTTAAGCCAGGGGTTTGGGGTTTTCTTTTTATATATAATGAGGAATCTTGCATTGAGGTTCAAAGACATCTTTTTTTGGGTCTTATTTTTGTTGTCTGCTCAACAATAATTGGAAGAAATAACAATAATTAACCCTCAAAACAAATTGAAGAGAAATTATCAGTCATAATAGACATGTTGCCTCATGTAGTCATGTACATCAGTATATTATGCAATGTCAATCTTTGAATGTCAATATGAAATGGAAAATAAGGAGGGTCATTTAAAAATATATATATATTCTGTGCAAGAAAAAAACAAAACAAACAAATAAACAAAAACAAACCCCACAAGAAAACAGGAGGCCCTGCTCTTTTATTTTCTTCTCTGCAGGCCTGCCAGCAACAGCAAAGTCCACAATCCCTGCTTGGATATAAAGTTTGAAGGATTTGCTGACACAGAGAAGTAACCTCAAACAGCTCCTCCACAAGAGGTATTTTGTACTGTTCTATTCTTACAAGTGACTCCTTGAATTACTATTTTGGAACTATTTCTCCATGTAGAGAAGTTTTTAAACGTCATTTTATTTCCTTTTATCTTTCACTCTTAAGACTATAATAGCATAAGAATCCATAAAATGCAAAGACAAAATATCTACTGTTCAGACAGCATACTACCAGGGAAGTTAGCATGATAGGATAAAATTTATTTTCTAGATCTAAATATGGTTTCTGAGAAGCTCAGCTTTAGATCCTTTTCATAGCATGGCATAGTTTGTCTATAGTAGCCAGTTTTTAAAATAAGGAATTTATGAGGATTAGAATCTGGTCTTCAGTGAATGTTTTTATAAAGAGCTGGAAATATGTACGTGGCTCCTCAGCAGAGAGCAATGACAAAAGTGAGGAGGCCCCTGGCAGGTAGTAAGAACCTCTTGGACAATCCAACTTAGGCCTTATGGCTGTAGGGTTTAATCTACCCAGCTATAATTGTCTAAAGTGTCAGACCTCAAACTGAAAATACTATGCCTCAAAAAACAAAGAAGGATATCACTGAGGACAAAACCCCCATGTATCTATGACGAAGTGGGAGAGAGGATAACATGGCAAACATAAATGTGCTGTTCTAATGCTGCTGCTGAAAGGGAACAAGCATCCCTTTAAATCCAAGCGAAAAAACCCACCAGCTTTCTGTTATATTTAATTCATGTTTTTGCAGGCAGAAAGTACAGAAAAGTCCAAACCACCAGTAAAAATTTCATGCTGATAAAAATACATCAAAATGGCAGGAACTAGACATTTCACAGAATTGTAACTGTCTATATTTAAAAGAGTTGGGGTGCTTTTTATACTGTTCAAGCACAGATAAAATGCTGATTTGAAATCTAAAATTGTGGGAAGTTTAGTATAGAGAATGTTTGCAGATTATACAACCCATGACGCTACCATGGTTGCTTTAAAATAGGTATTTACATTGCTAAATTAATGGCCACTGGCTTTCCATTGCTTTACCTATTTCTCTCTGCAATGCTTTGGCATGCAGAATATGCATGGACCTGAGCTTAAATTGAATCAACATGCCATATATGTATAGGGATTGGTAAAATTTCATTCCAGGTTATTACATATTTCAGAAAAGTTCTACAGACCTCAGAGAAGCACAAAAGTCACAGCTTCCACCCTCTGCATTAAGTGTTAGATCAGGAAAAGCACAAGGCTAGTGTCATTTTCCTTACAAACTTCACACACACTCTCTCCTATTAAAGGGGTAGCAGGAGTACTAACTGCTTACTAGGTGCCAGAAGTACTGAGCTAAAACAGACTAATCACTGAAATTTACCAAGCACTCAACTTTGATCTTGCAGGATCTTGCTGGGTTCTGTGCTACTGATAGCCATATCAGGCAGTTTACACTACTTTGCTTACAGTTACAAGAAAGGCCACAACAAACAATATCAGTTTTCCAGACTAATTGCCAAATTGTTAAGATGACCACTATGAACATTTTCTGTAGGCTGCCAGGCAACATTGTCATCAAAATTCAGGCGGAAAACACATGCAGCGCTGTAGACTACTTAGCAGGGGCTCCAAAACTTCTGTAAGGCACAGAAGCACTGATGGAAACACAGTGTTTGACTTTATTGATATTATATGTGAATGAGAAGGTAAGAGGAACTGCACAGATGTGGGAGATAGTGTGCTGCACCAAGGAGTGTTGAAGGAGCTTTGACCTCATCAGCTAAAGGGTGAATCTGAATGTGGGTCACTGAAAAAAAATTGGCTATGTTTACAACTTGTTTTTCTCTACAAATGACTACTTTGTCATTTTGCTTTGATACAGGCTTTTCCCAACTTTGTCAATAATTCATTTTATAGTAAAGTAGGGAAGTCTTTATCAAAGAGGTGGCAGACTGCAAAGAATGCAATATATAAACAAGAAGCATTTCTGTCCTATAAAAATCACTGCAAATTACTGATAATTTCAAGACTCTTGATGTATTGGCTTTTAATCCTGGCGAGAGGAGAAAATGGGTCATCCTTTTCACATTGTTCTACGGAGAGTAAAATCTGGTGAAATAACATGAGCTTGTTAGTTTCAGTTGATAATTTCTACCCTTTTCCCAAACTGTCAATCAGTCAGCTGAGAAGTGCTAAGGGTATAAGAGAATAATGCAACCAGGGGGAAAACTACTGCAATATATTTTTAGACAGGTCAATAAAACAAGGAAAAAATGTCACTATGTAATGTTGAATAAAAGTTAAAGAAAATATGTTCATTCCCATATGGTACTTGAAATCTATCCCAGAGACACCATGTGTTTTAAGAATAAATCCCATATGAATCGAAATGTTTCTGACAAAAGGAATTTTTCAAAGATAATTGTTAAATGCCAATTTAAAAAAATACAACACAAAACATTAAATCAACTATTTAATTGCCCAACTATTCATCTAGAGCAGCTATTTCAACTTCAGACATACGAGACAAAGAAATTTACTATCTCAAATTTGTGTCATTGCTTTAATAACAGAAAGAAGAAATCCGAAGAATAGACTAGGGACTGCTAATCCTGAGGAACTGGTAAAGCAGCCAGGTGAAACGATCTTCCAGCCTTCTGCCAGGTCACAGGCACAACACTCTGTTTTTCCTCCCTCTTTAGAAATATTCTAAAATTATCTGAAATTAGAAGCCTCAATTATTCCCAAATTTTAAAACAGAGAGATTGACTTTTTGCTGTCACTCAGAAGTCAGTTCAATCAGCAACATTAAGGAAAGCAGCTCCCAAGTTGCTCTTTGTGGTCTCATGCCACAGCATTCAACAGACTTGAAGTGGCAGCATAGAACTGGAGCATAACAGCTTCCAGCTCAAGATTACAGCCTAGATTACAACTCTACCTCAAGCAAGATGCTTCCTTTGCTACCAGCTTATAGATGAGTTGGCTCAGATGTCCTATGGCTTCCATACAGTAATTTTACTGGTTTTTTTCATACATTGTTTTATGTTGTAAAGGAAATGACATCACAATGTAGCAGCCAAAAACTGTGCCTAGTGCAGCACTAGAAAGATCAAGGACCCTCTGGGTGCCCGGCCTGGTTTCAGTCCAAATAATCAGTACCCAGACTGTTGTTTAAATAAAAGAATGTATGCACTCCTGCATTAGATATTCACACTGTGTTAGCTCAGAACATAGCAATAAGATTACTTCTGGGGAGAACAAAAAAAAAATCTGTTAGCATATTTATCATTATACTTTAAATGATATCAAATATTCATTAAAAATGCACAGAGGAATGTCAATGAAACTAAATTCTCACAGGCAATTCTCAAATGCAGGCCTTTACCACTTCAACCAAAATATTTTGCCACAGTACTCTGTTGAGATCAAATGTACATGTAAATTGATGGTTTCCCATTGCCTCTGCAAAATAGCAATTATATTTGCAGAGCAGTTAGTATTTACTTCTACTTTTGCTCCTGCTGCCACCTTTTCATCCCTACATGTCAGATTATATACATAGGCTACATTCTTTTTCCAGTCCAGCTCTCCACAGTCTTTGCTAACAGTTTACTTTCAGTACCAGCTACTTAAAGACTTGGATATTTAATAAAATAATTATTTTTTTCATTTTCTGATTTATAGTCTACTCAAATTACCAAAAATTGACTCGAGGAGTCATGTGTCTTCTGTGTACTCATCTATGAAGCCCTCTGATAAGAGGAACAAAAATTATTTTAAATATTGTATTTAGAAGCTAAATCTTTTCTGAGACTAGCATCATGTATCAACAAAATAAAACAGGCTGCTGTTTTATTTGTCAAATCTATGTTGTTATAATTTTTTATGTGATGGGATGCTTACAACTTAAATACAGATGAGTTCAGTTTTCTTTTGGTTTGAGTTGTCATAGCAGCCTGCATAACAAGTGCAACAGACAGTTTCAACCGCCAACTTACTCAAAAGCAAGAAGTTTCCTTACTAAATATCCCTTAATGTGCAAAATTCATACTGAAACTTTATAACTACTAGGAGTAGCATACTCTTTGAATCTGCTGTGTTCACCACTAGGAGTTCACCACTAGCCTAGAGAAAGATATACTAAAATTTTAAGATTTTTTTCACAATTTCAACTAATGTCCATAAAGAATGCTGCAGAAGTAATCCTAGCCCTAAAACAATCACGTAACTACCAAGTATGACAGATAGAAAATCAGGTTTCTTTTGCTCAGTTTGCACCACTCACATATGTCAGAAGATTGGTCAGGTTATCTTTACAAATTATAACAAATATAATATCTATAAATTACAGGAAATTACAAACAGCCCTGCATTTCATAACATACAATATTAATTTAGTTCACAATCATTGCTACAGAAAGGTGCATCAGAAGACAGTGGTAAATGGGTCAGGGAAGGTGGAAAAATACTGTATTGGTGTTGCTGCTGTAAAGAATTACTTTACTGTGACACACTTCATTATTCATATTGATGTCAGTTTGGCACAGGGAAACTGTCAAATGTGGAAATCTGACCTAAAAAACAAAGACAAAATATGAAGTAGTTTACCTTTACTTAATGAATAGCAGTATTGTAGTATTAAAAAAAAAATAAGTTTTTAAGGATAAAATTATTTTTATATTCCCAGCATTACTATTGGAGAATGTTAATTTGTACATCCGGGTAATTCCAGAAGATCCAGACAGAAAACCAGATACATGTACTGGACAGAACATAAAAATCATCTGTATCTTCACAGACAATACGATGTTACAGTAGATTTGACCTTGGAAACATAGTTTTATAAGTACAAATTTTTTTACAAAACTCACAGCAATTTTTATTAGAAGTCTTTGAAATTCCTCATTCTATGATTTCTAAGTATCAAGTAAAATAAATATCAGCTTGGTTTGCCATAGCAGGGAGCTTAAAGTCAGTTGCAAGCAGGCAAATTAATTAATATTCTGATCATGGAGTGAATGTTTATTTCAAGCTTGAGCCACTACATTTTAGTGGCTCAAGCTTGAAATAAACATGTAGCAATTTTTTTTAAATTGCTTCAAATATTCAAATCAGCAAAAAAGGTTCAAAGTAGTCTGAGGTGAAAACTCTAAAATAGTTTGAAATTTTAAAATACTGAGCAGTGTTCAACCCTTAGTTGTTTACCACAAGTATGGCCACAGTACCACAGTCAGCAAAAGGACAAGGAACCTCTGAAAACCGGTTCTAATCAGGCATAGAACTTGTCAAACTCACCAACATGAAAACCTAAAGGACTTGGACAAGCTTCCCCAATCTGAAAACAAGTGTTTCTGGTTTCTTAAAGGTAAAGAGATCTGAAACTTCACTTGAAGGTAGTTGCCTACAGCAGCTTTCCTCCTAAAAGTCTGCCAGTAGCTTCCCTCTCTGTGCCAGCAACTCAGCAAACCAAGAAAAGCCAGACTTGGATATTCACCAGATATGTATCAAAGTTCCATCTACCACAAGTTTCTCTACTGGCTTCAGATGCTGACTTTGTACCTACTGAGGAAGGACTTTCCTTCTTCTTCTAAGAACAATTTTGTCCTTCTCTTGCAGAAAGGACTGTCAAGTAGTAGTATGGATTGGATAAGCGAAAACACTTCATAATAGTATGTAGCTCAATGGACCAGGTCCACTAGCATGGACTGTGTATAATTCTCCACTCCTAATAATTCTGAAGCAGTCCATAACTAGACAAGGCATGACAGAGAATAAAGAAGATTATTTCCAGTCTGTGAAGGTATAACCTGTTTGTTGTATTACCTGTCTGAAAGAAAGAGAAAGAAACCATGCTGGCTAGTACCCAGGAATGTCTATGCAGGTCTCTCATAGGTGCTTTCACACTTCAGCATGGAATAATGCTGTGCATTTAAATGCCAGATTTAGCAGGGAAAATTTGTTTAACTTGTGGTCTGGATCTGCACTGATCCAATTCTACTTCAAATACTAATAAATCAGAGAAATAAGTAAGACTGTGTGGTAGGCAAACAAACCCAGTGATTTCTGAGGAACCCCAGCAAGTTCAGATGAAGGAGAAGCCGAAGGCATGTGCATTCAGATCAGAGAGGTGTGATCTCTTTGTTGGTAAACTAAGAATAAAACACCAAAGTAAGAATCAGTTGAAATTACAAGGAAAACACCAGATAAAGAAACACAGAAGAGGTGGGGTGACAGCTTCTTAGGTAATTTTATACAGTAACAGGACATCCCGTATTAAATGACCAGGTCTTTCTTAAAATAATATTAACAATAAAAACCCTGAAAAACCAAGACAAAACAAATCCTCACACAGAAAAGACCAAAAACCCCAGAGGGATTTCTCATGTGTCACATTAACTGCTTATTTTTTCCCAATGTTTATTACCTGCATTTACCTAATTGATAAGAGATAAAGAGTTAATTATATTTTCTGTATAATAAATCAGAGTCAGATTACAGTACTGTCTGTTTGTTCTTAGTGGACTCAGACTTGAACACCTGCAAAATCTATGCAGCTCTGATATAAAATGACAAATCTTTTTTAATTTTAAACTAGATTTTTTCAAACTGTCTGAATAAAATAACATTCCTTCAGCAGAAAAACAAAAAGAAATTGAGCCAAATTCAAATTAACTTGGATTAACTTCCATGTAACTTGTGTTTTGATATTAGAAATATCCCAGGGGGCTTTGAAGAGAGAGTCAGAAGACCTAGCACAGGAACCGGTACAGAAAGAAAACAAGATTTATCAGAAATTTGCACCTGAGTGAGGATTTGTATTATCAGACAAAACTTCATACTGGGAATTTAGACAACTAATGTCTGTGTGAGTTCAGAAGCTCTTCACACCACTTTTTCATCCTGGGGAAAAACAAAAGGAAGTAGAGTCCAAAATTAGGAGGACTGGTAAAAACTAGGAGCATTCATGAAACAGGTCAAGTACAAGAAGGTATCATCACTTCCCACAGATCAAAAAAGGCAAGTGTCATGCCTCATAGGAGGTAGTCCTGTCAGATTTTCAAAAGCCAGCCTTTGAATCTTTGCTCTAGAACTCACCCACAGCATATTCAAGCTATGCTATTGGCATGGGAGTGAGGAAGCACGTTCTTTGAAGTATGCTCCCAGGTGATATGCATGAATGGAAATTTGCACTTCAGAGGACATGTTTAGAATTTTCCATTTGTTGCAAATTTAAACACTGCATGAAAAATACTCTAGATCTGGAACTGAAGATTTCAGAGTTAGTAGCAGAGCCAGTAATTTTACATAGACAGGCACTTTAGGTGTGAACACCACTGCCCATTCCAAGCAGCCTGCATGCAAGCCAGGTCCATCCAGTTGCCATAACTAAGTTGTCTGTGTCAGAGTGTACTTGGGATGACAGCTACAAGGGCCACATATGCTCACTTTTGACAGGCTTGGAGCAAAAGCTCAGGCCCAACTGCTTCTGCCCATGAAGACATTTTCTCACGTGTGATGTCTCTGGACTTGACCATCCTTTTCATTTATGTTAATGGTGCACTGATCTTATTGGTGTCAGATCAGGCCGTATCACCACTTTGCTGTGTCTTGTTACTCAGGTGTGTGGGTTGGTGGCCTATGTTCCTTTCTTTGCTATGCCAGCAGCCTCTGTATCTTGGTCCAACAACAATCTCTGTTTTCTCCATATCATGCAGAGTGCCTGTCCCGAGTCGTTCTGCAAGTTCACTGTCCTGAATTCTCTTAAGTCCATTCCCAAGAAGTACTTCTTTCACAATACATCAATAATACTAGCAAATAGAACATACACCCTAATTAGAATAAAACAACAAATAAACAACCCCTCTTAACTGCATTATACCAAACACCATCCCTTGGCAAGTGACCACATAATCTTATTGTTGCTCCTCCTGTCATTCCTCACCTTCTTACTACCCAATAATTATTCTGTGTCTATAATTAGTTCACACTGCAACAAGAGATACTAACTCACCACCTTGGGCCTGTCTGGACATTTCTTGAATTCAGAAGAGTTTTGCAGGGGACAGCAGCCACTGGTGGCAAATGTTTGGGAACTCCCTTAGGAGAAAGGGATCTTATATCCTTTCTCTTCAGAAAGACACATATCTACCCCCAGAAACCACCATTGCTAGCTGTATTTCTGCTATCCCAGACCTTACTTAATGATATCTCTGACAACAAACACATCTCTGCTTTTTTAGTGCAGCTCTCCTGGTATCAATGGAACTGTTGAAGGTAACCCAGGTGAGCACAAATTACCCATAATAAGCACCTAATGTAATATGGTGTGTCTATTTAATTTATAATAAGTAATGACTTCACATCCCTTTATTTTTGAGAAGCATTTATCATAGACAGAGATTCCTTCTCAAAATGAGACCAGTTAGCCAAAATTATGTATACATATATATATATATCTTTACATCTCTACATTGGTTTATGGCTCCATTCAGAAAAGAAGCAAATTTGGTACTGCAATTTGCTGTGCAGTACCTGGAATATTATAAGGTTTCTTCTAAATTTAACTTATACTCATGTTAGGGACTTAATCACTCCAAGAAAATATTAGGTAGTTACTCTACTTGTTCTGTGAGCCTGCTATAATCTTACTTTGTAAACATTCTTGAAAACATGAGATTTAGAGGATTTAGAGTTTTATGGTTGTTTTACATTTGTTCACTAGTAGAAAACATTGGATAGTTGATCCCTTCTCTCTAGTGAATTCAGAAAGCCTTTTATAAGCCTTATTGAAACTACAAACAAGAAAACGGTCTTTGTAAGACTATAAAAGACAGAATTAATTTTAAAAAAATATATCTAAAGACCTTTTAAGTGTTAGACAATGCACTGATTACATTGTCCTCTATTTTCTAGTTTAAAAGAGTCCAAATTAGCTAAAAACAACATTTACAAACCTCTACTATTGAACATAACCAGAATTGCAATGTATGGTACTCAGCCATAGGAAATCACAGAATAACAGGATATGCTGAGTTGGAAAGGACCTGCAAGGAGCATTGAGTCCAAGTCCTGGCCCTGCACAGCACCATCCCCAAAAGTCACACCATATCCCCAAGAGTACTGTCCAAAGGTTATTTTTACACCATAAACTGGATACACAATTACAGGATCACTCTTTGTTTTTCCAAGACTCGGGTTTCAATGAGTCCACAGCATAAATCAATTGTTTGTGAAAAGACTCAGTGTTAAGGAGAAAATGGCATGTCTGTCTATACAAGCCTTCCATGGCTTTGGTTGCTTTTTTTCTTTTCCTTGCCCAAAAGCAAGGCCATCACTAGTTGCAAGCTCCCTTCTCTCCAAATTCCTACTTTGAGACCCCAAGACCTAACCTGGAGAAATGCTGAGCATTCCTCCCAAGGAGGAGGAATTTGCAACAGTAAAAACTCTGAATGTTTGAGAAACACTGGAGAAAGGGATCTCAAGCTGATAAACAGATTCCCTTTGTGTGTTGCCATAAGTAATTTTGTAAAATAGAGGTACTAATGTTGTTTATCTGACAGCCATATTCCACATAACATCCAATGTGTTAGTATCCAGGAATAATTTGAAGTGGAAAGCCCTGCAGAAGAACACCTAAATACAAAAGAGATACCCCATTGGGATCTACAGCATAATAGGTATGAATTGGATGGATACAATATTTAAGAGGGAGAACCAGACTGTAAATCACAGAGCCAATGATGTTACAGGTTCTAATTTTTGGCAAGATCCCTATTTCATGTAGTTAAGTTGTTGCTGCTTTTCAGATAACTGTATTTCCAATGTCCACACACCTCCCTGAAAAGTGATTATATCACCAGCTGCTTGTCTGTTCAAACGTTTAGCATTATCTGAGCTCAGTACAGTACATGCACTGTCTCCTTCTTCATTTTATTTTGTCTCATAGAAGAATGGAACTTCAACATCTGAAACTATATGAAAAGGTAAACCTGAGACAAAAGTAATAATCTATTAAGAAGACACTAATTTTACTTGTTGTGGACAAATTAGAAGTTTACTTTGTCATTATGCAGATGATGAGCAATCGTATGAAAACAGTAATGACCAAGAAGGCAGAAAATAAACCATAGTAAAGTACTAGGACATAGGAACCTCTTTCCATTGTAAGCAGTAGTCCAAAAGAGGTACAGCATACAAAAGCCACAAATTGCCATCACTGCTAAAAGTTTAGGCTGAGAACATCAGTTGTTGGTTCTAAAAAGGCCACGCATATATCACACCTCTCCAAGCAACAACTGGCATATCCCTGGTCACCCACCTCAAATACCCCAGAAAATCCCTGACTGGTCAGGAGCAACTTCGTGGAAATAGGGTGCTTTAGTAGGCTGTGCCTGCTCTTTAGTCATTAGACTTCTTCATTGTGAAGACTTCCAGCAAAGATACCAATTAATGCAAATGGCTTGTAATTAACTGTGATGATTTTTGTAACGTGGATACCTTCTCAGTATGAACAGGAATGAGCCACCAACTCATTTCACATGAGGCAACCATCAGGAGGTAAAGATTTGCAGTTAATAAAGGCTCGTGTGTGAGCGAAACCAGTGACTCAGAAGAGTAATGCATTGTCTTGCAATACTGGTCCCCAGAGCTGGCACCACTAATCTAACTGGATCAAATCATTGTTAATCCTTTGTTTTACTGAGAATGTGAAAATTCTCTAACCACTTACTTCACATTTGATTTCCTCAGAGATGCATGTTCTGTGTAATGTGTGCTGCCTCCTGACAGAGCACCTTCTCCATTACTTGGAGGGGAATTCACCCTCTCAGCAAGCCTTTTGTTTTCACCTGTCCAGCTCCACTCCTGTCTCCTCCTGTGAGTATGATGCCTGCTTCTGCTGCCTTCACTTTCACACTAATCCTCCATCTGACCCACTTTGGCACTGCACTTAGTTGCCCTGCCAACAGATGTGGAAAGGCTGCTGATACGTAAGTTCCAAGTGTCCTTGAACCTCCTTTTTCTTCTCAGCTCCATTTAATGCAGCCAGATTTTATTTCTTCTGTGATTTTGAATTTCTGCACTTGACTCTTTCCCTGTTGTGTCTTGATTCCTGTTATTGTTTTGTTCTCTGGTCACAACACTCAGTATTTCACCTCTGGTCCAAACCTGCTTTTACCAGTAGCAGAGCATGCTGGCCATCACACAGCCCTCAAACAGCTTTCTTTGAGTCAACTCGTGAGATAACACTGGGGCTTACTCCCCCGCTCCAAAAAATATGAGCTCCCACTTAGTCCTCTTTTATTGGCTGATAATGGATCAATTATCATGGATCAAGAATCCTCTGTGGCTTCTAATTGCTATTATTTTCTACTTCAAAGACCATTCCCTTCCCCTCCCCAGGTTAGTGATGGACCTCGTCCGTCTGGCCAAGGTGAGTGAAAGGGAGGCTCCCCACTGCAGGTCGTGCTGCGAGGGCCCTGCCCGGGGCCTTGTGCCGGCCCTGCCCGGGGCCTTGTGCCGGCCCTGCCCGGGGCCTTGTGATGGCCCTGCCCGGGGCCTTGTGCCGGCCCTGCCCGGGGCCGGCTCCCGCAGCCGCAGCCACCCTCGGGCACTCCCGGCCCCCTCCGGGCCCGGCGCGGCCCTGTCTCGGCCCTGCTGGCTCCTGACCTGCAACGCCTCGTCCGTCCGGCTGCCTCCTGCCTCTCTGCCACCACCTCCTCCACAGGGTTTGCTCCGGGGGAGGGTTCAAAATGGGGCTTCTGACTCCCCAAGAATCCTCTCCACCGGCTGCCCCAGCCAGCCCTCCCTCATGTTTCCATCCCAGGTCTCCCTCCCCTGAGTCACGGCTCTCCAGCACCTTCCCTTCCTCCTCTCTCACTCTTTCCAGAACCCCACGGTAAACCCATGTTCCCACATATCCCTTGTGCGGTGACTCACCTTGCCTAGCTAACCTTCTAATTATTTGTAATTAACAATAACAAGAAGGAACTGACATTAAATGGAGATGATCAGATGTGAGGATGAGTTCAGTGCAAATGCTTAGAGAGACAGAAACAGCCTCATATAGTACTGAATAATCCTATAATCGTTCTGTGTACATTCCTCTTTCCATAACCACTGCCTGACACTATTGTGTTCTGTGTCCTTTTATGAGATATCTAACCTTTATTGGAAGCAGGGGCCATTCTCTTAAATTTCCACAGGTGCTCATTATTAACAGAGGTAAGGTCATCTGAAAATCAGGCTAGCTTTTAAAATTTTCTATGTAAAGCAACATCAAACATAACTGTTGCAGCCTGTGCTAATATATAATACAAGGTATTTAAATTACCATGAGCTTGTCTCAGCTGCCTTGGATTTTCCTGTTCTAAAAAGTCCAGCCTTTCCTGTTCTGCCCACTTATTGCACCTCTCATGCATCTTTTGCTGCAGCTGTCCTTGACTTAATGCAATGGCAGGCATGAGAAACTGGCCTTGAGGGTGATATGCAAATTGCTTTTTTTTTTTTCTTTCTGTAGAAGATTAAACTTGCTTTGATGGCATAACCCTGCTTCTTCCGCTCTCATTGATTTTCCTCCTCTACCACAGTTTACTTTAGAATGCATTTTGCTTCCCATTTCAACCACGAACCAGCAGTCTTAATCCACTGGATCCTGAATCCCACTACAAAAGCCTTGTTACTTTCATTCCTCCAGTGGAGGCTATTCCAAAACAATAAAATTACATTAAAATTTATTGATTACAATAAATAAGGAAAAAAAAATCTTATAAGCTATGAATCAGAGGCTACTTTATGAGCATAAAATGTCATGTGTAGAATTTTCATGAGTTGTCAGCTTTTACTATTAATTTGATTCTAATACTTCTGTCTCTGAAACCAGTGAAGCATGACCAGGAGCAGGTGAGGTCTTCTGGAGTTTTCAGTAAGATTGAAAAGGCAACTTTGAAGGTTTTTTTTATTCATAGTGTTAACGCCATTGCTGTTGTAGTCATTTTATGTGAGATACTGGGAAATTAATCCTTGAGAATAAAGGTCCACAAGAATGGTGTCCTAGATTACCAGCTTCTAAATAGTGTTACTTTAGCACTTTGTCTAGGAAGACCTAGGTGTGTGATAGGTTATCAGCCTCAAAGGTCTCAAATCCAGATAAGCAATTTAAATGAGCTGGTATTTATTCCTCAGGGTGGGGAATGAGACAAAACAAAAAGTCTACCTCTGCCTAAGATTCTCAGTGCATGGAGAGACACCCATGCAGCCATCCACTCACTTGTGGATAATCCTTGATTCACCCTTTTCCTTTATGCAGTTTTTGAAACCATCAGCAGAAAATGGGAGGTCATTTTCATGATCATTCAATGATCTGCCTAAGAAAGGCAGAGCATGGATTAATCTTCATTTCTGACCTGCCACAAAAGACATCGGCCTACAAACTGCCAAAGTGCTGAGTGAGTTCATTCTGGTCTTCCACTCAGAATCCTTAGTGGAGGTAACTGTAAAATATCTTATTGCTTTTTTCCTCTGGAGAAATGTTTAGGAACTCTTTACCTGGGCCAGACTGGTACTAATAACGCCTCATGTCAATCTCATTAACCCTTTTATGTTTTCATCATGAAGATTAAGGTTTTTCTTCCAATAGTAAGCAGGAAAGGGCATCAAAAATGTCAATCAGGATAATAACTTACTCCTGTTCAGATCACATCTATTTGTTATGGACAACAGAAAGCGGGTTTTTTTTACCCATGATCCCACAGAAGAGAAAAAAACGTGCAATGGTTTCAAGTGTAGCCAGTAAAACAGAATCTTTCAAAACAACTGTGTTCCCATACCTAAGCTAATTTATATGGATAAATCCCAGAGGCTAAATCTTTACTTTCTATTATCCTAATTTCCAAACACCATGATGATCCAAGATATTTGTTTCCAAATATGTATATATTTAAAAGTATATTTAAATGGAATACCTCTTAATTTGTATGTCCTCATCTAACATTATGGCAATTCAATCAAAGATATTTCTGCCACTATTGACCTTCATAAGGCATAAAGATTATAGAACCAGACCAAACCAAAAACGTGGTTAACGCCATGCATTATTCTGGTTGATTCCTTGGGTATGCATCTAGTTGGAAATTCATAATTACCTATAAAACCCTGTAATTTTTAAAAATTTGAATTTACATTTAGAATCCATTTAATCAGGCACAAAACTATCTGCTATTGTTGGGCAGCTGAAGCATCATTCTCTGATATGACTATTTTCAGAAGTAATGAAATAGCTTTAAAGTAACAGAATATTTTTCTAGTTTCATAAGTAACCTGGAGAATGTTGGGAACTTTATTCAATATTGCAAAGTAGCATATACCCAAACTGTTTTCTTTTTTCTCATATGTGTTTTATATAGCAACTTAATGAAATGGAATAATTTCAGACCCCTGGAAAGGACCTAGAATATTTGAGTTACTACTGGCATCAGTGGGTAATACATTTTGTTAATGCTGAAGCATGACCTACCTGTTTGAATCATTTTCTTGACTTGTTTGCTACCAGCATATTAGTGCACTCAGTCATACAAGTATGTATATGTACTTGCAAAAATATATTTTCAAACTTGATAAAGATATTTTGATAAGAGTACAACAGATTTTCTTTTCTTGTCAATGTTATTTCATTGTATCCTGCATTCATATCTGACAAACCTTTATGCTTTAATCTAATCTTTTCATCCTCTCATTTCCTTTTAAGTACATATACTCCCAAACTAGATTTTATGCTGTGTTTTCTCTTGGTTTCAATATAAGAGAATAGAACAATTGCTGGGCCAGGATAAAATGCAGACCACATCTTTCAAGAGAAGGTAAGATATTTCTTATACAGAAGACATGGACAAGTGTCTTTCTAATATTTATCTTCCTATATGCAGAATTACAAGAGGGAGTTATGTGTTTAAGTAAAGAAAGCCAAGATACTACTCATTTAAGACAGAATCCACCCTAACAAATAATTTCAGAACCATTGTTCCTGATGAAAGTTCTTATACTAATAATTTTAAAATGACTTTTCCTCCTTGGGCTCAGAGACTAGGACAAAGGTACCTTGAAAATCATATTTTTCCTTAACCTGATCTAAACATCTCTTGTTTTGAAATATGAAAATAAAAGTTGAGGTAAAGATACAAGCAGAAGCTGCACTGAGCAGAAGCCGCCCTAAGCAGAAAGATACATAAGGATTTAGCAACCACTGAACATAAACATTGCATACAAATAGCTGATTCACCTATTATAGCGAGGTGTATTTCAACCATCCACAAACAACGAGCATCCTGGAGCCTTTACATACACTTTTAAAAGCTGATTTATTTGCTTACACAAGCCTGAATTACATCCATACAAGCATGATTTTAGTATCCAAAGAAGTCATAGCAACTGAATAAAGGTTTGCACTTTCTCTAGCACAGCTGAACAAAAAGTGTTTTTTCCATGTGTGAAGTACTGTAGCTCTAGTAAATTTTGTGTTTGAAATTCACACAAACTGTATGTTTACTGGTATCATAAACAAAAAGGAGCTTTTACTTTGTTAGGGAAAAGAACACAACAGTAGCTGTATGTGTGCTGCAGAATTAGGTAAGTCATGGCCTCTCAGGAATAAAATCGGCCATTATCCCTTGAAGAAAAGAGACAGCTGGGAAGCTGAATTCTGCTCACTATAGCAAGTATATATTTAACTTCACTGAACTGCCTAGAGTTACATTAATGAATCCATCTGAAGAACTCAATTGGGTCTTCCTGTCTAGACTTGAGAAGTAAATAAATATTACCTAATGCATGGTATTCAATACAGCAAACCAAATCATATTCATACACACTTGCTGCAAGATGAAGCAAGCCAGCGATAAGTACTCTGCTCACTATTTCAGATAGACATCTATACTTTGTTTAGTCTGTGTTTTATTACTCTGCCTGCTCCTAACATTCAGCTGCTGTGATTGATACACTGACACCAACTGATATCTTTCAGAAAGGGCTTCATTCACTTATAGGCACAATAGGTCAAGTAAGCAATTGAACTGCTTGTTGTTGCATCAGAACAGTTACTTGAAGACAGCTATGTATTTATACATGTCCAGGTCTGTGCAATATCTAAGAGAAATAAGCCCAGTCCACAAGGGAAACAATTTCCCCCTGCCTGGAGTCCATTTCTCCATAATTGCACCTATTTGCATGGTTTTAACTGACAAATGGTACTGCCTTCAGTTTTGGAAAGCTATTATTCATGTAAGTGGATGTTTAGAAGTAGTAGGATCGCAGAAAGCAGCAGGCAGGTCATCCCTATGTTAGTCTCAGCTGTTTTGAACTGCTTTGCAGAAAACTTAGTGTAGGCCATAAATGGTAATTTGTCTTAGTAACATGGGTGGTTGTTTAAAGTTATCAGTTGGGTAGAGTAAGCCTAAAGTTGACACTAAATCACCCTTTAATTTTTTCACCCTTTTGATTTTACTTTACTGGGGTGACCATTTTACCAAGGGTAGAAAGTAACAAAATAAAGCGCACTAGAGGGGAATTGATAGGTATGGTCAATTAAATCTGCTGTTGAGGTATCAGGATACTCAGCCCTTGATAAGAGCAATGCTTTCACAGCAAGCAGAGAACTTACATAGCTCCTTACCCTTCAGTCCCCTACACACTATCCAGAAGAGTTCTTTTCAGTCAGTGTAAAACATCAGTTTTGGGATGTAGTATCTTGAAGAGACCCATACTTTTAAGTCCTTAGGACAACAACTAAGTGGCAAGGCCTACAGCATTAGTCTGTAGGCTCCATCAGCATTTGTCTTAGGATTGCAGCTATAGTTAACAGTAGCCATTTTGGTGTTTGTGACTGCAAGTGGCTACAGACACAGACCAACCTGCCTACCCGTCAGATCCAGACCTGTTGCAGACTTTTTAAAAATTGCCTATAGAAAGCAAATCTGCAGGATGTTTTGTAATGCAAAGTAAAACATGCTCAGTTATACTGGAGAAAGAATAGAGAATGATGCTTCAGAGATTTCCATTCTTTATTGCCAACAGATTTATATTTAAAATGCCAAGATCCAAAAAAAAAAGTAATAAATACTTCACTTTAGGCTGTAATAAATTAAAAAAAAAATTAACAAGGAATGCACTTTGCCAGCCACAAGTGTGGGTATTTTTGAAAAATAAGGAAAAAAACAGTATGGCCATAGTTCACAGTTAAGCAACCAGAAGCTGCTTGTTACAATTATCCCCAACAACGGAGCTCTCCCTTCCCTCCCTTTCCAGATGTGTATTCACAGTTTAACTCCATCAGAGATGCTCTCTTACAGAGCAAACAGACACACTCTGCTCCGAGTTCAAGTCAAATATATCTTTAACACACATGAAGCAAGGAAAACTATGATCCGAAGAACTCCTTGTCACAACATTTTAGTCCAACAAGTAGGTTTAGGCTTCTAATAGATGTGTGCCCAGCACACTTGGACAGTCCAGTTTTCGTACCACCACACATCCATCATCAACATACTCGTTGCTCCACCATCTCCACTGTAGATTCACAGCGAACAAGAGAGTCCATTTGGTTTAACAGAGTCAGTTCCTTCAGTTACATCGCTGCAGCAGCATGTTCAGAGCATATTCCATTCTGTGTTTCAGTTCCAATGAACATCCAGAAACCAGAAGAGTTGTCAGACGAAACGTTGTGGATATCCTGTCTTCATTTATGTAGGTAAGGAGATATTCCTCACTCTGATTGCAGATTATGACTTTTGTGTGATCATGGTAGAAGTTCACCTGTAAAAGAGAAGTCAATTGCTGTTTGTCTACTTTCTCCTCTCAGTTTCTGAGACTTAGCTAGTTTTATTGCAATAAAGTATTTTAAGACATTTTCTCTGGTAATGCTACCACACTTACTTGAAACGTGCCATCATTGAAGAGCATCATTAATGCTTTATCAGATTTGAGCCACTGTAAGAGGTAAAGCCTGGGCCTGCGTACATCTGTTAGGCTGGGCAAGTCTCCCCCCTAGGAAAGGGAACAGGCCATGTTAAGCACTCAGTTCACATTTACTGTATTTTTACAGTTCCAGACCCTGAAGGTGCTGAACTTACATCCATGAGGTTCTCCTCCATATAGTGAGAGAAATACTTCAGTACAGTTACTTGGCTAATGAACTGTTCAGGAGCCTCTGTGGCTGAGAAGACAGAGCATTGGCCTAGCTCAGCATAGTAGTGCACTGTCCTAAAAGAGGAAAAAAAGAAATTAAGGCGGTTAGTGGTGAGAAACAATTATTTCATGTTTAAACTGCCTTAGTGAGCTGTTGATTTTGTAGTGATTCTTACTTTTTGTCTGGCAGAAGGCTCATATGTGCCCCATTGTTGAAGAGGACACCAACAGTGTGATCTGACAGCTGGTACCCAAAGCCATACTTGTTGGAGTAGTCCACCCATTTTGTAACCCACTGGAAGGATGCTGTCAGCTGTTCTTTGGGATTGCTGTCTGCTTCTGGCATGTTCTCCAGACATCCTCTCAATACTCTTGCAACTGTATCAGCAACACTTCCCATGGTACTGTCTTCCAAACCTGAAAAGGAAGGATTATTAGACTGAAAATCTTCTATGTGCTCTTGTCATTCTAAACCTTTCATTACCTAGATTTTAGGAAATCTAGCCTTAATGACTTTCTAATTTAATTTTTTCAAAAAATATTGGCTTTTACAACATCAAAAATAAGACAATAAAAGCAGATGTTTGTTTCAAGCTCTTAAGATATGAGAAAAATAAAGGTGGTATTCAGATTCAGAGATCACATTTTGCTGCACTTACATTCACTGCTACTGCTGCAGCTTCCCAAAGTTCCTCTGACTATCATCCGAATGGAGTCTCCAATCTGCTTAGTTTCTGGCAATGCTCCTGGCTTCACCACTGTCGTGATAAGAGACTGAATCTCCTAGAAGAGATGTCAGACATGTAAACATCAAACATAACACAAGCCAGGGCTTATACACAAGTTTTGCCTGGCTCCCCTGTTTCTCAACAAATGATAAATTCTAGGGAAACTGGTATTCATGTACACAGTTAACAAAGAGCTGCTGCTAAACTGAGCTTAGAGCAGCACACCAGGTCTTTCTATTCTTCAGATCTCAATTTGGTTCTCACAGGCTATCTATTAATCAGTTCTCTGCTCTCCTGCCCTAGCAAGGGAGCAGCTGTGTGCAGGTCTGAACACCAAATAGTAAAAGATAGATTTCAGCAAATTATTTGAAGAAGCCCTAGTTAATCATGAACGGAAGCCCTGTATTTGGACTATTGAGAAATAGCACCTGGCAGACAAGTTAACGCACAGGCAACAATGGAGTCTAGGTAGATACTATAATTACTCAAAAGCCAAAATTTATAGTCTCCCTACAAAGGCTACGATACCTTTGTGATGCTTGTTTAAGCCCTCTTAAAGCAACTCTGTTAATCATTTAAGCTTGATTATGCTGTGTACAGTCCCAGTTCTGATATCCAAGTGAAATATAATTTAATTATAGCTACTCCACCCAACTGTTACTGGATTTGAACTGAACAGCACTTCCATATACCTCATCTGTCTTGTGTTTGGGGGCTTGCTGGGTTATCGATGTCTTCTTCAAATCATGTCTGAGCTTGTAGATTTCTTCATCTTCTTTAGCTAGCCTGTCTGCAAAACAGGAAAAAAATATATAACTCTGAATCTGAAAATGCTATTGAATTACAGAAAGCATAACAAGTTAGCTGCAGAAAACACATTGTCTCTCTCCAGCAGCTTCTTCTAAGCCTGCCATAGTCTCCCAGAGAAATGATGCCATTATACACAAATCACTTAGGAGACTAAATTTCAATAGACATTACAAACTAACAGATGACCAATATAGATATGGATGCTGTAAGAATCATTCACATATGTAAGCTGGCATAGGTAGGCAAGCTACCATCTATACTTATCAAGCAAAACGTCAAAACCAACCCACGAAAGCTCTGAGACACAGATATAAGTGTTCTGTTGCTATCTCACAGATATATACTAATATGAAACTGATGCAAGAGAGATAAGTGGACTGTATCTAGACTTGAACTTACTATGTGTGTCGAAGTATCTGGCCTTATCCTTTTTACCCCCAAAGAGAGCAGCAGCTGCTTTTTTGAAGAAATTTTTAGCAGGACTTGACAAATGGAAATCAGGGACGGTGTGACAACAGCTTGCAGAAAGTCTATCAGGTGTAAAGCCCTGTGGAAATGCAACACAAAAAAATTTTAGACCACAGAGTGCATTTTTGTGTGGATTTGTTTTTACAACACTGATAGCAGTACAAACCTGTAAGAAGAATTCATGTCGAATTATTTCATCCAAACTAGGCCGATCTTCAGGGTTTTTTGACAACATGCTAGCTATTAAGTGTTTTGCAGGTGCCAAGAGAGATGAAGGCAGGCTGTATCTCGCTTCCCTTATACATCTGTATGTTTCTTTAAGATTTGTAGTCTCAAACGGGGGTCTTCCCAACAGCATTGTATACCTGTTTAAAGGCAAAGCACAAAGTTTTATTTTACATACTCACTGTACTTGTGCCTACAGCTATAAAAATCCTCTAGCTATCTCTGAACATGAAGAATTTCTGCATTTGAGCTACACATGTACAAAAGGTTGTAAATGGTACACATACTGCATCCCCTTTGAACTCTCAAAAGGCTAAGCCAGTGATAGATATATTCCATTTCAAAGGCAGAGAAGTACTTACATTACACAGCCTAAGGCCCATATATCAGATTCACAACCGTGCCCTTGTTTGTTGAGGACTTCTGGAGAGAGGTAATTTGGTGTGCCACATATTGTTCTGAAAAATCAAAGACACCACAGAACTGGTTAGTATTTCAAAAAGAAAGACAAAGGAGCTATTTTTCATAGGGCAGGTTTTCCTCTCAAGTTCAGACAAGAATTTGAGACATCTAAAGAGAAGCTGTAGGAACTTTGATTGCATAGATGTTTGTTTCATTTTGTCTTCATGATACTGGAGGGGCAGTAACTAGCTTTTACTATAGAACACAACTTCTCATTTTCATATTAATTGAGTTTCATTTACTACTAGACTATAAATTTTTTATGCTCCTACCTCCTCCTGTGCTCCAGTGGTTCCAGCCTAGCTGCCAAGCCAAAGTCACCCAGTTTCAGTTCCATATTCTCATTGATGAAGAAGTTACCTGGCAGACAAAGAAATTCCAGTTAGTCCATCTCTGGCAAGGTAGGAATGCATTTACCACAGGTGCTGAGTCATACTTTGTTCAGAGCCAGAAGCTAGACAAGATTTTTTTTTTTTTAAATTAGGAATGCTTAATGTCATCCCTTAAGCACTGTGAGTTTACAGTGTAGACAGACTAAGCTGATTCTACTAAACAAACTATCACCATACAAGGATAAAGTGGTACAATGCTGACAGGGCTGGAGGAGTGCGTTTTGTAGTTGGCAATCTGGAGAACTTACCTAGTTTAAGATCCCTGTGTAAGATTTCCTGCTCATGAAGATACTTTAGCCCTGACACAATTTGCCTGAGGTAGTATCGTACTTCTGGTTCTGTCAATACCTTCCTTGCTTTTAAGATGTGAGCCATTGACTGCAGAGGAAAAACAAATGCAAAAATGTCATTAGCAATTCATGCAAAAGATTCACCTTAAACAAAAGGAAATGAGTATGTAGAGAAACAACAACTAAAGCCATAAAAAATAATTTTTACACATCGCACATACAAATCAGTTGCAGATTCCAGGTAAGTAATAAATACTGGATTTCTCCCAGTTGATGCTCACCCTCCTACTGCAGTATTCCAGAAGAATGTAAATATTCTCTCTGTCCTCAAAGTAGTGGTAAAACTGTACAATATGTCTATGACTAAGCATTCTATGCAGCTCAATCTCTTTATCAATCTGAAAAGACAAAATAGTGGGAAAGAAAAAAGGTGTTGATAGCCTTACTTCCACAAGGCTGAGCAGACAGCTCAACCAGAACCATTTCAGGAAAAGGGGTAGGCAATCTAGCACACAAAGAGTTCGAGAAGAAAAAAGAAAGAAAAAAACCCCACCAAAAAAAAAAAAAAAACCCCCAAATATTCATGCATGCATACCTTCTCCCTTTGATGAGGTTTTGCCACTCTGCTGTGAGGAATGATTTTCGCAGCATAAACTTTATTCGTTGTCAAATCGGTCATCTCGTAACACTTGGCAAATCCACCCTAAAGAGACATAGGAGAAAAAGACAATTAGAGCAGGTATAAATGCAGTCCCGCACTTAGTCATTCACCAGCTCATGTATTAGTCAAGAAGAGCAACTTCCTTAGCAAAGGGCAATTTTCCAAGGACAGGTCCTGGGTTCATCGTCTGTCGGAAGACTCGCGCTCCCCACTCCCCGCATGCAACATCTGAGCCATTCCCGCGGGCTCGCCCGAGCCGAAGGCACGATTCCGAGGCAGTAAAGGCGCTCGGACTCACAGCGCCCGGCCCGGGCGGCGCTGGGCAGCTGGTGGGCGGCAGCGCGGCGCACTCCGCTCTCCGGGAGATCGCAGTCCCGCAGGGGCAGCGCCCGCCGGCCGCCCAGCGCTCCGCCGAGACGGGCGGCGAGCCGGGCACACCGGCCGTCGCCGCGGGAGGGCACGGGGCTCGCCGCGGCCATTACCTTTCCGAGCACCTTGCCGCGGCAGTAGCGCTTCCCCGTCGTGGGGTCGGTTATAATCCGGGAGACTTCGGCTGCAGGGTGGCCGTGCTGGTGCGGCTGCTGGTGCGGCGGCTCCTCCGCCTTCTTCCTGCGCGACTCGCCGCCGGCCGCCCTGCCCGCCGCCGCCTCGCAGCACTTGGCACCGCCGCCGCCCGGTGGGTGGGCGATAGTCCGTAGCAGCTCCATCACCGCTCCCCGCCGGCTCCGTCCTGCCTGCCCTCCTCGGTCCTGCTTCACCTGCCCTTCCCTTCCCTCCCGCTCTGCTCGCGACACCGAGCAGCGCCCCGGCTCGCCCTTTATAAGGTGGGAGGCGGCTCCGCCCCAGCGCTGCGGGGCGGTTCCCCCGAATCCGCTCCGCCCTGCGGCTCGGCCCGCCCCGGGAGGGTCCCAGCAGAGCTGGGCAGCACCGGGCTGTCCTGTTCTGCCCTCCCTTGCCCTGCTGTGTGGGAGGAGGAGAGCGGAGCGGCGGGGCGAGCGGAAGTGGATCCGCGCTCTTGTCCGCCCCGCGGGGCGGCGGAGGCTGCTTGGCGAACAGAGCTGCAGCAGAAGATGTGTTTTCCTCTCTCGAGGATTGCTGCGTGCGGGGCAGTGCGGGGTGGTGATGGACCATCCGAGCTGTGTGGGAGCAGCCCCGTAACGCGTGCCTGCTGCTGCACGTGAGGAAGGGAAGGAGTTTGTCCCGCCTGTGCCAAAGCAACTCCACCACAGCAGAGACGGAGCCAGAATGGAGCTGAGGCCCATGGGCTTGCTCAGACGGTGCAGATCACTGGCGTGAATGCCCCACTGCCGAGGGGCTGCCATGTCCTTTGGTAAGGAGAGCCCATGCCCATGGACACTGCGCACAGCTGTCTGACAGCAGTCAGCTCTGAAATCTCTCCATAAGCAGCAAATAAATCAAGTTGAAAGGCACCTGAAGGCAGTTGTGGTATAGGGCCTCTGTACAGACAATGGCTAAAAAGTGAAGCACGGTCTGGGAGAGAAATGTTGAAATGTGAAACAGCTTTGTATTTCTCCATTCTGAAGATGCAAAAATGGCAAAATTTATCATTTTTAAGTGTGTTACACATTTAACGTTTAACTACACTGAAGTAGTATTTTCTTGTTGGCAGATAAAATACTTCCACCTGCTTTCATTGCTGTTAAAAATCATAGACTTGATGATTTAGTAGGAATGACTTCCAGAGCATGTAACTGTGTAAGTTATTTCAGTGTCAGTCCCTAAAAATGTCTCATTTCACTTCTTAAAATAACAAAATATACTATTTTTAGTATATTTTAATATACTTGTTTTAAGGCAATCAGGATGCATGCCTTAACAGAATACACAAAACCAGCCAAATACCCCCAGCCAAAACCAGAAAAAGTATAGAACAACAATATTTATTTGTTTCTCTCCATAGGTATTGCTTTATGAAGGTAGCAGTGCTCAAGTGTTAAATATAGTGGATTGTGTACACTCTTCTGCCCGTCTGCAGTTTTTTAATGGGCATGTGCTGCTGCAGTCAGGTCTCTTCCTAACTCACTCTGCAAAACCTAGCCAAGTCACATTAGTCATTAACCATAGAGGTAGAGGTAAAAAATAAAAAGAGGGAAAAATTGGGACATAGACACTGTCCAGTCCTGTGCCCCCTCAGCCTGTTGTCTTACAGGCATTGACTTCTTAGACAAATACTTTTACCCTCACATAACCTTACCTTTCTCCAAATTTCCCATTTTTGCAAAATAAGTTACGAATAATAAACGTGATTTCTCTATGTTTTGTTTAGTGTCAGTACATTGCTCTGGTCTGCTGCGCTGAAAGGCTTTTGGGGAAAGGGGAAATAGGCAGAATAGAAGTACACGTTTCCCCTCCTCTGGAAAAATGTGGTACTGCACGTGGTAAAAAGCAAACGCAAGAAAAACAAGCTTTGTCTGGTACAAATAATCTGATAGTCTGATACATAATATTCTTCAATGAAATTCTCTATGGTCATTATTTGCCACCTTGTCCTAGATTACAATGTAAGATGTGCTCAAAGGTTTAGGTAAGATTGTTAAGCTTGACTTTAAGAGGACACAAGCGCATGGTTAAAGCTAAATACACAAAGTGCTCTGGTAAGCAGGACTGGCATTATTTGTTCTCATCTACTCTGCTGAAACGAAATATTTAAGATGTGTTCCCTCTGAGTCACAAAAGGCCATGAGGCTCCTGGGCTGTCCCATGCAGTAGTTACTCAAAGACTGATTCCCCCACTTTTGCATAGGGAGCATTTATCTAACACTTACCTCAAGGTGCCAAATTTACCATACTATTTATTGTGAGGTTTTACAGAGCAAACTTGCTTTCTTCTAAAAGTGATCTCTTAGATGAAATAACATTACAGTAAATGTTTGAAACCGACCTTTTTATGTCCTACAAGGGAAAGCCATTCTAGCCTGTGCTCCATAATTTCCAACTTTTTCTTTCAAATTACCTTAGCAAAATGCTCAAATATGCTCAAGAAACTTATTTGCAAGCTGGCTAAGATAGCCGCAGCTCTGTAGCCATATCAGAATACAGCACTACAGTTTCCCTGCCAAAAACAGGGCAAACCTAACCCAAAATCAGGCCTCAGGCATTCCTTCTGTCTCCATCTCTAGGAAAAAAAAGAAAAAAAAAGAAAAAAAAATCATTTATTCCTACAGCTCTTTTGACACAAATATACAGCTGTTTATAAAAGCCATATTACTGAGGGTCTGGGAAGACTGGGTGTGCATAAATCCCTGGTTCAGATGAGGAATGGGAATTTGACAAAGTCAGAAGCTGTCTGATTACAGGCTTGTGGGAGGAAGGTCTTGTCAGGAACTGCTTATTCTTACCTTAGCATTATGAAAGTGAGGTGTTCAGAGACCTAAATTTCCAAAAATAAGTAAATGAATGTCCAACTGGACATCCTGGATGTCCAACTGCTTGAATATTATGGATCTTCGTCACTGTGTCCATGAGTATGATTTTGCCAGGGAAACCTAAGCTTTATATGAAATCAAGACCAACATCATATACGTGACTTCCAGACTGACTCTCAACTGAACTTTCTGAATATTTGGTGCCACTAATATGATTTTACCTACCCAGTATGCCAATCTAAGCCAATCGGTCTGCTCCTACAGATAAACACACAATTCATACTGGACTCAGGTGGCAGCCCACACTGGTTTGGCAGGCAGCCCTGACCTTTTACCTGGCTGGCCTCATACTTTGATTTCTGCTGTCAGGTTAGCTGATAGCTCTCCTGCCTCGGGTTAGCTTTCGGCAGAACGATGTGTTTCATTTAGCTGGTCATGGAGTGCCCTCAGCTGTTGAAGAGAGGTTATGGCAGCCCGTCCTAAATAAAAGTGTATTCTACTTAAAGATGGGACAAACAAGTTCCATGAATGGCGTCTTCACTGGAATATGTATCAATGTATACAAACAGCTTACTAATATGTATCAATGTATACAAACAGCTTACTTCTAGACCAGCACCCTGTAGAAAATATGTTATTAAAACTGGGGCTTTTACACAAAGTTCTTCATGATGTTTGTGACTTGTCTTGAGTCTCTTGCTAACCTTACTTCACTTTAGTCTTTATTTATTGATTAAATCTCATTTAGCTTCTTGGTTTATTATTACTGTCTTGATTTAGGGAAAACTTGGGAGAAAACTTCCAAATAGGTTGTTTTTTTTTTTTTAGAAAGCAAATTCAAGTGGCCCCTCCCTTCTACTGGTTCTGGAAAGATTTCTTTGGAGCAAAGTGGAAAAGTTGTTTATTTAACAAGTAAAGTGCTTTAAACCATGAAAAAATTAAGAACAGTAAACAATGGAACTTTTCATTGTTCTGATGAGATGGCAAATTCAGAAAGTCCTTGCCGTGGGGTGTAGCTCGGCTCTCTCAGTCTCTCATCAGTCCTTCTGCGCTGGAAAATGTCCTGGCCCCTGTGGGCCACAGGTGTGAGCTCCCAGTGGTTTTTTTGGGTTTTCAGTCCAGAGCAGGGCTGAACAGCTCCAAGAAAAAGAAAAGCTGCAGTCAGGGGAACTTGTCTGCCTCAGCTGTCTGAAAACTGACTGAAGGCAAAGGAGAGCTCTCCCCACTGTCTGTGGGAGAGAACGCGGGGAGCAAGTGCAGTGTCTGCAAACAAACTGCGCTTCTTTTCCCCCTTCGCTCTCAGAACCAGTCTGAAAGGTGCAGAATTTACATCCAGCATAAACAGAACAGACAAATGGGGATAAAGCATCATACAGTCACCCTAGGACTTATCTTCTTAATTTTCAGTTCCAAACCAGTCTTTTCTCAACAACCCATATGGGCCTATATGTTCTCTGTTTTTGTTTTCCACACTTCCCCTGTTCTCCAGGGCACTATTTTTTGTCTTTCCAGTAAAGTATTAATTTTTAGGGCTTCTAGTATAAGCATCCTTAACAAATAAGTTATAAAACGTGCAAAAGCTGGACTAGGTATAGAATTAAACATTTGCTCTGATGCTGCCATGCAGTTTCAGTGTGTCACTTCCCTTGCAGGCTTTTATTGTCATAGATTGTTCTTATACACAGGAATGATACCATTTTCTCTCCTTAAATCATTGCAGAGGTGGTGCAAAAATCTTGCTTCTGTTATAATTAATGTATTTTAATTTTCTTTGTTTGAAGCTTGGCAATGTTTCCAAAGACTTGAATTCTTCTGCAGTTTTGTTCGAAGTGATCTACTAATTAAAAATCAGGCAGACTACCAAGAGCTTCAGGCAATCTTATGTTTTCCCAGAAAGATCTCCCAAGAAAAGAGGAGGGCGTTTAGGGCAGAAGTCACACAGGCTGTGCTAGCTTTTAGCTCCTTCTGGGGTGATGCCGAAGTCTGTTCCCTCCTTGCCTGCTCAGTGTGAGTTCCCTGGGGTTGGCAGGAAGACAGGCTTGTGGTAGTTGAAGTTGTGGTAGTTATAGGGATCCTGTCTTTGGTCCCCAAAGACACAAAACTCTATTGCTTTGAATTTAATGCATACTTGCATGGTCAAGATTGATGGATGGCTCTGAAAGGTGTTTCTCCAGTATATGATAGAGTATGAAAACAATACAGCTCCGGCCAAGTTTCAGTGTCAAATGAAGACTGTGCCGAAGAGACTCGTCTTCCTCTTAACCCTTACTACTCTCTCATTCTTCCCCTGTGCTGCCTGGGTTGAAAAATGTCACAGAGCTTTATTTCAGGCACTAGCCCCTGCCCTCAGAAAGTGCAGTAACACTTTCATGCAGCATCTGCTTCTAGAAGTGAAGTCAGACCACAGGTTTGAACATGGTGTTATTTTTCTCATTTTGGTTTGTTTTTTTCACAGCTTGACTTGTTTATCTTGCACATGCCAGACGAAACAAAGATTATACTAACCTCAAAGTTGAGTACTGCAAAAGTAAAGACTCTAAAGCTTTTGTCTTTTAAGGTTTTAAAAGAGAATCCCATCAGAAACATAATATCCTTCAGTGAAATTCTCCATGGTCACTATTTGTCACCATTAAATGCACTGAGGAGAAACAAGAGTGTAAACTGTGTTAACCATCCATAAGAAACTGTTAACCTAATGACCACAAACACATGCAAATATTTCGTGTAGTGTCTTGTAGGAATCACAGGCATTCTGGCTTTTTCTGCAATGTGAATGCTCCTAAGTGCTTACTTAGAGTATCTGTCCACAAGATAGATGTAGGGAGACATCCTGGCACTGTGGCCACTTGGTCTAGTATCAGCATCTCTTTTCAGAAGCTGCCACAGGTTATGGTGAATTTTGGTCCCATTTAAGGTGCTTGAAACATTGTGAGTCCAGGACTTGTGACACTGCATGCTGGTGGTGGAGTTGTTATGTCCAGAATTTGCCTGCTTCCTCTATAAATGTCTGCTAGGCCCATTATGCAACTGCATTGATTATGCAGAAGGAACAAAGACCTGTGTGATGGTAAAGCTTCATGCGCAGTATTAGAGACACTAAGCTTCAAACCTGAGGAACAATTGGAGTAGTGTTTTGTGCCCTAAAAGAACTGTCTAGAATCTTTTGTGTTGACTTGATTTTTTTTATTTAGCCCTTCTCAATGCCCAAATATCTTACACATAAAACCTCCTTGTTAAAGGAAATAATGCCAAAGGGTAGTCAAAATCCTCTAAACAGAACAAAGAGGTCAGTACTTCAGTCAGTATGTTTCCCTTCCTGATCTCCCTTCCCCTTTCCGATTTCAATCTTCAAGTACTGCAGCATGCAGTACAGGAGAGTTGCTTACCAACTAGGCTGTATATTTTCTTTGTATGGATAGAATAGCAGCTTCCTGAATCCTAAGGGCAGAAGTCACTGTTACTAGAGCTCAGATAACACAGACAACACGAGAACAGAGTTGTGAGATATATGATGTGAGAGTCTGTGTCATAGATTATCTGTCTTGTGACACTCTCTTCTATCCAGAACAACCATACCTGTTTTTTATCCATGTGCTGCTTATCCATAACTAGACATGTACAGGCCACTTCTGACTATGTATTACAAACATGAAGCACAAGAGAGGAGTACATTTATGAGACTGTAAACTTTATGTGTCTTATTTTCTGTAATTAACAAGGATTGTAGAACAAAACAGATACAAAGAATCAAATCTTCTGGCAAACAGGAGTACCAGTCATTATTCCTAATCCTCAACAGTTGAAGCTAATGTTCAAACAGAGCAAGGCAGTGGTGCATGTCTTAATAATGCTTGGATATAGACAAACTCTGGGAAATCAGAGTTGACGGTAGGAGAGTTGAGGTCTACAGAAAAATGAGTTACTGCGTAATTAGATACAAGCCAGTCCTCTCTATGAGCACTGTAGGTATGAGAGGAACTCATTGCTACCAAAGCAAGATATGTCAAAAGCAATCCTGAATAGAGCAGAATAGATTCTGCTCAGGAAGAAAAAGTAGGCTGAAAGCTGCCCTTGTCAGAGGCAAGTGAAGCAACCAACTCATGTGTGAAAGAAGGGCATCCTGTCCTCTCTTTCTCATTGGGATTTTATTAAACTAAATTAACAATTATTATGTTTCATAGATTTTTTCTATACACTGTTCTAAAATAAAAACAATAAGATTTTAAAAAGCATGTATTAAGGAGACTTAACACCATGTGTTACAATCAAAGTTTTGACATGACTGAGGCATGTAATCAGATTCTGTGGAGAGCTGAGAACCACACTTTTCAATAAGCTCTTTTCTGTCTTACGTCAGAAGCTTTTCTGCGTTTCTTACCTTGTGTTATATATTGATATATATATGGATATTGATATCTCCATTTTTTTCCAGGTAAAAGTACTTTCTACTTTTATGTAAATATTTAAAAGTGGCTGACACTAAATTTAGTTTATTGGAGTTGTCCTGCCTGCTGATCTGAAGAGTTGAAGCATGTCATTAGTAAAGTCAGTATGCCAAATGAAAATAGATCACGTACTGATCAATGGCCTCTAAGGGAAGTTAAGAAATCTAGGAAACAGAGACATACACAGTCTGGTCTGATGACCTCTTTAAGAATAGAAATGAGAGCAGGTGATATTTAAGACAGAATGGATAAAAGAAAAGATGAATAAAAAGGATGCCCTAAATAGCTAGATGTGAAAGTGAAAATCCCCACTAGATTTTTTTTCAGCGACTCACTTTGATCCTTTCATTCCAGCATGCTTTTCGGATTAAAGCTATTGTTAATATCAGCCACCCAGAGAAAGTAGGTAGGCCAGTGCCATACTTTCCTTTCCCTGAGTTTAGCTGTGTGGTCCACCAATGACCAAAGAGCTCAGGCTTTGGTCATTGGACATCTGCTTTTTAAACTAGGGAAGGCAGTACCTTGAATAAAGCTACTCACCAGTGTAAAAAAAACCCTGCAGGTTATCATATTTGACAAATGCAAACAAAGCCAGAACTATGAGAAAGAACCTGCTGGCAAAATGATAAATACACTAGCCAGAAGGGCAAATATTGCCCTCTGAGCATGGGCTATCTGTTTGGGTCTTGTCACTGTCCTGACCAGACACACTGGGGAGTAAAAAATCTGTATGCCTCCCAGCACCACAGCAGATGCTTTTCTGCACATCTGTGCTGAGAGGAGGCAGTTAGGACTGCCAAAGGGAACAAAAAATTTCAGTTCCACAGCTATAGACTGACACAACCATTTTGTCCAACACAGGGGACATTGGGAATTTTAGTTCTATCAGATGTTTAGTTCTATTTCAAATGCCAGTCTGGGTTGTGGGTTCTCAGTCAGCCTTTAAGGTTCTGTATTACTTGACATGGGGCAATTTTTAAGTTTTGAGAGCAGTTATTATTGGCACAGATCAACCATAGCAAATTTATTGTGTAACACATACACTACACTTTCACGTTTGAAGTGCATAGTAATGCCCCAGAGCAAATGCAAAATAATGCAGAAAGATAACATTCAACAGAATTACAACAAGGTGAAAACAAGAACACAAGTAGTTATTGCAGCTCTGCAATGCAAAGAGAGGCTTTGGCATCTGACAAAGGGTTTCCTTTGGAAAGGAAGTAAAACATTGCAAATACAAGTTTAGAAACAGGATGTGATAGTTCAGCCTACAACATGGATTATTGGATTTTTGAGATGGGTCTGAGCTAATTTTAACTCTCATTTCAAGTAAAGCAGATCACTTCCTTCAGTGAATGTATAGCAGTGACCTTCACAGTGAACTATGAGGTTTCTCCTACTGAAGTCTGCATTTAGCTTCAAAAGTTTATGCTTCTATTTTTGACTTTCAGAAGGGCTGGTGTGCTGAAAGAACTATCTCTCTTTTTAGATATGTCAACTCAAGTTTATGAAAAATAGTGTATCTCCCTTGTCTGGTTTATATATTTAGATTCTCATGGCAGAGATTCTGCCACGAGAAGCTTCCTGATTTTTCTTAGTTATCTCATTACTTTTAGCATTAGATGACAGATTTAAGACTCCTAGAATTAGCCAATTCCTGACTTAAAGAGTCATGGACAATTTTCACTTATTTGTCAAGTAGTGACAGAGAGTCATGATCAGCATTCCAAATAATACCCAACTGATAATTGAGATGTATGAAGGAAATTATCCAATACACTTGCATAAAACATATCTATTTTTAAAAAATCAGAAATTTGTTTTACTCCTCTTGGGCTCCTTGGTGATGGTGCTTCTGGTTAGACTTTTGGTAGTTTAGGAAACATGGCTGCTTCTAGAAGAGCAGTTTAGAGGGGCAGAGAGTGAGCAGTCATGAGAAACTGGTTTCTATTCTTTCAGTTCACACTTGTATGTGCTTTGCAAGAAAACAGGAAAAGGTCATCTAAGTGGAAAACAATGTGGTGAGTGTTGTTTTCTAAGTACCTTAGAGTGCTTTAAAAAGTGCATTTGTGGTTGGAACAAATGTTTTCAAACCCCATGTAGCCCTACAGGCTTGAGGAGGAGTGGCTTGAGAGTTCAGCAACAAGGGACCTGGGGGTGCTGCTGACAGCAGCTGAACATGAGCCAGGCTGTGCCCAGGTGGCCAAGAAGGCCAATGGCATCCTGGCCTGGATCAGCAATGGTGTGGCCAGCAGGAGCAGGGCAGGGATTGTCCCCCTGTGCTGGGCACTGCTGAGACCACACCTCGAGTGCTGTGTACTGTTCTGGGCCTCAAAAAGTGCTGGACTGTGTCCAGAACACAGCAAGTCTCATGAAGCATCTAGAGATCTTATGAGAAATAATGAGAGTGCTGGGGGTGTTTATCCTGGAGAAGTGGAGGCTCAGGGGAATCCTCATTGCCTTCTACAGCTGTCTGAAAGGAGCTTGTGAATAAGGTGGGGTCCAGTCTCTTCACCTATGCCTGCAGTGAGAGGACAAGAGAAAATGGCCTTTAACTGAGACAGAGGATATTTAGATATTTAGATATTTAGGTTAGATATTAGAAACATTTTTTTACTGTTAGGGTGGTCAGGTACTGGAACAGGTTGCCCAGGGAGGTGGTGGAGTCACCATCCCCAGAGGTGTTCAAGAGGCATCTGGATCTGGTGGTGAGTGAAGTTTAGTAGTTTAGAGACTACCAGCAGTAGTTCTGGGTTTGAGAGTTGGACTGAATGATCTTGAATATGTCTTCCAGCACTAAAGACTCGGTTCAGAGTTATCCTGATTTCAGTAAGACTAGTCCCCAAGCATGTCTTTGCACAGAAAGGAACAAAGCAGGTAAACTACTTAACAAGTTTCTCCGATCAGGAAGTGCAAATGCCAGAATCTATATGCATTAAGAACTGCAGAATTTGTTGGACTTCATTAGACCCAGACTTGTGTCTGTCATGTAAATTCAATGCCTCTCCTCTCCTCCCCTCTCCTCCCCTCCTGTCACTGTGTCTCTCTTATGATTTTTGGTTGGGTATCCTCTGCTTCACTGATTTCTTAGGTTAAGATGGTCTCCATGAGTCAGCTTCTTGGGCTGCTCTCAAACCATCAAACAGCCTAAACCTTTCCTAGCAGCCTTGGGGTCTCTCCCACTTTCATTAACTCAATCTGTTCACTTTGCTCTAGGACAAAGTTTGAAAAGCACCACCATCTTTTACTGGAGAGAAAGTGGCACTCAGAAGAGTCTTGAGGAAAAGATCAAAACTGACTTTTCAAACATCAGGAAACAGAACATGTGGAAGAAAACAGTAAATTAAGCTTATGTTCAGAGGAAGGGAGAGTAACAAATAGTGTAGCCAGTGGAAAGAACAAAACAATTCAATAAATACAGAAGAGAGACTATCAGAAGTTGCTTTGCAAGAACTTGATGCCAAAGACTAAGCTAGATGCATTTTAAGTTTGGGATCAAATGGGTGATCAGTCATCTTGCCTGATGTAACTCCTACTTGCTTTCTGCCTCACTGCAGTTTGAGAAGAAACAATATTTACAACAGTCCTCTTGTAATACTGTATCAACCAGCAGTTACTGAATCACAATGGATTTGGAAGAAGAATATTATGATGAGAGAGGGGGCATACCCTCTGAGTGAGCAGCAACAGGCTCAGGAACTGCAAACCCTTTGTTCTGTGAACTGTAAATATGCAGCTGCTTTCTCTCTGGGCATCATCCTGTTCTCATGAAAAAGCCATTTCACCAAGGGAGCAAAGCAGTGCCTGTGAGGGAGTTAAGACTCTTCAGATACCAGTTATCAATGCTCACCAGCTGCATTTTCTCTCAACATTTTTGATTTAATGTTCAAATTACAGGGGTAATAAAATCTGTTACCTGCTTTATGATCCTAAGAGAAATTATGAACAGGTCCTTTCTTAGGGACTGCAGAAGACAGTTCCTTTCACAAATGAAAATTCTAAGGTGCTTATCTATAGTTTCATTTTGTTGTATGCATGCTTTGTGATTTCAACCAGTATTTTTCTCTCAGATTATTGAGATATCTTTGCACCTTCAGAATCTGCTCAGGACATCCGAGTTACATTGCACCAGGGCCAGAGAGTGTGTGGAGTGGAACTGGGGCACAGGTCCCCAGACATGGAGAATATAAAAGAATTAATCATGAAACTTCTCACTGTTTGGAGTTAACATTGGCTGAGTTCATTTCCTGAGCAGTGGGGGGATAGGACAGATCTTCTTGCTGGGTGCAAAATAGTCCTTTTTTTTTGCCATAAAATAGGACCCTGTTTCAAACAGTGTGAGTCAGGAATAACTAATGATACATGCTCTTTCCATAGCTGTGTTGAGCTCCAGACCAGGTAAACTTCTGGTCTTTCCTTCAGGTATTGCTTCTTCCAGGTCCACACTCCCACCCTCTTCCTGCAGCTGAGCTGATGTACACTGGCACCCTTTGGCTGGTTCCTCACAGCTCCATTCCCTCATCATTCAGCTGGCTGTGGCCAGCAACTCCCAAGAGCTTTCTTAAAGCACACTAGAAAATGCTTTTGCAGAAAAGTGTAAGAAATGTGCAATGCAAAGGGAAAGAGAAGAAAAGAATAATAAGAGATTCTGCTTGTGGTTTTTATCTAAAGGTAATAGTTGTAATTTTTACTCCCATCCTTTTAGGATATGAAAATCTGCAAAAGAGTAATTCCCACTCTCCAAGAGAGTGATTCATACTGATGTTTCTTCAGGTTCCCTCCTAACAATAATCTCCCATGTTGGACTTAATGGCTTTAAAATCAGCTGATCTTCCATGTCTTTTAAGTGTTTCCTGAGAGCAATGTATGACAGCTCTATGTGCATGAAGCTTGGAAATTCTAATTCCCAACAAGTCCTACATTTATCATAAATACATCCAGCTACCATTTAAAAGCTCAGCATTAACATTACCCTTAACATGTAACTAAAAAGCCATTAAAGCATGCCACAAAACTCTACATTTGCATAAACTCACCCAGGCACAAGAATTTAATCTGTGCTGAGTTCCAAAGAACATACAAATTCTTTAGAAAGCCTTAACTGCAAATATGAGCCAATATTTCCTCTCCCACCAATGTGAGTGATATACTACTTTATTTTTTTTTCCCCTGGGAGTAAGTGCACAGGACAGAGCTACTAGTAATTTTCTAAAAACTGTCTTACTGTTATTTGTTCCAAAGAGATATTGAATACCTCTGTTAGCCCACCCTCCCCTTCTGCAGCTCATCAGAAAGCATAGGTACTTTCAAGGTGAGAACACTAGAAATTTCTCTTTGTCAGCACTTTCCTCTGAGCAAGAGAGCCAGACTTCATTCTCCCTCTCTGACTCCAAGAAACAATAAAGGAAGGTAGGCAGCTTAAGCAAAGCTTTAGCACTTTCAGATGCCTATTTACAAAATGGAGCCCAATGTTTCTCCATACTGTGAAGCACAGATACATAAACAACTGTCAGTCCAGGACTGGAGGAAGGCCTTATGGCATCCTCAAAATGAAAAAAAAAAATAAAATGTTAATGTGATAGTATGGTGGTGCTTCTTCTCCCCCAGGCCACTCTGTGATGTCAGGACTGCTTGTGAGACCTTCCCTGATTAATAGCTCCTGGACAGGCAGTGCCCCTTGAGCTTATCAGAAGCTGTCTATTCCCAGGAGCTTCTGTCACCTAATGAGCTCCTGTTTTCCAACAGATAGCCTTGGAATGTTATTTTTGTCTGAATGTTAGCCTGAGTGGGACAATATTACTGTTATTTGACTTCTGAGTGAAGTTTTTGGCTTGGATTGCAATCAGGGTACAGACTGATGACTAAAGCTAACAACCTCACAACCATGTAGGCAGTGGTCCTGACTGAGGCACCTCAAACTCTCTTGGGCCACAGAGGATTATAGCCAGCAATCTTGTCTTTTTGGGATGCCTCTCAGAGCTTATCAGCTCTCAATGTTGTGATACTCAGAGGACTGTTGCCAAAAGCTGATGATGAGGCCTGGTCTGACACCTCCCCAGTCCTCAAAGCTCAACCCTTGCCTTCTGAGAAATGCACAGGCATTTTAAGTATTTCACTAAACTCAATGGGAATTTTTCACAGGTATCTTTGTACATATAGATATATCCATACATATCTCTCTGTGTCTATGTGCATGCCTCTATGAATTGATTTAAATGCCAGATGCTAAGTCTAGTATGATTATCATCATCTAAGATTTTTATTATTACTGTTATGCTTATAGTAAATCCTGTTGAATCCTTTCATAAATGTTAAATTAGTCAGTGACTAAGTGCTGCTAAATCCCTAGTTCACCCTCAGCCTTTGCATCCCTGGTCTCTGTGAAAACTGTTCTAAACTGATTCTATTCGTATTTTCCCTTGTGTTCTTCATCTGTGAAGTAATAACAATTAATCTATTCATAGAACTTTGTCACAGTTCTTAAATCTTTATTAAGACTCACTTTGCTGACACCTTTGCCAGTGATTCTTTAAGCTACCTAGATCACTCATTCATGGCTAACAGTAGTCAAACCATCATCTTTAACTCCCTGAATTCAGATCCATTTCCAGGTATGAATAAATACCTTCTGTTCTAACTTTTTCTCAGTTCTACCTCTACACATTCATGTGAAACATAGCACTGAGAGGCAGAACATGTTGTGCTCCCCTCTAAAACTGGCAGTTCCCTTACAGCTACTTGGTTGGCAGGTCTGAGGTATATTTCTACTCTCAACAAGTGGCTCGTTCTCATGTTATTCATAGTCCCAGTGCCCTTGGGTCAGATACGTCTCTAACTGTAGTGTCTCTAAAGAGTTATGATGTTATCCATCTCTTTATATGAATTATATAAACTGCAACTGATTATTGCCAAAGCAACATAATAACTTACTGTCTTTTCTTAGTCAGTAATGATGATGTGGATGAGGGAAGACTAAAGGAAGTTTTTATAATCATTGGTATTAAAAGGTGTAGCTTGGTGTTACAGATGTTCTTTCAGCTCATAATTGACCTCACTTATGTTTCTTAATACACAAAATATAGTAGCAGGGCTAACTTCTAGTTCTGTTTTGAGTATCTGTCTGTCTGAACATATTTGGTCCTCCAATAGATCTCATATAGTTTAAGATATTCCAGGAGAAAAAAATACATGCAAGATTTAGAGGACCTGACACAATATTTGAATATTGGCATCAGGAAGATATTGAACAGATGGAGAAGTACAGTGGATTAAGGGTCCCCATATCTTAAGTCTCCATGTGAAACTGGAGTAGGTGGCATTAAAATGGATTACCTTTTAATCTGGGCCCAAAACTATTACAGTAGTCACAACAACTATTCATAGATATAATGACCTTAACAGCCTTTTTTTCACTTGTGCTCTCAAGCACTTTGGAAAACATTGACTAACATAAAGTTGCAATATTCATGCAACATCCCTTGTTTGTCAAAACTGAGCAGTTTTAATGCATGTTATTAAACAGGTGTTATTTGAGAAGATAATCACAGTTTGACGTGTGCAGTCCTGTTTATTGAGGTGGATTATAAATGAGAATGAGGACTGGAGCATAACCATCTGCTTTTGGGTGTCCAGTTTTGGTGAGCTACTGAATGCAATGTTTTGCCTCATACAAACATTAATCAAAGCTCCAGTACCCTGATGTGTTTTGTTTAGTTTTGTTTTTTTTTCTTCTTTGTGTTTTGATCGAAAACTTAACAGCAAAAGCTATGTCATTTTAGAGAAAATTATACTTACTGCAGCATGACAGACCCACTAAGAAGAACCTCTTCCCTGGGAGGATGAGCTCAGTGATTCCCATTTGCTAGGACTTTCTGGGAACTGCCACCCCCATCTTCCTTCCCTGAAGCAGCCAGCACAGAGGCAGTCAAGATGGCATAGCTGTGAAGGAAACTTTCTGGTACATCAGTGGCAGGAGGGGAAAGTAAAGCTAAGGTAAATATTCTTTTTGTTATAAGAAAGCTAAGGCAGAAGAGAGACTATTTTTCGCAGGCAAACATTTGGACACTGACATAAGAACCTGTTGTTAGGAGATATACACTAATATTCATAGTACAATGATCCTTACCAGGCTGCACATTGCTTAACATCTGAATTTTAAAATAAGATTTTCCAGCTTGTTTACTCAGCTCTTTCCTTTCGAGAAAGGAAAGAGTTTTACCTGTTATCAATTACAATTGGAAGTGATAAAATCCCAACAGCACAAAGAACACTTTCTACTAGTCAACCACCCTCCTGGTAACAACATTCCCCCTGTGTTGCATGGCTGTTAGTGATGTCCAGCAGATTGCTGCTCCACAGAAATAAGAAATAAAGCAGGCTCAGATATGATCAATGTCTAATTGCTGAAGACTACAGCTTGCTTTTTTAAGAAAGAAGGAATATACATACCTTTCTGATGTAATTTGCAGTAAGAAAATGCAGTTTAGATGACATTCCAGAAATACAGTATGTACAACACAGCCAATATCTGTTCTCTCTGTACAGACTCACAGAAGGGGCAAGGTTGGAAGGGACTACTGCAGGTCATCTGGTCCAACCTTCCTTCTCAAATGGGGTCCCTTAGAGAACATGGCTCAGAAACGTGTCCAGATGGCTTTTGAATATCTACAGGAAAGGAGACTCCACAGCCTCTTGGGGCAATCTGTCCCAGTGCTCAGTCACCCTCACAGTAAAGAAGGTCAGGTGGACTATTCTTGATCACTTTCTTGTCTCCCCTGTGCTTAGAGATGGCTGCTAAGATGAACTATTCTATCACTTTCCAGAGACTGACAGTCCAGTAGTACCCTGGGTCCTCTGTCTTGCCATTTTTTAAGACTGGGGTGACATTTTCTTTCTTGTAGTCTTCAGGCACCTCTCCTGACTGCTGTGACCTTTCTGTGATGATCAATGGTCTATCAATGACACCCCTGAATGCATTCCATTAGGGCCCAAGGACTTGTAAAAGTCAAGACTAAATGGTGTCTAACCCTATCCTCATCAACCAAATGAGGTTTCCTCCTCTTGCTTCAAACTGTCTCCCTGGTCTTCTGAGGCATGGATTACCAAGGGCTAGCCTTGGCAATGAGGACTGAAAGAAGGAACAAATTCAGTATCTCAGCCTTCTCTGCAACCTCTGTTGGGAGGGACCATGTTCCGTTCAATTTCCAGTCCACACTTTCCCTGTTATTCCTCATGTCAGTCTTGGCTTGGTAAGGGATCTGGAACACCACTTATACTCTCCTGTATTTGCTTTTGAAGGCAGCTACACAGAAAGAAACAGATGGGCCAAATCTATGAATAGATGGCTCCATGGCGGGTCTCACTGGAAAAAAACTGGGTTTTTCAACAATGGTATGGGCTACTCAGGACCATGCATGCTGCTTTTCAGACTGAACTCACTTTCCTCACTAAGAGGGGAGAGTCTTTGCTCAGGAACTAGCAGGACTCACTGGCAGAGCTTTAAATCAAGTGTGATGGGGGAGGGAGAAAATATGAGACTTGATCCTGGCAATCTGTGGGAGGATATGCAAAGGTTAGAGAGACAGGGTGCTACTGAGGTTTCTCTGTCAGTGACTGAAATGTGCTGGCCACACTAGAACACTTACAGAAATGAGCCAAGAACTTCCTAGGTAACAGAAGCCAACAGGGAAAGATCAGGGAAACATATCAAAGGGATTAAAAGATGTTCCTCTAGGAAGGTGACATGGTTGTCAACCCAGCTGAGGTGCAGTTGCCAATGCAAGCTGGAAGACACCATGTTACTAGAAAGCTATGATCTTGCCATTACTGAAACTTGGTGGGATGACTCCCATGGCTGGATTGTGACTATCAATGAGTACAGGCTGTTCAAAAGAAATAGGAGAGGAAGGAGAGTTTCAGAGACTGAAATAGTTCATGCGTCAAACACTGATAAAAAGTTGTGCTCATTAGAACAAAAACTGTATAAAGAAGCTACAACCAAAGAAGCCTCCCTGAAGATACCTGTCTGGGATGACTTTGGACTGAAAGTCAAACTACTGAGATTAGATAAAGGGAAAACCCATTCTTCAGTCACCTGAAACAAATAAGGAAACAAGGAAAAGAATGTGAGCCAAGCTCAACAGCCATGCTAAGATTCATCTTTGGCTTGCTATGGGGTGGGGGAGGCCATGGCCCACAGCCCCCTTTGCTGGGAACAGGTTTGCACAGATTTCCCCGGCCCCCTCCCCCAAAGCCCAGTTGGGGGGAGGAAGTTTGGGTGTGTTGTAACCTCTGCTCACAGACAGTCAACCTATCCTCTCTTGCACAAACTGGCTAGGAACCCCCAACCCTGGGAAGGCCACATCCATAGGACATTCAGGTAAGAGGCAGCTGAGGGGGTGCCTTAATGCATCAATGGCCTCCCAAAGTGCCCCCCAGAGTAATTCCTGAGGCCTTGCACCACAGGACTGCATAGGATGCAACAAACCCAGAGTCTGTTGTGAGAGACAATGGCCAACTTCCCCATCCCACAGGGAGGTGCCTGGATTTTCCTACATGAGCTTATATTAACTATCAGATTCTATGTTTTTGGGGGGGCCCTTCACCACCAAGAAGACCAGGTGGAGAGGATTAATGGACCATTGTTGGGATTCATGGAGTGGTGATATTTTTCCTTATTCTGTCTCTGCCAACCCCTTTCTGTTGTCTCCCAGCCGCCCCCCACCCCAGTTTTCTATTTCTTTCTTTCTTTCTCTCTCTCTCTTGTATCTACTACCAAAAAAACCTCCTTACTGTTGTCACTGGTGTATGGTCTCATTTGCACCTTCATTTGGGCAGAGGCATTTCAAAGAACTTTAATAACCAGATCCTGACAAGGAGGCAGAGGGGTTACCCTCTACAAGAGTGGGATTGAGCATGGAAAGTTGTGTCTGTAGAACAGCCATGAGCAGATTGAAAGCCTGTGGTAAGGATCAGAGACAAAGGTAGAAAAGGGAACCTTGTGGTCAGCCTCCACTACAGGCTGCCTGACCAAGGGGAGCCTATGGATGAAGCTTCCTGCTTCAGTTCACAGGCCCTTGTCTTGCTGGGGGACTTCAACTACCCCAACATCTGCTGGAAAAGAGGCAACGTGAGCTGTAGACAATCCAGGGGACTGCTGGATGCGTGGAGCACTACTTCTTGACCCAGGAAATAGACAGTTCTGCTGGAGGGGTTGCATTCTGGACCTGATGGTCACCAGTGCCAGTGAGCCAAGTGGGGACATCAAGACTGGAGGCAGCCTGGACTGCAGCACTCATGCACTGGTGGAGTTTGCAGTCCTGAGGGATATGGGGCAGGTAAGGTGAAAAATTATGTCCCTGAACCCTAGGAAAGCAGGCTTCCAGCTTCTCAGGGAGGTAGTCAGTGGGATCTCCTGGGAGACTGCCCTCAGATACAAGGGAGTGGAACAGACCTGGAAAATCTTGAAGGAAATCTTCCACGGTGTGCAAGAGCTAACAATCTCAGGAGCAAATTGGGCAAGGAGGGAAAGAGACCAGCATGGCTGAGTAGAGACCTGCTGGAGAAACTAAAGAGAAAGAAACAAATGCCCAGGCAGTTGAAGCTAGGACAGGTGTCCTGGGAAAAGTATAGACATGAAGTACAGTTGTGCAGGGATGGGGTCAGAAAGACCAAGCCAAAGCTGGAGCAGAACTTGGCAAGGAACACAAAGAACACCAAGAGGGACTGCTAACCAGAAAAGGAAGTTTAAAGAAGGAGTAATGGCCCCGTTGAAGAAGGCTGTAAAACTGGTAACAAGGATGAGGAAAAAGCCAAGGTACACATCAATATTTTTTCTTTGGGCTTCAGTGATAGCCTTTCTTCCCACACTTCTCAGGTGGATGGACAGTAGAATGGGGACTGGGGGAGCAAAATCCCTCCCACTGTAAGCAAAGATCAGATTTGTGACCACCTGTAGAACCTGAATGTACAAAAGTTAATGGGACCCGGTGAGATGCATCCCAAAGCTCTGAGGGAAATGACTGATGACAAGGCACTCTCCATATCTGAAAATTCGTGACAGTCCAATGGTGAAGTCCCAGTGACTGGAAAAGTGTAGCCATGTGGGCCAGTGGTGACCTGTGGAACCTTCTGAAAGCGTCTCCACAAGGAAGGTGTTCGGGCAGACACAGAGCAATCATTCGTGCACACACGCACCACAGGTAACCTGCTGACAATGGAGGATGGGAAGAACTGTAGAATTTCAGTGGGTTTTACTGCAGCCACACGCTGAACAGGTCTGGAGGCAAAGACAATGACAGTATAGAAGGTCCAGGCTCATATAGGGACACAAGGGGGTGGAGCCAATGGTAGCAACCAATCACTGAGAGGTATGGGTGGAAACTCTGACCAATAGGGAGACACAAGGGTAAACAGACAGGGTGTGAGCCAATGGGGTTGCAAAGAGCAGGGGAACGGCTAGAAACCTGACCATATAAGGTCAACTGGGGTGTAATGGCCAATGGGCCAACAGAGGGGTGTGGCACTGGGGTTGACTGACAACCTGTCACTTAAACAGCAGGTCCATAGGAGAGGTTAAAGTCTAGGGGGCATTCTTCCAAGGCATAGCTCCAGGAAGTCCCCTAGCAACCACCCAGGCCTCCACAGAAAAGGGGAAACATTGTACCCTATTTAAAAAGGGTTCCATCAAAAGCAGGGTGGCTGGCAGGGTGAGGGAGGGAATTCTGTCCCTCTGCTCTGGTGACACCCCACCAGTGCTGCATCCAGTTCTGGGTTCCCCAGCACAGGAAGGACATGGACCTGTTGGAGCAAGTCCAGAGGGGGGCCTGAAAGAAAATCAGAGGGATGAAACAACTCTCCTGTAAGACGGACTGAGAGTTGCAGTTGTCCAGCCTGGAAAAGAGAAAGCTTCACCATGATCTAATTGTAACATTCCAATACTTGAAGGGAACCTACAACAAAGATGGAGAGTGCTGTTTTACAAGGGCATGTAGTGACAGGACAAGGGGGAATGGCTTCAAACTGAAAGAGGTCAGCTTAGATTGGATATTAGAAAGATATTTTTTACTGCAAGGGTGGTGATGGACAGGAACAGTTTGCTGACAGAAGTTGTGGATGTCCCATCTTTGGGAGTGTTCAGACAAGGACGGATGGGACATTCACCATCCGTCTAGTGGAAGATACCTCTGCCCATAACAGGAGGGTTGGAACTATATGTTCTTTAAGGTCCCTTCTAACCCAGATCACTCTATAATTCTATTTGAAAAAACCATACTTGTGATCCTTGATATTCTTTGCCAGATTTAATTCCAGATGGGTCTTGGTCTTCTTCATTGCATTTTCTGCATACTCTGACCATATCCCTAGATTCATCCCAGGTGGCCTGTCCCTGCTTCTCCTTCCTATATCTCCCATGCTTATGTCTGAACTTTGACAGGAGCTCCTTTTTCATCCATGCAAACCTCCTGCCCCTTTTAGTCTCTTAAGTGCAGTACATAATTTAAGTCAAACAATTCTCTGTGCAAGCATTAAAGATTTAAATGCACAAATGCTTGGTCAGTTGCCACAGGACACTGGAGGCCTTAGGAGGCAGCTCAGGTAGGTGCTATTCCTGGGCTTGCTAAGCTCCTCTTTGTTTTTTCTGATTGCCTGCTAAAACATACAGATCTGTCTTTTGCAACTGCAGCTTTTAATAAGTTTATTTAGTAAGGAATAAATAGCTTTGATTAAATGTAGACCTGATACAGTGATTAGCAATAACATGGACTTACCCACCAGCATGCCTCCAATATAACAATTCTATTTGGTGCCTATGCTCTATGGAATTAAGAGCATTTTATATGTTTGTCAATTAGCACAATTAATGATTTCCAATTAGCAACATAATAATTATTACATGTGTGCAAAGTAGGCATATAGAGGAAGAGAACTGGTGAGCAGGTAAGTTGGAAGGTCGTGTCTGCTATAGAAAGACAGTGGGGGGTTTTTGTGGGGGCAGGATTTTTTTAGCAGTGTACTGGTGTGCACTCTCAGGTAGATTGTGTTACAGCTATGATAAAAATGTTGAAGAAGAAAAGAAGGACTTTAACATTTTCCTCAGGCAAGTGAACCTTGGAGAAAAAGGAAAAAAGAAAAATACTTCTTGCTACATCTAAATCCTAGCCTAACAATTTCTAAAGTGCTTTGTTTCTCAGAATGTGCTAATACATGAGTTTTTTTCTTCTTTTGACGCACAAGTGACTCATAATCTTAAAGACGAGATGATGTTTGTGTTCACAGTATTAGTGTGTACCCTGCATGGGAATAAACATGGTAAAATAAGCTTTCTATTTGTCTTCTGTATAGACTATGTGTAATGAAGGAAGCAGAGAGAAAGATACATGCTGTATCAGTGGCTGTTCCAGAATAGCTTGATTGTTTTTACTGTTGCAGCCCAAGTACATAAGTTGATTATGTTGATAATACTAAGAAAAATCAAAGATATAATGAGATTGTATTTACCATATTTCTGGGTATAAGACTTTCTAGCATCTAAATGAGATTGTGGGAAGTGGGAGGCAGATTTTTAACTACCAGCAGCACCTAGCAGGAGGGTTATATGTCTCAAAACTGGTTTATCTGTTGCCTTCTTCCAAAGCCTAGTTGCCAGAAGCCAAAAACTTAGTAGCAGTCTGAATGGTACTTATAATCAACAGCACTCTCTGTTCTCAAGGATGAGCCTAGAGGTTTGAAATCGATGAATTTTGCTGCTGGGGAAATACAAATCTAGCTTTGAACTTAAACAATACTGGCTTTATTCTTGCATCAATATTGCCATGTTGGATGTTGCAGAATACTTCTAGTCCAGGTAGCTCAGTGTGCAGCTGTAGTGTGGGCTGCAGATTGAGCTCTGGGTGGTGGGGGCCTGAAGCAAGAGGTGAGGAACTGCTACTGACCTTTTCCAGAACAAAGGGCACAGGGGCTTGTGGCATCAGCCAGGTGCCTGGCCACTCAGAGGCTCAGCAGAAGCCTATGACCCCAGATTGTCACACAAGTAGACTGTGAGGGTGTAAAATCTTAAGGTCTCCTTTGTTCAGGGCTCCTCCTTGGAAGTACCAGCTTGGGATGTTATGTTGTTGCACCATGGTTAAACTACTTTAAAGATCCAGACATAGGAGATCTCTGCTATGGGAAAGCTGAGGCTGAATGACAAAACTTGGTCTGACAGTACGAGAGCAGGGTGTTTAGGGAGCTAAAGCGGCTCCTGGATGGTCAGACAGGTAAGTTTCCTCAACATGGCAATTCAGAGAGTTTTCTCAGACTGGCTGGGAGTTGCAAAACCAGTGTCTCTTTTTCACACTGTGCAGTATCATGATATATTGTCTCTGCATGATGACGTTGAATCCAAGAGTATTTTTTTGATGGTGTGTTGTGGCAGAATAGTACTTGAGTACAGAATTATAAAGCAATTTGTGTTGGAAGACCTTTAAAGGTTGTCTAGTTCAACCCCCCTGGAATGAGCAGGGACATCTTCGAGTAGATCAGGTTGCTCAGAGCCTAGTGCATCCTGATCCTTAACACTGCCAGGCATCTAACATCTTTCTGGGCCATGTACCATTGAGGGTGTTTCATCACCCTCATAATGAAAAGTATCTTCCTAATATCCTAGTCTGAATCTACCCTCTTTAGTTCAAAACTATTACACTCTGTCCTATCACAACAGGCGTCATTAAAAAGTGATTCTCCATCTTTCTTAGGAGCCCCCTGAGAGATGAGAGACTTTAAAAGGGTTTCCCTCAGGCCTTCTCTTTTTCAGGCTGAATAATCCCAGCACTCAGCCTCTCCTTCTAGGGGAGATGCTTTTTCCCTCTGATCATCTTTATGGCCTTTCCTGGACTTGCTCCAACAGATCCATGTCCTTCCTATGCTGGCACCCCAGAGCTGGATGCAGGTGGGGTCTCACCAGAGGAGAGCAGAGCAGAGCAGAGGGGCAGAATCTCTCCCTCTCCCTTCTGGCCAGCATGCTTTGGATGCAGTCTAAGATACAGTTGACTTCTGTGCTGTGAGCACACATTGCTGGGTCATACCCAGCTTTTCATCTACCAGTGTCCTTCAAGTCCTTTCCTGCAGGGCTGCTCTCAATCCCTTCTTCCCCCAGTCTGTCTTGATACCAGGGGTTGCCCTGACCCTGGTGCAGCATCTTGCACTTGACCTTAGTGTAAATTAGTTCACTTGGGCCTACTTCTCAAGCTTGCTCATGTCTCTCTGGGTGGCAGGAACAGCTGACTTAACACAAATAACTTTGTTTAAGACAGCTTTCACTCATGTGAGGAGTCTTGGTTTGCTCAGTGCTTCAGAAGATAACTCCATGTTACAAGTGTTGATTCACTGCCTTTGCACCACCTCATCTTTTCAAGGAAGAAACAGCATTACATTGAGGTTTCTGTTCCAACTGGAGTTGAAACAGAAACTTCACATTCCTCACCTCTTACATTCACATTCCTGCCCCTTATCCTGTTCAGGTCTTTTTCACTCTATTGTTGCAGGTTGTTTCTCTGAGACATAGTCATGGTGTGAATTTTCTGTGTTTTCATAGCATGGTAACAGAAGGAGATCATATTTCTCCTATGTGAACAAAGAATTTAAGCATGAATATTGATCCTTCTAGGCTACAAATGTTAAATTTGGTTTGAATTCTGCTGTCCTGAGCAGTTTGCATATTTTGTGGTATTTTAATATTAAAAAAAACCAACCCTCAAACCCAGTACCCAAAACCCAAAAATCAACACCAAAGATAGAGATATTATGTTAATTCTTTTTTCTTTTTGATGCAAAGGCAAGGCTGAATGTGACTTACCAAACTGTAGAAAGGAAATGCACAGCAAAACAAGAGCATAAATCTGTATCTCACAAGTGCCAAGCTAGCTCTTTGTCTTTCTATTGCTCCTCCTGTGAATTAGACAGCTTACGTTTTGAATAATTAACAGAACAATGTATTTTATTAATTTATGTTGTAGTTGAAGCTAGGCAAAAAAGACATGGATAAGTTCAAAATCTTTCCCCGATTTTCTGATACAAATATTCCTTGAGGAGCTGTCTCTTATTTTAAGTAGACTTAATGAAACCAGTCTCCAAATCAAGCAAAGTATGTAATATATAATAGTTCAGGCATAACTAGAATGTCAGATGTCACTGTTATTGTGCCTTACATTAGTCTTACATTTTGATACTTGTATTCACAAGTTATGAAAGCAGCACATAACCTACAGCTGGTTTTTTTTTTCAGCAAGCCTTAAAGGATTAAAATGTATTGATCACACCACATACAACCTTAAAGTGCCTTCACTAGCTGGAAATCTTATTCAGAACTGCTCCAAACTCTCTCATTTGCACAACTGAACATTTGGTGCACAACCAGATCTGCCATTCAGGTAGGGTATGGTGCCTTGCTTGTATTCATGTGGTGCACGGGGATGCAGAAAGTGAATGCTTTGGGGAGTTGCCAGAGAATGCTGATTTTTAGTACAAAAGCTATCAGATGAAGGAAGCAGAGAGGGGAGCACTTGCCTCACAGATCACTTGCTGAAAGTGGCAAACACCTGAAGCAGCAGTTAGCAGGAGAGCACAAGGAAAAGAGAGGTTTTGAAGCTGCATTATGGGGCAGAAGAAATGTAATCAAATGTCAGTGTCTAACAAAAGTAACACTTGTAACACTCAGCTGTGTAGGGATTTGTTGTTGTTGTTGTTGTTGTTGTCATAATGCAATGAATTCTCTCAATAGGATTTTACAGCTTGTGAGCATTCAGGGTTCTGTGGATGTGAGTTTACACTCCCACAGTGTTATAGAGGGGTGTTTGGCATTGATTTTTGCTGTTCTGAGCACTTCCTCACAAAATCAACAGTTGCATGGCTCAGGACCACTTGGACAGGTTTGAGAGTGAAATGGAAGTTTGTGAAATAATGAATATTTTCCTAAGAGGAGGGATTAGATATGTGCAGAGACCATCAAGGATCCAGTGACAGAAGGTGGACCTCTTCCCACTTGACCATGAGAGGCTCTGTGCCACATCTGGCCAGCCTTCTCATACCTCCATTTCACAGTTCTCCTGAAGAAACTAGTTGTAATGAAGGTCTTCATGCCATTTCAGGCAGTTACTTAATCTAGATGGAAGATGGTTTGAGTAGCAACTTTCATACCTGGCAGCATTTGTCAAGTATCTTATTTCCAGCTGACCTTTGAAAAAGTCACATGTAAATAACCCACTCTCTCACACTGCATCCATACCTACATCATGATTTGGTGTTTTCACCCTGTATATGTGAAATTCACTCAATTTGGGGCTTTTAGGGTCAAATTGTATAAGGTAGGCCGATGTTTACTTCAAAAAAAAGGACAGCTAAGCCTGAAGGAAAGAAAAAGGGATTGTTTAAACAAACTTTGTACATAGTAAAGCATTCTGTCTGCATGTAATAAACAAATCAAGGGAGACAAGAAAGAACCAATAAATGAATCTGGAAACTTAGCTTTCACTATGATGCCAGTATTTTGTTAGCTACTTCAGTATTTCACCAGACTTCTACAGTGCACAAAAAATATAGGTCCCAGATCAAAAGATGTTGAAAGTTTGTGTCCACAATGCCCCCACCTCCCCAGCTGCATATGGAACAGAGTATATCCCAACAGAAATCTTTGGTTGAGAAAACCAGGCTACCTGGATGGTCTTAATTAGGCAGGAAATGAAGGCTTTATCATCTGATTATTACAGGAGATGAAGTGTATGTTAATCCTGCATTGTTTTATTTAGCAGAATTAGTAAGTGCCTTAATTAAACTTGTATTAATTAAAGAAAAAGGTAAATCATTAGGAAAAAATTGCTAGAAGATTCTGAAATCTAATATATTTCAAAATGTTGTTAATTGGAAAATTAAAAAGTAGAATACATGTGCTTCTGTAACCCTCTCAAATGCTGCAATTCTACTGCATGCCCCTTTTTTAGGAGTTGCAACCCTTGGTACTTGAGAAGCCCTTCAATAGCAACTGATCTCTTAAGAACACCATAACCTTTCCTGGGCCTTGGCTCCCTCCCAAATCCTGTTTCTAACATTCCTCAGCACACTAGTCTTGCCAAGTACCAGCCCTTCACAGGCATTTTCACAGTGCCAAACTTAAAAAAGAAAGGTGCCTCTTCTTTCACAGTTCATCAGCTGTACAGATGATGACATCACACAGATGCTATCATCAGTGGTATCCCTATGGTTAGTCCTTTTCTAATGGCAGGAATTCCCTGTTTATCCTGCCCTTCCTCCTAAAACACCCTGGGTGCAAACACCAAATCTGCTTTCTGACATTACTTAGCAGGCTGATCTGCAGCTCTCAATAAGAGAGCTCATATTTTCTCCTTAAAGAAATTTGAGAAATGTTGCAAATATTTATGTCTGAGCTTGATTTGAAAGGAAAAGCTCCCTGCAGGGGAAACTGAGCCCAGAGGAGCTGGTGGGTTTGCTGATGCAAGATGGACTCCTGATGCAGAATTCTGTGTCTTGCAATGGCTAAGTTGTTTATTCACGAGCAGCTTCCAAGTCTCTGGTTACTTTGAAGTCATTGGCAACTATGAAATACAATTAGAGTATATGAAATATTCAGGTCTTTTATTTCCATTGGGAATTTTTCTTTCTTTAACTAAACCCAGCAATGACCCAGATTCCTCATCAGATTTATGTTTGCTTTTGTTGCCTGAGAGCTGAAATAACAACCACAACTATTTGGTGCAGATCATGAGCCCTTTGTCCTGATTCTAGATGTTAAAAAAAATTCCAACTCCTTGCAGGAGCACTTTTATGAATAGTGGGTAGGACAACTGTGCCAATTACATTCTTTGGTTTTGCTCAGCATATGGAGAAGAGCCAGTGATATTAAAATGGGCTTCCATTAATTCACCCTGAATTAAACTTTGCATATTCCCCAGAGTTCCCTACATTTACATCTACAGATGGTACATGTTTGTTTGCTGCTGAAAGATGTAAATAAGATTTTAATCTCCTCCACTTGTGGAAGTATTGGACAAAAGAGTATTAGTTGCTTTAGTTGGATAGAAATGTCAGTAGAGCATTTAAAGACAGTCCCAACTTTGTTTTTCTCATTTTTTAATAAGGTTACAAAGTGACTCAGATTTAAAATTATGACACAGACAGATCTGTTCATATTCTATGTCAAAATGTGGTATATAGTTTGACCTCTATCTTGGATCATGTACTTCAGCTGTGTGGCTCCAATTGTTCTTTTGTGTGTTCCTTCCTTTAAGGTAAAGAAAAATGGAATGAGTTTGTTAAAGATTCAAAAATCTTGACATTGATGAAGACCCACTTTAATAAGCAGAGTTTTCCAAGCTTTCTGATCATAGGCAAAGAGTACTGAGGCAAACATTTCAAACTTGTGCTTTATGGGAGAGCTGTAGCTGGTAACACTGAACTAGAATCTGTTGCAATCAGGAAGACAATCATTGACACCAAGACTATTCTTTGCATGTTTCTGTCCATCCTATTCACAGACAGGTATTGCTAATGCTTCATTAGCCTTTCCATTAGAGCTTTTCTTGTGGTTAGAAGTTTGCTGCTGTATAAACCCATCATTCCCAACCCCATTTCCAGTGAATGTAGAGAAGTACTTCTAATTTTAATGCTTTTCAAATATTTTAAGAATGTTGTATTGTCTTCCACTCTCTTCTTGGTTAAATGAATTGTTTGTTTGTTTGTTTGTTTGTTGGTTGGTTGGTTGGTTTATCCTCATGCAGTTTCTCCTCCCTGCAGATATTTGCTGTCTGGACCCCTCTGGATCCATTTAAAGATGCAACGTCAATTTCCCTGGAACCAGACTTTTACAGACATGATTTTCCTTGCATTTGCAAGGAAAACCCAGAGTGACTTGCTGTAACAGTGCACTTAGCAACCATTAGCCATTTAAAATCCCAGAAATAGGTATAGGATTATTATGTCCCCTATAGTCTGCCAATTACTGTCCTTCCTACTAAGAGCCATGCTAGTAATTTAGTTTCTATAAAGGACACTGCTAATTCAGCAGACATGCAGAAAAAAAGGGCAGAAAATGTCCACACTGAAATGACAAAAGTATCACAACAAAGGGCTACCAGATTAGAAAATGAGAATTTAATTAAATGTGTGTATACATGTACGTCCATCATGTAATTTTGATTGTGCTTTTTGGAAAGAAATTGTATTTATGAATAAGAGAATTTTACTGAAACCTTCAGGATTTAACATCATGGCTACCACAGTACCTCACTCATCTCTAAAGCATATTCTGGTTTTTAACAGGTACTGCATTCAACAGGATTCTTTCTCTTTTCAAGAAGAAAAGGGCAGTCCTGGACTAGGATGACCAAAACATTTGATCAGAAACAAGTAGTAATGGTTAAAATTCACTTGCCCTTTTGTAGTGGGTTGACCCTGGCTGGACATCAGGCACACACCAAAACCTATCACTCCCTTCTGCAGCTGAAGAGAGGAGAGAAGACACAACAAAGGCTTCATAATTTGAGATGAGGTCAGGGAGAGATCACTCACCAAATACTGTCATAGGCAAAACAGGCTATAATTAGAGATATTAATTGAGTTTATTACTAAAAAAAAATTGGACCAGGATAATTAGAATAAAAACACCTTCTTCCCACCCCACTCCCTTCCGGCTCTACTCCCACCCATTGGTGCAGGAAAACAAGGAATGGGGGTTGTGGTCAGTTCATCACACATTGTCCCTGCCTCTGCTCAGGAAAAGGAGTCCTTCCCCTGCTGCAACGTGGGGTCCCTCCCATGGGAGACTGTTCTCCATGTACTTCTTCAGTGTGAATCATTCCCATGGACAACAGTTCTCCACAAACTGCTGCAGTGAGGGTCATTCTTCCACAGGGTGCCAACATTCAGGCACAACCTGCTGTGGTGTGGGTCCCCTGGGGTCACAAATTACCCAGTTCCTACTAGGAAGAGTTGTCCAATGTGGGCTCCCCTCTCTGTGGGTCTGCCAGGACCCTGTTTCAACACGGGCCTCTCACAGGGTCACAGCCCACTCTCAGGTATCTGCCTGCTCCAGTGGGTCTCCTCCAGGGGCTGCAGGTGGATCTCTGCATCCCCAGGGAGCTCCATGGGCTGCAGGGGCACAGCTGCCTCACCATGGACTGCACCAGGGGCTGCAGGGGAACCTCAGCTCTGGAGCCTGGAACACCTCCTGTCCCTTCTTCTGCACTGACCTGGGTGTCTGCAGGGCTGTTTCCCACACATACTGTCACCCTGCTCTTCTCTGGCCACAGTTACATTTGTGCAATATATATTTTTTTTTTTTAATTCTTAAATATCATCACAGGGGCATTACCTCCAGACTTGCCCAGTGGCACATTTGTTCTGGGGCCAGCAGGCTTTGAATCAGGGAGAAATGAAGGAAGGTTCTCACAGAAGCCACCCCTGTAGCCCTCTACAACCAGAACCTCAACATACAAACCCAATACACCTTTCAACTGAGAAAGATTTTTGCAAATGAGGGAACATTTGAAGCAAGGCTAACAGAGCCATTTGCTCTTTACTTGTTGCTTATGGTTTCTTCGTACAGTTTTTGGGTAACTTGTTTGAAGTCTGTCCCAGAGCAGCTGTCAAGATCATCATGTGTGAAAGGTTGAGGTGTATCCCTTGTCTTAATGTCAATAATGACGGCAGGAGATGAGTTCTATTTCTACACTTTGACTTACAAGACATTTACATCAGATTTGTTGACTTTTGTATCTTGGAATGATGACTCCTCTGGGCTGCTTCAAAGTGAAATAAATGCCCTTCACTTCATATGGTTGTGTCTACCATCTAGTAATGACATCCTAAAGCCTTTCTCAGACAGATGGTTTACCTGTTTTGTGTCCCTGGTGTTTTCATTTTCTTCCTCTCTTCCTACTACTGATCTCACACATCTCAAACAATCCTAGCCATTTTCCTATGATTTTTTAGTTCAGAGGAAGTTATCTAGTCTCTTCTGTCCTAGAAATATGGATCAGAGAATTCCACCTAGTGATGATACATTTATCCCTGATTAGCTTCTGCTGGGTTTAATGTGGTAAGTCAACCAGTGTTGATGCTTGTTTTTCACCACTTGGAATTCACTGTATCCTGTTATCTCCTTAAATGTTTAATTGTTCCTTCTGTTAATCTTGCGTTATTCTTTCTGGTAATCTTGCTGACTGCAGCTTCAAACTTGTTACATCTCTGCTATTCTGAAATAAAGTGCTACTATCAGCTGTCCTATAGCAATGTCTGCAGAGTGCAAGTAAAACATTCTTACCCTGTTTCTCACGAGCTAACTCAATTAGGAATCTGTCAACTGTTAAAAGAAAAAAGCCTCATTTATTTTGACCCTTCTGAAAAGAAAGATCTTCTAATGCTGTGTGATTGAGGGATGCTATAGACAGGAAGGGAGATGCATATGTATAAAATACTGTGGTGACCTTAAATGGCAAGAATCAGTCTCTGATCTTCCATAGTGCTCTGTCATATGTGGAACAGCATCAGCATCCTATGGTTCAGTATCCTTTTACCTTTATTTTTTAAAACTGAGTAAAAGATGATACACAAAGCATAATCTTAAAATGCCTGATGTTTTAATACCTTTAAAGCCTTAGTAGTGTTTTAATATAAGGAGAGCATCAGCCACTAGAGGCCCTTCACGTCTAGGAGACTGGCTGAGCCAAGAAACCATAAAGTATCCCTCTGGTTAGATTTACTACACCTCGGGGGCAAATTATAAATCAGCCAGTTGAGAAGGAACATACAGACTGTCAATATTAGGTATCTCTGAGAGGTTTTGGTCTGTTCTCAGCTGGTGTGTTACTCAAAAAACACCCTTGAAATTAAAGTCCCTTCACTCAGGCATATATTTTCATTCCCTTCTCTTCATCTAATTTTCTCAGTTGCTTAAATTGAGATATGGGAGCTGATCATTTATACTGCTTCTGGTGTCAGTGCCAAAGGCACCTTGTCTAAGAAGCAGAAGGGGACCCTGGGACCCAGGTGGCAGAAGCATCAACAGGGCACATAGGCCACACTGCTGTATGTATGTGTCTCCCCAGTTCAAACAGACAAAGTAAATTAGGTTAGATCTGCCACAAAAGAGGACTCAGAACAGCAAGTATTTATTAGTGCTTAGATGGAAGTGTAACAGTAATTTTATGGCTCTTTCTGATGTTTTCCCAGAAAAGAGGATTCACAGTGATTTACAATTATTTATGTTACTACTTTGCCAGAGCTCCAGTTGTTTGGGGTTTTTTTGTTTGTTTGTTTGTGTTTGTTTGTTTGTTTTTGTGCTTGATGCTTTTCAAATAAGAAGTTGTATTGTCAGCATATGATGCTGGTCCAGCCCTCAACTCTTGGGATATACTGATATATTAGAAAAGTGCTTGCCAGAAGAAAAATGATCCTTTGCCTTGTAAAAACTCTAATATATTCTGCAGATCTGCTTCCTAAATGTCAATAGTGATGCCTGGCCCATTGCCTCTTTCACAACACCTCACAGGACAATTAGGAAAACATGGTACTGTTATCTGCAGGGTTTTTTAAATGTGTTTGTCTCTATGGCAATTATTTATCACTGCTGTGGTCTTTGGTGTTATAATAGTCACATAAAAATTAAAATAATAGGATCTCAGTTGGAGAATTAATGACATTTCAAACTTGTAGTTAAGTGAGAAAAGAGTTCTTTAAAACAAGTCACACCTTGCTCAGGATCAAAATAACCCTTTGAAATGGCCTAGCAATACTTTGAAAGGCTGTTAAGATCAGAAGAGTTCTTGAGCTACTCAGATGAACAATAAGGAGCAGAAGAGTTAGGTGTTATTTGGAATGTTGTAACGTATGAAGGATAAAGTCAGTTCTCACTGTGCTAACGCCACCACAAAAGAAAGCAGATATGTGTGAAAGAAGGACACTAAGTTTCAGAAGGACAAGAAACACATTATTCAGTAACACTCTAAGAAGTTGTAATGAATCAAGGATCCTGTCTAGGGTGTACAGACTGTGAGCTGTAAACAGAGTGATTAATACAGAGAGCCTCTTAGAGATTACCAGCTTTAGAGCTTTATAACAAACAAACTGTTCTGTGATCAGGATGTGCCTAGCTCTGTGTTTTTCATTAGTCTATATTCCTTATTTACACTTTTCAAAAGAGTGTATTTTAAAGAAAGCCTTTCTTGTATTTGTTTATTAATGTGATGCACTAAATGCTGGCTGATTAGAAAGGAAGATAAAATGTTTACTGCTTTTGCAGCCACAAAATGGACTATGACTTGCCGAGACATAGTCACTGACTGAACAGAAAACAGAGTGTCAGTGAAAATGCATAACTGTGGGGAGAAAAGAAAAGCAGACAAGAAGCTTTTGATACTTTAAAACTAACTAATTGCACCAAAAAAAAAAAAATCATGGTGGAGGGTATCTATTGCTGTTTTGATTTCACTGCAATGCACATTTATGCAGAGCAGTTCTACCCTAACCTTTCTTTCCCCTTTCCTTTATTATGCTTCCCTTTGCATATATAAATTTGCAAAAGAGATCAGGGAAAACATTAGTGAAATATTAGGGCTGCTTTCCAGTTTTTCTCCCAGATTACCATGGCAGGGCATAGTTGGAGGGGAGGCATGAAAGGGTGGAAGGACTACCAGCACTCCTGCCTTAGCCCTGCTGTTCAGCACAAAGCCCTTGGCCACTCAGTGGAGGAGCTGTGGCACATCAGCTTTGATGATCAGATGTGGCAAATCTGTGTGTGAAACTTGTAGTGAGTTGAGAAGTGTTGGTGCCTGGAGGGGAGTCAGCAGATCTCCAGAGTGCTCCTGAGGTTCATACCTCAATGAAGGCGGGGGCAGCTCTTGTGCTTTTCCTTTGCTTTATCAGGCTGTGATCTTCTGAGGGACATTTTCCTGGAAAATCAAGTCGATGTGGCCTGATGAAAATTCAGGCCCCTAGGTGATGGAGTGGACTATTCATTCTTTCTGTACCATTATAAAATCCATTCGTGTCTTGTCTCTGCTGTGATTTTGCACTGCAGGCAGACAGGGTGCTGTGAAAGAAAGCCTGAGATAATTTGCTCCATCCCTTTCCATCTAGCTCCTTTTCCCTGCTCTGAGTGTTTCTGTGTAAGTCCAACCTATGGAAGAATGAGCACAGGATTAAGGATGCTTAAAGTCTTGGGCAAATTTCCTTTTTTCCTTGGAATCTTTTTCAACACAAATTGAGGTGAGGCATGTTAGTGTTGGCCCGAAGAACTAGGAAAAATACAGATCTTGACAAGATCTCCTAGAAGAGAGGTGACCATATCTCATGTAACACTTGCACAAAATAACTGTTATGTGGTCATCATTATGGGCAAGAGAAAAGGATCAAGAATCAGTCTCTGTAAATAAAAGTTTTTTGGGGGATCCAGTATATTAATGGATTTTATTTTTCCAAATCAGTGTGTACAAGTGTATATATTTAGGAATATTTGCAATACCAAATTGCATGGAATGAGTACCAGAAAATATTATCAATAATATATGTCATGTACCCAAAAATGGCAAAATTAAGGCTGTCTATACAATATCACTCCATCTCTTTGTTTAGTTGTATTTATGATAATCTTCTCTGTTTCAGATGGCATGCATAATTTCCACTTTATTTTGCATAGGATAAGTGTAGGCAGCCCTCAGTTAATGACCTTCCAGGTAGTATTTATAGCCCACAAGTCAGTCTGAAGACAATGTAATGAATTTTCTCCTTGCTATTCAATAGTGCTTGACAAATTACATGAACCTGAGAAACTTACCAAAAAAAAACCCCAAAAAATCAAACAAACGAACAAAGAAAACAAAACAAAACAAAACAAACAAAAAAGCCCCCACACCAAACCAAACCAAACCAAACCAAACCAAACCAAACCAAAACCAAACCAAAACAAAACAAAACAAAACCCACACCAAACAAAAACTGAAAGAAAAAAACCAACTGGCAGATTTTTTTTTTTTTTGTATAACCAATCTCAGATCCTCAGATCTCTCAAATGTAACCTTGTATGTAACCTTCTCAAAAGAAAAGTAGCACTTGTTCAATTCTTGTGGCTAGATGGTTTCCTTTAGTCAGTGCTGCTGCTGCTGAGCAGATTCTGTATTCACGAACTTTTAACAGGTAAATATGTTTTTAGATAACATTCAGTTTTGACAACATCACAGTGTTACTGGGAGACACCAGATTTTTAATACATTTCAACATTATTTTGAGACACTGTCTGCCCTCAGAAACTGAAAAATTTAGCAGAATTTCACAAAAATTAGAAGAAATTAGAAAACTGTCCTAAAATGTGAGTGTCTGGCAGTGCCAGAGTAAGCTGTCAGTCCCATTTCCTGCATGTGCAGAACTTGCTGTGTTGCAGTGAGGGTAGCTTAACTTCCCTTATTATTCTTTTTCTTATTTTTTTTTCTTTCCTTTTTTTTAATGGTTATTGTAAGTAAAATGAATACTAGAAAAGAAGAAAAAATCAAGAGTGTGATGAGAAAAATTGATAACTCATCTATCATAGTCTTGCTAGAGCCTTCCTGGGTAAGTCACACTTTAAAAAACTTGCTGCCTGTTGTGAAATCCATGGTTGTGAGGAAGGAAAGAATAGAAAGGTTTTTATTTACAAGCTCCCAGTCTTTATCTCTTCAAATTACTGCCCCTGCTAGAATTGAACTTTGATAACTCATGTCAGACTCTTCAAGGTATGCTGACATCTGAACTTTAAGGTATTTCTTTTAAAAGCAATTTTCCTTGATATTCTCTCCCCAAGGGCTCAAATTTACATAAATTAACAATTACTGAGAATAGCTTAATACACAACTGTATTCTTGCATTCCGAAACAATATTATGCCTACTCTTTGTTGACAAAGCTATCATTTAATCAAGCAGTCCTTTAAGGAATGTATTTAATGAACAGTTAAAAAAACCCACCAAACCCCAAACCATTGTGCAAAGTCTCTAATGATCAACAATAGCTGTTAGATAAATGAAGCTGTGTTTGTTGTTGCCAGGATGCAAGTTGGAAAACAAAACAGGGCCGTGCTCTGAAAAATTGCAGGAATTGAGTTGGGTTTAAATCCTTTGTGATCAAATGAATATAAGAATATTTTTAGCCCATCCTTTAAATGAGTCTTTTGGCTTGCTAAAGTGATAGATTCTGAAGTGTTTATGGTTTTCTCTTGTAAATGAATTCCTTATCTTTTATTAAAAAATATTGATCAGTGTAAGGAAAAAGAAAAAGGGATTTTCCATACAGAAAAGAGCTGATCATCTTCACCTTTCAATTTTTTTCTGTTTCAGAGCACTTCAGCATTGTTTAATGGATGGTTAAACTGCCTTACAGGGAGTTAAAATCTGCTGTTAATTAAGCTTTTTAAAAGAGTCTCTCTTTTCCAAGAATTGTTGAGATACACTTCAGATTGAAAAACATGCACTAAGTGTTTTCCTGGTAAGTATATTTTGAGCTAGAATGTGATTTATGTCCTGTCTCATAATGGTTGTATTGAACTGCCTTGGCTGAGTGTTTCCGAGAAAATGGTGTGCATACTGTTTTGCCTGTTCCTCTGAAATTGACTTCTTGGATTTTCTTGTAGTGAGAAATGATTGAAAAGGTTTGCTGTGTTACACACACCTTTGGAAACTGTGGCTAATTCAGGCACAGGCCCAGAAGCCTGAGAGCTTTACAAAGGGCACAGAGGAGAGGCAGAATCAAAGGCTCAGATCTGAAGTTCAGCCAGGAGGGAACTGAAATTGTGTCAGGGTCTGTGGTCAGAGGAAAGAGTCAAGGGAAGAAAGTAATAAATATGGAGAGCAGAGAGCTGTCTGTGTAGAAGGTCAAGCTGCAAGGGCAAGAATTGGTGTTTAAATTAAGAAAGTAAATCAATAACTGAAAAAGAATAAAGATAGCACGGACTAGGCAAGATTGACATTTTAAAGTTATTATATTAATTGTGATGAGGAAATTAGGATGAAAAAAGTTTCATAAAAGATATACTTACCTTCCCTTAAGGCACAAAAGACGAGTTTGTGAAAGTTAACAGAACTAAAAAAAAAAACCCAAAAAAAAAACCCAAAAAAAAAAAAAAAAAAAAAAAAAAAAAAAAACCCAAAAAAACCAAAACCAAAAAACCTGGCATCAGTGTATGAAGAATGAGTGTATAAAGAATGTATGGATGAATGTGGTCAATCATGAGAAATTAAAGGATTGACAACAGTCAGTGCAATCTGGATTGAACTAGTGATTTAATTCAGTGCTTCACAAAAACTTAGCAGAAAACTTGATTAAAACACCTCAGAAAAGAGCATTGTTAAATGAAAAGAAATAATCTTCATGTCTGTGAGGAGATCATGGTGATCAGAGGAGGAGCTGCTTGGATAAGGGTGTGTGTGAATACGTGGGTGTGTGAAAAACATTCTCTTCCAAAAGACTGTTATGCCAAGCCAAACTTCAGTTCTTTGTTAGTGATTGATCCAGGAGGCAGACTAATCTTTTAACAAGTATTGTACTGGCAAAACTCCCTGTGCACATTTAGCTTCCAGTAAGAAATTTATTAACCTGGAAAACATTTTCTAATACATTTGAAAAATCAATTTCCTAACTAAGATTCACTAAAACAGTAATTACTCACAAAAGAGAAACAAGACACCACATCAACTGCAAGAGAAGAAATAGAAGAAAGGTGCACAGGTATTAGATTGCTGCAAAACTAGTCAGCTAAAACATATGAAGAAAAGTGGAAGCCCAGCCATTATAGCCTTGGATGATATGTTAATGTATTTTCCCAGTTTGGATTTTAATGCCATTGATTTTCCATGACCATCAAATTTCTGTGTTGAGATTCCTTTCTTGATCCCATTTAGCTACATCAACATAGCTATTGGAAAGGAGAGCTAAACTGGTCACAGGGCATAGACATGCACAAAACCCCAAAAACTCTTGACTCTTGGGAAAATATTATGATGTGAAACATCTACGAATAAGAACTTCAGGTGAAATGTTAATAAGCCAAAGAGTTCAAAGATGCAAGAGGCACAGATGTCCACTCCCTTTGATATCCACCTGGCTGCATAGTGTGGGATGGAGAAAGGGTTGCTACTTAGGCCTTTTCATCACCAAACTTGGAAAAAACTGTAGTAGGAAAGTTAGAAAGCTGCCTGAGTGTGTATTTAAAAATGTGATGTGGTGTCACAATACTAATATTGATCTTTTCATAAACTCATAACAAAGAACTCTGAATAAGAAATAGGAAAATATTCTAAAGTAAATACTAGGGAATATTCTGAAGAAGAGAACAACTTGAGTATTTGAAAGTAGCATATGGCAACAGAAGGGTGTAAATAATACTATGATCTTAATTGCCATGAGACCTGAGGATTTTGAGGATATATTTTCAAGATCAAGACATATGTTGTGTAGCTAAAATGCAGTGAATGCTAGCAGAGATGTTAAAATTTTATTGGAGATTAGGCTTTGGTTTAGCAAGTCTTTCATTTGAAACAGTGTAAACAAGTTGAATATTGAAATTGAGTCAAATATAATGGGAGGCAGTGGGAAGTGTTTATTTTCCTTTCTGTGCATTTGGGGGTTTCTAGGCAGAAGCTAGGTCATATAAAGCCACAGAATGAGTTAGATATGAATCCCTTGTGAAAGAGATGTCTGGGGTTTCAAACAGAAAACAATATGAACAACATGAATTCTGTAAAATTATTCTGCAGTGCTGATTAGAAGTAAAAGAAAACAATCCCTGAGTCCATTTAAAAAGACGTTGCTCAGTTGCAAAAACACGCAGAGCTCATGGAAACTAGTGGAAAAACTGTTGACTTTTATAGGCCTGAAATTAGTTCAGCCACCTATCTGAAGTGATGCTTGAACTAGTTCAAAAGCAGAATGCCATATGCTTTTTAAAGCTCCTTGTTAAGAGAATAATCTCTGCATAACAAGCAAACTGAGGGAACGGAGCCATATGAGAAGTGAAGGGACCAATTATGCCAAAGGCATCTTGTCTTCATAGCCATTGACACTGATGATTAAGATTCTGAAAAGTCTTGTCCAAAAGGTATTTCTAGCCTTCAAGAGTCCCTGACCAAAGAAGAATCAAGAAGCATGAGGAAGCAGTGCAAATTATTTTTTAATGTCCAAAAAAGGTTAGATGAAAGTGGAAAGTCATTGCTTCATTTAAGTGTGGTGACACTAGCTCAGGAGCTAGCAGGACTCAATGACAGAGCTCTAAACTAGCTTGGAAGGGGGAAAGGGACAAAATCAGGCTTGCCAGTGATGAGCAGTGGGATGGTGTGCCAAATCTTGAGGAAATGAACACTAATGGGTGCCCCAAATTTGCTTCACTGTGATTTGGCTACAAAGTACCACATGAGGAAATATTTCCACACTAATGCACGCAAGAGAGGAACAAAGAAGAGGATTGAGGCTTTGGCCCACTCCCAGAGATCTGACATAAGTAAAACCTGGTGGGGTGAGAGCTGTGACTGGAGTGCCCTTTTGGATGGTTACAGGCTCTTCAGGAGGAACAGGGTGGGCAGAAAAGACACAGAGGTAGCATTTTGTGTAACAGAAGGGGTAGAATGTACAGAGCTTGCAGGTGCCAATGGCACTGTGAGAACATCTTTGTAGGAATCAAGGTGCAAACAAATAATCTGGATGTCATTGGGGCAGTCTACTATAGACTTCCTGGCCAGGACAATGGCACTGATGAATTATTCTTTGAGGAAATAAAAGATGCTTCTGTGTTAAAGGCCCTTCTCCATTTGGGGGAATTCAACTCGCCAGAAATCAACTAGAAGTGTCACACAGCTGGTAGAACCTGAGCCAAAAGGTTCCAAAAAAACCTATATTATAACTTTATTTATGGAACCAGTTCTAAGGGAGCTGACTCAGAGGGTTGCTGTCCTTGAACTGCTGCTTATCACCAGGGTGGATTTGTGAACAAAATGGAGGTAGGGATGATCTTGTCCACAGCAACCACAAAGAGATTAAAATCTCTGTTGATATGAGGAAAAGTGCCAGCAAAACCTCATCTCTGGACATAAGGAGAACAGACTTTAGGCTGCTCAGGGAATTAATAAGTAAAGTCCTCCTGGGAAGAATTTTCTGACATTCCCAAATCTCAGAAGTCAAGCAGCCAAGGCAGAAGGCCACTTTGGCTGAGCAGGGATGTTCTCCTGGAAATAAGGCAATAACGGAAGTGGAAGCAAGGTCAGGTGACGCTGCTCACCACTGTAGGGAGAAAATTCATGCAGCCAAAGCTCAGCTGGAGTTGAATGTAAAAGGCAGAGTAAAAATCATTACAGGATGAGGATGGTCACCTGACAAACAAGGGCATGGACAAGGCAAAGGTGTTTGACACATTCTTTGCCTCTTTCTTCAACATGGATGAAGGAGCAACGGGGTCTCAGTGCCCTGAGCTGGAGGACCGTGACTGTAAGGATGATCAGCTCCCAGCTGACCCTGAAATTGTGCAAGAACTACTGCTTTGGCTGGATCCTTACAAGTTTGTGGGGTCTGATGGGATAAATCCATGAATCCTCGAAGACTTAGCTGATGTCATTGCTAAACCTCTCTTGTTCATTTTTGTGTCATTTTGGGAATCCAGAGCAGTCCCAGCTGACTGAGAGCTCACAGTGTGAGCTTGTTCCAATTTTCAAGAAGGGTAAGAAAGAGGACTCTGGAAACTACAGTTCTGTCAGTCTCAGTTCAGTGCCCTGTAAAATTAGGGGGGAAAAAAAATCATCCTGGGAGATATTGAAAGACAAAGAAGTCATTAGTCACAGCTGGTATGGCTTCATGAGAGGAAAATCCTGCTCATCAAATCTTATGTCCTTTTCTGATAAGGTAATCCACCTAGTTGATGAAGGGAAGCCAGTTCATGTGATCTTTCTGCATTTCAGTAAAGATTTCAATACTGTCTCTCACAGTGTCCTGTTCTGCTCTGCATTGGGATGGCCTCACCTGGAGTACTGGGGGAAGTTTTGGATACCACAGTATGAGAAAGGCAGACACTGATCTATGTGGGGACAGGACTGAGGGAATGGCCTGAATTTGTAACAGGGGATGTTTAGGTTGGATATCAGGAAAAGGTTCTTCACCCACAGGGTGGCTGGGCACTGGAACAGGCCCCCCAGAGAAGTGGTCACAGCAGCAGCCTGACAAGAGTTCAGGAAGCATTTGGACAATGCTCTCAGGCACAGCTGTGACTCCTGGGGTGATCTGTGCAGGGCCAGGAGCTGGAATAGATGATCCTTGTGGGTCCCTTCCAACTCAGCATTTTCTGTTATTCTGTGATTCCAGGAGACATCCACCAGCTCTCTAGGCAGCCTGTTCCATCACTAGATAGCCAAGCCAATATGGTAGAGCCTACATAAACTAAGAACTCACTCAGCTTATACAGGCAAGATTCTTTGGGTGAAAACGTGTAAACAAAGCAAACTGTCAAACTGTGTTGTAAAAATTAGTACAACATTTGAACAACAAGTTCACGGTCCTAGAAAGAAGAAATTGGAGAAGGTAATCATTGAAGGATAATAAGAATAAAATACTAATGGATTTTTTTTTCCTCCAGTTAGCTCAGTTTCTGGAGGACAAATCTTCAGCAGAGAACATTTTGTAGTGCCATAAATTATATTTGTTAACACAAGCCAAGAGCTTACTCACCTGCTTAATATTTTCTTGTTCACTGCTCCAACCACTTTCCCTTTGGCAGTTATGAGAGTCTGCTAAAGGAGATACAGCATTAGCAGTTGAGTTCCAGCCATCCAAGGCTCACAACAGACAAGTAGATTTGCTGGACATATGAGATAAGTCAATTCTGACTGTATGGGGTGAATGATAGGTGGGTATATTAATGACCTTGTTTGCTAATTTGCTGAGAATTAAGGTAATGCATATAAAGAGAAATATTTCATGGTGTTCAAGAATATTAATATTAAGCTTTGTTTTAATTTCCTGCTGGGTGAGAACATTTAAGGAAACAGCACACAAGACCCAGCACTGTTTAATTCCATCTTTTTTTTAATACATGAGATCTATGCTGTTGACACTGTTTCTTCAGAGAAAGTCATTGAGAAGGGACTTACCAGCTTTTCCAGCATCCATTTGAAATTATACACAGATGTTTTCTGTTAGCAAACGCAGAAAGAGATAGCAGAGAGAAAAAGAGTAAGAAAAGTCTAAGAGCAATCTAAAGGAGCTGTATCATGATATTAGCCAGCTCAGATGTGACATCAGCCTTTACCAGAGTTCTGGGAAGAAGCAAGCAGGAAGGGAATGTGGAGGATAAAGACTGTGTTTTAAAGTATCCTAAAGAAACTAAATTTTCCTGCAGTCGATCCATGAGGCTTAAATAACCTCCAGTCTCTCTTTTCGCAAAACAACTAGGTTTTATGTGACCAGAATATATTGGTACCACTTACATGTTTATTGTAGTATAATAGCTTGGTTCTGACCCAAAAGGAACATGCCTTTTCCTTAGCCACCTATAATTATAACCTTAGTCAAAGTAATTCTAGAAGAAAGGAAATAGACTTTTTGTGTACCCAGTTGTCCCCTCTTTAAGTGAAGTCAGTTTAAACGATACACAGTTAATTGTATTGTTTTTGTTTCGTCAAAAATTTCATTTTAAAATTGTGTAATGCCTACATATATATTTTGAAAGCTATTGCTGGCATTATGTTAATAGTAATCAATATTTTACTAACCTAGCATGAGCATTAATTTATTACCTTAAGACAGACTTCGTTTATGGTTTTTTCTTGTGTGTGCAAGGGAAGATTTATAATATTCTCTGTAGCTTAATCTTCTGTTCTTCAAGCAGTTGAGATTGCAATAGATATACAATGCACCTCTATTATTATCATACAGGAATGTGAACTGTAAACCACTAAATTTTATGAATCCTCTTTTCTACTTCTGAATTTAGCACAGATGCTACAACCTTCTGCAGCATAAATACAGCACAGATACTAGTAACATAAAGCTGCAAACTCTGACTTCTGTCACTTAAACTGATAACAGTTTCAGGTAGGAAATATAAATTAAAACTTCTACTGTGTCTGTTCAAAGCAACATATATGTACCCATGACAGAATTTACATGGATGTAGGTCTCAGGCGGAATAATAGGTTCAGCCTTTTCATTATTTCAGTGGAAAGGAAATCAAAGGGTTTAAAAATACATGGAAAACAAGTTTTCTGCTTAATAACATTCCAAGTTTTTTGATACTAGACTTTTAAATTAAAATATAAAATATATGGCTTTTTTGTCATGTTTCTTTTGGTAAAAAAATAAAAGCCATCTGAGTTGAATAGATGACTTCTTTCTCCAGCTCTGCTCAGAGGATGTCCTTGCACTGTTTTCTTGCATGCTGTTAGAGCTCAGAGGAATGGTGCCAGAAGACCTGTGCATGAAGCATGTGTTTGTCCCATGAATGCATTTTTCTTCCTCTTTACTGATGTCTGACACTGCACTCTGACCACCCTGAAAATACATATTTGAGTAGTTGACCTCTTGATGTAGTGCTTTGTCAGCATGTCCATAACCAAAGTGTTGCTACAGTTGGCTGACTGATCTTTTCATATATTTATGTAGTTGTCATAGGGCTGGAATGATCTGGTACACTGGATGAATACAAAAAGTTGACATTACAACATTCCATGTGTTTTTGCTTTGCAAGGTTGATGGGTGAGTAATTATGATGGCAATCCTAGTGGCAAATTATCATGCACAAACCTGCATTTTATATTCTTGAAACTAGAGCCATATGACCTTTTTTTTTTTGTGTTTCTAACCAGATGAGGATATACTAAAATCTGAGAAAGCGGGTACTGCCTAAAGTAAACCCTTCCTTCTGAGTGTACCTAAACCAAGAACATAAAGAGTGGTTCTTAAGTTAGAAGAAATTGTAAACACAAACCATCAGGCCCTGCTAAAAGCTAGCCAGAATACCTCAGGGAAAATTTTTGAACAATGTATGTCATAGAGACTTTTGTTTTCCTTTTGCTAAGGCCCTGTTAAAAGCTAACCAGAATATCTCATGAAAATTTTTGAACAATTTATGTCATAGAGACTTTTGTTTTCCTTCTGCTATGCAGTGCAAGTAGCTAGACTTTGATAAGTATTAAAAATATAATATTCTCTAGAACTTTGACTTTTCTTGAAGTAATGCTTTTATTTGTAGTTATTTGAACAGGGAAAATGCTGTCTTGCAAAGCTATGCCAGTGAATGCTAGAAAATCCAAAGCAAGATTAAAATTTATTGCCAGCACAGCATTAATCATCATTTCTCTGAATTTAGTTACAGTTACCAGAAATATGAGCAGAAGCTTCCCAGAGAATAGAATTCCAAATTAATAATTAATTTATCTTCTTCATCATATATAGACATATGTTTCTTTAGGAGTAATTGTCTACTTATTTTTCTCTACTTACATATCTCACTCGATGGATCATAATATGCACAAAGAATTTGTGCATATTAGATTGTATTCTTTGAAAATTAACATTTTAAAAGAATACAGTCTAATTAATTCTGTCATATTTTTTCTTCCAACTTTTTTTTCCCCTAACATTTCTGTCAGAGAAGCAACTATGGTGAGATAACAATATTATCCTATTTTACGAGAAAAGAAACAGGGACCAAGGGACTTTCTTAAGCCAACAATGAGTCAGTGGGAAAGGCAAAATCCAAACCTACTTTCAAGAAAATTTCTGACCATGCTTACAGTTCCATAACAAGCAGCTTGGCATTTTGATTGCACTTGTGAGAATGTATGCAGATTAGACTCCAATTAGGCAGGTTAAAAATGAGAAACATGGAAGCTGACTGTAGTGAGAGTTTCTCTGCATTGTGGCAAGGGATGGGATCCTTCCCTGAGGACTGTCTGTTACTCCTCCTTGCTAGAAAATGCTACTGCAGAGGAACAGCTAATGAGATTACTTGTGACCCACCATCGACTCTGGTTGGAAACTGGCCTGTTCCGTGAAATGTCTTAAAATGACACAATGCCTTCTGCAGTGAATATCTAACCATGCACTCCATGGCCAGCTGCCAGAAGTCATGATGACAGAACTGGGTTCATTTGCAATCATCAATCCAACATATCCTGTCTTTATCTACCTACCTTTATGCTCTCATTTTCTGCACAATTTGCAAGTTCCAGAGCACTTGGGACAGACTATGCAAATTAATTCCTTTCCTGATTAATTCCTCTGCACCCTCAGCCCTGCATACCAAATGAGCATGCCCACAGAAGTGCCAGGCAGAGTGAGCTAAACCAAGATACTATGGCTGAACTTTCCCTTAGGTTCAGATGTTCATGTTAGGTTGTAATTTTGTTGAGGTGTGTGCAATTTTGCTATAAGCAAAAGCAAGACAAGGAAACAGACATCCAAAATATGAATGTACCAACTAGATTAAGAGGCAGTGGCAGATGTTTGAGAGGAGATGTGATGATTTCTCTGGAACAATGGAAATGCTCCCCTTTAATGGAAATACTGGTGACCTAATGCTAGAGGCTACTGCCAGCTCCCTAGCATGACAATGTACTGCATGTATAACAAGGAAGACAGGAAACTGTGGAAGCATTTAACTTGGAAATAAGGAGTAAAATGCAGATAGACAATATGCCATTAATCATGTATGGAATCTGCCAACCACTCAACATCTCTACTCTGGTGAACAAATTACTACCTGCTTTTAACAACTCCAAATGATTATGAAGTTGATCTGACATTGAAGGCCGAGTTGGAACTCCTTCCTTGGTTTTGATTTTCAGCCTAAGTTATTAGATCTGAGAGAAGGTGGATGCCTCTAACTGAAAGCTAATGAGATCTACAGGGGATCAGCATCTCACAGAATTACATCCTCACATTTGACCTTCAGAGGCTTATTCTTAATATCCCTGATGAAAGAGGACTGATGTCTGAGTAGGTCTGATGATTGGTGTTTTAAGTACCTATGCAGAATAGAAAATCAAGCAATGATTCTTTTTCTTGTTGAGTCATGCATAGCTAAGGGACCCAAAAATAGCTATTAGGTTGTTTCCTGCCACAACAGCCTCTTCTAACACAGCTGCAGAGTATTCATGGGAAGTACTTGATAAAATCACCATGATATCATTAGCAGCAACTGTGTTTCTGTCTTGAAATGCTTATCAGAGGAGTAAAAGCTAGAAAAATTAAATTATATTAGAGCTAGATGTGAATATATTTGTTTCCTCATCCATTTTTATATTTCTGGCTGAAAAATATACAAGCTGGCTATATTTCAACTGTTTTTTCTTTTCACCTTTTTTTTTTTTTTTTTTACTTAAGTCTATAGCAGAAACCTTCAAAATAAAATCTAGTGAATTGTAGAATTCATAAAGTGTAGCTATTTCTGTAATTTTCATTAATTGCTGGGAGCTTTATGCTAACATCATACTGAGAAAAGACAGACAAATCAGATGCAAAATACATGAACACAGCACCCACACATCTCACTGACTGTGTGTATATCTGAGAAAACTGGTCAGATTCTTTCTTTAACCAACAAAACTCTCAGAAATAGTAGAAAAAAATCAGGCTGCTTGGTTGAAAGCCTAAACCCCATTGTTTATGGCTGCTACTTCCCTTGACCATCCTGCAAAACCTTAAACATATTAATTCATTACACAGCATTTGCTACTATGCTGTTTTAACAACCCTTTTGGCAGTGCAGAAATTATTTGACAGGGAAAACTGTTTAAAAATTCCTACAAGAGCAGTAGTCCCAGAACCCCTCTCTCTAGGTCATCTGATTGATCTAAGCTGTTGTCAGCACTGAGCCATCAATGCCATCCTGTGACAATTCAGATTGGTGATGTGGCATATCACAGACTTGACAATGCTATTTTATTGGCCATGTTTAAGAATTTCTCTGCTTTGTAGAAATAGATTTTTTCTGCTGTCAGAACTTCCTCTTGTCTAGGCCAGATATTGTGAATAATGGTATAGAAATGCATGCACAATACAAGAACCGTTCTTCTGACATACAAAAAGTTTATGTTGATGACATTTCACCATTAATAGAAGCCCTGTTGTGAAATCATTACATAAGCAATACATTTGGCATTTATTTAAAAGTAATTTAAATGCATTTTTTAATTTGATTATGTGTATGCTGCTAGTAAATATCTCTATGGGTATATGAACAATTCCAAGCATGGACTTTAGTTCCATAATTTCTATAATCTTCAATCACAATCTGCCCATCATGATGAATATACATCACTTTGAATTCCTCTTGAATGGTTTGGAGACTCGAAGTGTTAAGTCCCTTTTTCGTGAAACAGCTGAACAGATATTTTTAAGACTTTTAGAGTTGGTACTAAAATCTGTGCCAGAAGACATGTTACTGCCACTTTCAGGTCCAGGTGGCATTTTCTCCCTTGCCTGGACACTGGACATGCAGATGGTAGCTGAGGGCTCATATTAGGTGATGGTGAGTCAAGAGTTAGATGTTTCTGTTCTTCAGCCCTGGGACATGCAGCCGTGGGAGATGCCTTCAAAGCGAAGAGTGTGAAATTCCTGTTTCATCTCCACAGACCTGAGTGACCTTACTGCAGACAAGACCATGCTGCTGTGCAATAGAAGGTGAAAATCACAAGTTCTCCTTTTTCTACACAGCATTGAGACCATTCCATGTAGACTATGAGGATGCATGAAATGTGATGGTCTATGTGGTGCTGTGACCCAGTAGCCATGGCAACAACAGTGCAAAGACAAATTAACCTAATGCTCTTTTCCACCAACAGCAAAACTGTGATGATTTATGCTAGTCCTTTATCCACAACAGGAAAACATGCATTTCAGTTCTATGTTACAGTTCTAGTGGCTGCAAAGTTTAATAGTGAATAGACCAACAGTATCTTCTGTTCTGAGAATCAGAAGAAGGGAAAAAAAATAATAAAAATCACTGAGAGGACTGTTTGCTTGTCTTTCATTGTAATGCAGGCCTGTCAAGCCTCCTGTGACAAGCATCAGACTTGTTCTTTTAGCAGCAGCTTTCTCATTCCCTACTGCGGCATCTCCAGTTCAAGCATCAGCAGTGCGCTGTCATGCGGCCTGACGTGCGAGTCTGGTCTGTTGGGATTTTAAGGATTTGCAGAATCTGCCAAGGTCACAAAGCCAAGTACCTATACAACAGTGAAGAATCTTCATCTGTTGCAAAAACCATATGGTTTATCCCACGACAAGATTCTATGTACTTTATGTGTCTTCTAGCCTGACAAGGGCTCCCCACAGATTTTTTTAACGGCTGTGTATTGGAGATCTGTGTTTGAGACAGATCTTGTCTCAGTACCAAATCCACAGTGAATTTCTAGCTTAATTTCAGAACTGCGTTTTGTTAATTTATGCTTGCCTTCTTGATGAAATAATGTTTAAAACTGGAAAGAAACATTCCTGAGATCTCTAATCACCATTTTCTTGCTCTCTAAATTTCCTGTTTACCTAGTCAAAAAGATTTCATACTTTTTTTTTAAGAAATATCTAAAGAAGACATATCTCAATGTTAACATTTTACAATCATAAGCCAGATTTGAAAACATGACAGACTGGCTGAGGGTGAACAACCTTTATTGCTTTGTGAAATACTTGTGACTCCCTTTTTTTCTGTTCTCTGCATGCAAAGTCCAATCCCAGGATAAGTCAAATGGCATGCTGGAATAAAAGAAATACTGTTTTCTAAAAGGTCAGGGGGAAAAAAAGAAAGCTATTTGACCTTGTGGAAGAGAACATGACAGAAAACATTGTCGAGTGGTACTGATCTTTCATAATGGCTAGAATTATGTACCTAGTAAGACTCTTTATTTTCTTAAATGAAAAATTGAAAGAATTTCTATGTTGATGTAAGAATTACAAGAAAGGAACTATGATCCTAGAGTTAACTGTCTTTGCCTTATTATTTTTCATATTACCTCAGATTTCTTCTACTTCTGAATCTTACTTACTTGCTAATATTACAGCATGGCCTACACTTTGAAAGTTTTGAAAGCACAGAGAATATTTGCTCCCAGTGTGTGCACTGAACAAGTAGACCTCTAGTGCAAAACTGAGAAACAGCTTTCTTAATGTCTCCAACATTTCAGAGTTCACTCACGCATTCAAAACAATTCACTTGGTTAGAAACCATCTGCCTCCTGGTGCCTTTATTATCACAAGTTTTCCTACATTTCATATTGCAGCTCTGAAAGTTATTGCTTATCTTCTATGTGCTGTAGAATAGTGTTTTGGGCAAAACCCAAACTGTGTTACAAAGATTAAAACGTGTCCTAAAAATCACACTGTTCTACATCTACATAAGTCAGATGGACTGTATGAACTATCTTTACATGCATGCAGCACATTCATTCTGGGCTAGCTTTTCTGATGACTTATGTTATCTGAATGACTTTTTGAAATAACCTAAGGAAAACTAATACTTCTTTTACTTTCTTTACCTTCAACTAGCAAATAATAACCAACTTGTTCTGTGAATCCCATTTGGTATGGGGAAAAAGAAATCATTCCTGTGAGTGTAGGAAACACAAATGCAGAGGAGGTAGTTTAATCAATACACCCGAAAATCTGAATTGATATTCATGACTACTCCTCTGGTGTTTCTCTAAACCTGGTTAAAAGAACAAGGTATTTTACTAAACCCCAACCCCTGTATGTCAATACTTGGTGAAAATACCTAGTTCATAGAAATTATATTTAAAAGGGAGCTTCAAGTACACTGTGCTTCAAAAATGTTAATATATTGTGACCCAGTGATTACTAATCAACAGAAACTGTTGACCCATGAACACAGTGCACTGTGGACAGGAGCATTCAGGAGTATCATCCCCGGACTACCATGCTTGAGGTACAAATGCTTGTTTGTGTTTAGTACTATGCTATTTAATTCTGGTCCATTTCTCTCTGATACTGTCTTCAAAAGACTCTGACAAAGACAGAAGGAAAAAGGCAACGAGGTTGTCAAAAGGTTTCTGCCAGACAACAAAGAGACAAAAATGGAGTAATAAAAATTTACCCCAGTATCATCTCTTCAACCAACACACAACGCAAAATGACAAGGCCAGGCTAGATGGAGCTCTGAGCAACCTGGTCTAGTGGGTGGTGTCCCTGCTCAATGCAGGGGAGTTAGAACCCCATGGTCCCTTCCAACACACGCCACTGTATGAGTCTACAAAATCTGTTATTTGTGCATTTTTATGCATTTCAAAATTAAAGAAAGAAAAAAAGAGTATTGTTTATGCATATATCTGTTTACTTTAACATTTGCACTAGAAGAAAATAAGCCCCATGCTTTACAAAAGGACATATGTTAGTGGAGAAGTAACACAGTTTTATGTTCTATCAATAGGTGCTTGTATGGAGTTTTTAGTTGAAAGACTTCAAGACTTCAATGCTAAGATAAACGCAAATAAATTTGAAAGCTCTGGAGGATCTTTCTGTTGGGATAAATTTGGGAACCTGCATCATTGAAGTCTTAAATTTGTAATGTATCTACTGTAAATCTACTTCAAAAGTAAAGAAAAGATTTATGGAAAACTATAATTTAATATATATTCAGGATTATGTGCTATATATATATAATACTTTGTAAACCCAAAAGCCCATGAAACAAAGCTTTCATAGGAGAAAAAAGCTCTCTGATTTTTCCCTAAGTGCAATTGATAATACATATAATGTGCCCTGTTTTCAGAGGGAAATGGGTTGTTACTCATGATTTTTGGTAGGTACTCACCTAAAATCAATAGTAAGACTAAACTGCATCCATTAAGAAAACCCAAAAGTGACTCTTAGCATCCATGCAAGTGGATCTAAAATGCTGAGCAAATTCAAAATATCTACAATGGCAGAAAGAGCAGCATTCTGTGTTTCATTCATGAAAGAAGGGTGAGCTCAAAAAATTCACGTCTTTGAAAAATTCTTACTTCCTGTCTTTGCATTATCGTGGAGTAGGCATAAACAACTGCAAATGAAATTAAAAATTTGTAAAGCTAGAATGAAATTCCTTCTGGCATACACTTTAATCCATATTCATGTCTCTATGACACAAGTTGTTGGTGTCACAGCTCCTCTGGGTGCTTCACTTCATGCAATGTATACCACATATGTAAAATGAATAACCTGCAGGGCAAATTGTTGTTTCCATGCTGGCTCAGCAATCACTGACACCTTCTCCGGCCCCTTCCTCTGCCTGGGATGTGTCCAGCTCTCAAACTTTGGGCAGACATCCCCAGAGTCACCCACGCACGGCTCATCTCCACCCTTTTGCTAGAGTAGAACTTGCCAAATCTTAAGATCTCCAACATCCTCAATACATTTTTTCTACCCTCTATGGACCTGTCCATTTGGGCCCAAGCTAAACATGGACTCTGCATTAGAGAATGGGGTTATGCAAAAAGTGCTGAGACAGATATTTAAAACTTGGATGACTGAGCACCACCTCATAGCGACAGCAGTACGGACACCAAAAGGGCTGCCGCCGTCCAGCAGCGAGGCCCCCATGTCCGCACGGCGCTACGGCCACGGCCCAGCAGCACAACACGGAGCTGCCCGACCCTGTTTGTCAGGGATCGGACAAAAGCCAAGCTAGGGAAGAGAAAGCAGGACAGTGGGATGCGATGAGGAGACAGCCCAGGGACTGCCACTGCGCCCAGTAAGGACACTGACCAGCAGTCCTCAAGCTGAAGGGCGCTCGGCCGCCCAGCCCCAGCGATGGCTGTGGGCCGCGGGGCGCGGCCGTGAGAACGGGACCAGCCCGAATACGGGAGCGGGATAGCGGGGTGGGAGCGGGACGACGGGGTGGGAGCGGGATAATGGGGCGGGAGCGGGATAACGGGGCGGGAGCGGGATAACGCGGCGGGAGCGGGATAACGCGGCGGGAGCGGGATAACGCGGCGGGAGCGGGATAGCGGGGTGGCAGCGGCCCCGCGGCGCGGAGCCTGCCGGCGCGCCCTCCCCCTGCCCGCAGAGGGCGCTGTGCAGCGCCGCGCCCGGGCCCGGGTGAGGCGGCTCCCGCAGCCCCCCGAGCGCCGCCCGCGCTCCCCCGGCCGGCGCAGCTCCTCCTGGCTGCGGGCGGTCGGGTCGGGAGGGCAGCGCATCCGCGGAGCCGGCGGTGCCTACCCCGCCCGCTCCGTCTCCGCTTTCCGCCTCAGCACGGGCACAGCCCGTCGCTCCCCCGCCTCACCACGGCGCCCCCTCTCCCCGGCCCCGCCGCCTTCTGCGGCCCCGATGGGATCGCGAAGCTCCGCGCTCGCCGCGCTGCCTCTCCGACCCCGCCCGCTCGCGGCCTGGCGCCGAGCACCCCGGGAGCTGTAGTCCTTTCTCCCAGGGCCGAGGGCGGGGGACCCGGGCAGCAGGACTACGACTCCCGAGAGAGCACGGGAGCGAGGGCGGGGCGGCCTGAGGGCGGAGCGGGGACAGCTCCGGTGCTGATCTCTACGCGGGTTTGCCGGCAGAGCCCGGACGGGCGGCGGCGGCTGTCGGCGTGCGGGAGCGAGCGGCAGCGGGCGGGCGGGCAGCGGGGCCGCGCCCGGAGATGAGGCACGAAGCGCCCATGCAGGTCGGTCCTCGGGCCGGAGCCGAGCGAGGGGTGCGGCGGGCGCGGTGCAGCTGAGAGCCGGGACGGGGCAGGAGCCCCTCCGCCCGGGCCGCCGGGCCGGCTCTGCTGCTGCGGCAGAGGGTGAGGACACCCCTCGCGTGTAGGGGGCCCGGGGCGTGTGCGAGGGGTCCCGTCCCCGGGAGGGAGGGCCCGTCGCGGGGCAGCCGGGCCGCGGGAGGGTTTGGAGTGGCACTTGGGTACATCGAAGGGTGTTTTTCCGATACTGCCCCTGGAGGGACGGCCGCAGCTCCCCTGGGAGTGAGTGAGTGGCCGTAGGGATGATGAGCTGTACCGAGGTCCTGCCGAGGTGCGCAGGAAGTTGGCACGATGCCTCCACCTGTGTGGTCAGGGAGCAGTTCGTTGTCTGTCCACCGACACCCGGGAGAGGTGGCTCGTGGCTAGAGCTGGGGGTAGCAAAGAGGGGCCCTTTTCTGCAGTTTCTCTGTAGGGAAAGAAACCCCTTAAGCGCTCGATCAGCAGATGCTAGACAGATACAAGTTGTGCTTTCCAGAGTTTTTAGCAATTTCTGGGTTGTTGTCTCAAAACACTTTTTGCTGGTGTACTGTATTCAATTATTAATTGTGGCCTGTTTTGTAATCCCACACAGGAGCTCTGGAGCCTCCAGACTAGACATTTGAATAAATGACTCTTTTTCAGTAGAAAAGTGGATTGGTAACAATCATTTTATGATCAAGTGCAAAGAGCACTTTTGCAGTCTTCTGTGATTTAAGTTATGAACTGCAGCCCTGTTAACGAATGTTTTTCAAGCTGGATATCTACTCTGGCCATAATAAATTTTCAGGCTAAGATTTGCAAACTTTTGCCTGCTACATGGATGTGTCAGAAATGTTTATGTGGCATTTTCCACTTATTCACATGTTTATTGATCTACTGAAGACACATTTAGTATATATTGGTTTTGGAGAACATTCCATTAAAGGAAATTTTACTAGTAAAGGATGACTACTGTAGGTTGGTCTCTACTGTATTTGACATATTTGACAGGTTGTTGAATTCATCAAAGTTCGTAAATAGTTGTGGAAACAAAATAGTAATGCAACATTAAAACAGGATCTAAAGAAAGGAGAGTTCAGATATTAAAAAAAAAAAAAAAAGAAAATTTTACATGACAATCACAGAATAGCTTCTTGGTTTTTATCCAGATTGTCAGAACAAGCGGAATTATTGTTGAACATAATTTAGTAAAAGTCAGCAGAAATGCAGCCTCAGACTAAAGAGCGACAGCAGAAAGCTATAAAACCCCCAATAAATTCCGTTTTTTCAAGTCTGCTGACATGGTCAAACCGTGTCTATTTTTAAGCATATCGCATTCAAAATTATAATAATACGCATCAGGATTTTTTCCAAAATATGAAAATGCAGTCTGGCACACAGAGTTTGACTTTCAGTTGTAGTTTCTGCAGATTTTTGTTTTCCTCTTCTACTTATATTATTCCCAGCATACCCATATATTATTCCTATTACTGATTCCAGTAAAACAAATTTTCTGTTGTGGATTCTTCTTCTACAGAACCCTTTGTTTTCCAATATTAGGCTTATACGGTTGAATCTTGTTCAAACAGGGTTTAGACTGGCTGAACTAATTGCTATATATATATATATTTTTTTTAGCTGTGTGATTTTCTAATATGTGAAACGAATGTAGTTGCTTCTTTGCACACAAGAATTTGTAACAGTATTACAGAGCTACCATCTCTGAATTATAGAGCAAGAGAAAGAGTGATCAAGCATATGTCTTTTGATCACATCAAAAACAACTCAGAGGAGAGTGTAAGCATTTTCTTTTTTTTGCATTCCCATCAAGCAAAAATTTTAAAGAAAACTAAAATGATAAAATAGTTTAGCAGAATGAAAAAAAAAGGCCTGAGCACTGTTTCCATGTTTCTATATTCGTGAGTTCTTTGTTTCAATCTCAAGCTCATGTCATTTCTCTGAAGACAGGAAGGACCAACAATTACCAGAAAAATAGTCCTTCTAGGAAAGATTTGCCTAGTGTAAAAGTTTTCTGCTGTCATCTGCTGCATGTAACTGAATCTGGATCACAGTTTATGACTATTTTTCTTTTTTTTTAGCCATGTTTCTGATGAATGGATGTAAGTCTTAGGAGTGCTTATGGCTGTGGAGGGGTTTTTAGTTCAAAAAGCAATGAACATTCTTTTCTGTGAAACATCAAATTCTGTATGGTTTCTGCATATTTTTAAGAATTGGTCTGACTTAATTCTATGGTACCTATGTATCTTTCTCAGCAGTGTCTCTAAAGCTTTCATGAGACTTTCAAAAGTGCGGCTTCGGTAGGAAATTCTCAGGGATTCATGCACCAATTCACTCGCTCCTTGTTTCACTCCTTGTCTGATTGTAGCACGGAGAATTTCCACATACCTGCACTTTGCCGAAATACAGAAGGAACTGTAGTTTGGATAGCCTGGTTTTAGTGTTTATTTGAGCATATGGACATTAATGGTGGCACATAGTGGAAAATGCTAAATCTCTAGAGACACTCTCTTCAACTTGCCAGGACATCAGATAATTTCAAAGGTGGCTGAAGGGAGAAAAAATTAGGAAGTGGGAGATAATTTGTAAATTATCTTCTTTTCCAAGGAAAGAAATGAAAACAATTTTCCTTAGTTTTTCATGACGTGTTGTTACTGGCAATGGGTATGTCTAGATAAGGTATAGGTATTTATATTTATAGCAGACACATCCAAACACAACGAAGAAGAGCAATAGCAAGCCAAAATGCTGCTTACAGATATTTAAGGAGTTATTATAAAATTATGATGAAAAAAGACCAACCAAAGCTATTAGATACAGGAGTTTGCATGAAAATCAGCTCCTATCACTTAGCAAAATTATTAAATATGTCGGTGTTAGTTCATAGTAGAAGCACTAGAGTGCAAGAGCCTGCCAAACCACTAAGTCCACAGAGAAACTTATATACCTCTTTTAGTTAACTGATCTAGCTGCATCTGGAGTCTGTAGTCATCCTTCTGACACTCCCTTGTTTTGGAAGTGTACTGTGGAAGCTTGCTCCCTTTCTGGTTAGATACTTACTAACCTCCAGCTCAGAGGCACTCAGGGCTAGTTTATACTATTGATAACATCCAGTGTCTGCTCCAGTACACATCAGTTTAAATAGTTCTCATTACATCATGACCAGATGACTATCCAGAGAAAAAAGCTCATATTTTGTTTACTGTTTTTTTGTTTGGTTTGGTTTCGTTTTTATTTCTACCATAAGATAAGCTCCTCTTTCTTCTAATCTTCCTGTTAACCTTTCTGTGTATTTTCACATTTGAACTTGGCTTTCATAAGCACTTGATGGGAATTGTCACTAATGCTGTCTCACCAGTGCCCTAGACAGTGGCATTAGTGTTCCACTTTGTCTCTTAGCCTGATGAAGCTTCTCTGGCAAACAAAAAGGTACACGGTCTTTCCTAGTCTCATGACCCTGAGTGCTGTACTAAGTAGAGTAAATGGCAGAAGGCTTTAGCCATCTCATTTTCATTCTTTCATATTCTCTGGTAAATCTAAATTTATTTCTTCTAAAGTTGAAACAGCTTTTTTTTCTTCTTCTCTTTTTTCTTTTTCTTTTTTCTTTTTTTCCCCTTTTTTTTTTCTTTCTTCTTTCTTTTTTTTTTTTCTTTTTTCTTTTTTCTTTTTTCTTTTTTCTTTTTTCTTTTTTTCTTTTTTCTTTTTTTTTTATTTTTTCTTTTCATAGCTGCACTACTTTGGTGGCCTCCTCACATCCTGTGTTATACTAGCCTACTTAGGACTGTATCTCTGGTTTGGCCACAATTTGAAGAAAGGTTTTTTTACATGCTCCCTATAGTGGGAATTAGAAATATGCTTCTTAACCTTTTCATAGACAAAGTAAATTTAGGTTAAAGAAAGAGAAATTAGGGATAATTTGCTAGCTCACGACAAGAATTCAGGTGTTAGAGCCTCGCCAAAACTGTTTTTACTCACTTTACATTCTCCTGTCCTGGGCAGCTCCTGGCAGTGTGGCCATACTCATGCTAGTTTTGCTGATATGAAGCAAGTAGAGCTCTGAAGCGTTTTAGAACGAACATCTCAGTATCTTCTTGGTGTTCATACTTTGCCTTTCAGTATACTGCTAAAAAAACCCCTTTGTATCTCTAACTACATTTTTTTTTACTTGGGCTGTGATACATTTACACATATACTTGATTCTGACCTCGTAATACCTTGAAGCAGATAAGCTTTTCCTAAAGCTGCCAAGTACATTAGTTTACAAGCTGTGCTCTGCAGATGGCTGGCAATCAGTAAATTCCAAATAAGTGGCCGGTGCATTGTCTACTGAACCCTGTTAAGTCTTATTAATTGTTTAAAAATAAATGATAAAGATTTATGAGCATTGAATGTGGTCTACATTTGTGGATATCAATATATTTGTTAAAATCATACCAAAAATGCAAGAGAGTAAGCAGCTTGCCCAAGATGTAGAAAAGAAGAAAACAAAAGTCATAGGACCCTCTGAAAGAGTTAAGATTAAAAACCAGTCCCTAGATTAATCTGATATTTCACCTCACAAGTAATTAATTTCTTCATGACTGGCTTATTTGTCACAGTGTTCTTATACATAAGGATTTTGGTAACATTTTAACTCCTCCGATGATGTAAGTTGATCTACACACGAAAGACAACTATACATACAGTCCATACAGTTTGGTAAGTTATGGTCATTGAATTTTTCTGTTGTATTCCATTGTTTCAATATCCATTGATCATGTTTGACTAATTATATTTTACAAAAGACAGAAAGACCACCTCGCAAAAGGCTGTGTATGCAGAAAACTCTGTTTTTAATAAAACATCAACTGACGTCAGCAGCTGTATAGATAGAAATAGGAGCATATATATTTCTACCTTTATACAGGAAAGAACCATTTTTCTTTCCACTTCAACTATGTATGTACAAACACTGGTCAGTCAGTGCTGTCTCACTCTAATCTGACTGAAGTGATCTATTAAAAAGGACCTCTGTTACTCCACTTTCAGAGGCAGGCTGTAACAACACTAGGCAGAAAGAGAGTGTTGTACTTTGAAACAACTTGAAGTTCACTAATCAGTCTCTGTCCTCACTGTACATAAAAGCAAGATATTTTCTCTGGATATACTGTGGATCTTTTTCCTTTAAGACATGATTGTTACTAGAGATTTTAAAAGAAAATAACATAGTTGCTAAAGGTGTGAAGGAATGAATCTCAGTGTTTTCAATGTCAGGTTTTCTTGCCTTTTGCACCATGTTTTCTAGGGGCAAACCATCCTACACTAAGCATGCATAGTGGAGTGCATATATATATGCAAACTAAAGCTATGTGCTGGCCAGGGAGGTCACAGCATCCTGTGCTGTTGAAGTAAGAAAGCTGTTCTAATTGATTCTGCCAAAGAATGAGGCCTGCCAAGGCATAAAGAGCCACATAGCCAAATGTTTTGTTATGATCATGAAGATGGCAGGTAAACACAGTTTTTCTGACATTTGTTCTCAACTCTGCTCTATTTTCACCTCTTTTGGGATCAAGGAAAGAGCTAAACTGAAACTTGGAAAGCACCTGGGTATGAATATAAAACTCTGCTTAGTGAGTAAACTTGCCTATGCCTTTAAATAATCCATGTTTAAGGAGTTTAGAGATGTGCTATAAGCAGGGAAACATACAAAGCTATTCTTTGTTTGTCCTTGCACAATATTCAAACTGGCATAACTCCTCTTGGCTTTGATAAGGAGCAAGCATGTGAGATCTCCAGCCTATAGGTTTTCTGTTCATTGTCTTGAGCTTAGACTTCTCAGTTGACTCTCAAGTCTGTCCTAAGTCCTCTAGGAAATGTCTTGAGACTGCTTTTGGTGCTAATGAAAATAACCCTGTGCATTTTCTCTTCAATTTTACTAAATAACAGCAAAATTGTACCAAAGAGAAGACTCAGTGTGTTTTGTTGAAAGTGATGCTCATTAAATATATCCATTTAATCTCTGAAAAAAGAACTTTCTCAAATTAAAAGTATGCATTTTACTTTACTGGAAACAGAGTATCATAATATTAGAGAGGTTTATTTGGTTCTCATCCACATACGTAGTGTTTAATTATAGGCGAAAACACAGCATTCCTAGTGATTGCTTCCAGCATCATTTTCAAAGGTGGAACATAGCATAATCACAATCTTCTTCGTATTTTACAAATACTTCCAATAGTAGGGACAAGTACTGTCAGCAGTGAACTGTCATATAAATACCTTGGGAAGTGGATTACAGTGCATTCCACTTAATTTTTAAGTCAGCAGTTTGCATTTAAGAAAGAGATGCACACTACGGACTTACTCAAAAAGTTCAAGAGGACCAAGCGTCTATATTTCCCTTACAGTTGGCAGAAATACAGATATTCCTTTAGGGTATCATTTAGATTGTGAGCACAATGTGGATTGTGCTTGGAAGAATTTGTTTGCTTGCTACAGAAGGAGTGAGTTTGGGAAGTAATGGCAAAGTCTTAGCAACTGCATGGAGTTTGATGTTTCTTTACACTAGTGCAGGCTCATTTGGGTTTGGAAAGGAGAAAGAATCACCATCAAGTAGTCTAGGGAGACTGGCTCACTAGGATAAAGTTAGTCTCCAAACAGTTTCAATTATTACTTCACTAATCCTCTTGGAAAAATTAGTCCTTTCCTATGCCTTTCCTACGCCTTTTGCATCTTGTAATAAACAGACAAACTCCGGCCCCTCAAATAAAAATAGCTTCAATTCTATGTTCAATGTGCCTGTAATTCTGTCTATGATACTGCAAGTAATGACTGCATAAGTTTATGGCACAGTGAAGGCATTGGTGTTTTTGTGTTTTGTTTTGTTGGGTTTTGTTTTGTTTTGTTTTCAGAAATGCTAAGGAAACTGCTGCATGTATACGCATTACTGCAGAGTAATGCGTATAGCCACACAAATTTAGAGGAGCACTGAAATTTCTGTGGGCAAAATCTGTATTTAAAACTCTCCAACTATCCACAAGAAACACATTATTACTTGGGAAGGCCTTACAATGTACATGGTGTAGCAGGACTATTAGAATCCAGGTCTCCTGATTTCTCTTCTCACTGAATCATACTGTTTCTGAAGTGTTGGGCATTAAAGTACATGAGGATGAGTTGGAAGCTTCATAGGACTCAGGGGAGCAAATGGATGAAAGCTTAAACATCTTTTTGTAAATCTTAACCTGGTTGAAAAAGGTATGTGAAAGGCTTCCTAGGAGATAAAATCAGGATATTCTTCCTTCCTACAAGGGGTAACTACTGCTTTCAGCTGCAGCACAATAGAGGGGAGCCAGAAGGGCAGTGGAACAGGCTGCTGTAGCAACACACAGTGGTCACACATCTGGCACCCACAGCCACTGCAGTCTTTGGTCTGGTAGACCTCATTGACTTGTTGCTGCAAACTCTACACAACATCAGCATGCCCTGTGTTAAACTGCTTTATAGTGACTTGTGAGTAGACTCCTTTAATCAATATTTGATTTCCTTTTTTTTGTGTTCTAAGCAAAATATCTCCAAGTATACATATAGGAAGCTAATGGGAGTTTCTTTCTTTCTATAGAAATAATAAAGCTGAAAGATTAGTAATGTGTATGCTTGACAATACTCAGGTTTTTATTCTAAAGCTTCTTCGTTGCACACCTGTGGAAGATATTAAGGCAAATGTAAACATTCAGGTTGCAATCATGTAGGTACCTAATACTACATTTAATGAAGAAGGTAATTCTGAAATTAAATTCTGAAATCAAACACTCCCTACTCTTTATGAAATATAAATGTGACACTGAATTTTCTATTAAAAGCTTGCTACTGCTATCTTCTTTTTGTCCCCACTCCAATATGCCTCTTCAATAGCCCAAGGAAACTGTCATAAGGTTTTTGAAGCTATGAGACAGCAGAATTAGCTAAAGCAATTATAAAGTAACTAAGATTTCGCTGAGAGTGTGGGTTAGTGCACAGCTGCCACCCTGGTTCCAGTTGTCCTTTCTGATTACCTGAATGCATTCTGAGATGTCTAAACTAGAAAGCTTTTATGCGAGCTGCTTTTCTGTAAGCCTTTATGTTAGGTTATGGTGTCTGTCTTTCCATCTCAGCATGCAAAAGTGTTTTTCTTAGAATAATCATATTCAAAAAACTTCTACAGCCTCTCAGAATATTTGGTAATTTTTCTTAAAAACTCAGCTGAAACACTCCAAGTTCTTTATTTTTGCCATTTGTTTTTAAGCAACCTAAGTAGAACTTTGGTCAGGTTTTCACACTAAGCTCTGCAATTTTCATGAAAGCCTAAGGTGTACTTCTTATAAATGGAATCCATGATCTTTGAAGTCCCTAGAGCAAAACAGGTTGCTCTTTAACGGTACTCAGTAATCTGTGCTTTATTCAGGTGTTTTATATGGATTATAAACTGTATTTTAAGGACTCAAATTTCAAAATGTCATCCAGCAGGACCTTGACGTAGCTGGGAGATAGGCAACTGCAAACCTCAACAAGGCCAGGTGCAAAGTCCTACACCCGGGACATTGGAATCCCAGACACACCCACAGGCTGGGCAGAGAAGTGGTGGAGAGCAGCCCTGTGGGGAAGGAGTTGGGGGTGATGGCTGATGAGAAACTCACCAGGAGTGCACAGTGAGTGCTCACAGCCCAGAAAGCCAAGGAAATGCTGGGCTGCACCCAAAGCTGCACTGGCCAGCAGATTGAGAGAGGAGTTCTACCCCTCTGCTCTGCTCTGCTCTGCTGAGAGCCCACCTGGAGCACTGCATCCAGCTCTGGGGTCCCCAGCATGATGACAAGGAGTTGTTAGAGCAAGTCCAGAGGGCCAGGAGGTTGATAAGAAGTATGGAGCACCACCCCAGTGAGGACAGGCTGAGCAAGTTGGGGCTGTGCAGCCTGGAGAAGAGAAAGTTGTGTGGGGACCTCAGACACCTTCCAGTATCTGAGGGGGCCTACAGGGAAGCTGGAGAGGGATTCTCTGACAGGAACTGGAGTGACAGGGCAAGGAGGAATGGGTACACACTGAAAGAGGGGAAATTTAGATTAGATATTAGGAAAAAAATATTTACTGTGAGAGTGGTGAGACAGTGGCACAGGCTGCCCAGAGAAGCTATGGATGCTCCAGCCCTGCTGTGTTCAAAGCCAAGTTAGATAAGGCCTTGAGCAACCTGGTCTATTGGGAGGTGTCCCTGGCTGCAGGATTGGGACTAGTTGATCTTTAACATCACTTCCAAACCTTAGTATTCTATTACTCTAACTGCCACTTATGATGATGTTCTATTAAGATTGCAAATTCAAAAAAATACAGAATATATTAATACTGGGAAAAAAATCAAGGCTTTATTTCAGAGGCTTTGTTTTCACTATTTAATGGTATGAGAACTAAAAGCTGGTAAAGGAAAAATGCTTTGAGTAAGTTAATATGCATGGCAAAAGATAGAAACTTATTTACAGTAAAATAAATGGATCAAAAATTTTATTAGATGTAAAACCTTCTCAGCTTCTGTTAGGAAATATACCTACTATGTCAAAATGAAGCATTGATGTCCTATTTCTCTCTTATACAATTTAAGTGTCCTTGCATTTTTGCCATCATCACATTTTGTGAAAACAGTTATTTTTAGTGATATAGTCAAGAACTGGAGTTTTAGAATTACTATTATTTTTTTGTTTTGGTACCAGTCACCCGTCATTTTTACATCCTCTATTGCTACCAGGGCTACTACTAGATACAAGAATCACAAAAAATAATTACATCTCTGTGAATTTTTTGACGTATACACATTGAAGCATACACATGACAAATCTTTCAAGAAGATATTTTTGAGTTTCATTGATACCTGGTATGAAAAACTCCAATAAAATCTAAATGTTTCCATTTTTTTATGATAAAAGAGACAATAAGATATTTCTTTTTTATTTTGAATTACAGATGGCATCCGTTCAAGATTCCAGATATGGCCAGAAAGATACATCTGACCAGAACTTTGATTACATGTTCAAACTGCTCATTATCGGCAACAGCAGTGTTGGAAAAACCTCCTTTTTGTTCCGATATGCTGATGATTCCTTTACATCTGCATTTGTAAGCACGGTTGGGATCGATTTCAAAGTAAAAACAGTTTTCAAAAATGAAAAAAGAATTAAGCTACAGATTTGGGTAAGCTAAAAAATAATTCTGTGAATTAAGCAAACTGTAGTAGTTTCGATAGCATTTACACAACTTCAGATTTGCTTTGAGTGTCATAACCCTTATATATTTAAAGAGAGCACAGGAATGAAATAACGATCAATTATATCTTACATAGTTTTTCTGTCTTGAATATTAGAATGCAAACAGTATTTTTATGGTATTGAAGTACAGTTCTTTATAATTAATTTAATTCCTTTTGCAAATAATGCAGATTGACACATACTAATACCTGTGCAGTGAACTATAAATGTCTGTGCAATATGTATGCTATTGAAAGTGATACATGTTATTTCAAAGTACCTTGAAATACCAGTTTTAGGATCTGATGTCTTCCCTGAAAAATGATGAATTTATGTAGGACCTATAATCGTGGATGCATAACAGAAGGCATAATTTTTTGCTCTGTCATCCTCATCACCTGAAACATCTTCCATCTTCTGCTGCAGAAGGAAACTTGTGCAAAGAGATAGTGTTACCCAGGCATACAAACCCTCTCATTCCTTGCCTATACCTTAGAGACAGTAGAAAGATGCCCAGTGGAGAAAAATGTGATACCAGGGAGTAGGTTTCCTTTTCCACAAGTTCTCATCAAAATTAAATGATAGCCAAAACTTATTCCATAGAAACATAAAATATCCTCAGTTGGGAGAGACCTCACTCCTGGCCCTGCACAGGACCAACACAAGAATCACTCCATGTGCCTGACAGTCCTGTCAAAAACTTCTTGGATTCTGGCAGACTGGTACCTTGACCACCTCCCTGGCGAGCCTTTTCTAACACCCAACCACCCACTGGGTGAAAAACCTTTTCCTAATATTCAACCTAAAGCCCCTGTGACACAGCCTCGTGCCATTCCCTTGGGCCCTGTCACTGGTCATAGAAGAGATCAGTGCCCCTCCTCTTCCCCTCACTAGGAAGCTGTAACTGCAGTGAGGTCTCCTCTCACTCTCCTCCAGGCTGAACAGACCAAGTGACCTAAGCTGCTCCTCATCAGGCTTCCCCTCAAGGCCTCTCACCACCCTTGTGTCCTTTCTTTGGATGCTTTATAGTACCTTTGTGTCCTTTTTGTGTTATGGTGCCCAAAAACAACACACAGGACTTGAGATTAGGAGAGTAAAAGCAGATACTTATTGAAGGCCTTCCATGGGTACACCTTGGATAGACAGAAACCTCTGAGAGGCTACACCCAAGTTGGACAATGGTCATGAGTTTTTCAGACAGATAAAAGTTTGCTCCATTTACATATCAGGAGTTAATCCTCCAATTTCAGCTTCAAGTAATCAAATCATATAATCCCAGTTTGCTCCCTATCCCCAACTCACTTTTGTTTATACTTTTTGGGCCTGAGACAGTAAGGTGTCCTTGACTTTCAGGCGTAGGGGAATTGTCTTGTCTGACCAAAATGTGAAAAGAGTGGCTAACACCCTATGTAGAGTTTTAGAGTTATACACTGAAGCAGTACAGAATTTGAAAAATATGAAAGCTAAAATCCTAAGGCATCATTCCTCACAAAGCCACAATTCCTCTAGGCCAGAGGAATAGAGAGCAGAGCAGACCATGTTTCATTTGTGAGACATTTGTAAGAGCCTTAAAGCCCAGATTATCTTTTTTCATGAATACAAGTAATTTGGAATTTGTTTAATGTTGGGCAGCCATTAAGTTTCAGAAAATCTTGGTTCACATCTGTCCAGTTCATCTAACATGATTTAAACAGCAGATAAATTGAATATTTTCTTAATAGAGTACAATGGAGAATTTCCCAGGGTTCTCTACACTCTATTTCATTAGGCTTCAGCCCTTGGTATCTCATATTGTTGTTCTGTCCCCTTTAGGAACTAGAGTGTAGTCTTTTTGCCTCTCAACCTTTATAAGTTCTCACTATTGTCATTCGTATAACATGGTACATACTAGATAACTATATATCACACGAATATAATGTGATTTATATGTATATATATTTGTAAATTTCTATATATGACATTTCAATAATACGCTGGTTTCATTTTAGTAGTTTAATGCTGGAGGTCTCATTGACATTACCTAATTTTTTTATAATGGAACAATAAAATTGTATTCATATTACAGTTTTTACTGTAATAAATACAGTTCTTCTTTTAATCACCAAATAACCATTACAGTAGATTTGTCGTGTGATTAGTTTGACACTAGTATATTTTTTGCCTCTCCATGTCACAAATATGTGCTTAGCTCAAAGTTATCCAGTGATCTAGGTAGGTTCATATCTGTCACTGGCATGGATGGGATGTAGCAGCTGTATTCTTCCCATTCTAGCAAAATGTATTTTTATTGTTGTTCTTTGCATGGCATTAACATCAGAGTCCAAACAGGCTCTGAAAGTTCTTGCCTGAAAAAACTTGCAACCAAAATGATTGAAACAAACCCAAGGGCTCTGTGTTCCTTATGGAAGAGGAAACATAGGCTCAGAATGTAGAAGAGACTTCCTTGCTTTGTGAAGAGTCATGTGCCAGAATATAGGGTTAGAAACAAGACTTCACATTTTCGTAGGAAAGGGTTTTATCCCAGCCAGCATCTTTATTTATGTTGGTGGCTGGTTTTTGTTTGTTTGTTTTTGTTTGTTTGTTTGTATGTTGGGGTTTTTTCACTAAATTTCTAATGCCAGTTCTTAAAAGACCTTGTCAATGCCAAATTAACTCAAATTGCAACAGCTTAGTTACAGCTATCTGTGCTTTTTAGATGGAGTGTTCTCTGTTGGAGCATTGTGTTGCAGTTAAGCTTGCTAGTAAATCTTTTGATTTTTGCACCTCTGAGACCTTCAATAAAATCAGTAAGGGATCTCAGAAAGCTATTCTAGTGCACAAAATCTGAAATAGAGACTATTACCCTATCTCCTAAGTTGTATCCGCAGCGGAATCGTTCTTAATAGGCATTGTCTATATATGTAACTTATGTCAATATTATATTATACTTTGTTATTTTTATTGGTTATGCAAATAACTTTCTAAAATGAATAGTGCTCTTGCAATACCCATTGCCATTTCATTTATTCATTTATTCATTTATTCATTTATTCATTTATTTGTTTATTCATTTATTCAAGACATTTCATAATAGATAGAATATAAAATCAAATTAATCATAGCAAGTGTGATTTGATGTTAAATCTGAGTAGAAACATGAGGTTATAATACTTGTATGAAGTTATAACACTTCCCACAAAAACAAACTATTTGGTGGCATCATGTGACAGCTGATGTTCAGCATACATGAAATAAAATATTGTTGAAAATTTCACAGTTTTATAAATTCTGAAGACTAGAAATGCAACTTTAAAATGTGTTTTGAATGACAAAAATCAGAACTGAATTACTTTTCCAGGCACTTAAGTGAAGAACTACATGGAATGATGCTGCTTTGCTATTCTTGATTGACAATAAAATGCAGAAGTATGTAAATAGTAATGCTGTTAAGTCACACTAATTCCCTATCTAGACACGCAATCAATCCAATCAAATTTTTCCTGTTACAATTTTGTACATACTCTTCGTTAATGTTCCTGTTTAATAGTGCTTTCAAGATACTTTGTGTTCAACTTGAAGCCTGTTGGGGCTTGCATATTCCATCAGAGTAAGATTCTCATATGCTGAACAGGGAAGATGACAAGTTGTTTTAAAGTCAGCATGGGCACTCAAGGAAGCAGAATCATTATTTAATAATAAAATTCACAGTGTATTATCACATATAAACTAGGAAGGACTATCAGATTGAAGTAGGTGCTGTTTACATCCTGGGAGGGCCTGCAAGTCTTTTCTTTTTTTGAGGTTTTTTCTTGTTGGAGGCAATAGTGTCTTATTCTTGAACTGTCTCCTTTCATTTTTCAAGTCAGGGAGGATGGGGCTCCATCTAGTCCTTGCTGTAATATCATTTTCAAATGGCCAGAAAGAGTCTGCTGGGAGCACTGTAATATTTGCTTCTTTTCTGATCTGAACATCTTCTTTCCACAGTATTTACCACTGGAATTGAAAGAAGTTCAGAGTTCAAGTGCTGTATTGGTTAGTAGTAGCACATTACCACTCTCTGAATGCATTCTCTTTCTGGACTTTTCCTGTTAGCTGAAACAAGGGGAAATTATGGGAATCTTTTGTTTCATTTTAAGATTACCTTCAACAGGTAGGTGTTATTCAGTTGTAGTTGGATGTGGTTTGCCTGAACTATTTTTTTTCTTCCTCTTTTCCTTATTTCTACACAATATAAATCATTGAAGAGCCTGGAAGTTTTGGGGTAGTATCATTGAGAGTACATATTCATTGAGAGTACTTCCACTTAGTGGAAGTCATATTTGGTATACTTTATTTCTCAGAAATACTTGTGAAATTTATCAATCATTATTTTTGCTTAATTGTCTTTTACCCTTATTTTTCATAGCATCTGGGGTTGTTAACAAGAGATATGGAAAATTGGTACCATCAAAGGAGAACCTATGTACCGTCAAACTACAGCCAGAACTATTGTATTCAGATCTATCATAGAATCACCAGGAGTTTTTAATCTCTGTATAGCTTTAAAGGAGTCTTAGTTAATTTCAGAAGTTGTATATTTCCTGAATTTAGGGGATTATTAGGGCACTCTTTACCTTACCCTGTTTATTCTGTATTCTGTTTCTTGTACTTGTTTTACTGTTTATATCAAAGTTGCACCCGTGGATCCAATTCAGTTACAATCTTCCATCATCTTAGGTAGGTAGCCAAGAAAGAAATTGTTGAATAGTTCACTTTCAGCCCTCCAAGTGGTATTGAGCAGTAGGGAGATACTACTTAACTAAAAGGAGACAAGACAGTTTGTCTTTTTTCTAAACTTTAGTACATACTGGTAATTTAAATAATCTATATGCTATATAAAAATATAAATAACTAGTATAGCTTAAATACTAAAGGCATCAGAGCAGAGGGAAGTACAAGCAGAGATTGGAAAGATAATATGTGTGCTGCTGTTTGAAGTCTGACTGCCCATGCTTGTTGCACACGACACAAAGAAATGACACTCACACGCTGACATGTCCAAGGTAGAAAAGAGGCAGTTTATTTACAAACTTCAGCATTTATAGAATTCCAGCAGTGACCATGGATAGGAGAAAGAAAATCTTCCTCTTCAAGTACACTGGCAACCCAACAGTCCATCAACAGTCTCCTCCTTATGAGAAGAATGTAAACATGGTTAGATGATTACAATGACAAAAAAAGTTGTTTATGTAAAATTGTGTCTGACTCCATTGCAAAAGCTAAACACAGAAAGCTAAAATAGAACTTTAGAAAAACTTCTTAAAGAGACAGAGGAGAACAGCAAAAACCCAGACAACACATGCTCATACTATGAAGCAGGATGTGGGAGAAAGCACTAAAAATCTGAAAATGGGACCAAGAGTTTATGAATAAGGGCACTATAAACAGTGTGAAAAATGAGATACTACATGTTATGAGTGGCATTATTTCTTTGCACACTACAAAACACTACAAAATCACACTACAGAACTTCTAAAAGATGTGATACTACAGTCTTTTACTGGAAAACCCAGAACTTTATCCATTAATTTTTTTTTGCTAGAAATGCTGCCTTGAGAAATACTTGATGTGTAAAAATATAAGTGCTTGCATTATAAACAATACTCATCTTGTAAAACTAACTGCATTTTCTGTATGGAATCAATCTTTGGGTTCAATCTTCGGTACCAAAGACCTCGGCAGTATAAAAGGCATGTTCAGTTCAGATTTCAGTGCAAAGAGCACATGCTGTACACTTTGTGGGACAAGTCATGTTGGCTAGTGATTGCATTTTTTAAATTCATGTGCTATTTATTTAAAATGCAGCACTGGCTGTTCAAATATTTATGAGATATTACAATTTTATCACTCTTTAAAAGTACCTGTCTTGTGGGTTTTAATCACCGTCTTTAAACCCAGCTCAAAAAAAAGGATGGTGACTTTAAGTTGCTCTAAAATGCACAGTAAAGCAATTGCAAATTTCTGGCCTCAAATAGTCTGGAGAGGAAACGTGAGGCAAATGTCAGTTCTGCAACTGCAACCAACATTAAGTTCCACTATTTTTCTCAATATTCCAACAGTTTTTTGAAAGCTTTCTGTAGTCTTGGGTCAAGGATTTCACTCTTTTTTGAAGCCCTGTGCTTTACAGAACCCTCCAATGTTTAATTCACATTGCTGGACTTTAAATATGCTTTGAAAAACACTCCTGTTATTAGCAAAATGATACATCTGTATTCAAAGGCATATATTATTTGGAAAGAAAAGTTGTCATTTAACGTAATTGAGATTCCAAATAAGGCTTATCTCACTGTTTAAGTTGAAACTTATGTGGGAATTTTTTAAGAGAAACTTAGCTAGTGTAAGATCCTTTCCAGAACACACTTTTATATAGTGTGTCTTAGGCAATTTTCTTCATTGGACTCCAGGGAAATGCATCCTGCCATGTTTTAGGCCTACAAATCATCAAAATGCCACACTTCAAGTAGTTGCAGGTCCCCCTAACCTCTGAGCAGACTGCCTTCTGGTATAACATTTTTTCAGATGCCTTTGCCTTCCACATAATGATCTGCAAGTCACCAGTTGTGATAGGAAGCATATACGAGTGGAAGGACTGTCGAGAACCAGCACTTACACACGTGCAAATATGTAAATGTTATATAGGCTCCCTAAAAGCTGGTGATGAGAAAAGGAAAGATAGGAGATTTCCTACATGTGTATCTTAATATCAAGATTTTTGTTTCTATTTTTTTTTTAAGATAGGATTCAGGATGGGAAAGAAATAATGAAAGGAATAATTTTGCTGTGACAGAGATCTGGATCAAAAGTGGTGGACTAAATTTGAAAAGCAAGCTATTTTAATTTTACAAGCTCAACAGAATTCAGAGAAATCCTACAGTATACTTTAAACTGTCAATGTAACTTATACTTAGTAAGTTATCTTTTTAATAAGCAAAACTAAGCCTATTTCTAAAATGAAATTAATGTTGACAGCATTCCTAAAAGTGAAATCAACTGTGCTGCAAGGTCTCATGAACCACTTTAGCAGCAAAATTATAATGTCTATAAAGTTGCAGTAAATCTACAAAAGAAAAAAAAAAATCCATACAAGCTCTTTGCTGAATTTTAATAAGGTTCCTGTTGTAGATTAGAGCAAAATGTTGTACTCTTGCTGTGCAGTTGTTGCTTTGAAATCACAGGACCAGGGCCTTGGACAGGAGCCATAATGTAAATACCATGAAAATGGCAGTGTAGAGATAATATTTAAAGCTCACTTTTGCCCTCTCCTGCTGCTCAGTGCAAGCTGTTTCCCTGTGCTGTGTTAGAGCATCTTGAAGTCATTCTGAAATTATGCTGGGTTGAAACGGACACAAGTGACTGAGGGAGGATATGGAGGTCACACAAAAGGAACTAATTTTTATTTAATGCTAGTCAATTTGCATTTTGTTCAGGAAGTAAGCTTAGGTGCATTTTGTAAGAGCCCAGAGCCATCAGGGTCTCTGTGTCACATGAGAATGTTTGTAGTAGTTTACATATATAATGGGCAATGCATGCAGATTTTACATGTGAAATTAAGATATGAAACAAAACAGTATCTCTGGGGAATTTAGCTCTGTATTTACATTGCTATTTCTTGGTCAGATAAGAAAAAGAGGTTAGCTTATTGATTGCTGTTTTTTTTTCTTTTAAAGAAACTGCTTTTTCAACTTTTCCTCTTTTCCGTGTAGCTAATCTTCAATCTTTCCTGAATGAACATATTGTTCTTTTGTAATTGTCTTCGTATTTTCTGGTTTAACCCAGATTGTTTTATTGCTCATTCTTCATAAACAAATTCTTTCCCCAGTTTTTACCTGTTATGACTTTATTTATTCAATAATTCCAATTTGAGAAATACAGAGCATTTTACCTCAATGAATTCAGTCAACTCAGATGGAAGTTTTAAGTGGTGTAATTTGCTGACTGTTTACTCTAAAATTAGTATGGTATCTATCTATCTATGATGGTAGCTATATAGAGAGAGAAAGTTCTTCCTTTCCTGGCCATCAGCTTATTATTTATGTGCATTTATAAAAAGAAAAAGAATTTAGGTCTGCCACAGGAAATCAGTTTTTCTCTTGTGACAGCAAGAATGATTCTCAGTGGGCATTGTTGCCCAATAGAGATTCGATACTATTAACTTAGGTTTATTTTATTTGGAAATAAAGCCCACTCTGCATAAATAAATATGAAGTAAACTCTCATAGGGGTTTCTGGTTTTCCTGTATAGATGGTTAAGTTGGTGACATTGACTACCAAGGCCTATATTTGTTCATCTTAATGAAGCATTCCAGAATGAGCTGAGCTAAATAAAAAAACGCCTGGAAAGCTAATGTCTCAGAATTCTATATTCACCTAAAATTAGGACATGTATTTTCTGCAATGTCCTGAAATCTTTTGGAATTGCTTATTTCTGACTTCTCCAAAAGTTATTCAAATTCAAGTCATCTTACAAGACTTCTTAATAGCCATTAGTGCAGATTACTTCATGTGCAATTTCTTTGGAGAATTCTGTGATTAGGATTTCTAGATTTTATATAATATGATCACACATGATATAGCATCACATATGCTAACAGTGATCTAAAATACTAAGAACTAAAAAGGTGAGAGCTGGAGTGTGAGACTATCTCAGCTGGTTGGGTGTAGATGTAAGATTCTTCAACTGTATGAATAAAAAAATCAAGGTCATTTCCTGGAGAGCACTTACTTCAATACTGGAAAGAAGTGTGGGTGAGGAACTAATGACAAGCTGTTTTGACAGGAGAGGACATCAGACTGAAAATGCATTGTGTAAAGTTAGTAAACTTAATACATAGTAGGTATATGCTAATAATGATTGCAAATGATGGGAAGTTGGAATGTGTTACCAGTATAGAAAAGAATCAATACATTAAAAATATTCCTGTTTGTACATTAAAAAAAAAAAAAAACAACACAACACCCACCAAAAAAACAACAAAACTAAAAACCCCAACCAACCAACCAACCAAAAAAAAACCAAAAAACAAAACCAACCAAAACCCAACCAACCAACAAACAAACAAACAAAATCAAAACAAACCAAAAACACCACCCCCCCTCCCCCCTCAAACCACCCTACTAGCTTTCAAGTGTCAGGTAAAAGAATTGGAGTTTAATTTAGTGATATCAAACTGAACACTTCAAGAACAAGAATAAGAAAGTGCTTTTTAAAGTATAAGTTATTTAGTTAGCAGCCACTGAATGTTTAGTTAGCAGCCACATGATCTGGGTGTATGAGAAAACAAGGGGATTCCTACTAACCATCCAAGGAAAAACAGTTAACATAGCTTTTGCATGTGCATGGTGAAGTATTTCCAGAGGAAGTGGGACTATTTAATTATCTACTGCACTGGAGATACTTCATATGGAGAAAGAAATTCAAATGACAACAGGTAAAGAAAAAACCCTATTGTACTACCTAGCGGAAGTAAAGGAAATAGAAGGAGACAAATAATGTAAGTTTTTTTACTCCAGAAAACAAAGGCAAGACTAGTACTTTAGCTTTTTAAAGCTTGTCGTTTGGTTTGGGTTTTTTCCACAAACACAAATAATTTTGTCCAAAACACACAATCATCTATTGAGAAACAGTTCAGATAAGAAAAAAAATGTGTAAGCAGGCCCATTACTTACATGATGTCAATGTGCTAAAGTAATCTGTAAGAAGTGAACTGTAAGATCTGTAAGAATATGAACTGATCTCCTGTATAACAGACAATGACATTCATTGTTTGACTTAGAAAGCTTCTGTGGATTTGGGCTGACAAGTGGCACTTGGACCTTTCTCAATGCTCACAATTGCTACTTCACCAATGGTATGCTTGTATGATACTTTGAATATGGTGGTAGTCTTGTATAGATTACCTAAAGGATTATTCAGGTATTTGTTTTGCTTCTCTTTCTTCATGAGAAAACAACATTTTCTCTCCTCTTATTTAGACCTACTCCCTTTTAGATGTCCATCTCTCAGATACTAATAATGCTTTCTTTTCATAGCACTCTACTTCTGGCAGTTTAATTTATTGAGAGGTTCAAAATAGTGTCAGTAGCTAGCTGCATCCCATAAGGTAGAGCTGGTGGCACGTAGCAGAATCACAAAAGAAGCAGAAGGGATTAGTAGGAAACCAGTTTGGACATGATGTGTCTGGTAGACAAAAATGGTCACTAAATAGCTGTTGAGTGTGAACATGTCTTTTTCATGATGCAGGTAGTATGGAACCTATCAAGGCAGAAAGACTTAAAAAAGATCATATAATGGCAGAAGGGGTTTTAGTGGCTTTGGCTGGGAAATGGAAATGCTGGGATAGCCAGTATTGTGCTGATTAGGAAGAGACAAAACAGACCTGTGATGGAAACATATATGAGGATTCCTGTGAAAATGAATGTCAAACCTGAAGCAAGATTGTAATTAGCAGACTGAAGGATGAAAAGATCTTAAAAGTCAAATAGTCCAGGACAAATGCCTCTATGCTGAAGATTATGAATACTGTTACAATTGTGCAGAAACAGGAACCTTAAAGCTAAATGGAAGAAGCAATGATTCAAGTAATTTTTACATAACACTCCTAATTGGACTTCAGCTCTGGAGATTAAATTTATGTATATTTTAAGCCAATGTTTTTCTTGCTGTGATTGGAAGTCTAAGGCACTCTAAAGAAATATCCTGTTTTAAACCAGCCATCATAATATCCAGTCTGCATGAGAAGAATGAGCCCATGATTTTAAATGGGTAGAAAGAAGGAAACCTGGAATTCTTCATAAATTTCATCAGTCCCATACACACAGATAAGCAATGACAGTTCTTGGTGAAAGTTTACGTGAATTAAGAGAAGTCTGAGCAAACTCATGTTAAGGGATACTCACTGAGAATATTTATAGGTACAGAAACTACTTTTAGCTCAGGAGACTTGAAAGCTGTATGTGGTTGGAGATTGGAGGCATATTAAAAAGAACTATCATATATGTCCACCTTGTTGCAATTTTCCCTAAATATTTAATAAACACTATTAGAGAGGATACCAACTAGGTATAATGTTTTTCATTTGACCCAGTGAGACTGGCCATTCATTCAGGTGTGTAATCTACAAAACTAATCAGTTCTTTTCCTTTTCCCAGGAAAAGCTTCCCTGCTTTTTATAAAGTCGTATTTCCTAGCTAGACAAGTGCAAGATAATTCCGTCATGGCCATTTTAGTGCTCAGGCCTCTGTTATATACAAATCAGTCTTAATCCTTTGAAAATGGCAGGATCCAGGGAAATTGGAAATTTGCCTGCCTGTTCCTTACAACAAGGATTTTTAATAGCTGTGTGGTAGTAGTTCACAAGTGATCACAGAAAAGGTTGTAGGTAAGGCAGGGAAGGACTGCAGTCTTCTTGTTTCACGATGGTGAAGGATGTAGAATCAGGAACTGGATGGATTCCAGGAAATCTAGTAATACTTGTGCTCTGATTCCCATTTTTAAATATTTCTGAGATAGATTTTTTTTATTCTGCAGTGTCTGATAGATTACATACTAGCATTTTTTTGCTAAATTATATTTTTTTTTCTTTTGAGGTGTCAGATATCACAGGCTATTTCAATCTGAATTCCTTTAGAAATTCTTGGCTCCAGTGCAGAGCTTCTTAGCCATTCCTGTTTGGGCCAATGGTGTCCTGTAGGACAATCAGATAGAGTCTGTGGAGAGAACGTAGATATAGATATATTCTTGCACATAAAAGTAAGGAGGGAAAATGAGGGAAAAGTAGTAATTTGCATGATTAGCCCAGCTAGTACACAAATACAATAATACACTAGCCTAGAGTATTTGGCTAGAAATAAAAACTCTTGTGGGGCATTTTGGAAAAATAAGTTGAATACCCTTGACTTGGAAAGCGCTATTTTCCCTGTGCAAACATAGGAGAGCTACTGTCTCCCACCTGACTTGCAATGACCATGCTCTCTTGAGCTCCTAGTTTCTTTTTTCTTCTTCCTTTGTATAAACTGTGGGGTTCACTCTGACCACTGCACAGCCCTTGGGACCTAGTCCTGTGATATTTTTCATTTTGTGTTGCCAGTTAGGAAATGAAATAACATTGCATGACTTTCTTTCTCTGGGTATAAAATAATAAATGAATTTATACACCTTTAAGAGTGGGAGAGATTCAGGCAAGAGTGAGTTTAGTGTGGATTAGGAGACTGTTGTATGTTAAATAAGTTCTGGCAAGATGCTAGGGGCTGTCCCTGTTGACCATGATGAACCTTCATACATTTATCTCAAACAATTCTGTCTCAGTTCGATCACTGTGCAAAGCAGTGTTGCCAACACACATTATGCTGCCACATACCAAGCAGTGACACGGGGTACAGCATGACAGTCCTTGCATTTTTATGTTTGGGGAGTTTTTTATTTGACCTTTGGATTTTAACCTGATTTACTTACATGTAATAAGTACAGTGAGAACATGCAGAGTACCCAGTGGCTTGCCCTAATTTACAGACCAATGCAGATAAATTGCTGAATGCAAAAGTAAATTTGTTTTTTCCCCCTTGAGTACATAATATCTTAGAAAATGGGATTCTGTATGCCAGGAGAACTCATTTCCTTACAGATATTTTTTTCTAATCATGTAGAAGAAAGACTGAGTTAGTGAGCTTGCCAAATGTAACTTTCAACAGACACTAAAAAATGAGTGTTTGTATCTTGTGAGAACTCAAATTTTCAAAAGTAGCACTCACCTTCTACTATGGTACTTTTCTTGGAAGCATACAGTTAAATCCAGTGATATTGCAATATCTTCTTTAGTGTAGTTATAGACATGGCCTGTTTGGAATGGAATTTTAAGTGCTGGAAGTTTCTTTTATTTTACAAATTTTTATCCACATAAAATATCCATTAGTATATTTTCAATTGTTTTGTGTCAGTGACTATAACTACAAACTTAAGTAATGTAGGGTTTTTTTGCTGAATATCTTACGGATTTTGTCAATACAAAGGTTTTAAATGTAGTTGACTCTTTCATAGTTTTTGATCACGTATAGCTTTTAATACTAGATAAAATCTTCCTCTATGGCAATCATTTCCAAGACTAAAAGAACTAATGTTGGATCATTGTGATTCATCCCCTTGGTAACCCAAATTGTATCTCAAGGGCTGCCAGACTTTTAGCATTTAGGAGATTAATAGGTTCTGTTTTCTGTTTCTGAAAAGGATTTTATAGTTAGCCTTTGAGTAGGTTAGGGAGAAACAAAATACATTTAATAGCTTTTGATGTCCTTGGAAGTCTTAATTCAAGTGATTAACTGTACTTCATCTAGAACCAAAGCACCTGTAAATCTAACTTAGCCATTAATGGTGTGACTATTGTGATTAAGTCAACAGACACCTGATATCAAAGTTGGCTTCTAACTATTACATCAGAAAAATTTTCTCTTACACAAGTAAATTGTTTCCTGGACCTATTATAAGATTTCCACTCAAATTTTTATATCTGGTAAATTTATGGACAGAACTTCCAAACGTGATGATGTTCACTTTTGAGTAATTCAACCAAAAAAGCCTTCAGAAAAGTATATAGTGGCAACTTCTTATTTAATCTCTTGTGAAGTTGTAACTCTTACACAAAGGGCCAAGTTTTCAGTTGGCACACGGTTCTCAGTGTTCCCCCAAAGTGAAGAGAGCCAGGTTAACAAACAAGCTTCATTAGGTGGAGATAACAGGTGTAAGATTAGAAAGTGTGGGAAAGGAGGGTAGTATAGAAGTGGAATCAGAAACTTCTTAATAAGCTAATATTTAGGTATCTCTCTGAAGTTAGTAGTCTACTGTGGCTCTATGACTGCTAGCCAGAAATATCTATCTTCAGAAGATGCTTTATTCTGTACTAAAATGCATCTCTAAAACAAAAGTTCCATCTAAAATTTTCCACTCTGGAAATATATGTTCTATTAAACAGAGAAAAAGTGGGGATATATACAGTAAAATAGATGCTTATATTTTTGATGTCTGAATCACACCTTTATTAGCTGAAAAAAAAAAAAAAAAAAAAAGAAAGAGAGGCCTTTGATAAGTGATGAGCCAGTGGATGAGAGATTAATTTCAGTTTAGTCACGGCATTTCAGAATTTTTGTAAAAATCAGTGTGCTGTGAATTGATGACAACCAGAGCACTTTGGGCAGATTATGCATGTAGAAGCCTCCTTTAGCTGGATGCCATTGTTGAGATGATGCCAATAGTTAATAATAGGGCATTTTTTTAACTTAGAACCATGTGTTTTTGTTCACATTCTAAATTTCATTGTCTGATTAAAAAAAAAGGGTTTTTTTCAGAGGTAATACTAAGATGGATGGTAATAATTATCAATCAGGAAAGTTAAGAGCTCAAAGATGTGAATATATTAATTTTGTTAGTTTTGTTAATTTTTCAGAATTTGTTTGAGAAAAAGCATAGCATCAAGGCAGAAAATTCAAAGGAAACAATAAATCCTAATCACATTGTGTATGTATAGATGTTTCAATCCATTTTAGGAAAAAAATAGAGGTATATTGATTATTTGATCTGATAAACTTATGGAGACCTTAAAGAGACTTTAAAGATGACGTACTTTCGACACCTCTTCCATGGAGAGGGACACCTTCTGTAAGGCCAGGTTGCTCAAAGCTCCATCCAGCCTGGTTTTGTTCTGAACACTTCCAGGGTTGGGGCATCCACAGCTTTTCTGGGCAGCCTGGTCCAGTACCTCACCAACCTCTTTCCAAAGTAAAGAATTTCTTTCATATTTCTAATCTAAATCTGCTCTTTTTCAGTCTAAAGCCAGTCCCACTTGTCCTATTACTACATGACCTTGTAAACACTTCCTTTCCAACCTTCTTATAGAGTCCCCTTTATGTAATGGAAGGTGCAATAAGGTCACTCCAAAGCCTTCTTTTCTCCAGGCTGAACGACCCCATCTCTCTCAGCCTTTCCTCACAAATAGGTGCTCAAGACCCCATATCATTTTCCCTCATCTGTACTTGCTTCAACAAATCCAAATCTTTCTTATGTTGGTGGCCCCAGATGGGACCTGCTGGCCACACTTCTTTGGATGCAGCCCAGGACATATTTGACTTTCTGGGCTGTGAGTGCCTGTGGCTGGATCATTCATGTTCAGCCTCCCATCCACCAGCACTCTGAAGTCCTTCTCCTCAGGGCTGCTCTTAATCCATTCACTGCCCAGCCTGTATTTGTTGGGATTGCCCTGGCCCAGTGCAGGATTTTGCCTTGTTGAACTTCATGAGATTCCCATGGAGCCTCCTGCCAAGCCTGTGCAGGTGCCTCTGGATGGCATCCTATCCTTTGGGTGTGTCAGAAGCACCACTCAGCTTTGTGCCGTCTGCAGAGGGTCCACTTGATTCCAGTGCCCATGCCACCATGTGTTGTTTGTGATTAATCCTTCCTATGGAGAAAGAGGCTGTACATCTTTAAGTTTGATATTTCATAAGCCTTTCTGGGCACAATTGTTCATAAGCAAAGGTACTTTATTATAATCAGTGACACAGTGCCTTATAAACAACTCGTTGAGGAGTTTGTATGATTTTGTAAGTGTCTTAGAATTTTTGATTGGTCATTCATCATAATGCTTTTAAAAGTTATCTTCTTTTCCCAAAATATTCTACAAATGTGTATGTTCTCATGTTTGGAAAAGCACAACATAGACCCCAATGGGACATGGGCCAGGCAGTGAAAGGTTTCCTGGGGCAATACATTAGATCATGAAAGAACTTTAGAACAAACTGGCAAGAATTTCTTTGTTTTCTCTTGTTATTTGTGGGGGCAGAAATCTGTGCTTCATAACCATAGCTTAGGAAAAAGATACGTAATTAGTTTTCTCAGTAGCGAGTTCTGCTCACTAATCCATTTTCTCATTTGTTTATATTAGTCACAGAACACTCTGTAATGCTTGCTGCCATTCCTCTTACTGTTAATTATCTGGACTGTAATTTAATTGTCCTTTGTAGTGTTCTGCATTAGAAATCTTAAATAGTTTATTTCCTAAAAGCCAGGCATTTCCCTTGAACCCGAGCCAAGATTTTGCAGCATATGACTGAAGTAAATGAGCTGCATGTGATACTAATCATTTTGGTTTTGTCTCTTTCAGTCTCTTAACAGGCTTTGGCACAAATCTGTACTTTTCCATGTCTTTTCAAAATTACTTCTGGGTTCTTCAAAGAGGGGAGTCATAAGTAATTTTTGTGATTTGGCTTCCATACCAGTATGCTGCTTTTGTGCATGAAAATAGCATGCTTGCCTCTACCATGCACAGGCACATGTTCAGAAGAAAGTCAGTTCTTTGTGCTCCTTCCTGTTGTCAGGAGCTTCCAGAATTGAAATCACTTGCAAGTAAAAATCTTAATTTTCAGCTTAAGATCTCAATTCTGCATCCTCTGTGAGAGTGATTCCTGCTCACACAAATAGGACTACTGCAAAATAGTTAACTTGGGCAAATAAAGACTGAAAGAGAGGACTATATTATTAACCCCCTGAAGAGGGGTCCACATTTAAAATCATTCAGCGTCAAATACTACCATCAGTTTATCTCATGGCTAAATATATCTCTCTCTAGTAGGAACTAATTCCTAGAGGCAGCTGCCTGTTCTCAAATCACATTTTGTACCCATGTGTCTGTAACACATGTAGTTAATTATGACAAAGGACTTGGAAATGTTATTAGAGTCTAGCCACTCAGAAACACTCATTAATTGTGTGCAGGGCTACCTGTGATTGGTTACATTGGACACTGAACATCATCTGTGTACTGTTGAGTCTGCATAGAGAAAAACACGTGAGAATTAGCATGTAGAAAAGATGCATCTACATTTTACTCTGATAAGGAGAATATTGCCTAAGGATCTTCAAAAATAGGAGAAAAATTCATATTGATAATTCGGGAATGTCTGATTTGTGATGGAATATCTGAAACACTGATGTCAGATGAATGCATATGTTCCTTTCGTCTTGTTATTAAAAAACTACGTTGTCATTAAAAATATTACTTGTGAAGAATGTTATTGTTCTTTGGGTTCTCTATGGAGTTTTTGAGGAAGGAAAGAGGAGGAGTAACATTAGGTGAAGGGTGCACTTACAGGCTTAAGAAACCTCCTGCTTTTTACAGTCGAATGTCATGTCTTCAGGACTTGTTAGTCTGCTTATTTGTATGCTCATCACCTATTCTTGTAGTGTAGGCTGAGGTGAGACCTTCTTTTTCACAAGAAGAGGTAAAAAAAATTTGGAATAGCAGCTAGGGTAGGATTACATAAGAGAGGAAAATAATAAATTCAGGGTTAGAAGCTTATTATGAAATTTTTCCCCTCTTAAAATATCCTTAAATATTGAAGTGTCTCCTCTCTTTTTACTATTTCTTTCCATGAATGTAACTTCATGTTACACTGGATAAGGAGAGATTATGCTTGTGGTTGCTGGGAATGTGCTTTTGGCAATAATGTGAATAGTGTTGTCTTCCCCACAACATTGAGAAACAACAGAAGAGTGTCCACAACTTGCACCAGGATTAAAGAGCAAAGCTGTAATTCTTCTCCTGCTTCTTGAGGTTTTTTGTTTCTTACCATAAGCTCTCAGAACATCTGTGAAGAAATCAGCACATGCTTGCAAATAAGTTTATTAAAAGCTGCAGCACAAAATTACAGTTGTATCTGATTTTTGCCTTACTTTAAACTGGGCTTTTAATTGCAATATTTCATAACTTAATAACTTTGCAGTGTTATTCTCTAATATTATTTTACAAGAAGGAGTTCAGTGGGCAGGGTGTACTTAGCTTAACAAAAAGAAAATGGATAACTTTTACTTAAAGTAACATTTCTCCCCAGATTTTTGCTGTAGAGAAATGCTAAATGACAATCCTAACAGTAAAACTGGATTCTGTAGAAGTCAGGAGCACCAAAACAGTGTGTAGGTTTTGTGCTAGCTTGTTGCATAGGGATAAATATCACTCTTGTATCTTAAAATGGCGGCCTGATATCACAGTATATTAATGGGCTGTTTAAATAGTAAAGAATGTCTAGCAAAATTGCCAAAGATTTCCTGTAGAATAGAAGTCACTTAACTGTTTGTGTTTTTTTTGTGGTTTTTTTTTTTTTTTTTTTTTTTATTTTTTTTTTTTTTTAAGCGTCTGTCGGTAAACTGGAAAGTCTCGTTTTTTCTAGAAAACAGTAATTTTGTATTCATGTATTTTGCTTTGTTTTCATTTGTTTCTTTCCCTTCTGGCTTTCAAGACTTCTTAGTGTGTGATTCAATTTAGTTTGGCACTTCTAAGTAAGCTAAGCATGATTGTTGTGCCTCATGTTTTTTCTTCTTAAAGGCCAAATTCCACAGTGGCAGGAATTAACTGGAACTAACAGCACTAATCATCCCCCCTGGATGGATACTAGGAGTAGCTGATTTAGTCTGCTCCATTTTCACTAATTAGCTCATTATGTTCCTCCATCTATCATTGTTCTGATATTCATTGGATCTCTGCATTTGCAGTGACTGGATCTTAAATAGGAAACAGCGCAGAAAAAAGGTCACAGCTAGTCATTTTAAAATTATCATAATTTTTAAGCACAGCTTTCTTTGGTTTCTCTATAAAGCTTCTCTGTCACTAGGATATGGAATGATGGCTTGTGTGAACTGTGAATGGCACAGGTGCATTCTTGTGTTCACTGTCTTCAAGGAGGCAGCAACTGGAAAAAACCTGGTGCACAAATGCTTCAGGGGTACTGGTGCCCAAGGATGTTTCATGGTGCTGTTGAGCTCGGGACAGCAATGTACAGAGATTAGTGCAAGGGTGCTGACAGCTGGGAAATAGTTGCTTTTATCATCTGAAATAGCAAAATCAAGGGATAGTGTTGCTGAGTATGGTGCTGGATGAGCCTCATCTAGATGGGGTTGCCTTTAGGTTTGAGTGGAACTGGATTGCTTAGCTATCTTAAATTCATTATATCTTTTAAACAGCTCACATTAATTGTATCTGTTGGTTAACCCAAGTTACTCTATACAAAGCACATGTATACACATATGTCTTGCATGATCTTTAATAATATACACACTATATTCACCCTTGATGTTGCTGGAAAATTTACAGCTTTCTGTAGCATTGGGGACTCTCGGCAGAAGCACAACCCTCCTCATTAAACTGCACACATGATGTGATTTCCCTGCCCTCCCATCTTCCCCATGGATGACATACTGGAGCAAGTTCAGCAGAGGGTTTCCAGACTGTCCAGGAAGCTGGAGCTCGTAAGGAGAAATTGAGTGACCTGAGCTAGATGGAGTGTAATGGGTTTCAGAAGGACCTCAGAGCATCTTTCCCATACCTGTAAGGAGGTATCAGGCTGTATGTCGCAGAATCATACGATTGTTAAGGTTGGAAGAGACCTTGATGATCATTAACTCCATCCATTGACATTCCAGCAGGAGGAGATATATTTCTCTGTATAAGGAAAAGTGTTTCTCCACTAAAGTGGTGAAAGAGAAAAAGCTCTGAGATCTTACGCAATCTTGTTTTTTGAGGTTTTTCAATATCTAGTAGAGTACAGCTCTAAGCAAACTGATCTGTTCTTAGAGATGACCCTGCGTAGAGGTGAAGGCTGGGTAAGATGATGTTCCAAGGAGCCTTCCAATCTGAAATAGTTTATGGCCCTGCAATTAACCACAGAAGAGAATTGAATAATCAATCACTCTGCAGCTGTGATTTACTGCAAAATATTTGCCGCACTAGGAATTTAAATTTTTGTGCTGCTTTGAATTTTGTCATAAATTTGTGTAAAATTGGAAGGGTAATTAATTACGGGTAGCATCTTCTTTACACTTGACTAAAGATTTATAAGAACTACTTTGTATAGTTCTGTTGATTGAAGAAGAAATTAATTATGCATGATCATGCTGCTAGGTAATAACAGTATCCCAAGAAGTACTTTTGTCCTGGTTCTAGCTATGGTATACAGTTTTCCTGTGGATAAAGTACAGGTATGCAAACAGATCAGTCTCTTGATTTCTTATGCGCCGTGTCCTGTAAAGCCATGTTATTTTTGCTCTACTAATCAGATCAAAATTAGTATGTGGAGAGGCGTAACCTCTGTTTCTTTTATTGTCTGATGGGTCCAATTAGGTTTGCATGAGATGGTACACAAAGAGGGATTAAATTTTGCTTTCTGTGGCTGTACTCCTGCATATACTTCTGGCATCTGTGGAATAAGTATGCTAGAGAGGAGCCTTATGAATCTTTTGGGGTGTTAAAAGAGAGATATACTACACCTCTAACCAACTGTTGCAGTAAAACAAAATCATTATTCACAGAGGCTTCATCAGTTGATTTTACACTGCAATCGAACACTAGTTTTTCAAAAGATTGCATAAAACTAATAAAATAAAATGGATAAAATAAAACCAGTATTATCAATGTAAGCTCCATCCATTGATTTACACTAACAAGACATTAGTACCACTTTCATTTCTTTGCTGCATATTAAGTGCATATTAAAAAGGAATACTCTAATTTTCAGCTCTCATGATTATGTGTACAGGGAACAGTAATAACAGTGGTGTGCCTAACCATATGAAAAACAAAAGTGTGTTCAGCTAAGTGTGGGTGCAAAGTGTTCAGAAAAATCTGCCCTGAATTTAGCAAATTCAGCAGACTGAAAACTGAAATTTGGCCATAATAGTACAGAATTGCTAGCTATTGTTTGAACTGTGACTCAACACTATTGCAGGAATTCTTCTACATAACCACAGGTGTCTGAGGTTCCCAAGCGTAGATCACAGATTTGTTTGCCAAGCTGCCAGTATGGATAGTGTAGCATCCAGAGAGTCAGCCCACTTAGTTAGAGGTTCTCCTGAGAAAGCCTTTGCTGTGTGCTGCAGTACTGAAGAGCTTGACTCCAACAGCAGTTCTTGTCCCACTCCTTTCTTCTCCTTATGAGATGAAAGGAGGTCCCCAGGAAGCACTTTCATTGTTCAAGGAGGATGGAATAATAACCTCTGGGTGGAGAGCATGTGGCAGTCTGCCAGCAGATAGAAGGATAGAAAGCAGCTTGTGGTAGGAGAAAAGATAAATAAAGCAGAAGAGTGGAAAGAGTTGGGGAGCCAAAATTTATTGCCCAAATTTGTAAGATTCAGAGGTGTGTTCTATATGATGTGTCCTCTTAGCAACCAACTCAGTCTTATTTATTTGAAAATTAGATAAATATCGAAATAACTTCTCAGCTCACCATGTCACTCATGATGAGACACTTTGATATCATTGTGTTGGTAGGCAATATTGCAGTAAAATAATAGAAAGACACAGGCTTGTCAGATAAATCTCATTAGCTGGCAGGTCAGAAAGCCTTCATCTGTGTCCAGCTTTGTCACTTCCTTTTGAGAAGCAGCTGTCCACCTACTTGTTTGTCCTGCGCGTAAGACTTTCTTTAGCAATGATCTTCCAACTGTCCACTTGAGGCAGTAGGTAGGTCTTTTAATTAAACCTGTTGAACTGACTTGTCCTTACAGAATAGAAAAGACCTCTTCCCAGAAGGACATTTTTTTTTTATTGTATTTTAATTAATCGTGTTTGGATTTGGGGTTTAAAACTTGGGAGAAACTTAGTGGAGGACAGTAAAAATTTATTCTCTACTCAAAGTGAAATGTGAATGACATTTTATAATTCTGTTAATGTTCTTTTGTACAGGAGCTAAAGAATTAAGAAAAATATCAGCTGGGTGATATATTGATCCATTCCATTAAAATTTTAAGTAGAAGTGTTTTAATTTTCACCTGGTTTCTGTCTGTAGGTTCCTTTCCAAATTCAGCATTTCTGTAATGTGAGATGGAAAGCTTTCTAACATATTTGACACATACCTGAAAATTTAATCGTGAACTATTTGTAGCATTTTTATTACATATAGTGTGCAGATATGCATATTGCATGTGGAGTGCAGGCAATGGCAGTTTCACAGAATCTGGGGGAATACTGTTCCCTGGACCCCTCCCCAGCAATTGTCCTGATGTTGCTTCTTCCATTACCTGACATGAACATGGGAATTAGAATAATTTTTCTCTTCTCATCTTCCTTTAAATTAAGAAGTTGAATCTATTTCACACATTTCAAAAACATCTGTGCAACAACAGCAATCATGATTTTTATTTTAAAACCTAATCTCTCTTTACAGTCCTTATGTTGGTTATCTGTTTAAAGGAAAGGGGATCTGGTAAGAGGAACAGAAGAATACCCAAATACTTCAGAAGTCAGGCATTCAACACAAGAGTTGTAAATGTGCAGACAGTAGCAGAGAAAATTTAAACCACCTGCCCATGAATGATTCAATGGCTGATGAAGATCCACTTCTCTGCTAAGATTCCATTTACTTTCCTTTCTTGACTCCTTATTTAGCATGGATTATCTGTAGACTTATTTCAGGTTAGGGCATTTTAAAAGGCATTCACATTGTCTTTTGTAGTGTCTTATGTAGATGAAAATGCCATTATTTAATACTTACAACTAAAAGTATTCTTTCATATAAAATATTCTCCAAACCTCTCCCAGTGTGTCAAAAAACTTTTCTGAGGTAGCATGTATAGAGCAAGGAGCAATTGGTACAATGAGTCAAAGTTATATTCTAAATCTCTGACTGAATCAGCCCAGAAATAAAGAACATTTTAATTCTTTAAAAAAATAGTCATTCTGATTAAAAGGCCTTTTTCTTCTTCACACTACCTCAATAATTTTTAGTTGATTTGAAAGCAGTTAGAAATGGGCTTTGTCTTTCCTTTCTTTCCACTATATAAGAGATCATTTGAACTAAAAGTATTCTGCTTTCTTATCTCACTTTTTTTACTCTAGATTTTTTCTATATTATTTCTTATTTCATATTATCTTTATATTGGTGGAGAACTATTATTTTTTCTTTTTATGAAAATTTTGAAATGTTTCCCCTTTACTAGTAGATGCAAAAAGAGCTTTTCATGAAGGCAGCATTATTCATGCTAGTCAGTTTTGAGGTGGAGACATTTACTGATGATAATGCTACAAAAATGGTCTTTTGGGAACAGAAGGCAAATCCCCCATTTTATTGCATTGGTTCGGATACCAAACATTCCCAAGAACACTAACAATACAGACCAGTGATATCTTTCAAAAGCTACAATTTGTATATATTTTTTGATCCATAAATACATTCTGCACAAACTCTTCCACATAAATAGGTGGAATGCATTCCGGATACTTAGTGAAATTTATGTCCCTAATTCACTAAGAGCAGAAATATGCTGTAGGCTACATTAAATCCAATTCCTTGCCTGATGCTATCTGCTTTTCAAACTGTTCAGGTATATTCTTAGTGACCTCCACTCTCTGATTGACAAATTTATTTTGACAAACAAATTATTCCACGAGGCATCACTGCTGAAAAAATAACTCAAAAATTGATTTTAATTCTTAAATAACTCTCGGTGTAATTCTGGCCCCTGCTCTTGAGTCACAGAGTCACTTTGGTTGGAAAAGATCCTTGAGACAACTAACTGAGCACTTCCAAGTCCACCACTTAATCCTGAAGACCACATCTGTATGTCCTTAAATATCCTCAGAGGTGTTGATTCAACCTCCTCCATGGGCACTATGTTCCAATGTTTGACAACTGTTTCCATGAAGGATTTTTTCCTAATATCCAATTAAACCTCCATAGCACAAGTTTGAGGCCAGTTTCTCTCCTGTCACTGGTTAACCTAGGAGAGTGACTCCCACCTGTCTTCCACCTCCTTTCAAACAGTTGTGGAGAGTGTTAACGTCTCCCCTGAGCCTCCTTTTTTTCCAGGACAAACACCCCCAGCTCCCTCAGCTGCTCCCCACAGGACTGGGGCTCCAGACCCTTCCCCAGATCTGTTGCCCTTCTCTGGACTCACTCCAGCACCTCAGTGTCTTTCTTGCACTGAGGGGCCCAGAACTGGACACAGCACTCCAGGTGTGGCCTCAGCAGTGCCCAGCACAGGGGGACAATCCCTGCCCTGCTCCTGCTGGCCACACCATTGCTGATCCAGGCCAGGATGGCATTGGCCTTCTTGGCCACCTGGGCACAGCCTGGCTCATGTTCAGCTGCTGTCAGCAGCACCCCCAGGTCCTTTCCAGCCACTCTGCCCCAGCCTGTGGCCCTGCCTGGGGCTGTTGTGACCCAAGGGCAGGGCCCAGCACTGGGCCTTGTTGAACCTCACACCATTGGCCTCAGCCCATGATCCAGCCTGTCCAGATCAGTACTGGAAATTAGTAATCTTGTGCATCTTCTCTTTCCAAGCTTGCATTGTTTTTTATTTTGCTTAGATTTTGGAATTTTCTTGGTGGATTATTTTGTGGTTTGTTTGTTTTGGTTTGGTATTTCTTGCGTTTTATTGGTTTGGGGTTTTTGGGGGGGTTCTTTTATTTGTTTGATTTCCATTTGTTTGGTTTTGGGGGGTTCTTTTGTTTTACTTTGGTTTTGTTGTGGTTTTGGGGCTTTTGGGGGGCATTTTGTTTTGTTGGCTTGTATTTGGTTTTACTGGTGTTTTTGGTTTTTGTTTTGTGGGGGTTTTTTGTGTTTTTTTGTTTTTTGTTTTTTGTTTTTTTGTGGGGTTGTTTTGTTTTGTGGGGGTTTTGTGGAGGTGTTTGTTTGTTTGTTTGTTTTGTGGTGTGTTTTTTTGTTTGGTTGGGTTGTTTTTTTTTTTTTTTTTCCCAGAGGTACTGATAAAGATCTGCTTTCCTCCAGTGGTCATTTTGCAATTAGGACGTGACTGAAGACACAAACATAGCTAACAGAACAGTGCCATTGTTCATATATAAGCAATCTTTCCCTCCATATATTCCTATGATACTGCATTTTTTTCATAGCAATGACATTTTTCCCCCCAAAAAAGTAGTTCAAGGGCATATATGAAAGAAGCAGTAAAAGGAGAACGGGAACAATTGCATTCCAACCAGATTAAATGTAACTTGTTTATGAGGAATTATTTTCACTATTGTTCCAGACCTGCTCATCAGTAATTAAATACTGAGGAAATTCCTAATCTTTTAATTAATATATGAATATATTACAGAATTGAATACTAACTCTGCATGTGCAGATGGCCATCTCCACTGTGAACTGCTATGCTTTAGTTTAAATGGAAAAATAGAGAATAACTCTATTAGAATATAAATGTCTCTGTGGACAGTGAGATTACAATAGATGTCTTTCTGGCACAAAGGAAGGTAAAACTGATTAGTCATATCCTGTGAGTGGCGGAGATGAAGAGGAAGCAGCAGATCCTGAAAATACTTCTAATAGCCAAGACTGAAAGTCTCAAAGATAAATAGATGCTTTTGTTTGCCTCACATTGCAGACCCACAAAGTGGAAAAGAGTCAAAGTTTGGATTTCCTAACTTGGTGTAGAGTCCAACAGATCTCATATGTTGGGTTTGACTCTGCTGACAGGAGTGCCAAGACCTCCTTCCTGGGCAGCAGAGAGAAGGAAGGGTTTTCTCTCACAGTCGTGGCTTCCTGCAGGATGAGTAGGAGGAGTATCGCCTCCCAGCTGGGTAGTAGCTAGAAGATTAAGAAGGAAAATATTTCAGGGGAAATAACATCACTATTCTTCTGAGACAGCGAATCTGATTAAAACCACGGAGTAACTACTGAGTTTTAATGAATCATAGGTTCCTGCTGACATATTTGTACCAGAATTTCTGTATTCTGTTTTGTCTGTCATGTGTTCCCTTGAGTCCTAGATGGAAAATACTTTGCCTTACTAAAGAACCCTTATAGATACTTTCACTACTACATTAAATTTAGGTTTCTCTTCTTTAGAGCATATAAAGGCATATGACTTAGATCAATTTTAAAAAGCCTGCATTTTAATAATGCAGGCTTTTTAACAATTTCTTCACTTCTTACAGTCCTACAGGACATGAACAATGAGAATCTAGATTTATAAAACACTTTTTATCTCTATACTTCTATAAGTTCAAAATTTTAATGTTGCAACTCCTAAGTGGTACATGAGACAACAAGATCATAACTAAGGAGTGTAATTCTCACAATTAACTGTATTTAATAGTTGATAATTTAAGGCAAGTAACAGAGTTTTTTTAGCTGGGAGAAATTACATGAGAGTCATGACAGTTTTTCTTGCTTTTCTTCATAATGATCTCCTTACTAACTTAGCTGTTTTACATATTGTGGACTAAAGTATTGCTTCTCTGTGCTACTCCCTGAGTGCCATAGCTTTAACCTACTGCAAACCCATTATGTACAACACTATCTGGACATTTTCTGTCCACCAATTTTGCAATAGCATAATGACATGTGCAACTCTTGCTGCATAGATGAGTTTATCAGCAAGGCATATGCTTAAACTTTAAATTCAGTGGAAATTTTGCCTTTATTTTTGTGGACCAAACTTCTCTGCAGACTTTCTGCTGCCAGCTGTCCCAATGAACCAGGAGCTTCCTTGCCCTTAATCTTTTGCATATGATAGTCCAGAGGTCCTTTTGAATGACTGGTTAATATGGGGCATTCTTTTCCCATAAGGAAGCCAGTGTATGGACCTTAAGAGGAAACAGCAGCATACAGTGAATGTAATAATAGGATATGATGTTCTCTTTATAGAGCATCCTTGTTTTATTACAGTAATAAAAAGAAGCTCTCAGAAGAATAATTTTACAACACTTTGTGGAACATGAAAGCTGTGTGCCATTTAAAGGCTCTCCATCAGGCTTTAACTCAGCTGTCAGCATTACAGATAGCTTCAGTTGGCATCCTAGGCAGCTGACACCCTTGCAGTTCCCTGGTCTGTATCCCTGACTTTGTTTCCCTGCTAATATATAAGGGAATCCCAGCTGTTTTCTATTGTATTCAGTCAGTTCATAGTCTTTTCAAATTTTATTTTATTGCCCCTGTCTTTGGCTCTCTCCTGGTCTGTATACTGGCTTCTACAGTGTGCTCTCTGCCTGACTTCATAGCCTTTCTTCTGTCATGTCTGCTTCAAGCTGGGGAACCTGTGTTAATCTGTGGTTGGCATTCCTCTTGTTTTACCTGTGTTCAAACTGTACCTTGCCTTGGAGCATGTGTTTACTTCTCCTTGTGCACCTAGCCAGACCTTTCATAACTCTTTTGCTTGACCTTCTAAGTTTCTTTCTGATCTGGCTACTCTTCTATTCCTGGTTCTTCTTCCTACACCTCTGTTCAAGTTGTAGAAAAATGACAGTCAAAGTTTCCCATCCAAAAGTGCTAACTTAATTTGTGTTTTCAGCTAGCCTCCAAGTCCCAACTCAAACAGTAACTAAGGATGAAAATCAGAGGATGTAGTGTTAAAGAGGTAAAAAAGAGTATCAAATTTGTGTGAAGAAGGAGTGTTTACATGCTTGTATCTATGAATTGATGAGATATTCATGAGATCTTCAGGCCTTTGTATTCTCATAGCAGCTAGCCCATAAGTGTACTTAACACTTCTACAGCTTTGTTTTTCAGGCCCAGCAGGACCTGTGCAAGACAGTCTTTTTTAATATGGATGAGCTCTTCAGCATTTTCAGTACATTTCAGAGCTTATTTTAGACCAATTGCAAATGGAACATCTAATTCTGTTGCATTGGGGAAGTGCTTCAGGCACTATGGATTTCTGAGAATGCAGTACTCTGTGTACAGCACTGAGTATTGAATCACAGTCATGACCAAACCAGTGCATATAGAGAGCCCTGGTCTTGTATAAATTTTCACAGCATCAAATTTGCTTGGTAAATGTTTGAGATCCCATTGCATGCAACAGCTTGATATCATATTTACCAAAATTACTCTAAACCTAAATTAAATCAATAATATCTGTCATTCTGCAAGTTATGTACAATCATGATGTCAAATTAATTTCTACAGAAGTACTTTCCTGGTAATTGAGTAAAAAATTGCCAAGGTGCCTGTTCTGTGTCTGGATCAATTTTGTACTTCTATGTATTCTCTTATATTTGTGGAAGCATAAATGTCATTAGCAAATAACTCAGAAGTTCCTAAAATGTAGCCAAGAAGGACAAAATTTCTAGCAGAATCCAGTTCCTCCAATAACTTCATGTATTTTCCACAAGTCCTGATTGAACATACTTTATTTAAACATCAAGCTGTAATACAGCAAAAGACTACCTTTTTAGTATTTAAGTTTATTATGGAAAGCAATGGAAATGTTTTAACTTGTTACTATCCTTGAGACACTGACAGATGCAGAGAAGATGATTATTTTCCATACTGAGGTATAATGCGAATTGTTTATCACCTTCAGGGGTTTTGTCTAAAACAAAAACAGCAACAACAAACATACCCACAAATAACACAAACCAACCAACCAACCAAAAAACCCCAAAACCCTCAAAGCAAAAAACCCCAAAACCACAAACAAACAAACAAACCAAAAAGAAACAAACAAACAACTTCACATCTTCATGCATATTATTATCTTAATATTCCTTAGATAAAGGTTTTGTTAATAAAAGGAAATATAGAACTTTGATGTTTCAGTTAAATAGCCATAATATTAAAGCTGAGAATTGTGTTGATGTGTTTTTCATGAAATTGAAACAGTTTTCAGATTTTTACCTATGAACTTTTGAGGAAATGCTGAATTGGAATAAATCACCCGTATTTAAAGGAGACTGTCTAAATAATTTCCTCTCCCTTAGCAGGAAGCTATGGGTACATACCTTGCAGCATGAAGAAATCAGTCCTTGTCTCTGCTCACCCTATGAGTTCAGGATACAGAGATATTAATTTCTTTCTGGGGAGGTGCTTTCTGTTTTTCTTTTCAGATTAATTTCTCAAGTTAGGTAATGTGGGAATATTGCTACAAATAATTGTAATTTCTCTGATGTGTTTCCTTTCATATAAGGCTAGTTTAATGGATATGAAAGGTTCTTTCTTTAAATGTCTGGTATTAAGATAATTTCATTAGTGATTTACATAACAGACAGTAAATAAGTGATACTCAAGAATCAAAAATATGTAACTGGACCTTGGTAATGCAAATGTTAATGAAAATGTTGTTATACAGCTCCCACTTTACAAAAAATTCATTAGGAAAGTAAGGAATTAAAATAAAGCATTTCTGCTAGAATTCACATTAATTTGATCTGTTCTTTGAGGAATTAAGATATCCTAAAAGAATAAAAGATGCAGAGGAGTTGGTGTTGCTTCAGTTTGTCATTATTAAAATTAATCTGGAGGTACTATAAGCCTAATTCTACAGCCCTTACAAAATGATCCAGGCTTGAGGAGAATCCTGCTGTAAATCAATATAAATATAAAACCTTACAATAACTCATGACAAGAAGGAAATTAAAAATGTAGAGAGAAAATTTTAAATAAGATAGTCTGCCTCTGCCATGTTTATAAATATAAATAATTACAATTTCCCCCTATGAGTGCCTAGGGTCTCCACAAAGAGAAAAATAGTGGACTCTCAGCTTAAAAAACAGAGGTAAGTATTCTTTTTTAATCCTGTCAGTTGTAGCAGATTTGGTCAGTGCTTCTTAGACATATGTTGGCTGTATGGTTTAAATCATGGGATTCTCAGTTTTTACTAAATAAATCTCTTAGTAATTGTTAGAAGAACTATACAGACAAAATACCAACTTAATCTAGGTGATCAAAACCTTCATGCTAAGAATACAGAATGGCAGCCTTGATGGTCATGAACAAAACCAAGAACCAAGCTAATGTTGCCTGCTTAGCTCTGGTTAGAAGCATTTACTTATTCTGTGGGTTTATAGTTCAATTCCTATGTAAAGTGTGGAATTAAAATCCCATAAATGAAGCATGTTACTATATTTACTTCTCATACAGTTCTCTTCCTTAAGGCACAGTATGTATTTATTTGTAGTAGTTTAGAAAGAAAGCTATCAATCAAATGAATCATAATAATTGTCTTATGATAGTTTACATATATGTAGGAAAAAGTAACCTTCTTTATTTTAGTTCATTAACTGGGCACTATGGAACAGTGACTTACAGACCTCTTTAGTGCAGGCTAAACTTGCAATGCAATACATTGTGTGTTGGTGAAGTAAATATCCACCACAGGTCAGAAAACAATACAAATCCAACACAAAATAATAAGAAAAAGGACACATTTAAGAGTTTACCTTAAATTACCAAATAGGTATTTTATGATCTACTCATATTTCTCTAATTTACAAAGAGGTTCAGCTCAGAAGTTAATCTATTGTAAGGATAAATTATGAATTTCAGTACTTACCCAGAACCAGCAGATCAAATGTCCTATTACAACACAGAAGTTCCAGTAACTCATGTCCTTGTAAACAGTTAAAATATTGGTCTTCTTTAATTTTTTTTGTAAGCTAGCGGCACTGTCAAATATTCAAGATTTACTGTGGGTTTTTTTGGTTTTTTTTGGTTTTTTTTCCTGATTAAATTAGGGACTGGCTCCTTCTGCTTTTATTCTAAATTTAAATAACCATGGTACAGTAGCACATGTCAGCTGTGGGGAAAACATTGCAAATTTCATAAAGTGATTGTGAAAGAACTCTGTGCAAAGCTCAGTGGCTATTCACCAGCCTATAGATGGTGGGACATGCTGCTGGGTTTTCGCTGTTAATCAGCAGCAGAGAGATTTATCACTATTTTATTTAGTATTTGTATTTATATGAATTTATTGCACAACTTATAGCATAGAAACATAGAACATTTGAAAGGTCATCTGGTCCAAGTTTTCATGGAACAGAGAGCCTAGATTTGGTTAAAAAAAAGTATTAATTTGTTAAAAATAAGTTGAGGGATTGGAAATGCAAAATAGTTTTATTATAATTATTATTTTTATCTTTTCCCTAAATTCCCAGAATTCTCTGTAGGATATATAAAATAGTATAAAAAAGTATAAAAAAGTCTAGCTCAGAAATCCATTCCTCTAACTCAATAAAATGCATTAAAACATTGCTAGATTTAAGTAGTTTCTATATTCTTTATGTTGAATAACCAGCTTATTCCTAATCTGTGGGAGTCAAATTCAGTGCTCACTGCTGCCAGGGCTCAGAGCCACTGTTTTCTTTTTCCTGCTACTACATCTGCTGTGGGTTCTGGAGATGAGTCTTGTGTTTATCTGTAGAAGACATAAGTCTCATCAATGTGTGTCTGCATTCCTAAGAGAGGAAGAGAGGACATTCACTAGGTGAGGAGAGTCAAGAGATAAGAGCACTTTGCTGAAAGGAGGGAGCAGTCTTCAGCCATTGGACTGCTCAGGCCTTGATTTCTTTTATGTCCTGCCTGGATCAGAGCTGTATCTGTGAGCTTACCATGTAAAAATGGTGACTAACCACCACAGAACTGAGGATTTCTGCAGTTTTGTGCTGAACTCAGTACTGTCAGGACAAAAAGCTGTTAAGGGAAACTCCTTGGGGTTTAATTACCTGCATTCCTAGTTTGCAATTCCAAATATATTTACAATAACAAGGGGGATGCTTGACCTAGACAGTAGTGGCAAGTTTTACACAGGTATAATGACATCATTAAGAGGGCTATTAAAAATGGTAAAGTGGGCAGATATGTTGTTAGCAGGCAAGAAAAGTGTGGATGGTATATGTGGCATTTGAATTCTCTATCAACAGTGGTACAACAGAAGAGATACTTGATAGTCTCTGGGTTTTAGGAGAGAGGTCACAACCATGTATCAATGTGATGCATCTTAAAAAAAAAAAAAAAGGGTAATAGTAAATACTGAAATATTAACAATATTAACAACTAAATTACCACAAAACGCATGAACATGTATTTGAATATCCAATATTAGCTATGTCTACAGCTCTCATTAAATGTGGGGAATTTTTTCCAATAAGGCCATCTTTTTTTGTGTTCAGCTACACATTGTGTAGTTCAAATTACCTTACTTACGTTAATGTAATTTATAGATTGCTTCTGGCAGCATTCAGCAGGGGTTGGAAAGAGCATACAACTCACAATTAGATGGCTTTCAGAGCACCACTTCAAATGACTCATGTTGCACACCTTTGCAAGGGAAATGTGAATCACAGCTATAAAATTGCTCTTCATTTGCAGTAGTTGCCATCCTGTGCTTCCTGTTTTTCAGGGATGTGCCCAGCTCTGGCTCTAAGCAGTTCAGTGTGATACTTGATTAGTTGGTAAGGGAGCACTTCACAGCAGGTGATTATGGGAGGTCATGCCTAACCATAAGCAGCATAGCAGAAGGGTATCACAAAGAACTGAGGTGGGATAGGGCTAAAGGCAGAGCTGAGGAAGCTGCCTCGTGCACAGTACAAGCAGACAGATAGAATGAGATGAAAATAGAGTAGTGTGCATGAGGGTGTTGATGAAGTGCCATAGATGGTAAACAGAGGCTGGTTGTGCTCTGGTGATGTGCAGTGCACAGTTCTTCCCTCCCAGTGCAGTGATGTCTGGTGAAGAGAAGAGCCAGAGCAGAGCAGCCAACTCGCCATTCCCAAACTGACAAATGTCACATGTGAGCAGTGGCTGCCAATTGGGACAATAGATACTGAAAATGAGGAGGGTGACTTCCAGCAGACCTGAAGGCCTAAGATGCTGCACTGGAGCTGAACCAGAAAGCATCAACAGCAAGATGTTTACAGATTCCTCTTCTGCCAATAGGTCTTGAATTCATTCTGCAACCCATCCTCTTTACTGTGGCTGGCAATTACTTTCTTTTCTGAAAATACCAATTTTCTTGCAAAATTTTTGATTTTTAGCAATGGTTCTTTTCATTTTCATTGAAACACATGAGAATCCCCCTCAAAATATGCAGCATTTATGATCCCTGTCCCTGCTTAAGAAAAGAGCTATTTGAATGTGATAGATTTTTAACTGGAAAATACGTTCATGATTTAATCCATCATGGTTAATACTTAGAAACACTAAATGTATTATAATCTAATCTTGAACTAAATTTTTGGTGAATTTATAGATTGAATTGATATCGAGTGCATTTTTATATACTAAATGTCAGAGGACATTATCCATGCTGTTGTGTCTTAAGTTCTAATTTATAAGTTTATTCTGTATGGTATGCAACATACAAAACACAGGGTATTACAAGATACTCATTAGGAAAAATTATCTATATTTACAGAAGCAAACACTTTTTACCGTATCTTTCATAAAATCCAGTCTTTAGTCCTATGTCAATTAATTTTTAATTACACTAGAATTTTTTTTGTGTACTAATGAAATACCCATTACACATCTTTAAGAATTAATGTAATTTATATTTCTTACATTAATAATAATTAGTGTGAGGCATCCTTTTTTTTCTTTTCTGCAGTCAGTCATTGTGTTGCAATTGCTTTTTTTATGAGGAAAGACATGGAATAATACTTTACAGCAGATTTTATTGTTTTAGGGGCAAGTGAAAGCTATACTAAAGATATAAGCACTTTTTAGAAAGGAAGTTGGAAGGGAAGAGAAAAACTTACAAGTTACAAGAGGTCTTGGATTTAATATTTTGTGTCACTCTACATGGATAATTCATTCAAAATATTCTGTGTTTCAGACACTCCACCTGGGAGGTATGCAGTTTGTCTATTTCTTTGTTCTGTACAGATGAACAGGTTATAAATGCACAAAGGAGCTTTAAGAGTCAAAGAGAAGACAGGGGAAAACACATCATGTTTAAAACTCAAAGTATAGGAATTGTATTGCGCACTTAGAATGAAAAAAGTGCAGCCTAAAGAAATTTTTCTAGTTTTAGTCTTCAGCGTGCTGTTATATAAATTGGGGAATTAAAATATAAACAAACAAATCAACCTCCAAACAATTCTGAACTTTCTAAAATAAGTAGAGCTTTTAATAAGAAACCATGATGGTGTATGAATGATCTTAGGTCATCAGTCAGGACCCAAGTTTATTTATTGTCACCAGTGTGTCATGATCTCAGACCCTTGCTCTCACTTCCTGCCACACTTCTGTCAGTTCAGACTTCACGAGCTGGTATCTGTTTGGATGTCATGGGCTGAGGGTGTATCACCCATCTTAAACATTATGTTTCTGCCCTATGCTTTCATTGGTAAGATTTAGTCTAAATTATGCTATAAGAAATGAAATTGGCATTTTAGTGCTTGAATTTATATACGTTTGTTTTTTTAAAGGAGGGTTTATATATAATGTATAATTATATATGAGATTTGTTGCTAAACACTTTTGTGGTACACGCTACTGAAATGGATTTAATGGGTTATTTTCAGCAGTCTTTCCAAAGACTTGTTAATTTACAAGATGTTCTGATAAAATACAGGGTGACTGATGTTCCAGTTATTCTATTTTAGATATGCATGTGGCAAATCTAATAAAAGATTTGAGGGCAGAGAGTAATTTTTCTGGTTGGTAATTTTTCTCCAAGTTCAGTTAAATTGTTCTGTGAGGTTAAGATCTCTCTTGGGTGTATGAAGTGACTAAACTGAGTGTATTTTGTTTGAATTTTGATTTAAAATATTAATTACTTATTCATTGAATCTACTATATCTATATATTACATAATAAAGTACAAAGTTGTACTTTGTTCTTAAACATCCATGCTGAAACCACTTGAACCTGTTCAATCTTCTTGAGCACCTAAAGATGACTTAGGGAGCTGTCCTCATTCACAGTTTTGAGGACTAAGTACCTAAAGTACTCAGGAATTGATTAGAGAAGTTTGGTTCCATAATTTTTAAAAGCATATACTTCCTGCAGCATCCAGTAACTTTGATGGTACCTGGCATCAAAGAAAATGTAATATCAAATCAAAAGATTGTAGTATATCCATCTTAGACAAGATTATTTGTCACAAAGATCACATTTTCATCACATTGAAGATTAAAGGGGAAAAAAATGGAAAAAAAAAAATTTGTGTGCTCCTGATATTCATTTGTTGCCTCCGCTCATCAGTAAATGCAACTGTGAAATCCAAAGCAGTTAGGTTTAGGAAGATTAATAACTTCTGTTTGAGCTGTTTGCTGTTTGCTGAAACACAGACCCCTGGGACCCTGCATGGATCCCCCTAATAAACAACCCTGGCAAATTATCTTCAAAGGAGCAAGCTCTGAGCATGCTTACATGTGAAATGAGCAGACTTTTTTTTCCCATCACAGTATAGTAGAAACTATGTATTAGGAAAAAGCCCCAACCCTCCTTTCTGGGATCAGTTCTCACTTTGATCTTTATTCGAGTCTCCCCTTTGGCTGTCAGTCTGCCTTTTCAGTCACAGAAGCATTTTGTCAGCTGATGGATTATAATTCAGTTATGTCTGCACAATGAAATAACATGTCCTGCAATTTAATCAAATCAGGGTAGAAAAAATCGCCAGTTTTATCTAGGATCAAAGAACACGTGGTTTAATGTCTAATAATGCAATTTCCAGTTAATATGCTGGTCAGTGCTATATTCAGTGAACAGATTACTGAGCTTTCTATTCAGGTTGCAGCAAAGACCAAGTTTGCACCAAGGAAAAATACAAATCCACCCAAAAAGGTGTCTTTTGCGGTGAAGGAAGCCTGGAGATGCATTGTTAAGGAACCTGGATTATGTTCTCTGCTGTGTACTTAAAAGATGCTCTACCAGGGGATTTATTGACATGGCTTTTCAATAAAATTTCCAAATACTCTAGTCTTATCTGTATTTGAAAAAGATTCATTTAATTTGCTATCATTTACATTTAACTTTATATTTGATTTTCTTTGGTAAATACTATATGTACCCAAAATAATTCCAATATCTTAGTATGCTTGCAGATCTGATTCATGCTCCTGAATTTACCTTACCTTTTAGGTAACTCCTCTCTTAGTTTATAATAAATGAAATACAAATGTATAAAGGAACAATTTTGGAGAAGTATATTTCCTTCTCCTTGTGTTTTGAAGAGGTCAGTAAGAATTCTGGGACTGTAGGCACAAATCTGCAACATTTGCTTTCTCCTTCCCCAACATAAAAGCATAATACAAAGTGCAAGTTTACAAAATACCCACCTCTTTATATTACAATTGGAATAGTGGAATATGCACAATTTGTGATATATACATATGATCATATTGTACTCATATATACTTATTAATTGCTATATGTACACAGGAACACTCACCTTTGGGACTATGCTGTTAACAAATTAGGAAACCCTACTGTTATTACTACTACTACTCTAAAACCACTATTATGTGAGAGTTATAAGTGTTATTCCTGGGAAGAAATGAGAGAGAGATGTAGTAGAGTATGGTGGCTTTCAGGAAGCTGTCTCTTTACTGATTTTTTTAAATTATAGAACAAATATCACAGAGTGTAAATTAAAGCAGAATTCTTGTGATCAGACATCCACTACTGCAATGTAGCCAGTAGTTCACTGTAGGCAGCAAAACCCTTTGAAAGTTATTTACAGTCAATTTGCTTTTAGACTGTTCTTTGACTCTATATAAGCCCAATGTCTGGTTTTGAAGTAGCTAGTGCTTTAATGTAGCTCTGATTATAATTACACTTGATACAGATTTCACAGCTGGTCATTTTTCTGCTTCCATTAGACAGTAATTTCCTATTCCTTTATGATGCATTAAGACAGAATAATTCTGATTTCTGAAGGAACACCTGTCGTTCAAGAATCACAGCTGAAGAATAACGCTAATTATAGTTCATCATATATGATCTAAATCCTACCTCTGGAAATTATTTATACCAGCACATTTTATTTTATTGAAATATTTGCATTCAAAACTTCAAATAAACTATGGCAATCATTCTTCCTGATAATAAATATGAGAATTATAGGATATTTAGGAAGGAATTGTGCATTTCACTCAGGCCTTCTACCCTGACAAGTCTAAATCTTTTCATTGTTTTATTTGGTATTTGATTTGAACTCTTGCGATGATATTGAAATTTCAGATTGAATAGGATTCTACCCCTTTATTTATATCAGCATAAATGATTTTGAATTTTTCTAAAAGCTTCATTAATTTACTAATAAGGATCCAGTTTTTCTGTCTTTAAATATACATTTTGTTACCAAAAATAATTAAGAATGGATGTAACTATGTATCTACAAAGGCAAGGAGACTTTTTTCTCTGATTGTTCTGTTTGAAAATTTCATGTAAATTGATCCCATAATTAACTGTTTCACTTGCTTAAAAGATAAGGCAAAGGAAGATAAAATTAGCACTGTGAAATTAAAAACACTGTGAGTCCCTCAGAAAACTGAGAGATTTATCTGTTTGGATTCTAAAAGGATCTGTCATTTTTTGGGTGACACATTAGAAGAGAGTCATCAAAATAATTGCATAAATTCTCAGGTGTAAAGTGGTGGGGCATCTCAGACCTTTGTGGATGTTGTGCTTTATAAGCCTGTAAATGTGAACCCAAAACCAGACTGGGATAACCATGTTTTCCATATCCAACAATGTCTTTCAGGAAATATTTTTATGAGTTTGCTACTCCCTGAATCTCTACAGCCTGTAACCTACTTCTAGAGGGAGTTATTGTAAGGTTTTGGCCAGTAGTTCCTTGATGCACTTTGATCCAATTACCTGCTGTAATGAAATTTTTCGCACAAATTTAAATTTTAACAAAAGTTGATTTGTGTAGTCCAGCATTTTCCAGTGAAATAACCTTGCATCAAAAATACCAAGTGCTAGTATTAATTCTTCAGTTAAATTAGCAGTAAAATAATGAACTTTTTATCTGATCTTTCTCTTTCTACAGGGTGTTATTATTTACTGTCTGTGAGTCACAGCAAACTTATTCATATGTAAAAAGTAAAAATGTTCATCACGTATAAATGATAAAGAATTGTCAGCTTAACATTTTTTTCTGAAATTCTAAATGAAAAATATTAGTTTTACAAATTTTGTTAACCTTCACCTCTATTTCTTTAACCATGTCTAAAAAATTAGATTTTCTTAGAAGTCCAAGGAGTAATGTTTGCTCATCTAATATTTGAGTCCAGTCTGTTCATCATCCAGAAAAGCACCTGAAGCTTGAATTCCTTATAAAAATCACTTCTCGTCATCAAGATTTCTGGAAATGTCTCTTTATCAAAGTGCATCAGCCCACCTATGCATTTATAAAATTTGTGACATACTTTTTTTGTTAAGAATCAGTCTATTTCTCTTGCCAGTTTCATGGACACTTCTAAAACTTCAAAGGCTATTATACTTTGAAATGTAGAGGTCTTGCTGCTGTTTTGTTTGCCTAGTGCTTTTTGAAATATAAATATGGGAGGAAAATTTCAAAGTTACTAACCTTCACCAGTTCTTTGCTTCAGTTATTGCTCTGTTTGAAGAAACTCTTGAATAATATTTCTTTCCTAGACATGAGGTCCATACCCTAAAATCTGTTAGTGTTTAAGATTAATTTGGACAATACTCAGAAGAACATGCTGTAGATTTTGGTCAGCCCTGAAGTGGTCAGACAGTTAAACAGTTGAACAGTCTGTTCCAAGTGAAATTTTCATGGGACAGTCCCTTCCAAATGAAATTCCCTTTGCCTTTGCCTTTGCCTTTGCCTTTGCCTTTGCCTTTGCCTTTGCCTTTGCCTTTGCCTTTGCCCTTTGCCTTTGCCTTTGCCTTTGCCTTTGCCTTTGCCTTTGCCCTTTGCCTTTGCCTTTGCCCTTTGCCTTTGCCTTTGCCTTTGCCTTTGCCTTTGCCTTTGCCTTTGACTTTTGCCTTTGCCTTTGCCTTTGCCTTTGCCTTTGCCCTTTGCCTTTGCCTTTGCCTTTGCCTTTGCCTTTGCCTTTGCCTTTGCCTTTGCCTTTGCCTTTCATTCCTAGATTTGGCAGTTATGCTTTCTGGTAAGACTGTTTTTTCTCAAAAGTTTGATTTTAAAATTACCAAGTCATTAAATTTCTAAATATGCTTATGCATATGCTAGGCACACAGCTCTCAAACAGCCTGACCAAAAAGAAAAAGAGAGACCAAGGGCCAAATTAAACAGTAATTTAGATGATATCTGATTTAATTATGCCACTTTATGCCAGAATTCCCTACAAAGAGAATACAAATATAAGGCACTGTACTTGAAGTAATGCAAGATTCATAAATTAATCACGTCTGAGATATTTAACTTCTTTTTACAACTTATTCTTTAATAATTTAGGAGGTTAAACCATAACAAAATAACAGACATGATTGGTGGGTGTGCATTTAACAGTGTCAGCTGCTGATGCGTTTTCATGCTAAATAACTATTTTCTTGTTAGAATAACCTGCGCCCTCTTCAATTATATGTCTCTCATCAAATACCTGGACAATAGAGAAATGTTCTAAGCATGACCTTTTGATATGCAGACATTGTTCAGAGGTATTTAGTGACAAGCCAGAGAACAAAATGTCCTTTTGTTTTGGATGAAAATAATATATTTTTTGGAAAAAAAACCCACTCTCACATCACGTTGGTTCTATTTGGCTCTTAAAATTTTCTTTCCTTAGTGAAGAGATTTTAGGAGTGCTTATAAAGTATCTAAGAATTCCATCTTTCTTTGATTTTGGTGACTTCAATCCAAATTAGTGTTTCCCCAAATTAATAGATAAATCTCTGTGTAGATAATTCTAGCAGCATATTGATAACAAAAGTATATTTATGTTACAGGGAATGTGTTCTCATAATTATTTCACAAGGAAACTAAAATACTTAAGGGTAAGGAAAAGGTGTTTTCCAGCACCTTGCAAGATTTGGTAATTAAACATTGGCTTTTGGAAAGAACTAGAGTAGTCATTCTAAGTCTAAAAGACTTGGAGCCAGATTCCTGGTCTTCTTTGAATCACCTTTGTGTCATTAATTGTCTGAAAGCCGTGGTGGACTCCTGTGCAGTAAAAATGGATAACAAACTGTTGGAAAACAAAAGAGTTAAAAGTGAAAGAGAGAAATTGGTGGAGAGTGTCCTGAAAACACACCTCTCAAAAGTTTTGTGGCAGTGGAGGGAACAGTCCCAGGAACTACATGAAGAAACTGCGTTGCTGGAGGAGAGAGAATGGTACATTCTGTGCTTTTGATACAACACTGGTGAAGTTCTCCAGAAAATGCCAAGTGCTTTTGCAGCTGAGCCGTAGCATATAAAATACCTGCCTAAGGTGTGATAAACAAATAACTCCCAGAATTTCATTAGGTATCTCTATGTCTGCCCTGGGAAGCAATGGTGCCACAGACAGAGAGAGAGCATACAGAGTTACCTATAGATCCTCTTACAAGGAATCTTCCAGACAGCTCTAAAGCAGCATTTTTATTTTTTTTTGCCAAGGTGAAAAGAAACTGTTGTAGCACGGACCACACTGTAGCCCAGTACTTTTATACAGCAGGTGTTCTAAAGCACAAAGCTCTGTCTTTTTCCAGCCCTCATACATAAGTTCTGGATGGGATTGGACTTCTGCCATGCCTGCGCACATCCATAAATATTGCATTTATAGTTTCTTACTTAAAATACTTAAAGTGTGTCTGGTACTGTGTTGCAAGTTGTCTTCTTTCTTTTTTATAGATTTTTAATTTAAAAAAATATGGGAAAAGCACAAGTTCATAGTAATTCCAGTGAGCCTTTAACATGTTTTTTAAACTTAATATTCTGACTAGAAGTGCATACATTTACTCCTAGGTAGGTTTGGAAGGTTATTATTATTTAACAGGAATGTTTCTGTAATTTGTTCCAAATGAGAGAAACTTCACTGCAGATTTAAACACAGAGGTTTAACACAACATAACACAGAGATATCACAAGAAAAAGTAGAGGTGAGGAGAGAGTTTCTGACAAGAGCACTGGTTTATGGTTTTAAAATGTTTTGTTTTATTTTTTTTTTTTTTACTATGACGTCATTTTTCTCATAGAGTTGGAGTGTTATAAAACTCTGTTTCTAAAAAAGACCCAGAACAAAATGTGCTAAGTTCACCGGTGTGACAAAGAAAGAGTTATTTTCATAGCTCTCAATAGCCAAGAGGTACTGTTAGCTAATCACTGGACAAAGATTTGCATAATATTGTAATATGATGATAATATTATGCAAATTTTTTTCAGTGCAATGAGCCACTAGCATAGAATGGTTATCAAAATGCCTGGTCAAACTTTTTCTACCCGTGGATCCCAATTCATCCTGAATAATAAGGGTAAGTTAATTAAATATGAATAATGAATATTAATAGAGAAAGCTGTTAGAGATGAAGAATAGGACTGAATAACAAGGGGAAGAGAAAGATGAAAGGTTATTATTTTGTGAATAAAAAGTTCTAGAGAGAAGCAGTTAATCAAAAAGATTTAAAAGTATGTAATCAAAGTACAGAAATGGGAAGAGGAGTGTACTCTGACATTCCAACATCCCTCAACATTGTTCTTTGTTTATATGATAGTAGTCAACTCGAATCTCTGTTAACTTCTAATACAGAGCAGTGTTTTTTCTCCTTGCTGCTGAAGGAAAGGCATGTATGCCTCTGTACGTTTCATCTATGGATGGAACAGCTCTACTTCTTCTTTTCCTGATAGGAATAGGCAGAGGTCTCATGGCATTAGGAATGACCTTTCCAAACTATACCCATCCCACTGTAAGTGTGATGCCTCCTGCTTAGTGTCCAAATTACCAAGTACACTCCTGGAATGTAAGGAGACTTTCACTCAAGTCTTGAAGGTTGTCTGTAGTTGTGTAGTTTGAAGTTTCTAAGATTACTGTTCCTTGTAATGTTACCACAGATATCTTATATTTCTTCTCCTTTTCATTGAAAAGCAGGTTGTTCTGATCCTCTCAAGCTTTTTGAGAATTCCAGTGCCAGATTTCAGCATTCTGAAATTATTTTGGTTTTAGTAAAAATGTATTGATAATGCATTAATTTATGTTTATATTAAAAGCTTTTCAGGTTTTTTTTTTCATTATGCACCAGCACACATTTTTAGTCTCTGAATATAAAAATTGAAAAGAAGAAAAAGTTCCATTGCTGTTCTTGTACAATCTCGAGGCTGAGAGCAAGAGCTTTGAAAAACAAAAAAATGACAAAATTAAGAATACTATTTTTTTTTCCATGTGCTGCTTCCCATATGGTAATAATTGCCTGTAAAACAAAGATACTTGTCACAGCTCTGCTGGTTTTGGTTGTATAGAAATATTTTTTTCAGAATGTGTCTCTGTTGCTTCATTATTTTTCTGAAAAATATGAGGAAATTTTTACAGTCTGATTTACAAGTATTTCAAAATAATACAAATAGAAAGTTATCTCATTTTTTCTGTAGATGTTGTGACAAGCTGCACTCCAATATTCATTTACCTTTTAATGTGAATCCTAAAATATACTTGCAATACTACATTAAGTGAAAATTATATATTATAAATTCATTATTTCTACTATGAGATTTTGGTAGCAGCATATAAACCCTTCCGTTTGTAACAGTTTTCATAAAATAGAAAAAAAAATCTTGAAAGCAAAATCTGAGCCTTTCCAGAAAGAAAGGAGTACTTTAATTTGTTTTACTTTTGAAGATAATACCAAGTTCTGCTGATCCAATGCATGTTCAAAGATGGGGACAAGGGACAAGAGGAATTGATCCTCACATCCAGCAAATTCGGACAGATGACAGCCAAAATGAAGACAGGACCAGGAAAAAGCTACAGCCTGTGGTGGGAAAACAGGAGGGCATGCACTGAAATAGCAGCAGGGCTCAGAAATTGAGGCCGGGACTGATGGCAGCTGAGGTCAAGTTCCACTGGACTGGAAGGGAGACAGTTCTACGCTGCTTTCCTAAATTTTGTGCTTTAGGAAGGCATGATAACTGAACCTCAGAGAGTGGACATATTATGTGAGTCTTAAAAATAAAGGAGACAGGAGAAAGAACAGGAAAGGAGAAAAGCAGAAAATTTAAAATTATATTAATTTCAGGCAAAATGAGCAGCTCCATAGATGGAGTGAGTGAAAGTTAATCTGGCAGTAATATACTTTTCTACTGCCAGCCTGGATATTTCTAGGAGCCAGTCTCTGGGTGCAGGCTCTGCTGTACCTTCATCCTGCTAGGAGAGCACTCCCCCCAGACCCTTTTTGCTGGCCACATTTGGAATAATGCCTCTCCCCAGTGCCCTAACCACAGATATTTCCAGCTAGCTCTACCATGTTCCTTGCATTCCTCCTGTTTGGGGAAGGAACCATCAGCTCTGATTTTGAGGTGAGTTCTAAGAACTAGCACATATGGTTAGCAGGTATGTATTGGCAAGCTCAGTAGCTGGCTTTTCAAGCTCCAAATGCCTATATATATATACACAAACACATGCATGCATTTACAGATACACTCATATATTTATATACATGTAAATACATACATATATATATATATATATATATATATATATATGAATGAATACAAAAGACGCTTCCAGGGAAATCAAAGCCATGAGAGATTTGAGATCTGCTGACAGGAAATAGGTACATAAGCAGAGAATTGGCAATACACTGTGTTACATCTTTTGTGCATACATTAGCTCAAAAAAGTGTTTTGAACTGTGTTTTCCTTTCCTTGTTGTTAGTGCTCATCTGTCAGTGCTTCTATGTGCCTAACACTTTCAGTTGAAAGTGCTGTTGGTTGAGAAACATTGCTCCTGGGATAATCAACTCCTGCTCTGGCATCATTTTTTCCTGTCCTTTTTCTCTGTGCCCTGTCCAGTTGCTTCTGAGATAAATCCACAGCTGCTCTTCCAGAGTGGTTAGCAGCAGGCTTCAGGAATGTTTTCTTCTCATCTCAAGAAGATTAAATACTGAGTGTCTTTGATTGTGTGTGTTTGGGTACCAACAGCAGGAAAGAAAAATGAAACTCATTAGGGAGTTGAGGTTCTTGATTGCTTGGGCAGTTTTGTTTACCTTAAATGAAATTCTGGCCTGCAAAGTGAGGATTCATCCAACTCACATTTCATATTTTACCTTTCTATTTGCCTTGCCTTCAGATGATGTGGATGTGAAGCAGAGGCATAAACAACATCCAGGAAATCCTCCTCTACACTTGCCAGGCTTATGGTACATAGAACAAGCTGTATTAGCATATGAGTAAAATTTGTAGTGAGGAAGTGGATCTAAAAAAGATATTTGTATGTTTGGCATACAGAACAGAAATGCAGAGGCACAGAGTCACTCAAGCATGCTAGAAAATAAATTTGTGTTTTGCAGGTTGAACTCTCATGACAAGCTCATTAAAAGTTGCTGCCAAATGCTATTTGTTTTCACCTTCAGAACTGTCTGTTAATAATGAACAACTCCACTTGCAAATTATTTTCATAAAGTATTGTTCCTGTCAGTGGTACAGTGCTAGGCTAGGATGAGAGGGAGGGCACACAGCAGATAAATTCAAGTGTCTGATTTAACCCATTGCAAAAACACTGGTGTAGTTTAAGCTGGCATGGCACATTCCTGATGAAGTCTAGCTTAGCAGGGCTTGACAGTAGGAGGAGTTTACTTCTGTTGAGTTAGATAATTGTACTTTGCAAGTAAGATACTAAATAGTACTTCCAGGTTTACTATCAGAACCTTGATTTGTATTTTGAGACTTTCCAACCCACTAAATTCTTAATTTCATGTCAAACCATGATTCCTCTTGAGTCAGCTAGCTTCCTGTCCTCAAGTGTTTCTACTTTCACAGATGGCTATTACATGATATCTCTCCATTCCTCTGGGGGCATTGTTGTCAGCAGCTGGTGCATTCCCCATACACTAAAGCCTCCAATGATATAGCAGTTCCAAAGTAACAATTAGAATCTGTAGGAAATTTTCCATAACATTATTAAAGAGAGGAACATAGAACAACCATTGATTCATGCAGTTACTATACAAGCTAACATATCTTTGCTTATTGTTTTATTGTATGTCAATTTTCATGGTTATAAGTTTAATTCAAGTGAAGAGCCAAGGTAATATGGAATATAAAATCTGTTTACCTACCATTTGATACATATATGATAAGGAAGAAATAGAGTTGTCCAAAAGCATACATACATCAGATTGCTGTCTTCATGGAGGTAGAACCAGATATTTTGCATCCAATCTATACCTCTATCATTCTTCTTTCCCTGTCTACAGATGTATGTACCCTCTTCAAGACCTTTACTGGTAGAAAAACTTTATTTAAAAATAGCTAAAAACTTTTTAGCTATTGGATCACTTGCAAAAGGCAACTAATTTTTCTAATATGAAATAATTCCTGGAGAATGAAAATATTTGCAGATGACTAATTTCTATTATATGTGAAAAAAAATCAGTTAAGAAAAGAAGCCCAACAAAGCATACTAGAGGCATCAAAACATGAAAAGGAAATCTGTGCAAGTATCAGAGTCTTCCAAATACTCAAGACTGTGGACTATTAGCTAGTGTGCTGTATTCAATGCTTAAAAAATGGACAATTTCTGAAGTACTGTGACCACTAAACCTTATAATAATGTGATTTCATAATTAAAATCTGATGCCTACTAAATAAGATTCACAAAGATAGGATCAGCTAACCAGAAGCTGATGGAATAGTGTAGCTGTATTAAAAACTGAATTTATGAAAGTGAATATACCATTTGAAAATATTTCTTGTAGCTGCTGAGATTTGTGTGTGTGTGTTTTCTAAGATTTTTTAAAATATGTCTTTTTGTCTTTTGTGTGTGGTAGTTTTCATAAATTATTCCCTCACCCTTATTCATTCCCCTCTGCATTTCCACTCGTTTAATAAACAATCACCTGTTCTTACCAGACATTAACTACATGAATGACAAAGTCCCCAACATGATCTATGTGTCTTGTTTTCTGCTCATCAAAGATGGAAATGAACTGCCTTGCTTAAAATGCCAGTCAATAATAGCCCAAATTTTATTCTTCCTCGGGCCTATTTTATTTAGTTTGCTTAGAAATAAACATCAGTCAGTGCAAATAAATATGTTATATTTTAGAATTTAAATCTAAGAAGACAGTCATCAGATTAATTCTGTGGTCTTGCCAAATAGACTAAGATAGCATAGCAGCAGACAGTAGCCCTACCTGAACTGGAAAAGATTTTCTTCAAGTACAAGTATGTAACAGTACCTGAGGATACAATCATAGTGATGTGTAACTATAAACATGATAAAATATGTAAATCAGGTCTTTTTTGCTTAGTTCTTCCATATGAATAAAAGCTAATAAACAGAAAGACATAGTTGTATTGTCTGCTTCAAATAAACAAAATGAGTGTAATAAAATATAATATTTAATATTAAAGTATATGATTTTTCTAGTCTGTTATCTCTCCTGTCAAATGGTATTTAAGTTCCCTAATGGTCATATGAAAGGACCTATCCTTAGGGCACTTACAGAGATATTCTTGTCTGAATACAAAGAATATGCTTATGAATGTGTGGAACACAAAAGTTTTGACACATTGGTTATTTATATTTGGGTTCGTTTCTTACATGATCATAAACACTTCACTGCATAAATTATGCATTAGGCATATTAAAATTTTAATTGCTTCTTCATAGCAAGTGAATATAAAATAATATCAAGAGAAATGTGATTATCTATATTTGGAAATAATGTACTCCCCTTTATTAATGGTCATCTATCTATGTCATGTATACTGAAATATCACTTTAGAAAATCTTTTTTTATCATCCTATTAACATAACATTAGCTATGATTTTAGAATTATGAATCAGAATTTGCAAATACCTGGTTCCTTCCCAGATTGACACGAATCCATTGCTTTGGTCTAGACAAACATCTTCTGTCCCAAAGTCAGTCAGTGTTTGGATCTTTATCTGCAGCTTTCTGCCCCTTTGTGTAAAATCGTTTAAAAACTTTCATCTTGATCTTTTGTCCTTTAAATTCATTTTTTATTTTCATTATTTTTATAATCAAGAATTCCTAAACCCACCCTATGTGGCATTACACTGCACAGAAAATAGTTGTTTTCTTGGACAGAGGGCATCATTGACTAATGGCTTTTTTGCTAAGGCTTCTCACACTTATCTGCAGATGGGCTTCAGTGGAAACCACCCAGAGCAAAATAAGATTGTCTTCAGTAAGAGTGGCCTCCTGCTTGTCGTACTGTCATACTTACTAATCAAACGTCTCTGACTAAAAACCAAGCAGATAGACACTGATTTATTTTTTTTTTTTTTTAATAATCTCTCTTCTGTACAGGTTGAATGCTTGCTCTGGGCCATTTTTCTTCTGTCCTTCCCAGACATCTTTATTTGTCTAATAACAAGTCAAACAATATTAAAAACAAACAAACACACACACACACACACACACAAAAACAAAAACAACCAAACATAAAAAAAAACACCCAAAAAACAACAACAAACTAAAAAGAACCACAATCCCAAACACCAAACCAACAAACAAAAAAAGTGAAAATAAGGCTTTTTTCATAAATGAAATACGCACAGGCTTAGTGCACATCTTAATACCTTAATATTCAGGAACACCAGAAAATCTTGTTGCAGCTATCCAATCTCCAGACCCCAGCTGCTAGAGGCTCAGACATTTCAGATCATAAGCAGAAAAAGTTTAGCTCTGTCTTTCCCACAAAGACATAACCTAACTTCTTGTGAGACCTGCTAAAGTCCAACTATTACTTTAGCTTTCCATCTTGAATCACTGAAACAATATCAAAGCAGAAGCTACTCTAATCCAGGATGAACAGTAATCACATATTCTACCTAATGTAGTTTCAGTAACGACCTTGGATTTTTTTTTTAGATCTAAAAGTGTTTTCCGTTGCATGTATAATCTCCTTTTCTTATTTTATTGGTATATGAAATGAATGTTATATATGCAGGAATGGAGACCCACCTAATCTATTTTTCTTTTGTACTTCTAGGGAGTACTAGCCTAGAAATTTTTTCAGAAAACATACAAAATATATTTGTTACTGCTTAGTCTTCTTTGTGGGAAGGTAAATGATATAGATTTATTTGTTTAGTAAAGTAATCTATTTCCTAGCTATTAAAAATTGGAAATAATTATATTAATTTTCAAAGTTTGTTAAAATTAAATATGTAAAGGTGATCCCTTAAATTACAGGATTGCACGGACATGTGTCTCCTGTAATGCCATTAATATTAATGGCTTAAAAATATTAAATAGGTATGCTGGAACATGAAATAGTTATGCATTTCCTGTATTTCAGTTATTGCTGTTGTGTCTCAATTTTAGTGCAGGCATAGGTGGTTTTAGCACAGAATCAGAGACACTTAGTGTTGAAAAGGTTCCCTGGAGATCAAGTCATCCAAACACCTGCCAGAACAGGTGACATGGCACATATCCAGGTGGGTGTCCAGGGTGTCCAGAGGGGGAGACTCTGCAACCTCCCTGGGCAGCCTGCACCAGTACCACCCTCAATGTAAAGAAGTTCTTCCACCAGCTAAGGTGGAACTTTCTGTGTTTTGGTTTATGACCATTGTTCCTTGTCCTGCGACTGGGCACCACTGAAAAGAGTCTGGTACCATCCTCTTGGCACCTGGCGTGACATATTTATATTATATTTACAAAAGCATTAATGAGATCTGCTGCCAGCCTTCTTATCTCTAGACTAAAGACTATGGTAGAAATTGCATTAAAGGTATTAAAAGAGTTGCTACCCTGAAAAGTTTTTAATGAATATAAGGAAAGTAAGGACTAGGAGATAAGACTTACATTTCTACATTTCTTTCTTTAAAGACAGTTGATTAAGATGAGGGAGAAAACTGGGTTGAGGTAAGGGTCTGATAGCAAATTTCTTCTCTTTTTTTGCCAGATATCCTTCTTTTAAGAGCATTGCCATACAGATTTTTGGTTGGTTGGTTGGTTGGTTGATTGTTTTGTTTGTTTGTTTGTTTGTTTGGTGGTGTTGGTTGTTGTTGTTATGTCAGCAAATACCTGTATTGGTGCTTGTTGACATGAGAACTAGTGGACTAAAATTACAAGAACAGAAAAATTTGACATTGCCTTTTTGTTCAAGATGTTTCCTGGCTTCAGGAACCATCTTGCTCTTGTAATGAAGATCCTAGGGATGCTATTTCGTGTCAGCATTTTATCCAGATTTTACTTTTGTCACACTGGGAAGGTACAAGGCAGGACCAGAAGAGAAAGTTCTTACCCAACTCTCAGAGTGAATAAAATTAATCACTATGACTCAGGATATATGGCCTGATAGGGGTCAATGCCTTTCTGCTGCTCTGCACTCTCCCCTCATGACAAAATTGATATGTCCCTCCTATTATTATATAATGCAGAGTTCTCCAATTTCTACTTACTCTCAGGATTGCAGTTGTACAATAACTCTTTTTCAGAGATTTTTTTTTTCTGTAAAAGAAAAAAGAAAAAGTTGCCAATTTATGTGCAATGTAAAAATTTTGTTTGCTATTGTTTCAGGACACAGCAGGCCAGGAGAGGTACAGAACAATTACCACAGCTTACTACCGGGGTGCAATGGGCTTCATTTTAATGTATGACATCACAAATGAGGACTCTTTCAATGCCGTGCAGGATTGGTAAGTAAAAATTGGAATTTATCTTAAGTAAATACTTAGAGAGTATGTGTGATATCACTTACATGTTGTGACAGTGTAAATTGTTTTGGAAAACTTATTTCCAAATAAAATGCTCAAGCATTCCTGTACCTGAATATATGGCGGTGGGGTTTTTTTAAGTCAGGAAAGACAATATTTAAAAATGTTTTACATATAATTAATTGTAACCATTGTGTTTTCTGTAATTTCAGTTCATGTACTTTATTCATACTACTAAAACCAGAAACATGCTAATGTGGAGACCAACTGCTAAGATGCCAGCAAGTGTTCCCATACTTTATGGAAAAAAATGAGATACCATGTTTGAGGGTCAATTTTAATTTAATTTTTTATCTATAGCTGAATATGCATTGTTCTGTCAGTCCTGTGAATCAAGTGTTAAAATGAGCAAACTTTATCAGATTAGCAGAACCCCTAGAATGACTGGAATTTGTATTACCTGGTGTTATGTGAAGGTCCAGATGTCTCCATAAAAGCAGAGATACCATTTTAGTCACACATGGGTCAGTCAGCATCAAGATAATCTAAAGCTTTTTTGAGTAAAGCAAATATAAAAGGAAAGCCAGAGTTTCCCTCAGTGATCTTTTTTCCCCTTTAGGAGTTATTTTAATATCCAAGAAGCCTCCAGCAGTTTTTTGAGTGGTATGAGTAACATTTGTCATGTGTGCTCCACATGCCCTCTTGCATGTAGTTCCCAAGGGACAACTGTGATTGAAAGAGGATTTTGTTCAGAGTTTGTGTCATTTGTTCAGTATATTTCTTTGGCTTTTTAAAATTTATTTTAAGATATGTTCTAGCGTGTACTTCTTTCAGGACAGACAAGGTCAGAAGAATGTTTAAAACTTAAAAAGTGGTGATGTGATGGCTGTTTTTAACAGAAATTGCTACACAGCATTAAACCATCCAAGAGAAAAGAATTTTGTCTCTTTCACACTCTTCTACTTATTACTGTGGGAGAGGGTGTCATGGAACCCATGAAACACTTTCCCTCTCAACACCTGGAGTTGAGAGGGAAACTGTCTGTAAGAGACTGGCCATTTATCACTCTGAAAATAATTGAAAACCTTAGCTTGGCTCTGCTGCAGTGAAATGAGATCTTGGATTGCCCAACATTTCACATGTAAGCACCAGGGATGTAGTCATTCACAGTATTCCAGGGGAAAGGGGCAACTCCAGACAGTGTGTTATCTATATGCCTCTACACCAAATTGCTCTTGTGAGCAACTCCTTCCATTTTTGAGAGAATCTATAAGCTTGTATGAGTAGTATAGATTGGATAACTCTCTTTGGAAAATTGAATGTATCTGAGTGGAGTCTCTGTTTCATACTCCAAGAGGAGGGAACCTTTGCTCCCTGGGAGTTTTTATTGCAAAGGGATGTTTTGCCCATTTTGTACAAGTTGGAAACATTGTGTAAGTGCTTGCTGTCACACATTTGTGAGTACTGCTCTGTTCAGCACCATGAGACAGAATCTCCTAACAAACAGGAGGCAGCTGAAACAAAACCAGGGAATCAAGGAGTACACAAATCTCGCAGCTGAACCTGCAGATGTGACTGCCAATGGCACTGCTTTCTGGCCCTGCAAGATGAAGCACTGTCTTGCTTTGCCTTGCTTTTCAATGTCCATGGGCTGATTCTATTCTAGCAGTGGGTTGATAATGTCTTGTTTAGGACCAGCTGTGATCTGAAAATTTCATTGTCCCATCTGCAGGCAAACCAGATGGCATGCCATGTATTATCTCTCTTCCTCTAACACAAAGACTTCTTTTATAGCAAGTGTAAATATGAGTACTTATTATTAATTTTCCCACCTGTTTGTTTTCCAGTCTCCTAGAACTGTTATGTTTGTCACTCTTTGTCTCCTTGTAAAAAGTAACCAGGTTTCATGCTAATTAAAAAGAAAAAAATCACCTTAAAATGAAGCAAGAAAATATTTAAAAGCTGTGGACTTCTTAGTTCATTATGAAATATGATTTTTCAATTATTTTTATCTAGAAGTTTTACAAAGAGTTGACAGCTCTTATAGAAATTTGGTGGAAATAAGGGATTGCAGTATTATGTGTCGAGAGCTACTGAGAAGTCATCTGCATGATGAAAGGAATGACAGATATGCTGAGTGCCTCACTTGTCAGGATGACACATAGATTTGCCTGTTATTTGTATTTTTAATGTCATAAGCCCAGTTGCTGTTCTGCTGTTCTTTCTTTTTTTCATTACTCCCATCTCACAGCTCATAATTAATTTTGATCAGCCCTGGCTTCAATTTTGATAGTAATTGCACAGCTTGCTTCTGAATGTGAGAAAAGTTAAAGAAAAGTGGCAATTACCAACGCTGCAGAAAAGCAGGAATGGCCATGTGCAGGTATCTGTGTCTTTCTGAAAGTTATGGGAGGAGAGAGCAGGAGCTTTTAAGTCCTTTGGGGGCTGAAAGTTCTTTTCTCTGTGATAATTGTGCCTCTTTAAGCAGTAGTGCCATTTCATATACATACACCACAGGTCAAATCCAAGTTAAAATCACAATATATCAGCTCCAAGACTTGATCTAGAAACTGCACTGCAGTCAGGACAATGAATCTACAGGTACCTTTTAGGTTTGGATAAAGGACTTTGGTTTAAAATGTGTATTGGGATGATTTTTTATATTAAAAGATATTTTTTGCAGCCTGAAATATGACTGACATTTCTCCTTTATAACTACAGATATAGATGAGTAATAGTTATACTTCTAGATGCCATATCTAAGACAACATAAATCTATTCAGCTGTGAAAAGTTCTATAGCCAATGTTACTATTAACATTTTATACTAAAAAAATCAGTATCCATCATTTTATTTAAATCTACTAGCGCCTATACATGTAATATGTATCCAAGAATTCAGAAAGAGTGGATTTGTGCTGGGAGTCTTCTGCTATCAAGAACAGCAAATCAAATATGCTTTGACTCAGCAGGTCTCCTGTGGAACTCTCCCCAGGATCTGAAGCTGCCTTTGTTAAGAGGCTTTTTCTTTCAGCAATGCAGCTAATGCTGCAAGATGTGTACCTTGAAATAACTTGATGTGCTTTGGACATGCTGTCCTAAAAAGATGAAGATTTTGGGAATGGATGTATTTCCTTTAAATAAGAATTTAAAGAGGCATCATTTTCTGCTTGCCTGAGTTTTAAAATTGAAAAAAGATTATAACCAAATAACCAAAACTTCCCATTTAGCTGAATTCTTAAGACAGCATCCACATGTTTCAAGGAAGTGGCCTAGTGGGATCTATTTTCTTTATAAATTCCTTCTAATTAAATTTGAAGGGAAAATAGGTGAATATTGAGAGTTGCTCAGTGACACCTCAGTGAGTATTTTTTAGTTCAGCTGTAATGTCACACTGCTTGCATTATTTCCTGCTTTATTCTACCACCTGTAACATCTACATTTGTTCGCCTTTTCCCTTTTTATGTTTCACTAGGAGGTGTTATCACCCTTTTCATCTTATTGTTTAAGTCTACATAAGTTTGGCCTTTTTGGCAGTGGTCCATTATGGTAGAAAGGAAAGGGAGAAGGCTTTGTAGTGGTATCAAGTCTATAAAAGTTGAGCACTATAAAAGTTCCAGGTAAATAAATGTCTCTGAGTTTAAGTTAGACCTGTTTCTACAAATACTTTTCTAGGCATCTAATGACTGAATTGGAAGGAATTCAAATATCCTTATACTCAGCATGTTTCTAGTGCAGTATCTTACCTAGCTCAGAAACAATAGGTATCTAAAACATGATCTAAAGGACTGAAGTTTTATCTTTCTGGTTGTAACCCTAGATGTCAAACTTCTCCAGGTCTGAAGGATGTATGGGGATACAGCAAGTAGTATATAGTTTTTTACACTCACTCTTAAGTTGCTCCTCTGCACCTGAAAACATTGTCCCAATTACAAGTGTTTGTCCAGCAATATCTTTGTCACAGTCTGGTGACTGCTGAACACACTGCTGTGGAGGGCTCCCTTGTACATGGATTCAAAATCTGAGAATTTCACGTTGCTGAAATCTCAGATTTGGGGATGATTCCTCAGGAAACACATAAGGATGAAGGAGTCTAAGAGACTTTGTGCTGTTGATGATCTGTATTTTGTAAACTTGTCAAGGTGTACAAAATCAGTTTTTCCTGCATTTTTTGGCTGAAATCTATGGAGGCAGGCTGGAAAGTTGATGGAAACACTTTGATTACCCTCATTCCTTTAAAAATGTAGCATTTGTGAAATATTATATGAAGGATGTTTTTTAATATTCCTGTTGCAAAGTTTATGGTTACACATCTTCTCAAAGAATTCAGAGGGTCTTCCATGACAGATGCTTCTCTTTCCTTTTCTTCTTCACTTTTTCTATGCTGTCTTTTTAACTGCCTCCTTCTCCCCTGCTGCAGACTGCTTAAGCTCACAATCTTTGAGAAGAAATCAGCAGTCAGAAGATACTATTTCATGAAGTGACAAAGCCTCAATTCCCAGCAGACATTTTGTGATTTTAAGAACTTTATCACACTCTGTTTACTTCTGTATTTAGACAGAAATTATTTGCAGAATTTAGTACCGACCAATATATTTAAAACAGCATGAAAACTAATTTAATTTCAAATTAAAAACAGAATTGATTTTGCATTCTTCATCTGTGCCCATAAGACATGGGAGGTAGCTATTGGAAAGTGGGTCTAGCCAAAGACTTGAGGATTGCTATAAGAGAACACCAGAGCACATGCTGAGGTGTATAATATTTCTTTAGCCATTACTAGAAATATAAGGGGGATGAGGGGGCTGGGTGTTCTTATGATGTACATTTCTTGATTAAATTCTTCAGGCTACCATTTCAGATGGTTTTAAAGTAGAACCTTAAAAAGAGTCTATGCTACTATCAATTCGGGATAACACTCAGAATTAAGGCATGAAAAATATGAAAGTTTTCACTTTCACATGGCATTTGGCTACTGGATTTACTAGATATGTCAGTAGTAACTGTCATTCTGCAACAACAGAGTGGAAAAAATTCTTCCATTTCTTTGAACTTTTTCTGTCCATTCAACACTTCAACTGACCTAAAAGCTGCCAGCTACAGCTACGGTGCACTAGAAATTGGTCATTTATTTATTCTATTATGTCTTGTAATGGGAGGTACAATGGCATTTTTTTAATAGTCGTTGAGGGAAAAGAAAAAAAGAAATTGGAAAGGACGTTAGCATGTTATGGGCAAATGTAAGAAGTCCTCAAAGCAAACTATGCCATTAAGTTAATCTCAGCTGCACACATTTCTAATGGGCATATGTTCATGCTTGCTTCCACATCTAAAAATTTAGTCTAATATTCATACTTGACACAAATTCGATACACAGACAGCTACTTTTACTTCTTGTACTGAACCTAGTTCTATCATTTGAGAGAAATCCATTATCTGCCGTATAGCAGGGAACAAATCTGGAAAGTGCCTCTAGGGAAATTCAGCCTGCACCTCTCTCTTTTTGCCAAAGCACATGACCTGTCAGGCAGCAGCTGATGGGGTCCTGCGGCGCAGAGGGCAGACACGTGCCGCGCGTGCGGCGCGTCCTCGGCAGCCCTGTCCCTGGGGACACCGCCCGGACACAGCGGCACTGTGCCCACTGCTGACCCACCATGGGGCCTGCCATGGGGCTGGCAGCAACCCCAGCACGGCCACGCAGCTGAGAGCCAGCTGGAAAAATATTCAGATGGAGCAGACTGGTGTTAAGTGCATATACAACTTGTATTATACACACACACACATGCACACGTATAAATATATATAATAACTTGTGCTTGATAATAAATTAAATATTGATATATTGGGTTGAACTTGATGATCTTGAAGGTCTTTTCCAACCTAAAAATTCTGTGATTTTGTGATTCTGTGATTAACCTATATTTAAGCAGTTTCTCTTCGTTTGCTTTTGACACGTTCGTAGTTTTCAGCCACTGAGGGGCATGCTGGCGGATAATTTCATGTCATTCTCCTACTTAAAACAAAAGACACGCAAATTATACGCTGTGAGGAAAAAGAGTGAAATTTATCACAGTTGGATGTTATCCTTTCTTTTCTTTCTAAGTCTCATCTACGCAGTGGATAAGGGGAAAGCAAAACCGTGTTATTTATGGACTTAAATATAAGAAACAAAAATGCATTTTGCAATTTGAAGTATAGTAGTTGCAATTAGATGAAATTTATAATTTTCTTTTTTAATGTTTACTATTGAAAATTTACTTTTTTATGCACAAAATAACTCCAAAAATTATTTTCACTTTATATCTTCATTTGTACTATAAGAAGGACAAAGACCACTGGTAAACTGGAAGTTTTTTCTGAAAATAAAATTAAAAAAAAATTCTAATTTAAAAAATACTATTTAAAAAAATATAAAAAAGTTATTCTTGGTGGAACAGATGTGGTTTAAAACTCTGCATTCCAGATCAGTTTTCTTAGCCATTTCTTACCCATAGTTTGCTACAGGACTCCTGTGGTAGGAAATTGTTTACATGAAACAGTTCTCTGAGGTGATATCTTATCTTTTCCCTCAAAAGTCTGTCATCAAACTTTGTTTCACAAATGCTGAATTGGTGCTAGCTCAAGCTGCCTACATACTTCCCAGTTTTAAGACCCACTTCAATGTCTTCCGCAATGGTTCTCCCAACATATCAAAAAATAGTATCCCCACATTTCAAACTGAAGGACAGGGCATAGCCCTGGATATTTGAGGAGTAACATATACTGCAATTGAATTTTCCTAAAAGAGAAAAGAAGCATGTATTTAGTATGGAAAGGAGAGAAAAATCTTACAAATAGATAATTTGGGGTTTTTACGGTTCTGTAACTTTCAGAAGATCACCCATGATAGACCAACCAAAAACATTGTGTCATCTAAAGTGTTTTATAAAGTCATAGAATCATAGAATATGTTGAGTTGGAAGAGACCCTTTGGGATCATTAAGTCCAACTCCCGGCCCTGTGCAGGACACCCCAAGAATAAAAGCCTGTGCCTGACAGCGTTGTCCAAGCACTTAAATTCTCTCAGGCTTGGTGCTGTGACCACTTCCCCAGGGATCTTGTTCCAAAGCCTAGTCTCCTCTGCGTGAAGAATCTGTTCCTGATAAACTACACTTCCCCTGACTAAGTTTCATGATGTTTCCTCGGGTCCTGTTACTGGTGACAGTGGTGAAGAGATCAGTGTCTGCCCCTCTGCTTCCCCTCCTGAAGATGGTGAAGACCACAACGAAGTCTCCCCTCAATCTCCTTCAGGCTGAACAGACCAACTGACCTCAGCTGCTCCTCATACAGCTTCACTTGCAGACTTTTACCATCCTCTTGTTGTCCTTTGGGTGTTCTCTAATAGCATGATATCTGTCTTATATTGTGGTTCCCAGCACTGGAGGTGAGGCTACCCCAGTGCAGAGCAGAGCGGGTGCTGCCCTCCCTTGCCCGGCTGGCCCTGCTGTCCCTGATGGCCCCAGGACACTCCTGGCCCTCCTGGCTGCCAGGGCACTGCTGGCTCCAAGTTTTGTACATGCCATAAAGTATTACTCTCTCTTATCACTGACATTGCCAATGCATGGCTGTAGGAAAAGTCTCCATGTAAAACAACAAACATAGACCTGCTTTTCTTGATGACATTTCATGTTAGGATTAAGCATCACTCTATTCTGAACAACTTGCTTTGATGAAGATACTTATATTTTTCTTCCTACTGAACCCTGAACTTATATATGCAGCTTACAAATTGGAATTTCTGCAAATCCTTGTCAAAGTGGTTTGTGTCTTGAAAATAGTAAACCTTTGACTCCAAAGTACAAACCTCATGAAAAACCTTTTCTGTAGGTTTAGTGTCAAAAAACTGATTCGTGCATTATAACAGTTAATCAGGAAAGACAGATGTTAAGATTTTGTGGCACTTTTGTTCTTTCCTATCTTTATGGCCTTAAACCATGGAACAAATGTTTGTGGAACAGAAATTTTTTTGTATGTAGTCCTTGATCCTATTGGCTCTTATTCACACTTGCTCCTTTCATTCTTTTTATTGTGGGACTAAGAGCTTATGTAGAAGGTATACAGCCCTCCCTTGAACTTCCATCACTGTAGATGTGACATTTTCTTCGATTCTAGGCAGCCACCCAGTATCAGGGTGTCCATCGATCTGTCCTCAGCTGCATCAAGCTTCCTATTAATGCTGCCAGTGGGAAGTCTAATAAGAAACAGGAATAAATACTGACAGAGTTAACTCAGGGTGTATGTCTTTCTTTTCTCTCTAATGTGAGCTCAGGCAGTACAGTCTGCAAGTCACTGAAAGCTGTCATGCACCCAGATCCTACTCAGTCACCAACTGGTGAGTGCAACTCCTCAGTGGAGCTTGTCTCAACTATATGCTTCAGGACTAAGTCACTGCTGACTTCCACTGGGTCCAACTGGCTTAAAAAACTTTTTATATCTATATCTATCTATATCTATATCTATATCTATATCTATATCTATATCTATCAGCTGACATGCTAGTTGATTAGGGCAGCTCTTGGCTACAACTAGACATGAGCTATCACCACCACATTGCAGCCTCCTTGTTAGCACTAGATGCAGAATGGCAGCTACATAATGACTATGGCTGCACTTTCTTTACAGCTGCCACCCCTGCTGATAAGGGCTGAAATTCTGGGGATTGCTTTCTTCTCTTCTTGTTATACCTGGTCTCTGGCAAGAAGGCTGCATCACTCATCACTAATACCCTTTTCCTCAGTCACAGACACGTGGTGGTCTGTCTGATATGACATTACCAGAATCTCTTATCTGGGAAAATGTGACAGACTAGCAAAACATGCCTAGAGCATATTTTGAGGAGAGCTCTGGCTTAACTATCCCCATAAACTGGCCTTGTTGGACTGGAAATTTCACAGTGGAGATCTATTGTGCAGTTCATGAGGTAACGTAAATAAATGCTCAGCCATTCAGAGAACTGTTGTTCAATAAAGGAAGTGTCTTCTAATCCATACCATCTAATCCATCCTGTTCATCTTCAGATATGGTCACTGAGGGTTACACTGAGGTGGATAAAAGCAAGCCAGATGATCAGATAAGTATCTGAATGCTACTGTGTTGAACTTCTATCCATTAATTAGATTATGCTAAGGTACTCTTAATGAGATTTTCAATTTTGTCTGTTTTTACCTATGATAATGCTTTTTTTTTTGAAAGGTTAAAGTGGGAAATGCCTCTGACAGGCTAGTGGTGAGTTGCTGGAGTTTATCAGAAAGATAAACAAACTTAGGGATGGTGAAATAGGTATGCTAAAGAAGGTATATGAAATGCTGAGTCTAATATTTAGCAAATCTGTCCATTTTATATTTACATACTGCCAACAGTAAAAGAAACAAACCTTAGTAAATTCTAATCAACTCACAATATTTATTTTTGTTAGTAATAAAAGTCATATAATCTTGTGACAATAATAGTTTTTTATTGGCTGGGCAGTAAATAACACACTCTTATCTCCTTGTAATTGTATGTTGACAGAGTTACACAGTTGCTCAGCATTCCCAAATGAAAACTCTGCTGCCAGCCAACAGCACGAGTCCAGTCAGTGACTTAATAATGTTCCTGAGCAGTTTCCACTCTCATCTCAGCCTGCAGATATTCACTTTTGTCAGTACTCTAATATTCTGAATCTGTTAACTCTTCAGAGGAATATCATGATCCTTGTACCACAGCTCAGTCAAAGCTTGAGATCTCCTGATGGAGCTGTTCCTTTGGGGTTTCAGTTTTGCAGGTCTCTTCTGTGGGTTGGGATATCTCAGTTGCATTAAGACTGCAGTTTCATTCATGCAGCCTGGATGATTTTTGTTCAAAATCTAAAACAAAACAAAACAAAACAAAACAAAACAAAACAAACAAAAAAAACCCCAAACAACAACAACAACAACAAAAACCACAAAAACCAAAAAACAAAAAAAAAACCAAAAAAACAACAAACAAACAAACAAAAAAAAACACACCAAAACAACCACCAAGACTCTGTAAATCAGTAATAAAGCAACTGACAACTTTGTGGGCAGTATGAAATTTAAATGAGTCCTCCTCCCTCATGAACTTTCTCACCCCTGCTCCCTTCTCCCCTCCTTTCCTCTGCACATGATTTCAAGATGCCCTGTTTCAAGTGTCAAGCCTTGGCAGTTGTGCAAGTATATTAGCTATGTGAGATACACTCTATATGTGGGAGAGTACAACAAGTTTTATTGAAATTGATCTCTCTGGTCAAAAAATGTCATTAATGTTCTTGTATTGAAACTGCAAAGTGACACAACAATGTAACCTGCTGGGACTGGTTCTTTTCAAAGCATATCCAAATGCTATTTAGGTGATTTAGGTTGTCTTTGAAAAGAAGATTACAAGGCCATTAAATTAAGGCATTTGTAGTGAATGCTTAATAATGAAGGTTTTCAGCCTTGTTTTTAAGTCAATTTTTTCCTAATCTCATTTTTTGTGCTGTGTTATGCTGATCGTAAAATTCTTAATTAAGAAAATATTAAGAAAATAAATCGTATTTATTGTAATATTTTTTAAAATTTTAAATAGAGTTACAATTTCACAACTTTACAATTTTAATGTAATTAATTTACAGCTTTATTGTAACTACAGTTTAGTACCATCATCATTCGCCAAGTATCCCTAAAAGAACTTGTTTGTCCTCTTCATGTGAGCTGACAGCATCTTAAAGGCAAATAAAAAGTTCTGATTTGGTAGATTTATGAATATGAAGTTATTCTAAAATAAGGAAAAGGAAGAGAAAAAAAGAATTTCATTCCAAATTAAAGTTTCTGCTCCTACCTGGTCCTTGCTTGTATTTTCCACAATACAAGAGACATTACAGTCTCTTTAAGTAGGACAAAAACACTTGCCTGCTATTTGGGCCAAAAATTTGTATGTTTATTAAATATGCTTTAGCAGAGATCATACTTTAAAAACACTAAATTTATCCAGATATTGTGAGATACACTTGCAGAACAGCAATAAAAACTTCACCTTTAGGCTCACAAACTGGTATTAAAACCCCCACAGGGACTAGAGGAGGGTCTTTCTTTCTGCTTTAATCTTTCTCTGTTGCTTGTCACCAAGCAACTGAGGACCACCCCAGTGGCTGAAAATGTTGCAGTTGCCTTCAGCAAATAATGCAACAGCACAGAAACCTGCGACCAAGCCGAGATGTCCCAGGGAGAGTCTGGGATAACAGTGTTTCCAATACATAAATTAAATTTCCGCACCCATGCTTGGATATCATGGTGCAGTGCTCAGTTCTGCATACAAATTATTCTTGCAAAATTATGCAGTTGTCCCTGAGATTAGACCAGCACATGTTGTTTCAGCAATTTAGGACTCACCATGACAAGAGGTCAGGCAGAGACAGCTCAGTGATAACTTGTTTGAGGTATTTAATCTCTCCATCATTGCTTTAGCAGCAGATTGACAGCTATAGTTTGGGGATATGATTTTATTTAAATTGGGGAGTGGGAAGTAGAAGGCAATGGTCTGTGCACAGCTCTGGGAAGCAGCAAGGAAAAGTGGAAAAGCAGATATTGCTGCACAGCAGATTAGTTTTATCTCTACTAAGGACAGTAGTGGCTTTATCCTTTCTTCTTTCTTGATACCATTGTGATTTAAAAAAATCAAACTAAAAGTTGATTCCCACATGAAAACGTGAGAGAAGTTGTACCTGTCCAATGTTCACAGCAGGGAAAGCTTTCCCAAGCTCTTCCCCCTGCTTGTAGCAAACGTGCTCTGCCATAAATTCACATCATGAAAAGCTCCAAAAAGATGAGTAAGTCAATGATTTTTATTTTCATTTACCTTCTCCCATTCATATGATACATATTTATTTACAGTGATTTGTACTCAGCAAGTGAAAATAAAATGTTATATCATTTAAAAAATGATTCATACAGAACAGCTCCCTTGGAAGACCGTAATACTGACAAAACTGATTTCAGGCCCAGTTTGGCAGACAAATCAGCATGCCATCTTCAGTTTTTCTATATCTACATGATATCTTCAGGTTTTTTTTTTTTGGTTTTTTTTTTTTTTAAATGGGCCATTTAGATGATGCCTGTAACAGGCTTACCTAGAGACAAAGGCCAAACAAAAAGATAAAAGCAGATATATTTAATGAAGGGCCTTCAGGTACTTTAAGGGCAGACAAAGCTCCCCAGGGGGCTACACCCAAGAGGGACAATAGTCATGAATTTTTCCGACAGATATAAATTTTGTATATTTGCATACCAGGGTTAATTCTCCAATTGCAGCTTCAGGTAATGGAGTCATGTACCCCCAGTTCACTTCCTCCCCCACAATTCACTTCTGTTTATACTTTTGAGGCCTGAGGCAGAGGGTGTCCTTGATTCTCAGGCTTACAAGGATTGTTTTGTCTGACCAAAATGTGAAGAGATCTTACTAACACTCTGTATGGAGTTCAGAGTTTTACGCTAATACAGTAGAGCATCTGAAAGCTAGCTTAATGCACAACTTCATGCCTTAAGATTTTAACATAAAAGCTACAATCTTAAGGCATGAAGATGTACACTAAGCAAGAAAATTAGCATCTATCACCACCTCATCTGACATGAGTGGTTGTTTTTTTCCTATTGTTCCTGCAGGGGAAAAACACTGTAAAAAAATCCATATTAATTGAACGCATTAAATTCTTACTTAGATACGTGTGTACATTAGCTGTGGCAAAGTGTACTAAAGAAAGCAAAAATAAAGGAAAAGCATGCAGTTAATTTTGCTTCAAAACAGTTCTGAAGAATGAGCAAGACTCTAGCAGTTTCTTTTGCTGGTCAGTGAGAGGAGCCTGTGTATTACAGCTCACTTGTTACAAGCAAGGAAGTAGCAGAACTGACTGTTACAGCCTCTGGGAGAAAGGGAGAGAGCAAAATATGAGCCAGGCAGAATGGATGGGAATGCAAACCTTCCATTGATGTAATATTTAGCATTAGTCCTTTCAGTATAACAGAGCTGAGTGTTACAGCCTCTGGGAGAAAGGGAGAGAACAGAACAAAATATGAACCAGACAGAATGGACGGCAATGCAAACCTTCCTTTGATGTAATATTTAGTATCAGTCCTTTTGGTTTTACTTGCTTGGAGAGAATCAGCAAACACACCATTAAGACTCAATGACAAGAAACCTGCACCTGCAATTAAAAAAAAAAAAAAAAGTAAGAAATACATATACTTAAATTGTTTATATCGGCTGTGGTAAAGTTGAGAGAAATAATAAATATTTAACTTGTTATATATATAACTTTTATATATCTATATAAAAATTATATAGAGATATATAATATATCTTTCATATTATATTTTTAGATGCATAAATTGAAATTAGCCATTTTAGCCTCTCTCCTTATTTGGTACATCCTTTTCAGTATACGTATTTTCTAAGCTTCTAAACTACAAATACTCAATTCTTTGCACAGAAGTTAAAGTTATAATTCCAAGCAGATTTAAAGACATTTCCTTCATAGATCAAGGAAAATCAGTATTGGTAGTTCATCTAAAATACAAATGCTTATTCAGTTTTTATAATCTTCTCAAAGTCTTGTTGTCTATGCATATTTTGAGGGAGTATATTACAAAACATAGAGAAATAACCAAGAGTGATTAGGAAATGTTGCCTCTAGCAACTCATACAAAATCTGTTAAGAGAGATTTCTATTCTGAAAGTCATGGGTGTTTAAAATGACTTTTCAGTCTCCATGGAAACTCTACTAAGTTAGTTACTGCAGTCACAGTTTAGGTATATAAACAAAAGCAATAGTATAATGTCTATCTGAGGTTGTTAAAGGGCTTTTCGTAGTGTCTACCATGGTAAACCAATCTTCCAATCCAATGGGCAATTAAAAATTGAAATCCTAATCTTTTTCTCACATTTAAGTTAAGGTTTAAAACTTCAAATAGTTAATTAGGTGTCTTCAACTTGTTTTCCCAAAAGAGAACTCTCAGGACTCATATTTTCAATAAGTTTAGGGTGTGTTGCACGCTGTTTTATGAGACTATCTAAACTGCAAGCTTTGGGCTAAAACTGAGTTTGGTTTAATTCCAGTTCTATTCTCTCTTTCCAAATAAAGTCATGCAGGGAAATCTATTCAGAGCTTACAAGAGCTGTCGTGTCAGCTTTATTTGAAGTATCCCAGGAGGAAGAACTGTGGAACACAGTGACAAAACTGTGACTCTCTTTAAGATTCCAAAAAGTGATGCTGATCTACTCAGCAAACGTGAACGCAGACAGAGCAAGTGAATGGTCTGAGGCCTGGTCACCTTTGTGGAGAAGATGGAAAAGTCCCAAATGAATGGAAAGGAAGTTTTTATAGAAGGCATCTGAAAAAAGAAATAGGTCCTCTAAGTCAGCCAAGGAGAAGCAAAGATGGTTTGTCAAGAGTGGTAGTTATGTTAAAGAGTAATTTTTGGGGGTTTTTTGGTTGTTTTTGTTGGGTTTTGTTTGTTTGTTTGTTTTGTTTTTTAAGAGAACTGGAATGCAATCAGACATCCTTCTGAGCTTTCCTCAAGCCAGATTCTGCAGCAGGTGAAGGGCAGAAACTCTTACTGACGGCCACAGTACTTGCAGTGGAATGGGGAGCATAGATCTCTGGTAGATATTGCAGGGACCTGTGGGAAGCAGAAAATGCCCCTAATCAGAGGGAGTTGAGTGAGAGCTGTGGAATGAGGCAGTTTGAGCACCCACTGTGACTGGGATGAAGCAGGTGGGCTCACACACTAAAATCACTGGGGAATGTTGTTGGAAGCATCCCCTCATGCTGATTTGCCTCCATAGTCTCTACTGCATCAATTTCAAAATAATTTTCTACTGTTTTCAGGGTATCTTCCAGATCCTCTGTTTTTGTTGGTCTTAGTTTTTCACCTGAGTCCAGAACACCAACATCTTCTTGAGAAGCATCTTCCAAATATGGGGTTTACCCCTTCATCACTTAACTGATGAAAGACTTTGTGGGAAGTGGCAAAGGAGGAAGGAAAATGGCTTTTGCTAGGAAAAAGAACGCTGAAGTCTGTAAACACTTACTTCATAAAATAGAAGTAGATTTGTAAAATATATTTAAACAAGTCTAAAAATTGTTCTGTTTCACTTAGAGTCTGCCAGAGCCCACTCATGTATTGCTGGAAGGTTTCTGACACAGATTTTTAGCATTTCAGTCTGGGGGTTTTTATAATAAATTGCTGAAGTTTACTTTTCTAACTGCAAAGGTTATCTTGAAAACAACGCAACAAAAGATCAAACTAGAGTATTTCAATATTGGTCTGGCATATTCATACCACAAAGCAGAAACTGATGATGACGGTCCTTTCTTCACAAAATTGTTTCCTGAGCACTGACTGCTAGTAGGCACTTTCAAAGCACTCTCAGCTCCAAACAAAAGAGAACTGTATTATCCCAGAAGTGCAGGAATGGCTTGGATAAGCACAGCTATCCACACTTGTATGGGCAACTGCCTGCTCTGAGAACACTGTCAGCTCTCCTCCTGGGGCAATAATAACCCACACTGATTGGAAGGAATGGTTTCAAGTACTAGTGTTCATCCCATGAGTTACTGGAAGGTGGTGAACACAAAGGCTTGTGTTGAATAGTGTGTAGCTTAGTGCAGTTTATATTTCCATGAGGTGTGCAAAGGGCGGACAGCTGGACACTGTCTTCTCTAGCCCATTGTCCTGTACAGAAGAAATGTTAAAGTTTGCTTTTATGGCTTCCAGACTAAAGCTTCCTTATCTGGAGCTACCTTATTCCCTAGGTACAGACAGAAATTGCTAACTCAGCCAGACAGAAAGAACTGAGGTAGTGTTCTGAAGTGTAAATTTGCACTGTATGCACATGTTGGATTAAGATACTATTGTAGCACCCCATGGATTTCACAGATCCCTGTCACAACTTCACTTCCTGAAGGTGATTTTTGCCTTTATAAGGTATGCAGCATCCCCACCAATACACAGTATATTGAAACCAGTTTATGGATTTATTTAATAAATACGTTGGAGAAAATTAAAAAAACAATAAGCATTATAAGCTGCAAGACCTGTCAAATTGAACTGAAATGCAGATTGATTTTTTAGTAGAATACTCAGATGATTACCTTATTCTGTGATATATGTGTATAGTATGTTTCTATATTTCCTATGCTTATTCCCCTTTTTAATAGTCAAGAAGAATCAACACTGATCTCTTCTAGACTTGGACTGACTTGGACTAAAATCTTGATTCAATTTTGCAAGAAAACAATAATTTTCTACCAGTAAAAACCATAAGAATGCGAGTGGCATGATAAAGTAACTATTTTGATATTTGAATATATCTAAGGGCTTTTTTTATTAGGGATTACTCATATTACTATTAACTAAAAACTCCCAGAAAAGTGGCACTGCTTTCTTATGTGAAGAAAAAAATCAGTACATTCTGCATGAGAATCCTGGGAAAGGAAGAACTTAATAACAAAAATGTTTGGATTCACTTTTCAGCATTATTAAGTCAATCATTCAATACAGATTTCATAACCTTAATTTTTAATTGTATTGGTTTTTGGAGTCTTTTGTTTATGCTGAAGGCATTGTTGCACATTCCCAGGTTGACTTAATTGAAAACTATTGATTCATTACACTGGTAGCTCTCCTTTGATTATTTTTTCTTTTTCACAGTCATGGTCAGTTGCATACACATAAAAACCTGGTGAAGAGAGAGGTGAAGTTCTCCACACTTAAAAATCAGGTCTTAAATATCTTTTTTTTTTTACTTTTTCAGCCGTAATTAAGGCCAGTAATGGTGGAATCAGCCAATCCTTTTTAACTGAGTGCCTGAAAAATATGAATACTTGGAATATTACTTATTTAATAATTAGCAATAATCAGCATTTTTAGCATTTCCTCTGATTGCCATTTCATGATTTATTATTTTTAATTTAATTCTGAATTTATAAAAAAACCTCTGAAAGCTAAGGAAATGAAAGTAATTAATTTCTTTAAAGGATGTGTACATACCATGAAATATGTCATTTGCTTCTGAGTGCAGGCGATGAACTCTGCTGGGAATGTCCTCTGGTTTTATTTAGCATCTAAAGCAGGGGGAAATGGAGATGGGGTGAGGGGAAGCAAAAGACATGGAAAAAAAAAAAGGATAGAATCTATGCTGTTGTATCAGGTGACTATTTTCTTGTGATTTTTTTCTGATTCTTTCTGTTCACATAATTTCTGTTCACATAAGGGTGTAAACCAGGATATTTGGTGGATGGAGATTGGTTGGGCTCTGACTTTTGAGAAGATGGCCATATAATAAAGAATTAAAAAGCCTGACTGCAAAATAAGAGGCCCAGGTTAAATGTCTAAAGAATGAGGGTGGGGAGTGGCATGTGCATTAAGACTGAGAGTAGTGAGAACTGTACAAAGAAGGATAGGAAAATCATACAAGAATCACTCTTTTGAAGAAAGAAAATGAAGAAATAAAGTTGTTCTGGTGGGCCTTCATCAGGGCAGCAGCACTACCTGTTCTCATTCCAGAGACTCCCCACTTTGTGAAACTCCCATGTCCCCATGGATGTCTGACAAGCAGTGCACATTTTGTGCATTTATGCACCTCTTGCTCACTGTGATGCAAAAGCACAGTGCTGCTCCACCTCTGCAGGGACAATTTTAAGCCAGAGCAAGCTGTCGTATTTAGAAACCACAGGAGATTTTCTGCTCAGCCAGGGCAATGCCAAGACTGGCCAAGCTTCCTGGACTGGCAGCATCCTTGATGACACCATTAGAACTTTAGACCTCCATGGAATGAGGCTTAATAATAAATCAAGATGTAGATGAATTCCAGAAAAATTATAAAGAAAAATGTAATGTGTATTGTTCAGAGAAAAAAAAAAAAAATAAATAAATAAAAAAAAAAAAATAGATGCCTTTCACAGATATAAAACTGCGAAGATGAAAAGGAAAGATAAAATACAGTGGAGCTGAGCCTGTTTCTTTCTCCAGACATTTATTCCTTTGTTTCATGTATTAATTCATTGCAGCACCAGTGAATATTCATTTATTTAATGACAATATGTAATTTTGTTCTGTAACTTAGTGAACAGCTAGAAAATATATTATAAGCTAGTAGTACAACAAACATTGGAGAGTGCATTGTGCAGAACTCATCCAAACATTTGGTGTCTTACACACATTAAATAGAGAGACACTGGGTTTTAAAGCATCTAGAAAAACTGCAGCCAGCATGTTACTTTTCATGGTAGTCAAAAGGACATGGCCACATTCCTTCCACAAGCTCAAGACTTAGGTCATTTATAGATCAGCATGAGTATTGTTCAGTTTTTTTGGCAGTGATCACTGTTGTGGACAAGTCTGATGTGAACAATGCAAGAAACACATCCAGAGTTCTTCACTGTTATTTTGAAATATGTATGACTGTTAAAGGAGCACATGGAAAATTAGCAGTGGAACACCATTTTTCACTATCTAGAACTGAAAAAATAATTTTGCTTCATCTCTTCAGCTTAAGTAACTCTACTTTTGATATGCAGCCTGTGCAGTATGACTTTTGCCTGATACACTTCAACATAATTTTGTATTTGCTGATCTGTACTGAGCTATGAGAAAAAAATAGTCTAGGGAAGAATAGATTCAGGAGCAGTAAAAAATCTGTTTTACATAAAATGCATACACCATTGAGAGATGTCCTAGGAAAGAAAGTGCTAATCTTCAGTGAGATTCAATTCAGATTTAATTACAGTAATAGAGGCATATGAGAATGAAAATACAAAATACAGTATTTACACTTATATGTCAATATATAAAAGGAAAAGCAAACAATTGAACTTTGGGACATTATGAGCTGCAAAGAGATTATAGCCTAATTGTTGACACTTTTTCCATACGAATGATTTTTATGATGGATTTTCAAACACTTTTGTAAGAGTGTCAGTAATTATCTGGTCTGAACCCCGTACACACTGAAGAAGGACAAAGAAATAAACGCTTTGATAATAACCTTAAGCTGTGCTCTGCCAGATACGTGCCCAATGTTTTAAAGACAGGCAGGTCCCTGTGCTCAGATAGGAAGAGAATGCTTTTTGGTGGAAGGGATTGTGTGCCTTGCAAATGACTCCATTTTGTTTTGCTTCCATAGGCTGAGGTTCAGAAATACCTTTTTTTGCATTTTAAACGTTTTCAGACCTTTACCTTGACAGCCAAAAAAATCCTCGTTTTTTAAAATTGCATTTAATATCACAATCTCAAGAGCAAATATTTAGAAGGAAATGCTGAAGTTTATGATATTTTAAAGAGAATGTGCAAAAATATAACCTTTAATATATTTTTTGGCAAGAAACATACTCTATCACAAACAAATCCATCTCTTCTCCCTGGAAATTACTAGAAAATGTATGGCTTCATAAAATATGATATATACAATGACCTAAACAATGACTCTTAAGATTATGTTATTAGATAGGATGATATGAAGTAACTTTATGCAGTTTGCAATTATTTCCTTCACTCAACATGTTCAGTTAAATTTAAATGGGTGAATTCTTTTGCTTTGCCCTCTTTCTGCTTCTTGCCTAGCTTGGAAAGCTTGGGCTTTCCATGATGCCAAGGAATATAGAATAAATACACTCAAAATAGTTTGGACCAGACAATTGATATATGTACCAGGCAGGCAATCTGACTGCTTCTGGGATTCAGTGTCATGTCCTTGTGTGATGCTGCATTGTATTGTATTGTTTAGACATCCAGACTATCTGGTAGGTTCCCTAAATTAGTAACACATGATCCTGTACACATGCTCTCTATCTGTATTTGTGTGTTTATCAATCCTAAAATAATGATCCTTTTTCCACTTTCTTATATCCTGAAATTTAATAGAGTGTGATGAGAAAGGTAGATTGATTTAGTTAGTTACCCTTCTGATGTTTATGCATTGCATTCAAGGTCTTCACAGATCTGACCGCCAGTTGTATTAGGCTTCATGAAAAAATGCCATGTAAAATGTCAGTTCTCACAAAAATAAACCAAACCTTTGAAACTGAGATGGTGGAAGAAAAAATAAAGCTAAACATCTGCACTTATCTCAGGAACTCTTTCTGTAGTTTAAAGCTTTGTAAGGGGAGGTGGAATGGCTGTTTCTGTAAACATTTTTTTACCTATATTAATTAAGTCATTATTTGAAAGAAGATAATATATTGACCAAAATATTTTAATGTTACATACATTAGAAAGAAAGTCCTATTGAGGAGATGACGCCACTCTTCTTCACCTTTGCTTTTCTGTTCTCAACTATTTTTCTCACTTCAAAGGCTTAGAGGTATAGAGGAAACAAAGTGATGTATTTAATCAGTAAATAAAGATTCAGTGTTGATAGGAAGACATTTTTCTATAAACTTTGCATATATAGTTCCACCTTAAATTCATACAGCAGGTGGAAATAGGTCAACAGTGAGCATCTTGTTGTTTGATGGAAGAATTCAAACCTGTTTCCAAGGTAACCAATCCCATCCTCTACAAATCTCTGCTGTGCTTCTACCTGTTTTGTGAAGCTGAATGCCTTTTTCATCTCCGGAGGTATAGCTCGAACTTGAACACACACACACATGTATGCACTCACCACATGCTGCTTTGTTTCCACTGTGATGAAGGAGACAACAAAAGTAAATAGAAGTTGGTTAATATTTAAACTGTTAATGCAGGTGTCTCAGTAGCACATTCATAGAGCTTTTTGTAAGTGGTGCCAAGCAGCCCTTGAGCAAACAGCTTTTACAGGAATGGCAGATTAATTTTGGATGAATTTCTGGGTACCTACCTGGATGTCAGGTCATTATTGTCTCCTTTGTTTTCTCTGCTCTCTACACAGACTAGGAAGGATACTCTATTCTGTGGAGAGTAATGAGGATGTGTCAATAGAGGGAAATGATATTCAGTAATACCATTTAATGCATAAAATGCCATGTGTTAGGTAGTTGCTCCACACATCTGCATGTAAATACAGAACACTTATTTTAGCAAGTTTTCTTTGCACATTCCAAGTGCATCTACACACATTAAAACATTTTTTTCAAAAGTTCAGAAAGATAATTTTTTGTCTTTAAGTTATGTTTTCTTTTGAGACAGTAAGTCATTGAGAGGGTTGGAACACAAAATGCTTGGCAGTAGGACATAGAAGAGTACAGAGTAAAGGAGAAGTGTAGGCACTAGAAAACGTCCGGCAAAAATATCTTCTTTTATCTGGAAAAAACTGGGGACATGATACCTCACTGAGGACATTCAAAATATCCCCACTACCTTACAAAAAGCATTTTCAACTTTATTTTTCTTTTGCCTTATTTATTTACATATTGACCACACAGGCAGTTTAGAGTTTCCTAAATGGATGACCGAGTAAAGTAGAACAGATTGCTGCAAGATAAAAACTACTCCTGCCCTGATCAATAGGAATCTATCAACTCTACAGCTGATTTTGAATGGAGGACTTAATAATGATACAGAAAATTGTTGGTCTACTAATCTATTAATCATATCCTATCCTAATATTAATCAAAGAATGTCTATCTGTCTTCAGTTATTGCTAATACACTTTCCTGAACCGTGATGCACACTTTTGGTTCAGCTTTTGGAAATTTAATTTATTATCTGAAATGTGACCAATTGTAACACCTAGATAAATAAGCTTGGACTCCCTGTGACAGAGTGTCTAAAATGATGAAAACAGGCAATTCACTAAATTCAATTCTACAACTACATGAGTGAATACAGTGTTCTTCCATGCCTTACATTGAGTTTGTAACATCAAGGCTGATCTTCAGTTTCAGTTTGAGTGTCCTGGTTCCAGCCAGGAAAAGGGTAATTTTATATATATACATATATATATATATGTATGTATATATATGTATATTTATCTCTTTTTTTTTTTTTTTTTTTTTTTTTTTTTTTTTTTTTTCTTTTTTTTTTTTTTCAGTAGCCAGGAGGGAGGGGCATAGCTGAGACATGGACATGGACTTTATTCTGTACCAGCTCAGGTCATTTCTGGGGGAGTCTTTTCTGGGGAGAAGGGACTCCCTCTGGTCAAGAAAACACAATGAACATAGCCAACCAGTATTGTTTATCATTGGTTGGGTTTTTCCCCAGGGAATTTGTTTCTTTTCTTATACCCTCTGTCATTATTATTGTTATTCCTGTTCATTTTCTCATCTCATTTCTGTTTCTAGTAAATTACTGTTATCTCACCCTGTAACCTTTGCCTTTTGTCCAGTTCCCAGCTCCATCCTACTGCAACAGGAGGATGAAGCAGGAGGTGAAGGGATGCAAGAGACACCTGTGTAGTTTTGGAGAGCCTCATTGAGGGCACTGAACCTAAACCACAGCAGGGAGGAAGTTATGATTACTTTTCTGTTGACAGAATTAGGAGCAGAAAGCCACTGCCATAAGTAAACATGAAGATATTGCTCTGGGTAACTCTAATGAGGGTGACCTTCAGAAACATTTACCTCTGTAATGGAAGAGTTTCACTGCAAGGTGCACACCTCAAGGAGGAGCAGTGAAGTTAATTCATGTCCGTTTTATAAAAAAATCACATTCCTCTGCCTCTTCTGCAAAATGTCTTTTACCAGTCAGTGTGAAACGTAACTGCCTATATCATTGGAAATGCAAAATCCAACATTTTTCATAGGCATATTTATTTTAAATTTTTTATTTTCTAATTTTATTTAATTAAAGCTCTTATACCCATATAGCCATGGCCTCTTTCTGTCTTTTATAATAACCTTATACATTTTGGCCACAGGGCATGTAGTGTTATCTTTAAAACTGCTTATTATCTTGGTTAGACAGAAAAATGCATTTTATGTTCAGTAAATTCCTCCATTAGAGAAGTTTTGCATCTTACCAGTAAACATGTCTGTTGGTAAGTACTCAGATCACTACTGGATGGGGTTTTTTTTCACTTTTGATCTCTATTTATATTTCTAGTCCAAAGTTAATTTTTTCTTTGTTCATATTTAGCACATTCAAACTCTTAAAAGTCTATTTACTTTCTGTAGGTGTTGCATTATTAGTCAACATTCATTTGTCTTTGACCCTTCAGAGCTATGTAAATTTAGATGATTAATGTGCTGGTTTTTTTAATAATGGAATGAATCTCTCTTAACTTTGAATCTCTCTTAATTTAGGTTTTAGTCCAAGCCTGTCACCAAGTGTCTATGCTATTCAGAAAAGTGGAATAAGAACCTGGGAGGTTGTATAGTGATTATACAGTGGATTGAACTGCTGTCTTTGTTTTGACTGAGGATGGAACTGTGCCTTTGCTTTGACTGACTAAGGACTCAAAGCACCTGGGTGGCACTGGATGTCTAGGCTTTCAGATGCTGAAGTTAAAATTGCTGAATTCTACCCTTGCCATATTTTGTTTTGGATTTAAGATTGCTCACAGCTCCACGTAAGAAAACTGTAGATATTCAGGATGAAAATATCCATCTGGGGCTACATTTTTTTTGTGGGTTTTTTTTTTTTTGTTTGCTTGTTTGGTTTTTTGTTTGTTTTTGGGTTTTGTTAGTTTGGTTTTTTGTTTTTGTTTGTTTGTTTTTATCTGATTGGAGGTTTTTTAGATGTCTCAGAGTATTCTCTACTGTTACTTCATCTACAATAATTTCCAAATTAAGATTATAATTTTAGATTATAAACCTTTATAATTTTTATTATTTTTCCCAAGATTCTAATCCTTTGTTCTATTTTGTTTCTGTCTTCTATAATCTCCTAATTTGTCTCCAAACTTTGACATTAAAATGTAGCAAAAGTCCAGAAAGTGATAAGTAGAATGCATAATCCTTCTAGAATGAGTAATCCTCAGTTTTTGGTCACTGCAACCCCAGTTTCTTTTTCTTTAGAAACACCATCTAGTCAGTTATCTCAAAGCTCATATTTAGGCATTTTCTCTCTTTTTCCAGAAGGTAGCACCTTGCACTACCTTGTATTAAATTCCATCTCACTGATTTCAGATTGCTCCATCAGTCTAACAAAACCCTTTAGAATTCTGATCCCATCCACTGAAATTCTTTCAGGTACTTCCCTCCAGCATGGCCTCTATGGAATTAATCAGTCTATTTCCTATTTTGTCATCCAGACCATTAAGACCACAACAAATGGAATTGACACCCCATGTTCAGAGTGCCTTTCTAGCTTCAGTGAACCATTTCTAGCTAACCTGACAGCAAGTTTTAAATTTTACATTTAATTCTTTTAAAATTTTAATAATTTTAAATTTTATTTTTTTAATTTTTAAATTAAATTACATTGAATTTAATTTTTTTTTAAAAAAATTTATGTTTTAGTTTCAGAATCTTCTCTACATGTTTACTTTGCTGCTATGCAGAAAATTAATTTTACATATTAATCTCACTGAAATCAAGAGAAATCTCACCCTGTACCTGCCAGGTTATTTAGGCCAACAGTGAAGGCAACAAAATTGGCCTGGACAGTCTTTGTTATTGATATAACAATGTCAGTAGCACTCTTCAGGTGTTTCATATTTCCAGGCATTAAATGGAATTATTTGTCTGTAATTCCTCAGCTTCTGCTTTTAAGTTTGTTTTTTTTTAACATGTTTTCTCTGCATTCCTGCTTTTAAATTCTTGGGTGCATACTCTAGGGGGGCTCAAAGGTAATAGCTAATAATTTAGAGATCACTTCAACAAGTTCCTTAATGCCTTGAAAAGAATCATGCTCTGTTGACTTAAATATGTCTGTAAATATCCTGGACATTCATTAATATCTTTGCTGTTTTGACATGCATTTCTCTCTTGTTATTAATCTTGTATTATCCATGAAAACCAGTCTTTATTTTAATGAATAAATGAAGTATCAAGTACAATATATTGAACACTTGGACTTGGTCAGGCTATCAGTACTACCTTCAAGTGATTGGAAAACACCAATCACTTGAAGGTAGTCATTGTGTGGATATATCCTACTTTTCAGCTATTCTGGAAACAAATTGGGGAATTAAGCATTCTTATTTAGGTACACCAGAATCCTCATGATGTACTATCTAAATTAGGGACAATTTTATATCTTTAGAGATACAAATGACAATGCTGTGCTCTATTTAATTTCCCAGCAAACAACTGTTTGACTGGGAGACTGAGAATTGCCTCATCTGCTATTTTGTGAAATGATATGCAATTTTTACTGTAAAAAGATCCTATACACTAAATGTTAGACTCATAGGATGATTTGGGTTGGAAGAAACCTTCAAAATCATTTAGTTCCCACTCTGTGGACAGGAACATTTCCCACTAGATCAGGTTGTTTAGAGCTCCATCCAGTTCCGGGGTTGTACCATCCACAACTTCTCTGCATGCCTCACCATCCTTCCAGTAAAGAATTTCTTCCTAATATATTATCTAAATCCTTTTTCTTTCACTTTGAAACCATTCCCCTGTGTCCTCTCAGTACATGCTCTTGTAAAAAGTCCCTCTCCATCCTTCCTTTCTGCTGTTGGAAGGCCAGAATTAGGACATCTTGAAGCCATCTCTTTTCATCTCTCTCAGTCCTTCCTCACAGAGGAGGTGATCTCTACATCAATTTAGTGGCCTCCTCTGGATTTGCTCCAGCATTTCCATGTGATTCCTGTGCTGGGGCCCCAGAGCTGGATGCAGCACTGCAGGTGGGCTCTCAGCAGAGCAGAGCAGAGGGGCAGAATCCCCTCCCTGGCCCTGCTACTCACCCTGCTCTGGATGCAGCCCAGGACACGTTTGGCTCTCTGGGCTGTGAGTGCCCATGGCTGGGACATGTCCAGCCTCTCACCCAGCAGCACCCCTAAGTCTTTCTTGGCAGGGCTGTTCTGGATCTGTTCATCCTCAGCCTGTGTTGGTTGTGGGGCTTGCCCCAACCCAGGTGCAGTACTTTGTGTTCGCTGTTGTTAAAATACATGGGCCCACTTCTCCAGCTTGTCCAGGTCCCTCTGGATGACATCCCATCCTTCTGGTGTGTCAGCAGCACCTCTCAGTTCAGGTCATCTGCAAATCTGCTGAGGGTGCACTCAATCCCTTTGTCTATGCCACTGATGAGGATATTAAATAACTGCTTCCAATACAGACCCCTGAGGGCACCATTTGTCACTGACCCATTGACCATGACCCTCTGGGTGAGACCATCCAGCCAATTTTTTATCCATCTAACAGTCTGCTCCTCAAATCCACCCAGTTTAGAGAGACATATTTTTTATTAGCAGATAGTCTTCATAGAAAAATATGAATGGGTTAAATGTATTGATAAAAATGGGTTTTGACTGAGACTATACAAAATGGTCATACTTTGTGCATAAATTCTTGGCACAATGGTAAACCTTTGAGATGACTGATTTCAAAGGCTCTTGCCAAGGGATATCATAAAATGATATGTGATGGGTGTGGGCAGGACAACAATGCTTGGACTAGTATGTATTGCTCACTTTTATGAGCAATATCCTTTAGGTCTGCAAAATTTCATGATTTAACAAAGATAATTTGACCAAAATGCTGGAAGAATTTTACACACTAATTATGACAGACTTGATGTTGGTGCCACATCTCTCATCATCCTACTATCAGTTTTGCCTTCACAAGTTTCCCTGTCTAGCAATGTTATAGTCCAAACAGAAAGACCATAAAATTTTTTGGAAAAAGTCTACAAATGTTATATCAAAATATTAATTTCAAAATATCCTAGTCCTCCTACAGATCTCTTTTATTTATGCATTTGTCTGTTCCCTAAATCAAGTGGAGAAGGCAGGAAGCAGTCATGGCTGAACAAGAACCTGCTCCTCAGACTGAGGAATAGGAAAGAAGGGCACAGCCAGTGGAAGCAGGGAGAGGTGATGAGGGTGGAGTACAGGGATATGGTTCAGCTGTGTTGGGAGGGGACAAGGAAAGCTGAGCAGCAGCTGGAACAGAACTTGGGAAAGGATGTGAGAATAGCAAGAAGGGATTTTATGAGTACATAGGACAGAAGAGAAAGGCCAAGGAGACTGTACTCCCTCTGATGAGCAAGAACTGGTTACACACATGAAAGAGGCTGAGACAATGAGTGAGTTCTTCACCTCAGTCTTCGCTGGCAGTCAGGCTTCCCATATCTCTCAAGTCCCTGAACGGGGGGAGTGAAGTCCCTCTCATTCTAAGCAAAAGACAGCTTCAGTTCCAGTTGGTAAAACAGAATGACTACAAGGACACAGGCCTCACATCCCAGAGTTGTGAGGCAACTCTGATGATCTTGTTGATGCTGCAGCAGAGCCACTCTCCCTCATACTTGAAAGTCATAGCACTCAAAGGATGTCCCTGGGAACTGGAAAAAGGGGAAAAAAGTTTATAAAAAATGAATGGAAAATCCAGGGAAATACAGAGCAGTGAGCCTCAACTCTGGGAAGATCCTAGAGCAGATCCTCATGGAAGCAATGTTAAGGAACATACAGAACTATGCAGAGATCTGAGACAGTCAACACCACTTAGTGTGGAAATTTGTGCCTGACAAACTTCTATGATGGAGTGAGTGCAATGATCAGCAAGTGAAGACTGACAGATGTCATAAGTCCTTTGGCACAGTCACATAGAACTGATCTCCAAACTGGAGAGATATGGATCTGAAGGGTGACTTATTTCACAGATAAGGAATTGGCTGGTTGGACAGACCCAGAGAATCGCAGTCTTTGGCTCTGTGTCTGGGTGGTGGCCAGTGATGGGTGGTATCCCTCAGGGGACCAGGACCCTTAAATGTCTTTGATGACACAGACAGCAGGGTCAAGCACCCTCAGCAAGTTTGCAAGTTAGAGAAGCTGAACAGTGGCAAGTGACACAGAAGGACAGGTTGCCGTCTAGAGAGGAGGACCCACAAGGACCTCATAAAGTTAAAAAAGGGCAAGTTCAAGTTGCTGCACCCAGGTCAGGGTGCAATCCCAGACATGAGAGTGGAGAAGAACTAATTGAGAACAGCCCTGAGAAGGACATTGGAATTCTTGTGGCTGAAAAGCAATATCCATTTGCAGGCAAGAAAGCTAGTTGTATCCTGGGCTGCATCTAAAGTGGTGTGGCCATCAGGGCAAGGGAGGGGATTCTGCCCCTCTGCTCTGCCCTGCTCTGGTGAGACCCCACTTTGAATGCTGAATTTACCCCTGGAGCCCTCAATGTAAGAAAGCTGTGGATCTGTTGCAGCAGCACAGGAGAGGATGACAAAGATGTTCAGGGCCTGAAGCATCTCTCCTATGAGGACAGGCTGAGCTGGGCTTCTTGATCCTCAAGAAGAGAAGGCTTCAGCGAGACCTTTCAGCAACTTTCCAGTACATGAAGAGGGCTCATAAAAGAAATGGAGAGCAACTTTTTACATGGACATATAGTGACTAGGCAAGAGGATATAAATCTAGAATAAAAGAGTGAAGATTTAGATATTAGGTGGAAATGCTTTACCATGAACACAGTGAGCTGTTAGAACAGGTTGTTCAGGGAGGTTGTGGATGTCCCATTCCTGGAAGTGCTAGATCAGGTTTTGAGCAACCTGATGTAGTGAAAGGTGTCCCTGCCCCTGGCAGAACAGTTGGAACTAAAATATTTTTAAGGCCCCTTCCAACCCAAACCATTCTATGATACCATAATTCTTTGCATAATTAGTAGAATAATTTGTATTATTCAAACTGAAAAACATGGAGATCTGAAAAACATGGAGATCTGACCAAATCCTTCCTTTTTATACAAAAATCAAATACCAAAATTGCCAGCATCACAGGGGATGGTACAAGTGGTATTATGTAATTGTGATAATCTAAAGACATAAGTAGAGAGACATTGATATGCAAAGATGTTAATTTTATTGAGTAAATGTATTTTAAAAAACCAAAAAAACAGAGAAGACTTTGAATTAACTTGAATAGTCTGAATTCAAGCCACAGTAAGGTAGGGTACAAACTGGTATGTTTAAAATGCACAATATTGTTACAAATATTTATGTAAGGAAGGGTTGTTGATCTGGAAAACCTCAAAACATATTTTGTCTGCTTACACAGCAATTAGATCAGAAGGACCTTCTCCCACTATATATTTGTTTCTGCTGTAAAATAGTGTTCTGGCACTGAACAAGTCCCTGCAGAATGTATTTTGCTATGTTTCTCTGACCCCATAGTTACCTATGAGAAATGGCTAAAGAAGGCACTGACTAATCTTATGAATTGCTCAAGCTCACCTTCCTAACATCTTCAGAGAACAACATGTTTCTGCCATGCATGGATTCAAAGACTATTAAACATCCTTTTGTACTAATCTACAGTTAATTGCAAAATTGTACCTTCTGTGTTTTGGGGTTATGTACTTGGCTATGGGAGGATTGAAAATACCCCTATTATCTATATTTGTCAGAAAACCTTGATTTACTTAATTATGTAGACAAGTAGACATCTCCACTTTTTGTATGGCAATCGGTATCAGATTTAATGGGAAAATTACATGCTGAGCCTGAATAAAAGTAAATGTAAAATATTGAAGTCTGAAAAAAAGAAATTTAAACACTCTTTTTTTGAGGCTTACAAATTTGTAAGTCTAAAATACTTTTCTTGGATAAAATGATTGTTTTTTGGCTTCCATCTGCTACATTTAAATATTATTTTTTGTTATTTCCACCCATCAGTTGCAACAAGCTTAATTAAGACTTTTGGCTTGTGCTCAGGTGCCCTAAACTGGACATAATTCTGGCTTGCAGCTAAGACACCTGAAACCCCAGAGCAGTCTTTCATCCAAGTACCAGGCAGCTGCATTCTAGTCAATTATTCATTACATTGTAAAGCAACAGAATAATTTTTTTTGGTACATTTTGAAAACTTGAAAAAATAGCTGAACAGTTTTCAGAATTAATATGGCATACTTCTGTCAGTGTAACTGATAAACTAATTTCTTTTAACCAGAAGTAAATGCAAATGTAGCAATAATTTGTTATAGGTACATAAGACATTAACCATTCACAAGACACAAAAATTAAAATTTCCATGTCATACAGTGCTTTTTCTCAAGTCTTGTTTGTATCTCAAGGGTGATTTTATTTATAATTTTCTGTGCCAGAGGGACTGGAACTGAGCATCTTGTTCCAAGCAAGCTCCTGCAAAAAAAGTTTATGTATTGGACTTACTGGGTTATTGTACTGTAAATATCTCAATTTAGGCAAGATGGAGCCTATTCTATGTATTTAAAGACAGAAGATGGAGAAACAGCCAAAACAAACACTCCCCCTCCTCCAAATATAAAGATTTGATGTCCAAGAAGATGCAAGAAGTGTTTTGTGTAAGGATTTCTTTTGGGAATAGGTTGGGTTTATGACATTTGGGAACTGTTAGAAAAATTAATATCTCCCATTTAATTTCTATTGCGACCTCAGGTTTGAGCACATTTTTGTATGTAAAGAAACTGCATCAAAGATACATGAGGTACTCTCCTACAAAAATGAAAAAATAAATAAACCAACAGAAATACCCAAAAGAACACTGCTGAAAACCCCGTGAAATTGGCTAATGACCTTGGGCAGGAGAATTTTTTTTCATATTATCAACTGTGTGATGCATGCAGTCAGCATCTTGCTTAATTATTTAACTCTTGCAGCATATTGAACACTGGTTTTTGTTAGGCACCTTGCAATGACACTTGAGGTTTTTCCTAAGTGACTGTACTTCATTTAGATATCATTAGAGAAGATTAGGATTTCAGATTTCCATTCTAATGTGTGTGTTTTACATTTATAGACACTAAATTTTAGTAAACGTGACTCTGTCCATTCATTTTGATTCCTTCACTCATGAGAAATGTCTCAGTCATTTTCAGTCCTGACTATCAGGATTTCCCATGTGTTCTCATTTTACATAGTTTTTCATAATTATTTTTACTGTTTCACAGTAAAATAAGAGACATTGCTGCTCTTTTTTCTCCAAATTATATGTTGATTTTCTTTTTGTCGTGTGTTTCCTATCCAGCTCTTATTCAATAATGGCATTTTAGAGTTTGTACTTCACTGAATTACTTGGGTTTACTGCACAAACATCTGCAATACTTCACTCTGTCATCTATCTTTAGCTGCTCTTCCTTTATATTGTTGCTTTATGCAATTCAGCAGCTCAACCAGCTTGTAGCTCAGATCCATAGTTCATCCTTAGTTAAGTTTATTTATTGCTGTGGGTGAAAATACCTGAGAAAATTTATGTTATGTTTAGTTTCTTGCACTAAACCTCTGGCAGTAAAAGTAGCTACATGATTGGGGTTTCACGTGTCTAAATCCTTGAACTTCTTTTAAAAGTTTCAAAATTTTAGCAGTCCAAAGAAGCTGTGTCAACCAAGTAGTCCACAACTAATTGGAAAGTAATTACTGAATGTTATGAATTTCTTTAGAGTACTTCAACTGGATATACATTTTCTATCATGGTTTTTGTACAAAAGAAATCTTATTCTATTTGGCCCTGCAAAATCGGACATAGCATCCATGAAAGCACAATAAATATCAAGAATTTATTTTCTGCTTTTATTACCAACACTTTAGAATGCCATGAATTGGGTATGTGTATTTTATGTTGCCTACATAAGCACCCTACACAGCTTATATGCAGCCTTTAGCACAGCTGTTTCTCTGTGATGCAGAGATTTGTTCCCTATTCAGGTGTAATAGCTATTTCATTTAAAAATACTCTTGAAATGTCCTGTTTCCATGAGCACAATAGAAGCAAACAAGAGACAGTCCTTCATGTGCGTCAGTATATGAAATTCCCCCATCTTACTCCTGCAGCTGTATCTGGTTCTGTTACCTCTCCTGTTCCTATTTGCCCCCAAGAATAAAACAGCTACAAACCAATACTACGTTATATTCCCATGTGCTTTGCTCTAACCTGCAGTCTGGCTTAGTCCTTGGCCTTTTCTTCAGTGTTTGCAGCTCTCTTTGTTATTGTCAAGTGTGATGGAGTATGTAACACACCATTATGTTAATCTCAGCACATTAGTATAAAAAAAAAAAAACTTGAAAAAATAAATTCCTGCTGAAAAGAGTCTGAGTGAAGCATGAGCACAAGCATTCAGAAAAAACACAGGATACCAGTGAAACAGTAAGAATTAGTGTAATAAATTCAGTCCTAGCATGCCAATTGGCTATTCATTGAAAAGGGACATGACTACAAAGGTTATTTATCAGCAGAGATTTAAAGGAGGATAATGTAATGCTGCTTTTTTACAAAAGTCAAATGGGGAGAATGTGTGGAGGTTACTATTAAAATAATGAAATGTGTTGCCAATCCAGGCTTCTGACTCATGTCAGAGGTGAGGTTTGGTGGCATCTTGACATAAAAGAAGTGTGAAGGGTTTTGTACAGAAATATTCCAACCAGAAGCAGTTATCTGGGATTTCAGAGAGAGAAAAAAAATCTTTCTTCCATCTGTTTTCTTTTTGTACTTAAAGATTGAGCCAGATCATGTAAAAATAGTTTCAAAGTCAACTATGTGGATGTTCAATGTCCGAATATCACACATTATGCTGAAGACCCTGAGGAAGCCATGAAAATGAGAGGCTTGCCCTTCTTCTCATTGTTTGTGGACAAGAGTAAATGGAGGGATGATTTACTCTTTGAATCTATTTAATGTATCTGTGAGAGGTCAAACAGAGCATGGCTCTAGCCATTATATTATATTCTAATTGGTAGTCCAAAGATAGATTAGTAAATCCAGTAAATCCATATTAAGACACTTGAAGAACCAAGGTAGTTTAGCAGAACTCAGCACCCAAATTCACGTCTCAGGATAACATGACTCCAAAGTCTAGACGCCCTTTCTCTGAAAATGTCATCAGCTTTGAAGTATTGCAGCACAATATGTGTTGCAACCAAACCAAACCCTGTTAGAACACTACAGATAACATCTGTCAGTGATTTATATAGTAATGCTTCAGATTAAATGCAAAACAAAAATACTTTTCTTCCTCTTACTATCCTAAGTCTGAGAATGAAGAGTTATGTTGTGTCTGCTTTTTCTTCCACCTCTCTGATCAAAGGTGTTAGACCTCCTGCTCCTCACAATGAGGCCTAGGGACTACCTGTGCCACCGCACCCCCTGCCATGAATTTGCAGGAAGCAGTAAGACCCTGTTACATACAGGATTAGAGCCAGGTACCCTGATGCTTGCAGACTGACACTTAACAGGGAAAGCAACACTGACTGTTTTACTGTTAATATTTTAGCTAAAGATCTGCACACAAAGAATGAGTGTGCAGCATACCTGAGGTGTAATTCGGGTGAAGAGCTGTTTGTACCATCTTTCAGGATCAGGATAGAGGGCATTACCCTCAGTTTCCTTTTATACAGCTGTGGTGGATAGTCTCTTCTCTCTCAGCCTTTTTGCCTTTATATCTGTGTTAAAAAGTATTACGTATTCTTTTTAAAACCCTGAACAAAGGTGAAGGATAGAGGCCTGTAGGGATCAATTGTGCATTACCTATTGTTTCTCTGCATGAGGTTTTTTTTAACATAAGTCATTTATTTGATTGCTAGGTATGCTTAAAGTGGTTGGCTAGAAAGCTTTGAACTTCAGTGAAGTAAAAGAAGCAAGCTGTTCATTTAATCAGCACATTTAATTCATCCTGCTTTGCATGCTGTGCCACACTGTCTTCTTTCCATATAAGGATTCTGTGGTATCTTCCTGCAGCACCCCTGCCTCTCTTCTGCAAGCAGCCAAAGATGGCTTTGTGCATATTGCTTATATATATGCTATAGGCCCAACTCCTTTTTGGTGTGCAATGTAGCAGCTACCTCCTTCTTGTTTATCTCTTCAGGTGAGTTGTTTATATTCAAGGTTGCTTCTTTTTTTCTTTTTTCTTCACACTGACTGAGAGCATGTTCTTAATTTATCTTGCTTTTAAATATTTATCTTTGCACTGTGTGACTAACTGGGAAGTGAATCAGCAAACTGAGTTTTGGTTATATTAAGAATTTATATAATTTTTAGGTGTTTCTACCTTTAGATATTTTATTTTGTACTAGTAATAATACTGGTAATTCATCAGATTTGTCTTTAAGCAGCCATTGTTTAGAGTGTAATGAAGATTTTTGACTGCTATGCAAAAAATTTAGAAAAATCTTCAAAGGAAAACTGAGGAGAGGGAGGAAAGATTTTCTGATTTAGCAATCATATTATATTAAGAAAAATACAGCATATTTGTTCTGTGATGTAGTAAGATTAAGGCTATCTATTTTTTTCTCTCAGACTCACTCACACGATACATAAATAGATAACATGTAATTTTCAAAAAATTAATAGGACCTTTTGTGTCACTTTCAGTAGTCTTTATTTTTTTAATGTGGTTTACCTTCATATTGGAAATTAAGTGCAGCGATGCGCTTCAGAGCCTTTAGAGATTATCTAGAACAAATGTTAGAAAAGGTGCTTGATTGTCACTTAGTATCTCTTCATGCATAGCTTTTTTTATTACTCAATTGAATGGCTTTCATATAAGTCATAATTTGCTTCAGTCACATCCTCTCTTCTCTTCTAAGTCCTTCCTCTGCCAGATGTCCAGAGAAAGAAGTTAAATTTTGTTTATGGAATGATTGATCTATTCAGCACTGCTGTGACAAATGGGAAAGGAGGATACAGATTTAAACCTTGTTGTTCAAATTATCTTCTCTTTTTCCAGTTGGAAGACTGAAGCTATCAATGCTCACCTGGAGATCAGGGGGGCTGCCACGAGAAGCACTAGGTCCGTGAGAACAGCTCTCTTTCTCTGAATGTACTCTGCATGTCCCCCAGGGGCTCTGTGGCTCTCAGAAAAGAGAGTAGTTCAATTCCATTGCAATTGAAGTAGTAGTTCAGTTGCATTCTGCTTCCCCTCCCAAACCTCCCACATCTGTGCTTCAGGTTGGCCTTGGATTGCATCAGTTCATTTATATGGACTGTCTGTCTGAGAGAGGTAGTCATCATTTGTGTCTTTGAACACAAGCCTTGATGAGACTTTACACCCTGCTTGAATTTCTTTTTTCTTTTTTTTTTTTTTCTTTTTTTTGGTGGGGGGGTGGGAGGGTTGAAAGAGCACGACTAATCTTCCCTTCACCCCTTGATGTGTCCTGCTGGCAATTCCCCAGTCTGTAAATCCACAATCCATTGTACAAAAGCTACTCATGGAAGCTACTTTATGTGTATGACCAGAGCTATCAACTCTGCTTTACAGGACAATCTGGAGGTTACCTTTTATCTGCCTAGGTTAAATCTTGAAATTTACCCTCACACCTCAGTAAAATTTTGCAGATCCAGGAACTAACCACTTCAATCAGTGTCTGTGATCTGTGACCCCATGCTTACAGGGTTAAATGAGCTTGGAGTGGCACACATTGCTAAGAAGACAGTGAGGGCTAGCTAAAGTTTCTGAGGTATAAATATTTTATACCCAATGATTTCTTACTCTAATCCCAGCAGATGCTATTTATACCTACAAAAGCATGTATAAATGAAACCAGATTTGCTGTAACCCCCCATTCATCTGTGAACAACAGAGACCTCACTTTCAAATGTTGCTATGCAGATTTTAGCTTCATTTAAATACCGGAATTTTTCTAGATTAAATCAGCCAAAGCCTCTCTCTGTTGCAGGACCTGGTGGTTAATACCATCAGCCTTTTCAGATTTGTTGCTCTTCCCTTTCAGTCTTTCTTAGCTCTGCTGGTCAGTGTAGAAAAACACAGGGTTATTCCCCCAGACACACTCACTGTGATTGAGGCACCATTTTGGGCAAAGGGATCAAGTGATGAAAAGATGCTGGATGGCAGGAGGTGCTAACCCTTCCACAGTTCTGCCATGCACACAGAGGTGTACTCAGCTGACCTCGGAGTCTGCCACAGACCAAGGCCTGAATTTTTCCTTCTTCCTCTTCTCCATACCTTATAAAGATCTAGTGATCAATTCATTCATTCACAATTATTGTTTGAAATTCCAGACTTTCATTTCTGGCCATGCAGGGAAAGTCTTTTATTCTTTTGATCTTTCAGCATATTACTTCTCTCTGCTCCACGATACAGAGCAATTCTACTGATGAATGTTTGATTTTCTCATGCTATAATCTTTCCTATAATCTTTCCATACAAAGATTAATGTCTACCCAAAAACCTGTTTAATGAACATGGTTGTGTTCTTTTTTTTTTTTTTTTTTAACCAGAAAAAAACTTTAATCTTTGAAACAGGTTAGTGGACATGGCTCAAACAGTATGCTTCAAAGACCTCACAGGCAAAGGGAGATAAACTTTAATTTTTGAAAGTTCAACATGAACCCTAGGAGAGGGCTCTAGCTTGTTGAAATGCCACTGTGTTCAGTTTGCAAGAGTATTAAAAAGTTTGACATCTAATCTCCATGTTTCACTAGAATGTTGTATTTATGCCTGCATGTGCTGCTGTTAATTTCTGCAATACTCAGGTTTTACTTTTCAATCTGACTTTTGGGGTCAAGGAAAAAACACAATATTTTTATTTTCAGAGCTGTGATGAAGAAGAAGATTCAAATATAAAGTAGCTATGCCTTGAGAGGCAAAGAGATACACACATATATATACCCGTATGTATCTATAAACACAGTCTTTTGATTTGTGAATTATGTAGCAGCACTACTGACATTCTGAATTAATACACAACCCTTTCCCCTCCTTAAAAAAAAAAAAGAAATCTTACTTTATTTTTAATCCTAGAAATAAAATCAAAAGTCTAAGGCCTCCCTCCATCTTCTGTGAGTCAACAGGAATAAAACTGCAGTTTATTTGGTGGCAGTGTGAGTCAGCAAGACAATCCTGCCACCCTGTGCCAGACAAGATGTAGACAGGGAAATGGTTTTTACTGTTGTCTTTGGCCACTGGCAGCCCTCACAGAATGAATTTTGATCAGCAGTACCCCAAAAAACAAAATGTGGTCAGACAAATTAAAAATTAACACTCATGACCTCGAAGGAAATAAAACCAAAACTACCAACATCCACAAAGCACCAGTACAATTGTGTAACTCGTACTCCACTGGTTAACCAGCTAGCATCAGTTAACAGTGAGGTTGTGATAGTTGCTATTTTGCCAATCCAGATATTTGTGACGAAAGTCAGAAGCTCAATTATTCAACAGAAAAATAGGCCACATTTCAAAATTTCAGACCTCAAATCCCCTGTGTTTGCAAGTGTATAACCACACAGGGAAATTACTTCCAAAGAGGTTGCATGGACACAGTGGGACAATCAAAGTTCAATGCCTCAGTATAGTTCTGAATGTTTCCATTGCTCTGCTTCCAGAAGATAACAGGCTAAACAACCTCAAAGACAAAATTCTGCTAGGATTTATATAAATTTTGCTTAAAATAATATTAACAGAAGAAACATATCCTTGATGTTTTAGTAAAACAATGCTATCTCTCTCGTCAAGAAGAGGAAAAATAATTCACATGATTGCCCTGATAGTTCCAGGCTTCATGAGTCCTTAACAAGGATAGGTCACTATAATTTATCACAGGTGGCTTCAATAACCTGGTAAGGTTTTTCAGTGATTACAATTAGGTATGATTTGTTTCAACTCCATCTATAATACTTAAACACAGGCATTTCAGGACTCAATTTATGTGCATGTAAGACTGAGTTGTTTATGAAAGAATTCATGCAAAATACCAAATGAGAAATATAACCCAAAATTATCTAAGTCAACTGGACACAAGAGAAGTAATAGCAGAGTTCATTTAAACTTGAAAAAAACTAAAACAATAGAGGAAATTAAATCCAAAGAAGTGAATTTGATAAGTGAGAGAAACTTGGAAGTCATTCCTCATGAAATAGGGAGAAAGGTGTTAAGGGCAACAAATGTACAATACATTTCATAATGAGGTTTGATAGGCTCAAATCAGTCAGGGTCAACTCAGAATTCCTGTGAGTTGTTTAATCAGAAGTTCCTTAAAATAGGGATGTTCTGTTGGCAGATACTTACCATATATATTGTAAATATGAATCCGGATTTGCTATTTAAAAGAAAAGATGAAAAAAATAAATAATCCTGCGTGATCCAGCTCAGTGACTGCTATAGAACTCTCAATATTGGCACAAAACAAAAGAACTTGACCATGCCTTTAAGAACTTAACTACTCCCAAAATGCCACTGTTGGGTAGGTGCTCTTTGGGGCTAGAGGTGAGAGGACAATCAGTAATCTCAGGTACAAGAGCATCTTTGGTGGGCAGTGTAGTCCAGGGTTAGGGGACTGTTGTAAGTGCAGCAAAGAGGAAAGTATTAGATATGAGAATCTAGGACCAGAAGAACTTGTTTAGCATCAGTGTTTCTTGCTTATTTTTTTATTTATATATATATATATATTTTATATATATATATATAAAATTATCAAAAGCCTATCACTGTAAGAAGAAAAACAGAAAATGAGGACACATAAGTATCTGTCTGTATCTATTTCCTTATATATATATATTCTTTATATGTAAGAACACAAAATGGCAAGCAAAATTTTTTTTAAGTGACCACAAATTGCTCATTTATTTGAAAGTGCAGTATACTCAAGCAGACGCTGTAGTTGTTTCAGTAAATTTCTTCATAACTCCCTTGTTTTATAGCTCTGTTTTTCAAATACGAGAGTTAGGATCAGCTGGATTGATTAGGGTCATTACATGGAATTCCAGCGACAGCCTGGGCAATCAACATAAATTGGTGATAAACAGAATCATTTATGTGGAAGCATCTGGAACATGAAAACAAGGGGATAAACAAAAGATGTGCAAGTGCAGTCTGTATTTTGCCTTTTATTGTTTCCATGAATATTATTTTCCTATAAAGATTTTTTCCATCTCTTTTCAAACCCCTGGTTTTTTTGGATTGTTTTCTCTGTGCATGTGTGGTAGCAGCTTTGAAGGATGATAATTTAATAGTGGGTTTCTCAGTGGGAAGAAAATTAAAATGTACAGCCTTTTGTCTGTGTGGCGAGTTGTTAAATCACTTCCCACAATATGACACAGCTTGTGGCATTATACATGACATAAAAACTCTTCATTAACATGTGTCCTACTGTGAAAAATGTGCTATATTAGTTGGTCTGCCCATAAGTAAACCTTGTTGTAAGAGAGGATTTTGAACTCCAGTGAGTAAGAATTAAATATTGAGATGTACTTTATATTATTTTATCTTGACAAAAATACAAGGAAGTTGCTGGGAAGATCTCTTTGCCCTTAGTGTCTAACACATTATTTTATCTATTATTCACTGTTTTTTGTAAATATCCGTTCTACTTTTCTGAACAATAAAGCCTAGAAAACCAGTATATAATACACACCAGAAAAGGAAGAAATGCTATTGACTGACAAGTAATTTACTCTCTTTTATGAATTCTGCACACTTTCAGCCAAAGCCTACAGTGCCTTGGATTAGCTCATGAACTCCCTGACAAATTCTCCTGTTATCTGTTTCCATGACAAAACAGTCTCCACTGTGTCCAATGTCAGGTGTACTGTGTGTGGTGACCTTACTCTGCCATGGGCTGAGGTGTGCTGGCTGTGTAGGTACAGGAAAACAACCCACCTGGAGGGCTTTTTCTCTAAAGAAAGGGCCATCAGAATTCAAGCATAGGAGGTACTGGGGAGGATGGATACAGAGTGTAATACTAACTTAGAGAATAGTCCTTTTTTTATTTTTATTAATACAGTAATTTCATGCTGAGCTCTTTTTACACTGGTATTGGAAAGCAGGTTCAAGGTGAATTTGACAGCTGTGGAAAAAAGCAGTTTGCAAAGATTGTGCCAAAGGTGCAAAAACTAAGGACATCTACAATCTGATTAACAAAAATTGAATATGCCCTGTAGGCATCTGGTCTTTCATTGTAACTCCAACTAAAGAGATGTACACAAAAATTAGAGTTTGAACTTAATGTCTTTTGCCAACAATATATTAATTTGATATCATAGACTATTGTCCAATGGATTTGCATTTTAATTTCAGAAAATAATTTTCAGACAATAACAGACACTTGCTACTCTTATTTGAAACAACACTGTACAGAAAAGGCACCAAAGCTAATACATGGATGCTTCCAAAACCTATTTGTATATTACATGAAAGGTGAAATGTAACTCAATAAAGTACTCAGAAGAGAACTCTGTATGGGAAGGCACTTCTATGGGCAGAATAGGAACAGCTAGAGATGGTTGACTAGAAAACATCTATAATGCCTTACGTCTCATCCAAATTACCACACAGAATTGTGTAATTGTTCATGCTATATAAGATCTTATTGCATTCTACTAAATGCAGACCCAGAGTAGACATCACTGGCTAAGCAGATACTTTCTCATTAGAATTATGGTAATGGCATATCACCAAGAATAAATAAGAATAAACAGTTGTGCATAAACGCATGAAGAATGTCAGCTCTTCAATCTTTAGGGGTTATTCCTGCTTTCTACGTTCTTTTTTGTTTTTAGGTAACTAAACTTTTTGCAAAATGTCGTATTTCCTTACATAAGGTTATAAAAATGCACATATTAAAGGTCAGTTCAGTTTTATCTTCAAAAGAACTGGATTAATTTTGAATATCTTTACAGCCTGTCAAAACTGAAAGGTAACACGTGGTTTTCTAAAATGCAGTTATGGCCTCAGAAGCTTGTAGTGAAGGGTGTTTTCATTAAAGTAGATGCAGTTCTTACCAGAACAACGAGAACATGTGATGCTCTGGGTAATGTGCATTTTGACTAGCTTTCTGGCAGATAATGAACCAGAAATTTGTTAGTGTCTCACCTGTCATACAGCTTCTACATCATCACTCTATCTTCCTCCAAGGAAAGGTTAAATGTGTAGTCTTTCTTTGCACAGTGGGCACTCTTTGTCTCTGCACAAGGAAGATAAAGCCTGTCAGAAGAAGTGGTGAATAATTGGCATTGTTCTGGTTTCTTCAATATCAGCGGTTTTTTCACAATCATAAGGCATTTTTCTTCATTTGACCTTCAGTCCAGACAGAAAACAGTATTGTATAAACAACTGACACATCAAGTACAGTCAGTCTTGAGCAATATTCATATATCCTGCTCTGTTGCAAGCATGGAAGGGTTGATATATCCCATTTTTGCTATTACTTGTGTAAAGAAAACTTTCCTGTCCAACCATCCAGGAGCCACACCTGCCCCACCTGGGCTGGGGCCAAAGCCTCTTCCAGCAGGTGGCTCCAGTGACCCTGCAGGTGCCCCTTTTCAGTCCCTACACACCTTACACTCCCAGTCAGACCAGGTTTCCTCCTTGGCTCTCCTCCCTTTCCCATAACAAGGTCTCAGACATCCACAGCAGAGTCTCAGACATGTGTATCCTTCAAATAATTTAATCATGGTGCAATAACAAATTTAACAGCTCAAGCTGGTGCCTTTGAGGAGGGACCTCTAATAAAGACATGCTGGGTTTTTACACCCTCAGAGTCTGAGCTCTCAAAATCTGGGTTCATCAGTTCCTGCTGTGTCTGATTTCCCAGTCACCTGGCTGACACCACAGGTTCCCAGACCTTTTGTTATGCAAAGAGTAGCTCAGGTTTACTTTTCCTGGAGCTCCTGCCACCCAGAGTACAATCTGCAGCTCAAACCACCCTGCTTACCAAGCTAAACATATTATATTATATTATATTATATTATATTATATTATATTATATTATATTATATTATATTATATTATATTATATTATATTATATTATATTATATTATATTATATTATATTATATTATATTATATTATATTATATTATATTATATTATATTATATTCTATTATATTATATCGTATCCTATCGTATCCTATCGTATCGTATCGTTATATTTATTATATTTTTATTATACTAAACATATCTTTAGCACATCCGTTCTCCCCAGATCCTTTTCCTCTTGTTGTTTTGTGATACTAAGGGTGGAATAAATTTATTTCTGTCCCCCCCGCCATTGCCCTTCTCCATCAATTTTCAGTACTTCTGTATTGCTGGGATGTCTTTGCCTATTCTCTGCCATATGTTCATAAGTACATGCAGTCAGTGGGTGCCAGTGCCATCACTGAAAATAAACATCACAAATTCAGTATATCATTCTGAATAGAAGTGAAGATTCTAGATTTTAAACCTTTATTGGGAATGACTGAGGTTCAATTTCCCCATTCTGGTCACATGTTCATCTACATCAGCTTTTTATTTTGATAATTATTTCCTTTATCCATTGCTTTCCATGATTTTCAGTAATAGCTTCAAGAATTATTAAGGGGTTCATAATTGCCTGCAGGTAGAGCACATCAGAAAAATGAAACAAGTAGAAAAAATTCAAAAGTTGCAAATATCCAAATTTTCCTTGTCAGTAGAGGAGGAAAAATCCCGAGCTGTTTCTTAAAGATAGTTCTATTTCTGTGTATGGCTCCAGCTATCCGTCAGTTCAATTAAAATCTGGCAAATGTTAGCATATTCTTTATATTATTACTGACATTATTACTAACAATTTCTAGTATATTCCTGCTATGTCACTAACTGGCCACAAAAAGTCTAGTAGTCAAGTACACCAGGCCCCTCCGTCGTGTTTTTGTTAAGACTGCTTCAAAATTTTTATCTTAGTACTCTTTCCAAAATCCCAGTTAGAGAGCTGAGTTGGGGTTTTGGTTGGTAGGTTTGTATATTTTGAATGGCTTGTCTCCCACTAATACTAGATTATTTACTGGAGGAACAGATGAAAAGCCTGAGGCCACCTATCTCCCCGCCCTGCCTGCAGCAAGGTTTAAGCACCCAGTGCAGAGCAGCTGATACAGAAGCAGATTCCAAATGGCCAAAAAGACTTAACTTTGCAGTCATTTAATGTGCCATACAGAATAATCCTACATATGCTTCGTTTTCATCATATCCAAAAGATAAGTGTGAGGGAGAGAAGAGACAGGTAAATTCCAAGATGCTGGGACATTCTTAAGGCACATAACCTAGCAATATTTCTGGGAATAATAAGAATTTAGGAGACATGGAGGGCATGGGAAAAAGAATGGAGCCTATGGTGTAGACTGAAGTGTAGAAAATACTTGGTTGTATGAAGGAGACCTCAGACTGTGGAAAAGGTGGCTTTAATGGGAAGTATGTCAATGCTCCTCACAGATAAGGAGGATGGGAAAGGATTTGTGGCATGATCCCATCTTCTGAAAAGATGTCAATGACAGAGCTTCCCTGCACCATTCCTGTCTGTATAAGGGGCTGGAGAGGGCAGTGGTGTGTCTTCCCACATCACAGGATGGAGACAGGGGGAAGGGGGAAAGACACCCCTTCTTGCTTCAATTACAGAAGGAAAATTATGTCTCCTGACAAATTTGGAGAACAACCCTTCCTTCTCAGAGAGCCATGGGCACTTGGCACACTCTTTAGCAAATAAAGGCAGGAAGTTCAAGTGGGTACACCAAACACATTTGGAAACTCGTCCAAACTCATAGTTGCTTGTCTGATACTGCCTCTCACCAAATAAATAAATTCAGAAAGAATAGATACCCTGGGCTTCACCTCAGATCCCCCCCACTACACTGTGATGTCTAATAATTCAGCTAATGAACTTTGCAGTCACCATGCTGTAGACAAAGGTGGGAGAATTTTAAGGATTAATCAGTGGACTCAACAGTAACTTAAAAACAACCAACCAAACCAAACCAAACCAAACCCAACCACCCCCCCAACACACACACACACACACACACACACACACACACACACACACACACACACACCCCAAAACAAACAAACAAACAAACAAAAACCAAACAAATAAACCCAAACCACAACAAACAAAAAAAACCCCCAAAAACAGTTTGGTAGACTTTGTATGGCGTTTTTTGCTTAGGTTTGGGGTTTTTTTATTTCTTTTTCCTGGCTATATGATGCACCCCAGTTCATTGAGTACTCCTTTCATGAATCAAAACTTTAGAAGTACATGTTCCCCAAACATGCTGGAATAAACATACATAGCCCTCTCTGGAGCATTCTTGTTAAGGTGTTTCTCTTGCTATCTGTGCATGTGATTTTCTACCATAATTTATCTAAAAAGCCTGTAAAAACCAGCCTCTCTATGGTAAGCAAGCATCCTTGGAGAGCTTGGTCCAAAGAGTGGTAAATAGATTGAGGCTACCTCTAAAAGTTCATATTCCTGGTATATTTAATCTATTTTTACTAAATATATTTGCTTGCATTCCATGCAGTCTGTGGGTGAAAATATACTAGACAGTATTCCGGGTTATATGAATATTTGTCCTGGACATAGATGAGTTAGTAAAGAGTGAACATTTGAAGAAATAGTCAGAGTAAGCTCAAGGTATGTCAGCAGTGGGTACAACCTGAAATATATTGAGTGCAGCTCCAGGAAGCTCTAGTGTTACCCCAGGCATGGCAAATTTAAGCCTGAACTCAGAGGAAAATATATCCTGCTAGATCTGACTAAGAGAGGAGAGGCTGCTGCAGCTCCAACCCCAGGTCCAACCAGTAGGGAGGCTGAAGATCTATTCCCAGCAGGCTGTGTGCACATAACTCACAAAGGTACAACGCATGTATAGGCATATGCACATGACCATATACACACACATTGCAGAGAAGAAAACCCAGAACCACCCAGAGTGTTCCCATGAACACCAAGAGCATCATCATCCTCACACTGCTCCTCTCCGAAACAGCACAGCATGGAGGTCCACTCATGAGAATATGTATCTGTGCAGACATACACATTGTGGCTCCCTCCATCAGCTGGGCTCATAAACTCAATCTGCCCAGTATCTGCCCCTGGATCCCAGTCTCCTCATGCTCCCTCTGGCACCTGGGCATAAACCTCCAGCATTGACTTGCAGTGGTGGGTTTCATGCTGGATAGTGGGGCTGGGACTTTCTTGGAAAAACCCTGGAGGAGACCTGGATGTGGTTTCCAGGTGTTTTTCTGAGCCTTAATTTGGTAACCTGCTTTAGTACACTCCTGATCCACAAGGCTAGTGGACATAGGTTTTGGATAATCTGATGTTTCCTGCAATAGGCCTGAGAGCAGCTAAGGGCCAGGATATTATTTGGGCTTTCTCTCCTGCCATAATCTCTCTTTTGGATGCTTCTTTTGGATGTACAGAAACTTTTATCACCTAATCTGATGTGAACAGCCTGGTTTCCACAGCACAAACATCAGAGCAGCTCCCCCAGCATATTGCTCTCTGCTATCTACCCTGGCTTCCAGCACCTCAGCTGCCTCAGCCCCCTGGGGCCGCCTGTTCCTGAACCCCACTCTGCCACACTCTGCAGCATTCCTTGCAAGCTGACCAGGAGCACACAAAGGCCCCTGCTATTATTGCCTGGGCAGTTACTTGAAGGTCTTGCCATTTTAAGATAAGCCAATAACAATGTTTTTATTTGCATTCAGCAAGTGCTCTTTTCTGACAAGGAGCTGGTAGAATTGCAGTCCAGGGAGAACAAGCTTCGTGTTGATCATGGAAAGTAATGGATCATTACACTCTTCCATTAATCTGCCCCTCTGGAGTCTATACATTACAAATATTCAAGCATGATGCAGATTTCCTTCCTACCATAAAACTAGAAAGGGAAATATTTACAGGGTAAATTACTATTGACACACCAGGTCACTGAGAATGAACAAGAATTGTCTTTTTCAGCTTACTGGAAACATCATCTTTGCCTTTTCATGTCTTCAATCTTCCTCAGGCTGAAGTTCTTTACAAGGACAACTGTCTGTGTTTTGGATTAATCAGAAGCCTTGGTCATTTGAAAGGTCATATATGAAAGGAATAGAAAAATTTCTTTTTATTGAAGTGACCTATGTGTTGGCTTTGGTAGAGAGTTGTGGGAATCAAAATCTACAGAATCCATAGTGGAACTATATGTCTAAAAGAAAATATAACAGTGATAAGCCCATTATCCTTTGAATCAAGCTTCTGCTGGTGTGGTGAGGGGTGTGAATACATTAGGCAAATTGTCAGTCAGTTATATTTTTGCACTGTAGTCTTTTTCAAAATGTAAGCCTTTGAATTTGTTTGCAAGGACAGGATCTCTTCTTATAACTTAAAAAATATAACTAGAAGATGAGACAAAAGCAAAACAGATTAAAAATGTCTATGAATAAAGTAAGTTGCTTTGGTAATGAGAAGAATTTGAATGCACGGTTGTAGTTGTAGAGTAAAAAAATCACATCCAGCTGTAGTTAAATGAAGGGACCTTACATTCTTAATGAAAGAAACTCATGTAAAATTCTGGAGGCAGTCTGAAAAACATGGCTGAATGAATGTTTTTTAGAGTTGTGTGATGATATTTCTTCAGGCTATGTTTCTTCATCACTTCATTCTATTTCAACTTTACAGATTATGTAAGTAATTCTTTCTGTAAAGCTTAATATCTTTAATGTATATTTTTCTTTTGAAATGTATTTGATTTCCTGCTGACATAAAGGGAATAAATTGGCTCCCAACTACTAATTTTTCAGATCTAAGCTCTTTTAGAGTACTTAATGGGCTAACATACTCTGTCATTTGAGGTACTAGTATTTGCAAAGTTGCTGTGGTGACAAATGTAGTTCTGGTTAAAAAACACAATAGTAATTCTACTTCACTTAACCACTCAGCATGATTCCAAAAGGACATTTCTGCCAAAGGGAATGCATGTTGTCCTTTTTATTCTGAGAAATGGTATCTTTAGTAAAATATAATTGTATGGGGAAGTCTGACTTCTCTTTGATCACAGTACCCTACACCTACTCAAATTACTATTAAAACAGATTTAAAGTAGCACGGTGTCCACTTCTTGAAGAAAGGATCAGGTCAGGCCCAAGGGAACAATCTGTAGCACAAAATGTCTGAGACTTGCCTCAGCCTCTTTTTGGTCATTGTGCGAAAGTGAAACATTCCTAAAGGCAGTGATGCTTCCCTTTACATTTCTCTGCCTGGCACTGCAAACCCATCAGACATGGTCTAGGGGTTCATTGACTCATGCAGGGAACCTGTTGGCAATGGCACTGGACCCAGGGTCACAATGCTAGCTATAGCAGCTTTTGCCCCTGGCCATTCCTCTGGCTTTGCATTAAGTACAGGCAGCTGGCGAGATTTGATCCATTTTCTGTCTTTCACTGGAATCAGTTGTCAGGCTAGTTTTCTCAATGTAAGAGTTTGCAGATGGGTCTCAATGTGCATGGTTGTGTTATGAGAAGGGGTCACTGGTAAAAATACCCATGCAGTACCCCTGCAAACCAATTTTCAAGACATTCAGGTGACAGATTTTTGAAGCTGTTTCATCTTTTGTCAAAGAGACTTTGAGAGAAATGCTCCATGATGCCACAGGATTCCTTTCCAGGGCATTAATGTGTAGTTATAAAAGTTAGTTTCTATTCTGTTGCCATTTTCCTAAGCACCCTGTATTGTGTAAGGAAGGAGAAAGGGAGGAAATGGTGTAGACAGGCTGGCAGAAAAAGGTATGCTCTCTGTCTTTTCTCTCTCCATTGAGCATGTGGAGACAGAGGAGATATCCATATCCCACCAAAATCTTAGAGCCTAGAGCCAGACATAGTCACAAGTCCAAGACAAAGCATAAGTGCTTGGAAAAAGTTTCCTGCATCCTGTGTTACCTTCAAGAGCAGGTATTGCTCCCAGTCAAAAGATGGTAACACAGCAGCATCACTTTTGGCTGAACCTGGAGCCAGCTGTGGAGCTTTCCTTCAGCAAAGCAGATCTGGGTACCAGCAGAATGGTGGCAGGCAGCAACTGAGAGGTACCACGAGTATGGTTCTAAGTCACCCATAATCTGCTCATGTCCAAAGAGAGCATTATTAAGCTGTTTCACCACCAGCACTCTTGGTCCTTATGGTATTTCAAGGCCTCAGATTCTTCCATTCAGCTGCAGTCATGATTATGTCTTAATATAATTTAAGTGGAAAGTAAATCAGAGTTCAAACTCAGCTCCTGCCAATGGCTTAATGCACAGTGCCAGTGTTGCTTACCTTCTGGTAGATCAAAAATCTGCAGAAGAATGTGCTGGAGAGAGACAACAGAAGGAAGACAGACTAGCTCTGAAATTTTTGAAGTTTTACTGCTAAATTTATGTCCTAATCTTAAAAGTAAAAGATAAGAAATTAATACGTTGCTGGTTTTCTTTCAGAGCTCATTTTTCTAGATTACAAGGTTTGTATTAAAATGTGAAAAGGGAGAAAGTATCATCTCTTCTTTCTAAAAGTACAGGAAGAATGTTGATGGCAGGAGAAAATGTTATTTTTAGCAAGCAAAAGTAAAACCTGTGTTGATACTATCTCTGTAATAGTAATGCCCGACAGAAAATCCTTAGTTTATTTGAAATCTGTAATTAAACAGAATTGTGTTACTCTAGTTGTCAAAATCAGTGTTGTTTCTTTTGTCTTTTTGCAGCTCTGTTTGAAATTGACTTAAGGGGAATTTGCTTTGCTTTGACTCCTCTCTCTCCCTTTCTCTTTTAAGGTCAACTCAAATCAAAACCTACTCTTGGGATAATGCCCAGGTTATTTTGGTTGGCAACAAATGTGACATGGAGGATGAACGGGTAATCTTCACTGAGAGGGGAAAGCATTTAGCAGAGCAACTTGGTAAGAAAAGACACAACAAAAGCTTTGTAATTGCTTGTGAGAATGCACAAACTTTATTAATTGCTACAGTACTTGTACATGTTCATGACACATTTATTGCAAAGGAATAGTCACACCCTGCTTCCCTTGTATTTATACAGCCTTTTTGATATGGAGCAAGGAAACAAGTAAATCGAAAAACACCAAGCATTCTAACCTAAAAAAAAAAAGGGGGGATGGGGGGAGGGGGGAGTTGGGAGTGGGGGGTGGGGGGAAGAAAATGGAAAACAAAAAGGAGAGAGGAAAAGGGAAATTGCAGAAAAAGCTTACTAGACCATTTTGTAATTTGAGTAGATTTGAGTTATGATTAGCAATACCAATAATCCAAAACAGAAATATGCTGCTGTCCAACTCAACTCCCACTGCTAACACTTCTTCTGCTGATCTACTGTACATTCACAGAACTGTAGGTATGAACTTGTCTCATAAAGTGTCCCTCTGGGAAGCAAACTCCATACACATAGAAAATTGCCAAGCTGTGAGCACCTTTGTTGTTTCCATTTCTACAGAATGGTGTTATCCTTTCATACCATGAAATGTTTTTGAAGTGACACTGGCCAAGCTTTAATGGAAAACCTCCAGAGCATCATTGTAATACTAATATCCAGCTCTTTTTTCCTTGAAATTTCTTGATCTCTGGAGAGTAAGCTCAGCAGGTGTGTAAATCAAACTCTGGTATTGTTAGAGGTCAATTTGTGTACAGGCAATCATAAATTATGGAAATGGTTCTGTTATTATTTTTAAAATTATGCGTGGTAAAAGCTCATTCTGGTCAAAATATGTGTAACCAAGATCTTCTTGTCACTAGTTCTATGTAGGTAGGTAGATGAAAGGATGTTTTAAGAGGTGATCTAATCTCATGTTGATGGTTCTTAAGTTATCTACATTCATAGGTCAGTGATCTCATTTAAAAAAAAATACTTTTTTCTGCTTGTACAATTGCTTTTACTAGTAAACAATTGCATCAGAATAACATACCTTTCTATTGCACCTGTTTTAATAAGCCTTGCATATGTGTAAAAGAACTCCTTGAAAGAGTACATTAAAGATTACTGTGAGTTAGTCCTTGAAAGATGACAGGAAATATTTAACAGAAGGTTATATCCAGAAAACTTTCCAATATTTGTGAAGAATTGAGTTTCTCAAACTGCTTGCAACAAAACCATTAACATAAGACATTTATCTTTGCAGAAATATCTGCTGTATTTTTTCTATATGTTTTCTATGTCTGTTCTTCCCACTTCTAATATTTACTGATTGTACTAAGAGTGTATTCATTGGACAAATAGAGCTCAAAAATCTAACTGTATACTTTTACCACAAATTTTGACAAGGTGCTGAAACGTTTAGCAACAATCATAAATTTTCACTAAAGAGTTTGAAGATTTCTTTAAACTCACATAAAAAATCTGAATTTCTATTGTTTGAACCATATTCCTATTACAGAAAAAAATTAATGCAGTGAATTGACAAGGCATCCCCAAGGTCATGAATTTATCAAGACAAGGAGGAACTTTGCATGTTGTACAGTCAAGAATCCTCAGTTGTAATAACCAATGCTCGAAAAAAGGGGTAATGAGATAGATATCAAAACTCATCTTTCAGGCTTTGAAGCAAATTCTAACTCCCAGGGTTTAAAATTCAATCTTTATGGAAGAAGATTATCCTTTATTTCCATATTTATCTACTCAGGGGGTTTCTTTTCTCAGATGTATATCCTGTGGCTATCTCAAGGGCTGATGATTGTATTAGATAACTTGTGCCTCTGATCCAGTCATTTACTGTAGCCAGACTGCACACACAAATATTTACATGTTTCCTGTACAGCTGCAACAGGTGCTTAAATCTGCCCAGAGACTGGGTGAGGTGGTGTCAGGAACAGCTGAAGGAGATTTTCCCCTAACTGCAGTAAATGCACTGGTCCTGTAGGCTGGTTTGGAGGGCACCCATTGTGTTATACACATGGGACTGTCTTTTGTTTCTCTGGCAGCAAGTTGATAACATCTCTTACAGACAAGTTTTAAAAATAAAAATATAGATTTTTCTGTCCATACAGACTTTTAAAACTGTGGGCCCTTTGAACTCAATGTTGATCAGACGGACACAGGCAAATACAATCATGAGTGCTGTACAAAAACTACACTGTGACAACCTCTGTTCTCAAGTGTGGTTTTATTATCAGGCCTTGTTTATTTGAAGTCACCAAGAAAATAGACACATGCACATTCTGGGTGAATATTCAAAAGGTCAAAATGAGCACTGGACATTTAACCCTCTGGGACCCTATGGTGTTCTGTTGAGAACAGTGTTACTGGAAGAAGGGACCTCCTTTTGGTTCCTGGCCTTTCTGAAAAGTGTGGCCTTAAAGTTTATTCACAAGGTGTAGTTGTTCATTTCTTTTAATCTCTGTGCTGGTTTTTTTCTCAAAGGGTTTAAATGAACCAATGATAGGTCTCATTACTGTTGGAAGAGGTCTGCTGGACTGGTCAAGTATCCTCTGGTACTTCTGCATGCCTTTCTTGTGACGCTACTCAAAGTTCACAAAAGAATGAAGGAATAGTTAGGGACCCAGACCTGATCTTGAAGGAAAATTACAGAATGTTTATGAGGTAGAATCAGTCTTGTTTGCTTGGAAGATTTTTTTTTTTAAATTTATTGTTGATAACATGACACTAGAAATACACCATCATGGATCATAGTTACAAGCAGTGTATTAGGTATTTTGTGAAAGATGTGAACTGGCAAACATGCAGTGATTCTTTCTCTGGCCATAGCAAATTACATTTGTGGGTCTCATGAACTGAATGCAATACATTTGTATTCAATAGGCCTTTTGTAATTTTTTCTGTGGATTTGTACAGTGATGTCTTTGAAGCCATATAGAATCATACCACCCACAACATCCTTTAAATATGTGCAGTTTATCTACTTCTTTGAATTGGCCCCCGATAGCTTTATTTTATCTTTCTCAACTGTTACATTCTTACTAACAGTGTGCAATTGTTTGCTGTTACCTGCTCTGTACCTCTCTGGGTTTCAGAAAGCTCTGTCATATTCCATTTTTCTCCATATGGCAATTCTCAGAATATTTAATTGTTCCAGGCACAAAGACACAAAGACATACATTAGTCATTCCTTATCATCCTATTCAGTATTTTTTAAAGTGTTTTTTTCAGAAATCAGTTCATGGCCATTTAACACAATAGCATCATTAAAAGATTAAGTTAGAATGAAGTGAAGATAGATGAGGTCAAATAAAGTCACATAACTTTTCCTCATATAAATGTAATTCCAAGAATGTGTGGAAAGGTGACAAACCAGCCAATAGAGAGAAATAATTAATGCAAGATTAGTGTTGATTTGGTAATAACAGCAAACACATTTAAAGAAGTTTATTCACTAATCATTACCAAAAAAAGGGTATGGAATATAATTCTTATGATCTTTTTTGTCTTCACGGATGTTTGCTCTGAGCAGTACCTGGATTGGCTATGGAGTGAATAGAAATATTGTCAGCACTTACATACTTTAAAGCATTTACTTTAAAGTAAAACAGAGTTGGCTCTTCTTGCAAGTAAAATGCATGCACTCTTTCCAGCTGAATTATTCACACAGTTTTCTGAGATAATGCTCCTGTGCCTTTCAGCAAAACTCACACATTCATAAAAGTTCGGTGTCAGTTGTCAGAAGAGAAATAAAAGGAGTGACTCACAGGTAGTTTGATGTCTTGGTTTTCTATTCACAGCCTGCATGATATATTGATATTGTTATCTACGTTCCAGCTAAGGATTAGCAGGTAGAGGTGTGCACAGACCTTTGAATGGAGTAAATAACTGCACAGGCAAATGGATACTTGCATATCCAGTTTGACATACAGTTTTCCCATTTACTTGGGACCTTCTACTGTGTCTGCTAATTAGCATAATCACATTTTTTTTGTGCTCTTTGGTTTCTCAGGTTCTTATGCTTTGCCATCTAGGATCAACGATGGCTGGGGGCATTCATCATGTCTAAGCATGCCCTAGGTTGCACTCACCTATTTTCTAAATTTATGCTGGCAACCTGTTTCTCCTAGAGACCAACATCCAATGTCAGAAAACAAAATGAAACAGGCCCTTTGTGGGTGAAGTCTCACATTCTCTTCTTTAAGGGTCAGCAGAAACCAGCCCTTACACTGTATTCAGGGAACCTGCAAAGGCCTCTGAATATTATGTGTCACGGTCAGCAGTGCCTGTGACTTCAGTGCACCTCCACAGCTTGTTGCTCAGAGACACAGTCATTTTACCCCTCATATGTACACATCCTATATCCATATTTTCTCCGCTTATTTGGGTGACCTCTTCCTTTAAGTCTTTACTTTCAACTTTCTCTCTTTCTCTCTCTTTTTCTCTCTTTCTTTCTCTCTTTCTCTCTTTCTCTTTTTCTCTCTTTCTCTCTTTCTTTCTCTCTCTCTCTTTCTTTCTTTCTTTCTTTCTTTTCTTTCTTTTCTTTCTTTCTCTCTTTTCTCTTTTCTCTCTTTTCTCTCTTTCGCTCTTTCTCTCTTTTTCTCTCTCCTTCTCTCTTGTCTTTCATCTTTCTTCTTCTTTCTTTTCTTGTTTCTTGTTTCTTCTTTCTTTTCTTCTTTCTTCTTTCCTCCTTCTTTCTTCTTATTTCTTCTTTCTTTTTTTTATTCTCTCTCCTTCTCTTGATTCCTAGTGCTTTGAAAATAATTTCCACCAAAAGCAAGAAGAAAAAAATCAAAAGAATACTTCAAATAGAATCGTCTTTCCCTGACTATTTGGTTTTCATTTTGTTCTTGGCTCATATATTTATGTAGGTAATGGTTTTGCCAGGGAGACAACAGAGACAAAATTGAGCTGTGATTGCTTTTCTTCAAATTAAACCATTTAGCATGCCAGTAAGCCTGAAAGTGGGGCATTTGTCAGTGTTGTTGTCAGGGCTTACAGAGGGTGCAGTTGTATGTGGTCTGACCCAGCCTGTAAGAGCAGACCTGCTGCTGAGATGGAACAGGAACATGACTGGTTTCTGAATCCTTCCAGGTCTGGGGCACAAGGCAGTAGGGGCCCAGCATCAGGACAGGGGTGCACCTCCAGCTGCCTTTGGCTGTGAGGCCTGGGGGGTAACACATTCAGGCATCTGTGAGCATGCTGGGGATACTAGGCAGCTGTGAGCTTAGGCACTGAACTAAAGAGGCATTTTTAGTGCTGTAATTTTGGCATGTAAATCAGGAACCAAGTGGGAACTGACACCTCAACACACAGTTGGCTAGAATGACAAGTTCTGTTTTGCCTCTGTGGCTGACTGGAGGCTGTGGTGCACAGGGCAGGGTCACCCACAGCTTAGAGAGCACAGACATATGGCTGCATCTAACTTTGCATTAATATGAAAATAGTAGGGTTGTGCCAAAGTATGCCTGTTCAGACTTCCATCCTTCAATGTTTTTCAGCTCTTTTTAATGGCCAAATGTTTCTCCAGGAGAAAGAGATAGCCTGACAGCACTGACAAATACCAGTCTTCTGTTTAGTTACAACACAGACAGGGTATTGGCAGAGCAATTACAGGCTCCTGTCCCCAGGATGTTCTTTTACTGGGGGAAAGCCAACCTGCCATTGCTTTCACTTGCTGGGAGCTGCATTACAGCAAAGTTATTAAATAACAATGAGGAGCAAGGGTTTGCTCAACCCATGTCTCCTGTAAACACACAAAAATATCTTTGCCAGAAATCTAATTTATTGCCCAAATACACTCATTTAAAAGGTATCTGAAAGCCACAATCAAAATCAATACAACTGGAATTTATATAAAACCTTCTGTTATGAAAGAATGGATAATGAGATGTTAGCTGGAGCATGACCACTAACTGCCCCTTGGGTCTGTCCATTCTGCCACAGCTGAGAGTCCCCCTTTAGCTTTGTTTTTGTTAATAAATTCACCCATCCTAAAGACTGGATAAATACATTAGCATTTTTGTTAATAATCTTTATCTTCCTTTTAATTCTCTGTCTTGAATGGTGATACAGTACAGCTCTTCACTGAGATCATATTAGCAGAGTCCTATTCTGAGGCTCAATGTTGTTTTAATAATTTTCTTATCATAGTCCAGCACTTGGGCTTGTTAGGACAGCAGAGATCCCATCCCACTGGTCTAGAGAGCAAAGCCCAGAAAACCAGAACTGCTGCCATAACCCAATAGCTGCTGATGTAGGAGGTACTTTGAAGAACAGCAGTGGTCTCCAGCTACTTTCAGCCTGGTTTCCTAGGAGAGATGACCTTTGAAGCCATATCATGTGTGTCCTTTCTCTCTTTGACTAAAATATATTGACAGTTCTGAGGAAGTGGACATCTGAGCAGAGGAGAAAGGTCTTGCGGCTGCCTTGACTGGCAGCCTGTAATGCGAATGCAAAACTTATTAGATACTATTCATAGCAGGCAAGAAGGTAAGTGCCTGCCAGTGCCCCCTCAGAACTGCCCACAGGATGCACTTCCAAGAAAATAAGTCCTTATTAACTTCTCTCCTTTGTATACAATGGTGCTGTTAAATTAATAATTCCCATGGCTTCCTGGAGTTTGCCTTTTACCTCTCACTCTTACAAAGGGAGCAGCTTCCTGAAGCCATTTCTTGCTCTGATGCTGCAGTCTCCTACTGCTCCTCACAAGTCTGGATTGAACAACACACTGACAAAAGCAGCACTAAGGACCACAGTTCAAGCTTGTGTTCATGAAAATTTAGAAGGATAGTTATTGAGGGAACATACCCTTGTGATCTGTAAAACATAACATCAGGGGTGATAAATTAAATTGTCTTTGTTGTAGACAAACACTCTGAAACCAAAATGCCTTCCTGATCAAATGGTGAAACATCAGCATAGGTCTTGTCTGTATTGGCAGTGGAAATGTGCTTAAAATTTGCTGTCTAGCCTGTGCTCTTCATATCACATTTTCTCAGGAAGACAAGAGGGTGCAGAATGTTCTTCTCTCTGCGTATGACTCTGCTTTCTGGGCTTTTTTCTTCCCAGTGTTTTGAAAGCAGACATAAACAATTGTTAATGAGCAGTCATGAAGAAGCCTCTAAAGAGCCAGCACATGTGAGGCAGAGAGGGTACAAAGCCACTAATTCTGTCTGATTGTAAGATTCAGATAAGCCACCTAACTGCTCTGTGTGCATTGTAGATCACCAGGTTGACAACAGCCAGTTGTGCTAATGCCCTGTCTAGCTCTGCTGCTGTAGTGCTCTGCAGGAGCTGCCAAAACTTGCCAGCTTCCTTTGAGTCAGTAGTAGGGAAAGAGGCAAAGAATCAGCAAAGGAAAGCAGAATAAACCACAAAATAATAATTTAAAATATTGTATTGGATGTTCAACACACTTTGTACATATGTTCAGGCAACATGTTTGATGCCTTGGATTTTGAATTTCAGGTCTGTTGTGCTTTACCTACCCACTTACCTCTTGGGCTTCTCATGTCTTTGCAATAATCTCCTCTGGCCTCATCCTCATCAGCAGTACAGATCATCACAGGTGGTGGGAACACAGTGTTCTTTGAGGTCTGCTTCCCTGGGCATCACCATCCTGCCTCGCTTCACTCGTACACCCTCATGGAAAATACTTTATCTCCATTAAAATTGAGCAGTGGAAAAAACCCTGAAGAGAGTGTTAAAAGTCATAGAACTTAGGCTGTCATACACAGGGATTAATGAAGCTTAGGGTGTCTAAGACCCATTAGTAAAATAATTGCAAGATGAGTCAGGAGAGAAGGAAGTGTCATGGGGAAAAAAGATCTGCAAAATATTCCATAACAGAATGAAAACAAACGGTGCTGATTCCAGGCACACTCTGCTAGGAAAAATTCTGTATAGCTCCTTGAAACTGTTGCACAGGCAGGATTTTTGTTAAACAAACCAACCAGCCAAAAGAACCAATCTAATTTGTTGGGATATCTTGCACATGATAAATTGAATCCCTTGCCCAGGACAGTCAGTTGCTTTTTAGGTGGCTACAGGAGCCTCTCTTGCAAGGTTCTTTGTAATGGTGACTTTGGCTGCATCAGATGAGATTCTGAGCTGCTCTGCTGAATTTTTGTAATCCAGCTGGTCCCACTTGCTCAAAACATACCAGGATGCTTTGACAGTGATTACCAGAAACTGCAAAAAGCTTTTCTTAACTATCTTAATTGGCTTCAAGAGACTCTTCTGTGTTGCCATCTCTGCAGCTGTGAGAACAGTTTCCACAGACCATCTACAAGTGTCTTACCTATGCACAGCTGCATCTGTTTTATGGCAGGAACTGCCTGGAAGGAGCTCTCATGTATGCCCCATTCTCTTCTTGGGAAGATAGATGTTTATTTGCACATTCAAGCATATAAATAGCACCTGTCATAGGCCTATGACAAGAGCAAGAGCTGTCTGGGCTAATTTCCAAGACTGTCCAAAATTCCCACTTGTACGGTTATTAAAGAATAAAGCATTAGTTTTGTTGTGGAGGCAATTGAGTGCTCAGCCACTTTCTCTCAGGTCTGTCCATTGTCTCATCTATGCAGCAAAGCCTAGCCTAGAAGGTCCAGCCAGTTAATGTCCAAGGTGATAAAACACCATCATAGACTGATATACAAATACACCACTGCTATGCTGCAATTTCCTTCTTCTATCAAAACCATACCTGAAATTCCATAGAAATCACCAGCTGAATTTTATTTGAATCAATTAATTATTTTGTGCTTGAGAGTCTTTAACCCTCCATTTGACCCAGAGAATGGCTGCCTTGTAAGTTTTTCATTATGTTCTTATGCAAAACATCTATCACAGTTTTCCTGCTTTGCAGAGAAATATGGAATGAAGGCAATGTATTCTCCTACTGGTGAGCTTATCCTTAACACTTCCTCCTGATGCTAACAGAAGCTGTATGACCAAACAAATCCCTGTGCAATATTTGTAGCTCTTGTTATCTAAACTCCCTATGAACACTAGCTTTTGCCAGTGCTTATTTCCTACACATTTAAACAAGTACTTTGTGACACTTTGGTCCAGCACCTTGCCTAAATTAAGAATACGAAAGCAAAATCAGAGCAGAGTTGGGTTTGTACATTGCTTATTACTTCTTGCGGGGTTATCTTGCCAAGCTAAATATAATTACCTGCAGTAATTCTAGGGTAGAACTCAAATTGGAAAAGCTGCCTGGAAAACAGTTATAGGACTGATGTGTAGATTATATTCTGTTTAGATGGCATACTGAATATGTAACACTGATGTTACCAAAATATTTGCATTTAAATTTCATATGGCCTTTCAAAACAGAACAAAACAAAACATTAAAAAACCCAAACCAAACCACCAGACCCACAAAGGTCTGTTTTCTTTCCTTCTGCCAGGAGTTTCAAGTAATTGAAATTTTCTGACAGGGAGTTTTCTCACAATTAAAGACAGTGGTAATTGCACATTAATATTCAGATTTAATCAGAAGGAATCAAAATAGTTATGCAAAGGCTAAGCCAGACTGCAAAGGCTTCTGTAAAATTACCAGTGAATCAGATGTTTGGTAAACTGTTTCAATATTGAACCCATAGGAAGTGGAAAGACAGGAATGGAAGAAAATTGTGAATTATCAGGGAATGGGTGATCAATGTCATAACTGGGGAAAAATGTGGGAAAATTCCTAGAACACAATAAATTAAAGAACACAAATGCTTTGCAAGGGAAACAAGCATGTGGGAATACCCAGCCCTGGCAGAAGCCGTCTAGGTTGCAGGCTGACTGCCAAGCTGCAAACCTGGCCTAGATGAACAAGACACATGTGGGAGGTGAGACATGGTACAAATGGGGGCAGAGAAAAGAACTTAAGAAAAATATCTCTGGAGAGCTTAGAACAGCTGTCACTGCTCCATAAAAACTTCCAGTGTCCCTTAAGGGCTAAGGATAGCCCCCAAAGCTTTTTGCTTTTGGGGTAATCACTGGGAATGAATAGATAAAAAGTCCTTCTGTATAAATTAATTAAGGTGTTTTCTTCCTTATGTGCATTTCTGGTTTGTTTGGCTTTTTTTATTAGTTCTGTTTGAGGAGCTGAGAATCCCTTTTGGTCCCATGGATGGTCCCATGGGTTCACATCTAACTTTACTAAATATCAAATTGCAAAAATCTTGTCTTGCTTGGTTTTTTACCTGTACTTTTCCATGCATTATTCTGTATTGTGGCACCACCTAAATAACACAATGGAAATGGCTGCTTCCAACTGAATAATGCTCAGAGGAACGTAATAGTTAAGAGATGGAGCAGCAGATTACTCGTTCCCAATGGCTGTATATATAGGGCATTCCTGAAATAATACTCTGAAACAGGTATCAATTTTTAGATTAAACTGTGTTAAAGTAGATTTTTTTTCTAAGGGATTATATTTGGAATGGTCCCGACTTTATCTGCATTGTATAAAACCTGTAGCACTAGTGTACTTACTCTGATTGTGTTACAATTTTAACTGACCTTCTTTCATATCTGTGCTCTCACATGGTTCTTTTCTGAGTGCCTCTTGCTCAAGAGAAATTTGTATATTTGTTGGAGATACCTAAATATGCCTAGAACATAAACATGTTGTTTATTTTCTTAGGATTTGAATTTTTCGAAACCAGTGCCAAGGAGAACATTAATGTCAAGCAGACGTTTGAGCGACTTGTGGATATCATCTGTGACAAAATGTCAGAAAGTCTGGAGACAAATCCCACCATTGCTGCCAGCAACCAGAACACACAGCTAAAGGACACCCCTCCTCCACAGCAGCCCAACTGCAGCTGCTAATGCAGCTACCAACAAAGGCAGCTCCAGTGTGTTCAATTGCCAACAGAGTATTTATTAATGGTCTATATGCCTTTATTTATGTTTAATTAATTTATTTGGGAGAACAGTCTTGTTTTACATCATTGGCTGTTTGGATATGCATATGGGGATGGAGCAGTTTTTAATCTGAAAGGATGATCCATATTTTAGCACCTGGCTTTTGCATGCAGGGTGTATATTAATTTCTCTTTTCTTTTTACTGTTTTATGTCACACTTCAGCTGGCCATGTCCTCAGACCATGCTTGCCTATAATTATCTCTTGCTTCATCAGTTTCAAGTTATATAGTTAAATCTTTAGGGTAGTTGTCAAGGTGTTTTGAGTTAGCTTCCTGATGCCACTTGTATATTTTTCTGACTGAAAATGAATTTAGAAGTATTCCTGTAGTGAGCCAATCCCTCATTCTGTGCAGATCCACTTCCTGGAGCACATTGCCTTGGCAAATCTACTCTCGCTATATTACATGTTCTGGCTGACTGAAAACTGCAGAAATTAGAAGGAGGTTAGATCCTGGGCCCAAAGCCATCAAAACTCCCTGTGAATTTCCAGCTGGATGTGGATATTCAGTCCAGACTCTCAGAGATATTAGATACTTCATCCTCTTTGGATAGCTAGTGTATTTACTTTTACATAGGAGTTGCATGTCTATCTAATAATTTTCTGAAACTGGACTTAATTTCTCATCCCATCATTATGGAGATCCCAGTGTTACCTACCCCATAGTAGAAGGCTAGTCAGCTCTTTCCATTTCTGCCTGCATGAGACATTAACCACACAGGCCTATATTATGTCTGACTGAGCCAAAACCATTGTCTTTGGTTGTTCATAGCCAAAAACTGCCTTGTCATGTTGCTGTCAAACCTGCATGCTTCAGTTTTTGGGAATTTCATCTCCCATTCAATCACTGAGACAGCTACCACCACAGTGGCTTCAAATGTCTATATTTTACTCAGACCTATTGCAGAAATGCTGATGGTGTCAGTAAACTGAAGTTTGACCTTATTTTCTTCCTTTTATTTTGGTAAGAGAATTGGGATTTTTAAAACTTTAGGAGTAATAAAAATTGTCACCAAAATTCTAACCTTAGGCTGAATACATTGCAAAGATCAGCAAAAGACTGTGAAGATAGCAGAATTAAGTACACAAATTCATTTATGATAAAGTCTTAAAATAATTATTTTTCAGAGTTTTTACTCCTCTAGTAATTGGTGGAAGTTTCTTACATCTGTGTCCTGAAGTACTTTGTGCAACTGCTTTACTTGCATCATAGTGACCTTTTTTTTAACTAAACAGCATAATTGAAGAAGCATTGATTATTTTATTTTTCCAATTAGACAGAATTTAAGACCAGGCTGACATTTTTAAACTGTCAGCAATGGGAAAAATCTGAAAAATAGAAGAAAAGGAAGTAACACTTAGTATAGTGAATGACTCACACCTGCAAAGAAATCCCTCTTTACAGGTTATGTTTTTTGAAGGTAATTTATATAACTCCTGATATACACTAAAAAAATAAATGGCCACTTCTTAAAAATTGATTAAATAATCTAAATATACTTTGACAAAGTAAAAGTTACTTCCAAACAAGGCATATAGACACATGTAAAATGGATATGCCTGGAGGGTTCAACCTGGGCTGCCTAACTTAAATGATTTGATGGTGTCTTCAGTCTGGTTTTTTAAACCATGTCTGTCCTGTTAGCTAGTTTATTTAAGCACTTTTCCCCCTAGTAGACATGGAGACTGATTTACCTCCATTAAGAGAAAGAGCCCTCCTTTTCAGAGCGGAGGACCAGCCATGTGGAAGAGGTATGTGCTATCCAAACCATGATTCTGTCCCTCTCCAGGGTGCTTTTTTCCCCTCCCTCATTTAAGGCAGCATGTTGCTACCTGTGCTGAGAGACTTTTCACTAGTACATTTTCACCCACTAGGTGCCAGCTGATTGGAAAAACCAGAAGTGATACAAAGTTGAGCAAGCTTCATTTGAGATGGCTGCTGGGCAGTTTTCCATGCTTTTCTTGTTATGTCAGTGATTCGTGCTAGAGAAGAAGGAGCAGGAGACAGAATTCTGCTTCAGCTCTCAAGTTCTTTAGACAAATCTTAGGTTGTCTATTTATTAGTCTGTATGTCTAATTATTAGTCTGAACAATCTCAGACAAGGAAAGGGGAGAGATAATCATGTTGTCGAGGATCTTGGACATGTCCTGAATTCTGCAGTTTGGCTGTGCAAGTGCAAGAATTCCTCTAGCTTTGCTCTGAGATGTTTGATGTGAAATGGTCATCTCCTGTGCACAGTGCAATAAGGAAAAAAGACTTCAAGGTGTCCCTTTCTGCAGTCACACTTTGCTTGTATTCCGTTGCCTGAATTTAAGACCCTTCCTGCCTAGTTATGACCGTTTAGACTCTAATCAGTGGTAGAAATACATTATTAGCATATATATTTTAAACAAATTGAGTGATAGATAAACAGTTATTTATGTAAATGGGATTAATTAATTTTGCATCAGGAGTCTGGGCAGAAGAGTAACAGCAAAATCTAAGGAGAACCCCTGCTTCAAGTTTCTGAGGCAACTAATGGGCTAAGTGTCCACACATACTTGGCCTTCTTCATGAGATGGGGTGGCTGGAGGAAGCAGCTGTCATAGCAGTATTGTTCCTTAGAGTGCTAAAAATGTGTTAAAAGGAAAAAGCTTATCTGAAACACAGCAGCAGAAGGACTCGGTATCTGAAATCTTCTTCAAGCTTTGTACTAACACTCAGACATTGTCATGGAGTTCAGAGTTAGATTAATTTTTTAAATGTTCAAATACAATACTTTGAGTTTTTCAAGATCAGACTGTCTAAAACCCTGGGAAAACCACTCAGCCCTCTCAGTTGATGTTGTTTTGAGTAGAAGGTGGGAAAGGATGACCTGCTGTGGTCCCATCAAACCAAATTTATCCTACCATGACTTTCTCTGAAACTGAAAATATGTAGAAGTTCAAGCAGGCTTTTTATTTTCAATCTGGGTTACCTACTGTCAGAAAAGTAGGTTCTGATTTTCCACCACAGGTTGGCTTTTGCAGTCACATGCTTCACAGTGATATTGAGTTTTCTGCTATAAAGTTGATCACATTTATATCACGAGCATCATGATCTCAGTACCTGTCTCGACTAGAACTTGCCTTTTGTAGAGAAACAGTAAAGACAGAAAAGCTTTTGAGAAATAACTTACTATGCCTTTCCCAAATATTCCAAGAACTCTGAGGGGACTAACAGTGTTAGAATTTTCATTCTATCTAAAATTATGCCTTGGCCTCCTGTGGGATAGAATATCCAATAGCAGCCTGTGTCAATCTGGTTCAGCTCCTCTTTGACTCACATGATACAACTGCAGTTTTCTTAAATTCAGATAGACTGAACATTTTTGAAGAACCTGTCACGACTTGATTAAGGGCCTAAATTTAAACAATCAATGCCTTGTTCTTCACATATATCCAGCAGTGGCTGATTTTGAGCTGCTGGAGGAGACAAGCAGTTTTGTGTATATCCCTGATCTATCCAGCAGTATGGCACAATTCCTTCAAGTACCAGGATACAAAGCACTGTATTTTGTCATGGAAGAGGCGAGGGCTCAGATGAAAACTGGGATAGCAGAAATAAAACTACTTTCAGCCTCATCACAAATATTAGTGAAAAAGTTCTTGCACATCTTGCATTAATTGGTTGTCACTTTCAACATAGACATAAGACTGAACGTCAGAGGAAATCATCGGTCCAGCCATAGATACCCCCTTCAGCTGAGATTTATCCACTTGATGAGATACAACAGTTGATACACAGAGTATGTTAAATTTCTGAGAGATGAGATGCCTTTGGGCAGAGAGTCCTGAGCTCCATACTGCCAGCTGAAGCTGAACTAATCCTACACGATCATTTTTCCGAGTTATGATCTAGACTAAAGCTTATAGCAGCAGGCTAATCCTGTGCATGGGTAATGCACCAGCCTTATCATGCTCTGATAATGTGTTGCTTGCTGCACCTTCAAGCTACTGGTCAGAAAATACCTGGGAGAACCCAGGAGCATGGGGATTGACTAGTTCCTGCGGTGCCTCTGGCACCAACCTGCCAAACAGCTAGCCAGCCCTGCTGGTTTGAACACTTAGATGCATGTTTTTGATTCTTTTAAGAGTTAATGTTCACAAGTTGCAAGTGCAACTGACTTAATAATGTGTCTGTTATTTTTGGTGGTGATGGTTAGTTTACTTAGACTTGTTCATTTGGTGTTTTAAATAAGTATGAGCTAGCCTAATTTTCTGTCAAAAAAATACTCTTTCTCTCGGAACAGCTGTGTAAGTGACTGTTACCTGGAATTGTTTGTTCCTTTGTGCTTATACTTAATGCAATGCCTAGAGAAATTACCTGAGTAGCTACATCTATGTGGCCTTTTCCAGAGCACCAGTCTAAAAGATTAAATTTTCTTCCCAATCTTCTCAGCTCTGTCTATTCAGCTGTACCACCTGCATCTTCTTCATTTTAGAAATGAAGTGCTATTCCAGGATGCACAAAATTTGCTGGAGTTTGATCCTAACTTTGAGAATGCTTTAAATTTGCCATTTTTAGGGAAAAAAATAGCAAAAATTCTACATTTGGTGGTTATTCATTTGTTTCTTCAGAGCAGACAAATGACTTTGCAATTGAATTCCAAGAGAAACCCCCTTACAAACTCCACCCCTCCCAAGCTACTCTTTTCTATATTTGTTTCTTTTAGAAGTAAGTTTTATTATTTACATTTTGACAGGCATCAACTAAATTTCAGTGCTGATGACAGACCGATTCCTCCTTGGCCTGCTTCATACAGACTCACCATGTATGAGCCTTGCTGTTCTTTAGCATGACAGATTTAGCAATGTGAGACCATGAGTTTGAAGCCCTGTAGATACATCCTCAGGGGGTTTAGCAACATATCCTCATGTATGCCAACAGGGGCATAAATTGTGTTAATTTGCATCGTTGAGCCATACATTCTGATTCCAGATTCTCCAAGGTTGATCACTTGTCCAGCCTTGTTTAAAAACACAACATTATTTCAATTATTTGAATGAACTCTACCTGTTTTATTTAGGGGTAAATGTAGTTCACCTTTGCAAATTAAGCTTTCTTTTTTATTTCCTTTTGTTTATCCATGGGTGTTCAGTGAAGCAGAGTTTGTGACTACACGCATATTATATGCACATATATACAGTAGTACATCTTTGATGCTCATCCATTTCCCCCTGTTCCTTATTTATATGCAGTGCCATCTTTCCCAGATTTATCCTTTAAATTGTCATTACCTCTGGAAATCAAATGTGTTACGTTTGAAGACCATGAGTGTATTAACCGTGGTTCCAGCAGAGGTAAATGGCTTGTCATTTGTACAATATGGTATTTGGTATCTGATCTGGAGGGAAGCAAAAGTCCTGATTTTCCCATGACTTCACGTTCACCAATAACACACAAAACCAAAAGTTAAATAGAGATTGTTTACCACTTCTGATGATAAATTTCCTTGAGTAATTCTGACATGTACCTGCAACTAGTGATATATGAAATGTTTGTGCTGTAACTCCTGTTTGGTATTTTGTCAGTAATGTCAGATGTGTTGTAACTCAGTTGGACTGTCACAATGTGTAACCTATACTAGCGTTCGTGTATTTCAAATGTCTTACATGTTGCATGAAAAAAATGTTATAAAAATAGATATTTTTTCTATTTTTGAATACCTCAAGACTGAGGAACCATGGGCCAATAAGTGCAATATTTAATTATTTACTCAGTGTATATAAATTTGTGTGAAAGGGAGAAGCATCATGTGTGTGGTAAGCTGTTGATGATGCCTGTGTGGCTTAAGATTTCTAGTAAATGTACACCTCTTGTAGAAATATTCTATAGTAAACACTTTACCAGTGTAGTGTAAGAATATTCTTAAGTAACTTAAACTATTTTTCATATATAAGACTACGTTTAAAGATATTTATATGTTTACTGCAAGTGCATGTCAATTTTACTTTTAGAGTTCTGAGTGTCCTTTTTTGAGAATTTTCATGTTACACCAACACCAGTGGGACAGGCCTTCCATCAAAAAATGCATAAAACCATTTATGAACTGTCTGCCTATATTTTTGAAAGCATTAAAAGAACCTCTTAGAGCTCAGCATTTATGGTGAGTTAATTATTTATTCTTAAAGAGTCAGTTACGTGCTCTGCCTGTATTGCATAATATCAAGTGGACAGGTTTCCTTTAATCTGATATAGTTCACTCATAATATTTACTTGAAATAATAGATAGGGGTACCCAATATTCTTGCAGATGACTTGTCAAACTTCAGTTGGTGCCCTGGTTATCATGTTTGCAAACAGCTTCAGAGTCACAGTCAGCAGCACAGCAGAGTGGAGGGTGACCTTAACTGGTCACTTTTGACAATTAAGTTTCTTAATTTCTCTAGATACTAAAGATGGAAGGTACCTCCTTAAAGATACTGACCCACATTCTTCACTCCATTTTCACATGGCCTTCAAAGTTCAACAATTCCAGCATTAGGTGTAAAGCTGAGGTACAAGTAAAATAAAATGCAGGCCAGAATCTAACCATGAAATTAAAAGGAGACGTCCAATAATTTTTTTATCCTTGCTTCCTTGCATAATTCTAATGGTTCTTTAAGAACATAAGCAAGGCTGTCAGTACTCAGCAACACCCTTGGGTACATTTGGGACCTTAAACCCTGAATCACTGATCTGCCATGGGTTCCCAGCTGTGCCCATAGAGCCTGCAGAAAAGCTCATTCTGTTAATTCTTGCTAAATCTCTGGTTTCAAAGGCATGTGTCATCCACATTGAGAGTTTACTAAACAGAGACAGGCCACTGAGTCTGGGCCATGGGGAGGAATTTGGGAATTGATTTTGCCAGACAATTTTCCTAGAAAAATTGTCCTATATTCATTAGCACCATATTGAAGGGTACATAAGTAGATTTTTTCCTTGATCTAATGCATTTCTATGACAATGTATGAGGTTGAATAAGTTATGATTGTTTGTTGCATTGCTTTGGGTTTTTCTAATTTGCTTGATCTGGAAAAGAGTGAAATTCTAAGGCCTACTGGAAACCAATATCATGGGTTTCCTTTCTGATGTCATCAAATACATTCTCTGAGTAAGCAAAGTAACCAAATTGCATTAAGTAGCACATGACAGTACTTGCAATGACCTGAAAAGTCCTTAAATTCTTTTTTTTTTGTACCTAATGCCATTAAAACTTCTACAAAATTATATAGACCAGAGTGAAATGAAAATGTATGTAGATAGAAATTTGGGATTGCTTAATATAAAAAGGAATTTTTTTGTCATCATTGTTGCTGAGCAACAAAGTAAGAGTCAGAATATGAGGTACCACTAAAACAGAAATAAAAACCTGTTACAGGACTCCCTAAACTTTTTATTCTTAAGTGACCTAACAGTTCAAGGGCTGGCAGATAATTCTACCTAGCTTTTTTATAATTCCTCATAGGCATGTGATTACATGCACAAAAATAAATGCTTACCTTGGTAACACAGCTGTTCTGGTTCTCTCAAACCAACTTGTTTGCTGAACTGTTCTTGAAGAAAAATTGAAGTATGTGTTTAGGATACCTTTGTGAGGGGGTGAGACTCAATCTGTGCCTTCTCCCCCGACTCTTACTGCAATATAGCTACTGTGGTTTGAAAAAATATGTTAGCTAAAATGCTGCTGATTGATAAAGTTTGTGAATCTTCTCCATAAATCCATGGAAGCTCTTGTCTGAATGTTCAGTACAAGTTTTATCCACATGGAGAGTTTTAATTCTGTGCAGACGTAGCAACCATGTGTATTCCATTGGATATTCTGTTTGTATGTGACTTCTGTATACCAAGTGGATTTTGTTTGTTTAATTTTTTTTGCTGAAAGTTCTTTTTTTTCCTTTTGCAATTACAATAAATATTCAAGAGACTATATTCATGAACATCTCAGTTGTGGTGACATGGTCTTACACCCCACCCCTCTCCCTCCATTTATTTCCTTTTACTTACTAAAACTGGAAAAAAACCCGACTTCATTTTTGACTAAATGATCACCAAACATACCACATCTTCAAAAATTCATATCACTAATATCCTCTCAGTAGGTGTGAGGTGGTGACTATAGCTTTGTCTGAATTCCACAGAATTCACTGGAGACTTTGCCCTAAAGTCTGAAGGAGGAAGATTTTTTAGGCATTTCCCTGGCAAAAGCATGCTGCTCTATGCTGACCCTTTAAAACAGGGCAAAGTTTTTTCTTTCAACTTTTCACTGTCTAAACTGCTAAACACTATATATGCTTTTTTGGGTGCTGTTATTAGTTGATCATGCAATCTTAGTTCAAATGCACTATCTCAGTTGTGGTGGGTGGTTATTTCACACAAAATATGTAGCACTGTCCATCATTGCTTTTTCCAACACTTACACACACACTTGTGCTATTTTGAACCCTGCTGTAACTCCTGAATTTATTTTCCCTCCACATAAATCCTAATCTTCAATCAATCTGTTGACCAGGTTGCACCATCCCCTGTCCCCCCCCAAGTCCTGCCAGCAGGTGTCTATCTACAAACTCCTTTAGCACATCCCTTCTCACTTTTCTACTGTGTTCCAGCCAAGTCCTCCTATTTTTTCTAGTATATTTACATCTCATCTGCAAAATATCTCATGATAGCTGCTTAATTTTCTCTCAACACTGAGTGCTTCCTTACTTACTGTTTGTGATCCTGTATCTCTAGACAGGTTTTTACTGAAGGATCTATTTGTGCAGCTCACTGCCCTCACTCATAGAGCATGCCTTTGTAGTGTGGACTCTTGTCATCAGATCATGTCTGAGAATGAAACTTGTTCCTTCCTTCCAGATACTGGCAAGAGTCTTTTCCCTCTACTTCCCTCGTTCTATTGCTCTCTGAGATTGGCCTTAATGTACTTGCTCCATGTATTAGAAAGAGTGGAAGACAAGCAAAGGAGGTGTAAGAGGGGAAGGATAGCAGGGAAAAAAACCAGATGATTTCTGATGGATGCCTTGGAATGAGAGAATTTTTGAATTGATTTTATCTTGAACATGCTGAAACTTTTAAAGAACTAGACTAAGGAAAATCACAGATAGGTAGATGAGAACAGTTATCTACCAGGATAAAATGTCTCTCAGCAATAAGTATTTCTTGCTCAAGGAAAATAACTTTTATCCTACTTCCAGTCAAATTTTTGTCATATTTCCAGTCAAAAGGCTGAAGACAAAATGTTTCTAACCAGCAACAACAACAACAAAAACATAGGAAAGGATGTAAAGTGACACAGAAAAGATTCCCAGCTTTGTGTAAAACAGTCAAACAGGCAGAATATCCCTGTAAGTAAGTGAAGTAAGTAAGTTAAGTAAGTAAGAGTGGGTGACTTAGCAATGTGGTCCACCAAAACTGAGAGACAAACTCTAGCTTACACCCAATTGAGGGGACTCCACAAACTGATGGTAAACTGAGGGTTAGTTCTTTTTGTATAGATCTGTGCAACTCTTGAGATGCAAGGTGAAAAACAGATGTGCCTTCAAAAGCCTGAAGTATCTTTCTACATCTGTGTACCTGTTGGCACTCCTGCAAGATCCTGAAGAAGTTAACTGTAAGACTGAAGATTTACAGCTTAACTGTCTCAGGTAAGAAAGGGATGTGCCTTAAACCACAGTGAGCACAGGTTGTCAGTGGCAGGCACAGGCAGTAGGAAGCTGGTATGAGGGCCTGTTCTCCATTATATCCCAGCCAGAAGGTCTTCCATTGGGTCTGGTCCTAAGGCTCCACTGGGGTTGGAGAAGCTGGAGGTACTGAAGGAGTGGCAGGATGAAAGCCTGCCAGGCCTGGCTAAGCCTAGGAGTGAATCCAGGCAGTTCTGCAACCACTGCAGTGTGATGGAAAATGAGACCAGAGACCACTCCACCTGTGGAAAAATGGTGAGGAAGGTCCACAGCACACCCAAACTCCCAGTTGTTAGGAAGATAAAGAACACTGTCTTGGAGAGTTAGAAACTCTGGTGTTACAGCTGTTGTCTTCCCAAGAGCTGCCCCTGGGGAGGCTGCCTGGGGCCTCCACAAGCAGCATCATGGTTTCCAGAGGTGATACAGGCTTTTCCTCATGTTCAAGCATGTGTGAAAAGTGACCTTGGACTGCCAAATTATCACCCCTATCGAGGCAGTGCAGCTAACCCCAAACAGCTTGGCCAGGTGAAGACAATCAGCATGCTCAGAGCAGAGCAGCCTCACTCTGTGGCCCCTACAGGGTGTTCAGAGGCCCCAGGAAGTGCATAATGCCTTGTTTCAAATCAATGCCTGTGGTTAGAAAATATGTCTATGAATAGCTGTAGAACATCTGGGGGTGTGACACAGAATATCTGCCTCTAACCAGACTCTAGAGATTTTAAAGTTTAGATGGGGTTCTAGGATTAAGACCTCTGCCCTGCTCTTCTTTCAAGATGATTTGGCCTAAGAGATATACCTTCATTTTACTGTTTTCTTTAATACTTATATAATATTTTACTTATATAATAGTATATAGTACTTTCTTTGATACTTACAAGCAGGAGAAGGCTTAGCCCCTGACCCCAGCAGCACCAGCCCCCGTGCAGGCCAGCAGCACAATGCACACAGCCCAACCAGCTGTGCCCTGCAGCCTTCAGCTCAGGCAGCATCTGCTCAGTGTCTGGGGTGGAACCTGCCTGTGGGCCATCTCTTTTATTTCTGTTGGGGAACAACACCGTAAATTGTGTGGAAAATAAAGCCCACTTCAAGCTGAAGTTTCTTTCTTCAGTAATTAACAACAGGGAGATTAGTTTTCTGGTGTCTTTTCTGCATGAGGGCACATAACCATCCACATGCCACCTGGCACAGCAGAAAAACACCAAGGTTTTACTCTGTCAACATGCAACAAATGGGTTTTTGTGTCTATGCAGGTTAAAAATATCTTCACTAGCATTACTGAGAAGCTGCTTAAATAGCTTCCTTTTTTCTTGCAGGGAATGGGGACCATCCACCAGGAGGGAGGTTTCCTCCCTCCATGTCAAGCCTACAGGAGGTCATTTAACCTTGAGCACAGGATTTCAGATAGAGCCAGTCATTCATTTCAGGAGTCCTATGCCTTTGGTCAATAGTCTGGCTGCTATCTGCTTTTATTATATGAGTGCTTTCTGCACCACTGGGAGGCATAAGTATCTGGTCTTGGGATGACCATTCCTATCTGGAACTTGTCTAATTCCTCTTATACATGTGACTCCCAGGTTTCTTCTATTAATTATTTTCCTGAAATGTAAGAATAGAGATTCCCAAACCATAACGGGAGAGATTTCTTCCTATTTCCTTAGCAGATAATATTTTCATTATTATATTTCAGAGGAAGCCAGATGTTGTATTCCTTTGGCAATGGTCTTTCCTGCAAAACCCCCCTCAGAGACTGTAACCTTTGGTCTGACCCCACCTGCCCCTTGACTCTGACCTATGGCCCGTGGCCAGGTATCCCCTCCCCCACCTGAGAGAGATAAAAATCCCCACTCCTTCATGTTCTTCCTCTTGGGCCCTGGGATCCCTTCTTGGAATAAAAGCCTTAGAATACACCCTGAGCTAAGGGCCTCTTTTGGATTTCTTTCCCTATCTTGATGATCTCCTCACCCAAAACTCCCCAAATCTGAGCTAGCATCATGGCTGGGGGGGCCGAGGGGAGGAGAAAACTTCAGTCAGAAAGACAATTTATTAGTCTGCTAAGCCTTCTTTCTTGCCCTACCAATCTTGGCTAAAGATAATCCATGTCTGCACAGTCCCATAATGCACAAATCACTAACTTAAAATGACAGGTGCCTGGCAACTGCTAACAAAGAGAAAGGAAGAAATCACAGAACTACATTTTGGAGGTCTGCTGGCAAGAGACATCCCTCCTGCACTGGGCTCATTGGTGGGTTGGGTAAGAAGCCTTAGTGTCTCAGTGCTAAGCAAACAGACTCTTTCTCCTCCATTCACCACTTATAATTCCAAAGAGAAACTGACCTTTTTGTACATTTTTGTGCTGAGATTCTGGGGAGTGAGTATTTTTTGGTGGTTTGTTGTGGTTTTTGTTTGTTTGTTTGTTTGTTTTTTGTGGTTTTTTTTGTTTTGGTTTGGTTTGGTGTTTTTTTTTGTTTTTGTTTTTGTTTTGGTTTTTTTTGTTTTGTTTTTTGTTTTTTGGGGGGGGGGTTGTTGTTGTTGTTGTTGGGTTTTTTTGTTGGTTTTTTTTTTGAGGTCACTTAACCTGAAGAACAATTCATGGTACCAGAAGAGCTGTGGATAAATGTTAAACTCACCTAATATGCCACAGTATATGTGCATGATGATCATGACAGACAAGCCACAGGGAAAAGGAGCTGGGTCTTGATGGTTTTGATGACCACAGATATCATTCGCAGCTACTTCCAAGTATGAGGAATTGAAACTGTGATTTTGTGGACAGCAACACATCTGGCTGTCTATTTGCCTTTAGCACCCTTCATGATCCAGGCATGAGGTTTCTGAGTTCTGCATTTTCTCAAAGGTGCTGCTTCAGTGCACCAGTGGGGAATCACACAGCTAATGGTCTTACAGTGCTAAAAGAAGGCATGGGGAAAGGGAAAAGGAGGCTGTACCTATAAGAGTTGCACAAAGTCTTGGTGTAAGGCAGTTATCTTCGAGAATAGGAATAAAGTTATTAAATCAACGACCTAGTCCTTTTGTCCATTTTAGCAGTTCAAGGGCTTATGGCTAGTCAGAGCCCTGATACAAGCACTATTCAAATCTTGCTGTGGCTCCTACAGCTGTGCATACCTAGATACAGAGATCCCAGGTGTTAGCATTGAAACACATAATCACAGGATGATTATATGCAGGTGCTTTTATTGAAGAGCTCTGGGAATCAGGGGTACAGACCCAAATCTGACATTGGTTTTGAGACAAACATGTTTTATACTCTTTCTGTTATATAACTATATATCTAGTACAAACATATGCTTCTGACACCTATTTCCCTTTCCCAGGCTTCCCCAAGCCCAACCTTTCTTTCAATGTTCCCCCCCCCCGAATCTATTCCCATGACTTTAGAAACTTTTTATCGCTATGCTACTAAAATTTAACCCTATACTATCACAGGAGGTAGTCAATAAAACAATAAAACTTGCTGCTGGAGCCTCACTCTGCTGTGATCCAGTCCCGTGATCCACTGCTGTGATCCATGGCCAGTTTTTTCAAAGCAGCTCTGTTATTTCTGCATAACTTTGAACTGCCTGGTAATGACAGGCTGATCTAAAAACCTTGCTTTTCTTTCTTCTTTTTCCTTGTCTTTGCATTGAAATGACAATCAAATATCAGAGGTGTCTTTTTACTTACCATCTTTTCTGGTCTCACAACAAGAACCTTCCTTTGTGCTATTCCACCACCCCATACAGACACTACAGGCTAAAATCTCCCCCAGCTGCCTTCCAGTCCCCTTTCCCTCTGGCCCTTGGGAAGGAGTGCAGCTCTGTGCAGCTTGTGATTGCGTTTGATAGCCCTCTAATGCATGTGTGCTGCAACCACACCATGCTGTGCAGTGCAGCTGCCCCCCACCACCTGGCAGGGGCCTGTCCTGTCACCTGTCACACAGCAGAGCATTTGGCCTTGGGAGCAGTCTTTTTGTCATTTCAGCTTTCATGGGAAGTAGTTTCAGTTTTTAAGCCACTCACTCAACCTCGGGCTGCTGCTAGCCTGGTAAACAGACTGAGCTGCCCCATTTGTGAATCTACTTTTACCATTACCTTTATCTCTGTAGTTGAGTGCCAGGCTTCAGAACTAAGCCTGGCTGCATTTTCTGGCTCTGCATTACCCCATTTATTCCCTGCTGAGCACAGGACAAGCAGGCATGCAACACAGTCTGTTGGTACAAGAGGGGTTGATCCCTAAGAGCTGCTCTCCTAATCAGGACAAGAGCTAAAGTGGGGGCTCAGAGAGCTTGCAATGCACACTGCTGCACCAGTGACTGTGTCCACTCACTTGGACTGTCTTGCTGACCCCTGGTTGACAGCAGCTGAACATGAGCCAGGCTGTGCCCAGGTGGCCAAGAAGGCCAATGGCATCCTGGCCTGGATCAGCAATGGTGTGGCCAGCAGGAGCAGGGCAGGGATTGTCCCCCTGTGCTGGGCACTGCTGAGGCCACACCTGGAGTGCTGTGTCCAGCTCTGGGCCCCTCAGTGCAAGAAAGACACTGAGGTGCTGGAGAGAGTCCAGAGAAGGGCAGTGGAGCTGGGGAAGGCTCTGGAGCACCAGTCCTGTGGGGAGCAGCTGAGGGAGCTGGGGGTGTTTAGCCTGGAGAAAAGGAGGTGACCCCACTGTTCTCTATAAGTTCATGAAAGGAGGTTTTAGCAAGGTGGGGGTCAATCTCTTCTCACAAGTAACATGCAACAAGACAGGAAGAAATGGCCTCAGGTTGTGCTGGGAAGGTTTTGATTAGGCAATAGGAAAGATTCCTTCACTGAAAAGGTGGTTAGACATTGAAACAGGCTGCTCAGAGAAGTGGTGGAAGCACCAGCCTTGGAAGTCTGCAAAAGATGTGTAGATATGGCACTTGAGGACATGGTTTAGTGGTGGACTTGGCAGTGCTGGGTTAAGGATTGAACTTGATTTTAAGCATCTTTCCCACTCTAACTGCTGCTATGACTGTGTTCTGTGACCCCTGTGCCACACCTCACCACCGCCCTGTGCTGGAGGCTGTGCAGACAAGCATCACAATACCCTAGGTGTTATAAGTAAACAGGGCAGGATATGATTTTTAACTCCTTATATGCCTTCATTAAATGAGAAAAGCTCAATGGATTGTCTAGACCTCTGCTGCTGCTGCTTCCTCAACCGCAGCCGAGTAGGCCTGAGCCGATTCTGCTGCTCACACTGCAGGGCCAGGAGCTCATCCTCACAGATGTTCCCCAGGACTCATTCAGCTCATTTTAGTCCAGGGGTGTCTTTCTGAGTGTCTTTTATGGTGAGCAGGTGAGAAAGGTTTACAGATGGCTGGCCAGATAGCTTCATAGTCTTCCCAGCCAGGTGGCGTTCTTTATGGGTCTGGATTATGTGCTGGCTCGTTGTCGCTAGGGGGTTTTGTTAATTGTAGTAAACATGAAGCAAGGCTTCATGGGGGTCTCTGCAATTTCCAAAAGGGGCGTCAGTTTCACCTGGGCCGGCAGGGAGCAGGGAGCCAGGCAGGGAGCCAGGCAGGGAGCAGGGAGCCAGGCAGGGAGCCAGGCAGGGAGCAGGGAGCCAGGCAGGGAGCCAGGCAGGGAGCAGGCAGGGAGCAGGGAGCCAGGCAGGGAGCCAGGCAGGGAGCAGGGAGCCAGGCAGGCAGCCAGGCAGGGAGCAGGGAGCAGGCAGGGAGCAGGGAGCAGGCAGGGAGCAGGCAGGGAGCAGGGAGCCAGGCAGGGAGCAGGCAGGGAGCAGGGAGCCAGGCAGGGAGCAGGCAGGGAGCAGGCAGGGAGCAGGGAGCCAGGCAGGGAGCCAGGCAGGGAGCCAGGCAGGGAGCAGGGAGCCAGGCAGGGAGCAGGGAGCCAGGCAGGGAGCAGGCAGGGAGCAGGGAGCCAGGCAGGGAGCCAGGCAGGGAGCCAGGCAGGGAGCAGGGAGCCAGGCAGGGAGCCAGGCAGGGAGCAGGCAGGGAGCAGGGAGCAGGCAGCCAGGCAGGCAGCCAGGCAGGGAGCCAGGCAGGGAGCAGGGAGCCAGGCAGGGAGCAGGGAGCCAGGCAGGGAGCAGGCAGCAGGAAGAGCGGCAGGGATAGGGCAGGGAGCAGCAAAACCTCAGTAACAGGTAAGAGCTTACAAAGCTGGGACTTGGGTTACAAACTGGGTACAAACTATTCAAGATAACAATATGCATAACATCAACAGAACATCCAGTGCATTATTAAGAGTCTTTAACACTTTTAAAGTAACCTTTTACATAACATTCGACATACAACTAGGAGTCATGGAGTTTTACCCACATCACTAGGGGACAGCGCAGCTCCGAAACCAAAAAGGGTCGCACCTGATGAAGGCGCGCTTTGCCCCAACCCCGCCGGTGTTCCCGTTCCGGGGAAGCTCCCGAGCTGCGGGGTTGCGGCTGCGGGGCCGGCAGCAGAGGGAGCGCTGGGGCCGCTCGGCTGGGCTCGGCTGGGCTCGGCTGGGCTCGACTCGGCTCGGCTGGGCTCGACTCGGCCCGGCTCGGCTCGACTCGGCTCGGCTGGGCTCGGCCGGGCTCGGCTCGGCCGGGCTCGGCTCGGCCGGGCTCGGCTCGGCCGGGCTCGGCTCGGCTCGGCTCGGCTCGGCCGGGCTCGACTCGGCTCCCCCGGCCGCGGGGCTCGGCCCGGCCCGGCCGGGCTCGGCTCCGCTCGGCTCGGCCCGGCTCGGCTCCGCTCGGCTCGGCTCGGCTCGGCTCCGCTCGGCTCGGCCCGGCTCGGCTCGGCCCGGCCCGGCTCGGCTCGGCTCCCCCGGCCGCGGGGCTCGGGCTGCCCTGCCCCTTCTACACCTCGCACGCCTCTCCTTAGGTCGCTCCCTGCAGATTGCCCTTACACGCGTGCCCAGGTTTCCCCCTTTTCCTGCTCAGAGAGAGAGGCAGGAGGGCTGCGGCACCGACGCCAGGGATGAGTGGCCTCGCTTGGCCACGATGTGGCGACAAGGCTTTTTCCTTAGCTTGTTGCCGTCTGATGGATCCCTATCCCTGGCAGGTATCCTTATCTGCTACTTCCAACCTCCAGGGATCCAAGCGTGGGAAAGATATCTGCTCCGCCACAGACCTCTCGTTTGGTTGTGGGTGGGGTTTTTTTTGTTTGTTTGGGGGTTTTTTTGTTTGGTTGGTTAGTTTTTTCTTTTTTGTTTTTGTTTTTCGTGGTTTTGGGTTTTTTTGTTTGTTTTTTTTTTTTTTTTTGTTTTGTTTTTGGTTTGTTTTTGGTTTTTTGTTTGTTTGTTTTTGGTTGTTTTTGGTTTTTTTGTTTTTGTTTTTGTTTGGGTTTTTTGTGTTGTTTGTGGGGTTTTTTTTGTGTGTTTTGTTTTGGGTTTTTTTTTGTCGCTGCTTTTTGGTGTTTTGTTTGGTTTTGTTTTGGGGGTTTGTGGTGGTTTTTTTATTTTTGTTTTTGTTTGTTTTGTTTTGGTGGTGGTGGTTTTTTGGTTATTTGTGTTTTTTGGGTTTTTTTGTCGTTTTTTGGGTTTTAGTTTGGGTTGGTTTGTTTGGGTTTTTGTGGGGGTTTTTTTGTTTTTTGGTTTTGTTTTATTTGGGGGTTTTTGGTTTTTTGGGGTTTTTTTTTAGTCGTTTTTTGGGTTTTTGTTTTGTTTTGGGGTTTGTTTTTTGGGGGGGATTTTTGTTTCTTTTTGTGGTTTTTTGTTTGTTTGTTTTGGGATTTGGGGTTTTTTTTTTAGTCGTTTTTTGGGTTTTTGTTTGGTTTTGTTTTGGGGTTTTTTGCGGGGGGGGGGGGGTTGGGTTTGTTTTGTGTTGGTTTTTTTCCCGCACGTACCCCATCCTGCTCCCTGCCCCCTCCCCTAGTACACATTTTGCTGGCAGCTGCTAACACTTTTCAACTCTGCATTTAATTAGAGACTTAAATGCTGTCATTCTTGTAATTTCCCAAACCCTGAGTCTGACTCCGGGAAAGCTGTGAAATAGGCGCCTAAAAGCCATGTAATACATTGGCTTCATCCCTTCTATTGGCTTCTTGTCCCTACTCCAAGCCCATCTGAGATGTGTGTTCAGTGTGTTATGAGTTGCTGCTGAGGTGAAGGCTCTCAAGAGAAAGGAAAAAAAAATAACAAAACAAAAAAACCTCTCAAGAAAAATGATCAAAGATGGTCTCCTGTCCTTTGTGGGCACTCTGGTCTGCGTCTTCCCACTTCAGCTCAACACCACAGTGCTGCATCTACTTATGACACCTCCCACACTCTCAGCTTTTCTACAAGCACCAAGGGCTATAGAATGGAGCCCTGGAGCATCAGTGCCAGGAGACTCTTTAATCATTTCTTACCAACTCTAAGGCAAGAAATTATAGTTCCATTGCCAGAAAAACTTGGCATTGACAAGCTTGGAGGCTTACTTAAAATTCTGCATTTTTTTTTTCAGGCATAAAGTTAATTGTGTGTTTGCCAACACTTCCAGATGGGTTCACAGGACCAGCCTAACAGGCTTTCTTGTCCAGGTCCTGCAATTCAGCCAGAAGCAGGAGCTGCTGCTGCACAGGACACAGTCTGTTGTGGCCTGGGCAGGGGGCTAGAAGGCAGAAGGAGTTTCTCACCCACAGCAGCTACAGAGAGGGTAAAAGACACAACTTTAATGTGGGCCCCATAATGCACATTGTACTGTTTGTGTGAGCAGACGTTTCATGTCTCTCCCCAACATTTTGTCCCCACCTTCTGATCCCAGCATAGGAGCAGGGCAGAGCTGGTTCCAGTGGTGAAACAGGAAACGCCTTTTGCCCCTTCCTTGCAACTTAATGCATCTCATTTTCCAGTGAAAAAAGTATCCTGACATAACATGGGAAGAGGATTCAGCAAGATAGTAAAGCAAGGAAATTCTCCTCAGTGTATAGGTTTAGCACACTATGAACTACCTTTGCTTTGCCATATGGCAGGCATGAGGTGCATGAGGCTGCAGTCTATTAAAATGATGTATTCTACTGCTAGTTCACATGATGTTATTCCAGCTCATACTTTCTGAAGTTTCTTTTAAAACCCTGGCTCTAACACTAGCTCCTGAGAACACTCAAAAAATGTTGACATTTTACCAAACATTTATTATGCAGGTAAGTTCCCAAACCTCAGTTTCAAAGACTACCACACAGACCCACTAGTGAAAGATCAGGAAGTGCATCTTATTAACTTATTGCCCAGGAGAAGTGGGCCTGCTTCTGATTTGTGCTGCTCCACCTGGGCAGTACACTGCATGGGGATGTAGAGAGATTAGGGACAGGCTGGCCCTGCTTTTCATCACTGTGGGCATCCCAGGCCCCCTGAACCCATTATCAACCCCAGGTATGGGGGCCACCAAGGTGTGGAGGCCCTGGGCAGGCATTTACATTAAATAGAGGATGACAGCTTTGAGACAGAGCAGAGCTGGCTGCAAAATCTCAACTCATCACCTCCTAAAATATTGGGGGGCCCTGCCCCATTCCTGTATGGGGAGCAGTGACTGATCCTCTGCTCTCATCCCCCATACCTGAAATGTGCCTCCAGGCAGCCAGAAGGCAAGATGAGAAGATGCTCAGTTCAGACAGATGATGCGCAACTCTCCTACCCTCTCTAACAAGCCCTGCAGGTTTCCCAGCCCCAGTCTCATGGTGTCAGCAGGCAAGGTGGCTAAGAACACAAAGGCTCCCTGCATGTGATAGCTGGGGCTGTGCCCTCTTAACCTCTCCTGTATACAATGCAGAAATATCTCTTAAGATATTTCTTAAGAACAGAGCCATATGCAAAGCGTGAATCCCAGCATTGCCTTCCCTTTGTGCCCTTTGTGATTAGGTGGAAGAGAAGCATGGCTGAGGGAAAGGCCACTGACAATACTGCTACCCAAAATTTGCTCATGGAGTGGGGGTGGAGGGCAGAGTTTATGTTCCGTGCAAAACCTACTAAAGCTATGGGTTTCTCCCTTCCAATCTTCCCCATCACTTCTCACTTAAAGATGTGAGTCCTTTTATAATCCCTTTTTTCCCAAGGGAGACATCCTGGCACAGCTCACAGCCCTCAGACAGCTCTGCTGTGCAGGGTCTGTGTTCTCAGATCACAGTATTCTGCCTTAATATGCCTGCAGAAAGCAATTAGGAGAAATACTTCATCTCTAATTTATATAGCAATGGCAGTAATCATTGCTCACAAGAGCATGAAGCATTAAAAACTCCAGAAATGGAGGCAGAGTAACTCGTTTGAGGCATGAGTTGGGTCTGCAGTGGCTTCTCATGTGGAGGGCTGCTGTGACCTTCCAAGGCACGTGCCATGCCCACGTTCCCTCTCTTATGCCCCTGCTTTGTCTTGGCTGTCATTTGCTTGCCCTACAAGGCCTTGTCTCTGAATGGCGTGTCTGAGAGGGAGAGTGCTGTTATAAAAGTCCCACTTTCCTGGCAGGCCAAGAGCAGCCTGGGAGAACTCATCCCTGCTCCCAACAGGCCCTGGTTCTTGCATTTCCTACAGTTTCCACCTTCTCCCACTTTCTCATTTAAACTGACTGGGGAGGTCCCACAGCAGAGCAGGATCCTGAGTGTCAGACAGGGACAGGTGCTTGCAACTGTGAGAGGCAGCATGGCAGAGGTTGCAAATTTAAACCTTACTGAGACATCTGGAAGGGAATAAAGCCATTTATTAGGTGGTTGGGTGAAGGAAATGGCTTATAAGAATTAGGAAGTTTCAGAAGAGATTTTGAAAACTTGCAGATACTGAGTGAAAAGTGAAAACAGTAAGGAAAGCTGAAACAGAGAACACAGATGCAATTTCAGATCCTGAAAGCTTCTTGTATTTCCTACCAGGAAGTTCTGCTGTTGCTTCTTTAGGAGCAAGAGAAGATGCTGCCCTGGTGCCTGTCTCAAGGGGAAGCAGAGCTCTGTAGGATGGGGAGGGCAGGATGATCAGAGCAAACATTGTGCGACCTGTGGTCATTCACATCCATGTTCTGCACCTGTATTTGATTAGGGACACTGTAAGCCTGCTGGTAGTCCCTACAGCAGACCAGCCCTAGGGACAGCACCAGTGCTCTTATGGGGTCAGCTGCTTCCCTGGTGCCTGCTCTAATGCTGGGTGAAGACTATTTTGATGCAGAACCAGAAATGTAGAGGCCAGAATACTGCAACATGGTCCAGCGATCCCAAGAAGCTGGAGAGCCATAAAAATACGCTGGACTGGGTAACTACATCTACAATGGGAGCATAATCTTCTTCTGCAGGAATGCCATTTTGGATGCCAGAGAGAGCTGATACACTCAACAGAGAAAGCCTTCAGTCAGCAGTCCCTCCCAAAATCCTGAATGGAGAGGAACCTTACAGAGTGAGAGACATTTCTTGTCATGTTAGTGGAAAACATCTTCCCTGGACTCATGGGTTTTACTGTCAGCTCTCCCAAATTCTCTTAACATTAAATCACACACTGACATATGGAGGAAAAAGAAATGTCTTGGACTTTCCATGGGGATCATAGAATTGCAGAATCAGAATTGTTTGAGTTGGAAGGGACCTTCCAAAGATCACCTATTGTCAACCCTGCCTCATCAAGGGCAGAGACACCTTCCACCGGACCAGGGTGCCTAAGACCCCATCCAATGTGGCCCTGAGGATCTCCATAGACAGCAGAGCTAATGCTGATTCCTGTGCTGGATCCTCCTAGCTCCTTGTAGATGCGCAAGCAGACCACACCCCCACTCTGCCCCCTCCCCTCCCACTTCCAGTAGATAGAATTACAAGTGACAATTGTATAATGAAAACAAGGCTATGACTCTCCAAATAAAACAAATTTCAAATATCTGCTTGCAGTTGTATAAATATCCTACAGTCTCTAATTCTTCAGTACCCAGACTGAAGCCTCTTTCCCAGTTCGTATTTTCAGCTTTTTGGAGATTAAAGTTTTACCTGTATTATAGCCACTTAGTGGCTCAGAAATGCCACTGTTTTCAGGTTTGAAACAGGAGGACCTCTACAGTGAAAACAGGTTTTAATTCTCAAGTTACTGTGATGACTGTCTGTGGAGCAAGTTCACAATGTGTCTCATTTTGACCCTTCAGCAATGCAGAAGAGCCTTCCAGAAGAGCCAGCTTCTGTTATGCTGTGCCCCTCTGACCCATCAAAACCTTTTCATGGGGCCACAGTGGAAACAGAAAAGCAATTTATAATATAATCTAATGATATAATTTAACATGATTTAATGAAATATTTGTTGAATGCCAAGCACTTCCCAATTTTTTACATTCCTGCATGATTTTTTCTCCAGCTGATTTTTTAAAAAATATTTTTGAATCAGCAGAGCAACAGAAATTAAAGTCTGCTATTACAATATGCTATCAAAAGTTACCTTGCTCCTGCAGAAAGGTCACAATTTACACAAAAAGAAGAGAAAAGCAGCAGGGTGTATAAATAGATGTGTTCAACAAGTGATAGCAATTAACACAGTACAGCACACATAAGAGTGCTTAGTAAATGTGTGAAGCCTGATTCACCTTTTAAACAATGTTAAACACGAGTATCTCAATAAAACTTCAAAATTATCTACTGCAATGCTACCAGTTCATAGTGTGTTATTTTCACACACTATTTTCATCTGCATGTAAAATGAATCCAGTGTGTGCAGGGCAGTAGCTCTGCTACTTGCTTCAGAACATGGTAGTGGTACAATGGCTAACCACAAAACCCTTATTCATTTAAATTCTCTCTCATTTATATGGGAGAGAGGAGAGGAGAGGAGAGGAGAGGAGAGGAGAGGAGAGGAGAGGAGAGGAGAGGAGAGGAGAGGAGAGGAGAGGAGAGGAGAGGAGAGGAGAGGAGAGGAGAGGAGAGGAGAGGAGAGGAGAGGAGAGGAGAGGAGAGGAGAGGAGAGGAGAGGAGAGGAGAGGAGAGGAGAGGAGAGGAGAGGAGAGGAGAGGAGAGGGAAAAAGCCGAGCTATGAAGAAGCACTGCTGAGTCTGTGCAAAACCAAAGAGGGACACAGAGAGAGAGACAGTTGCAGGTGGGTTTGATGTAATCAGGTTCATTTTAGCTTGGTTTAGAGCAGGAGGAGGAGGATTTCAGCAATAGCAAGGAGTGACTGCAAGAAGTAATTTATGTACTTCATACTCCTGTACTTACTCAGTCTTCAGCTACTCTTGTGTTGACGCAGACACTGGTATCAAGTCAGCAGCTTTCCAGAGAGGTGGCCATGTATGATAATTTCAGAAAAAGCTGAATCTATTGGTGGTCTCAAATTATGTCTCTGGTCAACCAGAAGCAACAACATTGAAATTACTTTCCAAAGGTTTGTTTGCTGTATCAGCTCTCCTCTGTCAGAGAGCATAGGATCAGGCACCTGCACCATCCACCTCTTTCCCCAAGACCATTTGTACCAAAGCATTACCTGTATATACTTAGTTGTGATCCTCTTGCACTCCAACAGGCTTTCTGAGAGCCCACACTGTCAGAAAGCATGTGCTGTTGCTTAAAGGTCCTCAAAGACCTCTCTCTTTCCCACAAAGAAACGCTCTGTCAGATTTAGGGGGGTGTTGACCATGCTCATGTACTCACACAAATAAATCCAGCTCTAATGGGCTGCTAAGGAGCACTGTGACAGCTGCACTGACTGATTCCTCACTCAGCATGGAAACCTGAACAATGTCTACTGTAGAGACTTGAGGTGGGGCTTCCTTGTTCTCAGTAGCACCCTTGTGCCCTTGCTCAGACACTCAGGGGCCTCCCTGTCTCACTAGCTCAGACAGAGCTCCTGCATAAAAGCTAATTTTACTTTTGAAGATTATGATTAGTAAAAGAATGAATTATATTGCAGCTGGGAAGCCTGTCAGTCCACCTTTGACAAAAATTGCCCTCTTGAGAAAGATTTCTCTTCAGAAGAGGCAGTTTCTCAAAAAGAAAGATAAAGGAGTTTGGAATAAGAGCTTAAAAGGAAAGTATCCAACTACTTGAATATAATACTGGGAGATTTTCTATTTTTAATCAAATTGCTTTGAGTAACTGCATGTAAGTAAATGGGGGGGGGGGGGGGGGAGCGGGAGATTTTGACTCTTCTCAGCTTAATGACACCGAACCCACAAAGAATTCCTGCCTCCACTTTCAGTATCTACAGTGCTTCCTTCACCAGCACTGACAGCTTCCTTCCCTACCAGATCACATCACTGGCTTTCACCAGTGGATTCATGTGTTGCCTGGTTCATATGTGACATGCTAACTAGAGACCTTCTTTAAAACAGGCATTTATGAGTCACTTGCTATTCAGCTGTGCTATCAAAAAAACCCCACAGTTTGAATACATAAGGGCATGAAATAAGCACTCTTAAAACACTGAATAATTTTCTCTGACATTATCATTCTCAAATTGAAAATGCTGCAGTTCCTGGAGCAGTACAACCTGGTTTTATCACCACAAGCACATCCAAACACAGGTCAGGGCTATTTTATATTCCTCAGCATGACAGCTTTGACCAGTATCTCTGGAAGCACGAATCACATCTCAAGACAACGTGCCCAGCTTACCACTGCTGACTGCCAGGCTGGAAAAACCTCACATGTTTTCCTACTTCAGGAGCTGCTGAAAGTTGGAGAAATCAACAGAGAAAAAGGGAAGAAGAAAAATACCTCTCATGCCCACAGATGTGCATATTTTTGGCTTTCAGCTTGTTTTCACATTAGAGCATTTTCAGTACTTAAACAATTCCTTTCATGAATGAATTTATGGCCATCAGCTTCCTGAAAGCAAGCTTAAACCAGTCATCCATGGCAGGCATTTAAAACTCTCCATGTTTCTAAGCCTGCATATCTTCAGGTAGAAGAAAAAAACTATCCTTTAGGCATGTAAGTGCGCATGCACCGTGATGCCTACATAGCAAGATTTTTACTTCAGCTGACTAAATGACGTAATGACCAGGTGGCACTGCCATTCCTTAATGCAACACGTGATGCTGGTTGTGTTGGAGGTGATTCAATAGAGGCAATGAGCTAAAATTACAGCAGGCACCCACTGGTTCCTGTTGTTCTCATTAGGAGCCCGGATTTTCAACGTACATTTATGATTCCAGTTTTAGGAGAGCTGGATGCAATTCACACCTGCGTGGGAGGTGCAGGAAGAACCTGTGCTCTGATTGCGTCTCACTTTTAAGCAGTGTTTTGAACAGCTGACTAGTTTGTACTGATTCTTGGAAAGACTCACACCTATTTTTAAAAAAAGAAAAGCCACTGCACACACGGTGGTTTACAGGGACCCTGCCAGGTGACAGGACAGATTCAGAACTAACCATGGCCTCCTCTTCAATGTGGCAAAGATGTCAGCTTCATCTCTCTGTTCTGTTCCCAACATCTTAAATTGCTGGGTGGATCACGGGGTTGTGGCCAAGCTAGAGGCTTCAAGCTTTTGCAGGTTATCAAGGAAAACGTACACATCAAATCAAAATACTTTCTTGCTTATGTTTGTTCATAGCATTAAGTCATGAAAGAAGCAGAAAGTTAGGGTTATGTGTTAGTCTCATCCCTTTGCATATTCTCCACCCATTCAGAGCTTTCAAGTGTTTTAAGAGAAATTTGTGAAATAAATAGCCTCTGGCAGAATTTTTGCATTCGTACCAGGATACCTCCTGTGTGGCTGAAATAAAGCCTGGATCATGATATAATATTACTATGGGAAGAGAAGTCTGAGTTTGTTGTGAAAAAAGGGTTTGCAAAGTTGGTCAATGGATGTCAATACTGAGGGGCTTTGGGAATAATCTTTTCTCCACAGCAGAAGGAAGCTGGGTCAGGCCAGCACCAAGTAGCCTGGACATGAACAACCCAAGGCAAAACTCTGCTGTGGTCAGACTGATAGCCATATGCTGTGGAAAAATGGGGAAGGGAGGTGCTGTAATTTTGCCTGGGACAGTCTGGTTCACACTGCTTTAATGGGAATCACACAAACTTACCTGAGAGCTGTGCATGACCTGTGCAGGCAAACGAGGTTATGCCTGTTTGTCTTGCCCTGCCACTGCTGCTTCTACACAGATATCCATAATCATCAGATGTCACAATGAGAAAGCAGAAAGCAGAGCTTTGTAGAAAAACACTGCTTTGTTTTTCCTACATACAAAACAGCATGAGTTCATTAGCTTTGTTTAATTGCTCCCCTTTTTTTGGCATGCTGCATATACCCGTTCAGAGGCTGGAGGTGAGAAAAGAGGACGGGAGGTATCAGTCATTGCTTTGAGCAGCTTGGCATTAGCATGTCACTGGAATCTCTGGGGATTCATCAAAGTCAGGAATAGCAGGTGACTCACAGGCAGTGTCTGTGAGTACATGCCTGGTTCAGGTAGCACATTTGCTCATTGGATTTTGTGTGTCATGGAAGTGAGGTGGGGGATTTGTCAAGGCTGAGTCTGGGTTTGGCTGTTGAAGTAGAGAGCACATGCACACGGTGCAGCTCCCTGAAGTGGCCCTAAGGCATGTCCTGCTCCCAGTTCTGAATGCCTGGGCCCAGGACACTGCAGGGCACAGTGTGCATTGTCCTAGGAGGAGCATCCCTGCTCACGTAGCTGAGGCTCACTGCATGCATACATACTCAAAGAGCTTGTTCAATGATCTGTGTTGTACAATTCCCATCTTAACACACAGACTCTGATCTAGATCAGCAAACTTGTTACGGTGGTAACTGAATGAGACTGTGGGAAGAACTTTGTGCCTTGCAGTCCCTGCCTTTCTAAGTCCCTGAAGGAAAATGGAATGTCTTTTCTCTCCCCCACCCTCCATCCTTTCTGCTTTCTTCTCTAATGTGGCAGACAGAATCCTCTCAGAGACAGATAGAATTCCCCTTGCTCTGTATCAGGTGTGATTGAGTTATGAGTGTCCTGGGGACCTGGTGGAGTGATCTCTGCCATCTCAGCAGCTGCCTGTTCATTTCAGCAGCAAAGAACAGCATGCTGCTTTCAATCTGTCTCTAATTAAATACTGGAAAGATGACCAGGACTTGCACTAAGGCACCCAGACACAATATGGCTGTTACCATGTTTCCCCACGTTCCAGGTACTACCCAGTCTGCAGAGGAAATTCCTTTGGTTGGGAGATCCCCTCTATGGAAACCTAGGATAGGGCAAAGCCATGGGCTTTCTCCAGCAGCCAGAGGAAGACAGCTTACACAGCAGTGCCCTGCAATTTTTATTTACTTTTCTATTGCTTTGCCTCCCCCTGGAACACAGACTGAAGCTCCTGTCAGAGCCTGATGCCCTGTGTCCAGGTCAGCCACTGCCCTCAGACATAGTTCTTTGCTTGAAGCATTCCTGTGAAGATCTCTCTGAAGCTCTTCAGTGGCCCCACCTACATTTTGGTGCCACATGCAATTACTTGCTCAGACCCAGCCAATGAACCCCCTTGCCAGGCTGACTGCCTGCAGACACCAACTTCCTTCTAGGAGGAGAACAAATAACTCACCTTAGTCACTCTTGCAGTGTGGTTTGGGGGGGTGGGGGGGGTGGGGGGGCTGGGCACAGCACTCCCACCTAGACAGCCCACAGTAAGGCGTCCTGTGGGCATCAACACTTCTTTTTTTTCCCACTCAGGCCATTTCTCATTGTGGATGTCTCTCCAAGTGCAGTATGAGGAGAGGTAGAATCAAACATGGTTGAAATCCTATAATCTTAGATTTAACAGTATCCTTGCAGTTAGTAGTAAACTTCTGCCCTTTTTCTTCCAGACAAATGCAAATGGCTTCATTGAAGGCAGATGTTCTTTACACAGATGCAGCTCAAAATATGAGCTTCAGGCCAGGTTTCATCCTTTTCCAATTGGATCACCAGGCACTGAGATCTAGCTTTAAAAATTTTTACTCTGCTAGGCTTCTTTGATTTATCCCACAATTGTACCTGGGCACTTGAGTTTGTTCAACTTTTCGACCGTGCTGACATCTGCCAAGCTCAGCTTTTTACCTTCTTTTTTTTTTTGATTGTTGTTTCTTGTCACATTTATCCAAGCAGAGAAAAAGTCTGATGGGTGGTTCAGTGTGAGATGTCTTCCTTGGTCTGATGGGACCACAGCCTCCTGCTCACTGAACAGCAGAGAGCCTGTGTGCATGCACAGTGACCCTTCCCACTCCATCCTGAGCAAAGATGTGGATAGATTCAGTGTGAATGCAGCCACATCTACCTAGGAGGGTGGGAGTGTGTGATGACAGCACACCATTCACACTGGGCTGGCTGCTGCAGTCTCTGATGAGCGTCATCTCCCCTGTTTGTGAAGATGCCTTTCCTGGGCAGAGACACAGGAAGGGAGCAGGCACCAAACATTGGTTGCTTCAGTGCACATTTCTGTATCCTTGCACAACTCCACCTTCAGTGTCAGTGTCATTGGTGATGCTGGGCTTTATGTGGCCATGGTTGAGTCTCAGGAGACCTTCCCTGTGGGTGACATTTCTCTGGGTGAAGTACCTTCCCAAGGGGTATAGGAAGCAGGTCAGAGACCCCACATGCTCTCTGTATTCTCCATCCAGAGTCATTGGAAGGAAACAAGCACTTCCTGCAATCTGGAGTAGGACAGCTTATGCTTTGAAGACAGAATGGGGCCAAAATCCTTCTGATTAAAAGCTGCAAGGGTTTATTTTTAAATGCAGAATCAAAGTTACACTGTACGGTTGAAAATACCTGTTGTTGAATGATGTTTACCAGGAAGGAACATCTGAGGAGACTGTTTCTGGAAATTCAGAGCCAAGAGAAGAATGTTTTTCTGTTATGTACATCTGTGAGTATCGCTCACTCCAGGTATCCATTCCAAACAACATCATATGGTAGAGGTGAGCTGTCCCATCCTATCAATAGCAAAGAGAGCAGAACAACCTTCACTGTGCTTAACCACGGAAGCTGAAAGTGTGAGAGTATCAAGATGATGACATATGAAGTACAAAGAAAGAAACCTCATGGGACCAGGGAAAAAACAACTGTGAATGCCCCAGCCCAAGAGGAATGGACCCACGTGTTCAGCAAAGCTGTGAGTGCACTTTCTGAGAGGAAAGTTGTGAGAAGTGGTAATGAAATGTGGTGAATATCATGAACTGCACTTAAAATACAGTTGACAAGTGTCTTAGTTCTGTAAAGCTGTGAAAGAAGTGCATTTGGAGGGCGGTCAGACTGAGGCTGTAGCCCCTCCTTTGACTCTGCAACCTCTTCCAGCTCCTCCCCTCCTCCTGGGGGCCAAGAATCACTCTGGGAAATCGGTTTTGTTGTAGCCCAGCTACTGGAAGAGGAGGAGATTTTTAGTCCTTTTTTCAGTGCCTGGCAGGAAAAGGCAGTAGCAGGTTTGTGGATGGGAGTGTGTGAACTGGGAGGATGAATGTGCTGCTAAAACAGCCATAGTGGCAGGCCTTTGCCCTCTGTTCAGAGCACAGAATTGGCAGGACAAAAAAAGCACTCTGTTATTAAGAGTGCCCCAGCTAATATGCATTATTTGTTCCAGAGTGGGTTGGGGTAAACACAGCTTTGGGCAGCAATGCTGGCAGTAAGTCCATGGAGAAGGGCAGGACACGGGTGCCAGTCCCTTTACCACAGTTGCTGCTGCAAGTTCCAGGCTGGAATGGGATTCCCACTGATCTCCAAGAAAATTACTGAGCATTGCAGGTGAACAGAGATGAACAGATACACATTTCATGTTTTGTCTCAGAGTTTTTAAGATGGCTGTGTCAAATCTTACAGCCAATAAATTTTTCACTAACAAAACTCACAGATAAACAGCGACAGAATTCTGCAATTCTGTTTTTATCAGCTCTTCTTTCTCTCTTTATTTAGATTAAAAAAAAAAAAAAAAAAAAAAGAAGAAGAAAAGGAAAAAGGAAAAGGAAAAAGGAAAAAAAAAGGAAAGAAATAAAAAGAGGAAGTTGTATTTTATCACCCACTCTAGCCTACAGAGCCAGCCTCTGTGACCACTTGTCCATTGCACTTTTTCTGCAGCTAGGGTGAACCCTGCACCAATGGCAGTGTGAACTTACTCTATTTTTCTAACTGAGTGTCAAATTTAAAGTCTATTTTAATAATTGAAATGCCACTGCCTTTTTGATGATCGAGACTTTCCTGACTACCCCAATGTGGAGTATATGACCTGCTTTCAGGCAGAGTTAGCCCTGTTGCATGATTTCCCCATGGCTCTGTTACTGTGAGCCATCTGAAGGAATGTCTGAGCTGTGCTCCTCTAGGTAACACAGGAACATCTGAGCTTGTACGTGCCTCTGTGTGTGTTTGCTACTAACTGTGCTCAGCTACATGGCCTTCTTAAGTCTTGCTTTTAAACCATGTGCACTTTGCTGCTTATATCCAGAGCAAGGGGGATGGTGCCTCAGGATGTGCTCACCCCCCAGCCCTCTGCCCCCATGCAGCAGAGCTGGAGCTGTGGGACCAGCCACAACCACTTTGCACAGCTCCCCACTGCAGCCTCTACTCCTGGCAAAGGTCAGGCCAGTCAGAGCCTGCAGGACTTGCATTGCATCTGTCAATAAACACTCACAGGTTCCCTCTTGCTGACATTTATACAAGGGATGTCCTTTCTCAGAGGCAGTCTGACCAGACATTTGCTCTGGTTACTGATGGAATTGCTCTGGGGCAGACCCACTAATTGGTTATGGAGGGCTCCTGTTTCCTGCAGAGCACAACTGCTGCACTAGAGAAGCACATTCATCCATACATAGAATTTCCTCTTTTCAACCAGTTTCTAGCTCTATCTCTATATATCTATGTCTGTGTCTGTATCTGTATCTGTGTCTGTATCTGTATCTCTATCTCTATCTCTATCTCTATCATCTTTATCTATATCTATATCTATATCTATCTATATCTATATCTATATCTATATCTATATCTATATCATCTATATCTCTATCATCTCTATCTCTATCTATATCTATATCATCTATATCTCTATCATCTCTATCTCTATCTATATCTATATCTATATCTATATCTATATCATCTACATCTCTATCATCTATATCTATATCTCTATCATCTCTATCTCTATCTCTATCTCTATCTCTATCTCTATCTCTATCTCTATCTCTATCTCTATCTATCATCTATATCTATATCTCTATCATCTCTATCTCTATCTATATCTATATCCATATCTACATCTATATCATCTATATCTATATCTGTATCATCTATATCTATATCTATATCTAATCTATATCTATATCTATATCTATATCTATGTCTATGCATATCTATTTCATCAATCTATCTATATACCATCTATATCTATCCCTATCATTATTTGGGTGCATATGCATCTTCATGCTTTTTCACACCAAGCATAGATTAGAAACACAATGATCTCCCCTAAGGAACTAGTTTCAAAAGCTCACTGATGTATTAGTGATTTCTGTACTGTAAAAGCTTTTCAGAAAGCCCTGACTTGCAGACATGCACAACCACCTCTACTGAACTAAAGCTTGCTAACTGATGTCAAACAACCACCCCACCATCTTGATGTGGATAATTGCTTAGAGGAATCAGACATTAATTTTCCTCAGTATTGGAGGAAGTTGCTAGAAGAATCTTGGTGAGAAGAGATGATAAAATAAGTTCTAGAGGGACTGAAATAGGATCCTAATCTGCCTTGCCAGTGTTCACCATGGCTGTTTTCCAGGCCTGACTTACTCCTCACAAGCTATCCTGTAGACAGGATTGTGACAGCAGAAGAGTTCCTCCAAGGACTCTTTTCCTCCTTGTGCCAGGAGTGTGACAGCAGAAGGTTCCCCCCTCACCCTGTAAGTATGCTGTGGCCCTGGTTTCTCAACACTTGCTAGATGTGCAGCTTTACTGCCACCCTAAAGGAGTTCCCAGCACCCCTTTTTCCACCATTCCCTCTGTGCTCAAATACTCACTGTAAGGTAATTCCTCAGCCAGGATTAAGCCCTCATGCACTTCCCTGCATCAGCCATTCCTGGGAGCTATCTGAGTGGGAGTTTGGGTGAGCAGCAGAGCCAGGTACCTTTGCAGAGTGGGTCCAGGAGGCTGCAGGGCCTGGGCAGTTCTTATTTTGCTGCAACCTGCCTCATGAAAAAGTCAGGCTTTTTCATCTGTTATTCAAAATATTCTCAGAAACCTCATGTTTCCCTCTCCTCTAAAAAGCATGATTGTGCTGCTGTGCCAGTCGCGCTGCAGATGTCAAGGCTGTGTTCCCTATTGTGTGTTTGTTCTCTCCTCCTGGAGAGCCTTCATGTCACCTTCACTTCACCTTGCGTGGTGTCTTCACCTTTTGTCACCTACCACTGTTAGCTACAGTGAGAAGCACAGATTTCTGCTCACTTCTCTTGTACACTGAGCCATCCTTCCCAGAGCCTTGGGGTGAGAGCAGCTGTGTGGGTCTGCAGACATACCCTTTGGCTGTGACAGAAGATAACGCCGCTGAGCCCCGCTTCCCACTGAATTAATTATTAATGAACCTGAACATAAGAGCAGTTCATCTGAAGTGGCACAAAGAAGAAAGGAATGATTCATAGCTGCCCTTGCTAATGCTTTCAGATTTGCTGGATTTCCAGTGGCCCAAAATTAAATCCCCATTCCCTCCCTTTTTCTTTCTAAATCAGGTACAAAGCTCTATCCAGCTAGAGGAAATTGCAATTTATCAGAGGCAGAGTGATCTCTATGTGACACCATCAAGTCACATACAAAACAGTCCAATAGCGATACCTGGAAATGCAACATGGGGTTTTGGATAGGAATTCTACTTCAAAGGGCTTTCTGATCTATTTTTCACAATAACATGCTGTTCTGCACTGAAATGAATGTGTAGAGATTAGCATGTGCCCAAAGCAACGTTTTCCTCCCACTATGAGTGCAAAAAAAAGTCCCATTGCACTGGCCAGTGACCAGCTAAGGTGCTCCTGTGCAGTGCTGTGGCAGCAGCAGAGCAGCAGGATGTATAGCCCAGGGCTGTGGCACAGCCAGCAGCACCCCTGCATCAAAGGTCCCTGCAGGGGCACCACCTGCCCCTAGAAAACAGTGGGAATGCACTGCCTGCTACTGGGTAGCTACTGAAAGGGGAGGGGGGTCACTGGGTCATCTGCATTCCTCCTGAATCTTGTGCAGCAGAGGAAAGTTTGGGTACCACCATGAAGATTACCATTTGCTAAAAGGAGCCAAACTCTAATGTCTGCTCCCCAGGGAAATGCATCAGAAAATTGTTCAAATTTATCTAAAAGAGACCCTCCAAGTTTTTAGGTTGTCTGTGGGAAACAACAGTATGGGTATTCCAAAACATCATCGACCTGGCTGCTATGCCACACCCCCCACACTCATCCTCACAACAGAGTACCACTGCTCTTGGTTGTGATTTCCACTCTCCATGCACAAGCCCCTGAGGATTCTGCAGCACATCCAAGCTGTCAGAAAAGAATCCCTCACCACTATGCAGAGTTTCTCCAGCCTGGAAGCTTCTGCAAGCTGATCAGCAGCAGAGGAGTTCCAGGACAGCTGTTGCAGCCATCCCAGAAGGAAACAGCGCAGAGGGCTCCCACTCCTCCTGGCTGGTGGAGCACTGGAACCAGCAAACCTGGCAGAGCAGAGGGTCTGAGGCTTGTTGCCAGCTTACTCAGACACAAAGCCTGAAGGGTTCTGCTACAACATATGTTTAAAGGGACTCCCCACTAGTCTCTCTGGACAGCAGTAGGCCTGGTAGAAGCACCAGAAAGTATTAATATTTATGGAGGGAACTCTGGTGAGGAAAAAATGGACAATGACATGAAACATTTCTAATGAAGCACGAACTTGAGAGTTATTTTACTTAGCTGTAGGGAAAAGACACCAAGCCATAGCTAGCTCAGTTAGAAGTCATGCTGCTGAAGGCTTTTTCAGCTTGGACAGAATAATGAATAAGTTGAGTACTAATGGTGTTCATTATTACTAATTACTGTGGAGGAGGGTGCTAGGAGACAGCCTGTGTCCTGCTGGGGACAATATCTGTGGGTCACATTTTCCCTGACCTTGCCATACTATTGGGTGCTGTAGATCTGAGGCTCCAAAAGGTGTAGCACCCCATTCTTGTTTGGAAAAACAAGATTTAAAGGCCTTTGAAATTTACAGTGAGCCAGCTACTGCTGGCTGGCCCCAAACAAGGGGGCAGCGATGCTCCATGGCAACCCACAGGAACACAGCAGGTTTCTCTCTGGGACATCTGGTCTTTACAGCACCTCTGAGTGTTTTGGGAGTGCATTTCAGCCTCAGGGCACTGGCAGTTTTCAGGGATACCCACTCCTCCAATGACTTCAGAGCAGCTGACACCTCAGCCTGCAGGCCGCATTGAGCAGCTGTGACCCTGGATGCAGCACTGCGTGGGCAAGGAACCACAGCTCAGCCTGGAACATCAGTGCTCAGTCATCCCCAGAGCAGCAGTGGCTGTGGTTGAGCCACTCCTTGAGTGAGGGCTTTGTTCTTGCTTTCCTCATGTTTCTCCTTCTCTGCCCTCACTTCACCAGCCTGTCCACTTCTCAGTGTGAAGGCCCATATGCCTACTGCACAGGAGAACGTCAGAAGACACAGTGGGAGGTTGTATCCCTGATAAGAAATGTCAAAACCCTGAGCTAGATTGCAATAATCTATTTTTCAAACATTTTTTGTCCTTTTTTCCACCATACATTTCCTTAAAATATTTCCTCCTTCTCTCTCCTCACTTGTGTGTTTCCCTGTTTCATCCTGCACTTCAAGGCAACCCCAGACAGACCACTTTTGTTAGGTTTCAGTGAGATCTTGTCTTGGTTTAACCCCAGCCATCAACCAAGCTTTCCACAGCTGCTTCCCCACAAATGGGGCTGGGAGGGAATCAGAAGGGTAAAAGATAGAGAGCTCATGGGTTGAGATACGGACAGTTTAACAGGGAAAGCAAAAGCTGTGCATGCAAGCAAATTAAAACAAGGAATGAATTCACTGCTTCCCATGGGCAGGCAGGAGTTCAGCCATATCCAGGAGAGCAGGGTCTCATCACACACAACAGTGGCTTGAGAAGACAAACATCATCACTCCAAATGTTGCCCCTTACTCCTTTTTTGCCCCCACTTTATATACTGAGCATGAAATCACATGGTCTGGAATATCCCTTTGGTCAGCTGGGGTTGTCTGTCCTGGCTGTGTCTCCTCCCAACCTCCCAGGCACCCACAGCCCCCTCACCAATGTGGCAGCACGAGCAGCAGAGCAGGCCTTGGCTCTGTGTGAGCTCTGCTCAGCAATAACAAAAACATCTCTGTATTACCAACCCTGTGTTCAGCACAAATCCAAAACACAGCAGCTGTGAAGACAATTAACTCTTTCCTAGACAAAACCAGAACTTGGTGAAGTAACACATTTAACTTGAGTTCTTAAGACATTTGGCTCTTAGTTTTCTGGAGTCCCAACTTTTAGAAGATTCTGAGGATTTTAAGCTAACTTTAAGAGTCTCTGCCTAGCCCCATGCTATGATAGCTTACATGCATTTGCTGCAAGTTATATCCTACATGTGTATGAAACATACCACTGTAGTTTGACTGCTACATGCTGCAAAACCTCTATTTTGTTTTCCAGACTTCTTCAGATTAACAAAAAAATGGTCTCTGCTGCAAATTCTAGGCATGCTGATATGTAGGCATCTGAACTCAGTGGATGTTAGAGAATGATGGGGGTATGACTGCAAGTAACATGAATGATGAGGTTCTGATCTCAGTATTTGCTGTCTGCCCAGCTCATCAGCACTAGACAATTAACACTATCTGGAGTCCTATGTCTTCTCCCTCTTGCTTTCACTAAGGGCTGTTTACTCAGGTGTGATGTCTCCCATGCTAAGGGCTTGTTCATTTGAGACATTTTTAGCAATCCCACAATTTTAGTCTTTAAAGCTGAGATTAACTTTGCATTGTATTGAACATTTTTTTTAATTTATATATATGCATCTTAACTAAATAAACAGATTTTACCATCACCACAGTAACTTCAAAGAACTCAAAATATCTGCTTTGCAAAAAGGCAAAATAGATACAGCTTTGTACCGAGGGAACTGAGACAAAAATCAAACTCAAACTCAGTTCTCCTAATGTCCATATTCAAGCTATGGGACATCTTTGATGAGATGAGATGAGATTATTTTAGTTGGAGAGCATTTCTCTCTACCCAGGTTTTGCTCCCAATTTGTCACTCTGATTTCTTCCTATCTCTCTTTATTAATTTTGCAGATTTGTCAATCTCTTTGACAGGAGGCAGCTAGAGATTTTTTTTATTCTGCAGACTAAACTAAATTGAACTAACTTTTATAGGCTTTTCTAACAACTTTGAACTTTTTTGATTTTTTTTTTCCTGGAAAAACCTAAGCAAAATTAATCACAGCTGGAGAGAAATTGGACTGATCATTCCAGTAAACACTACGTGTGCTAGTAGCTGTGACTTTCATTTTCCATGTTGCAGAGAGATTAAGCAAACAAAGCTGCCGCTAGTCAGACTATTTGTCTCATTAGGAAATAGAAGAGTCATTTGTTCTTAAATACATTGAACTGCTAGAGCAGCAGCTGTCTGCACTGAAACATTTTGGTTTTGCTCTGAAACTTCTCTATTCTGATGCATTATTTCCCTGTGCAGAGACTGACAAAGCAGGGCCAGAGGATGTAGGAAGGAAGCCTTGAGCTACTGCTGCCAGCTTCAGGCCTATCTGGTACCTGATCTGCATACTGAAAAGGTTTTAGTACTGTCAACAATAATTTGGGACTCCTTCTTCCTTATAATAATGGTCATAATGTATGCAAGCCATTTTCCTATTAGGGCTGCTGGAAACATGCGAGGAGGAGCCTGACAGGAGTGACAGACATCATCTAATTTATCCACCCACTGCATCATCCCTCATCCTCCCCACACAGCACTTATCAGCATTTTCTGACACAAAGGTGTGAATAAAAAGGAGTCCTAAGTATTCATTCTCCTTGCAAACTAACCCCTAAACCCAAAGAAGGATCTAAGAGGCTTAGGGTAAAAAAAAAGGAACATAGACCTTTTTTTTGGTTTTGTTTTTTTTTTTTTTTCTACCAGGAACTATTTTCAGTTAAACAGAGTCCCACAAAACCTCACACTGGTACTGAAAGCCAGGCACCTAAAAGGTACCTGAAAATCACTTTAAGATTTGGATTCACACTAAGACCATATTTCTTCCTCAAGAAAATATTATAATTCATGAATTTTATTTGTATGAGCAATTTCTTTTTATCATCCATTTGAAACAGAGATTGTGATAATGTCTAACTGTGGTACACTTTTTTTTGGTTTGGTTTGGTTATGTTTATTTCTGGTATTCCAGCATATTGCTCCTCTAGACAACATCTAGACATAATTTCTTTAAAGCCATTGAAGCCAGTGGTAAAATTCCTTTAAAACCAAGATTGTATGCCTTTCCATTATAACTATACATCACAACTTTGTGGATTAGGTTCCTTAAGGAATACTTTATTTGATTGACTTTTCTGGCTCACATTTATTTTGTATTATCTATGTGAAACACAATTCTGACAAAATACAGTAATCAAATTATTCTGGAAATGTGTTTTTTCTTAAGCTGTCAAAGCCATGGGATGCATGTATAAAAAGTTAACTTAAAAAAAATCAAATACAGATTCTAGGCAGAATCAACACATGCTTTTATTTCCATTGCATATAAAATTTCATATGAAGGTATTGATGTACAGTACTAAACCATAGGCTGTAAGAGAGGCTAAGAAACCAGTGAAAGAATAGCCATGTGCAATGTTCACACAAGTTGCCACTCTCAAGACATCCCCAAAGAAAATACCGAATTAAAACAGTAACAAGAAATTGTTCAGGATTTCTGTTGTTGTAGTGTCCCTTTTAGACCATATAAAACAAAAGCATTCGAATTCCTTTGGGCCAGGGCTGCTAAAATCTACAGTTTGTGTCAAAAAGGAGATTCTGGTGTTTCTTGGAAAAGAATCTCTCCTTTCATGAATAAGTCGCAAGTTATGAGAGCTAGACATCATTGAAATGGAGAAGAGGAATTTACCTCACTCTGGCAAATTCAATGATACCAGCTCTGAGTTATCTGGAGCAATGTGACAAGTCAAATAGCAAGAGTTGCTCAGTCCAACCTGCAAACCTAATAGCAGTGTTATTAAAACATCTAACAGTTTACTGCTCCTCTGGAGAGCTAGTGCACTATGCTACACACACCTGCACAAAGCTTTAGCTACACCTATATAAAATAAACTTTGGCTACTTGTAACACTAATATTGGAAAGCATTTCCAAGACTGAAGTTGTATATCCTACTATGGATTCTGCTTATACAGTGATCATTTGTGCTACTAAAGAAGAGACATTACAGACAATTGTAAAAGTGTATGAGTTACACCCTCTTAATTCTGATCATTCCATTTCACAATATGTATTAAAATCAAATGTTTATTAGAGATGCTTTCCAAAGCTGTTTCAGTGCATTTCAGCACTGAAATGCAGCATCAATTATTTATCTTTTTTTAGGAACAAAAAATGGCTGCAATAATCCCCAATTACAGGCTGTAAAAATATTTTCAGAGACAATACAATTACATTACCAGAAGTCTGCAAAAGCTTGAACTTCCAGCAGGGTCAAGAATGAAAATTTATTGTAGTATTACACATATTAGCTCGTAAGAGTATCCCCCATCAGTTAGCAACTAAAAATATGGTAGAAATGCCCAGCCCCAGCCCCAAGGCTACCTTACTTTCAAATGCAGCTAAACAAGAAAATATTGTTTAAAGTTAAGGCACAGCCCTGGGACCAAAGACCTGCAGCTTTTTAAATCGATATATCTTTATGTATTTTATACTCCTCTTGAATCTTCCATAAACGAGCTCTGTGGTGACACCGAATATATTACAGAAGAAGAAATGTACAAGGAATATGTATACACAATAGTCATTCTCTCACCAAGAGTTTCCAGATACAGCAACACCACCCTGACAAGGATGATGTTATAATAAGAACTCATAATTTACAATTAACATTACAGTATGTACATTACAATAAATACATGGTTGTAAACAGAGACAAACAAGACTGTATTACAGGTAAGGTCATTTGGTGAGAAAAATGCATGGCACAAAAAAATAAATAACGCGTTTGAAAAGAACTGTCAAAGCTTTCTATAAAATCCATTTCATTCAAGTTTTTAAACTTCTGAATGCTATTTGTTCTATCTATATTCTTTCATTATCCATTTTTAATGACACAAAACAATTTCAGAATTTAAATACAACATTACTGAGTACAGCAACTTGTAAGCTAAAGTGAACTGTTATAAACAAGGTGATTTTTCTTTTTTCCTCCCACTCAATATCCACCACTGCATTTTTTATGGCAAAAATATTCACAACACATAAAGCCACTTGTAAATTGTTTTTTTTAAAAGCAGTGTACAATGCTAAAACACACTTTGGCAAAAGAGGAAAAAAAAAAAAAAGATTGTACAGTGCATTATATCCCCAACTCTAAGAAATGGTATCATTTTTTATGATTTGATTGTCCACATGTACAGGTGTATATCTCACAATATGGTTTTATGTTAATTTACTTTCAATTAGTGCAGAAACAAAACCTTCCAGGTCCTACTGGTTATTCCGGAATTCATATTGCTTTTCCACTACTGAGGTTCCAGGCACTCTTGGGGGCTGAAAGGACTTTTAGATGGATCAGGTTCAGCAAGAAATGACGAAAAAAAAAGATGAAAAAAAGTAAAACCACAAAACCCCATGAGTTATCTTCATTCTTTTACTCCTTCTGCATCTTCTGTGCTAAGGCCCTGTGAGGGCTAATGGTATAGAAAATTATGACCTGGATATAGAAGAATGCAAAAATTATATTAAAGTTGAACTATTAGCCAATTAGCTTAAAACACTTTTTTTTTTCTCCATCCCTGGTAATTTAAAAGTACCTGCATTTATATCTGCAAATTTGCTACAAAAAAATCCAAAGGAAAAATAATGGGTGCTGCTATCACCTTTTGTTAAGAAATTATCTTGATATTGTCATTTTAACAGAATTTTACAGCATAGGAGTCTGCTAGCCTCCCTCGGCAAATATTTCCCATCTTCTACACTCAAAACTACAAATCTAATGAAGAGTTAAGGGGAGGAAATAAAACCTCTTCTTCCATGTGGCTAAAAAACAAGACTGAAAAATGACAAACATGAACTCCTACCTCCCTTTAGCTTTCCAAGTTATGGAAGCCTTCAGTACCAAACTGAAAGGTAGGATTCCCTCAGCACAAACTGGATAAAGAATGAAAAGATCTAAGATTGAAATAATATGAAGAAAATTACAACTCTGATGATGCACTGCTCACATAATAATATAAAAAGACAAGACTGGCCTGGCTCTTCTTGCAACAAAGACATGAAAAAATAATCATTATTTTCATGTTGTACACCTCTCAGATTAGCAAATGGTTTAACTAGATAGCTACCCAGATTAAAAGTTACTGGGAGTCACAAACTGGAAATATTACTTTAATGCTTTTTTTTTGCACCAGAACGAATATTTCATACATTGTATTAGTCTGTTCTGATTTAGCAGTCGATAGCTCCCAGACAAAAGCAGTCTGGAAAACTGTGTTTCAGAGGAACAAATTTTACTAGAATAGCCAAAGAGGTGCCTTTGTACTGATGAAAATTCATTACTCATTTACAGGTTCTGGTCCTGCAAGTCATAGTGTTAGTGGTCCCAGCTGGTATCACCAGGACCATTTCTTGTAGTAAGACAGAGTTGGCAGGATCAGGCCACTATGAGGGCAAAAACCCTAACACATCTGGGAAAATTGTGATAAAAAAACAAATAAACAAAAAAAAGTTATCATACTGAAAAAGTTTTATGTAACACAAAGAACTCACTAATATATAAAATAATAGACCTTTACAGCTCAATATTACTATGACATTCTAAGGTGCCAAAAAAATAAAACAAACAAACAAAAAAGAATTAAAGAAAAAAACAAACCTAGAAGTATTATCCAGTGTAGTACAGATTTGTACTGAAAATTTGTAAGTTACTCTTTGGAAAAAAATAACCAGTGGCAGATGAAAGTGTTTTTTTTTTTTAAATATAATACCTTGGTATATTTAATAAAAGTAAGCTCTAAAAAAGATCTCTCTTTCACATATTATACAAAATGGAGAGGTTAATGCAACCCATTGGGTCACATTTTTTTCAGTAATGTCTCAGAAGATTAGAAATTAGAAAATTATGCAATTTTCACAGCTTATCTTCATGTTGGTAACAGAACCCATTTGTGTCCCATCATTTTTGTGAATTTGTTTTCCAGTAGGAACCTCAATGTTTTTCTGTCTGTTTCCTCTACAGATGATTATGCAATGTCTTACAATACAATACAATGAATTCAAGAACTATCAAAGCACACCAACATTCGTTTGGCAGGTGGTACACCTCTGAAAGCATTTCCTTTATTTAATGGAATCTGCCAAATAGAGACCTTATTGAAACATAATTTATGGATATTCTCCCCCTGCTTTCTGATGCCATGGAGTAGAAAAATCTGGTTACAATATTCCTGAGTGCCAAACTGAGTCATCAACTTCAGTTTTGATCAACAATCATCCTGGCAGGTAACACCAAGTTCTGACCACGGTTGTATGTGACATATACTTTGGAAATCATTACCTACGTTAAAAAAATTAAAAATAACAAATCCAAAACAAAACTGAAACTGTCCCAGCCCCACCTCCCCCCTCCAAAAAAAAAAAAAAAAAAAAAAAAGAGAGAGAGACAGAGAAAGAGAGAGAAAGGGGAAAAGAAAAGGAGAGAGCAAGAGAGAAAGAAACTGTGTTTTCATTGTTATGTGTCAGGAGAATGTTCTTCTACCACACAAGGCTCTGCTGTTTGGTTCTCCTCCTCTTCCACTTCTTCCCCTACTTGCTCATCAAGAGGAATTTCAGTGGATTCCGAATCCTGGGTGCAAAGAGTCTTGGAGTCACTGAAGCTGGTGTCTTCTTCTACCTGACTTCCACTGTCCTTTTCGGTGTCTGACTCACCATCTTCCTCCAGTGTTAATTCAAACTGGAATTTTTCAGTTTGACCCTGCTTTCCCTCTTCCTTTTCTTCAGGTGCAGGAGAGGGACTTCGAGGGATTGTGCTCTGGTACCATTCTCGGTTGTCCTCCAGTGTATCTAAGATATCCTGGGCATCTGGGTGAACAAGATCTGCCCATGTCTCCCACAAAGGATGAACAATGTAATCTATAAAACCCACCTGTTTCAAATAATACAACAATATGATTATTCACAGAGAAATGAATAAGTCATGCAAAGTATGAGAAATATAATGCTAGAAAGGGACATAAGATACATTACCCTTAAAGGAGGCTGAAAGAGAACCATACTAGTTTATATAATAGATAAAATACTTTACTTTTCAAAAGCCTGATTCAGGATATTGGATAAGGGCATGGAAAGGATTTGTTTTCAAGTGAACTGCTCATTCCAAACAACTCCACTGCATCTAGTGAGCCAAATACCTGTTTATATTCTGTTTTTGAAGGAAACTCCCATCAGTTGTACAATAATCTATTCTGGTGTGTATGCTGCTTTTCAAGTCAGGACAGTGATGGTCCCTTCAGCAAACATAGTGCCGTGCACTGTGTTTTCACAGCAAAAGTCTTAGTCTGTCTCACTTACTACTGAAGGGCTGAATTAATTAACTCAGAGGAAAAAAAAGGAAAGAAGTGCATGCAGAAATTATTCAAAACATGACTATGTACCATCCTTTTCTTCTAAAAGGTGTAACTATGTTATCAAATCAATTACCTGTGATTTTTCAACAGATGCATTGTGCTTATCACACATGGGACTTATCTCCATTCCCCTCTCTCTTTCCCGGTCTCCCTGACGGAAAAACTCCTCCATTATTCTGTCTGTCCATTGGCGGTAGAGATGGAGCGGCTTGGTAGGGTTGCTCAGATCTGCACAGTGCACCATATTCTGAAGAACCTAGAATAGATTGAACATCTGTGCTGTTATTACACTGAAGAAAAGCAGCTCCTTTTCTTATTTACAATTCTCGTAAAACAAAATCTTGAGAACAGATGTAATGCAAGATTTACTCTAAACAGCCAAAACTTACGTGCTTGTGTGCTTTTCACACTTGCAGTAATAGCCATGAATTACCTGGCTTCTGCTGCTTCTGCCACTATAAAGGTCACAAAATCCTTGTGAGAAAGAGAACCACTTTTTGGTAATTTGAAGGTAAGGTCAAAGCCTCATTCAGAACTACACTAGTACCTTGTTAGAGAGTCACTTAGACCATGTCACTTGGACCAGGGAGGAAACACAGGGAAGCAGCAAAACATGATGTGAAAGAGACAGCTCTAATCCATGCTGGAGAATGGGCAGGACAAGGTTATTAAGTATGTAATATGAGTGACCATTTTCAGATGCATTTCCTTACCTGGATCCTGTCTGAATAGTTATCAAGAAGCAGGACACCAGAACTGGTCACTTTTTTAGTTTCAACCATAGTTTTTAAATCAGCCAGTAGATTCATATGCTTAGACATATCTGTTGCAAGTACCTAGAAAAAAAATTTTGAAAAAAAAATTGAACACTATGTTAATGATTCTACTGGGGTTTTTTTGAAAAATAATTGATCATATAAATCAACAGTTTTAGAAGGAACCCATAGCTTCTCTGTCTGAATACACGATACAAGTATGAGTCCTGCAGGTTCAGAATAGTAAGTTGTCATACTGGTTAAGAATACGACAAAATAATTTTTCAGCATTGTTCAGAATGAACAGATCAGCCCAAATTATTTTATTATTTACAGTCTCTCATTATTAATTCAGTAGCGAATTTCATGTCTGTACAAAACCAGCTCGAAACAGAATTTTATACCTTCTAGAAATGCATAAAAAGTTAGTGAAACTTAAAAGAACCCACTATTCACGTTTGGTAAGACATGAAAAAACTTCAAACTTTCACTTCATTGTTTACAGGCCTGATGACATGTAATTTATCATAAAATGCTTCTGTGCTTGATTATTCAATGTGCTAGCTCTATGGAAGATGGAGTCTCAAAACTCACAATGTCAATGACCATTTTCCTCAATGATTGTCTCTGTTTTTTGGTCAAATTCTGGAAAATGTCACAATTTTCTTCCTGTAGCAGCTTGAAACCCACAGCTAAGTGATGATTCTCCAGTACTGATGAGTCATTGTACATCAAGGCGAGTTCAGAATCTGCAATAACAATTGCAGGGCAGAATGTTACTAAAGCCTGTGCTTCCACCAAATCCCTTAAGATCATTTTCAAATTCACCACATGCACGGAAAGATTTACAGATAAACTTTTAGTAACAGCCCTGAAAGTTACAGAATTATTGACTGAATATCTTACTAGGTCAAGACAAAATATGTTGAGCAAAACAAAGAAAAGGCTTTGGAATGACGTGTGTACACATGCCTGGAGTGGCAAGTTAGAAAAAATATAAGAAAGGAATTTTTCAGAATAATTTTTCATATCTGCATGAAGTAACTTAGAAAATATTATATGCATAATATATGCATAAACACACCTCAGCTAAAACACACTGATGTGTTTTCTTCTCATGCCTCTTTCTATCACAACATCTAAAATTCTATTGTTAGTCAAGTTTCAGCTTTCCAGCACTTTGACCTGGGAATACTCAGATGAGGCTTTTCTGCAAGTCTGCTGCAGAGCACTTGCTTCTTGGTTTTCAAATCATGTCTTTCTGCAGTTATCTAAGACACTCAGATGCCTAGTGAACTAGGCTTACAGTCATTAGTCAGTGACAAGAGAAGGCTGGTTGGATGGTAACAGCTATGCTTCTGTCTTTTTCATGTAAATGTCATGTGGTCTGAAACTGCAGGCAGTGGCCTTGACTGCTGCCTTGTGTTTGAGAGTGGTCAGTCTCTGATGCTGTCTGTAACACTGTCTAGACCAATGGAATTGTTCTTACCTCAGTCACCCCAAATGGCCATGAGAGTAACACACACTTTCCCAGCCATGCCTGTGCTAAGGCACACCTTTACAGGTCAGTTTGGACCTGCTGAACACACAGCTCTGAAAAATCGAAGCAGTTACGAAACTTTTTGCACAGCTTTAGCTTTAACCTGTGAATACTGCACAGTCAGCTTGCGTATGCTTTAAGGTACAGCTCTTAAATAAATCTATCACAAAAACTCAAATACTTTTTATGCAATCATACTCTTCATGTGCTATATTAACTTCTATTTATTACAGCTCTTCTATCAAAAGTCTAAACATACATTAGTCTATTCCACTCTTTGTCCTCTTTTCTTCTTTTACAGCAGCTATTTTTTAAAATGCCTCTGGTTCAATGGGAGGCCTCTAAAAGCTTTGATCTTCAAACCTTCAGGTTTCATTAATCTCATTATCTATTCTCCTGCTGTCTTCCTCTCCTGTCTTGAATAAATCGATCTGTTCAATCAGGAAAGTCTTCCTCTGCCTTTCCTTATCCCAAAAGCAGCAAAACTGTCACAGCAGAAGTAGAAAGAAGGAAAGTTTGTAAAATGATATTTCTTTTGTCTTTCAGAGAACACATACAAAGCTTGCATACTTGTTTTTTCCTTATGCAGAAAACAGGCACTATTTTATTTTCCTTTCAAACAGCCTTCTGATTTGCTGCAACAGCAAAACACTCTACTTTGCCAAAATACTTTGGAAGAGCTGGAGCTACAGCTACAGCTAAAATGCAATCAACATCAAAACGGATGTAAAAATGGAAAAAAGTTCCCCTTGGTAACCTCTGTATCTTAATGGAATAAGATTCAAGGATATCTTTCTGGGAGGACAGAGTTACAGTGGTAAAATAAGCATCTCCTCTGATGCTAATATACTTCATATATGTTTGCTCTTTAATAGCATTCAAGGGGATCAGCTTAGCTGACAGCCCTGTTACAGACTTTAAATAGGAAAACAATAGTCAGAAAAATCACAAGACTAATAATAAAAAAATAAGATTAAAATATGGCAGATATGCACATACTTTAAGTAACTAAGGCTATAATTTTTTTTTTAATGCATTCTTATATTTAGTGAAATCTTAATATATTGTTCAGTTCACTGGAAAAAAAAAACTTAGAAGGACATGAATTATCTTCTAGAGGTTAGGAAAATTTTGGATTTGAGAAACCAATATTAGATGACCTTTTTATGTCTCTGCCCCTGCAGTTTATTCCTTGTACACAGAACAATTTAAAAGGAAAAGAAATCTCTTTGTTTCTTTCAGCCTTGCAACAGCAGTTTCAATTAGTGTTTTTACTTGACTGACACATAAGCCTCCTTTATCAAAAGCTGAAATGAGAAAAACAACAAATATTTCCTAAGCTGGTAATTATCAGCATGAGTATGACTCCTATATTAGTTGAATTTCAAACTCTCTAACTAGATGTAAGAGCTTATGCACCACTCATCCCTTCAACAAAGTCAATCCTTTTAAACCTAAACAATTCATTGGTTTCCTCATAGAACCTTGGAGCCACAAATATAACTTGGTACTCAGTTTTTGACTCAACAAGCAAAAAACCTTTACTTACATATGCCCACTCTTAAGAATTCAGGTATTATATACTCTTTTTTGAACAAAGCTTGATTCACTCTCTGCCCATACTACACTGCTGAGCTATACTGGTCCCCAGTAAAGCACAAAAAATCCAGTTAATCCAAATCCTCTTTCATGCAGGTGAGTCATCAAATTCAATTTCATTATAGGGTGGCCCTTAGGCCATTGAGGCAAACAAAACTAGGTGCAGGCTACACTGAAGTGCATGTCTTATTTGAATACAGAGCAGCAATGAGGCAGAGGGGAAGCTCCCTTCTTCAAACTCTACTGCTGATTTGGGGTCATTCTATTTTAACACCTGTGAAATAAATTCACCCACATGCAAAAAGTGACAGTATCTATAAATGTGCAACCAGATGGGTCAAATACACAGCCCTAGGTATGTTCCCATTTCTGCTGCTTTTTCTTCTTCTGTGCTTGGATTATTAGTATTAACCTTTCTACTTCTGGGTCAATTATCAAAAAAGAAGTTGTCAGAGAGCAGAGGAAGCATAGTATGATGGAACCTTTACTGATGTACAAAGTGTTACCCACTGATAATAGTGACATAAGTCAACAAAATTCAAGCAGGCTGCCACTGGGTCAACAAACCATTGAGTAAATACATCATGATCAGTTTCAAATTTGGAAATGACAATAGGGTTAGAAAAAAAACCCAAAAAACAAAAACCAAACCAAACCAACAAACAAAAAACCCGAAACAAACAAAAACAACAACACCACACACACAAAAAAAACACACAAAAAACCCAACCCCCCAAAACCAAAACCAACCAAACAAACAACCCCCCCAAAACAAAACAAAACAAAACAAAACAACCCACCAAACAGGTTTATCATAGCAGCAGAAATAGGGTGGGGAAATTCAGTCTACAAGGCATGAGAGGTAAAAAGCCAAGTACAGGTCTAGGCAGAGATTGCCCTGACTCTCTGTTTGCTAAAAAGAAACTTGCTTTTCTGCTTTCTGAATTTCTATCCTTGGTCATGTCACCTGTTTCCAATACAATTCTTGTCTTGCCTTTATTTATTTTTTTTTTAATCTTCCTTCATTCTCATCCTAAAACGTAATCTATTCAATGTAAATCAACTATATTTCCAGGAGAGACAACATGCAACACATTGAAACAATGCCAGGTTTATAGTTGATATTTTTTTAATTCTTGCTATGTAAATTACTTCCTATGTACTATGTACTATGTAGATTATTTTTCAAGTTACAAAAATTACAAGCAATATCAGATTTAAAATAGAACCATCTATCTATTTACTGAGAAAAGTTAGAGATAGAAGTAAACAAGGAATGAACTGTGTATTTTTCAGGTATTGTGTGCAGACCTCACAGCAAATTTTTGAGAAAACCACTAAACATCAAACTTACTTGTATTGATAAGAAACTGGTTTGAAACCCCAGGATGATCTACATCATGTATTGCACTGGCAAAAATTGCTGCAAGAATCTCCAAATCAGTGAACACTGCCTAGAATATAATGAAACAACAACCAGTGAAAAAGTGTTTTCAATATAAAGGACTCTACTTCAACCTGGATGTGAACAAGCAAAACACATTTGAAATATACCATGATCTCTAGAGACTTTACACACAAGCTATCAAGCTGTTTGTAAAATCATCAATTATGTAGAATTTCATAAATATTTCAAGTTTGGCTAAAGCAAAGTGATTTGTACTTCATATAGAGAGCATCACTAAATTCTGTCACAACTGAAGTATTTGCAGCTTCAGTCTGTAAATAAATCCACCTTTATTAGACAATTAAGTACAGGTTTCTAACTTATAGCACAAATTAAAGTCAAATATTTCAGCTTGACTCCTGTGTATTGTCCTCTACTTGAAAGATGCACATCTCCTATATAATGCTAAAGGAAATAGCAACAGACTACAAAACATCTCACTTAGCATTTACTGATTTTCCATTTGTATTACATTATTAGGAAGACAGGAAAAGAGGACTGCAATGGACTTGGAATGTCACTGAGCCCAGTGTCCTGCTGTCAGAAGCACCCACATGATGCAAATGCTTTCAAAATTGATCAAGGACAGCTCACAAGTGCATAGACCAGCAGTGGCACTGGGCAGACATTGCCATTTCACTGGCATAAGATCATCTGGAAAAAAACCACCAAAATTTTACTGATAACTAGTTCAGCTGTGCGGTGAAGCCTGTGGTGTTTTAAGAGCATTGTCTTATCTTTCTTCTTGAGAGCAAGAACATCTTTTTTGAGAGATTTCCAAGTCTTTCAGGACCCAAACCTGCCAACAGTCTCAAAGTCCACTTATAACCCCCTTTTTAAAAAGGAGGTAAAACATGTATTCATTAACATGAAATACTGACCATTATAGGAAAGAGTCAAAATGCAGCCCTTCTTAAAAATTAAGGTAAATCCTTTTGAAATAATAAAATTTCTACTGCTTCCTTTATCTGATTTTTTTCCAGCCATTTTTTGGGATATATCAACATCTGCTATGTTAAGACCTCAACTGGGCTTAAAAGAAGGAAAATCTCCAACTTCCACATCCTTCTACTTCAGAGATTTAAGAACTTTCAGGAAGATAATTGCTACAAAAAGAACAGATAACTTTTTTCCCCAACGATTTTGAAATATTTATGGGGAGGGGGAGAGAGGGGGGTAAAAAAAGAGATAGTACAGTGAAAATTTGGTACATGTTCCAATCTGTCTTAGAAATAAATACAATACTAGTTTTCCTGGATCAGAATGAACTTTTCTAAGAAATTCCACTTACAGTAGTTAGATAGAGTCCCACAGGGAAAAATACTACAGAACAGGATGTAGCATAAATAATAAGATGGTGGAAACAATCTTATTATAGAAGATATGTATTGTGTTACAGTGAAAGAAAGGTTATGACAGCAAAAATCTGGATGATTTAAACTGAAAAGACGTGATATTTTCTGCACAATATTTATGTGAAACTTTGATCCTCACAAAATATCTTTAAAATTACAGAATTCATTAAAGAAATGCTAAGATTTCTTTTAAAAACATTGCAGGAACTAAGGTCTTTAATATTCAGTTTAGAAGACTCCCAGTGCAACCCCCTTCTCTCTCAGCTACCACTTTTTCTCTTCAGTGTGGTTTACCTCCAATGCTGGGGTTGATAGTAGGACATGGGTTGACTGAACAACATCTGCAGCGTGTATGTTATTGTGGTATGCCACATCTGCATGGTAATGGTCTTCCAGGGTCATCAAGTAAGTTATCAGGGTATCTACTGGAATCTTAAAAGTTTTTAATAAGTCCCGCTCCTGTAAAAGTAAAAAAAAAAACAAAAAAAACCCAATTAGATTTCAAAGCACAGAACAGTCTCCAAGATAAGAAAAAGAAAAAGAAATAAGGAAAAAGAAAAAAAAAAAAAAAGGCAGCATGATTGCTCCTACTTGCCTGAAAAATAGTGTGCATGATGACAGTCAGAGGTCTGTTTCCAGATAACTCTGCTACTCTGAAAACCTGAAGGCCCCACTTGTTCAAATCTTCAAGTTCCTAGAGTAGAATCAAGCAATGAACAGGTTGAAACCTAACACAAAAATTCCTGCAATTTTTGAGAGAAGCAATTATAAACAGAGAACACATTTAAACCTGGCCACTGTGCAAGTTCCATGCTAAACTTTGCAAGAGCTAAACTCTTAACTCTGCAGCTGCTACTAATCTTGCAATCTCAGAATTTACCTCTGATATTACCATTTTTCAGATTTTACTTGTCTAAGCAGAAAAGACTGCCTCTTAAGTGGAATGCTCCAGAGGGAAAAATTCTACAGTATCTTGAATGAGTTTAACTGACACTTTTTGCTATCTCACTGCCCATTGACAACGAAGTTCAGTGAGGAGAAAACCTCCAGAGATGCTGCAATTCTGCTTCTCTCTGCCTGGTTCTCAGAAACACTCTTCAAATAAGATTGCTGAAAATGTTAGGATAGGCATATTTTAAAATGCAAAACTGGATCAAAAATCACTTTATACCAATTTTCTGTTATTACCAAGTAGTTAGCTACTGGTACAAAAAAATAAGAAGAAATTTCATTAAAAAATAAGAGAAAGGATGTACATAAATGATACAGCTAAAAATAGTAAGGGTAGCTCTAAGGCTATATATCCTTGTGCATTTTTAAAAAATAAGTGTGCTATCCATACATTTTCATTCCTGTGACATTATACAATATGTTTACTCTTCAATCTTCAGATACTATTTATGAATAGGCAGCTTTCTTAATGCATACACAAATGCTAATTTACATTCCATCTCCAGATGAAATTGTCTTCATGCTGAAATTAACCCTTATGGTCTGATTCTGATTTTACTTGATATTCTTCCACTCCAACAAATTTGGATTATTTCAAGTGATATCAATGCTTGGTCCTGCAGCTTGAAATCAATGTGTATAAGCAGAGGATGGAATAATACTGAAAACACCACACTCTGTTTATATAAATTCAAGGATATATATATTCTCTACCTTGGCAAGGACATCTTCTTGGTCTGTTTTAACTCCAAACCTAGGAATACTGGAATTAGTTAGGCTGGAGCTGTGCATGAGTTTTTTGACTCCACTGATCTGGGACATTGGCCTCTTCTTTTTCTCTTTCTCTTTCTGTGTTGGAGAAGGGATTTCAACTTCATGTTGCTTGTCTTCAAAAGAATGAATAAAAAAAGAGAATAATTTATAAAAGAATTATAAATATTATAAAATTCACTGTTGAATTGCACCTTATGGACTTTTTAATACTTAGAAAACCTTCTTTTAGGATTTTGCAATAGATTCTTTCTATCAAGATCACTAAACCCATGAAAAGATAAATATAGACCTATACTTCAGTACAAGCAGATCTCTTTTACTCAAATTGCATCATTATTTCTGAATTGGCTTTAAAAGCAACTTGTGACTGTCTGATTACCACTTCTGCCACATCCCTAGTGCTGTAGAAAGGGTCAATCATGTCAGTATAAAAACGTTACTGCAACTGCACAGGAATAAATTTTGCAAGAAAAAAATAACTTTGTTTCTTTCATTCAGGGGAAACATTCTCCGGAATTTTATTTCAAAACCTGTCCATGTGTGTCCTCGTGTAAACCTTTAGAAAACTTTTTCGGGACTGGAAGGATTCAATACTTGTGGATTGGTCCTGTCTGCTAAGACTGTGCAGCTTGGAAAGCCTTTTGCCAGCCCCATCTAGAAGTACTTTGGATTGCTGGCAGTCCCTGCAATCAGTGCAGCGTTTCTGCACCTCCCAGCTGGAGCCAATAACGATGACAAAGCGTTAACAAAGCACCTCTGAATTTCGCTGTGGGCCTTTGCCTCCCCAGCAGTATCAGCAGCATCACTTCACAAAATTTGTCAATATATGTGCCAGCAAAACTTCAGAAAAGAATTAAACTGAGAGTAAAGCCTATTTAGGCAGCTGCCACACGATTGCTGCAAAAACAGTATGGGGTTGTGGAGAACTGCAAACATCTGCCCCAAAGAAACCCACCTTAGTGCAATGAAGGGCTTTTCTGATAAAACTGCTAGGAACATGAACTATTTTTTGTTCCTTTTATTCATGCTCTATTTCAATCTAGAGTTTAATGACTCCCTTCAAATGTTCTCCTGTTTTTTGTTGTTGTTGAAATGTACCTCCACCTTTTCTAGACCTCAAGGAATATATCAGTAAAACCACAAAAATCCAGAAATGATGTGTCTGACACAGGAGATGAGCCAAAACAGCTAAAAACACCTTAAATTAAAATAAAATTTGAAAAGAAAGTAAGAAAATTCGGGATTTTTACATGTGTATTTTTTCTTTCTGCAACATTCATTTCAAATACAGACATGGAAACCAGATGAGGTTAGCAAGCCTATATGTTTGCTTCTTTACTTTCTTTTCTCATTGTTGTTTTGTTTTATTTTTTGGTTGGTTTTTTGGGGGGGGGTTGTGGGGTTTTTTGGTGGGTTTATTTTGGGTTTTTTTGGGGGGGTTGATGTTTTGGTTTGTTTGTTTGGTTGGTTGGTTGGTTTGGTTTGGTTTGGAGGTTTTTGTGGATTTGTTGTTGTTTTTTTTGTTTTGTTTTGTTTTGTTTTATTTGGATTTTTGTGGGTTTTTTTGTTTTTGTCGTTGTTGTTTTGTTGTTGGTTTATTTGTTTATTTGTTTATTTGTTTTAATGACCCTTTAGCAGATACATGAATGGACACCTCAAATTCCAAACAAGTCACAATGAAGAAGAGACTTTGGAAATGTCACCAGGTTGTAGCCTGCAGCACTGAGTCCCTCAACTACCCCATCATATTTGACCACTCTCCTTGTAAGGAGAAAAGGGGGAGGCAGAGCACAGCAGCCTTTGTCTGGTGCAAACTGACAACAGATGAGGAGCTGTGACTTGTGCCTGTGCTTTGATCTTTATGGTTTCAGTCATATGCACAAAGTTTAGACCCATCAAACAGAGGTTCATAAGCTGAGCTGTCAGAGTAACTCAAGTGAAGGGAAGTGTCTGTCTAAATGACTTTAGATCTCCAGAGAAACTCCATGAGACTGCTTCTGCTTTTGTAACTTTGAGCACACGGGGCTGTGCCCATCTGAACATCCAGAAAAGGCAGCTTGCCATTGTGACCCTGTTTATGCTATGCTTAATGGCAGGTTCTCAAATATTTTCCATTCATATAAAACAGGTTAATGATGCTGAAAAGAAAGACCTTGCATATTATTATACATGTAGGACCCTTATGCCTGATACACAGGTTATATTTCTTGTCATTATAAATAAAATCAAACGTTCATATAGCCCTAAAGGGAAACAATTTGGTTTTAGTTTGTTGGGTTCGTTTGTTTGTTTGGTTGGTTTTTTGTTTGTTTGTGGTTTTTTGTTTGGTTGGTTTTTTGTTTTGTTTTTGTTTTGTTTTGTTTTTAATAAGAAGAACAGAAAACCCTGTTTTCTCATGACACCTTCCTAACCTACAAACGTGAGAAAGTTTGTAGATATTGAGGAGGTGAATTATGTATTTAAAAAATTAAATTAGATAATAAACTCATTAAGTATTTCTAGGAAGAGAAAGTTTTATCTTTACATAGCTGTTTAGAACCTATATACTTAGACTGCATATTTTGAAAATATTTAAGCAATATATCTGTAGATGAGGTGTTTTCACTGTAATGCTGCTCTTACACCTACAATTTTAAGCATCTAGTTTTTCATGCAGACAGAAAACAGTACCCATAGTCCAGTAAATTAGAAGTGATTGCCTTTTCAGCCCTCTTTCTGCTCAAGTCTGAGATTCACGTGAAAGGCTGACGGATGCATTTCTTTACCCTGTCAAAGTAAGTATTAAGCTTCCAAGCGAAAGCAAGCAGAAGCTGGCATGTCAGTCTCCACAGCCTAAGTGGGTCATCCTTTCAGGCAACTGCACACTGTGGTTTTCAGGGCATCTGAAGCTGGGCCATACTGCTTGTCCATGACAGAGGCTTATCCCTCTCCCACTGTCTGAAAGCCTGCTGTGCTACAGCAGTTGGCACACTCCTGCAGCCATGGGCCAGCTGAACAGACACATTCAGCCACCCATTTTGGACACAGTGACAGGATAAACTGTACTTTACAAAAACCCCACTTTCAAAAAAGCCACAAAAAGCACCAGCTATGGTATCTCACACAGGATAGAACGGAACTTAACATGCATGACTGTCTCTTTTTAAAGTACCTCTTATCTTAATTTAGATGTATTTGACTGTGCCTCTCATGTTACACCGTATTCAGGAATCAATGGGGTTTTGCTCAAAACATGTTTTGAGATTGGTATAGTTTCTTCATCTTCTTGTCCAAAATCAACAATATGGAATTAAGTTTTCTTGATTTTCATGATTTTTAGGAAAAAAAAAAAAAATAAAAGCCACGGTGAAGGAACCATATTCTTTATAATATGGTGTTGGGCTTCTGTTAATGCTCACATCCCAGCATGCCAAGATCTGGAGCTGCAAAAATCTTCCTGGAAAAAGTCCATTCAGATATTTATTAAGTCGCACGCACCTAACTGTGTGTATGCAGGCAGGGAATACCAAAATATCCTAACTGCATGCTGTGAGATTTTATGAGGTTACATGTGCTCATGTGTTTCTAGCACACTGAAACCTCTGCAGTAATTCCGGTAGGAAAATGTAGTGGCAGAATTCTCTTTAATATACAAATAAATATAAAATTACCACTCTGAGATTAGCCCAGTTGGTTAGTGCATGGTACTAATAAAGCCAGGGTTGTAGGTTTGAGCCCTGCATGGGCATTCACTGAAGAGTCAGACATGATGATCCTTTGTGAGTCCCTTCCAACTCAGAATATTCTGTGAATCTCTATAATTCATTATGTTAGTTTCTTAATGTGGTAGCAATATAGTAATTGTAATATGTAAATGAATATTTATCTGTAATTACACACACAGGGAAATCACATACACAAATGGATCGAGCTGTGAGGAAATGGATCCAACCTGATCTCTCTATGTACAAATGCTGACAACAATATGCTAAATGCACAGTTTCTGAAAGCAGAAATTATTATGGAGAGCCACTTGCTTTTAGCCTCTAACACAGCCCAGAGAGATATAAAAGCCCCCAAAAGGCAAAAAAAGTTAATTCTTCATAATCTTACCTAAGAAGGTGTTTGATATATATTCTGAGACCTGATTGCCTGACCTGCTCATTTCAGAAAGGTGGGTCAGCTCACGGTTGAGCATTCTTTTAAACTGGAAAAGAAAACAAAAAAGTGTAAAGTCAGTTACATCAAGATATATTTTACTTTGGATAAGAAAATGCAGTCACTTTATAACTGGGGAAAGAACATGACATTAAGAATATGTACTACAGTAAGACAATGGTGAAAGCAGAAATCACATATACCAAGGATCTACCCAACCAACTTTTTCATGGATTGGACAATGTCATTTTTAACCATCTAAAATATACCACAGTGATTTAATGACTAAGGTACAGTGTCCTGCTAGTAACTGAAAACTCTAAGGCATTTGCACACACACAGGTTACAATATTGTCTTTCCAATTTTTCAATTTTAATTTGGAAAGTAAATACAAACATATTTATGTCGGAGCTGTTCTCTACCAGTTTTCTCACAAGATTTGTAAATTAATCCACTTTTGCATTTTTTTGCAATTCATTAGGTAACATTTCAAGTCTATCTTACCTCTCATCATGAATCTATTCAAAATTATTTGACAATGTTGCTCCAGACAATCTAAATATATTATTGATTTCATAATAGCCGATATGAAAAGAGGTAAGTTTTGTTGTCTCTGATCTAAAATTATCATATTCAGCCAGTCCAATAACTTGACCATTCCACTACCTCTGGAAAAACTGCAAGCATCTCCAAGAAACATTGGGGTAGAAAATACCCATCTGTGGAAACACCTTCTATTTCCCTTTTAGTTAGTAATTCACTCTAGGCACTCTGAAGGATAGAAGCAGCTACTAATATTCCATGAAATGTATAATTAATTAGGTACACATCACTGAGCCTTTCTTGATTCCTTCTAGACTCCAGGGTGGAATGATGTCCTGTGGTATAATGCTTGACAGGTTAATTGCATAATACAGCTCTCACTGTCTTAGACACATTTTCATTGACTATAGCTCTGCCTTGATATTACCAACAAACAGAAGGCAGCAATACTTACTAACAATTCAAACAACTCCTGCCAATTGAAATTAGCATGCATCTGTCACTATTGAATTTTGCCTCCTATTATGCCATCCCTTCATTCTGTTGTTAGATTTCTCAGTCATCTTTTCTCTTAACAAAGACAAATGATTTGTGCCACTTTCAGAATCACCTTTTACCTTGTTCATGAAGTCATGACTATTATATCAAGGAATAGCTACGCATAGAGTATATGCATGTAAACATTCCTCTACGTTGAAAAGTGGTAATTTATAATTTATTCTTCTTCAAAGGAGATAAACCACTGTAGTAAATATTAACAATCCTATTTCCATTCCATTGGAATGATCAAAGCTATTTCTTCAAAGTGGTCTTGCACAGTGAAAGGTGTTATTTTCTGCACAATATCTTTGTAAGCCACCAATTACCATATTACAATGTGCCCAGCAAAATTACCTTTCATAAAACATTCTAACCATTAGCCACAGCATTTTCCTGCCATCTTGACATGTGATCATCTCAGGAAGTTCCAGAGCTACAAAGACTGAGTCCTACTTTAGTCACAAGCCAAAGGCTCAGCTTTGATCTCAGATAGACCCATGTGCAAGGAAGTGCACAACACATGTCTGAAAATTAGAACCATACTGCAAACACAGCTACATATACTATGAGAACTACAGAGCTATGCATTCCAGACAGAACCAGTCTCAATCTCTTAGCAGTGTCTAATGTTTGTCACAAATGTCAAATGATGAAACATCAAGTCAAGCTCACCAAGCAATAAAATCACCAGTCCAAAAATCCCAAGACCGTTTTTAAAAGTCTGTCTTTAAACTTTTGAACGTTTAAAACACTCAAGTCATGCTTACACACTTTTTCTTATGTTCCCACAAAAGGGGAGAAACTGTAATATATGAAACAAAAACTAAAGATGTAATGGATTAACTTGTCTCCAAATCCAGAGACATCCAAAGACTGTAGCATCAATTTAAATACTGTGTATAGGAATGTTAATAAAATGTCAGGAGTTGACAAAACCACATTAACTTCCAGGCATGTCATCAGTTTATCCATTACTACTTCAATATTCTCTCTTCCTTAATTTAAATAGCTAGTTCACTGGATCCTAACTTCAATAGATCCTCATCTGCCTGGCTGTTTCCTAGTAAACCCTTCTACATAATGCCCAACTTGGTGCTGCTGTTTTGTTGCAGAAAATTGTACACTAATTGTAGCATGTTCCACACTTAGGAAAAAAAAAATCACCATCTAGCCACCACTGGCATGTACTCTTCAGGAAGTCTTTAAAGTTTCCCTGCTTTGAAAGAGGAACAAATGACCTCACATGAGAAACAGGAAGGATTTTTTTTTTCTCCTCAAATAATAAATTTAACTGCAGGGAATAGGTAGAGAGGTTTGTTATTGCATACTGGAAATCATCGTTTGGAACTTACGGAACATAAGTGCTCTAAGAATTTTCAGGTCAGTATTTGTTGTATGAATTCCACAACAAATGGAAGGTACCATAACAGTCTTTTCTAATCCTATGTTCCCCAGCAGTCTGATGCAAATCCTCATCTTCCCACCTCCCATCACCCCCATAAGTCAGGAGAACACAAAAGCTCAACCATGGGCATGAGAAATGCAGAATAGTCTGTGTTACTGCTGAACAAGGGTGTAAAGTAAAGCAAGTCCCTCAGCCTCTGCAAGGCCCTCCTGCTGAGAGCCAATTCAATTGGAGATGCCTTTGGCTTTGAAGAACTGTAGCTGCATGATTTCCTCATACTCTTTCACATGTTGCTGACGCCACAGGACCAAGACTTTAATTGACATTTATTTTGAAAACTTCTGGACTAAGCAGGAGTTTAGAGAACTGTTTTGATTTTCTAATTATCTGACAAAGCCTTACAAATGCCATTGCCATTGAATCAGATGAAGCTGAAGACCATATGCAGACAGCAGCTTCTGATGCAGAACAATGATGCTCTTTGAGAACATTAAAAAAATAAAACATGAGAGACAAACAGCAATCAAGATATTCAGGCATTTTTGTTGGTTATACTCTGTTTCACTGCATCTATACACGTACATCTGTACATCCCTTATGTTTAATAACTTGCCTTTTATGGGAAAAATCCTTTTTCTAAGAAAAAGAAAATAATCAAACCAGCAAAACCAAATTTAACCCCATTATTTTCTCCTGATTTTACCTATTTCTCAAAGATTTAATTTGGGCCCAAGTGCACCCATACATAATTACTGTTTCAAAGATCCACATATTTACACAGCTCTGCACAATTACTTTATAATGAAATTTTGCCTCTCACATGGCTCCCACAAGCTCTTACTGCCAAGCAGAGAAGCTGGTTACATCCATGAGCCAACACGGTTTTACTTATCCAAGAAATACCCCTAAGTGCTTGAAACTTGGCTAGAATCCACAGTCTCATCATTTGGCCTCCTGGAAGTAACACTTTCCACGTTATGTTCAAAACAAGTCAAACAGTACATAAAACCACCCTGTTCTAACAGCAATAAATATTAAATATGACATTTTGAATAAGAATATTAAAAATCTGACTGCCATATACTTTCCAAACTCAAGAAAATAAATCATAAAGATCAAAACCCTTGTTATTAATTAACATTTAAACCATACAATTTAATTATGGTATTGTGAGCTCAGTATGGGGAGGAAGCAGAGGTTTTTGGCTGATCTATGCATATATTGTATTCTTTCTCAGAAAGAAAGATTTTCACACATCTCACTAGGCATTGTTAGACTGGAAAAATTACACATACGTCCCTTTGGAATACCATAGCCCTTGACTATAGCCTTAGAAAATCCCCCTGGAAATGAACTGGCTATAAAATGTCCATTAAGCCAATTATACAGTTCTTCACTGCCAAATACTGATGTCAGGGCAATGGAGTCATAAACTCCTTTCTAAAAAAATCCTGAAAATATTTCCTTAATCAGAATTTTTAGAATTTCATTTGTTTCTATTTATTTTAGATTTTAATTTTATCTGGGGTTAGGGAGATGGGGGGGATAAGAAGATGCAGAGCCCCCAACACAAATACAAGCAGAGATTTCAAATAACATTAAAAATGTCCATAAAGTGAAAAAAGTAGGTGTGCACCTTTATCTCACTTTATAAAACTAAGAAATCTGCTGTAGCAAAAAACCTGTAATATGTGAGAATAAAAGTACATACATTAATGACAATGAACTGAGAATAATTTCCTAAATTGTGCTAACTTCCCAAGAAGGGGGTTGTGGTTTAGGTACTTCTGGGCTGAAGCACAGAGATGTGCACATCCCTGCATTTATATTACTGCTGTCAGCCTACATACATGGAGGGGTATTTTTTAAAAATAAGATACTTTTCTGACATCAGCAAAGATACACAGAAAAACACGAACTTTTGGAGTAACCATGTTCCCAGATGGCAACCAGAGCATTGATTTATTTTTGGGAACAATCTGAATGTATGTTAGAAAGAAACACCAACTCCAAGATCCAAATAGAGTTGATTCATGGCCATGAACAAGTTTGGGCCACATGCTTTATAGATATATAGGGGTTATTGTCTACACTTCAGAAAATGTTGCAAATTTTTGTGTAAATTTCTTAACCCAATAACAAAGAGCTTAAGTAAAGAAGCAGCCAGGAGCTTGTTGTGTTGGGAGGAAGCACACAGAACCACTTGGCTGTAGACTCCCTGCAGCAGCAGGGTCCCTTCCATGCAGGCTCTCTGTTCCAGGACAGAAACCTGCTGCATCCCAAGGACTGCAAAGAGGACTGTGCCTCCACCACAGCCTTTGGCAGCAATACTGAAAGTGAAGCTAGAGCCAGCCAGAAGGCAGTCCATGGACCAAAAAGCCCAGTCCTGCCTGGCCTTCAGTTTGAGCATTTATCGAGTTCCAGGTCCAGTGGAGGCTGGAATAAAAATACTCAACAGTGACAAAGTATTCTCATAGCACTAGGTCCCAAACCCACATGGCAAAGATCCCAGTTTCAGCCTTTCTGGCTGCCTCTTTTCTAGGTAACATTTCTAAAAGCTTACATGAATAGAAGACATCCATCTATTCAATAAATACTCGGAACATTCAACTTACATAACTGTATTTTGTTTCTGAAAACTCTACCAATGTTATTTTTAAAATATGCTTGTATCTCAAAATGAACAAACTACATTATATTACTAGATTTTTAAAGCTTGTATTCTACAATAAAACAAGTCAGCCTCACAAATTAACAAGGTTTCTGTCTATGCTGCTTATCAATGCAAAGTTATCTTTGATTTTAGCAGCATTGTGGATACATAAACAGCATTCTTAACAGCTAAAGGTTTGGGTTAGAAGCCCATGGCTTTAATTACCACCAAGGCCAGGCACTGTCTTTATAATAAACTACAGAAAGGCAGATATCTCTAATGCTGTCATTGCAATAGTGGTGCTCATTTTTTTCAAGAAAAGATACTCAACAAAAAACAGGGGTAAACATTCCCATTTTCCAAAACATAATTCACAGGAAATAAAGTAAAGATTGAAGCACACAGAAATATGTGTATAATAAGGGATAGAAACATAAACAATGTTATAGCTGGTATTACATGCAATGTAATATCTGAGAATAAGATATTTCAGTCTTCAGAAATTTATAAATACTCTACATAATTGTTTTGAATGTCATAAAAAACAACATCTTTTCTCCTTCTCACATTTTTTCTCTCAAAAAGCAGTGTAATAAAATTGTGCTGAAGCACGATAGGTTCTTAACTAAAATCATTGTAGACAGTATAGGACACTCTCTATACAAAGGATGTTTTTTCCCCATGTGTACTCAATTACAGCTACCATGGTCTCTGCTAAATTTCAAATAGAAAAAAAAAAGTCTATCAATTCTAAAAGCTAAACAGTGAAAGTAAACTTTTTCCTTTTTTTTAATTGATGATTGAATTGTTCTGATTTAGCAAGGAGGAACATAGCAGCAGTTGCCTAGAAATACAGGAAATACTTTCTAGTAAATTGCAATAAATTACTTTTAGCTGAAATGCAAAGTAATTTCATCTTATTGTTTTGGTAAACAAGAAAGGAATCTACCTGGCTAGCATAAGGGGATGGAATTTCTTCACAGATGGCTGATCAAAATCCTTGATAATATATTGCAACAATTCAGCATTAGCTGAGAATACTCATAACTGCACATAATCAGCCTTTACATTTCTATTTTAAAAGAAATATATCTATTGCAAAAGTAGGTATTAATAAAAGAAAGCATAAGAGATTCAATTGTGCAAATATAATGCTTGTGTCATTTTTAGTCATTTAATTCAACATATGCATTATTTAGTTCAGGAGAAATCAGAATCCCTTTAAAGAAGGATGATTTGGTACACTTACTATATGTCAAGCACAGGATAATTTTTGTTTTTTACACACTCAATAACAATTATAAAAGTATAAAAGCAGCAGCATTTTTCTTCAGCACAAACATAATTTTTTAGGAATAAACCAAAGATCAAATGTGGTTTTCTACTAAGTGGGTTTCAGTTCTGTGTCTTGACAGGCATACTGATTTAACTCCTGGAGCAAAACTTTTCCATAAAAGAGATAAAGCTTATTTAATTCCATTTTCTAGCAGTATTGCCATTTTAATCTAGTTCAGACTTTGCCACATAACAATATAGATCAGTATTAGAAGATGGCAATTTCCAATGTTTTAATCAATAGGCTGTCACACACACAGAGGCTACCAAAAATGCTGTTGAAACACAGTATTCATAATTTCACCTTTCTTCAGTTATTAAAACAAGTATGAGTCATGAATTCACCCATTATCCTCAGCTTCTTTACTCATGCTGTCTTCTATCGTATAGTATCTCTGTTTCAAGGTATTTGGAGTTTTTAAAACATTTTAGTGGCTAGAAATACAGTTTTGTAGCAACATTTTCCTGAAAGAACACAAAACTGTTCTGAATTTCTTTGGCTTTAGGCTTGGTCTAATCATTCACTGAAGCAATATTATTTTACAAGTCCCAGCACAGTTTCTAAGACTATACTGTGCAGATCATTCTTCTTGCTGAACAAAGGCTTGTTGTCTGATTTTTTACTTCAAATTATTCATAATCATATAACCCACAAATCCTCACATTATCCAGTGACCATACAATCATGCAGCATAAATCAAAGTTCTTAAAAGGTAAAACAAAATCCTACCTTTATGTAGCCCCAAGAAACTGAGAGTAAATAGTTTGCCTCAGGCATTTTTGATTTTTTTTTTCTATACTACCAGTCTAAGCTAATCAGTTCTTTGCTATCTGGCAGTGCAGAAGACTAGAGATTCTTTCTCTCCTCTCCTAATTCTTTTTGCTGGTCTTCAGGTTCTCAGCAACTGTGTGCTCAGGAGGCATACTGAGATGAAATCCAACCGTGTGGTCTTCCGACTGTATAAATGCCATTTGCGAAACTCCAAGCACTCAGAGGCAAGGTTGAAGACACATATTGTATGAGCTGAAGAAATTTCTGAAGAGCTGGGGATATGCATATTTCCTGAACACCAGGATTTAATGAATAATGTATGTCAAGATGCTCAGCTGCTCAAAGACTTGCTCTATCAACAGCTACCAAATAAGGACCTGAGGAGGAAGCCACAGACAGTGGCAGCGATCCCTCCCATAGAGCCATACTAGCAGCCAATAGTGTGTCACCCTAAAAGATATAAATCCGCAGGGCTGGTGTCATGGTGTACAGTGATTTCTCATTGGCTGATGCTGGGGACTCTCCTGGGCATGGGATATTTCTTTTTGTTTCCTTTTTTTTTTTTTTTTTTTTTTTTTTTCCCTCCCGACAGCAAATGCCCTTTACTAATGGCATCCCTGCCTGCAGCATTCACCTGCCATTCAAAAATAATTGGGCTAAGGTCTCGTCACTTCAGCAGCATTTGCCAGTTTTCAGTGGACACACCATCCAAGCAGTTAAAATTGTGTGTATATCCATCTGGATTGCCTAGTGAGTTTAATTTTTCATATGGAATAAAAATATATTTTGAGGTGTTCCTTACAGGGAAAAAACCCGACATAAATAGATCTCTCTCGTTTCTTGAGCAGTTTATGGTGTAGTTTAACACGGAAATTTTTTTGGCTTTTATGCCATCAACATTGAAAACTGATCTACCTCAGACTGTTGGGCCAGGCTGCTACTTTCTAATTTTTTTTTTTATTATTATTATTTAAAGAGATAAAAGCCATTCCTATCAAGCTAAAGCAAGTCATGTCTTACAATTCCCAGTAAATGTTAAGCTTCCATGGAGATGTAAGAAGTGAGATAATAAAAGTCCTCAAATTCTCACTGTATTTATTCAACTTTTGCTCTTTCTGCCTCAGCAGATTATTATAATCAATTACAGCTATACATCATTGAAAAAAAGAAGGGATTAATTGAAAGTGGAGTGTCAGTGAGCTGACTCAAGCATTAAATAAAAGATCCCACCATCTGCCACTCAGAGACCAGAACTTGAAAGGAGGAATACATTATGCCCACAGCAGGGGGGTTTGAGCTAGATGATCTTTAAAGTCCCTTCCAACCCAAGCCATTCTATTGGTCTGTGGTTATCTTGCTCCACTCTGTGCAAAGCACATGCAGTGCTTCAGCAAATTTCTTAGGCTTTGCTGCATCAAAAGAAAGGGAGAGTTACCTTATATGACAATGGGCAAATGCCTAAGGACAAGCTGAATGAGGTGCAGCATTCAGCCTGATCCCACACTGCTGATTCACTGGAAGCTGCTGACTGAGAGCAGTCGTAAGAGAGATTTTGGCTGAAGTAGTCAGCAACACTAAGTGCTTCAAAAAGAATTGAACCTGTAAAAATCAATAGGGCAAAATGTGATATAAACAAATCTCTTCCTTACAGTAGAGAAATCTAGAGCCATGTGACAGCTGGATCCAATCAACAGATCGTCAGTAAAGTATTTTTGTGTGGAAGGCATACTGTTTGCCTAAAAATAGATAATATAAAACATTTCAGATACATTTTAATATTCATTATACTTCGTCTGGATCTATGAAGATAGATGTATATAAAACAATTAAGTTTTGAAAACAGACCTGGGGTTACTAGACACTCAGACAGACATTAAAGAATGTTTAAAAAAGGAACTGTTAGAAAATATTTCTCCTGATGCTTCCAGCTCACTTTCATAATGCTGAATATAAAGCTTCTCTACATCTGTGTTTCATTGTCTTCTGATCACCCACAAGAGAGCACTGCTGCCACGTACCCAGCATCAATCAACACAGGGCTGGAAATATGATGCCTTTTTTCAGGAGGCAATTTCAAGCATGACTTAGAAAATGCTAAAATAGCTTTGAGTTTACTTTAGGAATGTGGGCATGAAATTTTGGTTGCAATAGGCAGTAGGAGAAGACATGAGAAAATCAGGTTTTAAATTTTCCTCTTACTTTGCTACCATAGTCTGTTCCCTCATGAAATATTAAGAACTCTTCCCAAAGAACTGTTCCCAAAAGAACTTGATTCAGATAAGGAATATTTAAAATGACTGGTATGTAAATCACACTAGCTGTTTGGCATGTATCATCAAATCATCAAATTATTTTTCTTCCCCACTAATGTATGAGACAAAGATACATCCCTAAGAGTTACTGTGTTACAGTTGGTTGAATTTATCAAAGGATGGTGATTATCAAGTTATTAGCTAGGTCATTTTGATATAAAACCTGGGAAAAACATTTCCCTCCAATGTAAATATACATTATATCAATTCACTCATGCTGAATATCAACTATACTGATATAGGAAATTACACCTGATACACACTGCTTATTATTGACTTGTATTATTTTTTCCAGACTTATAGTCTCAGCCTCATAAAATTAATGATTGCTGTAATAGAATTTAATTGTATTACTTCACTGATTTAGACAGCATGCCCCTTGAATTTGTAGTATGATCTTAGATGTGGATAGTCAGGAAATTCACACCACCTCTGATTAACAGGAATGGCTTTGGCTGATTTTCTTCCTGAATTCCCAGGTTGCAATCAGTGGATAACTAGTTTTAGAGGAGGTTATGTTGGATAGATGAGTGCATGGCAAATAGTTGCCACTAAATAAATACCTAGAGGAATTCAAGGTAAGAAAAACAAAATTCAAAGGTTTTTGTTTTTATATAAATATATATCCATGAAGATAAAACAGGGGGGAAGAAGTACATAATAACATATTCTACCAGTGTTCCAATCAAGCAAAGTATATGGAAATGGGAAAGGTGTAATTGGAAATTATAGTAAGTGAGTAATAAAATAATTCAGAAAAAAAAGGAAATTTTTAATGAGAACTGTTGTGTTTTTCAAAGAATCAAGACAATGACCTTGAAAGACAGAAAGATGATGAAGTCCCTTAATACTCTTAGCAAATGTAAGCTATTGTTTAATCAATGATTCTGGACAACTTTCTCCAAAGAAGTCATAAAAAGAGGTGGCAGAGATCCCAGGAGCTGCAATGTTCAGTTTTTTAACACACTTTTAAAGACTGTAGAATTCTTAATTTTCACTAATGAAAATCTGCAAGCAGGATGGATGAGTAAGTTTGAGGCCACTTCATAAAACCCCAGTCCTGGGTATAATGACAGAAGAGCTGATATACACATATTCTGTATTTTTGATACAGAACTGGGATATAAGAGTGTAATCAATGTCAATCAGTATCATTTATGTATTTGAACATATAATATTCTTGTACAGTCATAGAGCATTTGAATTTTTACTGTAAAATATTCTGCAACAACTACTCCCAAAGTTGAGAGAAGGCATATTGAATGGGCTAAGAATCTGATTATAGACTCGCTTCTAGCGGTCATAAACAGGCTGTCTTCATCTAATAGGACTGTTTTAAATGAGATTTTGCAAGACTTGAAACTGTTTTATGGTACTACATTTCTTTGTTGGTGATCTGAAATTAAGTCGCTACCATTAAGATTTCCAGTGTGAAATTTTCCTGGGAACAGAAACAGCTGAGGGGAGGAGTGGTTCACAGGCTAAACTGTGAGGATGTGAAAGTCACCACCAGCAGCCTCACTTGTTTAGAATGTTGACATAACTCATGTCAACTATGGTTCAGGGAATTTAATTGCAAAGACACCAGCAATAAGCAACAGAGTTCATGACTAGGTAAACTACACTGAAGAAAGGAGGAATCTTGAAGAGTTTGTAAAGTCGCAATAGGGCATTTCATAGTGATACTGTCACCCCCAAAAATCTGTGTCTTCCATGACTCTTAATAAGAAGAGAGGCTCCAAGCTTCTTGTTCTGGCTACACAGGTAACAGCACACACAGCTTTAGTGTATCTCTTCCTAATCGCTATTATGTACATTGTGTAAGAAAAAGACTTGCAAATATTATTCATGTGACAGAGAAAATCTTCTGTAATTAAAACAAACAAACAAACCAAACCAAACATCAGTCTATTTCATTTATAAGCCCACAGTGACCATGGAGCATCATGACAATAAGACAGCACAACAGGCCTGATCCTCTAGCACCAAGGAAGCAGCAAGAAGCAATGGAAGGCAGCTGAAACTGCTTCAAACCAGCTGAGCTGAAACCAACACACACTACAAAGAAGGCATAGGGAAGGCCAGTGGTGTCCTGGATGCAGTAGGAAGAACACTGGCAGCAGGTCAAAGGGGGTGATCCCACCCCTCTTCTCAGCCCCTCACCTGGAGTGCTGTGTCTGGTTCTGGGATCCCCAGGACAAGAGAGACATGGAACCCCTGGAACAAGTCCAGAAGAGGGAAACAAAGATGATTTGGGGACTGGAGCATTTCTTTTACAATGAAAGGCTGAGGGAGCTGGGCATGTTCAGCTTCAAGAAGAAAAGACTGAGAGGGCACCTCATGAATGTATACAATACCTGAAGGGAGGGTGCCAAGAGGATGGATCTGGCTCTTCACAGAGTTGCCAAGCAACAGGCAAGAGACAATGGGCAGAAACTGATGTACAGAAAGTTCCCCCTGAACATGAGGAAGAACCTATGTGGGTGACTGTGCACTGGAAGGGAGTGCCAGAGAGGATGCGTAATCTCCCTCACTGGACGTATTCACGCACCATCTGGACTCAATCCCATGCAATGTGTTCCAGGATAGTCCTGCTTGAGCAAGAAGGTGACACACTGGGGTCACTTCCAACCTTATTCTCTAATTCTGTGATTCAGTTGCAATGCTTTTATGAACTGTCACATTGGAGACTTATCACCTTGGTCTTTCCTACTACAGTTAAGTGATGTGTAATATAAAAATGTACTTAGCTTTGAGAGAAGAACAGTGCTCTCAAATGTAGCCCCTTGGATTGACTACAGAGTTGCACCAAGAACATTTTGAGAGATGTCTGAGCATCAATTCTGAATACAAGTGTGTTGGATGTAGTTCATATTGTCTAGTAAGCAGCCAAAAGTAAAGCAAAGAGGTAGACATCAAAGCCTATCACCAGCTTTAGTTTCCAAGGTTGTATGTATTACAAACAAGAAGAGATAGCTTGAAGAAATCTCACAAGCCAAATGAAGATCATGTGAAAATATGTAAAAACAAGGCCCATGGCAGGTGGTTAGAACAGGATTATCTTTAAGGTCTCTTCCAACCCAAACATTTCTATGTTTCTATGATTTTCAGACTGACCTTCACACACCAGAGACTAGCCATGTCAAATCCAACTCTCAACTCGTCACAAATGCAGCACTGTTTCCACAGCATTAGCCAGCTCCATCTGTGAGTTGTGCTGGTATGCACGCCACCAAAAAGCTTCCCCACAAAAATGGAGAGTCTACTCAGCACTGGAAGACCACAGCAGAAAAGAAGAATGGTTGTTTCACACAGTAGCAAGAGCATGTGGATGGACTCAGCCAAAACCCACAGCCGGACTAGAGGAAGCAGCAGGACAGCCAGAGACAAGAAAACTATGCTTCCTTAAGCTTTTCTTAAAAATTTTTAAAAGTGTGTCTACCGTTTCTTTGGTTGTTTAAATCAACAAGCCTCATCAAAATTGTCTGGGTTCCACATAAGACTCCCTGGCTAGGACAGAAAGGATTTAAGTAAAAAGTCCCAAACAAACAATTAGTAATTTTACAAATATGAGAAGTTGTTTCAACTGCATGAACCAGCTACCACACACTAAGTGAGCTGCAGGGAAAGAGAAAAAGCTGGGTCTCATTCTTATATCAAAAATAAATGAACTTTACTAGTGGTTGAGAACTGATGACTGTAAGTGGAACACATCTCCAGTTCTTTTGAAGGAGTCTCAGTTTTAAGTGTGCTAACTGTAGTACAATTATATTGCTTTAAAAAGGTTTTCTTGGAAAACCTTTCAGAATTACATTTGTTAAAAATTATAGCCTATGCTGTATAATTTTATAGACTTTTTTTTGAATATATAATTCTTATGCATAAAATAAAAGAATTTTATGTTGTTAAACAGACTGAGATGACGATGTTCTTCTGAATTATTTTAAGGGAAATATGTAGTAAAACCCAGGATCTAAGGTGTTTAATAGAGTTAGGTGCCCTTATTTTTTTAAAACAAAAAAAAGGGAAAAAAAATTCATAAAGTCTGCTAAAATACGTAGTTCAGTGTATGTATTTACTGCCCTCTAGTGATACCAAAAGCTTTAGCTATGAATATGTAAGAACATTAAGCTTTTGTCAGATCATAAACGTCACAATTGTGGTTCACTAATTTTCAGCCATACCAGAGGAGGGTCTTTACAGGTATTCTCTACAGCTGCAATATTTTCAATATACATTCATGAGCAATTGCACAAGCAACAGAAACTATATCCTATTTCAACTCTTATTTTCAATTTCTTATTTTTTCAACTCTGTCAATCCTTTAAGACACAATGTATACTAATCATTCTCTTGAAAGTTTTCCACATAATGATGGAGTATATATGTATGTAATAGTCTCTAAAAAACACCCCACAGTAAATGAATTTTAATTTCAACAAATATCAAGCTTTTTAAAATATTCTGCTATGTATTTATTTTCCCCTGAATCTGATCCTATCAAAACTATGTAAACTACAAAGAAGCTACTGTTAAAAGCTAATTTAGATCAGAGAAAAGTCAACCAGGGTGTGACAACAGTTGCAGTTATGACAGCAGATTTAAGGAGACAGAAAGAAGTAATGAGCAGTTCAGGTGGTCATTGCTCTGACAGAATATTGGCAACTGACAGATCAATGACCCTAAAAATGCAGAATCATATGAAAACCTTATTTCTATTTTTATAGAATAAGCAAGCAAGTAAGCACCCCATAAGTATTTACCACAGCATACCCACAAAAGAAGTTTATACTCACATTACACATTTTTGCAGATAGCTCTATCTAGGAAATGTGCAAAGAATTGTAATACTTAACTCAGGGAGCTACAATAGTACAGTTATCCTAAGACTGATACAGCTATACCAGAACAAACTAAGCTTTACAGGGATTCCTATTTCATACAGAGAGCTGACTTGCTATGTATGAGTAAACCTCAGTTTTTTACAGGTATTGCTGGATTAATCTTCCTTCTCCTGTAACCTGGCATTCTTATTTTAATGATGTATTCCTACTGTAGACCTCGCCAAAGTCAAGCTTTAACAGTTCATCAGAAATACTGCTGGATGGTTGTAATTTCATGCTAAAATAAACTAGTTTTTCATTTATCTTTGTATAGTTGTGAAAAAAAGAAAAAAAAAAAAAAAGATTCCACAGACAAAAGCAGAGATTCATGGAATATGAAGTGATTACTAACACTGCAACAAGCTCAATGCAGCTCTGATAAATATGCCTTAGCAAATGCCCATAAATCACACACTGTAGATACCAACATTTTGAAAGCAAACTGCAAGTTGTTTCATGCAATTTTGTCAGTTCACACTCAAGTTCTTATTAAACCATTGGTGTTGTACTTCTTATTAAGGTGCATGTGATAGCATCATTGTTCTTTCAAGGAAGGTTATTCACTAACTAATACTCATTTCAATGTGTCCTTCATACCTTTCATTTGATTATTTATTTAGGTGCTATAAATATGCTCTACACCTATAGAGATTCACAAAATAATGAACATCTATTCATCTGGAAGAAGAGAAACAACCAGTCTCATCCATTACACCCTTGTCTCATGCATGTAGGGAAACAAAACAAAATTTCACGCTTGTTTTTCTGTGTAAGTGAGCATTTCACCTGAATGCCTCTAGGTCAAATCAAGCAATCACAAAACCCAAATGGTTTCCAGTCCCACAGTCAGGTTAAGTTTGGCTTATGGGTCCACATGCGGGAGATGGAGACATGATAACATAACCAGGCTAAAGACAGCTCTGCAGTTTCCTGAACAGCACACTTATTGTCTCTGTGATTCAAATTCCTCTTACAAGAAGTCTCAGTATTTGCACGAGGCAGCTTGTGGTATACCCATGTTTCCTTACTCCTTGTCTGCTGATACCAGTGATTTGCCTCTCATCCTACACACAGACACTGAGGGTCTTTAGGGTCTCTGTCTTCGGCGTGGTGGGAACAGCGCGCGCTGGTCCTGCTGCACTCCCCTCACACGGACTGGATGCTCTGCTCCATTGCCTGGTGCTCACTCCATCAGCCTGCATGACTGCACACACAGCCAGGGCTTGGCAGGCTCAGACCAGCCCAGGCTGGGAGATGTTGGCCGGGTGCTGACAAGAGCAAGTGACGCACCCACGCCTGACGGCGAACACTCCTCCCTGTCCCAAGTCACCATCTGAGATGGTTCCACAAACGCAGACCTGCAGCACCACTCCGTCCCAAAAGCACTTTGCTCCTTCCCACTCCACAGCATAGGGTGTTGTGAGACAGAGGGATAAACCCAGAACCATTCTTGTGCTACAAGGCTCACACCTCACCAGCTCCATGGGCTACAGCCAGAAGCCCTTCCAAATACAGTAAGTTTTGCACCAGGTTTTAGCTAAGAGAGCTACAACTCACACAACCCCTACATCTGTTACGTCTCCAACACAGTCATTGTAACAGTAGAAATTGTTTTGCAGGAGCCCTCTTGCCTGCATGAATTTCTCTTCTTTTTGTGAAATTACTCTAACACCAAAGCAAACACCATGACTATTTCAAGTCACACATATTTATGAGTATAAACTCTCACGTTTCTCATTAACACTGTAGAAATGGATTTTAGGTGGGAGGCACCTGTTTAGTCATCCTACAGGGATCTTTTTTCAATATTTTTATATTATTCACAACTGACTGTTCAAATGTAGAAAACACTTTAATGGTAATTTTTCTACAAGAATGTGTTGCTCCTGAGAAACCTCAGTTTGATAATAAATCCATATATACAAGTAAGCAGTTTGATACTTAAATCAATATTTTCTTTTAAAATACTCAAATGTGGCTTGTATTTAGCAGTTTCCACTATGTACTGTGACACCATACAGTAATCCCCTTTTGCAAACACTGCTTTTATGCATGGTGTATACTCAGTTAACATTTTGTACTTAACAATCATTAAAAGTACATTCATAACAAATTAATTAATTTTCTTCAGCTTTGATAATTTGGTTCACTTATGAACTTGCACAGCACAGAAAAGCCTTAATAAAAATTTAATTTAAAATTAAGAAACCTCTGTTTAATCAATGATAACCCATAAACAATCACTTCTTTTCTGAACACTAAACTAATGAATCTCGCCATTCATACAAAATTTGAAGTGAAAAGTAGATTAAAAAACATGAAAGTAACATCGCATACTGAAAACTGATTAGGTACCACTAACTGAAATATAACATTAGATTGAGTATATTCTCTGATGGACTAGCAATATGGATACAAAATACACAGACATTATTCAAGTAAAATATTATCTATTAATCTGTCATTATTATTAGGTATTTTAACAAGAAACAATGCATTTTTTTCATATTTCAGTCCTCTTAAATAGATACACTTATGTCTCTATAAAAATCATGCTAATTTGCAAAACATTTTATAATCAAGCAAAACCTATAATGGTACCATCACCTTTGGCTCACATTTTCATTTGTTAAAAAAAAAACTACTTGGGAAACTTTGTTTGCTTTTTTGCCCATTTACAATAAGCATCACAAAAAGCTCTGAGCAGCCCACAGAACACCAGAAAGATCTCAGCAGATGCAGAAAGACAGCAGCCTATGCAGCTACATGGGCACGTATGCCCACTTTTGCCCTGACAAGGATAGAAATGTTAAAAATGCTCACAGTCTGCCTCTAAACAAGCCTTCTCCAGTCTTCCCAAGAAGCTCCTGTGTAACAGCTGATTCTATCAGGTCTATATCAAATAAAGCTAGCTTTGGGCTCCATGCCCAGCCTGGTGAAATAAATGTAAAGACTCTCACTAGCTCCAGCTAGTTGAATTCACACAAAGTGTTCCAATGTCCCAGGCAACAGGAGGGATGCCCTGGTGCATAAATCCTGCCTACCGTTGTCCAATGCCATCTTTTGTTCAACCTCCAAACCTGAGAAAAAAACCTGGAAGGGTTTTTTAAGTTCAGTTCATCTGTACAGGACTGTAAAATTAACCAGGAGTTTATGTCTCATCTAAGAGAAATTCCATTCAGAACGAGATGCAATATTTGAAAACTTCAGTGAATATTTAATTGATTTTCATACTCACTTCACAAGATTGATGTGCCTACATTGTTAATTACTACTTAAATTAATGCTACACATTTAAGAATCATAGTCCTAGCTTTAAAAAACAAAACGTTTCTCATATTTAGACTGTTTTCTCTGTGCATTAGGTGGTGAGAATTCCCAATATTACCCAGTCCAGTCTAAGCACAAGATACACTTTTCATGACTAAAATGACGATTTGCCTTGGCTGTTGTCTAGTGCACCACTATATTAGAGTTACTAATACCAATTAAAGTCCCAAGCCTTGATTAGAAAATTTTCTGAAGAGAAAAAGGACTACAAAGCAAAGCATAGCTATTTGTCTATGTCTGAAAACAGACTTCTCAGAGACCCCGGTAGTCAAGAAGTACAAATCAAAATGGATCTTATCCCTCCCTGTGCTGCTGCCTGTGAGTCCAATCAGCAACAATCAGCAGACACAGTACAGGTCAGTGTGACTCTCACCATTCAACAAAATTATATGCAACACTAATGGTAAGGCATCACTGCTGGGCAGGATGTGGGGGTGGAAAGAGATGCTGGAGAACAGAGAGATTTGCATACAGCAAGTTATTTCACAATAGCCAAGACTCTGTAGAAGGGAACAAAGAAAGAAAAGGAAAACAAACTCCATAAAACTCTTCCCTCAAGAGTAATTAAGGTATGGTTTCATATTTAGCCACCCTATTGAAATGACAGGTTGAAATAAGATTGAAAACTCAACATCTGTCCTCTCATACTGCCTCTGATCAGTAAGGCAGCTATAGTTTTCTACAACTGAGACATTTTTCAAGCTCTGATAAGAATTTCAATAACAAACCAAAACTGCCTATGTACATCAGCATGCTTTTATTTATACCACATCTATACAATCTAAAAGACAAAACACCACAACATAGTTATCAAACTCTTTTTCTTCCTGAAGATTCATTTTATCCCAACAGCACAGTTTTATTTTGTATTATCATTCCTATAACCTATCTATCTTTTGCAGGCCTGGGGAAAAAAAGATCAAATTACAGATGTATATTCCTGACCACAAAAAAAATTGTTTTAGCCTCCAAATGCCAAGATTTTTTTTGCACAATTTTTTAGAGCACTTTATCATCATGTATTTAAAATTTAGCTGTTGCATTTTTAAAATAAATCTATGTACTGAAAGCTGTGATAGAAATTCCAAGCTCTGATTACATATCAAAAACTTCTTCATCCTGAAACCTTTTCAGCAAAAACCACAAAGAGCTGCAGAAAATCCATCCCAGCTAGAAAATGCACATCAGTTTTTACTGATGATAAGAAAGGGGCGGGGAGGGGAACCTACCAAATTTTGAAATGCCATCTTACCTGGGTCCAATATTCAGGCACGCAAAACTTTGGCCATGCTTCAGAGTACAGGTAAATTAGTAATTTTCATGAAAAATATATGTGTTGGGCTTCAAAGTATATGTAGCCAAACAGATACTCAGTGATTTGTCAAAAAATTCATCACATAAACACTTCTAGGACTAAACATGATTAAATTTTTCCATCTAAAACTTCCATTGCAAGCAAAAAATATTTCATTTAAAGGCACTCTTACAGATTTGATTTCATTTTTTGTTTGTTTGGTTTTTGTGGGTTTTTTTGTTTGTTTGGATGAGTTTGTTTTTGGTCTTGTTTTTGTTTTGGGGGGTTTTGGGGTTTTTTTTTAAGCCATTTTCTTGCAAGCAGTGTATAATAGAAAATCTCTGACATGTACACACAGAATAGCTTTGTAAAAGCACCAAGGATACTTTCTGGCTTCTTGCTGAGACAAAATAGCCTACATTTACTACAGAATGCTACCCTCATCTATGCTTGTTGCTTTGGCCAGGGCTTGGGTCAAGCTTGCACTTTTTTCCCCCGGACCTGTTTGTTTAGGACAGGCCCGGGCGGTTCTATCGCGGTGCCTGGGTCAGCAAGGCGAGCACTCGCAGCAGCAGCAGCAGCAGGAGCCGGCACCCTCTGCCGGGGAGATCAGCAAGCAGCAGAGGGCAGAAATGCAGAGGAATCCGAGCACTCTCCCTGCAACACCAAACACAAGGTCTGCTTCGACACACGCTACATCTCACACACACACACACAAAAAAAAAAGGCATCCGGATTAGGTTGCAGAAGTACTTTTAAACTCCAGATCTCTGTGGCAGAAGAAGCTGACAGGGGTGAGCTAAGGCTAAGGAAGAATCCCAGGTAAATACAGGTTTAGAAAGAAAAATAAACGCTGCATTTTGCAAGGTCCCAAGTCTGTCCCCCTGGTTCTGAGAAGTTGCTATTGAACCTCAAAGTGAGCAGTTTAATTCAAATAACAAGAGCTCAGTAAAGAAACATCCTTTACAAACATGATCATAATTAATCTTCAAATATAATTAATTATTTTATAGTTTCATTCATTTCAGCTACCAAACTGAAAACATTGTTTCAAGTGTACTTGTAGAGGAGGTCACTTTGTGCATGGGGAAAGCAGGGCCAAAACCCAAGTGTTGGAGACTTTCATGCTACCCATGCATCATTTTTAACATATCAGGGTGTTCCCGCTGTATAGGAGGTAACAAAATCACCAATGTCACTATTGTGGTCACAAAGCTTACCAACAACAGCCAAGAATCACACTACTGCTGACATACTTCACAACACCAACCACCTGTAAAGCCAGCAGTAGTACACCTGCATAACCATTTGCAGAAGCACAGAGCAATTTTATTTTATTTTCAGTTATCAAATCTTTAAAAATACAAATTCAAATGTTCCTTGTGTTTGTTCTTACTTATCATGGTGCCAATAAAGTTTGGCAAACTCATCAGCTACTCAAAACATTATTACACGTGTAAAAAAAATCTGTTTTCTAGTCTTTTGGCAATTTTTCTTTAAAACATACTCAAAGATGCTCAGGTCCACAGTGTCTACGCAGTAGCCTGCTTTTTATTTGTTTCTGTTCGATAGACTCTTTTTTTACTCTATGAGTGAAAGAGCACTGTCCTGCTATTTCTTTTTTCTTACACTAAGCTCTACTGTGCCTTCTACTCATTGAAGTTGCAGCACTCTTTCCATGTCCCAGGGATGAAGTTTGTAGAAATACTGCTAAAGAGCATAAACTAAGTGAAACCTAGGATGTTTATCCTTCCTTTTTTGTGATCAGCTCTGAAAATAATTAACTGCTTCCTTCTGTCAGCAAGTACATATGAATCACATCCTCACTTACTAAAAATTGCTCTTCATTTTGATGATCCTTTGAAGCACCGAAGGGGGAGGCAATACACAATGAAAGAATTGTTTCTACATTAAATAATTCTTCCATTTATATTTTACAATGCTCAATATATACCACTACATTAGGAAAGAGTAGGAAAAAAAAATCTGACGCCTTTATATCTAGTCCCTGCAATTGAAATAACTTTTTATGCACCAACTGGTGCAGGGGTTCTGAGTCTACTGGTGGGTATCAGTATAGAACAAGAGAACCATATTTTATTATAAAATTCTACCTACCCAGTTCGGAGTCCTCCTAGACTGTGATTTATGGTAAATAAAGCATCATTATTGCTATTCATTTTACTCTTGGTCATTAGAAAAAGACATCTCTGCTATAACTGCTAATTCTGGATCACAAAAATCATGTTTATGAAAATATTATTATCTCTGCTGGCAATGTGAGGTTGTCTGTAACCCTGAGTAAAACTACTGCATTAAGGCTGTAGAGTCAACCTTGAACACAAATCAGATAGCTTGGTATAAATACATTAATGCCTGCTTTTGCAGGTCCTCTAAATCATGTAAACAAATTCAATTAAAAACCACACATCTTTACATGCATCAAAAAATACTCCTGGACTTACATATCTGGGGAATATGACTGATGTGGTGGAATGGTTAGGAGGTTGCAGTTAACCATCTGTATTTCCTGTAAGGCTTGGCTCTTTATTCCAGAATAAAACTAACATTGACATAATTTTGCATAAACCAGCAGCCTTTCTTATTGCAATTCTGAGTGGAAGGTTTAGTAGAATGTATTGTCTTGCTGCAGGATCTTATACAAGTATTTGAACAGCTCATTTTCAAACATTTGAACAGATTTTCATCAGCTGGTCGTATACTAGTGGTCTACAACTTAATAACAGCAGCAAGCTGTTTAAATTTTGTTTCTAGAGAATCTTGGAAACAGGCCTGACACATTAACTTTATTCAGTGTTGCTCCACTGGTGATTGGAGATGGTGCTATTGCCTGTGCAGCTCATTTTCAACAGCTGGAGCAGGCAAACAGAGAAAACAACAGGCAGAGCCTGAACTTGCCCTAGCACAGCCGTGCCTCCCTTGGCTCTAGATCCAGCAGTCCCCCATCACAGCACATCGAGCCCACCAGGCATGTAACAGGGCAGTCACAGGGCAGGGTCCCCTCTGACCTGCTCAGAGCTGAACAAGGTCAACAGGCAGGTGCTGGCCACTGCCCTGCTCACATGGTTTCGAGGCAGGTGAGTAGCATCACTTTCCACCATGCCTTAGCTTGCCTAGATTCAGTTTTGCAGCTCATGTGGGGACTGGTTGTGAGTTAACCAGAACTGGGATCAATTTCTACTGTGATAAGATTAAAAAAAAAAAAATAAAATCACAGACTGGGAAATATCCATCTACAATATACTTAACCCTGTGGTGAGTCTCCTAAACATGTAAAGTTTTAGAGTTTTAGCGGGTGATACCAAAACCCCTACTAATATAACTGAAAGAGGAGAACAGTTTCTTAGTACAGTGTCTTTATAAGACAAAGTCTGAAGTGACATTTCAGCAAATACCACATTTGTTGTACCAAAACTTCATATAATAGTTGAAGCTGCCTCTTACTAGAAACACAAAACTGATTAAAAAAAAAAAAAAAAAAAAAAAAAGAATGGCCACTTCTTTCCTAAACTCTTCATATGTTACAGTTTAACTGTTTGCTTGACTAAAGCAAAACAGCCTACCAGGAACACAATGACAGAATTCTTGGCTTTAAATACTGCCACAAGTATTTAGATACTTCTCATACCTTTCAATTGTCATAAATATCACCTTATTACTAAGAAGGAAGTTATTAGATACTCATACCCATGAAGAACCTTTCCAAGTAAGAGTTTCATAAAAAAAAAATGTAATGCCAAAAAAAGGCACAACGATGTGTGCATTTTAACTAAATAATTCAACTTTTGGAAAAATTTCATAATTTTAAAATCTCTTGCTATCCCACATTAAACCCTAATTATTTACTCTGTAATATTTTGTCTGTATTTTTCTGTCCCATTACTCTAAAGGAAAGAATCTTTCATACCGTGGTACTTCCTATAATTAAAGAGGCTACAAAAAAATGTCTGTTTGTATATTGGCATGAAGCATTTGTTTTTTTTACGGAAAAAAATATCAAGCTACTAGGGAGAGGCAAGCTCTGCAATCTTAGAAGCAGCTGAAAAGCTGAAAAGTGTTAAATAATAGCAATATTAGAGAGGGATAATTCCTCCTTTACACACCTCTTACATCCAAGACCTTTCAAAAAGCAGTGAGAGATGCAAAAACCTGTTTCTCTTCTGAAGTTTTACATGCAAACTGAATCTGTGAGATTAAGAGTTCCTACCTTGTTTTTGAGCCTTGAAATACCAGTACTCCATCTATCAGCTGTTATGTCTATGAACTCTGGGCTTCTTTCCACTGGTGTAGAACTGGATAGCCTGCACTGGATAATTCTGTTGGAGAAGAGTCCCAAAAAAAGTGGAAGGGGCTGACCCTACCTCAGATTTAAGATGTTCTGAAATCACAAATCGCCTGCTTGTCACGGCCCTAGGAGACCAGTGATTGCCATCATGTATGCATACAAAGAGTAAGGTCTGCTTACAGCTCAGATGCCTTGAGCCTCACTCCCCACATTTACTTCACGATTCCAGCAGAAAAACTATTTTTCAAGATTTTTCTCATTTGGCAGCAACCCCACAACTCCTATGGAAGCAGCAGAGAGAGAATCTCGTACAGAAGAGATTCAGCCACAGCTGAAGTGGCATCACTACTTCATCCACCTGTTTCTGAGAAGATAAATGATAAGGTGGGGCCAGTGCAAACCATCTGCAGGAAAGCAAGTTTTACTCTTTTTCTTGCTGCAGCATATCCTTGTACAGTACAGCGTGGGAAGTGCTATCTCCTTTTATTTTTTTATATATACATATATGTACACCTCACTCATCACTGCAGTTACCCGAGGGCAAGTCTGCTGCTCTCCAGAATCATGAGTAGCTTGCATGAGAGCAAGTAAAGCTGTGTACAGGGAACTTCACTCAAACCCAGAGGTCATAAAATCCTTTCAGGCTGTCTTCAGTGAATGGAAAGTGAGCATTTCCTAGAAAACTGGTCGTTCCTTACCTTCACAATACTCTTGTCCTTTTCTTTTGCTATAAAGTACAACAAAACTGGGGAAGGCACACAAGTATGCATTAATTAAAATTCAGGCTTGCCACTTACCAGTATACCTTTAGTTTGTCGCTGTACAAACTGAAATCTTTAATGAATAGAACATTTTCTGACACTGCACTGAAGAAGCTAATAGCTGTCCCTTAATCATAATCTTTATCACAAGCAGCACTCTAGAGAACTAAAGAAATCCTCGGATTTTCTTAGAGAGATTTGAGAATTTAAGACCCAATTAAACTATCATTCTGCCAATGAAATGCAATGGCATTGTCAGACATTATATAGGAGTACTGTTTCATAACAAACCCTATATTTACTCATGAAGATAATAAATTATTTTTCTACTGTTATGTTTCCAGTACCTATTTTTTATGTGCAGTAGCTAAACCAAGTGAATGACCAATATTTAAATCCTAAGTGGATATGACATATTATCTTGTCCCTTAACTGGAAACAGGTCAATCTAACCAGTGGCTGAGACAGAGGAGACAATTTTACTCTGGCTGAGCTTCCACATTTGGAATAACTATTACAGAAAAATTATGCTTTTACATACAAAAGGTAATTTCTGAAGACAAGCTCCCTACTGTGCCGTGATCCCGACCCCAAAGCTGGAAGCAAGAACACAAAAAAGACAACGCTAAAATCCAGCCTGTTAACAAAAGACTGAGTCACGCTGATCAGTTCTAGACACAGCCTACCTAGGACAATACATAACTACTGGCCACCACAGCACTTAAGCTTTTTCACAGAACAAGACAAAGATAAAACAGATGGATTGACTAAATCAGAAGTCAGTCTGTCACCAGCTGCATTTATTCTGGGCCTGGGTAAACTCAGAGAGCTACTGTTGGCCTGGGGTAACACAATAATACTTCTTCATTCAGTGAGGGCTTTTGTGAAGAGCTGCTAAGGTGCTCTGGCCCCTGTTTTTTTCATCCCAGTGAGGGTCACGCTGGAATGCTGGTAGTGGGGCTTTCCTGGGAAAACACAGTGAAGGTAACACAGCACCTCTGTTTGAAGCATTTTAGGGTTTATACATAGTCCATTATTTGACCTAAGTAATAAATTTAGCCTCAGTCTTTCCCCAGATATTATGTCAGTCAGCTCCCCATTACCTGTGTGAGCTTTTTAGTGCTGAAAAATGAAAGGAAAAAATACTTTTTAGCACCAAGAAAATGTGATTACAAACCAGTTCAAAATAGCAGAAGAGGAAATGTTAAAAAAAAAGTAACTGAACAGATTTCAAGTTGCCTTCAAGTATCATTTTGGATTACATTAAATAATTACACATCATTTTTTTTAATACAGTATTTTAAAATTACTTTAAAAAATAAAATTATTGTTTGAATGTACAAGGTGGGTGACAAGTACAGGACTATAAATATAAGCCCTGTGTTACATTAGGGTAGTCTTTGGACGTAAGCTAGTTGATAAAATTGATGCTTTGGGTATTTTCAAATCACAGAAAAAAAACTTCAAAAAATTTAAGAAGTAACTAGCACTAGTAACTGTCTGCAAATAGACTTCTACTCTAATTTGTAAGCATTTGCACATATTGGTATACAAGCTGGACAACTAAAAAAAAGTCTGTATTTAAAAAGTAGATTTGTAGTTAACATGGTCCAACTACATGAAATCAAAATTTCCTCAGCACTGATACCTAAAAGAGATCATTGGAGAAGGGTATTAACTTGCATTTGTAGTGGGAAAGAAATACTCTGTAAATGACACCTTCTAAACTCTTGCTCTTTACAAATTATTAGCAAATCCTGCAAAAAAACATCATCTGCAGGAACACTAAAGCTGAAACAAAAATGACTCAGCTTGAAATTTTTCCCATGTCTAAGTTCAGACCTTTAGACACATAAGAGCACCAAACAAGAGATGCTTGCAAAATCAAGATTACAGAAGTGAAAATACACTTTTGCAAACAAGTTTCATTATACATACTCCTCCATGTTAGACCAATCTACAAATAATGCTATCTAACAGAGAGCAGTTGCTACATCTTTATTACTGGAATTTTTAATTTGTGTATTGTCTATAACAGAATAACTCTCAGATCCATAAACTAGGTAGTGCTAAACTACATACTGGAAGAAGACAGTTCTTCTTCCAGAGAATTTAAAATCTATTAAATTTTGCTTTAACCTTATTTTGTAGGGAAAAAAACAAACAAACAAACAGGGTACTACTCATTAAAAAAAGAGAAAATTATTAAAAAGAAAAAAAATAAAAAAAATCATCACTCTGCAACTTGGAAATTTTAAAATATCCTTTGTTTGTATATGTGTATCAAAGTGCAGCTGCACCTAAATTTAGAAATCACAATCTAGCTATTAGCCTCCTAAACCCCACATTTTTCAGGAGATATTACTCACAATTCAGTTTAGCAAAAAGCGATATGGGTTAGGATCTGTGGAAATTTGAACAGTTAAATAGTGATATCTAATTACGCCTTGGGATCCTATCTTTAATGACACAGATTTGTAAACTCTTTTCTGAAATTATTTTTTTATCTGTTCAAGAAAGCATTACTCAGAAATATACAACACTACAGTCCACTGACATTAGGCAATATTAAGAGTACATGATACAAGAAACAAGAAACAGTTCTCCAAAAATGATAAATATTTTAGTTAATTTTCCAAATTTAAGGTGCTTCTTATATGTTTTCTTTGGAGCCTTTTAAAGCATTTCTAAGGGAGAACAAAGATGTCAAACTTCCTGCACTTTCAGAAAGCTGGTTTTCTCCTGCTAATACCCGATTTCAGAAACTAGCAATTTAAGTAAACACCAAGTACTGTAAGATTCATAACAATACAATGACAAGTGACAATACAACTGCATACTATGTCCTTTCAAAATCACATTGGTTTACAAACTATACCTGTGGGTGCATCAGAGATGTGTCCGCCCGTTGCTCCAGATGCAATGGCTGCAGGCGTTTGGAAATCTTTGCATCATGGGGACGGCTGGGCAATGGGAAGTCACCTGGATACTACAGTCATACTGATGTCATGTAGGCAGCCAAGCATCACAGCAGGCTTCCCACAGAACAGACCTACAGCCTGTTTTCAAAGTTTTTGGGTAACACTTAGTCCTGCAACATGCTGGGGCTCATCCAGAGGTTGTGGATAGCACCCTGTTTATCAGTTTTAAGCAGGGAGAAGAAGAATCTTCTCATATATCTGCATCACTCCACTTTGTCATCCAAAGCCGTGAGCTGACATGTCATAGGCTACTGCCAATTGAGCATGAGAGGCATCTAAACAAAACAAATACCCCTAGATTGGGATACGTTAATGCTATATTTTTATGTATTTTTAATGCTCCTACACAAGCATTAAAGCAATAAAGGGATTCCAAACAGATGAAGCCAACTCTTCAGACTGTCAACTCACTGCACAGAGAAGGACTGAAGATAAGAATCACTGCCTGGATTACTCCAAGCACTCAAGGCATGAAATACTGCTCCCACCCTGTTTTTTCCTCTACTATGGCAGCCTTCCCACAATGGGCAAAAGTTTTTACCTAGTGCAGAGTTCAATTCTTATGCCATCCCTTATGTCCTGCATGTGCTCACATAAATGAGGAAAACTAATACTGATGAAAATGCTATAGCATACAAAATAAAGAAGACAGAAATAAGTAAGGGAAGTAGCTGAAAGTCCGGGGTGGGGGGGAAACTCACACCAACAATCAGTCAGATTTGTGGGTTGGTTCTTTAAGAAACCCAGACAAAAGGAGAGAGATAAACACAGTGACAAACTATGTTCTGTACCGTCAACATTCCTTTTCCTGAGCTTCTCATCTGATTTCACAGCACCTACTCTTTAGACAGAGAACAGAGTACTCTTGCATGTTCACTTCTGTACCGAATTCTGTGTTCTTAGTCCTGAGCAAAGCTTTTCTACTTCAGTTTCTCAATAAGCCAAAATAGTTTAACTTACCTGTATGCCTCACTGAGAGGTCAAAGTTTGCAATTATATTAAAATAGGAGTTACTGTATAAATGCTGGGTATGTTTCAGTAATCAAAATTGAAATGATGCTTTAGAACAACCTGCTGCACCCCTGAAATGAAAACCCTCCAGCACTAATTTTTCTCTCATGTTTGTATGGGCTTGCTGGTTTATATTCAAGATTGTTCACATGCTGGTTAGTGGCACAGATTAAGCTTTGTTGTTGTTTTTTGTTTGGTTGTTTTGTTTTTTTTTAAATACCTTGCAAACCAAAACAGAAACCTCCCAAATGAGCAGTGAAAGATGACACAAATTTTTATACAAGGAGTTAGACTTCCAAAAAGAGAGTGAAAATGCTTACTTATTCAAATACAAACAAAACATAGTATCTAACTCAAAAGCACCTCTGAGTCTACTTACAGATGCAAATCAGTTGTCAAATTTTATTTTTAAAAGTCATCTTTTTGTAAAAATCTGAAAACACTTGGCAAAACTTAAAAAACATTGATTTGCAATTAATTTTACCTCATTCTAGAAACAGCTTACCCTCACTGTTCATCAAATACACTGCATGTCTTATCTATTATAGGGAGTTAAGAAATAAATACTTGAAGAAAATGCAGCATTTTGTGAAGGAAAGGTTATACAGACATCACAAGTCAGGAAATCGACAGGTGTTCAAACTTGTTAGGAAGGAAAGACCAGGTTGCATGGGTTGGTCTGATCTCGCTCCCTTCGGAAACAGTCTCAGATTCACATAGTGCTGAAACAGACTTGGAGACTCTTGACTTTGTAACTTACCGACGCACACACAATAGGTACTGAGTAACAAGATCTTTCAGCTGCAATAAAAACTGAAAACACAGTTCTGAGAATAGCATAATATCAGGCAGGTAACTCTTAAAATAAGAGATCAAACTGGGGCTAAGATTCTCTAAAGCCAAGAAAAGCACAGGGAATATCACATTGTGGGATTAAACTCCACAAGTATAATAATACTTAATATCTGACATGCAAGTACACCTCAACAGGAACTTAAAAACAGTCAGTAACAAACAGCAGATACTTGGTAAAAGCAGTCAAAGCAAGACACTAAAGTATTAAGAAGGCATAGGCTGAGTCAAAACAACTATTTTCCAAGTAAAAATATTGATTATAATTGAAATGGTTAAAAGATACTAAAATATCATCAGCTGCTTTTGCAGGCATAAGAGTAGGAAAACTAGCCTGTTTAATTAAAGCTTTCTTCTCATTTCTGATTGCACATGTTGCTGTTCAAGTACTCAATTGATGAAAAAAATAAAAATAAATCTTGAAGTAACACAGCACTTGTATTAATTCACCTTAAAAAAAAACAACTACTAACTCCAGAAATGTACCTGGATATTCCTTGCAAATCAAAATCAGGAAAGAAAGTTTACTTATGAACGAAGGATGTGGAAACTCAGTTTCAAATTGCAAAACCAAAGCACATACAGACCATAGCAGATCCCGGCACAGAGTTCCCAGATAATGCAAATCCTCAGCTTCCAGGATGCGAAGGAAGTGCGCACTCTGTTGCAGAAGCACACCTCTGGATGTAGGTGTCTATTGTGATGGCACTTCGGTTGAGAGCGTGTTCTTTCATAACAAATAGCGTTATGAGAGCTGTCATCATCATTGTTTACAAATAGAATCCTCCATACAGCTCCTCTGGGCTCAAGAACTGTCTTTATCACCTCTCATGCTACTTTCTACACGGTTTCTAGGAAAGATCCCTAATTCTGTATGAGGTTCTGTGAAAAGAAGGAGCAGCTGAAGAGATTATTGCGAGCAGCCCTGAACAATCTCTTTTTGTTTTTAAACCGACACACACAGGAAAACAGTGTAGCTCTACAAGACCTGCATCACTTCCACAACTTGCGTTGAAATTTAAAAGAATGGTGCAGAAAACCACAACAGAAGCCGCTCCCGCTCCCAAACCCAGGTTTGGGCGCTGCTTGCCCACCTCAAGCCTCTCTGCCCTGGCGGCTCCGGCCGCCCCTGACCCTACACCGCCCCGGGGGGAGCGGGGCGGCGGGGCCGAGCCCGCGGGCTCCTACCTTGTTCGAGGCCATTTCGCTGACGGAGTGCCTGGTCTGCAGGGTCTCCAGCTGGTCCAGGCACCAGTCCAGCTCCTCCATGGTCTCGCTAGCCAGCTTTTGGTAGGCCTCCTCTGTGAAAAGACAGGGAAAGGGGCGCTCAGTTCGCAGGAGTTTCACCGGGCTGACGGGGAGCGCCAGCGCGCCCATCCTGCGCTGCCCGGTGCCCGGGCACGGGCGCTGCTCCCTCATTCTGCCGGCGCCCCCGGCGGCTCTGCCCCTCCGCCGGGCCGCCGAACACCGGGGCGGCTCGGGCAAGGAACTTTGGTCCTGCCGGGCTCGCCCCTTGCCTCGGCTCGCCGCCCGCCCTGGGGCCGCTGCCGCCCGCAGCGCCGCCCCCTCAAGGGAGGCGTCCGGCTCCGCAGCGCCCGGCACCGCGGCGGGGCAGGCAGGGCGCGGGGGCACGGCCCTGGGGGCACCCACACACACACACACAGACACACAGACACACAGACACACACACACACACACACACACACACACACACACACACACGAACACACACACACCCTGCCGGCAGACCCGCTGGGCCGTCATCCCTCTCTCTTACCTACCCACCGCGGCATCATCTGAAATTAACGGGTTAACCTCCTTCGCAGGAGCCTGGGGAAAGGCGTAGCAAGTGCCCCGAAAGAACGCTGGCCCGCCGAAGCGGCAGCTGTCGGAGGAGTGCTCAAATAGCTGCAGTCGTATTTGTTCTAACGCAAAGCCTGTGTGTGTGTGTATGCTAGAGCAGGCACTAAGTAGTGCATGTTGGCTGCAGGCACGAAAGAACCAATGAAAAAGTTTTGGAACTGGACATAGGAACACAACATGGGAAATGAACCCAAGAAAGGTAAGGAGAACCATGGTTTAACCAAAATTGCTAAATATTCCATTGGAACTCTCTTACAGAAGTTTCAGATACAGACAGGAAGACATACCTTTCTTCAACAACTCCCCAACAGCACAAAATCTGTCAGTATGCAAATAATTTAAGAAAAAAAAATCCTGTATACAGAGTGCAACCCTCACCTACCAAGCCTGGCTATTTTTTGTTCTAATGTAGATCTGAAGGCAAGAATGCTTCTCCACATCGAACTCAGAGCTGAGTGAGTTTCACCCAGGTATCCTGTCTTGCAAGCTGCATATCTGAAACATCAAGTTTTGAAACTGCTGGCATGGACACATCTAGATCAGCTACACGCAAACATTATGCCAAGGCAGAGGAATGTTTCTTCGGTGGGATCGTTATGGACATCTCCCTTGACTTCTTTCACATCAAATCAACCTTATTTTCAAAATATCAGACAAGCAAAACATCACGAAAACAAATTAACTAAAACTGTTTCTCAAACAAAACATCCCAGCACGGACTACTGCCAAATAGCTTCGTGCATTACTGTATAACATTCTGGATACTAGAACTGTTCTTTTCATGTTTCGGAGCACATGCTCAGAAACTTCAAAGTTCCCTTACAACTCTTAAACTTCTCATACTTGTGGATATTGAATAAACACCCCACAATTTTGAATAAAGTTCACTTTAATCTGAAAAAAGGTAACACAAGAAGAATGAATTGAGATTAATTGGCAGAACCATTTAATGAAAATTTTGCAGTACTTGCCACTTCATTAAATGCAAATTTAAAAACTTCATGTAAATACATTAAACCAACATGCAACAAAGACCATTTCCATTAAATTGTAAACCCTGTCATTCAGATCAATAATCCCTACAAATGCTGTCTCATCCAAAGGAATTCCCTGACCAATAAAGTCAGGATTTCCAGCCTGTTTATCTATTGAAAGAGAATCCATGACAGTCTATAATGCAACACACATCACAGATCACTAGTTCTTGAACACAGTAAAACAAATTTGTATGATGTTATTTGCCTACTAGCCTGAAGCCTCCCCAGCAGCAATTCTTGAAAATCAGATACTGGGAACCATGTTTTTCTTAACAAGATCTTCCTTCTTAGCATCCCTTCTAATATTTGAGAGAGTATGTGGATAAGGCTTTTTTTCCAAGAGGTATGGAAACAACAAAATATTCAAGGGATAATATTCAGGTAAAACTAATAAAATGCTCAGTTTGCTATTTATTTAGCAAAAAAAATATACATTACCAATGGCACCTTACATTCAGGAATCTTTATCTACTATTCACCTTCCCAGTACATCTCACAGCACATTAGAAAGCAGAATCCATCACTCACAATTACCTCACCCTCAGGATGCTTCTTACAATCTTCTACTTCAGACTGCCACACTTCAAGAGTCTGTGACTGCCGTGGAGACCCGACTGACCACTCAGGCTAAGTAAAATTCTGATGGCCAATGCTAGGCTTAAGACTTGCTGGACTTGGCACCTCCTGGCAATTCTTAGAACTTAGAGCTGTCAGACCAATCTTAAATGGAAATAAAAGGTTTTCTAAATGATGGCAAAGTACCCATCAAACAAGCACACCTGCAGTTCCGAAGGGCAGAACAACCATAGGAAAGCTTTTTTCTGAACAGTACCAAAGCTCTAAATTTGGCCCACACTTTTGTTGTTATACAATGTGGTGGAAAATGTTGAGGTTAACAGCTTTTCAAGTATAACACTCTGGTGCCACTAGGCTAAGAATAAAAGAATAATTATCAGCTGTGCAGCTTTGAGAGCCTCACAACACTGTTTCTGAGTTCTCTGTTACCTCCAAGATAGCACCCTGTAATTAGATCCAGGACTGATATCTAATAGTTTTTTGGGGGGGTTTTTTGGTTTTTTGTTTTTTTGGTTTTTTTTTTAGACACATGATCAAGCTTCCCCAACCAGATGATGAAGTCCTAAACCAGATTAACTTCTGTAAATGAGAGGCATCTTGAAAAGTCAAAGGTTCTTTTTATGTCTCATTAGGCTTTAATATGAGGAAGAGAACATTTTAACACCAGCTGCTTTAAGAATTTGCAAGGTATTTTGTATATGCTTTCAGAAAAAAGGAAGTGACAGCAAGCGTTCCCTTTTCAGTTTACAGATTACAAGCAATTCCAATATATGTATGGTACATAGAAAAAAAAACCAAACAAAACCAACAAACGAAAGGCTAGCAGAAAGAAAAAGCTCTACCATAATCATCTGGCACTACATAGCTATTTTTTTAAAGAGTGTTCTGTCTGTGTTTATAAAAGACTTGATTCTTAGCACAGTGCCTAACACACCACCATAGATGGCTGCACTTTAATTCACAATGTTATTTGGGAACAATTTCTGTTCAAAAATTTTGAAGGGATAAAATTACTATATGGCAATACTTATGTAGAATGTCCACTTTATGTAATGGTTTGGCATGATTTTCATATACGTTGTTCTGTTATTCCTGGAGTACAACAGCAATATTACACTTTTCTACTCAAGTAGAAAAGCACTCAAGTGTATTTGTACTAGTCTTTGCAGTAGTTTAATGAATTTCAGAACAGCAAAATCAAAAAATAAGTACAGATTTTTCATTATTGTCTGATCAGTTGAGATTATCTAAGTGATGAAAAGAGACTGGAAAAGAGTTGACTCAGCAAGTACACAGCAAAGGGCTTTGACCACTTGCCTTAAAATAGGAGTGTCTTGGAGGCAAGACAAGAACTCTGCTGAGCAGTGATGTGATCCAGATAGTCTTGGCATGTCTGCTGTCTTTTTGAGCTGCAGGCTGCTGGAATAAGCTCTGAAAACCTCCAGGCTATTCTAAATGAACTGAAGATCTAACCAGAAAAGGAAGGTCAAAGAAGGTGTACATCCCCTGATAAACAATGCTAAAAACAAACTGGTAAGAACAGATAAAAAGAAAGCTGAGGTACTCAACAAATTTTTGTCACAATCTTCATTTCTCTCTTTGGACACCTCTTGAGAGGACAGACAGATGGATAGAGACTGGGATGACAAAGTCCATTGTAAGGGAAGATAAGGTTTGTGACCATCTAAGGAACCTAACATAGATAAGTCTATGGGATCCAATGAGATACATCCCAGAGTCCTCAGCTAAATGGATGATGTAGTTACCAAGCCACTCTCCATGATATTTGAAAAGTCATGGCACTCAAGTGAGAAGTCCTTTGTGACTGGAAAAGAGGAAACATTGTGCCCATCTTTAAAAAGGGTAAAAAGGAGTACCCTGGGAACTACTGACTTGTCAGGGTTACTTCTGTGCCTGGGAAAGATCATGGAACAGATCCTCCTAGAAGCTGTGCTAAGGCACACTGAGGACAGGGAGGTGATTTGAGACACCAGCACATCTTCACCAAGGGCAAGTCCTGCCTGACCAACTCAGTGGCCTCCTCTTGTGGACTGGCTGCATCAGTGGACAAGGGAAGGGTGGGGATGTCCTGGACTTCTGTAAAGCTTTTGACATGGTCCCTCACAACATCCTACTCTCTAAATCAGAGAGAGATGGATTTGAGAAGTGGACTGTAGGATGGAAAATAAATTGTTTGGTTGATCCCATCCAGAGGGTGGAGGTCAAGGATTCAGAGTCCCAATGAACATCAGTGACACGTGGTGCCCTCAGTGGGACCAGTATTATTTATTATCTTCATCAATGACATAGACAAAGGGATCGAGTGCACCCTCAGCAGATTTGCAGATGACCCCAAGCTGGGGTACTGTTGACACACCTGAAGGATGGAATGCGATGATTTTTATTCCTGTAACAGTTTTTTATTTCTCCCCTGGTCTTAGAACAAACAAAATATCTCATGAAACAATATCTCTGTGTACTAAGACTCTATGTCAAGAGCAAAAGGATGAAAAATATGTGTTCACATTGTTATAAAAGCAGGTAACAGGAAGATTACAGATATCTAGGAAGAAGCTATGGGACTTTTGGAACAGGACTATAACAGTTAGTTTAGAGTAAATAAAACACTTCTGATTCTTTTAAATAACTACCTCATTAGGCTCTCACTATGTGGTTTTGTTTCTTTGTGTGGGACTCCTAACTTGAGCTGGCTTTTTTTTTTTTTTTTTTCTCCAGAATCATTTAATGTATTTCTTAGAAAAAAAAGGTCTGGAACAGAGTTACTCATCCTGACATAATTTGCCCTGAAGTCTAGAAGAATTTCTGTATGAAGTATTTGCAAATTCATCTAAATAAACAGCCTTGAAATGCCATAGTAAGGCAGAATATCAAAAAAGTGTCTTCAGTTGAAGAGCAGGAAAACATGCATTCAGTACAGACAGTATATTTAAATTTACTGCCTCGATGACAAAGCACACCAAAATTTTTAAGTGTGAATGAAATCTGCTCTTTGCTATTATCAAATATTCAGCAAGGCCAAATGAATGTTCTGTTACCACTCATCCCCACCCAGTGCTCCTTTCCCCTCTGACCAATTTGGCAAAGTACTAACACATTCCTTACTCCACTGCCTGTAAGAATTTGCCAGAAGGACCACTGTCACTTAATCACTGGAGAAAAGAAGTAAGCTTTTTCATCAAGAAATCAGCCTTGCCAAAATGAAGAAAAAGAGGGAAGCTCTGATTTTCAAGTAGCTCAAGTAGCACAATGTCCTTTTAATGTATTTTTCTGCTTTCTTGAACAAACTGCATTTTGAGGACAGGTCTGTTTATTATTTTTAAATCTCTTTTTCTCTCAACAGTTGTGAACAAATTGTGTTAATTCTATTCTCTTGTGGACAAGGAGCTCAACAATAGATTCATTGCTCAAGTTGCTTTCTTACTCAATTTTTTGTATCATAGAAAAAAATATTTCTTCTAGTGGACAGGATATATCCTCAAATCAGTTTCCTCTGTAGCTGTATGAATGTTGTATGAAAGTTCCAAGAAGGGTACTGCTGTTGGCTCAACAGAATGAGAGAAGTGAAAGATTTTCAAAGTGGAACAAAATCAGAGGCAACAGGTACAAACTAAACTACAGGATGTTCCCTTCAAACATTGCAAAACTTTTACTGTGGAGGTGACTGAACACTGGCACAGGTTGTTCTGTGGAGTCGCTATACTAGTAAATCTTCAAAGTCATCAGGACAACCTGGTCCAGCTGGCACTGCCTGAGCAGTGGCATTGAACTATGTGGCCTGCAGAAGTCCATTTCAGCTTCAACCATTCTGTGATTAAATTAGCAATTGAAAAAAAAAAAAAAAAAGCCATTTCTGTAAAAAAGTGAGTGACTCAAATGGCCATGCTGTCATGTTTGCAATTCTGTAACAATCTTTGTCCCCACTAGAAGGGATCAAAGGATACTGCACTGTTCCCATCAGGATTTTGCTGAAGAGCTCATTTAATGTATATTAATATGGATGTTTTGATGAAAACAAGAAATACAAATCACTAAAAGCAAATGCATAAAATTTCACTTTTTAAAAAGACCAAGTCACAGTTTTGTTTTCATGCTTTCTTAGGACGTATAATCAGAACATGAAGGAACAGCTCAAGTTTTATGTCAAAAAGTGCCTAGAAATAATCAGCCTCACTTTTAAGCAGATTACTGTTGTTTTTGCCTGAGATGTCAATAGTTGTAAAACCTAGAAATTCTGATCTGTAACAAAATGTTTATTATCAACTGGAACTAGCTTAGGTCAAGCTGAAACATGAAAATTAGGGGTTCTTTCTGGGAAAGAATTGTATTATTTCTGTTTGGTTTTGAATGTCCTTTAGAAAACTTATGAATAGATATTCAGATATCACTGTGGAATAAAATAAAAATAAAGTTATCTGTAAGTACCAAAGCAAATAAAGTCTGTTTCCTTAAGCTTTTGTGTCTTTGTGGTTGACTTAACTGCTGAACTTCCTGACATGCAATGATGCAGACTGAGCTCACATTATATTAAAAAAATACAAATGCCAAAGTTTTTTAAAAAAAGCTTAATCTGTCTTTGCCAAAAAACCTGAGTAGAATTCCTGGTGTCTGATAAAGTGGGAAAACCAAATGAAAGGTTTTCAAGAATTTGGGCATTTATTTATCTGTTCTTCATATAAATCCTCTGGTGTCTAATAAATAAGCTCAAACTTCATGCTGTGGGGTTTTGTCTGTTTGTTTGTTTAAAGACAGTGTAAATAGGCTCTTCTATAAATTCGCCATTTTTGCATGGTTTATACTTAAAAAATTTAATAAATCACTAACTCGCTCTCAGATTTAGCTGGCAGTGGTCAGTGATTTCAAAAAGTTGCTGTTTGTAATACACACCTATTTCCTAAGGGAAGCACCCTAAAATGTTCAAATGTTTTTGGTGCTAATTCTATTTTGAAACAAAGATGCATGATATTTTGCTAAGATAAACTAATTTAACTGATGGCAAGAGTGAGCAGATAGACAGAGGTTTCATCCCAGAACCTCAGATATTGCAGGAGAGAGGAAAGTTCTCAGCCTTGTCCCAGCTCTGTGGCAGGAAGAATTCTTTCTTTCTAACAAAGCAAAAGGAGAAATACAAGAACACACAACTTCAATCATCTTCATTCCTGAAAGCAGAAGAAAGGGCAGTAACATGAATGAAATTTCCTTCTTTCCCTTTGTGAAACTGTTCTTCCCTCCACACACAGTTAGCTGGGTTGTATTTATATAGCACAGAGAGGTTACACTTTTGCACTCTTTCCTAAACTAAGAACAGAAGCAACTGGTAAACATCTCTTTTAGCTTCAATATTTATTTAGTTTTCAAAGCTTTGTTCCCAGGTCAAGTGGTGTCTGAATCAACCTTTGGGTTAGCAGCACACTCCTTATCACTGGACCCTCATGCCCTACTAATGACCATGGGAAAAATGTGGACTACCTGTCTGAATGGATAATCTTGATGGATTATTCCCAGTGAATATGTGCTGAATCAGACCCTTACTCTACAAAATGTACAGATCATCTCCTCCATCTCTTGTAAAATTACTTCTCTGTAACAGTGCTGAGGAAGTGAATAATCCTTTTGCCTACAAGTTATGAGACTAAGATGGTGGATAAACCCTGGTTTGAGTTAGGTAATTCTAACAGAACTATTGTCTAACTATTGTCATAAATATTTTTATAATCTCCTTGGTTTTAGCATAACTATTTACAAATATATTCAAAATATTATTCTAATTGTACTCAAGAGATGTAGTCAGGATTAGATGATAGAAATCCATCAAAACCCTGGGTCTTCTCCCCTATTTTTTTCTGTTAATGTTCTTCTGACATGGATAAATAGGAAGCTTCTCCCTTTTTAGGCCTGCAAGTGACCATTATAATTTTTCTTCTCATTTTTCTTTTTGTTAAACCACAGGACAATATAAAAGACAAAGAACGCAATAAGTAAAAATTAAAACAGAAATTTAAAAAAAACCCCAAACTAATATTATTTAAAATATAAGACACAAAATTGAAGCATGGAAGTGATTTTTTTTCTTTTTTAAAGAAGGAGGAAAAAATAAGTAACAGTTTTAGTCCCAATAACAAAATTAGTGGTTGGACTTTAACTATTCCAGTGATTGCATTTTAAAAATCAAAATAAAATGTCCTGAGATCTGGGAGCCAACATCACCTTTCTTCTGAAGAATTAGAGCATCAGAAGCTGATTGGAGTAGAAATCCTCCGTATGTTACTGGTGAAATCAGTTCACCCAAATGTCTTTCAAAATCCTTTGGGGAAGCATAGGCATTTAAAATGCCATCAGTTAAAATACAGGTACTGGAAAATAAGATACACATAATTTTTAAACTATATTATGCCTTTTATATTTTACAGACTGCAATTCATCTTTAAGCTTGTGCAAAAATGCACTACCTCCAGCTGTTTTTTGAGGGAAGACAGACTGAATAACATGAAAGGGAAAATGATAGGTTGAAATCAGGTATTGCATAAACTATTAAATAATTTTAAACAGGACTGATAAAGACAGTGAAAGAACATATTAAGAAGATGCAGAATGGGATGGCTGAGTGACATTCTTCTTGAAAGAAGCACATTTAAAATACTTCCAGAGGGAGCAACCCAAACTCAAGGCATCCTTTTCATTGCAAAAGAAGATTATTCAGTTTGTGAAGATAAGATAGATCAGTAGCGTATGTCCAAAAATAACAGGAGGTGGAAATTCCAGGGAAAACCTGTTGATCACTCCATTTCAACCTGCTTAGTCTCTACTGGGGACCTGTGCAATAACAACTAAGGCTAAAGGTTCTTAGAAGAAGCACCTTTTAGCTTTGCAAGTCCAGATTTTGGTAGCAGGGGTGGCTACAGGGGCGCTGCCAGAAGCTTTGTCCATGTCTGAAAGACCCAGTGCCAGGCAGCTCCAGGCCGGATCCACCACGGGCCAAGGTTGAGTCTGTCAGTGCCAGTGGCAATGCCTCTGGGATAATGTATTTGAGAGGAAAAAAGTTGTGCAGAAGCAAGTTGTGGCCAGAAGAGTGAGGGAGGATATGTGAGAAGAACAACCCTAAAGACACCAGGGTCAGTGTAGAAGGAGGGGCAGGAGTCCTCCAGGCACCAGAGTTGAGGCTCCCCTGCAGCCCCTGGTGCAGACCATGGTGAGGCAACTGTGCCCCTGCAGCCCATAGAGGAGACCCAGCCGTGGGTCTGCTGCTGGGGCAGCCAGATGCCTGAGAGACAGCTGTGACCCCAGAGGAGACCTGTGCTGGAGTAAGGTCCTGGCAGGGATCTGTGACCCTGTGGGGCACCCACGCTGGAGCAGGCTGCACCTGAAAGACTGCAAGCCATGGAAGCAAAACATGCTGGAGCAGTTTGTGAAGAACTGCAGTCAGTGGGAAGGTCTCACACTGGGGAAGCACACAGAACTGTTTCCCATGGGGGACACCCCGTGATGGAAGAGGTGAAGTGTCTTGAGGAAGAAGCAGTGACAGAAACGACATCTGATGAACTAACCATAACCTCCGTTCCCCACTCCCCTGCAACACTGAAGGGGAAGAGATAGAGGAAACTGGGAAAAATAGTTAAGCACAGGAAGTAGGGGGCAGGTGGAATGGTGATTTTAAGATTTTGAGATTTTAAGATTTGGGTTTTAATTCTCATTTTAAAAATCTGTGATCGTTAATAAACTAAACTAAACTATTTTTCCCAAGTGGATTCTGTTTTACCAGTGATGGTAACCAGTGAATAATCTCTTTCTGGCCTTATCTCAACCTGTCACCCTTTTCTTATCCTTTCCCCGTCTGTCCAGTTGAGGGGAGGACTGATAGAGCAGGTTTGGTAGGCAGTGGTCTCCAGCAGCATGCACATCAAGATTACTGTACCTGCTAGAGGGGAGTCCCTCATTTGAGGAGTTAAAAAATACCAAATATTGTTATGATGAACATTTTTATTGATTATTTGGAAGTCACTGATGTAGATAATGAAATTCAATGAAGAGTATAGGAGCTGATTGAAAAAGAATAAGCTCAGTGATAAAACAAGAAGAGAAGCTCAGTTTGGTCAGACTCCAGAATGTGACAATGAATTTTTCAAAAGGGAAAATGTTATAAACTGGAGAATAGTCATTTGATTATAAAACTTTTCAATAGGAAAAGAACAGCAGCTAAAACCTAGCTCAAATGAATTCTTGTGCCTAAGTCCCAGTGACTGCAACAAACCAGAATTTTCCTGAAGAGTCACTCCACAGAGTTGTCAGGAGTGATAGAAGGAGTGATGAATAGGGGTTGTAAAATGACAGTGGTGGTTTTGTTTTCTTTTTTGATCTCTTAAGGTGTGGCCTCCCCAGTGCCCAGCACAGGGGGACAATCCCTGCCCTGCTCCTGCTGGCCACACCATTGCTGATCCAGGCCAGGATGCCATTGGCCTTCTTGGCCACCTGGGCACAGCCTGGCTCATGTTCAGCTGCTGTCAGCAGCACCCCCAGGTCCTTTCCAGCCACTCTCCCCAGCCTGTGGCCCTGCCTGGGGCTGTTGTTGAACCCCATACTGTCAGCATTTGGCCTTGTTGTATCTCATACTGTCAGTCTTAGTCCATCTATCTCACCTCTCCAAACCCTTCCAATACTACCACCCAACATGATGTGGTCCCAAACTTATTGAGGATACACTCAATCCCCTAATTCAAATAATCAATAAAGATACTGAACAGGATTGGGCCCAATTCTGAGTCCTGAAAAACACTAGTAGTGACCAGAGTCAATTAAAAATGGATTATTTTAAAAGAAATGTGTACTCATTAGAAACAAACACATAGCAAGATAGAACAAGTAGCTGAATGTTCTACCATAAGAAACATTATATCAGGCTTTGATTATCAGGTAAATTTTCTTAACCTCCATGACACAACTATTGTAGGACTCTAGATTGCTTCTAATGGGTTTCACAACCTGTTTTAACCTTAAATAAAGAAGAGTGTTCTGATTCAAATTCCATTTGGTCTGGTATAAAGGTCACTCTTTCTTTAAGGCAAGGAGAGTTTTTGTACCCAGAAGTATAATTTTAACACCTTTTAACTCTAAAACACAGTACATCTCTGCAAAGAAAATCATAGAAAAATAAATGGCTGCATCACAGCCAATAGGTGGACATCAGATTTTAAAAACGGTACATTGATTTAGGTGAGGATGTGGCCTGTAGCTTACATCTGTTTATACAAATGAATTCAAACTCAGGAGTAAGAAGATAAATCTGTAAAATTAGTCTACCAAACAGGACAAGCAATATGTTCCAGCGAGTTTGGACAAGTGGTCAAGGTAATCAAATGTGAAAGGCAAAAATGAGTGCTTTACATAATCTACAAAGTTACCTCATAATAGCACAAACCTTAAAACAGTTCATTGTCAACACAGCATTTGTTTCTCAAAGAGAAATAACAGTCCCTGAGCTTGGTTGAGTGCTGATGGCCCTGCTTGCCAGGCACAGGAAGCTAGTGAGCTGCAGCTTGGGCAGCCCTGATGTGTCTAGCAGGATGAGACCGTGCTGATGTACTGTGTGCTGCAGAGCTCATGGCAGGAAGGTATGTGCTGTGTACAAAACTGGACAATCTGATGTTCTCCTCTGGGATGGTTCAGTGAACTACATGCACCTAACAATCATCAAAGCTGTGTATTTTTTTATCTCCTGCCTAAGATGCTTCACAGAATCATGGAGCAGTTCAAGTTGGAAGCGACCTTTTAAAGGTTGCCTGGTCCAAACATCTTGCAATGAACAAAGACATCTTCAACTGGATCGGGTTGTTTAGAGCCCTGTCAGACCTAAATTATCCCCACAGAGATTCCCTCCTGTAAAATTCTGAGGACAACTCTTTACATCTGGGATTCAGATGACCTTTGCTTTACTGTGGATAGGTAAAGACCTAAGTAGTTTAAAGTCTTTAGGTTTTTCCCTGAGGATGAGGAGATATGCACCTTCAGTCTCTCCCATCCTATCAAACTGAAGGAGAAAAATATCAGAGCACAGTTTAAAGGAATATATATATAGATAAAGAGTAGGAGAAGCACATAAAAATTGTTTGGAGAAAAGAAAACAAGACAGATTCAACCAACCAAAGAACTCTAATGTCTCCCTATGTTACAAATGACAAATCTGAACTAGCAGATACCAGCTTTTGAGAACACTGCTACAGTTTACTAAACAGCAAGCATACAAGGATATAACAATTCTTTTACCAGTGCACACAGAGCTTCACAACTACTCTTGACATCTACATCCATGTGCCAGCAAAGAGGTTTTTAGATTTAATAGAAAGCCACAAGAATGACTGGCAGAATATGACAGTCATTAGAAAAAAAAATGGAAAGAAAAATACTTGGATTAATTTCTTTATATCCCAAAGAGACTCTGTCCATCCCTTTCTCAAGTGCTGCATGTAGCTTGCTCAGTAAATATGTAAGAAGACAGCCCAAAGGAAGCTCAGCTTGCTGCTGCAGATTAATGAAATGCTTTGAACTACAGGCAATATGCACACCCAAATTACATACTGTAATACAATATTGGAGCTGCTCCACACAGTAGAAGCCAATTATTCTTGGCAAGCATCCTCATCATGCCTTCCAGCTCCCCATCCTTAACATGCAGAGTATCGTCAACATGAGTAGAACCCAGCCAAAAATTCCATAATTCCTTACACATGAAGATCAAGTGGAAGAAATACTCAGTGTTTTAGAGTAAGATTTCACATAAGACTGGCATTCATCTGCTCAGAGGTGTTATCAGTATAGCTTTTTGCAAGCAAGAATAACTAACAGCTGAAAATTCAGTTTAGATAAACTTATGGTGCCTACAGTTTAATGACTCTTTGTTTTACTACTGAGAAATAAACTGAGGCAATGGGAAATATGAATTACATTACATGAAAAATCAAATCTAGTTCTTTTTATAGACTTGTATATTTTTACACAAGTTTACACAAGTTGGTTTAAAATGGATTAATTATATATACCGTAGTAATGCTAAAGAAGTTAAAAAACTGAACTTCAACTCTCTACTGATACTTACTGAAGAACATTGTTTTAGAACACAATCTGCAAACTAAAGTATCTGTATTCCAACAGAGAGACACAGAGGGGGAAAAGAAGTTATGAAATCTGTATCATATATCTTGCTTATGCACAACTGTGACAAGAAATCAGATCTCTGAAATTCAGCTCAGGATTCCACCTCGGAATCACCCTTATCTAGAAGTAATGTGATTAAGAATGGTTCTCAGGTACCCTGTTATCTTTAAAACCTCCTACTTTTTCTTCATAAAACAAGAATCATTTTGGGGCACAATTTCACTTACATCACCAGTTACATGAGAATAATTCTGGGGCCAAATATGACTTGCAACTAAAGTTAATGTAGTAGGGATGGCAAGCTCTCAGAGGAAATAAAAGGCATATCTAACTCAAGTGTTCCATTACACTGCACCACTAAGGGCTGTGATACTTGAATGACAGTCCTCAGTGTACCCAGAAGAGCAAAATGTTGTCCTTGGGAGGAGAGCAAGTGTTCCATTCGCATTTGCTCCAATAAATAAAAATATAGGCATTTTCCGGTTGAGTCTGCTAGGGAAACAAATTAAAACACATAAGATCTGCTTGCTTATCGTAAGAAAAACTTTACTATTAGCAAAACAGTTAGATGAAAGAAGAAACCCATGACGGAAGAGAATGTGAGAAGAAATGCAATCTCCCTAAGATTCAGGCGGAACATGATATGCTGTGTCCTTTCAAAGGCCACAATTTGCTGGTACAAATACAATCAGTGGCCCACAATACGGTCATCAGCCATGAGTCCTGCATCAAGTCTGAAAAAAAAGAGCAAAGTTTGGGCAAAGTAAAAAAACACATTGTTGCCACGTTGTTTAAACATGATAAGGAGGGCTGTGTAATTAGCTCTGTCAGAAAATGAAACTTACTGGTAAGAAGGAAAGGACATGATTATAATGCTTTTAATCATCATCAACACAACAGAAGTCCTGACATGCTTGGGCTATGCAGCCACAATGTGATAGAGGAGGAATATGCTGAAGGAAGTGTGTTCCTAAAGGAACTTTTTTCTCTGTTGTTCTCGTGGAGAAATCTGAGTGCAAGAAAACTGACAGTTCTGTCATATTTCTTTTAAATTCTAAATTATCATTCCACCAGAAATAGATTAAATTTATGGCAGCAAAATTCCTAATGTTTGCTACACTTTGTTTTATATTTAAATATGAAAGGATACTTTTTCATACATCACTTACGCAGGAAATTTTGGATGGGCATAAGAGAACACTACTCAACAGTGAAGGACAAGGCCAAAGCAAAAGTGTTTCTTGGAACCAGGGATTGTATTTACCTAATCCATCACAAATGAATCTCCTGCCTACTGAAACTGGTCTGAATTATGTAACTGGATACAGAAACTTTTATCATCCCTCAACAAATTCCCAAATGATTCAGTCCTAATACATAGCTAAAAGCACATTCCATGCAATTAGTTGCTTGTATTTGAAATTATTTTGGAAATTTATAGACAAACTTTGCCCAAAATGAAAAGGTTGTCATGATGAGCTCAGTACCACTGCATCTGACATAATTGTTCTCACAGATGAGTGCAGCAATAGGGTATGTTCTTAGATCCTCATACTTGGTGATGTCCTGAAAAAGACTAAGGTTAATTCTCCCTTCACTCATATTTTCTCTCCTACTTTAAGATAAATGAAAGCAGATTTGGCTTATTCATGACTTAAAATAATTTGGATTACTTCTGTTTACTATTTTTAGATGCAAATAATTCAGCTAGTATCTTTAACAGCTCTAAGTTGCTCAAAAAATTCAGGTTTATCATTTTCTTACTTTGTTTTCTTTCTGCATTTTACATAGACGTTGGTTTATACTCCCTACATATAAACTACAAAAAGAGTTCACTGCACCACTCTACTTGACAAATACCTGTTGAGAAGCATTTCACAACCTGCCCAGATCAGCATTTTTAATCACTATAAAGAGACTAGTGTAAGGACACTGTTAAAGTCTCTAATATGCATAAACATTCATAACCACTCATCCAAATTCATGACATCTGCAGCAACCAAGGACATGAAGGTAGTCAGTTGTGAGATGTTAAAAACAAAAAAACCTGGGCTCCATACTATCATTTAAAAATTTGAGATCAGAGAGTTGTTTATCACTGTGCATCTGCACACATAAATTCAGTCTGCCCTGCCATGTCTTTCTAACTCAGAATCACAGAATAAGCTGAGCTGGAAAGGACCCACAAGGATCATCAAGACCTACTACTGGCCCTGCACAGCACCATCCCCAAAAATCCCACCATGTACCCAAAAGCATTATCTATATAAGCCTCCTTCACTTAAACATTAATTACAAATCTCCATGAACATCCATGAATAGTGTGCAGTCAAGTGTAACATTAACATCCCATTTGCCTCAATTATGAATATTCTTTAAAAACGATTTTATTTAACCCTTTTTTTTTTTTTTTTTTTTTTTTTTTTTTTTTTTTTTTTTTTTGGGTGAAAGATTGAAATACAAATTCTCACCGAAGAAGTATAAACTATTCTTTAAGTGCCTGCATTCTAGCCAGGTAATACTCAAACAAAGGTTTTCACAGAAGGCTATTTTTTTATTTGCTAGTGAGACTATATTTAAACAAACACAAAATATACAACAAATGTACTTTTCTGATTCCACGTGGTACCTCTTTCATTGTGTGAAAGATTCCTAACAGAACAATGCATACTGCAATATAATTAAAATTTAGAATCCCAGAACAACTATTACAACACTAATGAGGTAAATAATAATGTCAGCCAACATCCTGTGGTAAGAAGGGTGAAAGAGTAAGGGATAATAGATATCAACAGACTTCAAAGAGAATGCCAGGTTCAAATGTAAACAAATGTAAAGCACTAGTAATAAAATTTAAATTAATGCTTTGCCGTGATGTCATCTTGCAGCATAATGTCAGGCCCGAAGGAAACAAGGTATAGGCAGAAAAGTGAGGCACGTTTGTCCAAAATCCACAAAAAAGGACTGTGTCTTTCCAATAAAATAGAGTAAAATAAAGTAAAATAAAATGCAGTACCCAAGGTAGGATGCTTATTATTTTTTTTAAGCTATTACTCTGTAAGTGGCAATGTATTCATTTCTTAGTCCTTTGTCTGTTGGAACTCACTGACACAAAAGGGATATTTTTGGTACAGTTAATGTAGCTTCATGCACAAAATGTCAATGAAACAAAAGGGTGTTACTGATTTTATGGTTTCTTTCCAGTTGTGTTTTTGATGTTCAGATAAAATACCTGGGAAAAGTAGTTTATTCTTTTATCCCCAAGTTAAACGCAAGCATGACCTTTAAAATCTCTCTATAACAACCTTCATGGATGCCTAATGGTTTTTTTATTGTTGAACATTTCCTGAGTTATTTCATTATTTCACTGAATATACTTATACAACCTGTGTACTTTGCTTTTATTTCATACCCCATTTTGCTATTATTTCTCTTATTGGAAATTATGAAAAAACTCATAATGATTTACAAGGAATTCCAGTATTTAACTATCAGAAGTAACAAATAAATATTAAACATGTAGTTTTATTCTTAGTTTCCTTGAATTCGAAGTCAGAGCTATTTAGTAACAGCACAGCCTGATCCATTATTATCTTTAAACAAAGTCACCAAAGAACTTTAATTGTACGCCTGCCTAACAATGAGGCATGGCCTTTCTAATTTTTCTCAAAATATTGCCCAAAAGACCCTAGATTTTATTGTTTATATTGATTAAGTGTAACTTACTTTATGCTTCAAAGCCTATTGCTTTTTCTTTTTATGTTGTTAGCATTGATTTGCAGAACCTAATAGTTCAGGCTTGCACAGGCAAATCTAGAAAATAAATAGCTCCTCTTATGAGCTATTACATGTGTTAACCTGATCAGTAGGAGACCTGTAAACATCAATGCAATTCCAGTAAAAGCAACAAAAGCATCATTAAGGTACAAAGAAACATGTTTATTAGATACTTCTTAGAAACAATTTCAGGGCTTGAGTAAGAATATACCCAGCGGGTGCTTCATGGCAGCAGGATCTGGCAATTGGCATGATGACCCAAGTCATAACTTCCACCAAGAAAATAGATAACAAAATAGTTTTAAAACTTTGTGAAAACATGAACACAGACCTGATCTCTCTAACACAGTCTCTGTATGTTCACATAATTCATAACTCCCCTCTTATGGCTACTTCTTTTCTAACATGCCAAAAAATTAGCTATTTGCATTAGGGTTTAAACACTTTACAAGATGTCCTCCGATCTCATTCCTGACTCAGCCCAGAGATCTTACTTATCTGGTCCCTTCACCTTTAAGCTGTGACATTTGCAGTTCTACTGCAGTTTCACACACGCAGGACCTTGTCTATATGCTAGCAAAGCCATGCCACTCTGGCTGAAATTATACCCCTATACTAAACTGCTGTATCTAGAGCTGCCACAATGAAGTCTGCTGCTGTTTTGCATCGACTGCCTCTCACGCCAAATAATGCCATTAAAGTGATTTTTGTCCCCCTCATAATTCCATCATTTCTTTCTTCTGAATCTACCCATCTATAGCCTTCTTCCTTTACATTCTAATAATAATAAAAGCTTCCTTGAGATGCAGACCAGCAGCTATAGCTTATCAGTACAAGCCCTCGCCTAGGCCTGGAGCTCCTTGCTGGTACAGTGGGTACTGATGATGAAAAAAGAGACTTCACTTGTTTTTAAATCAGTGATGCCATGCCAACAATCAAGAACATCACAGTGTAGGCTCAAACATCTTCAGAAACAGTGAAAAAATCCCATTTTAAAAAGTTGATTAGCTGCAACAAGTAAATTCTTCCAATACTAAAATATTTACTGTTTTTCAGACAGCTGGAACAAGTTAGTCCTGACCCTGCAAATTATAATCAGGTGACAAAAATATGTCAGCATAACACCCTTCATATTTTGACTTTTTCACACAGAAGGTCCAGCTAACTTCACTGCATCTCTTAACTACCTTTCAACTCTGATTGTGCAACAGAGGATAGTCAACATCCAAATTTAAGACTAGATCTTCTAGGACACTCATGTTAAGTGTTAACCCTGTTCTAGATTTGAAAATCTGCACAGGACAGAACTGGTGGAGGGCAAAATGTACAGAAATTATATATGAGCTCATTACTTTCCAAAGTTTACTATATCAACAATATTCTTTTACAGGATTTGCCTTTTTTTTTTTTTTAACAAGTAAATCTGTACGTGTTTATCCTTTAAGAAAAACTAAGAGTGCTTTCCTAAGAATCTGATTGTGAAGGGTAGCAAAACACTACTGTGCTGTTGTCTTTCAAAACACCACTGGTGCCAGAGGTGTTGCAGCATGAGAATATCCAGGATGCTTGCAAGATACCTCGTGTGCAAACTTCCCTGAAGGCAACTGTGCCCTAGGTGCTGTGCAGAATGGCAACCACTCCATGCAGCAGAGAGAGAGTGGACTGGCAAGAACCATGAGAAAGGACTGATATTTTGTAATATGCATCAGTGCTGGATGACTAGTCCTGGGAAACACAGTCAGACCTCTGCTTCTGTGACTCATGTCTTTGTTACAGTACGTGTTTTCTAGTTAAGTTGATAAGGCCGCACTACAGATACTGCTTGTGTATTAATAAAGTAAATTTTATTACATTTGTCCAAAATCCACAAGTGATGGAAGTGATGCAAACACTAACATTTCCATTCCTTGTAGATCTTACACCTTTATGGCATCGATAAAAATAAAGTCGTTCATTATGATATTTTAATCAAATTTATCAGAAATGTGAAAGATTAAAAAAAAAAAAGAATATTTATAATAATAACTACCAGATAACTAATCTAGCTAATGATAACAGCTATCTAATTCAATTAGTCATACGGTAAGTGTTACAATTCAAGGTAGACTCACTCAACTTATTTTAAGGACAGCTCAATTGCAATAAAGCTACTGTAACAATTAATGTACATTGAAATAGTTCTGATACAGTCTAAGGATTTTATATGGTAAATGAAATCAGGTAAAGCACCAAATAAAGGACTGCAAGTAATACCACTTGCTTTGTCCTTAGCCAAGTTCTTTCATGAAGCACAGTATTCTAAATGCAGGAAATTTGTCATTAAAGGGAATTGGAAAACCCCTCTGGAGAAATACAGAAAGTGTCACTATAAATTCTCTCTTTTTAATGCCTCTCTTATTATCTTATTTCTAGGGTATTTTATGGATTACTGGGCAAATAGGTGTGATATTAATGCACAGTATCAGATACACGATGTAGACATCTGGCTTAGACAGAAAAAAACTATAAAAGTAACTAGGAAAATTACAAACTGAGAGTGTTTTGCAATGGTTGATGTGCACTCAGCAAACAGGGACATTCTCATTTCAGGGCAACCACTGCTCTCTGGGAAATTAGTTTAAAAGTGTTTCATTTAAGTGAATTCATGTCCACATCCATAAGGCTATAGAAAGCTGGCCAATTTAAGCATCATTCAGTTATAATCCAGTTACAGAGTGCCACAGTTAGACAGGCACAAACTGTCTCTTTCAGCTACATTTTCTAGACTATCTCATAAAGTATCTACTTTAAAATCTGCAAATGGGAACTGTTTCACATTGCTAGCAGCGGGATTTTCAGAGATCACAGTGACATGTCCAAAGTCAACAGAGGGAAAGGTACACAGAGTTAGAAGATGCTGTAAGCAGATTGCTGACTTCTAGATGTAGGAGGAAAGGAGTTTTTTTGATCATGTGTTATTGTTCTAGACAAGGGAAATTTGCCTCTTTCCTGACACTATTGCTGTATAACACCTTAATTAATGGCTCTAGGGTGGACTTGAAGAACAGAATTCTCAGTCATTGCACAGACTCCCAAGATCTTTAGAAATGTACACCTATCCCCACATACACCTTATGTGCAGTGTATAACTAAAACCTAAACCAGGAAAAGTGTCATGCTACTGATGCTCTCTCATTTGAAGCCAATTTTAAGCATATATTAAGGAGTAGGGACACTAGAATTATCAAACATCAAAAATGGAATAAAGCCAGCCATAAATAAGGTTAAACAGGACAGATACAAATTTGATGTGGTTGAATAAGAGACACTAAGATTTACTTGCAGATTGCAAAAGCACATCTGACATCTGATTTTGATTTGACACTTTATAGAGTGTGATATCATCATGGGTGATGAGGATAGGGTGATTTATAGGGATATTGAGGAATTGCAGTAGATAATTAGTTAATTCAGTAGTTCAAGGAAATCAAAAATTATTTCCACATTGTATGAAAGTGCATCAGTTACTACCACAGTGTATTTTTAAGGTGATTCCAATCAAGAGAGTTTTGTTTTTTTTCTTCCCCATCAGAAACATGAATTTACAGGAGCATCTGAATCCTCTCCCCACAGATCCTACAGATCCAACTAACTATGAAAGGCTAAGGGAATTGGGATTGTTCAGCCTGGAAAGAGAAGGCATCAGAATGATTTATTGTGGCTTTTGTTTACATAAAGGCAGCTTGCAAGAGAGCTGGAGAGGTTCATTTTATATGGGCAAGCATAGCTTTAAACAGAAAGGAGAGAGGTTTGCTTCAGACGTCAGAAAGAAATTCTTTACTGTGAGGATCGTGAAGCACTGGAACAGCCTGGTCAGAAAAGTGGATGCCCCGTTCCTGAAAGTGTTCAGGGCCTGGCTGGATAAGGCTGTAAGCAGCCTGGTCTAGTCGAGGTGCCCCTGCCCGTGGCAGAGGGCTTGAAAGAAGATGATCATTAAGGTGCCTTCCAGTCAGGTCATTCCATGATTCCACAGACGTGACCCCGGAGACTGCAAACACCTAAGAACTCGGCTCCAGCCGCGGGCCGTGTCAGTGACACAACTCCGGCTGTGTGCGCCCTGTCTGCAGTGTCACCGGGCAGAGTGTCACCAGGAGGGGCGGAGGAGCGGGACGGGCGCTCCGAGCGCCCCTTCCCCGCTGCAGTCAGTGCCATCGCCGGCAGCCGCAGCCCCCGGGACCTGCCCTCCGGCCGGCCTCGGCCCGTCCAGCCCTGCCGCAGCCCCCGACAGCGCCGGCCGAGCTGCGTTTCCCTGCGTTTCCCGGCGTTTCCCTGCGTTTCCCGGCGTTTCCCTGCGTTTCCCTGCCTACGCGGGGTACGCGGCTCTCCTCCCCGCGATCGGCGGCGGGCCTGCCGGGACAGCGCGGGATGAGCAGGCGGCGGGACCTGCGGCAGCCGGCACCACGGGGAGCTCAGTCGACAGCCAGGGAGAAGTTGTTTTCCTAAGCTGAAAACCCGATTGAAGGTTTGAGCAACGTGCCCTCCGGCCGAAGTGTCTAAAACATTCACCCCGAGGGGCCGAGCTTTTCCCCTTCGATGGCAGTGTCACGCCTAGCATCCCTGTTTTTGACGGCATCCCACCTAACTACAGCAGCAGGAGGATGAGAAGCACCTGGCAGCGTATGGTTATTTTGGCACCGTGAGTGACGGGGTTTGACAGCTGACATTCCTCCGGGAGTATTTAAGCTCTATGCTTAAATGGATGCAATGCTTGAGTGTTCAGCATGATGCTGGGAAAACCGTGTGGAAAGAACAGGTATGAGAAGTGTGTGTGGTAACTGGGAGGTCAAGGCCACTGACATGCAGGCAGGATATTGCATCAAACGGCAGACACTGTGTTGTAGAAAACAAAAGGGGAAAAAGAACTTCTGAGAATTTATGAGATAAAACGCATTCCAAGCCTGAGCTGGTGTGAAAACCGTGGCAGAGGACGACAGTGATTAGTGTGCCAGAATGGCTTGATGATATCAAGTCTTACAGGATTAACACTGAAATCTGCATCATCCATATAAGTGTGTCAGTCTGGTGTGCACCTCATAACGTGACTCAGCTGATTGTGTTATCAGCTGCTACTAAAAATGTCCCAAAGTGTCTGTACAAGTTTCCTCTCCTGTCCAAGCCCTTACTCTGCATCCGTACCACCATATCTTGTCTATACCTCCACAACATACTGTATATGTACAACAAACTCAATTTTACATAATTACCCCAGTTTATGTCCTTGAATCTAAAGCAAATTTACCCTTTGGATGAAATGTATTAGCATCGTTTAAGCCCCAGTTTTTTTACATACTAATGCCAATCCCTGGATTGTTTCTGATTTTACAGTCAGTTGCATTTTAACAAACAGTTTGCAACTGATGTACTGTGAGCATAATGAATCATTAGCACTCCCACCCCCCCAAAAGTGAGAGCCAAATGTTGAGTCCTAGTAAAAACACTTGAAACTCCATTACTTTTCAAAATGATTACAGCTGTAGGTCCTGTGTATGACTTCAGCTGACAAAGTGGGAACTTTGATGGACATGCAGAGGCAAAGCACAACAGACTGGCAGAGCTGCAGATACACCTGCTGCTTCTGAGGTTCTTGTTTCATTGTTATATCTGCACATCACAAATACATCTCTTGCTGTTGTTGCTATATCTGTTTTAAAAAGTTTTTCTTCGAGTGGTTGGCTATGCATGAATAATGAGATAGAAAAAGCATATAGAAATCATATATGTTCCTTTTCTGCTAAGTAAGTACATCACTCAGATGCTTTTTTTTTTTTTTCAATTACAGGAAGTGAGTAATTTCCACAGAAAGCAACAGGACTCAAAAAGGTTGAATTAGAAGAGAAAGGAGTGTAAATCTAGCAGCATTTTCTTAATCTGATATATTGTTCTTGGTTATGGTGGCAGCTGTCTCTTACAATAATGAAGGCAATGTAAGGGAGGAAATAGAAAAACAGAGCCTATCCTATATCTACATTCCTCAAACTAGTGATTCTTCTTCAGAAGGTCAGATGTGTTACAAAATTTTCCTGCTGCATCAACAGGATTAAGCTACAGTTGGCCTTTACTTTAAAAAGACTGAAAAAAACTGTCAAAAATGGTTTGAGGCAACCAGGCTTAATCCGTTTACAGACATGACTAAATTCCTTAATTTTTAAAATTGGACTGTCATTGTCGTCACTCTTCTAGACACAGCAATAAAGGTGCAAATACAGACCAGCCATCACCTTTTTCAATGAAAACAGCTGTAATAGTACCAAGTGGGGAGGACTGCCATCATTTATACGACCTGTGTAGCAAGATGAAAACCCAGAGAAAGAGAAAAGGAAAAAATTACGTCAAATCTTGGCCAGGCCTGAAAAAACTTAATCAAATTCTACTCACTGAGGTTGTTACTTCAATTCCAGACTGGACAGTCAAACCAAGAGCAGTAACTGAGAAATAAGTGAAATGAAACTCATATTTCCACTTATTAAAATATACTTTTAAAAATGGTTATGATTCATGCATAATGATCAGTGACAGAATCTTGGAAAAAAATTTTACTTGAATTCTTTTTATATTGAATGCAATAGTTTTAAGATACAGTGGAACTGTCAGCTCTGAATGTGCAGTCCATTCATACTGCCTGTGATGAACTTAAGACTCTGTCTCTGGGAAAATAATGTATTTGTCTTTGTTTGTGTATAGGTGTCAAAAGAAGTTATTGAGAGGTTTGAGTCTAAGCTTACTAAAAAAAAATTCTGATTGTGTAACTTCTTCAAAGGAGATAGGACTTTTATTTGTCTAGGCCATAGAATCCATTAAAAATCATCAATATAGCAGCAAAGACTATCAAAAAAGAGTCCCTACACCATATAAAGTGCTTTGTCTGTGCACTTACAGAAGTAAATAAAATTTTAAAATTTACTTGTCTTATTAGTATATTTTAAAAAAATAAACTTGCAATGATTTAAAATCCAACATGAAAGTAGTAGAACACTGAATTGGCAGGTTACTACCAATAAAAGGTAAATATGTACTGTGTTTCAGGATGGGATAACAATATTGTAAAAATTGTGAATCTTGTGAAAAGGAAAGTGGCTAGTATGGACTTGATAAATGTGATAACTTTTATTTTAAACTATGTTGCTACTGCTAGGGAGCTGATCATAGGTAAACCAGCTTTAATGTGATAGTCATGAATCTGTGAAACTGTGGGCTTTAGCCTAGGAATTTACTAACACTGAGCACTTATTCTGGATGAAAGTCACACTGTACTTCTTCGTTTCTGTTGGTGTCTGCTCAGTAAATGGAATGAGCTAAGAGGTATTTATATGTCCTGTAGTCCTCCTTGTTTGCAAGGCTACCTGTGAATGCACTAGGGAAGCTCTTTCCCTGCACTGAAATACTAACACTGGCTTCCAGATAAACTTGTCCAAGCACTGCCAGATGAGGAGCTAATCAGTAACTCAGACAGCAACATGGTAATCTGCCTTTTCCACCAACTTGCTGAAAAAAGGTTAAAAAAATACAAAATTAGTTACATTTTTTAGGAGAAAGATGGATTTTTAATAGTGTATTTTTGACTGAGGGAGTTGTTACTTTGAAAGAACTATATTTGTTAAGAAAAATTTATTATATTTTGATTTTTTTCTAAGGAATTTTAGTCTTTAGAATACTTATGTAAACCTTTTTTATTTTGCAAAGGTAATGTGGCCTTAGTAGATGTTTTATAATTCAGCTCTGCAGGACTGAGCTGTGATTGCAAATAATGCTTGTAGAGCTGACCTCTCACAGAACCATCAAAGTGTATGATTTTCAAAAATAAATGCATATGAGTAAACTTATGTATACTATTAAGTAGAAATATCTATTTATTTTAACAACCAATCCTCAAAAGAAATTCTTGGAAAATATGTACAATTTTTATACCCCTTTTTTACAGAGAAGACTAACATCTTTTTTGGAGAAAAGAGTTGTCAAAGTAGAACCGGCAAGTGTTTCAGCACACTAGGTCTTACCATAAACATATTATTTGTTGAAGAAACACTTTTTCCTTTGAGCATCAACTCTGTGTTTCAGTGGGTATGTTTAGACAATAGTATTTGTGGAAGAGAATTGTGCCCTTCCCTTTTGGAGTGTGCACTGAGGCTACAAGGAGCATTTTTCTTCCTAGCATCTTCCCACACCATGGCTTTCCTCTGCATCCCATCATACAGCCACCCCTGCCTCCTAAGGCAGAAACAACCCAAACCCAAAACCCAAGTCAAGGGAGTATAAATCTGCAAGGAGGGTGGAACTGCACTAGACCAAAGAAAAGTGTTGTAGAAGACTAATGGTGCTGCAGTTTAGATTTTGCTCAGCAAAGCAAAAACTCACGGATGTCATCGTGAGAATCAGAAGAAGCAAGGCAAACAGATTTTGGCTTCACAATATCATACAGGGAATGTCTATGGCTGATAGGTAACTTGCTTACATTCATTTTCCAAGCAGCAGAAGCATGTGATAACTGCATGGGTTAACCACTTGACTGCTGCTTTTTCTGTGTGAAAGGCTTATGAATAGTAACTAAGCTACTTGCTCTTTGAAAATACCACCTCAAACTGCAAAAACATATATTGCTGTGGGACTAACACTTCTCTGCTCACCTCCCTTATGAGATAGGTTTTCAGAGTTGAAGACTGAGTGAATATGAAGACATATTTTCCAAGAATTTCTTTTGAAGATTGGTTGTTAAAATAAATGGATATTTCCACTTTATAGTACACATAAGTTTACTCATATGAATTTAGTTTTGAAAACTGTACTTCGATGGTTCTCTGAGAGGTCAGTTCTGCAAGCATTATTTCCAATCACAGCTAGATTCAAATAAACAGATGAGACTGTGGTGAGATTCATGAGATGAAATTTGATGTGATTCAAACTCTCTTTAGCTTATAACTGATAAGCAAAAAATGCTCTGAGATTCAACCGCAAATCCACCCCCCACCAAAAAAAAAAAAAAAAAAAAAAAAAAAAAAAAAAAAAAAAAAAAGGAAAAAAGGGAGGAAAACAGAAGAAATGTATTTCTGCAGCTGAAATATATCATACGTACAGAAACCTTTCTGTTTAGGAAACAGAAAGGTCAGAGGAAGGGCAGGATACAAAACAATTTGGGGGTCAGGTATCATTTGCCATTGTAATAGCTGAAACCCTGCTCAAAAGAATGAACCTACACAGAATTCTGTTTTTTCTTTTTCCCTTTGAAAAGCAGAGTTCAAACCCAGTAATATGAATAGTAAAACCAACCACACCTACAGTAATGATAAAACCAATATTAAAGACTCTTCCCCAAACAAATACTGTTTTCTTTCCCATTAGTTGCCTACCATCATCTGTTGGACCTTCCCAGGTCCTGCTGATAACATTTAGTTAGTTCAGCTTTCCAGGTTTTGAAACTCTTGTTTGATTTTCTCCTTCATTTCTGTGCCACAGACTCCTTCCCAGGCTTTTTTATTCTAGTCATCTTTGTACTCCTTAAATTAAAGACTAATTAGTCAATAGCTCTTACAGTACGTGCATTAAGTAAGCTATTAGCATATGACTTGCTTAGTAGAAGGGGAATTTGTAAATGCTTGCTAATCCAATAGTCACTTCTGTAAAATGCTCCTGATTGAATTCACTTTTTTTTTTTTGCATAGTAGTAAGTTACATAGTGACAAAACCCACTCACTTGGTTAGAATCCTACCTTGCTCATTATAATTAAGAAAATAAACCTTTTATTTTTATTTTTATCATAATATCCTATGATTTATGAGATGAATCTCAATTTTTTGTCTCTCATATATATTTTTTATTTGGCTTAACATTTGTCCAAATTCAAATCTAATTTAAACACTGAACATAAATATCATTGTAGAAATTAATTTAAAATACTGTGTGCAGAATGAATAATTAACCAGATAGGCAATTTCATGCTAGAATTTTAATGCAAACATTTGGGAATAATTTTTAATATTTCATATTAAGTAAAACTACATGCATGTTACCACAACTACTTTATCAACTCAGAATATCATCATAATGGGAATAAAATCAAGATTTTCCTTGCACAAAAAAAATTTGCCTCTACTCAAGATAGAGATGGATCTTCTTAAGGTGAGCTGATTAAGGACTATGACAAAAGCACATACATTTTACAATTCTATTAACAGAAAGCAAGAGTCATTGAGCTATGAAAACCTGGCTGAGAACTATGCTTTGGGTTTGATTATGAAATTTTAAAGTCATACCCTGGCACAATTAACATTTCAAGTGAAATTTCTCCAATAAGGACTACTGGCTCTTTCACTACCTCCCATCATTCCTCCCAAAGTCCCAAAGTCAAATATGGTAAAATTTTCACTGCAGCTCCTCCCTGACAAGTTTCTGGCAGGGATTATGGGATTATGCTGGGCTGCCCACTGCTGGTGTCTCTATAGATAGTGACACCAAAGTAAAGTCCACTGGATAACTCAAGATTTTTCACAGGCAATGTGGGGGTTTAGGGCCTCTCCAGAGCACGTGGATCCCCTCAGACACCTGCCTGCCTCCCCTGCTTTTCTCCCATGACTATAAAGAATGCATGTGGTTGTTCAGAGTGATTTGTTACCAAGAGAGCCAAATGGAAGCATGAAGCACAGGCCCTGAATACATGACTGTATTCCAATCAGTTGCTTCCTTGCTGACCAGTTCCCACTACCAAATATTTTCTGAGTTGAGTTACCTAATATTTGAAAAAGAGGTCTTTTTGCATTAATATATTGTAACTTCTGGCCTGAGAGCAGAAGACTGAATTTTTAGGCATTGCTTATTCTTTAAATTTTCAATTCTAGTTCCTGAGAAAGTGCAGTAGGCACAAGGATTTTCCTACCACCAGACCTGGAATTATACCTTTCAGTTGAAGAGGAGCCATTTTGCAGAATATAAAGCAAAATGAGGCCAGCGAGAGAAAATACAGAAAGGGAGGCTTTGTTGTAGTTGGTTTGCAGGGTTGTCTGACCTTGGCTTCTGGTTGCTCTGATTCACTGCTGTGTTCAGGCTCCTTACACAGGAACCTGCATATAATAAAAGCAGAACTTATGCACTTCAAAGGGTGATTTCAGTGTAGGCCTTAATTTTTAAAGGGATACTCAGGAAAGTGAATAGGCTTGAATAGGCCAGTTTCTCAGTAATGTAAGAAAAGAAAAAAAAAAAAATCTACTTTCAAAAATATCTTTTAAACTGGACAGGTGATAATGTGTCCCTGATCAAAAATGTCAGAAAATGGATGAAGATGTGAAAAGAATGTACTTTCAGACTGCATCCAACAGTCATATCAGAAACCACATCTGCTTCAGTTTTATTTTCTATACTCATCAGACAAAGGACAACATTTGTAAAAGTAATGAGAAAAATGACACAAGCAAGACTCCTATTTTTCTTTCTCTCTCTTCTCAACTCTGTCCTAAAAACCACATCAGGTTCCACTCTTTTCAGTTGTTCTGCTGCTGTTATGAATACAATAAATACAGCCTGGGGTCATGTGCAGTTCTCTGCTGTGCTACACTACCAGTGCCTGTAAGTGACACAGGCTGAAAGGAGAAGAAGCATATGAGGCTTGTCACCCTGACTCTCTTTCCAGTGAAGTGGACAGTTTGGGTGAAATGGTGATATAAGGACTTTCACTGGTACAGCAAAATATGAGCCCAGTTTGACAGTAAGAACCAAAGATTTATGTGGGGTTGTGTATCAGATTATTGATGTGGAGATTGATAATGCCTCTCATGTTTTCTTATTAAATGGATCCCTAGTCTAACTCCAAAATGCGCAAGAACGTAAGAAAATCAAGGCTCTACTACACTGCAGTCTTATTAGAAAGTAATCTTAAGTGCTAGATGAGGATAACAAGCAGAGGTCAGCCCTGTGAGGCATGCTATTTTCTATGCACTTTAACAACCACCACACATTTCTACTGAAACAGACTTGAAAAATTGAGTTCATACACAAGGGCCAAGTGTCGTTGTCTACACACTGCAAAACATCTACTTTTAGTTTCTAATTTTTGATTCAAGTGGTTAATTTTAATTACATGGACATTCTTGCCAGGAGTCTTGTAAACTATGACTTATATTTCTTTCTTTAACTTTCTATTTTGTGAAAGCTTACATATTTTTCTATCAGGTATCAGTGTTGAAGAGCACTATTCAAATATAGAGAGTGTTTTCACTTCCTTGAATGTGAGATGATACATGAACACCTTATCTGGTTATCTGGTTAACTGATTCAAAACCATGTCAGTCCTCTTCCTGCTGTTCTGTCTTAAGAAGTTTAATCACTGTACAAACCCAGTGAACATAAAAGATCCCTACGTATAGAATGCATTTGGAGCCTTTCAGTTAGAAAACTTTTGCAGCATTAATTAAAACTCTACAAATCAAGATGAAGAAAGCATTCAGCAAGCCTTCACAATTGTATCCTGTTAATAACAACCTCTTCCCTAAACAAATGGGGCTGAATTGGAGACAGTACTTTCTGAAAAGAAAAACCAGTTTTCTAAATGACTCAATTTAGGCATTTATTTTAAGCACCTGAAAATGGTGCACCAACTATGACACTGTGATTTTTTTCTGAATGCAAGCAAATATGGCTTCCATTAATATCAAATGCTCACAAACTCTGCATATGCAAGGAATAAAGGTGCTAATTGAGCCCCAAAGATGAGGAAGTGGCTGTGAAGGTCTGGGAGCAGATTCCAGGCTCTCTGATGCCTTACCCGTTAGCTGAATACCTTACTTACTATGGGCCAGGGGATGTATGAATGAACTTCAGTCTGTAGGTAATTTGTGCCCTGTATCTCACAAAGCAATATGATTTTGTTTGTGTTGTGGCTAACAAGGCTAGAAGTGAGATAACTCTCTGTTTGGTTATCACGACCTAGATAAGGCCTTTTAATGATTAACTGAAAAGAGTATCTGATGTAAATATGGCTGTTTTCCAAAACTGTTATGAAAAATAATATTGATTGTTTAAGGAAACAATATACAGGTCACTTTAAAGTGCTTTTCACAGTAATGATGGAGAACTGGTTCAAGTCCACTAGAATTGTTCAACTCCACTAAAGCTGATGATTATCAACCCTGTATTTAAAACACTTGTTGTTGTGAGCTTGTTCTGCAAAAATGAGATAGCTGATACTAGCTAGAGCAATAGACATCTCCACTGCTACTTGGTTACTGAACCTTATGGATCAGATGGAGGGATTTCAATGGAAGCTAAATCCAAGTATGCTCTGGACTGCAAAATATAAATCTGTTTCTCTTTCTCCACTATTAGAATTTATAGAATCATGAAATGGTTTGTGTTGGAAGAGACTTTAAAGACTATCTGGTTGCAACACCTTCCTCTAGACCAGGTTTCTCAGAGCCCCTGCTCAAACAGTTGCAGGGATGGGGTATTGAGAACTTCTCTAGGCAACCTGTTTCAGGGCGTCACCACCCTCAGAATTTCTTCATAATGTCTATTGTAAATCTGCCCCCTTTCAACTTAAAACCATTTCCTCTATCCTGACAAACCCTTATAAAGAGTCCCTCTTCAGCTTTCCTGCAGGTCCCTCTACGTACTAGAAGGCTACAATAAGATCACTCTGGAACCTCCTCTTCTCTGAACAGAACAAGGCAACTAGATCAGCCTGAATTCACAGGAGAGGGCCTCCAGTCCTCTCTGCTCATCTCTGATCATGGCTCCCTCTGGACTGGTGCAAGGAGGGGGCCCTAGATCTAGATACAGTACTCCTGGTGAGGTCTCATACAATGACTTCAGTAAGGCTGAAGTATGTGCTGTCTCTCACCATAGCATCATAAGCATTCTCTGCAAGTGTGGACTGGGTGAGTGGACAGAATTGTAGTATAAAACTGGGAAACTCAATCCTTGAGTCACAGATAATTTAATTTTTTTTTGAAACAAAATATTTGTATTTCACTGGTTGTGTTAAGACAATTACTGTCAGTTTTAAATGAAACACCAGAAAATATGATTCATAGTGAGAGAAACTCCTCTTTTGGTTGAAGTACAGAGACCAAGCATGAGAGAACTGTTCAGCAAACCCCAGTTATCCCAGGCTGGTCTCAGAAATGAGAGAGACAGCACACAGAAATTCATATCCTTTTGAAGACTTCTAACAGAAGTTTTCATCTCTGCTTATTCACACTGACTATAGTTAAAACTAATATTTACATCCTAGAGTTTAAGCAAGTATGAAAAGTGCCATCGAAAAATTCTGTTGTTGCATGAAAAGCTCCCATGTCCTACCCCCTAATTTTTCTGCAAAAGGAACACTCAGCATGCCATAGCATATTTGTCTGATAATGAACATGATATTGTATGTCATTAATATTCACTAGCTTCTTTCAACACAGTTTCTGAAAGGGATTCATGAGGATATACTGAATAAAAAAAGACTTTATTTTGATCACAACTTCTACATATTTACATTGAAAAATTACCATAAATTTTAAGGCTACCATGGTGGCTGTTGTTCTAAGAATTTGAACATATGATTCCTGTGCTGCTTCACTTCTCAATGTCATTGTTTCTTACTCTTTTGCTAAGGTATGCTGCCACAGATTTATGCCTCATGGTGAATTCTTAAAATAGCAAATGAGAAAGTTTTGCTCTTGTGTTTTTAGTTACTTGGTTTTACCAGATTGCTTTTCCTGTTTCCCGTGTTGGTACCCCCAAATCTTCTGTAGTAGTTCCGTTCTGTGATTGTCCCTTTCCTCAGAGAGAATCTTCCCAGAGACACATCACCCAGGAAGTTTAGCAACATAAAATCTTTATCTTAAGCATCTGTTTTCTGATTTATAATCAATATACCTTAGTGACACTATGCCCTCCAGTCACTTAGACTGCTACCTTGCCAATAAGTTCTTTCTGAGATTGCAAGCTGAGCCATCTGGATGACATGATGAGGCTCTACCCTAGCTGGTGCATTGTTTTGGCTACTCCATGACACAAATTCTGAGAACAGCAAAACTAGGAGGATTTCTCAGCAGGAGGGATCTGTATAAGCTACATTTTGAACATTCCCCACAAGAATTCAAAAAACTTCGTAGCATCTGAAAGGGTTTTCAATTATTCTCTGAAATGTAGCAGAAATTTTTTAATGTATCTTCCTTCTTAACATACTGCTGTTAAGACATTTTAGTAGGATTCTATGTGCCCCAAGAACAAACCTATGCATATTTCTGAACCTATGCCACGAAATTTGTTGCCATGGAAATATCAAAACCAGCTTATAACTAAGAACAGTCCAATCCTTTCATGCAAAATAGTATCCAGCCTCAATTTCCATTCAATAGTCAAAATGAAATGTAGCCATTTTCATGCTTTATAGTGGCTTAATATCTTTGTTATATTATTAAAGTCTTTCAATCACTCCTAACCAGTGCACACAGGCTCCAGATCATTCAGCTCAATGCATAACTTGGGCATAGTAATTCCAGAAGAATCTCTGAGAAATCAGACTAAACTAAATTAGATCACATTATTCTTATTATTCTTCGCCTTTTCTTGCTGCCTTTGATTTTACTGGCAAAGAGGAAATTTCTAGATTAATTGGAGAGCTGACTGTAGTACCTCCTTTCTAAACTTTAAAATTTCAGATGATTTATGGCTGACATGTAGTCTACACTCTGAGAATTAACTGAATGGAAACCTTTAAATCAGAGAGAATTTAAAAAGAGCAACAGCATCTTCCAACTGAGAGTATCTTGGGTCCTGCTGTCTGAACAGCTTCTCCTGCTGGAGAAAAGAAATTGACCTCAGGCAATTAGCTGTGGGAGAGCATGTAAGGTAGTGTTGACATGCATAAGCATCTTCTGTTCTGGATATCATATTTTATTTTACTGTCATAAATTTCACTGTGCTATAGGTTTTCTACAGTTAGTCCCTTGGAGTTAAAGAAAGAGCCCTATTTTTAAGTATCTCTGTCTCCAGTCAGCACACTTCTGGATTACTCTGCTATGAGACAAATCACAAAATCAAAAATAGATGTAATATCCATAACTGAAATGGCTTATAGGGTGAAATTTTAAACCAATTCTCTCTTGAAGAGAGAGCATTCAAAATTACCTCTTCAAGAAATACATTAACAAAGAATCATGAATATACTATATTAATATATGGTATACATATATAACTATATCTTCTTTCTATTATTTAAATAACATGATGCCTTTCTGTTTATAAAATAAATTTAAACTCTTAGCCTTCTGTCCCCTGATGAGCCCTACACACAATTGTTCATATTTTATGAGCTTCTAGGAGAATAAAACCATACACAACTGCTAAGACTGGGTCCTTTTAAGGTGAGAGGTTAGCTGAAAAAACCCGTTGATTTTAACTTATTCCAGAGGCTGAAGGCAGAAACTATTGAACTTTGAAAAGCCACACTGTTCTTCAAAATTGCTGAAGTACCATTTTTTCTTAGAGATACAAATCTATAATTCAATTTAAAAGATGAAGCATTTTGAAAATTATGGAAAAATGCATTTCTGGTTGTGGTTTAAATTATAATTTGCCTGTTTTGTAAGTATCTGTATACTTTCATCAAGAAGAAAAGCAAATGCTCTTTCATTCTGGCAGAAGACAATAGAGAAAGTAACTACTTGGAAGATTACACTGTGTAAGTTGTGAATTAACATGATATAGAAAATATGGGACCCAAAAAGTGTATTTCCATAAAGGCATTCAAGACCAAGTTGTCATCAAAATAACCAAAAGTACTGTGGAGTAAAGTTTTCCAAAATATTAATGTAATTTACACTTATTCAGTGTTTCCTTAGAAACAATACTATCTTTTAAGAGAATTTTTTTTTCTCATACAAATGTTATAAAAATAGGATTTACCATTCTAAATCAGAAAATTCAGTTTTGAAAATTTCTCCTCATAGCATAAGCACTTTTAAAGTGATGACTTCGTGTCTGTATAGCTACAGAACTCTATGTCCCAAAAAGAAAGACGAATGGATTCTTCATATAATTTTTTTCTACTAGATTTCCTTGCAAAAAAGTTACTAATGAATGTATTCAGAACACAGTATATAAATGGTATAAGTAGTATGTAAGTGCTGTAAGTGGTATAAGTATAATCTATAAGTATATAAGTGGTATATAAGGAAAAAGAAACTGGGAAAGAACTTAAATTAAAACTGCAACACTAAAATAGAAAACAGAAGCTAACAGGATAGAACACTAAAAGTCACCAATTTGAGTCACTATTTGTCACAAAAACTCTAAACCTCTTCAATAAACAAGAGATAAGAATACGAAGTTAAATGTTTATTATTATAAAATGCATTTTTCAGTTTAGATGTTTTTTAAAAATAAATTATTCTTACCTGTTATAGTTGCTTTGTTAATAGATGGTTGGCTACACATTGGTGATCTTCTGTTAAAAAGGAAATGAAAAAAGGTTTAAGCCTAATAAATTCAGTGATGACCGAATCCTTGAACAGTATAACAGAGAATACATTACCTGGGAATTCATCTGGGAACTCCAGGACAGGAGTATTTTAGGAACTTACAGGTTTATTAAAAGCCTGCCTAATCGCATCTAGAGCTTATACATAGTTTGAAATGTGAATTATACACATATGCAAAGACATTATTTTCTTTGGAATGCTAATAACTTCTAGGCCTTGAAATGCATGTTTTTGGGGGAGAGAAATGACTTCACTACATTTGCAAGGGTAACTAAATTAGTGTTAACGGTGATGCTGTTGCATGACTGGACAGAAATCATGTTTATCATGCCTAATTTATAGTTATGAACTACAGTGGATAGATGGGGTATCACTACCTTGGATGAGTGAAGTAGAGTTCTAGGTTCAGATCATACATGCAGACCTCAGTGAGTGCAGCTGTCTGCTCACTCTCTTTCATTTGCAAGACTCAGACTGTGCCTGAATAATCACCTTTGAGTGATCTTAGACATATGACTACTTTAGCTAAAATAATATAAGGTGAAAAAAACCTACTCCAAGTTTATGCAAGGGCAACAATTGCAGGATCAATTAGAAGGCAAGGGGGCTGTTATCTCAGCTGTTAGCTATAACATCTTTAGGGGACTAATGAACTGATTCCTCATCATTGTTTCATGCAGGTTTGGTGGCACAGACAAATCTGTAACATTTATTTGTCTTCAGCTTACATTAAAAAAGCATCACTGCAAAAAGTTCAGTGGCCCTAAAAAATGACACTCACTTGCTGGGTGCTCGGTCTTGTAAGTTGGTTAATGCAGCGAAGTTATTCCGGACAGTACGCAGGCTGGCCAGAACCTGGAACAAAAAAAAAAAGGGATTTCAGTATAAATTTCTGCACAAGTGAGACTGATTTATATCTGCTCCACTGTGCTGAAAGAAAATGGAAAGCACGTTGCAAAACCACTGTAAAAAGATTTCCTGGGCTGGTTAGTCTGTAACCTTTGGGTATTATTTAACAATAATATGTCTGTAATACAAAGGCAGAAGTTTATACCTATTTTTTTGTTCCCCTCATAAACAACTCATTATCTGTTTGAGGGCAGGCTGACTTGCAGGGGAGGAAAGTTTTTTACATAATTCTGATTATTTCTTTAAAATAACAATAAAAGCATTTGACTTTGGAAGATAATTGCCCATTCAACCTTAATACTTCATGCATAAGAAATAATTACAGAATCTTCATTTGCAGTTCAGTCCCTATAAACTCCAAAGGACAAAGTGAATGAGATTGCCTAGAGTGCCAGGAAAAGTAAAAAAAGTAAGACTTTCTCCTCTAAGAGGCACAGTTGATTTGGGGACTTAGAGCAGAATGCCAGATTGGGAGGTATCCCCTGAGAATGCAGGAAAAATTTGCAGGCTCTTACTAGCTTTATAGATTGGGGAAGACAACATAGATGAACTACTTCCTTTCTGGACTTAATTTCATGCAAGATAGCAGCCAGTGAATACAGTGGAGAGGAGTGTCTTCTTGTTATAAGTGGCTTCTTGTTATAAGTGGTTTAGGCACTCTCTTCTGAAGGCAATTGGGTAACGTGCAAAAAAATTTGTGCCATGTGAGGATGACAAGATGAACCTCTCTGTCAGGGGAGAAGTAGTTCAGCTGATGTCAGAGAGGAACCATGAGTTGATTCGAGCTAGGCTGGAAATGGGAGAAAGCAGCAACACTAATCATTGGCATGTCTTTGCAGAAGTGGACCATTTATTTTTTTCTCAGTCCAGACTGTGCTGGGTTCCTGGTGAACCCATCTGAAGAATAACAAAAGCAGCAATGGGAAGCTGAGTTTCAGAGATTAGAGTTGAGGTATGCAAAAACCCCCTTTCATAGCACCTTAAATGTATACAGGAGGTAGGAAAGGAGAAGGACACTGAAGAAAAAAGAAAAAAAATAATGGAAGCTTGTAACAGAAAGTATTTAAGAATTAGGAATGACTGGGAGTGTTCATGTTATTGGAGGTAATTTCCAAATGAGTTAAGAGAATAAAAAATACATTTGGCTAACTAAAGAGTATTAATTTCATTATGTTTTTCTTTCCAAAAATCAGGAAGCAAACTGACTTATTTTTAACTCAGCATAGATTAAAAACAATTATATATGTCATTAAATTTTGGCCTTTATAAAAGGCCCTTGCTTAATCTTTCCTCTGCTAGTAAAAGATGGTGGGTTTATTCATAGTAAGGACTTGACTGAGTCTTATAAACACTGTATCCTATAAGACTCAGTTTATATGTTTGCAATATAATTAAATACACAATAAATTATTAAATTAATATTCTTTTAACAGCTTATTATTTGACCAAAGCAACCTGCATAGTGTGGCTGAAGCTGCCACTTTATTCTTATATGAGACTACTGTGTGACTCAACCTTTCTCTTTCCATTCACCTTTAATTCATCCAATTATGAAGTCATCACATATGACTTCATAATTACGATGATTTGACTGTAATTCCTATCTGTTTTGGAGTAAAGCCCACCATTAGTTCAAAGAATAGCAATGTTAACTTTTAATACTTTTTAAGGCAGCTCTATTGTGAAAAATTGTGGCATTTTAATCTGGATTATAAAGAACTTTGAGATGATATTTTATAAAACAGAATTTGAATAGAAAAAAACAAACCTGGTTTTGTAAAGGAATATGAGTGTCCTGGGTAAAATTTATCTCATGTCTGAAAATCTCATTGTGTTGAAGGCATAAAAGATGTCCAAATGCAGAAATTGTAATTACAAAATAACAGAATAACAGGAATCAGGAATTTCTTAATCATGACTGCCTGCCACAGTATTTGGAAAGAGATCAAAGGTGTTTATCATGCTGTTGCATTTCAACTTTTCAGATAATTAAAAAAGCATTAAGAAAGAGAGGTGTAGTTAGCAGAGTGGGAAATTTATAACTTTCTGTTGAAACACTGTTTGTTTTTTGTTTTAAGCAAACATATGTAATACCAACAACAGAAAACAACTGGTTTGGTGAGTTTGTCTTTAAATTACAAGGCCATGTGAGAAATACAGCAAAGCTGTGCCTACCTGAGCAAATGGTGTCACAATTAAGTCATCTCCGTGTCTGAAAAAAATAAGCAGAATTGTGAGTTAGATATCACCAAAATTTGCTGCTTTAACAGAAAGAAAATCAGTTTTTATAATGCAGTATAAGTAGCTCCAGTTGTATTCTTCTGCAGTCACAGTTTATTGTTGCTCCACACATTCTTTGAAAAGCAAGTATCTACTTAGTTGTTGCCCAGTTGCTTGGAAAGTCTTCAGGAAGGCTGAGAGACCAGCCACTTTCTGTGCTGGGGTTGGGCAGGTGACTGACCATCCAGGATTGATCTACAGATGTATCATCCCAAAGGATGAGGGTGAACGTTCCAAAAGTGACTCCACTGGGGGTTGTCACCAGGCTCGTGAGGACAGAACAGGTGGATGGCTGGGCAGCGCACCACCAATGAATAAAAACCTACTAAAACTTCCAAACTGACTGAGACTTCTGTAGTTATGGGGCCTGTGACCAAAGGTGTGCTGTCCATGGGGGGGCATGCACGGACAAGGTGCCAGGATGACACACTGTAGGGCAAAAGGCAGAAAGAGAAAGTAGGGTTCCTTCTCTACAGCACAGAAAGCTGCTATTTGAATGGTTGTCAAAAACTACAGTAGACTGAAGGGCATGAAAGTAGCATCTGCAGCATTGAGGATATAGAGTCAAAATACAGGGACAGGGAGAATCTGGCCTTTTCAGTTATCCCATCCAGCATGTGGCAGCAATCAAGGTGAAAATAAATTTTTCAAAGAAAAATACAATGTTTTTAGTTTTCTTGTGCCTCTCTGCAGTGAACTTATCATAAGTTGCAAGTTGTAACTTCTAACAGAAACTACGATTGATTTGGTGCAATGTTGTTTAAGTTTAAGCATATAATATGAGTTTTGGACACTGGATTTCAAGTCCATGAAAATCTAATTAGAAAAAGGCTGACAAATGGAGAAATGTGACTTGTGTTTGACTTGCCACAACATTATTCTTATAATCTATATACTGTCCACAAGAAAGCAATGGTTTGCAGATATTGCAAAAACTTAATCAAAATGCAGTATATGCCATCTGTACCACTGTACAATCAGTCTGTAAGGATGAAACAAAACTCCCCAATATTAGAGATCATCAGAATGTCTAATAACTGTGTAACCTTTTTTATTATCATCTCTCTTATTCCGTTTTTTAAAAGAAAAATGGATTTTTAAACACCCTGTGGAAGAAATCTGCTCTTTGAACAATCTTTGCAGGAGTGGTTGGAATGTGGTGTTGCTTCAGGTGAAACCACAGGCCCAGACTGGATGGAAAACATATGAGCTTGACTCTTAGAATAAACCAGAAGAAACATCCTCCATGGGAGGAACTTGGAGGCTTTAATTGCTCAGGAAAGCCAAATCCAATCGAGTATAATAGACAACATGAATCAGCCCAGAGCATTAACAGGAGAGTTAATGACCAGCTGGGTTTAGTACCTCTTTATGTTTTCATTGGGTCAGGAAAACACAGACAAATGCCCTACTCTATAATTTTAGATAAGGGTTGCTTAATGAATTACACAAAGGCTTTAGCAGAAGATAAGCCAAATGCCTTTTTTTTTTTTTTTTTTTAATCCTGTTCTCCACTGAAAGAGAGTGTGACTATGCTACTTCATTTCCAGGAAAATTATGCTCTTTGTCTTCGAATTCTGTGAAATGGCATTATCTGATATGTGACAGCTGGCTTAAATGTTTCTCAGTAGTCCTTTAATTTCTTATCTTTAATAAAGGATATTTTTGTTATTTGCATAGAGCTAGTCAATTTTTTGCTTCTTTTTTAAGACTTAAAGGGCGTCCAGCTCAAAACAAAACCATTCTTAGTGATCTAGTCTAATTTGCATATTTAGAAATTATGAAAGGGCAGAATTCTGAAGATAGAAGTGTTTACAGGTAGCAGCAGCACTAGACAAAGAACAAAAATATTCAGTTGTTTCTACCTGTTAATAAGACAGTGGAGACAGTGGAGATGCTAGATCTTTCTAGCATCTGTCAGTGGCAAACACTCTGAATGCCCAATATACAACACAAATGCACAAAGTATTCACTGGTGCCTCAAAGAACCAAGCAACTCCTGAAACATAGTCACTAACAGTTAAATTCATATTGGCACAAAAAAAAAAAAAAGAAAAGAAAATAAGACTGTCCTTCTCAAAGTCTCTTCTGGGATTCTTTGCTGTAAATGGTACTTCCTCTTCTTCCCACTTCGGCCCTGTTTGCCACTCCTTGGATGCTGAGGCACTCATAAAAAGCAACAGCTACATGTTCTTGGCTTTCTGCCCTGCAGGATATTTTTTTTCTTTTATGTAAAATAACATGATCCCACTTTTCTCATTTTCAAACTTGATTCTACTTGAGTTGTTTCTGGACTGCATTTCACTGAAAAACACCGATATCATACTGTAGCTTGTTATTCTTTAGAAGGGGCATGATTAAGTAGTAATTTAATGTACTGAAATCAAGCCAGGACCTAATTTTCACTTTTCAAATCTCCCTTGTGTCAAGAGCAACAATTCCGGATATTATCATTATTTTGGTGAATTTGATACTGAAAGTGCATATATTCACAGGTTTTGCAAAATAGTTTAGTACTCACCGAACCATTTGAACTGCAACGCAATCATAAAAGGTGGTGAGCAATTTTTGATCCACATTGGGTCAGAGAATCTGAACAAGGTGAGAGTGCTTAAAAATGGAGCAGACATGTCCAAAGAAGCTGTGGTAATTTTGGTACAGAAGAGCAAGAACATATGATTCAAAATGCCATTGATACACAGTGCACTACAGTGTAATAAACACTACAGTGTATGAGTGTCCTCCTGTTTATAGATGACATGGAAGCTGATGGTTGATTCTTTCACCTATCCTAGACAGGATACTGCTTCTGTATACAGAAGCAGCAGGAGGGAGTGTAAATACTGCAATACATCCCAAGCTTCTAAATATAGACAGAGGTATTAGCCTTTAATGTTAGAAGAAATTGTTCACATCAGTGTTAGACTCTCTTAATTAGTAATCTAATTAAATAGCCTCAAAATTTAAAATGATCAGTTTTCTACCACCAAAGAACATTGCTAAAACATGCACTGGCCCACATGAGATGAATGACTCAATAAAAAAAAAAGCTAAATTTTCTTTAGCAGAACAAAGATTATATACCACATTGCAAGTGACTAGACTTCTACAAATTTCTGTCTTTTTCTTCCTAATATTTCCTATATGACACTTGAACTGGTACCATATAACCTATGCTGATCCCCACCCTGAAGAAGAGATGAAAGTGCTGCATTAAGTCAGAAGTTAGTTGAACACGTTCAGTACAAATGTTCTGTTTCCTTTCCTCAGGATTGGCATCAACTTGTCTCTTCTGTCCCAATCATGGAACAGTAAAAGGTGGTGATTGACTTTTCCCCTATTAATAAGAAACTTAGAGATGCGTGGAAAGGCAGAGAAGCAGGCAGGTAGATTAACACAAGGGTAAGGCAGGGTGACTGCATACCCTTTACTTCATAATTAAACTGTCATAATTCAGTACAGCATCTAATAAGAGAAGTAACCAGAGAGATATTCTGCAGACCTATCAGGATTCAGTTAAGAAAGAGTGGATGTTTTTTATAGTGCCAGAAAAAACTCTCAATATCCATTAAGGAGAAGGAAATCCCTCACAAGGAGAGTGAGGGACTTGCCACCATGGAGTCTCACAGGGAAGGTTCTCAAGGTTTGTTTTTCTAAATGCCATAGTAAACACAGATTAAGACTTTCTAGGTGTTTCTAGACTTTCACATGAATACCACATGAAGAATCTTGAAGACATACATTGATTATGTGAGATATAAACAGGCTAAATCAGAGCTCTGCCTTATTTAAATAGAGGGGAGAAAATATATAACACATCTTTACACCAGTTTGACACAAATGTACCAGTTTAAAGTATGATCTTATTGGTTTGCAACACTCACCCACTTGAATCAAAACCTTACTTATATCCCCAGGAGAAGTACTGGCTGAGGATGCTAAGTAGGACTTAAATCCAACTGGTATAGTCCATGTTGGATTCTCTGGCTACAAGCTTTGGACAAAGACCATTTTAAAGAATAAAGTTGCTAACTGAATTGAGAAGCCTAAGAGGAGAATGGCTGTATGGAATCCCTGAATGAAACTAAGACTTTCATCATATTGTTATATGAATTTACTTAATTTTTAAAGAATTGCATTTGGCTTTTTTTTTTTTTTTTTTTTTTTTTTTTTTTTTTTTTTTTTTTTTTTTTTTCCTGTAAGAATATAGCAAGCATAAAAGTATGGAAAAATCCACACTGTCTATAGAAAATGTAAAAAATAAGAAAGAAGATGAACATTAAAGCAGTCTTCTGTTTCTATCAGAAAATATATGGCAGTTGCCTTTTGCAGTGTAAACATCTAGGTTTAAATTAAACATAGCATCCACTCATTTCTCTATACAAGGCTGAATCAGATTTACTGTCCAATTGCGTGTCTCAGCTTAGATGAGACATTTGTGTTTTGTTTGTATATATGCTGGAACACAATTATACAAATACAAAATCACAAATGAAAGACAGGGAATAAGCTGATAGAGCACCCTAACTGCCAGGATTTTGTTTTCTGTCCAGATAACGTGTCATAGTCAAAGCCAAATATGCAGACAAAAAACATATGAATTAGGTATGCTGAATTATTCACATTTTAGCAGCAATGAAAGATGACTCTCCATTGCACCCTGACAGGACAATGGAAATATCATGTAATGGTACTAGCCATCAGAAGCTGGGCTTTGAGCACAGTGAGCAGCAGTGGCTGCCTGCTCCATGAAGCTTGATCTTTATCATCATTATCTGCATTTGGAAAATACAAAAGGGATGGTTTGCAAAATCGATTTTGTGAAGTCAGAAATCACAATGCTCCAAGTCCACTTACTCCGCAGGAATAGTGCTTAATTCATGTCATCTCAATTTTTAAAGACTTTGAGAATAATTTTGCAGTCCTGAGATAGCTTAGGCCTTTCTCAAAAAAGCCAAGACAAATGAGTGTAAGTGGAAGATCTTAATGTTTTGTCCACATTAAGAAATGGGATTACAGCTGTTCCTAGATAGCCAGTGGGTTGTTAGTGATTTCCATGTCTTTGAAATGTAAACACAATCTGCAGGATGATCAAACATCTCAGGCAGGGGATAGAGACTATGGCACTGTGAGCAGGCTGGGATTTAGGCTGAGAGAACAAGCAATTAAAATTGATATTGGAGCCACGAGCTATAGAGAAGGGGGTTGTTTTTCCCGGAGCATTTATTTATTTCTGCGAACACATACGTAAGAGGATTGTTAAAAAGAGCTACTTGAAACCACAGAAATTAGACCCTGAATGAAGCAGACTCTCATCAGCTATTGTCTGAGTGTTTCAGAACACCACAATTTTCCATAACACTGTGCAGTTATGTCCTCCTGATACATCTGTCTAATTCAGCAACACAGCTAGCCCTAATTAGTAAAAAAGTATTGCTGTAATATTGGGAGCTCAGTACAGTGAATTTAATTGAGCTTAACCAGATGAAGGAGGATTGGCTCAGAAAAGCCACAGCATCTGAGAAGTCCGTTGTCACAGCCATAAGAAATGCTGGTTATAGTAATGCTCCTTGGGCTGTCTAACTAAGCAAGTGAGATTTAGAAAGACAGACTAAAGGGAGAAAAAAAATTCTCCAGCACAAATGTCACTAGTAAAAACTTCAGATATAAGTCTTTCCAAAGACCCCAAGTGACTTCATAGAGAGCACAAATCAACTTACTCCACTATGATGTTGATGAAGAAAATAATTCTTGTCTGCCTTATAATCAGAGATCCAAAGAACCTCAAAACAAATGTGGATTATTACTTTTGGGTAATACACATATGTTATGTACTAAAATACCTGGAGTTTTCTAGATACAACTTATATTTTATATAAGAAAATAATTGAATTTTTCATTTTAGCATCTCAGCTCCTGAAGATACACTTCATTAGGCTTGAAAAAAGCCTTTGAATTCTTGCAATCTACCCTGTTGCAGTCACTAGGGTTAGGTCACCTGAACTGCAATCTTAATTCAAGCTGAATTGCATTAGCACCCGAAGTGAGAAGCTCTCTCAAGACTTGAAAAGACAAAAGGACCACATCTGTTACAGACTGAGGAACTGGAAAGGAACAGTGCTAGCAACTCTAAATCAGTATTTTGAGGTTTCATCCAGGGACTATCAGGTATGTACTATCTGGCTACGTGTGCACCTCACCATGCATTGATAGCTCCCTTTCACAGTGCCTCCGCTTTTGACCAGATTAAAAATAAAAATATTTTGCTGGGTGACAAGGGCTGTTTTTGGTCTCAGTGACAATGATATGAACCATGACCCATCAAATCCAGAAGCTTCATTCAGAACTACTGGATGAGCTGGAATCAGAATTGGCTGACTATCTCAAAAAAACAGCAAGTATAACTATTTTTTCAGTTCTATATAATGTGCTATAGGAACACTAATCGTTTCTTCTATCTACCAAGAAAATCTCATAACACCTTTGGAAGAGTTTGAGACTGACTTTTATGTCAGTCCCAGCTACTTTGCTCAGAAGCTTATAACTTTTCCAGAGATACTGCACTCAAACATCTGACTTGTGTAATCTGCCTGAGGAAATCAGGTAGGTAGTGATGTAGACCATCACAGTAGGATGCCTGCATGATATGTAACACAAAAAACCACAGATAACTCAAGATTTGCATCCTATTGCCCTACTCATTCACCAAGTTTCAATGCTTTAATCCTGTCATAATATAGCAGACTATTTAGATTACAGGAGAATGGTGGGCAGCTGAGCAACTGACCTCTACTTAAAGTCTGATAGAATTACTCAGTCCTGAAAAGAAATAGAGCATGGCCTTGCCAGAGTGTTTCATTGCTTCAGCTGGTTTTCCTTCGAAAATCAGAAGGTAGTCTGCCTGGAGGTCACTGAGGCAATGGCAAGGGAAAAGAAGCTACAGCAGTGTGGGGCTTTGTTTTGTGTGCTGGAGGAGGTGCTGGATTAAGCCAGAGGAGACAGAACTTTGAATGAGAAAAATGCTGGACTCAATCAGAGGAGTCCAGGCTGACTCAGCAGTGCCACTGTTGGACTGTTCATACAAAATCATCATTTAGCTATACCAAGGCTGGAAAACAAACAGGCATCAGAGACTACTGAGTAGTTCTGTTTTCTTCTGAGGTTCAAGAAAATTACTGACTGGGTTTGCATACATGACTGGAAGCAATCAAGTTAGTGTCACTTAATGACTTACTATTAGTGAGTTTTGATTGCATTAGCTGACATACATAAACTCTCAACTTGTTGCAAATGAAAATAAAATGAGTTGCCTGAAGATACTTTTAATCATCAGGTATTTGGTTTCTTGCTTGTCCCTGTCCCACAAGCTTAAGTGTTTGAAACTGATATGGATGTGCTACTGCTGAAGAACAAGACTACATGACTTTCCATGTGAGCTCCATCCTGATACAGGCTGAAAGTTTTCTTCTTTAAAAGAAATAGCAGAGCTGCTTGAGAACAAGGCACTCATGCAATGCAACCCAGCCTGAGAGAGCTTCCTATCAGCCAGCCACAGATAGTTTCAAGGTTTATAAAAAAATGCTCCCTTAACCAAATTCAAAGGTCCTAAATGTACGTAAGAAGAAACAAGCTGACCTCAAGAAAAACACATCAGATTTTCAGACTGTGCACTTTCGGGGACTGAACTCTACAACTACCTGAGCATTAGTTCCATTAAAAGAATTCAGAACATTCAGTTTGTGCCCTGAAGGGTGGAATGACACCTAATGTTTTTCTGTGTTTTGAAATGAAATTGACCTGTGTACACAGGTGATCATTGAGCCAGAGAAACAGTCCAAAAGGGATGTCCCCGAAACATTCAAGTCCCTTTTTTACAAAGTTGCCTTTCTTCACACAGCCTTGCTCCACGTCCTTCAACTGCCTGTGCTTCCTGCCTTTAACAACTGAGAGCTATATTAGGAAAATTGTAAGGTTTTACCAATCTCACACAAAACCAATCATGATTCTGTATTGACTGAAAATAAATAATATATATTTGCATTTCATCAACAAAAATTCTCCCTTGAATAAAAAGCAGATAAAGTCTTCTCAATCCAAAAATGCTTTCTTTTTGTTTTCCAACATAACCAATTTCTTCATCAATAAAAAAAGTTAACACAAATTTATTATTCAATTTTAAGCTAGTTATGTTCTAAGTTGAGTTCTTTGTTTTGAATTCCGCCTGTAAAATGTGTCAAAAAACCAGAAAGAACACAGACTTTTCTTTGTTGTTTATAACTCAAAAAAATATTGTAAGTGACTTGCAAATGACTTAGATTAACTTAAGCTGTAACCTGGAACTTCATTTAAGCATCTTAAAAACAAAAAAAAAGCAAAACACAATGGAGCAAAATATTTTTCTGTTTTTCCTAAAGTGATGTAGGTACATTTTTTTCCATGAATAAATAAATGTCTCAAGAAATTTAATGTATTTTTTAAAATAAAGATTGTTTCTAAACAGAGCCACACATAGAAGATGCCTCTTAAAAGATCTTCTTAGACCAGGCTGGACTTTGAAGCTTAACTGTCCATTTTCAGTCAGTAATACACATGATATAGCAGTATCAGAGATCCCTAGAAAAGAATATGATACATGAAAAGGAATTTCAGCTGCAATTTTTCTGGAGAAAAGACAATTGTTTGTTAAAATTTGTTTTTGTTAAATTAAAAACAATATATTTGTTAAACTGAGGTGCAATTACTTTGCTCAGTAAACTCATGTCTTGTCTGCTCTCTTAGAATCCTGGCTGGCACCTTTCATGAAAAAGGTGGGGTTTTTCTCCATAACTTAAGATTCATAATCATAGTATTTTATTAATAAAACCAGGCCTTCCTGGCTCAGAAACAAAAGAATAAGCTTGCCTTAGAGGATAAGGAAATATATCCTCTGCAACTGTAGATATAGGGAAAATGTCCTGGAGTAAACTTCATCCTCTTGATATTTCTTTTATCACAGACAGTAGCAGAGGGATGCCGCTGTCTTCAGAAGTTACTGACAGAGTAGCAGTAGGTTGTCCAGCTCAGGAAATGGGTGTATGGTGGACATTTACCAGATCACCAGACCAATGACCCTGCAGCTACCCACAGACAGAGTTCCTTGGCTGAGTTCTGCTCCTTTAACACATGCAAACAAGTTTTAATAGAATTCAGCAGATTTTGTGTAATAATACAAGTTGGAGCTTATAGTGATAAGCTAATGAACAAAACAATGCTGAGATTCTCTAAAGAAGGTTGTAAAACATCCCCAGCAGCTGCTTTTATTATGAGTGAGGTTCAGATGTCCAAGTCCTGAGAAGATCAGGATGCTGTGTCTGAACTGTGTAATAAGAGCTTGTGGAAATGGGAGAACAAACTTAAATGAGAGGACAGAAGATGTGTTCTTACTCTCAGAAGACACAGTGGAGTTTGGACAGATGTGTCTGCTGAGAATGTCTTGGTCCTCTGGTCTAGACTGCTATCCTCTGGTCTGCTTTTTCAGAATTGCAGGGGGATTATACCAGTTTTTACCCTTCAGAGTGGCATAAAACATGGGCTGTGATGTAGCAGCAGTGGGCACTTTATTTTTTTTATTTTTTTCTTTTTCTAGGAACCTATTTTTTAACCTGATTAGAGACCTGGATTTTGCTAAAACAGAAATTCTCTACTAATTTGATCTTGTGCTCCATTAGCCAGAGCAGTGATACCTTAACAAGAAGGGCATAAAAAGTGTTATATCACTTCTACCTCTTCCTGCATTTGTAAGTTATGGGCAGCCACAGTGGTTCAAACAAGTCAGTTTTAAGCAATCAGGCCCCCTCAGCAAGACATCTACACAGCCCACTGCTTCACTAATGTCTTCAAATATAGAAGAATATAGGCCTGACAATTTTTTCCAAAAATGATTTTGCACATTTTTCATCTAGATACTATTCCCTTTATTCACTGTGTTTCTGTTGGGAATTTTGGGGGGTTTTTGTTTTCCATTCTTTATTCCCCTTCCCTTCAAACTTGTTTTCCTGTCTTTCATGACAGATCCTGAGCTATAATTCTTCGTATTGTCTCACTACCTCTCACTGCCTCACTCAGTTACTTCTTTTTCTCTTGCACATCCTTATCTCTGCTGGAAATCCCACAGAGAGGCTTCACAACACACCTGTGCTCATCTACCTTGGATCTTGCATCTTCCTGTCTATACTATCCACCTCTCCAGTTCACAAACCTTAGCAACTTTTCCTAATCTCTGTATGTGATTTCCATGTCCTGCTTTTATTACTCTCAAAGATCCTGTTATTTCTTCCAAGGGATAACTGAAACATTGTTACTGACCTCCACTCCATTTTATGAGCTTTTCCTTTCTTACACTCAGCTGCTTTTTCTGCCTAACTGCACCCGTAATTGACCCACTAACCTCTCGTGAAAGCAGCCTTGCACTTATCCTTTTTTTTTTTTTCTTTCTTTTTTTTTTTTTTCTTTTTTTTTTTCTTTTCCATAACTAATTCATCAAAGTATGCTCTAGATTCTCGGATTTTAAAAAACTTTCCACCTGTCCCTTCTCTGGCCTTGTTTCTTCACTTTCCATCTGAACTCCCTGAATGAAACTCCCTTTGCTTTCTCTGTGAGGTTTACTATTTTGAGCATAATGACTTGCATTGTATCTTCTCCTGGGGATAATATCTGACTGTATTAGTCTCTTGGTTATCATCTTATACTTTGACTTTATAGGTTGTTTGTAGCAGAGCCCATCTGCTCATTTTGGGTTTGCAAACAACTGAGGACAACTTGTTCCTTCCTTGTCTGGAGCTGCATACATAATAAATCATGACAGGATGAATTCAGCACTTTAGCACTGCCACCCACTGGCTGTCTTAACATGAAATTCCACATTTGGCTAAAATTTTTGAGATGTTTCTTTTGTTGCTACTGACTGGAATGTATTATTGTAAGTTCAGCATTTCAGAGTAATGGCAATGCCAGAATTCTTTATATTCTATCCCTTTCAAATATAAGACATATGTCTTTTGCTTTGTCTTTTTCTTTACAAAGTGAAATGTGAGGGCTGGTTGAAGAATCAGGGAATCTAGACTAAACTTCTCTGTACAATTAATCCACTTACATTACCAGAATGATGTGTATATTTCGTGATATATATTGCTTATGTTTAAGAAACAAACAATACTTTAGATGTATATAGATGCAAAAGGGAAATAGGATAATTTGAGACTAACCTAAAATCTGTGTACTTCCCCTGCCAGCACTTTCATCTTCCTCCTCATTTAGCAAGGTCCTGAATCAGAGTTGTTTCTTTATTTTAATAATATTCAATGGGTTTCCTTTCCATAGGCACATTCAGTTTATGGTTGAACACTTACATAAGGACTTTTATGACTTCTATTTTTTAATCCTTGTTGTGTTATCTTTTTAAACCTTCCCATCTTTTATTCCCTTTCTATTTTTCACTTAATTTCTGTGATACAGCCAAGCTTATTATAATTAGGCTTATTGAAAAATGATTAATATTCCCTGATGAGAACAACTTGCCTTTTACATTTCCTAATGTGCTCTCCTCCTAAACAGTGGCAGGAATATTTACCTTCTTAGTACAAAAGTCCATCTGTGACAAGGACTGTGAAAATTTGTCAAGATGTGAGGTCAAATAAATTTTATATGTAAATGTGTTTCCAGAAAATTTTGAAAGGAAGAATAGACAGGGAATAAAAGGGGAAAAACGTGTGCTTTTTCAGTAATTATATTGTTTATCCAATTTACTGCCATGTGCTGAAATATTACCCAAAATTCTAGGAAATGAAGTGGATTATGAGTTCAAGGATGGAGCACTAATTGAATTTTTCATTGAAATGACTCATCTAAGCAATGCAGTCAGCTGGATTGTCCTCCTGAATGTAAAAATCTTTACAAATGTTATCCTGGTACAGGTACCATACTAAAAGCTTGAATCTTCTCCCTCTGAAAGACCGGATATCTATCAGATTTTCTGGGAGTGGGATACTATTCCCAAGAAAAGTGTATTTTTTTATAACAAAGAGAGATGATTTGCCCTTTTTCTAACCCATTTTGTCTCAATAAAAACTGGTCACACTTGGCACAAAGCTTACTGAGTATTTCAATCTACAGATCTTAACTGAGTCATAGACCTTACACTAACCCTGTCTAAAGGCAAGAACTTCTCTTACCTTGACACTCCACATAGAAAAAGAGTTATAATTAAACAAAATAGCAGTTACAAAAATTATATAAGCTGAAAAAAATCTGAGTGTTCATTTATTATTTCAAATTAGATACCAGCTTTAATTTCACTCATTATTATGAAAACCTTTATTCTTTTTTGTGCCTACTTTTATTTTTTAAAGGAAATTTCTATTGGTCTTTGCCTCAGTAAAAAACACTATTCACTGTGCTATTCTGACAAGATGGAGCCTTTTTTTTTAGATATATATTTTAACCTCAAACACCAATTTGTCCATGAAATTTGGAACCATTTTGGCAAAAAAATCCCAACCAAACAAAAAAGAGATATTAATTTCTCCTACGTAAAAGTGACTAGAAGATGGAACATTTGAATATATTGGCATCTTACAAATAAACAGAGATTTGCATCTGACTTCCACTACAAATGGAACCTGGGGTACACACATACTTGAAAAGCATGAATCACTAGCAGAAAATACACACTTCAACATAACAGTGAGAGAGGACAGAATAAGCTTAAAAAGGTTTTCTGTTAGAATTTTTTCTTTTAGTTAAGAGGGTATTTGAAATAATTTTTTCTCTCTCAAATATATTATTTTCTGCCAGCTGGTAAATCTTTTCTCTAAAAACCTAAAAGACCCCAGCTGTAAATAAATAGAATCTATTTCTTAAAATAATGAAGAATCATAAATTACATTTGTATTGTTTCTCTTGAAAACAACTTAAGAGCCAGAAAATAGTTCTCCTTAGTGTTTTAGTACCCCAGTATTGACTATCATTATTATTCTGTCAAAGCTAATAGAGTGCATAAACATATCAAGCATACCCTCATGATATCCTTCAAAAAGCTGCAGGAACAAATATAATCTTCATTAAAGAAATAAACAAACAATTTTCCATTACTTCACTAGCATAAGTGGTTACAGTCTGATTCAAAAAAAAAAAAAAAAAAAAAAAATTCTTGTGGCTGCAAGTCTTGATATTGGACAAATTATAGACTAGAAGCATTTTATAAGGTACTTACATATCACTGGCAATGGAGGAATTCCTGGACATGGACTTTGGAGACAGATCATAATCACTGTCTGACCGGTAAAGGAAAGACTCCCTACGTTGACTGTGGACAAAATTTGCCTGAAGGATTAGCCCTGACCCAGGGCTTGTCATGGGGTCCAAGGGACTTCGTCCTGATGATGTACCATTGTCTACATCGAAACTGCAAAAAGAAGAGAAATTTTTTTTTATGTTATTGACCTAAGAATTTCAAAATTTATTAAACACCCTTCTGACAAATTATCATAGCTAATTGCTTCTTGATAGTAATAGAGAAATAGAACTGGTGACGTCCACTGCTACAAAAAAACCACAAGTCACACAAGAGAGACACTTCAAAATTACTGATAACAAACAAACAAACAAACAAACAAAACACCAAACCAAGTCTGAAGGTAGAGAAAATTGGCAGAGAAAAATCCCATGCTATTAGAAATAAAGGAAGTTTTAAACCTCTCTGCATCTAGAGTATCCATGAGCTCTATACCAGAGGAAACATGGTGTTTCATTATTTACTTCTTCAGGTCCTCTCTCTCTTGAGCTGGACACCAATTACCCTGTCTCCCACTGCTAAGGCAGCTGAGGGCTTTTTTCTTATTGAGTACCCAATCCTAATACTCTGTCACTACAAAAATATTTCAAGTTCATACTTTATTTTGTCCCAGTAAACAAAGTTCTGGGGTGGCATCAGGTGTATCTGTGCCTAATGTGCTTGAGCACACCTGCCTGCATTATATTTGCTGCTCTACAAACCGATGGAAGCAGTGAGTCCTTTGTTAATGGCCAAGCAGCAGAACCTCTGTAGCCTTTTTTGTCTTTGAACCACACAATTTAGATTCAGCACTTTTAGTTGCTGGGTTTGGTATGAAGAGTGGTAAAGAGGGTTATCATTCCCAGAGAACACTTTTCTCATGAGAGGCTGAGAGACGAGGGAATAGAAAGAAAGAGAAGGAGAGAGTAGGTGCTGTTTTACACAGACAGTAACGTATCCACAAAGGGCTTTGAAAATCAATGCAAAGACCTTGAATGAGGGTCTGCAAACAATTAAACACTGGTACAGGGTGGGTGGAGCTGAGAGAATGTGTTCATGGCAACGTGTGTTGCTTGACAGCCCAACAGCTGCATTTGTTACTGTGTGGAGACTTTTTGCAGCATGTGGCTTCATGTCTGGATGTCTTCGTTATGTGTAAACTGAGAGGTTACATACATGTGGATTAGCAAGACTAGGTCTCTAGGCTCATTTGCCATACTAATGAGGATAAAAATACCACTGCTAAAGCATTTAAGAATGAGGGATGAACAGAGAATCTTTCACATGATTTTTTAGACAAGCACCAACACCGTAACATTTTTGCTGAACCCATATGAAGTACGCATTTTTAAAATGGTGTTCATTTGAAGGGCACCCACATGTTTCCAGTTACAGCTAATGAGAAATCAGAAAAGATGCAGAGCAAGTCAGATGTTGATTAGACTTCAGCCTAGCACAAGTGTCACAGCTGGTACATGCAACTCTGTACCAGTTTGGTTTATCTCCCAGTGGCCTGAGATTGCCACTTCAACCATTTGCTGAAGTGATGGCATTTCAATGACCTTTTTTTTCCTTTTTTTCCAATGACCTACCAAACAAATATTGCTAACTTTGACACAGATGCACACTGCCTGGCAGAGGATAGATTTTTGCTTTATGATTTATTTCACTGTTTATTTTTTTTTTCCTTTGCACATATTTCTGGAACTGCAAGCTCCAGAATTCATACTACTGCCACTTTCAGACTGTACTATTTTCATTGTATTCACCACTTACAGTTTGAATTTAGAAAAGCAAATGTAGTTGGCTTGTTTGTTTCTCTTAAAAAAAAAAGGCAGAAAATATTTAAAAACTTCAGGAGAGCATAGGAAGTAAATTCTCTTTTCACCGTAGTTTTCAGAACAATTACCTGTCAGTAAATGCAAACACATACACTTCTTCCCAATAATGATTTAATTTGATTAAGCCTGCATACTTTCCTCTGTCTCTTTAAATGTCTTACTCCTTTATCAACCTCAAATGAAGAAAGCTTAAACCATGAGATCAAGTGAAACATCTTCTACCAGCCTTCTAGGTGATCTTGGACTTGGGCTGAAAGGCAAAGAGCTGCAGAGCTCCTCTTTGCCTTTCTTTTCCCCTGTTTGTTGCATCTTTGTGATGACTGTGAGATCTGCTCACAAATAGTATTTGAGAATGTATTGGAAAGGTCAAGATATTCTGAACACTACAGTAAAAAATCATTTGCAGCTCGTTGTGTCATTTGTTCATAACCACATTACCATTGTTACCAGCATGACTGCTATTACTTGTTATCAATCAATACTTTTTGAGCTCAAATTCCTAAATACTGCAGGAACATAAAATAATCACCCTACTAATGAAGTGTTTATATCCATCTCATCACATCCAAATTTCCTAACATTTATATTTAATTGTCTGAATAACTTTCTTCCTCTTTAAACAGCTTCAAGAAAACAGACTCCTAATCAATACATGGTCTGTATATTTTGTTATTCTACTGAAGGCAGGAGGGCAGATAATTATTGCAATTTTAGGTAAAACAGAAGACTGTTCTCAGTAAAACTAATTTCTGCAATAGCAGTAACATTTCAAATATATAAATAAGCTTGCCTGGGAACTTTAAAACAAAAGTTAAAAGACGTATGTAAATAAATAAAGATTAATGTAGATCCCTCTCACAGGATAAAAATTTTGAATGAAGGGTTAATACTAAACTGGTTTTCTTTAACAGTGGACTTAAATATTCAAGTGAATCAAAAGTAGTTAGTTGGATTGAATGAATATGGTTTTATTTCCAGTTTTGTTTTATTTTCTTCATCTCCCTTTTGTGGACATCATATGATTTTTATATTACCAGTCTTATTTCTTCCAGTCAGAAACTAAGGCAGGCTTCTACGAATGATTTCACTGTGAGATTGTAACACAGTGAGTTTTTAAAACTTAGAAGTCTGTTAGGTAGAGCTGCAATTTCACCAGCCGGGACAGGAGGTGCTTTGGTTTGCATCACCAGGTAATCACGAGCTTGTGCAGACGTTGCTGTTGCAACAGAAATTTTATCCTGTTGTACTGGGTGGTGACCACTAGATGGGTGTAAAAAGTAAAAAAACAGGATCCAAATGCATCAGCTGGATTTGCCTCGTGCTGTTCCAAGAAAAGTCTTTTCTGAAAATATGCATCAAGAAAAAAAATTGTTCAGTTTTTTCTGAAAAAACAGTCAAAGGGGAGTGTGAATGCAGAATGGTTTTTTCAGAAACCTATGTTTATATTAAAAAGTTTCTGAAATGTTACAGTAAAATGTCTTGTTTAGATCTTTCCGAGACATTTGTCAACAATTTCAGACACAAAAGCTTGTAGAACTCTAAATCAAAAGAAGAGTTATTACAACGAAAATCATATAAATTGCTACTTTGTCTGAATCACAAGTCTTATTCTTGAGAATCTGTACTTCTGACTACACTGTATCAAAAGAGAGAATCAGAATGGAGAATTGAACTTTCACGCCAGTTCTTTGCTCTTTGCTGTTGGATACACTGAAAAAGATCAAAAGTTTAAGACACGAAATAGGATAGGCTCTTCAACTTGCCTGAACAGAAATTGCAAAAAAGTCAGCTGTGCTTGCTTCATATTTATCTTTTCACTCCCAATAAGTTTTAAGCCACAGAAAGAATATGCTGTGAATTAGAAAGAAGAGAGAAACATAACAACATCTTCATGGAAGTTGTTACTAAAGAGGACAGGAATTCTTTTGCTTTCACAGGCAGTAAGTAGCAATTTAAAGACAGCATTTTACACCACTGCCCTGCAGCCAGCTCTGGGCACTTTGCACAATGCATGCAAACTGAGACTGCCCTTGGTGACAGGAGCATTTGGCACAGACATCACATAATTCTGTATGTTCAAAGAGCTTTGCTGCAACTCTGCAGATGCCAAAGCCCTGAAAAGTCAATGATAATTCAGCAACTTTTGTGTCTGCGTTTTGACAAAATGCTTTAAGGCATTAGTGGATAGTGTTTATTTTTAGAGCCTGCCTTATTCAGTGTCCAATACTGACAAACTTGACATGAGACAAAATTCAGAGGTTTTTCCCTTGTTTGGCTATTCATCTTTTTGCACTTCTTGCCCACTTTCTGTCATCCAGGCTCTGTACTAAAATGGGGACAAAACTGAGTGATTTGTAAACATTCATGGCTGATCTTACCTGTGGTCCTAATACAACAAGTACAAATAACAACACAAAGCAAAATTTAGGAAGATTGTTAGAGATGTGCTTCAGACAATACTAGGACTCTGTGGTAAGAGCAGGAGAGGTTCTGGATCCTGAATCTTAGGACCACTTTTTCACTGTCAATGACTGCAGAGCTTTTTTGCATATTAAAAGAAACTGTGGACTTCCTTTTGAGTTCCTAAAAAACGGTTTCCTGCTCTCTGCAAGGCTGCTAAAAGAAAAAAATGTGGAGGCCTGTATATAAAATACGTACCTTAGTTACATAAGGAATAATGGCATCATAATCACTATACCCAAGAGTTTCTTATTAAGACTGCATAGAAAATCTTAGTGTTGGTTTTCCTTAGTACTGAGAATTTAGCACTAATCCTGCAGCATTTTGGGGGGTTTATTTTCTTTAGTTTTTGTGTGGTTTTTAGTTTTAGAGAAATACACAATAGTTGGAGAGAGAAAGAAATAAATTTCACCCTAAAATGAAGAACTCACTAGACTTTTTAAGAATGCAAATTGTGCTCCTGCTATTCCCCTTTAAGTGTCTTCTCACTTTCATCTTATCTTGGAAACTACAGGGAGGGAGAGCCAAATTAATTGAACCTCTTGGGGACATCTTATCTTTTAAGGCCATCTAGCATTACAGAGGGACAGGCAAGTTCTAGAGAAGCAATTTTTTTTCCTCCATCAAAGGAGTCCATTGTCCTAGTGTCAAGCAATCTCTCCAGCCATCTGTGCTATGACCTATATACACATCTCAATGTCCTCACTTCCAAGAAGCCATGTCCTGTTTTTTCACCTGGTAGCACAATCCTAATATCACACAAAATAGGTGCATTTGGTATAGCAGCTGTAATTCACTGAAATTATCACAGAAGACCTGCCCTGCAGCAACTCCCTTTGAGCAGGATCTAATTTAGAGTAAAAACAAGGTAATGAAACTATAAGGTTCCAACGAAAGAGTAAACTATTTATTGTTTGTGTCCTAGGACAGGAGCCCATCTCTGGGGAAGGAGGCTTTAGCAACTGGAGAAAGGGAAGCTGCCTTCAAAAGCAGAATCTGAATTTATTGCTTGGATTGCTTCAGATTTAAATAAGCAGTGGGTCACCACAGATGATGGCATGCACCAAGAATATGGAGGATTGTAGAGAAAGGCCACAGTGTGTCTGTATCTAAGATTGCTTGTTAGGTCTTTGTGATTTCACTTGGGCTTTTTTATTGCTTATTAATAAACTAAGCATTAAATTGGGAAAACAGCTGACTTGGGTGTCCCTCTTTAAAGTCATAGTTATTTCTAGTGAGAGACAAAACTTTAGACTTTTCTTTATCATAAAGGAGTAAGTTGTTGCTAGTCTGCTCCTGCCACAGGTTCCCAGAAGATTACAGATGTTGAATAGGCTAACCTGCAGCATCAGAAAAAAAACCAAGTAAAACCGTATTAGTGGATTTATATAATTGAATAGCAGGCTAATTCTTTGTTTGAGACCTTTCAAAATGTTTCCTTACTGACAGTGTCTACCCTGTGATACAGAAGAGTCCACATGTGGCTTCCTCCTTTCTTTTTCCCCAAGAGTAGTAAAAAAACAAAACAAAAACAAAAACAAACAAAAACAAACAAAAACCCACCAAAAACAAACAAAAACACACTACAAAAAACCCCAAAACCAAACCAAACCAACAAACAACCAAACAAAAAAACACCAAAAAACCCAAAACCCAAAAAAACAACAAAAACAACAAAGCAAACAACAACAAAAAAAACCACCCAAAAAAACCACCAAAAACACAAGCAACAAAACAAAACAAAACAACCTCAGTAAAATGTGGGAAGAAAAAGAAATATTTGTATTGATATTTTAGAAGGAATGTAATACCTACTCTCCCCATTTGAAAAAAAAAGAGTTTATATGTGAACTGATATTTTTATTTTCTTTGTAGCAAAGTTAAGAAAAATGCCTTCCATTACTTTAAATACTTCCAGTCAATTGTAACCAAATGGTATTAAAAGGAACATATGATCTGAATCTGAATTTTCATGTACCACTGTAGAATTCAAGCCAGCTATCTGGTTTTGGCTTTGAGTTTCCAGTTCAGCAACTTAGAAAGCAAACCCTATGATTAACTCCATATTTAGAAGTGGTATGGATAGATTTTCCAGTATGAAAATTCCAAGCAAAATAATAAAATGTGACATTTCGTGATTTTTTTTTTTTTTTTAGCAGCCAAACTTGGCTTTTGCTCTTGGCATAACTGTTTTTAGAAACATTTGAGTGAAGAAGGCTTAATATTAGGCCTAAAATTACTAGACTTAGTATTAAAAGCCCAGGAAACAGACCAGGAAACAGACAGATAGAAGATGAGTAGGACAAAAAACCCAGTGAGGCAGACTGGTTTGTAAGAACAGGTCAACTCAAACATGTTAATAAGGGAACCCTGACTATCTGTTTATCTTCTGTGTCATCTTCTTCTAGGCAAGCACCTCAGGAAATAAAATCACTCAAAACAAACTGCTTCATGTTTTGTTATGAAGTTTCCAAGCAAGGGGTTTCCTGGATGACTATTCACTTTCTATGGTACTTTAGCTTTGAACAGTTTCCTGGTATGCAACTGAGGATGTGCTTTCCACAACATCACCTCACTATTCTTACTTATAAATCAGTGGTTTATCCATTTGGCATGAAACACATTTTTTTAAGGCACCTATTAAATCAAATTTCCTGTTGTGCTCAGCCATACTGGGAATTCCTTTGTTATTCTTTTTATTTTTTTCCTCAGAGAAAATATCATCCCTCACCTGGCAAGTTTCATTCTCTAAACTTGGTCTTTGGAGTGAACTTCTTCCTACTAATGTGATGTTCAAATAGAATGCCAGATTCCACATCCTATCACATGGATTTGAGGTTTTAATATTTCTTTGAAGTTGAAATAGTTGTCTTATTTTAGTATAAAAATAATTCAAACAAGAACCACAACAGAAACAAAATGAAAAATAATTTCCAAGAAAAGCGGTAATCTGTTCATGCTTTTACTAGATTTAAGTCACTGTGTATGGTTCTTCTGATCTAATAGACCTACTGGGGTTAATATCCCTTTTTTTAGACAAAAAAAAAAGTCACCAAGACTTTGACATAACTCTTCCCCAATGCTTCTGCTAAAATCTGTGGCAGCTTGAGATCTGAAAATGTTGAGGAATTGGAAATAACTTGGGCAATCTGCATAAAAGAATGTTGAAAAACAGAAGCACTTGATCCAGACATGGGAAAGACTAGGCACCTGGGTGCTCCAAGTACCCCACAAGCCTGCTGGTCCCTGCCACCCTCATATGCCATTGCTGCAGGTACACTTCAACTGCACTTCTAGGAGTGCAGTCTCAGCTGGACTCATGGTTCTCCATTCTATTACTGTCATTATTTTGTTGCAGTCTATCTGTCACCATTCACTTAAATCATGCTATAATCCTATGGATTTATGATTCTATGATCCCCAGGGATGGAGCATCTACAACTTTTCTGGGCAACATGTTTCAGTGCCTCACCACCCTCACAGTAAAGAATTTTTCCTAATATCTAATGCAAACCTACTTTCACTTTGAAGCCATTTCCCTTTGTCCTGTCACTACATGCACTTGTGAATGATCTCTCTCCATCCTTCCTGTGACTCTCCTTTGGGTATTTGAAGATTAGGTCCCCCCAAATCCCTCTCTTTTCCAGGCTGTACAAACCTAACTCTCTTAGTATTTCCTAATAGGAGTGGTGCTCTATCCCTGTGATCAACTTTGTGGCCTCTTCTGGACTTGCTTGAGCAGTTCCATCTCCTTCCTCTGCTGGGGTCCCAGAGCTGATGCAGCACTGCAGGTGGGCTCTCAGCAGAGCAGAGCAGAGGGGCAGAATCCCCTCCCTGGCCCTGCTGCCCACCCTGCTCTGGATGCAGCCCAGGACACGTTTGGCTCTCTGGGCTGTGAGTGCCCATGGCTGGGGCATGTCCAGCTGTTGCTGTAGGACACAAAAGATGAAACACTCCAAATACTTCAGAAGGCAAAGAACATAGAAAAAAAAAAAGGCCTTATTGTCTAATTCTACTTTTATGAGGCGTTCCAATAGAGACTTAACATGATTGGTGAATGACACCTCTCTAATCCCGTTGGTTAAACTAGAGAAGCAGCAAACCACCTGGAGAAAGATTGATTGGAGGAAGGATAGTTGTTTCCCAAGACTGTTTTGAGAAGAAGCTTTCCTGAGAAACTTTTCCTTGGGAAATGTTGGCAGCTGCTAGCAGGCTAAAATTTCTCAGACCCGGAACTATCAGACCCATATCCAGCCTCACAAGTCCTTCTCCCTGGAGCTGCTCTTAATCTGTTCATGCCCTCAGGTGTTGCCCTGATCCAAGTCCAGCACCTTGATCTTACTAAACTTCGTAACATTCCCCTGCACCTGCTTCTTGAGCCTGTTTAGGTTCCTGTGGATGGCATAACTACTGAGCTACCTTCAAATCCTTTTTAAAAATCACTTTACCTAATTTCTTTAAGAAGTTCAAGAAAAACTGTTTTTCTTTCCAGGGTAAGTTTTGATCCAACTATTCCAACCTCTTTTTCTGCACTTTCTGAGCAGTATTTGGATGCTGGAATTAGTATTCTTGTAACTAACTTGCACTAAGTGTGACCATATGCCATGAATGTACTGTAATACACAGCGCCATTAATTTTCTCTCCTTTTAAACATAGTAGAATAAAACTTCAAAGCATATAAAAATGTTTCTTTATCAATTCATAAAAATATGCAAACCAACCACCAAGCATATTTCCTAATCCTAGTTAAAATGCAGTTTTCCTAAGTTATTAGAAGAACATGTTTGTGAACCAAACTTGTACCAGAGAAGGAAAATTCAGTACACTGAAGGAGCTCAGCCTCCTCTTTCTGTGAATCCAGTTGGATGCCATTATCAAAAGCAATTGCTTATATATTCTTTATATATTATATTATATATTTATTATTATAAATTTATAATTACTGGTGTGATAAAGCAAGCATGTAGGAAAAGAGGTAGCTTCTCAGTTTCATCAGTACTGTATAAATCAATATACAGTACTAATGAAAACACAGGGTGCATAAAATAGGTAAAACAATTTCAAGGGATAACATAATTATGCATTACAAAGCTTCCCAGCAAAGCATGTCTCTCTGAAGCATCATCATATACAGCCCCAATGGTGATAAACGTTGGGCCACAGAAGATATGGTTACACTCACCCTGTGATTAGTGGCAAAGACCTTTTGCAAAAAGTACCTGTGACAGAAGGTGGCAGGACTAAGCACTCATGGTTGCTCCATGCTACTCTCCCATACCAGAAAACACAGCATAAAATGATGGAGTTATAGACTGGTTTGGTTTGGAAGGGATCAAAAAATTATCTTGTTTCAACCCACCTACGACAAGAAGGAATACACCTTCCACCAGAATCAGTTTCCTTCAATCTCCATCCAACCTGGCCTTGAACACTCCCATAGATGGGGCATTCCTGAGCAACCTGTTCCAGAGGCTCCTCATACTCACAATGAGGAAGTTCTTCTAATATTAATCTAAACCTATTCTTCTCCGTCTTAAAGCCATTACCTTGTCTCTTGTTAATACATTCTCTCACAAAATGTCTCTCTTCAGTGCTCTTGTAGGTCCCCTTCAGTACTGGAAGGTGTTCTAATGTCTGCCTGGTGTTCTAAGTCTCCCTTCTCTTCTCCAGGGAAGCTCAGCTCCAACAAGCTCAGCTCTCTCAGCCTGTCCCCCCAGAAGAGGTGCTTCAGGCCTCTGATCATCCTTGTGGCCTCCTCTGGACTCATTCAAAGAGGCCCAGGTCCTTCTTAGAAAGAGATCCAATGAGCCAGGAGGTGTGACCATTATGACAAGAGGATCTGCAATCCTCAGCATCACTTAGCTCATAGTTATTAAATCTTTGCACAACTGAGTGCATCTTAAGCAACCTTTTCTTCAAAAATTGTGCATTGAAAAAAATGGATAAGGGCTGTGGACAGAAAGGCCCAAAGAGAAGAAGCTCTGAAGCCCAAACTATAGGGACCTTGCACACAGAAAGTGATTTGTTCCACCAGTACAATGCACACACATAAATATCAACATGAAACCTACGCCAGCTTCAGAGGATGGTGGACAGGAGACAGCTAGACAAGAAATTGCAGTTCTTTCTTTAGGTGTTGTTCTAGATTGCCCATGATAATGAAAGCTCTAAGTAAAGGACACATAATTATATTTGACAGGAATTTTTTTTTCTCAGACCATTGTAGCATTCCTCTCATTGCAATAAGCAATTACTGGCAATAAATCATATACAAATTCTACATCCACAAGAATTTGTGTTGGCATAGGTTCACAGCAATTATCACTGCAAGCAAGCTATATATTTCATAAAGGGTGAAAACTCAAGGTAGTAAGACCTTCAGAGTTCTAAAATTTTTCTACTTTGACTTAGCAAAACTGTTTCATCCTTTCCATTTTAGTTCATTTCAGTTCTAGATCAATAAATTCCAGGAATTGGATTTTTCAAGTTTTTTGTTTTGTTTTAGTTTCTGTTTTTTCAATGTTGATTTACTTTTATTTTATACTGTATTTTTGTATTTAGTTTACCAAATGTGGTAGATTTTTTGTTGCTTCCTCTTCCCTAGACTTTTACTAAATGTCTCAAGGTATATGTCATGATTTGAGTTCTGGAAGCTCATTGCCATATCCAAGCAACAGCTTTTAAAAGGAAAAAAGTTCATGAGCTAACCTTGGAAGATTGCTGAGATGAATTATCTTGTGTGTAAGCACCCACACTTGTGTTAGACCCTGACCACATTCACTGAGTACATGTAATGTCAAAGATAATTTATATCACTAGTCCAAAGCAAATTATAATCTACAAAAATGAATCATTTGGGTCATGTTTTTCCTGATTTTTAGGACATTATTTTAATGTCAAATATATTATAACAACACTTAATAGCTTTACCTAGGAGGTTTGCCTGATGCTCCACATTATAGGACTGTGTTCTCTTCTTGCTAAATTACTAAATTCTGTCCTGCAATTTTCTCTCCAAGTTTTTAAGGGGTAAAGAGGGTCAACTGTGGATAGAAAATGGCAGAGAAAATAATACCTTTTCATATTTAAGACATTCTTGAAACTGTTTTGTGAGATAATCTGGTGACTCATATTTTGTTGCCTGAAGTATGTGTAACCAAGTGTCTCCAAAATGTTGTGTTTTTTTACTGATTCTGTGAACCTCTGCATAAATTCCAAAAAGTTATAAGTATAGGCCAAGATTAAGTCTGCTGCCTCAAATATCAGCAGTATTGAAAATACTGAAGTGCTACTGTAATATTTTTTTAAAATCTCCTCTCTTGTTCAGAGTCTCGGAGGACTTTGAGGAAGAAGCCCCTGTTAGTGGGGTATTTGTGTCTTACACTGCAGAAGATAGGTACTGATCAAAGGGCTACCAAGAAGTAAGAGTGATTTTATTATCAGGAACTGGAAATAGTATTTTCTCAAACTGCAAAGCACCTGATAATGAACCAGTCACTTACACCAATTTTATCATGCATCACTAGTTAAATGTTTTTCGTTCTTGAGGTATCCACATGCTTAAGCCATCAACACTCACAAACACAGATTAACTCAGAACCTCTGAGCAGCTACTGCTCAGGATGGATCAAAGGTCCATGAGCTCCACTATTCTCCCTCTAGGAGTGCTAAAAGGGAATGCCAATGGAAAAGGGTAAGAAGAAGCAAGTAGAAGTGCTACATCTCCCTAGCAAGCCAGCCCCTCATCATTTGCTCACTGTTTCATTAAAACAATGCTCTGAATATAAGAGTCATTCCATGCCAAGAACATCAAAAAACCAAAGTCCTAGACATTGCATTTTGAATGTTTGAGTTAGGTAATACTTTCACTTTAATGTCTATAGCTCAATCCCTATTAAGAAAGGATGGCAACAATTCCTTCTATCACAAAGGTGCTACGAAAATTAATTTAATCATCTGTGAGAAGCAGTGAAGTGTCATAGTGGTGAGCAGCATAGAAAAGCTAATGAAAACATCAGGGCTGCTTCCACCATACATATGAACAGCAAATTGTCAATAAAGCAAGTGACCATATAATGAGAAGCAGGAAAACTATGAAATACCAAATATCTCATGAACTGAGTTGCATTTGTTTTGAGTACTCAGTGAAGTAAAAATAATATAGAACCACATAGGTGAAGTATAAAATTATTTATGCATGGGACTAAACCAAAGTTCCAAAGCCAAATGTAATCTTGGCTTTTATGCCGGACTGTTCAGTCATAATCACATGGATATCAGGTTACTGGGTATACATATGAGTACATTTTAAAGACCCTTGCATTCACTATTGCTTATCTCCCGTTTTCTATTTTAGCCTGCTGTAGCACTACCAACAGCTGCTGTTAATGGTAGGCCATCAGAAACCTCAGACTTCAAATGCAGTGTTGCAGGTTTGCCTTCTAACAGTTAGTACACACGTGAAGAACATACTCCATTGTGGTTATAATGCATGTTTGATTAACCTCATCTTCTGCTCATCCTCAACATCATTTGTACGCTTCATTCACAGTCTCATTTTGATTAACTACTACTGTAATATAAGCATATTTTTGTTACAATCTCCTGTGCTCCTGTATTGTCTCTTTCTACCAGTCACTGTAAGATCCCTATTGAGCACGACTGTTTGATTCTGAAAGCAAACATTACAAAGGAAAACCTACCAAGCTATAAATACAGCGCTTTAACTATTGACAAAATAAAGAAAATATTATGGAGGTGTAAAGTTACAATACATATTATGCAACTCTCATTTGCTAAAATATCTAAATGAACAGAAGTCTAAAAATGCTCAAGGACTACTAAAAAATTAACTAGAAATGAGAGAAAAACCTCTAACACTGGTTGCTACAGTTTTCAGATGCCACACACAGTGCTAAGCTACGCATGCCTCATCAAAAAAGGGAGTCTTTCTCTGTGCAGGAATGTAGTAACAGAAATGCCAGTTTACATTGCTTTGTAGCAAGGCATTTGTTTTTCCAGCACTAAACAAACCTGCAAGCAGATTATATGTAGTTACTTGAAAGAGAAGCTGAAGAAAATTACACTTTTTTAATAAATGTGATTGACTTGGCAAACCAGAGCTGTTAAAAATCACTGTGTATTGTAAAACAAAATCTTCTGTTAAATTCTTACAGAGAATAGAAGACCAAATAATTTTATTAAAATTTACAACTCAGCCTTGCCCCATGCAGAAATATATATCTATCTGTAGATCTATCTGTAGATCTATCAAGATGGATTTGTAGATCTATCAAGGCCAGATAAAAATTTCTCCAAAAATTTTAGCTAAAAGTTACAGAGTTATCTGTATGCAAAAACCAATTCCACAGAATAAGACCTGTGCTTGAATTTGCACTAAAAATTTGGGAGGGGAGATGATTGCTTTCTACTGCTCTTGTCCATCAACCATCCTCCCTGTTGTAACAACTCACCTGCTACCATCCTCCGTTGGACAAAACTTGCTGCCTTTTCTCATCCTTTCCACAAGCCCTTCCCCAGACACCAAAGGAATATGTATTTAAACTAACAAAATCATTGCAAAGCCTGGACAAATCATAACAACTGAACTATAGAGTTTCTTAGGACAAAATTATTAACATGACATATGTTTACAAGTAGGGAAAAAAAATCAAATGCATAAGGGCATTTTTTTGTATAAAGAAATGTGCTGTTACCAGGAAAAATTGTGTATGATTTACTTAGTGCAGAAAAGAGTTGTCAGGCAACTTGATTCCAAAAGTCTATTTTCTTGATCCTGATGTCATTACTAAAATTGGGATAGGACATGCCATAATTGCTGGCGCCAAGGAGCAGATTATATCACTCAGGAAACATTACAAAATGCACAATCCAAGAGAGCAAGGAGAAAGCCCACTATCTCTCATCAGTCCCTACAGATGAAAAAATGTCACTGTAACATTGTTGCTTTTGGAATAGCCTTCAACCACTTTCCCCCCGACATCTTGTTATTTCATCCTGTGAAGTGCTCCCAGGAGAATCAACAAATTTTTTCTTTGCCAAATAAAAGCCAGCTCTTCAAGCAGTGCTTTTCAGCAGAGCTCAGCCAAAAACCAGCTCAGGTCAGGTGTCCAAAGCAGTGCCACACGAGGTGGTGTGCCCTCCCAGCTGGCACCGCTGCAGACCATCCACCCCCTTGCCTAACCGTGATCCTCCTAAAATTCATGGACAGATTCGGCTCTCAAGGAGAAACCTTAAGCAGAGTGGAGGGGGCGCCCAGGCAGCTGAAGGAGGATCAAACTATCAGGATATCCTTTGTTGCATTTGTTTCTTTTGTGGGAATAAAGTAGGATAAGAGGATACAAAACCTGTTCTCTCACCCGATGAGTCATCCCGACTGAATCACTTTATCCCCTTCAGTGCTTACATCTCCCTACCTGCAAAACGGGAACTTTGTGAAGTGCCAAGAGTTCTCATCCTTAAAAACAACCAAAATAAAACAAATAAACTTTGCACTACCCAAAATTAACACTAATTAATTTTAGCAGGAGGAGTTTTAGTTTAGTAGTTGGAGTTTAGGAGTAGTAATAAGAGCAGTAGAAGTATTAGAAACACTGGTTTTTAAAGATATATCAAAAGTAGATATAGGTGAGAAAAGAAATTTAGAAAATTTACTGCTTTTCCTCATAGAAAACATGTGAAGGAATTGGAAAAATGGAAGACTATCTTATTTACCTGTCTTGGTATATGGGCTTTTCAAGATCCCCTCCATAAAAATGGAGTGGAAAAAGACATTAAACCAGATATTTCTGTGATGTTTCCATGTAAAACAAAGGAATAATGGAGGAAAAAAAATACAAGGAAACAAACCCAAAAAGATAATGACCAGAATGACCAGAAAATGACCAGAAAAAACCCACACTTTATCAAACATTTATTACAAGAAATTTTATGAAAAATATCTAGAAAATAAAGAAGAAAATATTTTTCACTTCAGGTGAGAAGCTGATTAGATTTTTATAAAATATGGTTTTATTTTCTGCCCCTACTATAAGCCACAGAAAACCATTTTCAATTCTCCTTTCAGACAGAATTAAATGGCTTGTTTGGTTTTGTTTGGTTTTGTTTGGTTTTGTTTGGTTTTGTTTGGTTTTGGGTTGTTTGTTTTTTTTTTTCAGAACAACAACACTAAATAAATTAAATAATTAAAAAAAAAAAAAGTTTAATGGAGAATTAACGGACCAGATGAAACATCACTGAGATATAAAGCAGAAAAGCCTGTCTTAGAATGTGCTTAGAATGACCTACTACACAGCCCTGCCAGGACTTACATGGGCAAGTACCTCCTCCTGGGAGTCCTGTAGTTTTGCGTTAAGGAAGCCTCGTCAGTAAAAACTTTCCCACAATATTCTTTCCTTACCCATCCCAGCCATGGCTTTTTGCCCACAGAGGAGAACTTGTTTATCCATGAGAAAAACAGGCCATTAAAAAAGATAGCACGTTTGTGTACTATTTTCCTCTTTGAAAATTTCCTCTGATTGTTAAAAGTTAAGGCAATGAAAACAGAAGCTAATTTATATCTGACTTCCCTAATGCATGAATGAAGTAGCACTAAGAAAACACATTTTTTTTTGCTAATGGATTTCAGTGTCAACATAAAAGTGCAATTTAGTAAGCATAAATTTTCAGAATATTCATGCGTTTGTAGAATTTCAGGGATAGCACGCCTGAGAAATTAAATGTTTGATTAAAACAAAATAAATTCCTCAAGGAATATTTAAAGTAGAGAGGGAAGCCAGAAAAGTTTTGCTTATATTTCAAATATTAAAGTTCATACAATTCCCTGGCACCTGAGAAAGTGAAATAAACAATTATTTCTGTATCATTTAAAATTTCAAGAGCTATTACATTATGCAGTAATGTTTGTATTGTCTCTATATTCCATCCTTTATGGGAAGCTGGATTTAATTTACTTTCCAAGCACATGCAATAAAAAATATTGCATAAGACCTGATTCTGCAAAGCTAAATTTCAGGAAATGGGGTCCTTTGATTTACCATCAATGAACATAGTGACTGAGGCTAATTTAACATCAAATGAACTAGAAAGTAACTCTGAAACCAGATGCTGGTTCTGAGCCACACAGAGACAGCAAGGTCAAAGAGGTTCAGAAGTCTCTCTCAAAATCATTATTCATCAGGATTTTTATAGCAAAATCCTTGACAAGATTCACACACCTAAAAAAGAGGAGCAGTAGGCAAAAGGGTAATGGAGTGGACATGTGTGGAGAAGGGAGAAGAAACAACAGAAGGTCCTAACTCTGCAAGCTCAGCTCTTTTAGGAAATATCTATCTGCAGCAAATGAAATTCTGCAGAATTCATTTCTGATTCATATTGATATTTCATTCATATCAATACTTCTCATTAAAGATTGGAGAAAAGGGAAGTGCTAGTGAGCAAAAGTACCTTACAAGAGCTGATAGCCCTTAGATTTTCTTCTCTTGATAAAACAACTGAACTGGAATATCAATTAATATCACAATTTTATTATTATTTTATTTCAGGGGTCTCTTCTGAGGGTTTTTGAAAGCAATTAGAAAGTTCTTGAAAACTAACTATTTCTTCATTTTGTGATTCTGGATTTCCAATCACCAACAAGTATTCAAACTAAAATAAAATCTTATTTTGAAGCAAAAGCCCAAATTTTACCATGCTCAATATCTCAAATAGAAAAAAAAAGAAAAAAAATGGAGAAGGCAGAGTGAGCAGCTGGCCTATCTGAATGTTAAAAAAAGATACAGTGTTTAGCTTTCAGTTACAATGAATCATACAGAACTATTTCTTGTACCAGGAACCAATAAGAACCTAACTACTGGTTAGGAAATTAATCAGTTTTAGGTGGTGAAGCAAAACATTCTGAAGAGCTACTGGAAAATGAAAAATGCATGCTTCCCATCCATCTAATGATAAATACCATGTAAATGATACATATACCACACTAATGGCACAAATACAAACCAATGTTTTACTTTTGAAATAAATGATTGTAAGAAAGTTATAAAGGCAAAATATCAGTAACAGAGTCATATGGTCATCTTACTAACATGGGAAGAAACTGTGGGGGAGGGAAGTCTTTCTGTGGTGGAAAAGCTGTTTGGACAAGATGAAAAGCTGTGATAGCTTTTCAAAATGTCATTTCCTAGTTATTCATTTCCAGCCTTTTTCAAAAATGGATACACCAAGGAGAAAAATACATTGCTTCACAGCTGTGAACACCCTGCTTGCCAAAAATGCAAATGTAATTACTATCTGTGAATCAAAGAAAAACTGTGGCACTGCTGATAAATATGAGTAAGGCCTAAATCCTGGCATGTTCACCTCATCCCTGGAAGTCTTCAGGGCTGTGCTGGATGGGGCTGCCAGTAACCTGACCCAGAGAAGGAAAGGTGTCTCTGCCCATGACAAGGAGGTTGCAGACAGATGATCCTTAAGGTCCCTTACAACACAAACCATTCTAAGTTTCTATGGCCTTATGGAAATGCAGATCTCTATAGGTGAGATTCAGATTCGTTGGGAAGGGCTCTCTGTGCATGCTTGTAACAGCAAGAATGTCAGCTACAAACTGACTGATACCAGGATCACTGCTGCAAGAGAAAAGATTCCTTTTAACAGGCAATTGTGGTATTTGAGTTGCCACAAATGTTAAGAGTTTATGAAGGCTTATGCTGCCACTAGGGGCTCAAAAAGGGGTTCCTAATGTTTTTCCAGCTCATGTCTCTGACCCTTAAAGAATGGAAAACAGCAATTAAGTCACTAATCATAGCGTTACCAAGCATAAAAACAGTGCCTGTGCCAATATCAACTGAGTCACTAAATGTTTCCTCAAACCTCCTGGACTCTACATGGCACCAAACCTAAACAGTCATTTTGGTCACATTGAAACCTAGGCAAGCATAGATCTTTCCTTAACAGCATGGAGTTCAGAGCAGATGGGACTGAGGTGACTATCATGTCTTGACTAATGTCAAAGGGGACATTAAAACAAAAACAAAAACAGAGATTAGCTTGGCCAGTGTTCCCTAGAGGATAAATCAAAAAATAAGCTTTTGCAGACTAGGCTGAAAAGGGCACAGCTTCAATATCACTGAGCCAGCCAGCATCATTTTCCAGCTCATTAAATGAAGGGCATCTGAACAGTTTGCTTGAGAACTGACAGAGAATAGGCTGAACTTTTGAAAAGTAAGTAATTATGCAATGGTAATGATGATCAGCAAACTTAAACCAAGGGATCACACAGGCTTTGATTCATGTATTCTCTTATCACACTTTTCAAAAATGTTTTATCTTTTAAAAGCCCTTTTATGCTGTGTATATTTTCCCTTGAATACTGTAATTTCCCCACCCCACACACCCTGTGTCAATTACTTCTTGATTCTTGACAGATTTCCTCTATGTGTGGGTAAAAACGAAAGACTATTATCACCAGGATTTCCTGTAATAACAGGTAACATTGGTAACAGCCTGGTACACATTTTTTACTGTCTCTGGTCCTAAATCACAGATTTCTTTCTATTATGAAACATATTTTGAACTGTCAGCAACTTAAGGCAGATAAATCTGTCAAGTCAGGACTTCAATATACTAAAGAGAGGTCGAAAGTAACCATCTAGTCACTCTTTGGATATTGACTGTCTTCCAGAGCTAATAGAGTAGTTGTAGAAGTTGGCACTGAACACTGAACAGTAATACTGAAACTTTGGAGGTATTGGGGTACTTACAGTGCAGATTTTGGTGTATCATGAGCTGGATACAAGGAAACATTACATTTCAAATTTTAAAAGTCTGTTTTCTAAAGCACAAGAGAAGAACTGAGGGTTATGAAAGGATATAAAGACAGAGCCAAAATGTTCTCTCTATGAGACATAAACCAAAGAACAGCCAGAGTGACTTGAGCAGAATGTTTTTTCCCTTATCACAGGAAAAGCACACATCTACTATCTCATTATCTTATTCATGCAGAGGTTTATACCGCAGAATAAAGGCAGAACAGAAGTCAGGGAAACATCATTGTTATTCAATCTGGACAGAAATGAAGCACAATAGTTCCTGACACACACCCAATTCTCCTTTCAGCTCTGTTCTGTTGACAGAATACAATCAGGACTGGTTTGACTTTTTCAGAATCTCTGAAAAATCAAATCGTGGAACAGTGGGTATTAAAGGGTAAACCTAAAGAAACCTAGAAAATGATGGAAAAAGGGATAGAATATGAGCCAGGAATCAAAAGCTATCAAAACCCAATTGTCTGCTGCAATGTAAATGAGCATTTCCTTAATTTATAGTGTAGAATTTTTTTTCCATTTAAATGAACAGTTGTTCCCAAGTAAACAAGATTTCAGGACTGAGCAGAGGATATTTGAAACTGCAACCTGTTACAGAATTACACTAATTTTTTCATGTCCAGGTGGTTGAATGACTGGCAAGAGATAAAAAAAGAATAATAGGAAATCAAATTATTTTTTTTATATATTTCAAATTCAGAATTCAGTACTATTTTAAGACTAAAGTAATGTAAAATTGAGGACGACATAAAGAAAACCTTAAACTCATTTGGAAGCATTAACAACATCTCTGTAAATGTTCCTTTCTACCTAGCTGCCTACTGCAAATTAGTTTTAAGTCATGCTCTACAGTATCATGCTCAAATGGAAAGGTGTTCGTATGTTTTTAATTGCTTCCACATCACTGAAAATGATTTGAAGAAAACTTGTGCTACATTGAAAGTGAGTGAGAAAAGGGTCTCCAGTCTCCAGCACAGCAAAGGATCCCTTCAGGGTCTTAATCGTATTTACAGCCAGTAAGAACATGTGGTGGGGTTTTTCGCCTTTCCACTACTGAACTTCTCAGGGTAACTCTGTGTGTTTAGTAGCCAAAATAATTATGCAAGGAGTGCAAGAGCGGGCTAATATGGCCTCTGCCACTAAAAAACCTCTGCTGATGAGTATAACCAGAACATCTACCAACTGAGGTACTGATGTTACTGCTGCTCTTTTGTGACCTGACATTTTCATTTGTCACAGACAAATATATTTCATTTTACCCTTACTGGGTCTGTCAGAGGAAACTTAAACAGAAGTCTTACACTCTTACTGGAGGCCTGCTGACTTTTAAATGTTCATCTTTACTTCATCACATATCTCTCCACAAAATGGGGCTATACCTGCCAACACTTTTTCATGCAATTTCAGATTTAACAGATGAAAAGTAATTAAAAACCACACACAGGAATCTGACAAAATCTGTCCAGAATCTGTGAAGAGGCAGTTCAGTCTATCAAATGTCCTTCCTCCATATTTTCTTTTTCCTGTGTACACTTCAACACCAGCAGATAAAAGAATTATCACACCATTTTTATGAAAAGCAGGCAAAGTAAATATACATATGAATCTAGAATTGGAAGTAAATACAAACAAAAAAAATCTCTTTTTAAAAAAAGGTCCAAAGCATCACTTGGTAAAACTTGAAAAAACTTTTTTTTTTTTTTTCTTTACATCACACAGCAAAAATTAACAGCACAGTTTTGCACAAATGTCTAAACTTGAAGGCCAGGCTCCCCAGAATTCCCTGGGGAGAAAACTCAGAGGAAATCTGGGAGCACCTATCTGTATTAGGTTGTCATTTCTGATTTTATGAAAAGCCCTCTAGACATATTCGAATTCCCATGTTGACTATGCAAACATAGGTGAAAGGATTGTCTGAAAATGATGAGATTTTAAAAACAACGATCTTTTCCTCATGTTTAATTTGTCAAATTTACAGTATTTTCTATAGTGATTGAATCCTTAATTTTTAAATGTGAGAGCTGAGAATGTGCGAATATTAGGTTTGTGTATATAAAAAATCCTCAAGCTATACCAAGGGAGGACTGAATAAAAGATTGATGAAAGAAACATTTTTATGAAAGAAAAATATTTGACTGGAACGAAAGTTAGAATCTGGAAAAGAAAAAAGGGTATTTATGCATAGAGTTTAATTCAGACACTTTCTGAGGATGGCATGCAATGAAATCAGCAAGACTAAATACTAGAGGTTTAGGGACCAAGAGGTTCACTTATGGAAATCTGATGCACTTCACTTGGTCTTATAGAACATAAGAATTGCAGGCTTTATCACACTGTGTTTTCTCACACTAAATATAAAGATATACAACTTGTGAGAGGTAAATAAAATTTTTTGTTCACTGGGCACACCTGGAAAACACACAGCTGCCAGCAAGGAAATTGTTACTTATAACATATAATATAGATGATATATTTTAAGTATATATGCACGTTTCCAGATTTCAACCAACATTACTAAAATCACACACCTAAAGTGCAAGTATACTAAAAGGATTAAAGTGATTCAAACATATCTCTATTTATGATACAGCAATAAGGGTGTCAAACAATATAGATGTTGAACTAGGAGGGATGGAAGCTGCAGTAATGCAATTGCTGTTTTAGACATAAAAATACCTATTTTATAACTGGAAGTTTTGAAGGCTAAAATTGAAACCAGTATTTTTTTCATTAAGTGAAGCTAACAATATGAAAAGGACAGTTTTCTGGCAGTCTTGCATAGGTAAATTTTAAAGGCATTCAAATGGCAAAGGCTATTTCTAACTCAGTTGGAAAGGAAACTGAGACAGAAAACATGCAAATGGAAGGAAGTAAATGTAAACTAGTTACAGTGTCAGAACCCAATAATAAGGCATATATAGAGGACTAGGACAAGAGAAAAATGCATGTTGGTTAAGCCAAGGAAAGACCACGTATCAAATGAAAGCACGGCTCACAAGCTTAAAACTACTAAACGTGGAAACATCTGAGACAATAAAGATGATTATGAATACAAAGCTCTGAGAAGAAGATGATCCTATATAACTGATCTCGTGTAGGGGAAGCGTCAGGGCAGCAGCACCCAAGGCGCTTTCACAGCCACTGGCTGTTTACCTCTCCATATATACCTCTTGGAATGAATTTCCTAAAAGCGCTTGCTGTAATCTGCCCTGATGCGTGTGGGGGTGGACGCTGGCAGCAGCCATGAGATGCAGTACAACACCATGTGGGATTAGTCACTGGGGTTCCACAAGTAGCCTGTCACAGTGTCAGAGGGCAAACTGGCCTTGCTACAGCACCATCCCACCAGCGCCCGGGCAGAACAGCAAGCACCAACACGCAGCTCCCTGCCATGCGTTGTCTTGAACTGTAGGAATACAGCATCTGTGTCCTTGTTTTTGAAACTTGTTGTGGATACACACCATAGGGAGGTTCTTCAATAGGGTATTATATATAACTGCATACGGGGAGTTCTTCAAAATTTAGATAACTAACTAATATGATTACCTGAAAGTTGAAACTTAAAAAAAACCACCACCACCACCACCACCAACAAACTTAAAAAAAAAAAAAAAAAAAAATTAAAAAAATTACAATTATTAAAAGAAATTTAAGAACAAATTTCAGAACTACTGAAAGATTTTTCCTTAAACAGCAAGCACCAACACAGAGCTCTTTGCCATGCATTGTCTCAAACTGTAGGAATACAGCATCTGTGTCCTTGTTTTTGAAACTTGTTGTGGGTACACACCATAGGGAGGTTCTTCAGTAGGGTATTATATATAACTGCATACGGGGAGTTCTTCAAAATTTAGATAACTAACTAATATGATTACCTGAAAGTTGAAACTTTAAAAAAAACCCCATAAAATAATAATAATAAGTATTATTATTATTACAATTATTAAAAGAAATTTAAGAATAAATTTCAGAACTACTGAAAGATTTTTCCATAAACAGCAAGCATCAACACAGAACTCTTTGCCATGCATTGTCTTGAACTGTAGGAATACAGCATCTGTGTCCTTGTTTTTGAAACTTCTTGTGGGTACACACCAAAGGGAGGTTTTTCAGTAGGGTATTATATATATCTGCATATGGGAAGCTCTTCAAAATTTAGATAACTATAGATATGATTACCCGAAACTTAAAAAAAACAACAAACAAACAAAAACATATAAAAGTTCACAATTATTAAAAGTAATTTAAGGATAAATTTCAGAACTACTGAAAGGCTTTTTCATAAAGGTAAATCACTTTTTTCTAGTCTAAGCTGATTTTTTTATTCAAATAGATTATTTTAATAATTATTTTAAATTACTAAATTAAAACAAAGCACAATGAAGCTACAAAATTTTTTTTTAATTGATCTATGTTGGATTTATTTTGAGAAGTCTGACAAAGAAAAAGACAGATATTAATATTTCTGAAACAATCCTCTTTTTTTTTTAATGCTTAACACTTTGATAGGAGGGGAAAAGTATTTCTTAAATAACTATTGAGAAAACTATTTTTGAATTAGTGTGTACGGTTTTGAGTGTAATGGTATTTGAGTGTATTTATGAAGGCACAAAAAAACTGCTGTTATAAATCTGGCAATGAAACTGAGAAGCAACAAATTTATACCATGATTCTTCTCTGTGCCTCTCAAATCCTTGAAAATGAGGTCAGATGAACAAATCTGTTTCTGCCATTTAGCTTCTGAAACTGTTCTGTCTTCTTATAAAATATAGATCTGAAAAGCTTTCATGAATTTTGATGAAACAAAAAAATGTTTAAAAGGTCATAATATCATACTATGCACCTACCTAAGTCATGAATGCCCCTATCTTCACAGGATTAGCAATAGTACCACATAAAGAAGTGCAGAAATCTACTTCTGGTTGTGTAATGTGAGATAAGAAACATGCTCTAGCGCATATTAGTCTGGATTAGAAACCACCATAGCTGAAACCTGATGGGAATCACAATAATGAGATTAAGTAATTTGTGCTTAAGTCATTGGAATGATGACATCACTGCTTCGTGATTTCATGGCTGTGAATTGACCTCCCTTTGGCTGCAAGTGCTTCCAATATTACATTGCAATTCTTCCAATATTATATATAGCCTAAGTAGTTGGTTTATTTTTGCTGTTGTGTTCTAATACTTCCTATTCCATACTGGACTTCCCTTATTTTATATGAATATTCTGCCTATATTATAAGATAATAGTGAAACTACTAAATATTAAAGCATATATTCAGCATAAGTTAAGTTAGTTTCGTCAGAAAGAATTAATCTGGCTATCTATGCACACATATCTATGTCCACATACAAGTTAGATTTCATGTATATGTATTACTTTGAGTGGTGCCTAGGCTGATAAAGTCAGTGACATCAAGAGTACCTCTTCTTCTGAGGCAGACATCTAAAATATGTCACAGGCATGTCATACCCTGAGAGCAGGTATTTCTATCCACCAAGAGATTATTAGATCAAGTGGAATAAAAATCTGTCTAGATGAGCTGAATCCCACCTGTTACACCTTACACTGTAATTGTGTTTCTCAGAATACAAGGAAGGAAGGAAGATAACCCCTGAATGATGAATTAAATGCAAACAGCTGGTTCAGACATGGTGTAATGGAAGGCAAGGGAGAAGACTTCATGACATCTCAACATTGATCCAGGTTGGGACTACCTTCTTAACTCACTTGAACCAGCTGTAAATGGGCATTTGGTCATTCAAGCTGAGCTGTCAAGTGAAATCCCCATGAAACTTGCTGTCCTCTCCCTTATTTTAAACTAGAGGCAGACTCCAAATTGCCATATCTTCACTGGGTCTCATTTAGATCTGAACAGAGCTTTGCCCATAAGCAGATGTGCTTATGGGAGCATACCAGATGTGCTCAAGGAGAAGGTGTGAGAAGTGGGGCATAGAGACAAGATTATATTTTCAGGAAAACTGAAAGTGAGTTGTTAATACACTCAAGTTTCAGAGGACTAAATTGTGAGGTTGTGTGTGGTGGAGAAAGAATTTTACATGTTTATCTAGATGTAGCTTGAAAAAAAGTATTTCGGAGGAAGTGCCTTTCTTTGCTGGAATCACACTTTGCAATTTGTTCTCTTTGGCATGGTTTGCAATGCTTATTTGTTTAAAAAAACCACATTTGTTATTTCAAGACAGGAGTTCTTATCACAATAATGCTAAAGTAACTGGATTTTATATTGGCAAGTCTAATACTTCTGCTCTACAAAATACAGAGATGGGAACATGCCAAAAAAAGGCTAAAAAAACCCCAGTAAAAATTATTTAAAATCACTAGCTCAACTTGAAATGGCAGTCAAAAAGCTAACATTATACTGGACATCAACAAAAGTGCTGAGAAAAAAAGAAGTTAAAATTTTACCACTGTGTGAGAACTTTGGTGTGCTCACATCTTGGGTAATGCTGTCTTCTTGTCTTTGTATTTCAAGAACACAGTGGTCTTTGTGAAAATACAATGAATGGGAGTTAAAATGACCAAGAGTTTGGTCAGTAGCCTGTTAAGGAAAATATAAGAAGGCTACAACTTTTGCATTTCTGCAAGAAAAGGCTGAGGAGTTTATAAATTAATATTAGAGTCATGACGCTGTTGAATAAGAGAATGCAAACTCTTTCATTAAATGCTGCAATGACAGAGCCCAGTAAAAAAAGTGGTTTTTCTACATAGGCAGAAAGTTGTCAGAAGGCTGTAGGGGAAGACAGTTTACTACCAAATTCGGAAAAGAGATTAGGCAAATCTGTAGGCAAACAGGGTACATAGACGATCTACAAAAGAGAAGGCCAGGGTGAACCCTATCACATCCCTGATACAACACCAGTAAATGCTGGGTAACATGATGGACTGCAGACACTGGACAGGGACTCAGGTATTCCTGTTGCTACAGGTGATGATAGGCTACTAGGCTAGGAAAACTATTGGCCAGGCCCATTAGGACATATCTTATTCTGCTAGAAAATAGACTACTTGATAATTTCAAAATCCACCACTACTTTGTCGACAAAACTGCATTTCTTCCTTTCATTTTGTAGAAATTACACTTTTTAACATATCACACTCTGGAAAATAGTCTCATGCTGACTGTGCAGATTTCCTCATCAGCACTGAACAATAAATAATAGCATATATACCACCTTGAATTTGTATGGTTGTCTAGATTTAAGGCCCATACTGCTTATGAAAGCCTGTTTCTCTTAATGAAGTCACCTATGAAGTCCATCAAAGTCAGACTTCCTGTAGGAAAGGTTATCTATAGCTTATAGGCTTTCCACAACATTCAGCAATTCCACAAATTTATATGTGGTACTTGTACTTCGACTCCTGCCTATGAGTTTGGATGGTGTGCAGCTTGCATTGCTGATACACTTTCCAGTGCACCCTATTCAGTACCTTCAGCTACTAAAAGTGCAATTGGATATTATGTGAGGTCCCAACCCTCTTTTGTTTAAAAGCAGTTTTGTAAGATATGGCAACAAGGGACAAGTAATATTACCAACAATGTCTCACACAGACAATCATAATGCTGGAGAGTAGAAGAAATTCACTCACCACGGAAATAAAAACCTTAACCCTTTAAGAACCAAGTGATACAAATGTTGTTGATACTGTTCACAGTTACATTTACCTATGTTTACATTCTCTGCCCTGCAGACAATGATTCCTTCAAGGAATATCCTGGTTTTGGCATTGATCCCACCAGCACATGGATTCCCATCCTGGAAGTCAGCAGCTAACTTTAAATATAGGTCTGCTAATAATAACCTAGATGTATATGACTCATTCAGTGTCATTTATTGAATATATTAATCATCCTTGTAATGGCAATAGGCTGGCTATCACCAAGGGATTAACCAAGGATTGGAATTGTTTCAGGATGGCCAGTTCCTAAGCAGTGTGATGTGGCCACAGCTTCCTCCTGTGAGGGCTATCAAAAGACTGGGTCACACTTATTGCAGAGTTCCACTTCACAGTATCTTTATGTCAGGAAACCAGTGCAGCTACCTGAGGTCAGCATAGCTGAATGTCAGGTCATTCATTTGTTCTAGCTCTTCTGCCCTAGAAACAAAGCTATTCACTGGTGTCAAGACACAAGAATTTTACTGTCTCCATTCAATAAAATTTTATTTAGCATCCCACTTGTGATTTACATATAAAGGGTCAAAGAAAGTCCATACAAGAGATCAGTTTTGTCCCACTTATCTATAAATATGCTCTAGACTGAGAAATCCATATTTGACAACATCTTTCAGTAATTTCCAATATACCGAACTTCATCATGTTGAAGACAAGCAATATCACCCACTTCTAGACCTAAGTAAGAACAGATGCACAGACTGAATTGTTGAAGACCTTCTGCTCTGTGGGTCACTAGACAGGCTGTGCCCTTTTCAGATCCATCAATCCTAAGTTCCAAAACCCAGAAAAGCCTGAACTGCCCAACATTACACAAACTAAATAAAACACAGTAATGCCAACTCACAAAGTAAACAGGTAACTATCTCTAGTCACATCATGCAGAAAGAATAGCTGAAAAAAGCTGACAATACTCCAGAGACTTGTAGCTCTTTTGGCTAGTTATATGTATCATGAAAAACAAAGGCAGTTCTAGAATCTGATCAGCTGCACTCTTTCAAGCCAGTAGGTTCTGCCAACAACCAAGGCTGCTTGCTTGACTTAACATCAAGCAAGCATGCTCAACTTTTAATTTAAACTTCCAAAATTTTAATTTAGTTCTTCCAAATAGATTTTTATGCAAACTTTTCTTTCATTACAAAAGGAAAAAAAAAAAAAAACAGAAATATGACATTTTAAGTGGAACATTACTGCTTAACTGTTCAGAGGCAAATAGTCAAGAAAATGTAATCATATTCTCATTTGGCTGTCTCAGACAAAGTTTCGCTTACTGTGATTTCCTTATTTCCTTGTTATTTCTTCTCTGGAATAAAAAGACACATCAACTGTCTTAATTGAATAGTCTGCACAATCATTTATCCCTTCTAGATTATTCTCCAGAAGATTTGTGATATAAAACCATACTTCACAATCACACCATGAATTGGGGAATGAGTGGGAGAATTGAGAAGCATTAATGTAACAGGTAATAACCCTTACATTAGTCACTTTCTTGTTCTGTATAAATACCAATCATTTGCTTTTACTCCAATCATTGTAACATCAGGATGAATTTTCCAAGGCACATTGGAAAGAGAAGGTTTGCTTACAGACTCTACCATCACACTAAGCAGCCATCCCCAACCCAAGCAGCTTTAAATGGGAGGCATAAGCACAGCCTGGGCTCACCTGCATCTGCTCAAAGTCAGCTGGGGTACCCATCATAGCACCACCAGTGGAGATACCTTTTGATTTCTTTCTAATATTGATTCTGAAAAGAATATCTTGCTTTTATCACAGATATGCTTTTGCACTGAACTGACTATCTTTTGGACAAAGAGGGAGTCTGATTTCAGGGCACCAAGAGCAGAGGTTTCTCTGTCTTATCTTTACATCTCTTCTATACTTTCAGTGGCCTCTATGGAGGGAGCCCAGTTTCTGATCTTCATAGGAACTTTATCAACATGAGAAATGGTAGAGGAAATCCTGGGATCATTTTTTCTCAAATCCTTGTAAGAGGGGTATCCACACTTTAAAACAGTCCTGTCACTCAAATCCCTGTGTTCTTGAGACCCCTATTCTCCTTCCTCCAAGGCACTCCTGCTCCTTTTACATAGAGTGAGATCACTATGTCAACAGATTCAGAAATAAGAATTATGCTCTTCCTGTGTTCTGGCCTGAATACCTACCAGTTCTCCTGATTTAACCCTGATTTAATTCACCCCTGAGCATCAATATTGTGGCAAGACTATAGTGTTGCTATTCTCTCCTAGAGAAATGCAGGAAGGTGCTGACCCACGGGTACATACCCAGAGATTCAGGCAATAATGCACACAAAGTGAAGTCAAGCTGACAGTTTGGAAACTGGTCCTGCTCAGGCCCACCTTGAAGGTTGGTGCCTGAAGGCAGTGTGGGTAGGGTGGCTTGGCCTCAGCTGCCACCTCCCCAGAGGCAGCCAGGAGCTGAGCTTGGTGTGGGCAGCCAGCAGAGCTCTTTTATCTCTGCACTCCCTTTTCCCTCTGGTTGGGACTGGGCCTGCCTGGCTTTGCTCCACACCGCCAGAGAACAGCATGTACCCTCTCCAGCAGCCTTCAAGTGTCTCCCTGAGAGCCACCTCTGAGCTCAGGTCATGTTCCCAAACAGCAGGGTAGCAGAGGACTCCCAGTTTACAACCAGCAGAACAGGTATTCTCAGATATCAGATTAGCGCTATAACTAAAGGCAACAGCAACAAAAGAGAGGCAGGAAGGTATTTCAGATTTCAGACAGAATACTTGGTGTTCAAATTAGCCTGCAACTATCAGTTACAAGGAATTTTCTTTTAAACTATTTTTTTTCCTGTGAGGATTAATGGACAACCAAAAAAAAAAAGAAAAGGCAGACTTAATCAAAGGTACTGATTTATTTGCAGAGTTGTACGTAATAGCTAAGGTATGTATGTTTTAGCTCACTTCCTTGGAGACACCCTGCACATTAGCAATATTTAGTTTACCAACATGGTACTGCATTTTAATAAAGACGTAGAGACACTACTTACTGCACTTATTTCAGCAGAACTCTGCCTTAGCACTTTCTGAGAACTAGCATTACTCTTCAAATTGAGTAGTGTATACTTCTTTAATTTTCTTTTACTATGAAATGATAGCTGGAAGAAATTACTGACTGCTTAAACAGCAACACTGACATTACTTTAACTCAGAGCCAAAACTATTTGAAACGTAAAGGTTTTTTAAAGATGTTATAATAATTTATAACATTATTGAACATAATGTTCAATGAACTGGATGTCTTTCTTCACAAAGAACTGTATTTAGTTACTAGTCTATCCACCAGTAACACATCAGCCATTTATGTATTAAAAAAACCTTTATTTTAAAATACAACTTTTATACCTGTAAAATATAGATCTGAAGAATTAGTCTATTATGTGTTTATTAAAATTATGGTGGTTTTATTAAGAGAGAATAACAAAATGTGGGACATATTAAGAGAGTAAATGGAATTTATTTCTCATACTTAATAGAAAGATATCCTGTCAGTGCCTATAAAGTTTTAAAAGGCATAAAGTGATGCTTAAAAAGCATAAAGAAATAATATTCAAGAGAAAAAGCTTTGCTGATTAATAACTGAAAAAATCTGCAACAAAAACAGATTAATATCACAGACTACTTTTACTCCTCTAAGCTTCAGAGAGCAGGGGAAACACATGAAGCATAACATAGTACAGTCTTACACATGCTGCAACAAATTCTGCTGCTTCCCAGGACACATCTCTACCATTCAGTCTATTTACGTAGCAAAACTACATATAAGCATCCCAAAATAGCTCACAGAAACTATAACTTCATTTTACTCTGCAGCCTCCAGAAATGCAAGTTTTTGTTATGATTTCTCTTACTGAATTAAGTCTACTGAAGATTTTTAGAAGGTATCTCTAACTGTAAGGATTGAACCTGACTGCTGAACGGGTAAAATCTATGTAATGTGTTACAAAAAAGCAGGAAAAGGGCTCTCTTTTTAAAAATTATATACACTGTATTTCACAACAAAAAGCTACATACTTTTGCTTCTTACTAATAACTGTGCAACTCAATGGCTGAACATCTTCAACAACCATGAAAAATGTATCAAATCAAAATTAATGCCTGTGACTTTCTCAGGACATATCTCTGTATCACAATAGGAAGGAGAGCCTGAAAGAAACAAACAAACCACATTACCACATTGCGTCGGCAGTCCTTAAGGAGCTGGTAGATCGGGATCTTGGCTTCATAACAATGCTCATTTTGAAAAAATTCCTTCAGTATTACTAGCAGTCAGACATCAGTTGTCCTTAAAAAGCGCATTCTCAAAGTACTCCATTTCACAGTATTTTTTTTTTCAATCCTCTGCTTTTTAACACCCTCCAAATCCGTCTCGTGTAAAAATCCAGGCTGTGGAGGAAGAATTCTAACGTGCTGCAACTCCTTCCTTTTTCATGCTGAGTTTACTCTAGCACTGTGCTGTTCGGAAATGACAGTGCTTTTCTCTTCTGTCTTGTATTGCCCTGGGAGGAACTAGTCTATTTTGAACCTATTCTCCCTTCAGGTCACATGAGAATGAAGGCAGCTGAAAAGAGTCTCTATCTCTTTCTTACAGTTTGATAACAACAGGTTTAAAGGTCAATAACATTTAAAAGAAAAAAAAAAAAGAAGAAACAATACTTCTGGATAATAAATGAAAGGAAAGGATGAATGTAAGTTACAGTAACATTTCTGAGTTAGCAGAGAAATTCCACTTACAGAGACATGTTAGATAAATTAGTCTCTGTGGAGCAAAGAAAGGAATAAAGATTTTTTCATTCCAAATCAACTAAAACCCTTACCCAGAAATGTAATTCTTCCCTTTCTCTCTCTCCTAATGCTTGTATAATGTGAATAAGTGCTATTGTCTAACTTCAAATACCAGAAAGTATTCCCTTTCTGAAAGATATTCAGAACACTGTGGGGAAGTTAAGTAAAAATTAAATTCCTTGTTGACTGTTAAAGTCAAATACACATACAGATAGTGATTGTTATTAATCACTGAAGGACAAAACACCTTTCTGCTGTACTGCATACATTATCTTGCCTTTTTTAATAATTACATAATTACAATAATTAACTGTTAATTACATTAACAGTTTACACATTACAAAAAAAATTAATTCATAATTTCTTGACAAAAATTATCATAAAAGCTTTGAGAGTTAATTCCTATGTTGATATATTTGGCAATTTCAGCATTAAAAGAGGGGCATATGCAGCAAACAAAATAGGGGTTATATTGTTAAATTCATAAATTTTTGAAAATACTCTGAGAAAGTATCAGAATTGATTCTAAACTGAAAGAACAAATTTATTGCTAAACAAGTGTTTACATGCTTAATAGCCATTCCTTCATAGTCTCTACAAGTGTTGCAGTACATTATTTTGAATGGTAGTGCATCTAGGTTAATAAGGAAAACAAGGACTGAAGATTGCATTTATAAAATTTATATAGACTTGGCAAATAGAAGGAAGATATGATAAACAGATTATGCATCAAAAGATCAAAAACTTAATCAAATTGGAGCCTGTGTAAGTCTCTCTACAATCTTTGCACTTTATTTTATAGCAGTACAATAAAATGCTTTACCAACTACACTGTATATCACCAGGAAAGATCCTAACTGCCCTGGAGGCTTTTGCTAGTGATCTGCATATGAAGTGTTCCACAAGAGCAGAAAGAATGTTAATAATGTTTCTTGCTCTGCATTCTGCTCCTCATGTTTTCCATGTTTTCTGGGGCTTATCTCCCAAATATCACTTAGAGGCTTGCAAAGGACCTTTTGTAGGGGTCCCACAGAATCACAAAAGTTAACTTCAATGAATGGAAAAGGCCTCTGTGGTAAATTTAGCTCGAAGGGTCATACAGTCATAGGACCTTTAGTAACAGTTGGGTCTGTCACTGTGCAGGTCACATGTCTACAGAAGTGCACATAAATCAGGCACCATGTTGTGAAACTTTTTTATTCCTTTAACAGATGGAATAGGTCACGGAAAAGGAAAATCAGATAAAATCGAGATCCTCGACTGTTACAGAATACCTGGCCATTTTAAAACTGTGGGGTTTTTATTTTTTCTTGATTATTTATTACTTATAAGCATAAACATCATTCCAACTTTATGTAGGAAAACAAAATTAAGCAAAATGGAGCTTTTGACTACGATTTTTTCAATACCATACTGAAATGGAATATTCAAAGACTATTTCTGCTTTGTCACAAAATAAATATCTCAGGATGGTCTATTTTTAATAGTGTATCAGACAAGATGATGCCTCTTACTTGTAGTTACTAGAAATATAACTAGAAATATAAATACACAATAGCTGCAGGTACTCAAATATTTTAGTCACTATTTTTCAATGGCAATTCAGAAAAAAAATTCTCATGGGGTCGCAGTTCTCTATCTCATTAACCAAATACCAACACCCACTGTGAGCCTGCTCTCTTTGTTAGTCTCCATCCTCAGCTCTTTAGGAATAAACTCCTGCTCTCCAAGTCAATTATGAAACATATATTAAGCAACCATACTTCAAGCAGCTAAATCAGAGACCATCTTCAGGGAGCAACCTTAGAATCTGTGGCCTTTCCCTCAAAGCCCGTGGGAAACAGGCTTCCCACAAAAAAGGGAAGGAGAGCTTACAGTCCTCCAGGCAATGTTCATTTTATCTGAAATTCATCAGTTGACTTTGTCAAAGCTAAAACAAAGGAGCCTCTTAATACTTGTTATGAGAACGGCCAACCTTGTTCTAGAGAGAGTTCTAGAGAACCCATTAGAACAACTTTGGCAGCTAACAATATCTTCTAATTCCTACTTAAAATCTGTTGTGCCAGGCAGATTTGTCTAAGTTTTACATGAAGATAGGAGAGTGCTAGTCCACCGTGCTCAGAGAAGATGGTGTAGCATTTATTTTTTGTATTTGGCATGGCGTCAAACAATAAAAACTCTCAATTTCACTTGTATATATAATTTGAGGAATTAAGAGAAAAAAATTAAGTAAAAATAAGAAAATAAGTAGAGAAATTGTCATTGTTTAGATAGATGGTTGGTGTATGTGATCCTGTAATTAAAACAAAAAAACAAACAAACAACCCAACAAACCCTTTTTTTTTTTTCCCTTTTTGCAATCCATTTAATTTCACAGTCTTTTTTAAGGTCTAAGAAAAAAGATGCAGAAATAAAACACCATTAAATGAAAAGTGTGCTGGATTCTGCCCACTTTGAGAACACTTAACATCCTAGTTACTTATCTTCAAATTAGTAACAAATTGAATTAACCAGTGCTACAGTGCAAAGAATTGAATCTTAAAATGAATTGCCAAAAGCATGGCTGGGGAAATGAGGTACAGGACTATTCTGTTCCATGCTTGGGAACACCTCTTGAGGTTATGGCAAACTGGCTTCAACACTCCAAATTTTGTCTTCCTAGTTTGTAAAACAGGGATAATCCACATAATGGTGCTTGAAAAGCACTTGGACATCAAACTGATGAAATAAAAATGTGGTAGATGCCAGGTTATTATTGCTGCTCTATGCAAGCTGAAAAAAATGGATTCACAACCTCAAGCCTTCAGACATAAATAATGACTGGGCTCTTAAGAGTGCCATTTGGAAAACACACAACCAAATGAAAGACATAAACCAACCTGCTGCCTTTTGATATGCCATCTTAGTTTCACTCTCTGTCTTCTTTCAAGATAACTAAACTATCTTTAAAAACTTGGAGCTGGGCTCATTCACTCAGGATTATCCCTGTTATATCTTAGTTACTGTTGCATCTGGTCTTGCTCACAGGTTGTATCTTTGCTTTCTTACATACTTTCCAGTTTCCACATTTATATGAAATATAGTTTTCAATAAATAAAGAATATGCATTTAAACTTGAAATCAACCTTTCAAATCTGCTGGAGTACACATTCTAGTGTAGGAAACATTTTTTTCACAAACTAAGCAGCACACCAATTTGTTTAGTGAAACTCTTGAGTTGCACAGTTCATTCTAGTTCATCCACAGAACTAGATTATCCTCTTATTCTCCTGTACTCACAACAAGCTGAAGGACAGAAAAGATTAACAAAATGTTCTTACATTATCTGCATGAGTGGGTCTGAGAACTAGTAAGCAGGTGTAGGTTCAGGGGATGTATCTTTCAAAAACAGGTACTAAGTCAGAGAATTGGAGGAACAAATTCTTGACCCAACTGCAGATTTTACCACTTCTTAACACAGCAAGTGATTTTAGAAACATTTTTATAGGGTTAGAATTCCAGAAAACTAAACTTTGCCATTCATGCCTAGGTAACAGCATATTTGCTTTTGACTGGAGTTCTTCAGCAAAGAAGAAAAAGTTCCACATAACTGCATAAGTAAGAGTATTAAAAAATGTAATGATAACTAGAATGTAGAATTTGTAAGAATGAAAAAAGGCAAACCAAAGGGCATGACAGAAACGTGATGCATGTCACTGGTGTTTCCTTTCCATATCCAGTTACACCTAGCTGCCTGGATTGAGCTACACCACTTATAAATAAATATGGTTTATTAGCTCAGTGCTTGCAGTGTAAATACAGTTATAAGTGCTCTACAAAAGCCTTACACAGAATCAAATGTGCAAAACTCCTCACAGACTGCATGGCAGAGAGGGTCTTCTGTGACAATACTCAATTCTAATATGATGCCTTGTCTGAAGGTGCTCTGTCTCAGTTTCCTTTGAAGCTGACAGGTGCTGCTGCCTGAGCTGTACCATGGTCAGTAAAGGAGCTATGTGTCACAGAGAAGCCTTACAATGCCTTGCTCCCTTACAAAGCAAAGTCAGATTCTTGATATACGTCAGGCTGAAAACGTGTCCTTCTGCCTTTATTCCTGCCTATTTTTAATTTGTTTTAATCAGTTATGCAATTAGAGTTTAGCAGCCTCAGTACTAAATGACCATTGCTGGTTCACATTTATTCCACTGCAGGAATAAAAATAGCAACTTCTGCAAAGCTTCATTGCTAGAGACTCAAAAAGAAAATAAAAAAGAGCTAATTTTTAGAAGTAGGAGAAAACTTCTTTTTCTGATTAACATTATATTCTAGGCAAACATCAGCTATGCTGTGGTCTATGGTTATGTCTGTCATTAAGGCTGTAATAAATTATGTCTGCTAAAGTGGCATTAACATTGTATACCACCAAATAGCCTATAATTAAATAGTACCCAACTGGAAGACTTTTGACTTCAGCTGAGCTAAGGCTGCCTAGTATGTCAGGCTGTTTTTCTCTCTCTCTTTTTTGTTTGTTTGTTTTTTTTAAATAAACAAAAAAGAATTCCCCCAGATTGAACCATGGGTATGTCTATGTGTATATATGAACACACACACATATAAAAATATGGGTTGCATTATAAAAACATAGTCTTTTTGTCAGACATAAATGGGCTTACTGCAGTAATACAGCACTAATTACAAGGTCAAAGGAAAAATCTATCAATGTTTCCATCAGACCTTCTGTTTTTGAACTATTTGCTCCACACAAACTTGGACTACAATTTCTTAGCTAAATAGTTGTTTAAAAAATAAACATTGGTGGCTCATACTAAACTCCATAGGGAGCTAAGCAGCAACTATGGTTTCCAAGAGCAATATGCCAGCTTTTTTAGGCTAAAAAAAAGTACTGTAACATTTCTCTCTCTCTCTTTCTTTTTTTTTTTTTTTTTTTTTTTTTTTTCCTAATGAGGCAGCATTTACTGCTTTTACTAAGATTTCATGTAATTAGGGCTGGTCCTGGACAAAGTTATTTTCAAGTGTCAGGCTTACTATCTGAGAGTCATTATATTTTGTAAGACATGCCCTCTTTCATCATCATCTTGTTCAGAAGAACAAGATAGTGTGAGATTAACAGGAAAAGTTTGGAAGACTCTTAGGAACACCATTTTTCCATGACTATGCATGTATTTCAAGAGTATACACAGACCACCATTTCAAGCAAACAAAACTTGTATGTACAACCTGAAAATTTATATTATAAAATAATATTAAAAAAAAAAATCTTAAATTTGTATTATATAGTAAAGTGGTAACTAGTAAATATAGTAAAGGATAAATATAGTAAAGTGGTAACTGGTCTTATATAGTAAAGTGGTTTTTTTCTTTTTTTCCAATTCTGTCTTGCCTAAAATAAAAATCAAACACTGAGAGAAAAGCTGCCCAACACGGGCACGCACATTCTAAAACAAATGTTTTCTGTAAAATTTTGTCTTTTTTGGAAACAATCAACTTTTGCTGTCAGAAAGTCATCCTGAAAGCAAATCTGAGGTGAGGTAACTACATTAGTGAAACAGAATACTTCTCTCTACGAAACAGTAGAGTGGCTTTCTCCATGTCCTTCACTGGAAACTTGGCATCCACAGGTATGGGACCATGACCTGAATGAGTCAGACTCATTGGATAAGACTCTTGTTTGGTAGAATGACATCATTCATACTTCTAAGTCCTTCAGAAAAATGTCAGGAACTAAAATTAAATCTAAATTATTCATTATGTTACAAAGCCTTTCTTGAAGAGGAAGTATACCTCTATGACACTTGTGTTTCAAAAAATCCACTTGAATTTGTATAAAATTTGCCACTCATGTTTCATCTCTGTTTGTTTCTGAGGTATGGAAAAGTCCAAAGATTTAATCTGGTTTGTATGAGGTGAAAAAATAATAATAATAAAAAAAAATTATAAGAACACTCAAAAGTACAAAATGTGTTCAATTTTTAGCAAAACTTTAAACAATAATTAAAGGAAAAAAGCTATATATTTTAAAAAGTTGCAAGTTACTGGAGAGTTTCTATGAGAACAAATGAAGGTTACATTGAGAGTACATTACTTGTCATGAATTATTCACTGAGAGTTAAACAAGGCACACTAAGAAAGGAGTTTTCTCACTAGCCTTGAGCTGCCAGAGGATTGGTTGCTCATTTAAACTGGTCAGCTAGGCTCCTGCTAGAGACAGCTCTGATAGGCACTTCCTGGGGTAGTCTGTTTCCATGATTCAGACATCTATTTTAAGAGAGACAGAACTGCTCCTCTCAGCTGTCTATCTTTGTGGACTATGGCTTCCTGCCTATTTTATGTTAGAAACCTAGGTTCTGGGCAATTCAAGATGTATTTGATAAATCCCATGGTACCAGGATAAAATCTGTAAGTTTATATACCGTGGGGATTGCAGACTTTCTGCCTCTCCACTCTGTTACTTGTAGTAGTTGAACTGAATGTAGAAAGAATTACTTTTTTTCCTTTTATAGAAATGTAAACTTGACATATTTCCACATTTGACCTCACATCTTATCATATTTGGATTGTGTGAGCAATGAACAATGCCAACACACCACTGCCCCAATCCATATTTAAAGCATTAAAAAAAAAGCTGCACTTCTGACCTATCCCCCCCGTTTCCCTCCCAGAGGAGGAAAAGCAAAGTGATCAAAAAGAATATCCATGTATATAGAACAACATTTATGCCTACCACTGAAAACTCATGTAAAACCTACTTGTCCTGAATATTCAGGCATCTGGAGGGAGAGGTACAATATGTTTTGATATTCATTGATTCTTAATTTCTTCTTAGTTTAGGACTAATTTGTTAGATCTTTCTGAACTCTTTATTCCATATTTATACATTTGAAATTCCCCTTATTAAACAATGTACCAGGCACAAGAAAACCATGTTGCACTATAAATCCCAAAGAAACTCTCAGCAACACTGGCTGTAAATATCACCAGAGATGACAGTAGCCAGAAACTTCATGTTCTTCTAGAAATATAAATTGCTTACATTGGATGCAAGCATTTCAGTATTGCCAGTGCATTGCCATGGACAATGTGCATGTTTCCTCTTTACCTTTCTATAAGTAGGAGATATTTTATGTGTCATCAAACAACTCACAGCTTAGCCTTTTATATGGATATCCATATATCTATGTATCCATACAGAGGAATATTTATATGTAGACCTCAACACACTTCCTGTAGGACAGCAATTCTGAGACTAGTACATTTTTACTTGATACCTAACTAGTGTTTTACTTTTACATACTCTAATGGTAGCTCTCTAATATAGAAAATCAATATATTTGATTTTCTTGATCTTCTTCTTCAGTACTTGATTAGCAAAGCTATCTCAATTTAAACACTGAATTTAATCCAGCTAACTTCCTTCTAGATATATGCTGCTATGTTAAATGCAGAAAGAGAGAATCTCTAACTAAAATAAGACAAAAGACATCAAATCTTCCTCTTTATTTAGAGTGTTCATTTTTACAGTAAATGGTGTCCATCAACTTTACAACATATTTCCTTTAAAAAAAAAGAAAAAAATCGTAGAAACATAGAACGGCTTGGGTAGGAAGGGATCTAGTTCCAACCCTTCTGCCATTGGCAGGGACACCTTACACTGGACCAGGCTACTCAGAGCCCCATCAAACCCAGCCATTAACAAAACCAGTAAAAAGGGCATTCAAAAACCTCTCTGAGCAACCTGTTACAGTGCCTCACTACCATCTGAATAAATAATTTCATTCTAATATTTAATCTAACTATCTCCTTTTTTTTAATCCTAAAACCATTCTCCCTTGTTCTATCACTATCTGCCCCTGTAAAAAGCTTTTCTCCCTCTTTTTTCTAAGTCACTTTAACTATTAGAAGGCTGAAATGTGGTCTTTCTGGAGTCTTCTCCTCTCCAGGCTCAACAACCCCAACATTCTCAACCTCTCTTCATGGAAAAGGAACTCCAGCCTGCTCATTATCTCTGTGGCCTCCTCTGGACTTGCTCCAACAGGCCTTTGCTCTGCTGGGGACCCCAGAGCTGATGCAGCACTGCAGGTGGGGTCTCAGCAGAGCAGAGCAGAGCAGAGGGGCAGAATCCCCTCCCCGGCCCTGCTGCCCACCCTGCTCTGGATGCAGCCCAGGACGTTTGGCTCTCTGGGCTGCAAGGGTACATTGCTGGGTTAAGTCCATCCCTTCAGCCATGAGAACCTCCAATCCTTTTCAGTGAATCTGTCTCCAGTCCTGTACTCATATCTGCTGGGATTGCCCTAATCCAGGTGCAGAGCCTTGCCCTTGGCTTTATGGGATTTCATAAGACTCCCACTTCTCAAGCTTGTCCTGGTGCCCCTGGATGGCATCCCATCTTTCTGTAGAGTTACCTGCACTGCTCAGGTTCCTGTCACCTGCAAATGTACTGAGGGTGCACTTGGTGCCACTGCCTCTGTCACTGACAAAGATACTGAGGAGTCTGGGTCTCAAGACAGCCCTGAGGGACCCCACTCATCACTGGCTCCATCCAGCACAGAGCCATTGACTGCAACACTCTGGCTGCATCCATCTCACCCCTTCCTTAGTTTACCCTTAAAATCCAACTCCAGATCTCCAGTTTGGAGATTATGATTCCATGTGGAACTGTGTTTAAAGCTTTCAGAAGCCCAGGCAGATTACACAGTTGATCTTTCCTTTTTGAATACTGCAGTCACTCCATCACAGGAGGGCCCAGAAGTTGGCCAGGGCCTTTCTGTCAATAGTGAAGCCATGGCTATCTTGGTTCACTTCCTTGTCTTGTATATATCTGAACATTGCTTCCATGAGGATCTGTTCCATGAATATAGAGAAAAGAAATCTAAATTGCATCAGAGCTTACTTGAAACAACTTAATATATGCAGCGTGTCTCACAGAATGTGTTCACTATTGATTAAAACCATGTGGGCTGTATTTCAGTGTGTTTGCACAAAACCTTCAAAAACTAGAGACAGCCCTTTTAAACTACTGTCAGCATTTTACATGTAACTTTGAAGGGCAGTTTGTTAGGTTTCCATTACATGTCTAAAGGAAGGTTAAAATATAAAACAGACTCAGGTGAAAAGACACTTTTGAAACTTCTTGAATTATAACCTGAGATTTCCTATGAAAGTCTTGAAAAAAAACCCTCTAAAACTATGTGAAAGCTTATGTGAAGATTAATTTATAGAAAATTTCAGAAAAAAAATAATCTATAAATGTTGTAACAGTGAAATTTTCTTTTACAATAATTCACTATATTAAAAATTCAGAAAGCTGTTTTGCATTTTATATTGAAGACATTGCTAGAGCCAACTACTGACATTAAGTGTTGGCTGTTTTAATATATTCTTTTAATTTACATGCTCGTATGCACATATTTCTCAACTTCTAATTTAATTTGAATTAGCATTCCAAATACACTGTCAGGTTTACAAATCACAGCAAGGTGATGCAGAATTACTGTCTCTGGAATATGAAGTTGTAAAACACTGGAATTTATATTTGCTCTTTAAGCAATTTTGTACATGTAAATAAAGTCAGTCTTGCAAAGTCAATCCAGCTGATCATCATCCAGACAAAGTGACATTTAAGAGGAGAGAAACTGGCAGAGACTTTTCCCCCCTTTTGCTTCTATCCATTGTGTTCTGTTACTTGGGACAAGAACAAAAATAAATTATTCACTTTTGCCTTTTACAAATCAAAAAAAGTCTTGGCATCTAAAACCTTTCTAAGTTAGGATGCCATTTTGCAAAGACAAGGATGAGCTACTAAAATGCTTTGCCTAAAAAGTTCTCAGTCTAATACATATTGCTCTGACTGCAGTAGAAAAACTAGGATTTCTCCAATGTTTATTTTAAAATGTTTATAACAGTGTTTATAAATTTAATAATATTATGAATATTTGGAGCTTAGTTTTCCCATCTCTTTTCTCCAAAGTCCTCCAAACATTGTGTTGGAAGTTCTCCTGGTTTGCATCTGCAGTTCTAGCACAGTAGCTTCCCCCTCAGTCACTGTGTTGCTTACTTTCTTTATGACCCTTGGTCAGATGGTTAAAAAAGATCTTAATTTTAGAGAAAGCTCTGTGCAAAAATCTTTATTCTGAAAAAGCTTACATAGAACCACTTATAGCAACCACTAATTCTGGCAATATTCTTTCTCAGAAAGGCATCTAAGGAAAAAAGACTCAGAAACTTTTCTAATCATTAATAAATTTTCAACTACCTAGAGCAGCAGAAAAGTATTATTTTAACTCAAGTAAATGAGAAAAGCCCATTTGAAAACCATGACTGCTAGAACTGTGATCACATTTTTCAGCTTTGCAGTTTGTGAAAGGTTCATGTTCTCTTGTCTGAGGATATACCTGGATTTTTTGGGGGGATTTTTGGTTGTTTTTGTGGGGTTTGGTTTTTTTTGGGTTTTGTTTTTTTTTTTTTTTTTTTTTTTTAATACAGACCCTCTGCATGCCAATCCCAGCAAATGAAGCAGTTGGATCTGTGGTTGAGTTGCATGGCACAGACATATGCCAGGCTGCACATCACTGGAGGCTCAGAGCTCTGAGGGAAGAGGCTGAGCTCACAGGAATGCAAGGTGCCTTCAGATCTACTCATTCACACAGCCTTGACAGGGATGACCACAAATTTCTGAAATATAGGCCAGTAGGTATTTGTACTAAATATCAGTTCTTAACTTCTAAAATAGTAAGGATGTTGGAGAAGGATTGGTTTTGTTCTCAAAATAAAACAGGCTAAGCTCTGTCCTAAGATCTGAACGAAGGCTTTCAAATATGTAGATACTGACGATTAAACCTGTAGTGCCAAAATAAGTGAGAGCTCAAATACATTAATTTTCTAAGTTCTTAATCAATGAAAGACATTTATAAAGATGTCAGATTTGCAGAAAAACATGTCTCTCAAAAAGTGATTTGATGGTACTAGAATAAAACAAACCTACAGGAAAACAAAACAAAACATAAGAGCATTCAAGAAAGAAGAGATACTGAAAAGGGAACAAATAACAGATCTGTGGAGAGCAAAAAGAGAGAAACAGCATCTATAGAACAGAAGGTGACCAGTGTGATGGTAAGGTGAGTACAAGATTGAAAATAACAATGACTCTGTGATTCTATTAAGTTTAGTGTCCAGCAAAATGATAACTTTCAATTCCCTGTCTTGTCCTTTGCATGTCACACTGAGGAATGAGACACAACAAAACTGCTCCTGTTTTTAACCTTCCTCCATTGCTTCAGAAAGATGATTCTAGGTTGCAGAACTTGTCTATTTTGATTCACATGGTTTCTATATGATGTCCAGTGCAGGGAATAAAGTATACTACAAGAATGAGAATCCATGGATTTAAAAAAAAAAACCAAAAAAACCAAAACAAAACACAACAAAAAAACCACACACAAAAAAAACCCCAAACCAAACCAAACAAAAAAAAAAAAAAACCAAACAAAAAACAAAAAACAAACAAACAAACAAAAAAAAAAAAACAAAACAAACAAACAAACAAAAAAAAAAACCAAAAAAACCCAAAAAAAACCACCCCAACCCACCCACAAAAAACCATTGGTTGAGGTAGCTCTGGAGATGAATTGCATTCTTAATAGATGAAAAAATTCTACATGAAAAACCTCATTTTGTGGATCTAAGACTTTTGCCTTTAAGCTCTGTCAAATCCTTCTGGCTTGGCTTTTTGTTGTTTCTTGGAGAATGTTATCTTAAATAGGCCTCCTTCAACTGTGTAAACCCCTTGTGGCTAAGGGGTTTTCAGAGAATTAGAGAAAAGAATAATTAAAAAAAAATCATTGGAGCTTAGGAATTAATATGAGTAATTTCCCTGACAAAAAGTTCTCTTCAACTCTTATCAACAAACTTAATGAAGATAAGCCATTGAACATCAGAATAGTTAAATCACTTTTCTAAACAATCTTTAGGCCTCTCCTACAATACAATTATCCTTTCATGCTTTATGTATCCTGGGCTTGGTCTAGTTTTAGCTTCAACATGAAACCTATTTAAACTTTTGTCTCTTGCAGTATGTAATGAAATTAATAACTTGAATCTTTAGAGATGTGTCTGGTAGAACTTCAGTAATTCGAGTCTGTGGTGTAGAAATGAATCTCTGGTTTAAATATGAATATGCATAGCACCACATTCAAAGTTATTCCACTTCATCTCTTTTAAGAGAGGCCCTTTTGATAAGGTGGAGCATCTACAATAGTGTGACAGAACTTGTTGCTCTTCCCTTGGTAGGTATCAGTTAAAAAAAGTAATAATTTTCCCTAAAGTGGAAAACATGTCACATATTGCAAAAAAGTACTACTAATACTATCACTGCTACAAAAAAGTAACGCTAAAATAAAAATTTCCAATAATACTTGACTTGCTTTTCTTCAATTTAGACTTCACATCCCTCTCCTGCCCTTATGGTTTGTTTTCTTACTCATGTCTGAAATCAGTCAGATCTTTCAGGCTCAGCTGATGGGCTATTATTCCTGAATAACTAAGCCTTGCTACAACAAACATGGCTATTAAGTACACAAAGTGGTATTTAACTGCTCAATATATTTAGTTTACATGACAGATTTTAGGTACACACACTGATTTTTACTCTGTTACAATTGATTTATAAATTGAAGTTGATGATTGCTAATAATGCTTTCCTGCCTCATTTTGCACTGTAACTTCAACAAACTAACTCTAACTACACAGCAAACTGATGGCTTATTTACACCATTAGAGGGAAAAAAAAAGCACAACAATTATATTTCATTATACACTTTTGTAAAGTCAGTTTGCAGAAAGACTAAGATAGAAGCTTCACCAAGCAAACAGGCCCCTATGTTTAAAAAACCAAAACATATAACTACCAAGAAAAAAAATATAAAACAAATAATGGAGAATGAACTAAAGCATCTGCAGCTTTTGTAACCAGGTTTGTATTTGAATGAACAGCTGGAGACCCTCTTCACATCTCATGGTGTGAAGAAATGTAACACATTTCTTCATGTGTTATACTGTCACTTCTCTCTCTCGATATATAAAAGTAGAAATGCAACCATACTGGATATAGTCAAATATTATCTGTTTGAATTTTGTGCTAAATGATTCCATAAATCTCTTGCAGCCCATGTATTTCCTTGGTTTTAATCACCTTAGATTATTCATCCTCATATGTCACTCTCCTGACAATCATCTCAGCAAGATAGGTTCAATTCAGTTGACTTCATTTCCCATGGCCCCTGGAAAATTTTTGTCTCTGTAAATTTACTGATACAAGAAGCAAGAAGCTGAACTACCCCGGATTTTTTCCCTGGCCATCATGTTATGGGTTTTTTTTACTATTTTATATATTTAAAAAAATCTCACAAAACATGCAAATCTCAAAGTTGAACCAAATGAAACAGACGCCAAAGAGCCAATCCTGAAATTATTTTTCCTGTGCTTTTGTGTAACACACCAGTGGACCCCAAACGCAGTGTGCTACAGAGCATTCTTCACGAATTTGTGTGCATATCAAACTACAGGTAAAATGTGTTTGTTTCTATAGTGCACCTGGCTTATCTTTAATAAGTTCAGGAATATTCAACATTGATCAACATCTTAGAGTTTCACTGTACTGTCTATTTAAACTAGGCCTCCAAATTTTTTTTGTTGTTGTTGTTGTTGTTTTTGAGCGGGGAAAAATTGCAAGTTTTGTTTTGAACAAAAAATGAAAAAGAACAACAACAAAATCTCTTGACTTCCTTATAAGCAAACACTAACTCTTTCTAAAATTTCAAAATGATTGAAGATTAAATACGAAATTTCAAGGTGACAAACTAAATTTTACAGCATTGGCTAATCCACTTTACAGCAGCTCTAAGAGGGCAAAGCTGAAGCAGTACTGGTTTACTGTCTATTACTCCAAAGTATACAGATCTATGGACACATGTGGAGCAGGAATGCTGTTTTGGTCCTGTGAGCTGATATTATAGAAAATTTCAGTGCCTGCAGGCCACTTGGGTGGCCTGGATAGTACGGCAAGTAAGTTTGTAAATTAAATTTCCGGCAGCATTGCTTAAATGGTATTTCCTTCATTATAAAATTCTTTATAGAGCTTTAAAGTTTTTGCAATATTTTTTGTTGAATTTAATTGACAGATGTATCAACAGGTACCTTGAAAATTCTGAATATTTGCCAACAAGAATCACAATTTCTTTTTTTTTATAGTGATAAAAAATTTGTCATGGTAGAATAGGTTCCAAAACAAATTAAACAAATCCTCCAAAATTACAGTGGCTATGAGAGATACAGAACTGATAAAAAATTATATAAAATTTTATAAATATGATTTGAGGCTGGAAACAGGAAATTTCTGTGTGCTAGCACCACTGGCCTGCCATGTTTGTCTATGCTAGGGGTTTGCCATAAAATTTTGCCTTGAAAAATGCAATGAAGCTTTTATGTGATTCTAACTGACATCTGCATCCAGGTTCTACTGGTTACTGGTAACCTGGGATGGCTCTGACCTATGCCTGACCATTACACAGGTTACTAGCTGCTTATTACATAAATACTTCTATTACTGAAAGGGGAATCCATGTCATGTTCTCTTGAGCTCAGTAAGGTGAGTTACCATGAAGTTAACTCACCAGGGGAGACTGCTACCTCCAGGAACTCCTGTTTCTAAGGAGCTCCAAATATTGTTTTGCTATAGATGGACATTACAGATCAAAACGTTCTAGGCAGCTGGGAAATAATTTCAACCCTTCAAAGCAGAGAAATTAAAAAATTGAGCTGCAGCAGTGTGATGTAGTTTTTGCTACCAAGTGAATACACAGAGGTCTTACTCTCATACCCTGTTTCATTGCATACTGTCCCCTCCTTAATAGGTCTTTTCTCCTTTCCACTCTATAGTTTCCTGTCATGTTGCCAAACAAAACCTGTCAAATCAAATCTACAGAAGTTAATTCTCTGACTCCTCTGAATTTTCTGGGGTTAACCATTTCTAAATTTGAAGCTCTGAGTTTACAGGTATTACAATGCTACGGTGAAACCTGACATCTGTGGATGAAAAATAATATCAGATTGTTTCAAACTTTAACTTAAAGTTATGCAGACAAAGCCTAAGGAAATCACCAGATTATTAGAAATACATAAAATAAAGACAACAATTTCTCTATCTTCCTGTGATGTATGAAAACATTTTTTTTCACAGATATCATATCAACCAAGTGTTAATCTACCTGTAAATGAATTTCATTTCTGTAAATGAAATCATTGTGTTAGTACATATTCTTAGTGATACAAGAAACAGAAAGATGGTAGCTACAGCAGGATATTTGTTAGCCACAAATAAGTTCCCAAAACATGGCAGCAATTCTGCAATGACTTCAATTAACCAATAGGATAACAACTATTATTAAAAACAAATATTTAAGTTATACATAAAAATATTAAATACAGACTAAGTAAAGATCAAAAAAGTATTGAAGAAAAAAAAAATCCCATTCCTTAAGCATGTAGGAATGGGTTTCCTGCTTTCCTAAACATTTCCTACTTTCCTATATTCCCTACTTCCTAAAACAATGTCTTTCTAACATTACATTCATGCTTTACTTTACCCAGCAGATACAGTATAAATGCAAAAATAATGCTGCTGTCCAAAGTTAAGCACTGTAGGACTGCAGGCGCAGATGCCCAAGAACATATTACATTGTTACAACAAAGAGTTTCACTTGTTTTACATTATTACCATAACTTGTAAAGCAACTATTTTGAAGTGACTTCGTAAACCAAAAGACCTGGCATGAACAAGCTCATGTCTTACTGAAACAATATGTCCTTGGAAGCAGTTTTATCCTTTTATAGTAACAGAATGCATGACATTTAATGGTGAATTAAATGTTCCAGGATTAAATAAATATATTTCACCAAAAGGAAATGTTATCTAAACCATTTAGAAGCATCATGTGTGAAAATATTTACAATAAATTGCTAATATAATCCATTTATTTCTCTTTATCAAAATTAAGAACCTGGTGAACTGAAGATCAATTAGATAGTTCTACACTGCAATAAATCATTTTCACTTCATCCTCTGACTGCTTTTTATGCTTCTTCATTTAAACTTACATTAGCTACTCTAAATCATAATCAGAACAACATATTAATTCAAAATAAATGGTTGAAATTATAAAATATCTTCTTGGCCAAAGACCAATGGTTTCTTTGAAAGGGCGAAAAGAATACAAATCCAGCAAATCTTTCTCTTAATGGAAAGAGCAAGCACAGCTTTTCCAGGACTGTCTGCTCCTTTCCCTACTTCCTAAAACAGTTGCATTTAGACGGCTGGGAAATCTGCATCTTGAAAGAATGTCAGCAAAGAAGCTGGTGAGTTTTGCATGACAACATTAGTCTGGGTGAATTCCTTATACTGATGCCTAATGGCTCTCTACTTTGAACCCCAGAAGGAAAAGCATCACAATGACCACTCTGGGTCACACATCCACTCTGTGCAGTGAAAACTAGAATTTTAGATAACTAAATTTTTCAGGGTGTGGATGTCAAAGTCACACTATCCTGCCTTGCTACCCTCTGAAATGATATTTCCAGTCACACAGAGTAAGTACTTTCCTTAAAGCTTATAGAGTCCAGGGTTTAGATGAAAATCTCAACTGCATCTTAGATCTCCTGTGTTTTCTGATTTTGATAAACCCTTTAGGATTTATTTGCTTGACGACAAAGGAAAAGAGAAAGGCTTTAAAAAAACCTCTTGCGGTTCTCCAAGATATAATTAAAACAGTTGGAGTTGACTCTACTGTAATATGTGCAAGAAAATAATATGTCCCTGTAGGAAACTGTGATTTTAAGAAAACTGTGAGTCTATTTTAATGCAGTAGAAAGGCTGCAAACCCTTCTTAGTTTGAATGCTACTGTGGACCACCTGATCCCTGAAACAAGGACCTTTCCAGAAAAGTATTTTGGCCCCTCATATTCCGTTCCAAAGAGCAGGAATGGTTAGAGTTACTGACATGGCCCTGTCACAGAACCACAGAAATAACTGGGTTGGAAAAGACCTTGGATCTTTTCATCAAGTCCAGCCTACAACCTAAAACCACCTTGTCAACAAAACCATGGCACTGAAGGCCACATCCAGTCTTTTTTCTAATGTCTAGCCTCAAATTCCCCTGGCACAGCTTAAGACTGTGTCCTCTGTCCTGTTTCTGGTTGCCTGGGAGAAGAGCCTGACCCCCACCTGGCTACAGTCTCCTTGCCATGTCATGACATCTAGTCACATTTCACCAGCTGAAAAGATTTCTGTATTATTTATTCACTCTGCAGATTCAACCATGGAAAAATCAGGGCCCTCACGTTGTACTCACTCAAATCATAGCAGTTAGAATTTTTTTGTTAGTATCAAGCTACCTAAAAATGATGTTTTACATCAGATTTTTACAAAAACATACAGTTTGTGACTTTCAGCATTTATAAGGCAGTCATATCTTTGTGTGATTAGATGTTTAACAGACACTACCTATATTACTAGATATTTATATTTAAATATTACATGAATTTTTAGGTTAATATATGGCGCATTTATAATCCAGACTAAAAATTATGTATAGTACAAATAAAAATTCATATTTTAATTGTAGTCTAATGGGGTAGTCAAGCATGAAGAACTGTCACAGCAGAACTTAAATCTTTTGTGTATTACAGACATTTCTGTTCCCCTGTATGTGAGGACAAAATTTTGACAGTATCATGACATAACACTACATTTTGCTGTTGGCCACACCTATAAATTAATATATCACCTGTGTTAAATAATTTTATTCTTATCTGTAGACAAAACCCCAGTATTTTGGCATTAATGTGCGCTTGTATTTGCATTGTAAAACCACTCTGTCTAGAATTCCCTTTGTCTCCTATGATGCCAAGCAGAGTTTACTGTAAAACAGAACCACGGGTATTTTTATGCCAAAATGAGATAAGCCTCAAATATGTCATGTTCCATGTTCCAGTTTATAGTTTATTGTGTCATGTGGGAGAGAGCTTAGATGAAGACTGTGGCCAAGAGGAGACATGGAACAAAAACCATTTGCCACTTACATGCTCATTAAGACTGCAGGACTACCTCATTAAGGGAATCAATGTAAAGAAACTACATTCCCTTTTTATCTATTTTTTTCTCCCTTTTTTTTTCCCCTCTTTTTTCTCCCTTCTATTTGAAACATAAACATTTCTTCACAAATCAACATCTTCTTTCAGAAGGTTCACAAGATTAACCACATATGCTAGACTAGTGTAAATTTCTTCCTTATTCCCAGATGCCAATGGCACTTCTCCTGAGGAACCCATCACCTCTAGATATTGCATGGCAAGTTGATCAGAGTGTTTTTCTCAAATGATGCTTAAAAGAAATTCCATCTTCTCCTTTACCACCAGTAGAAACTTGGTGGATTTTACTTCCACTGTTTTAGAGACATAGCCCAGTTTCTAAATTATCAGTTTTCTGATTGTTCAGTCTCTGGTTCAGTGGTGCACAAATGATTTTGAACACTTGACTTGGCCTCCAGTGCATGATACAAATCATATGCACTGTTGCTTAAAATAACCGGTTTCTCTGAGTTTCCAGTTTAATGTTTGCATGACCATATTTACATTTCTTTTTTATGTCACGAGGAAGAGCAAGAAGTAAAGAAAAATTATGCAATTAGGTGGTTACCTGGAAGTTTAAGTACATTTCATATACTTAGGAAAACCAATTAATTTAAGAATGCATCCAAACCCATTAGTCCATAAGAAATAGGTTAAAAAATGCATCTGTTTCATAGTGCCACATGATGCTTTTGTCTTCCACCAGACATGTCTGAGCAGCAGATTCTGCTACATCTGTAAAGACCACCTCCCTGCAGCTGCCACTTGAGTTGGATTCACAGGGTAACTCACAGCATCTATCAAACTAATGCACATGTAACTTCAGCTGGAGTTATAAATTTATTAGTTTGTTGTATTTGTCCCTTTGCTTCACCTACATCTGTTATAAGAAAAAAAATGAGGCCTCTCATCCTCCACCTTAAGACAATTATATACCCTTTAAATAGTTCGGGTTTTTTTCCATTTCAAGTTTCTTTCTTAGCTAAACAACTTCAGCTAGTGTTAACAAGAGTTTATCTGATCCCAGTGTTTGTTCAATTGTGTCATTTACTTTTACAACTGCAACAGAAATTTGTACCAAAGCCTGTGAAGTCTCTGAAGAGCCAAGTATTGACTGGAAATGATGCAAAGGTAAAACAAATAAAGGAAAACCAAGTTCATGTGGACAAACAATAAAGTAAGTGGTGCTGTGCATTCACCTTCCTCCTGGAAAACTTCTGATAGTTTGTACATTTCAGTGTAGGATACACCCACACACAAGTTTGTATGTGTTCAGACTGTTTATATGTTACACATGTATATAACGATCAAGGGTATGGGTATGTTGATGGGAAACATCTCTCTCCTCCTACTGCTAAAACCCCCCATTTCTTCAGCTGCATGCATTACGACATATTTCTTGAAGTACTTCCTACCCTTCTAACCAGTCAGAAATCCTGAGGAAGAGATACTATACATAAAAAACCACAAAAACCTGAATAACATTTTATATTTCCTTCTCTAAAAATAAAAATATTATTCCCATAGAAAATTATGTAAAACTATTTTCTACAAGGTTGGGTTGGCTTTTTTTTTCCTTTTAAAAATGCAAAATTTCCAGTGAGACTGAAATTCTACCTACTGAAATGATCCTTGTTGCCTTTACACAATATCCTTGTAAACTTCTCTAAGAAAAGAGAATGAGTAGAGATGAAGAAAAAAAGTACACAGTAATGGAAGTAAACTACCTGATAGGGTTAAGAACACAGAATATCTAGCTGGCCAGTAGAGACACCACCAGGAATGGGAGGTTGTTGTTCACCACTTAAAACCAGTTAATCAGCAAGTCTGTTAATCTACATCAGAAATAAGATAGAGGGGAATATTAGAAGTTTCATAAGGGATTTTTTTCTTTTTTCCATGAGAATAGTAATACTATAATTCTAGACCACCTCATCAGAAGCTCTGTGTTTTTGCTTCTGGTCATTCTGCATTAGAAAGAGCATTGTGATAGAAGGTGGTGTTAAGAGACTGGCAACATGAGTTATATGGACACAGAATTTTTCCATGTGAAAAATTTAGTTAGAAAGCTGATAAAAAATAGCAGCCTACAAATATATAAAACAACAAATCCTTGGGTCACAATACTTCTACTATAGGGAAGATTAGACACCAGGATGAAGAAAATCTTGTACATGGCATAGGGCTCATCTATGGAAGTGAGTGTAAAAAAATACTGCAAAAGAGAAAAAATCTGCATTTTTTTAACTGTATAATGATCAACATTTAGTGTGAAAAAGTAAAATACTCAGACTTTCTAAGCAAAGTAATACACACAGTAAGGAGAATTCTGGCAAATTTATACACAGGGAACTACTGAAGATGCTGAGGACATTACCCTTCAAGGAAGATTATACTGTTACCACCAAGTTTCTTACTGTTCTTATTCAAATTTGCTGCTGTCTGCTGGCAGAGACCAAGAGCTGGATTAGTTTGTGTGGACCACCCATGTACTGCAGTATAACTGCCCCTACTGCCAAGGGCACCAGACTGGTATTTGTGCCAGACCCCTCCAGGTGGGCAGGAACATCTTTTTTTTTCACTCTTTACTTTCCTTTATTGCCTCATGAAGAAAGGTGTTTTAAAGCATTAAATTACCTTTCAGCATATTAGAGGAGTTTTCAGTTAACACTCACAAATTCCTCCTGTAGAGAAAACTGAAACACAAAAAGATCTGGAGATTATTAGGTTTCTAGGGCACAGAAATAAATTGGATTTACTAGTTCCAAAAGGAAATGTCAGTTTTCCATTTAAAAAAAAAAACAAAACTATTCAGATCCACAATGGAAAAAACCTAATTCTAGAATGGCATAAAATAAACATTAATATGTTACCTTTGTACTACTTTTCTTATTTAACGAGGTATCTAGAAATTAATTACAACATTTGGACATGGTACATGCTGAACTTGCGTCAGCTTGTTCCTGATGTATTCAGTATCAGATTGGATGATAGGTCTATTTATAGTGCTCCCAGAATTTGTGATACATCAGGGAATTACAAGCCAGTTACTTCTGACATTTACATTAATATTCATGGACATCTACAATTTGTAAATCAAACTGAGCATTTCCTGGTGTTTGTGGTTAATGCAATCTTTTTCTGCATCCCAGGAGATGCTAGTGTCTGTGCCCAGCCCCATTTCGAAGGCTGGCTTTGTGTGGGGACGTTTCAGTCACAAGCAGCAAAGCCCGGCCATTTATTTATTGTAAACTGTAGCAACAGTAGTCATCATATTTTACCTCACTGTGTATGAAGGAATGTTTCCCCTGGTTATTCACAAATCTGGCTTTGGCTGTCAGAACATAATTAAGCATAAATTAGAAAAAAAATTGTTGATAAAATACTTATAGATACACTTCTGTTTTCTATTCATTTCACCCTAAATAAATTGCTTCCAAGGCTGCAGCAAGAACCACAAAATCCCACAGAATAAGCACTCAGGTAACACTATTCCAAAGCAGCAATAAGAAACACTGACAGATGCAACCTGTCCCACTGTGATAGATTCTCTTAGCATATCTGTGTCATGATCAGCTATGTCAAATAAATTTTAATCAAAAACTGAAACTTAGGAACATGTCACTTCTCTGCAGTTTTTTCTTGCTTTTTGAACATAAAGGACAGGAGCTTAACTTTCCGAGCACTTAGGAAATGGTATTGAGGCTCCATATTTATTCACTATCAGGGACTCTGTAGGCAGTTTTGGCAAGGAGGTAAATCTGCAGCAACACAAAGAGTTAAGATTCTCTTGCACCTGCTCTCTTATTGCTACTTAGTCTGACTTGCAATGTGCTTTGCTATTTTGCCACTTTTCCCAAGACTACAAGTCAGCGTTGTCAAATTTCTGAATGGGGTAGATTATATTTTGGGATGTAAAGTCTCAGTGAGGTTCAAAACATCCTTTTAATGGTGATATGGCATTCTATGAATTACAGAATATGAACAGCTAAATATGAAATCAAATGTGTGATTCATCGTGTTCGCTGGAAAAGTTCACACTTATGCATTCAAATATTTGATTTCCCAGAAAATGTTGAATGGCTGGTCAAAAAGAACTAAGATATTTCCAGTGAGCTGGGACTGTAAAGCCTAATAAATAAAATAATAATAAACTTTAATCTGGTTTCTATTTCTACATCATCACCAAGCTTGTAATAACAAAAAGTTCTATTATTACACTCTTGTCACTAAGACAGCTTTGACATAATTAAGAAATTCCCTTAGAGAAGGGATTCCTGAAAACTGCTGTTTAAGACAGATATACCACTTTCCAGCCCAGTTCCCAAGAGCTTAGTGTCTTGGAGTACAATTATCTGGCAGGAGGGAATCTGCCTCCTTATGTACGAATGCCATGAGCAGCTGGCCACAGAAGTGGTGTTGGCAGTAGCTTCAGCCACATGACTGTTCCTCTAGTCCAGGGAAATATGCCAGATGGCAACCAAAGAAGAAAAACAGAAAGAAAGCAGAACAAAAGAAAATCATATCACCCAACAAAGAACCTCTCTTTCTTTTCCAGATGAAGGTGTAAGTGTCATGATTACTGTTTCAGGAAGCGTATCTCCCCAGCGAACTGAACGAAGATGTAGTTCTGACAATGCAATAGTTCAGCAAACTTACTAATTATTTGATTATTCAATTTAATGGATCTTATTGACCATGCCATTTCTCCATAACACCCATTTTACTCTGGAGTTTACTATCTCTATAAAATTGTCTCCACAGAAAGGTTTTACTCAGCAGATAGTCACTGTGCTTTTCACAAATGGTGAAATAACTCACACATGGTGGAAAAAGACTTAATGACCAGCCAGGTCCTGATGCCTCTGGAGAATCTTCTAAGTGGTCCTGAGGACCTGCCAGTGGGAGGTGTGTTCAGTGTCTTGCAGGATTGAGTGTCACATGACATGTTCTTATTCATACATCTCAGTTACCTGCAGGCAATTTTGATAGGTGCTTTAGTTCTTCTTCATCCATGTGTGATAGGATGTAGAGATCAAAAAAAAAAAGCTTCTAAAGTTTGTATCTGTATTAATTCTTCAGAGGTTTCAGGAGGCTCTAAAGCATCACTTGATGCTATTAGGGCAGTTTCCACAGTCACATATAGTGCTATTTTCCTGAGGAAATCTAAAAGCAGCAGGAAAACTGTATCCCTGTTTACATTTCAGTAAGGGAGGTGCACTTCAGTTTAGGGAGACTCAAAGTTTTAAAATGGAAGGAAAAAAAGGAGAGGGGAAACCAAAAGGAAAAGAGGTGAACTTATTTGTGTGTTCTGAAAACAAAGATATACAGTTTTTTGGTTTGGTTTGGTTTGGTTTTTTTTGGTTTTTTTTTTGGAGTAGAAGGATGTTCATCTTCCCAAGAACAGAGTGGGCACACATCCCTACAAAATTCAACAACCCTCCTCCTCCAGCCTGCAAGAAGTTATATATATTGTAAAAGGTTCTGGCACTCTCTTGAGTCTCCTCCCTGCAAAGTACCCCCTCCTGGCCTTGGTTCTACATCTAATGCTATGAACACTTGCATTTCTGGTGTAAAGTGACTCAGAAGCCCTTTTAGTCTACTTTGTTTTTGCTCAGTTCAATTTCTTGAAGTTTTAAGACAAGGTTTATTTGATGGGACAGGTGGTGTAAGAAGAGCTCTAAGTGACTACACTGCACTCTGAATCTTTCTAGAAAAATTGCACTGTTTCAAGGCATATTTTTCCCCTGCTGGAAAACTTGCATCAGCCTGGGTCTTCAGTTACCTTCTGAAAGCACTTCATGATGAGTAAAGAATCTCAATTCACTATTTTGCTATAAGGCAGCATCCTTAATTTTCCTGTAAGGGGGATCAATGTATCATAGAATGTCCCAGAAATTAAGAATGTAAATTAAAACATGATGCTCTATTTAATTTATAGATTGTCTCACGAAAGAAACATTCTGGTTTTTCCAAAAATATAAGAAAAGAAAATTTTAAATTTTGGCAGACTTCACAATTTAAATGGTTTGTTGAACAATGCTCATCGGGGAATGCATAGACAGCACTATCAGATACACAGTTTTAGAAACCAAAGTCCCTTGACATCAAATGGTTGAGTAACGTGAGCAGAACTGTCAGCTGACATAAACAAGGTTATTAAATTACATAGGCACTGAGTACCGTAAAATTTTGTAGTAGATTTCTAAATTTAACCTACAGTGTGAATGGAGCCATGGCAGTGACACGGCAATATATACATTAAGGATTTTTATTTCTCCTCTTGAAGACTTACAGTCAATTTAAATAGTAGCAAAGAATATGGCTCAAATTCTATAATGTAGTTACAATGCTTTTTAAAAAAAAATTATCTTCAACCACATCCTAGCTCTTAAAAGCTCCTGAAAAACAAATCTGTAACACTGCAGGGTAACAAAAAATTCATTCACACCTCTAGAATTTCAATAAATGTCCCTTGGTTTTTTTAGCTTAATTAACAACTTTTAAGAATATTTTCACGTTGCTATATTGAAAAATTAGAAAATTTGCAATATGTAATTAATAATGAAAATAATCAGATCTTATATTGACGTGTTACATGAAACATGTTTCTTTTTTGCCTTTAAGGCATTGAGATAGATAGATAGGAATAGATATAGATATATTTATATAAATTTGTAGAAGAAACATAAGCAGCTTAGTTTAAGTAAAAAGTCCCTTACAACAAGATTTCTTAAGGGAATCTCAACCGAGCTCTATGATCTAATTTTGAACAGATAACATCTTTTTATTTTCTATTATAATATCTTTAACTGATGTTATTCTTTCTGCCATAAACCTAGCTCCCTCTATATGAACAGACTAACTTTTACAAAAAAAAATACTGAGAGAAGTTGGGCAGTTCATCTAGTCAGTTCTTTTTAACAATATTCACCTATACTGTGTTTGCTATCAGTAATCCTACATAAAGCATTTTTCCTCATTTTTTATTGTAGATGTGTACAAATCAATTTGAACGTTGCTTTGAATAAAAAGTTATTATTAAGATGATATGTAATAAGTTTTTAAATTAATTATATACAAATGGGAAGATTGTAAGTATTTATACTTGAAAATATACATGAATCTGTTATAAATAAATGTAAGGAAGTTGGAGAACAACTACTGGTTCAATTGACAAAAGCAATGTGAAAAATAATAGAAATCAAGCATTGCTGCTATTTTTAAACAATAATTTAGGAAAAAACAATGTGTTTTTCTCATTTGCTACACTTACTTTCAAAAATGCTTAACACAAAACTAATTAACAAATAATATTTTCTGGCAAAAGCCTCACAATTACAAATATTAATTCAGGTTTGATATTCCATATCTGTCATATTTTTAATTAAATATGCTAACTTATTATAAGTTCTGAGAATACTTAGAATTAATATTTTCATAAGAACACTGACATAAACTTTAATCTACCTTTTCTACCAGCTTGGTGTGCGAAAAATATTCAAAGTTATCATTTACTTGAAAAGTGCAGTTTCATACACTTCCATGATCACTCGTTCACAGTATTTTTTCTTATACAGAACAATACCTGTTTTTCTGATATAGCATGTTCAGCAAAACCTTTACAAGCCCAATAGAGTCACAATTAATACAAGTCATTTCCAATTTTTCATAGACTGTAATCCTCTAGAAGAATAAAAATGATCCATAACAATAATAAAAAAAAAAAAAATAACTGCAACTATTACCACTGTCAATTGCATTGTAAGCCACCAGAACAGATACCTGTAGGACTTCAAAAAGCGAAATCTCATCTTATTTCTTGGAGATGGACGAGGCATATAGGCTCCAAAAGGATCCCACAGAAAGGCCATGGGAGAAGCTAATTCTAAAACTGTTTAATAAGTATATCCCTGAGGGGACAGAGGACAGTAGAGCTGGAAGTGCCCCACACTAATCATGAAACGCTCGTAACTGTGTAAGGGTACGTCCTTTTCCTATGGTATGCTTTGGCAGAGATGTGGCTGGCTGAGAGCACAGGCTAAAGGGATAACTGGGATTTCCTGCTGCGTGAGGCTTGCCCTTTGCATAAACATCTCCTATATTCAGGGCTCTTATCGCATTATTCAAGTGAGAACTCTTATGGTAAACCCTTAGATAGTTACAGCAGCCACTGAAGAGCACAGAACTATGGAGCTAAGGGAGACCAGAAATAGCCAATGCTCTGATTATTCACTGCTGCCCAGACAAAACACCTCAAATACCTTAACAGTCTGTTGAAAGTATTTTTAATAAGAGTTATATTTGAACAACCTGGCATCAGGCAGCTAACAGTATGGAGAGGAAAAAAAAATAAATGAACAAAAAAAAACCCCCAAATTAAAATCTGCTGCATCTCTCAATGTGTGCCCCCAGCACAGCAAGGAGCTAGTAAACATGGAGTAAAACTGCTGCTGGAAACATGATCACAAATGCTTCAATTGCCTCTTTGTTTAATTCTTAACTCTTTTCAAGTATGTCTTCCATCCTCACAGTTTCTTAAGAGAATCAATTTATAACATTAAGCAGCTTTCCTGAGAGGGCTTAACGATCTACAAGAGATCAGCCACTCTAAGAAAGTGCGTCTCAGTCTGGTAGATAATTTTCAGGCCTCTTTGCAGCTTTTCTCGATGACATTATTCCTGCACGGAATTACCACCAGTGACGCTGAGAACTGAACTCGGTTCCTTCCTACCTGAGGTCACTCCAGTTCAGTGTCTTTTTCTTGTTTGTTTGGCTGGCTGTGTTTGCACCTCTTTTTGTTTTATTATTTATTTTTTTTTATTCAAGCCTCAGCTCCTGCATGCAATTGTTTCAGCCCACCTTTAGCACTGCTAAAAGGAAGTGGCTCTCAGCACGTTATGATCTCTCAACACTGGTAGGCAGAGCATTCTCCCCTTCCAGTGATCTTGAAACAAAATAAATTCAGATATTTTTATTCATAAGAAACGTGATGAAAAAGAAACAGTAACCAGAGCAAGGTTAAAGATAAAAATTTAGAATTACTCAGGGCTTTACCAGAAAAGTTCAGAGACTTAGAAAAATGAGTTTCTAGGGGTACATTATGACTAGCCATCAATTATCTGATAAAATGTACTGTTTTCATGGTAAAGTGTTCTATGAGTAAGTACACAATTCAGAAAGATTGTAAATGTACTATAACTGGCTATATTTTTCTCCTTGGAGGAGCCATTTTTCTCCTTTTACACTGACAAATGTACTACAGCATCAACTGACAATATCTTCACATCATAATTTTTCAATATGTGGGATTCATAAGTGAAAGCCTCAAGAAGGCCCAAACCAATTTGTTTTTATTTGAGCAGTTAAAATTATAGACTATATAATGGAATTAAAATAATGTAGCAGCTTATTTTCAAAGGAATGGGATTGAAACCATTCCAACAGTGGTTAGTAAGGTGCCTTCTGAGTATCATAAGCTATGGTCTTTCAAAATCATGATATCATTAAAGCTAGACTGATTAATAGATCACTTTAAGCATGCCTGAATAATACTGAGTGCGAGCATTGTCAAGATCAATATTTCTCTTCTGGCAAGTAAAGCCAGGGTAGGTTGCATTTTTATAATTGTACCCTAAGTATCTTAATATTGGCAGGTATTTTTCCTTTTCACATTCTGTTTCTAAAAGGATTTTGTACAACACATTAATGGAGCAGCAACATTTGCCTTTTTATTTCTTTTAATAAAGAAAACTGAACCAAATAATCGGAACACACTTTTTGTGAGCTCTCTTTCCTCCTCTAGTGCCTTTCCTTCACTGTGGCATTAAATCTTCTAATGAAGGCAACCACAATAAGGTCATAGAAATAAGCTTCTTACAAGATTACTAAAGACTAAATTTATACCTTGATATCAAAACCACTTATTGTCACTGTGTAGTGGCATGCAGTAAATCACTGTACCAAAACATGTCACAGTGCTTATAGAAATTCAAAGAAATGAAGGAGCAAATAAGTCTGTAATACAACTTGACTTTTACAGAGAAGTAGCTAGACTGTAGATAGACTCTTCCAGCCATTTCCCTTTTCTTCCAGACAAAAAAAAAACATTTCTAGAAACACTCAAATAGCATAAAATGATTTGACATGAAGGTGCTGCTTTTTAGAACTGTTTCTTTTTAAAAAAATAGCTCACTAGTATGAGTAAAGAAATTAATAGTTTTTTATATAAAAGAAGCTTTATCAGTCATTGCATACAGTGATAATCCAGACTTCTTATAGAAATGAATACTGTAATAAACATGATGGTGCCATACCTTTGACATTCTATGCAGTTTTATGATTGCAACTTTAGCTCTACATTTTTTGACAGATGGTGGGATATCAGCCCCACACTCCTAGCTGGCCCTGTAGTGTGCTATGATAGCTTTAGGTTTACAGGATCCACAAAAGGTGAATTTTTAGAAACATTTTCACTATTCTCCCATATATGTCAATTACTACTTTACATAGAAAAATTTCATATAAATAAATAGCAAAATAATACTTAGCATAATTAAAAATTTGAAACTTAAAGTAGCAATAAGCACATAAACCCACTAGACTTTATTTTGGACAGCTGAAGTCGAGTAGGTGTAAAACCTCCTGTAAGTAACTAGGTTTGGTCACAAGCATAAATACCCTCACAGACGTGGTATACTTTCCTATTTTGACAGATGAAGTATTGGTTGATGTAGGAAGCAGAATAAAAAAACTAGAGGATACTTTTAAGCTGAGGGCTTTCCTACATCCCTGTACAGTCATGCCCCTTCTTTGGGCAGCCTTCCCAAAGCCTGTATCCTCTGTGTGGTTCTATTGCATGCAGTGCTGTACTTTGAGAAAATGGATGCTACAGTTCCTGCTGTGGCAATACCAATGGCATGGCTGAGTTGGGGTCTACTGGTCAAACTAAAGGAAAAGAGGGAATTGCATAGACAGCTGAAGCTAGGGTGGGTGACTCAGGAAGAATATGGAGGAGGACAATTATTTAGGATGGGGTCAGAAGACCAAGGCAAAGCTGCAGCAGAACTTGGCAAGGAACACAAAGAACACCAAGAGGGGCTGCTAACCAGAAAAGGAAGGTCAAAGAAGGAGTAATGGCCCTGTTGAAGAAGGCTGTGAAACTGGTAACAAGGATGAGGAAAAAGCCAAGGTACACATCAATATTTTTTCTTTGGGCTTCAGTGATAGCCTTTCTTCCCACACTTCTCAGGTGGATGGACAGTAGGATGGGGACTGGGGGAGCAAAGTCCCTCCCACTGTAAGCAAAGATCAGATTTGTGACCACCTGAAGAACTTGAATGTACAAAAGTCATGGGGACCCAGTGAGATGCATCCCAAAGCTCTGAGGGAAATGACTGATGTAGGTGCCAAGCCACTCTCCATGCTGTTTGAAAAGATATGGCAGTCAAGTGAAGTCCCAGGAGACTGGGAAAGAGGAAACATTGTACTCATATTTAAAAAGGGTAGAAAGGAGGACTCTGGAAGTATCAACCTGTCAGCCAGCACAGGAAGGAGAACATGGATCTGTTGGAGCAAGTCCAAATAAGGTCACAAGGATAATGAGAGGGGTTCAACTTGGAAAAGAGAAGGCTTTGAGGTGACCTTAAATTACTTGAAGGGAGCTAGCAAGAAGACACTATTCACAAGAGTGATAGGACAGGAAGAACGGTTTCAAACTGAAAGAGGGTAGGTTTAGATCTGGTATTAAGAGGAAGTTCTTTGCTGTGAGGATGGTGCAGCAGTGGAACAGGTTGCCCAGAGAAGCTGTGGATGCCACATCCCTGGAAGTGTTCAAATCCAGACTGGATGGAGTTCTGAATAACCTGGTCTAGTGGAAAGTGTCCCTGGACATGGCAGGGGGGGTCTCAAATAGATGATACTTAAGGTCCCTTCCAACTCAAATCATTCTATGTTTCTATGGTTCTATGATACAAACTGTCGTACTGTTTAAAAAATTCTTATTTGTCAACAACTGGAAACTTGGTAAGAGATCAAACTGAGGTCATTACAAAAGGCAAGATGGTTTACATGAGCATGCAGCATTTTATAGATGCTTCTCTCAGAGTTATTCCTCCTGTTTTCAAATACTGTCTTATGGTTGAGTTAGACAGCTCCAAATAAAATGCCGCTGAATTTTGTGCAGGTAGAATCAAATACACAATTTTTAAAACAAAAATTAGGAGGGAAAAAATTGAATATAGGATAAACTTACATTCTAATTTCCCCAATAGAATGATAGTGTTTAGTTTCACATAGAGATACCTCAATAAAAGTTTATGCTGGAAAGCTAAAAAATATGTAAGGCCTAGAATTAAATAAAATTATTTTCTACATTTCATCTAGGTTTTAGACAACTTCAAGCTTATTTTTAAAAAATCTTCTAACTTCCATTTTTTACATTATTCCTGTTCAGAATATTATAATTCATAACTGAGATATTTTGCCCCGTAATAAGTATCCTGAAATTCAAAGTATTCATTTTTCACCTGAAAAAAAGGGTCACCCTAAACTAAAAAACCCTAGCTAAATCTGACTGAGCTGTAGACTGAAAATCTGAACTTTCAACCCCCTCAAAAGGCAAGCAGATTTCCTTCAGTCTTTCATTTTTTTCATCACTCTGATCTATTTAAACACTTTAGGGAGTCTGAATATATATAATTTTTGATACCAGCTTGGCCTTAATAAAGTATGTAATGCAAAATAAATCACAAATTATTTCATTTGGGAGAAAGTGTCAAGAAAAAGGTATGTTCTATCCATATTTTTTTTAAGTTTAATAATCTATCCAAGACTAGTCTCTCTTTGCACTGTTAATGCTTTCTGATTTTTCTTACTTATCATCCCTTCTTAGCTTTAGTGCTTAATGCTGCAGTCCTTGTGTCTGTGAAAAAAATCTGGCTAAAATACTTTTGTAAGACTTTTTTTACTTAGCAATGGTTTCTGAAGTGGTTGGTAGTAGTGACACTTCTTGTGATTGGAGCATCCATAAGAACGCTCTGCTAAGAATTTTTTGTGATTTATAAAGAGACAGCATAGCCTATAGCCCTTCTGTTAAAAGGGTTTCTTGCATATCTAGCCATATCTTGGCCTGTCTAGCCAATTGTGAATTTCTAATAATTTTAATTATCTCCCAGATTCCTATAAAACAATTGCACTAAAGGGTTAAAAATTATCTAGAAGGAGGACATACAAATATGCATACACAAGCAGACTTGCACACAGATGCACTTGTATGCCTACACCCAACACACACTTTCACACATTCATTTTGTAATTAGGAAATATATAATACACCATAAAATATCTGAGTTTTGTTTATTCAGTAGCTTTTATAATAATGTGTTTTCTGCTAGTGCCAATTTTACAGGTACAACCTGGTTTGAAATGCATGTTATAAAGGGTTTTGTCTCATCAGTCATTAAGTATTTGTGTTCTCTCATATATTTATTGTGTGGAAATCATTGTAAATAGTGATGACTAATTTAAAGTGAGAGGAAGTTTGATGCTTTTGTCATTGTCACCAGAGTCACTTGATGAAGCTCTCACTCAAAATGTAAAATGACTGTGCCTGTGCTGGAAGCAAATCACATGAATAGATAAGTGTATGAAGGATTAAAACAGTGTGAAATTCTTTTCTACAGATTAAAGTACTAATACTAGAGAGCAAGATGAGAGATGTCAAAAATGTACCAGCCTAAACAGATAGCTCTTCCATTAGTCATGCATACAGACACTGCCTACTAGAGGTGACAGATATCATCAAGAAGGGAATATCAGAATGAAAGCCAGGAGCAACCTGAACTCAGAAAAAAAGTTATTTTAATAATGAAGGTCTAAGCCATGGAGCAATGTAAAGGTTATTGAAATATGTCTAGCAGAGTTTTTATGAAATTTGCACTAACAACTTTTACTGAACAAGGTTTTTGTCTGAGTTTCTCTGAAAACTCCTGAAGCCTGTATAAGCATATTATCCTTCGTACACACTATTATGGTTATCTGTGGACATTATACAAGCACTGTGCAACTTCAACTTATAGAGTTAATAAACTATAAAATTCTGTAAAAAACACAGTTGAAAGTATTTTTTTAATGGTAGTCAGATTAACTGTGTTATAGAACTGCTATTCCTGGTAATTTTCCAACAAATTTCACCTTATTTATTAAATCCAGATTTACAAAAATAATTTTTTTTACATAAGAAATTTGTGCTGTATTCATTGCCTTTTAAATCACTGCTGAAATCAAAGCTTTTCTAGTTATCTGTTCTTTCAAAGGATGCTGATAAACTTCAAGGACAAATGGCATCTCTAGAACTACTGAGGATCCTAATTTTAGTACAAATGAAATTGAAGAGCTCGTGCAAACGATTACCAGGCACCTTTGACTCATGTTTGGAGCTGGCTTATTGAAAGGGGATTTCACAGATAAACAAAATGTATATTCAGCAAATTACCTAGGAAGTCTTTCAGTTTTTTTCTTTGATTCCTCGAAGATCTGGAAGAGAATTATAGTCATTCCTTGCCCTGAACACTTCAAATCCTATGCTTTTAGGGGGATTTCAAGAACTATTTGGCAGGAACACATTCTACTTCTAGGTGACTGCAACAGAAGCAGCATCAGAGTCACTTAGATCAGAGCTAATTTGAGAAGTGCCTTAGGACAAGGGCAAAAAATGGGACAGCTCTGGACAGTGCTGAAATGCAAAAGAAATAAGCTTAGTTTATAGTCTACTTTTCAATTTACTGAATTAGCTGTTAAGACATGTATGAAATCCTGTTTGCATCATGTATAATATTAAGTGCTCTTTTGCAAAGGTGGTAATAAGGATCCTACTTCAATGCCTGAGCAGCAGAAGATAGAATCAGCTGCCAGCAAGACTTGGGAAATCTGAGTCTCAAAGTCTGTGCAACTCAGCCCTGTTTGTTTGTGTGACATGAAAAAGCATGGATCAGCTCTCCTGCTCCTCAGATAGGTACCTCCATCTGTCTTTTAAAGATGATGAACAACATTAATAAGTACTCATACCACAGGGACATTTGTGGTATGCATCAAAGCCTTATTCAAAAGAAAGGAACAATTAGAGGAAAGGCATTAGGGCTGCCCAGGACACACTTTTTAGAGAATTAGCAAACCATGGTTTACTTTTAGTCTCCAAGAAAATACACCCTGTGAAAATGAGCAGAGTGAATTGGTAATCAATATGGCAGACAAAAATACAGGAAAATATCAGAAGTGGTGCCTGCAAGGAAAAAGTGGAGATAACTCTCCTATTCAGGTACCTAAATATTGACTCAAAATTCAAACTCCCCTGGCATTGTTAAAGGTTTTAAGGAACAGACTGACAACCAACATTCTACATATTTTATATTTAAAGAGAACTGTTAAATAAAGTGTTCAGGAGAATACTTTAGGTATCTATTTTGTGTGTTTCAACACTTTATTAAAATTATAATTGTCCATCTGTAAATAAATGGGTTTTTTTATGCAGTGAAAATGAAAGTTAAAGGAACTTAGATATTTTAACCTAAAAGGATATTAGTACCTGAACTAGGACCAGAATCTCGCCTAACATATGACTCTAATGTATAATAATACTTCATAATTTAAAGTAATGTAAATGTAATAAATTTAATTTTGAAACAAGGAATTACACTGTAGGTAGGAAAAAAGTCTTGTATTTATTTTTTAATATTTTTTCATATTTATTCCCATTCAATTTCTGCGTGAGTATATGAAAATCAAGATAATTACATTTATAATTTATTCTTTTAGCTCTACTGACATTTAATTTTACAGTCCTAACAAAGGAATTACTATATTAGATGATGGGAACAGCTTATTTATATTTTATATTGAAAGTACTATGATAAAGTCCCTAGCATAAATTATGAGAATTAACTTAGGAAAAGGATGAAAGAGGTAGTGTTTGGCATTGCAAGTTACCCTAAAAACTGAACAGGTGTGAAAGTAATATTAGAATATTTGTTCATGCAGGTGACTGAAGAAAATCCATTAGTAAGAATTTACTGAAACATTCTTTACAGAAATAAAAAAAAAAACCTTATACAAAACTATAGCATGATAGTTTTGGTCACTACACATTGAGAGCACATCAAAACTAGATATAAGGCCATAAAGATAACAAGTGACATGGAATAGGACCACCTGCTCCAGGGGACTCTGCTTCAGCAGGAGGGTTGGACTAAAGGGTTTCCAGAGGTGCCTTCCAGCCTGAGAGATTCTGTGATGCTGTAAATCAATCCCACTTTTGATAGGTTTTGACATCGTGAAAGCGGTGGGATTTCAGAAGGGCTTTAACATGCTTGCAAAGCACTTCTCCCTCTGTAGAAACACGCTTTCATGCCCTCTGGTGTTCAACAAAATAAAACACATTACTCTCAGAACAATTTCTTCTCAAATAATAACACATCCATAACCAGGTCATTTTCCTCCTTTGGAGGGGTTTGTTCAGCCAGCTGCTACCAGATGTGTCTGTGGGTGAGCTCAGCTGATCTTTTAAGCTACAATGACCTTTCTGACCAGCTGCCTCTTGGCTGCAGTGGCTCTGACACCTCTCACACGTGCAGAGATCACATCTTCAGAGGGTCATCCTAAACTGGAGCAAGTTCCTTCCCTGGATTCTTAAGGGCTTAAAACCCTCAGAAAATGGGGGTTAGACAACGTTTTTAAGGGAAGCATAATTCTTAATATTTAAAAATGTGAGCTGTGTAAAATTCAAAGTGCTTAACATATTATTCAGTCTCAACACTATGTGACTGTAAGGTAGGAACAGCGACAAATAAACCAATTTAAAGATGACTGCAGCAACAAGGATGACTTACGCCTCTCTTTTTAGTAGCTGGGGTTGAAATACCGTTTTTTTTTTCTTAAAAAAGAAAAAACAGCAACCATCTGTACTTTACTTACTTGAATATATATTCAATATATATGAACATTTCAATATTTGAAATTGTGAGGAATATTGGGGCCATCTCCAACACACAGTTCCCATACCAAAATGCACACTCAGCATGAACGATAAATTACGATTTAATTCGGCAGCTTGGGAATAAGTTCACCAGTAACAGTTCATGCTCTTTAAAAAAGGATCAGATCCTGGCTGCATAAAAAAAAAAAAAAAAAAAAAGCAAAACCCATACATTTTCAAGTTGTGACATGGCTCAGAATTTGCTGGTGCCTTGCTCAGGGGCAGCTCTTTGTCACTGGCTACTTGATGGCCTCATGCATACAGCACCCCTGGCCCAATGGAAGGGGCACACTGCCACCTTCCTGCTCCACCAAGCCCATTATTTTAACAGCAAGGGCTAAGTCCTCATATACTTCAAAAAAAATCCCAACCAATCCCTAATAATTTCATTTACCATGAAAAAAAATCAATCTAAACCCCAGAGCTGTTCACCACTAATAACTGTCCATCCTGTCTGCTACTAAAAAATGAATGGAAACCAAAGATAATTCTAAAAAAAAAAAAATTTTAGACACTAATTCTGAAATGGAGACTGAAAATTTCTTTCTCTCAGACCCTGACAGAACTGAAAGAAAATGCTGATTTCCTTCTATCCCACAAAATTTTAAAATAGTTCTTTTGATAATGAAAATAGGAAAAGAATTATCACCATTTACCATGATATGAAATTGCAAGACATAGACTGCCTGTAGAGAATTCAGGTACAGCTGTTTATCCATGCTTATTTCCTTTCACATGAACATGTAAATTATATATATATATGTGTTTGTGTGTGTGTGATTTACATAAAGTTTTCCACCCCAAAGAATTAGAAAGTTGGAACAGAGGTAAAGATCCACACAGACTTTTTTTATTCTTTTCAGAAAGAAAATATGAAAAACCATCAATGAGAACACATGGAAAAAACATTAGCAGCAGACATTCCCCAAACAGATAAATACAGTTATGGTACCTTTGGATAACCTTTGCAAAAAGGTTATTTACCAAGGGCTTTTTTCAAATTATATTTCAGGTTATAAAATCAGATTAGATTTTCTTGCAGTATGCTGTCTTTTAATAATTTGTACAGAGAAATGTGACTTTTTAGTAAATATATTTGTTTCTTAGATTCACACATAAATTTATAGAGAATGTGTGTGTGTAGAAGCAGACAAGGCCCTTGGTTCCAAAGCAGAATACCAAATTGTTTCATGAGGAGCCAAGGCCCAAGAGAAGAGCAAGGTACCAGTCCTGGAGTCAGGTGCATCTAGCTGAAAGTTTGAGTATGCAGAAGATTCAAATAAAGCCACGGGAAATGAGAAGAAAAGGGTTTCACACAGAATGATGTGGTACTCTGAGAAAATAAGGAAAGATGGAAGTCTACCAGAAGAACTATGATCAGGCTGGAGTTAGCAGACAAGGAAGGAATAATAGTTTTTATAAGAAGCACAGATATGACAGAAGAAATATGACTGAAGAAACCTCTGGTTTCAAATTCAAAGAAGTTTCTGGGGAAGGGAGGAAGTAGTTTCTAGTTTAAAATATTTTTGCCTCCTTTTTTTCTTTACAATTCATTGGAGAAACTGCTTCATTACCATATACAAGTTTTGGTGAGAGAAGAATTATGTATTTTAACAATTTCAGGCAAAAAATCTTTTCCCCCTGTAAAATCTTGGTGAAAACCCATACAAAAACTGAAGTTTTTCCTTCAGTCTTGAAATATTTTATGTGACTTCATCTGCATACCTTGGGAATTTGTGCTAGGCTTTAATAGTTGCATTAACTAGTACAGAAAATTTATTCATGCTTAAAATGGAAATTTTGAACAAAATTACTAGTACTTTTAAGAGCACAAGTAAAAGGAAAATAGAGATCTGGAAGTCCTAGGAGTGATTATGAACTTGGTTTCATAACAGGATTTTTTTCTCTATTTGCAAGGTGTAAGTCAGCACTTCTGCTGCTCAATATCTTCAAATTATAGAAGTTGTGATTATATATTGTATTGAAAGGTTACATTTGAAAAAAATGTTGAGTATTATGCTGCTTTGTAAAATTGGTTGCCAGTACACTAAAACATTTTATCAGCTTCACAGTTCTGGAAAACAGACAAATATTTAGTTGAATGAATAAAGACATTTTGGAAATTAGTTCAATGATATTTCTGTAACTTGAGAGTTGACTGCAACAGATGAAGCTGAATCAGCAGTCAACCATGGCTGAAACCAAGAAATGCAGCTGTAGAGTACATTGATTTAATGTCTATTATGCTGGTAAGCAATTGCCAAGACATTTTACCATTTCTGATCAAATTTTAACTCAATATACTCCATTTAGTATCACTTTATAACGTTATCTGCTTTACAATGCAGACGTTGTTGATTGTTAATGTTTCTCCTAATTTTCTTATTTTGTCAATATTTCTCTCTTTAGAGGTTCAGATATTTAAAATATTTTCAGCTGTAAACTTTTCTGAATTGATATGCTTTAAGAATCAGTTGAAATATATCTAGTAAATTGGATGTAAGATAAAAATTTGTGATTTTCATAAAATATGAGTGTTTTGCTGTTTATGGAGCTGCCTTTCCAAGAGTGAGACAGATTTGCTGTGTCTGTCCATTCACTGTCTTTTTCTGCTAAAAATCTCAAACCTAACAAATTTTCAATAATGTTAGTATTTTGGCAGTGTCATAGATTGACCAGCCCATTGGATAGACAATGTCACCACCACAATAGGTGTAGGTTGCCTGGCTCACCTCATATTATCATCATCTACTCACCTGACAACTAAAAACACTACTGAATGCAGTCAGTCTCATTAATTCTGCTGAGTTTTCCTCCCTATATTTCCATCATGACCCAAAATTATTGCACAGTGATGCTGGTATAGCCATTATTTTAAAAGAATAATGCTTTTCAGATAACTTCAAAGTGAAAGACAAAATTGAACACTGCCAATTAAGTATTAATGCTGGAAAACTTAGTTTCTCCTACAGCGTCCTGCAAAAAAGCAACATATTCTTCAGAGGGAGGTTCATCTTGATTTGAGGGCAACAATAACTTTTGAAGTACATAATGTGTCCAGTATTTAAATAAGATAAATGAATTGTGTAATCACCTTCTTAAATTATCTTTTAAATAAGATCATCTTATTTAAAAGATAATTTATAATTTAATGAAACTGTTTCCAAGAGCAACTGTTAGGAGAGGAGAAAGAGTGCCCTGGCTTTTCAAATTCAAAATGTATCTGTGCTTTTCTACATGATTCATCTGCTATGTTCTAGTAACTATGACTGATATTAAGCCTTCTATTTTAACAAAAACATTGCAGTCCCTGTCAGCAAAAGCTTCGTATGTAAATCAAATAATACACATTATTTTTTTTAACATAATTGCCTCCACTCATGAATAATTACATTTAACAATTTAATTACATGTTCATGAAGACCCACAATGCAAAACATTTAATTAAAAAAGCATCAAACCAGGACAAGAATAAAAAAAATGCTTTCTTTTCCAGGATCCCAATTCAATAAACCCTTGAGAGTCAAGTTTGATAGAGTATCTCAGAATGTTAGCAATTGGCTTTTGTGAAGGGAACAGAACATTGGAGCCACTTGACGTGGAAAGTGTAATTTCTGGCTTTTTAATTCAAAATGTTTTGCATGGCTTTGTTTTACAGCCTTGGGATTATGTAGCCTGCTGTGTAGTAGACCACTTTTCACTTAATAAGAGAAACTATATAACACTCATATATTACATTGGCCACTTAGGTTTTTGTAATTGCTGTATTTGTTACAAAACTGTCTATCACATGACAGAATGAAGAAAGTGGTAATTCTGTACTCTTCTGGTGATTGTGTTGGGAAATTTAGTGAGCAAAATGGAGAATCCCCTTTTCCATGTCTACATGGAAATTCACATGTCTTAGCACTGTCTCTACAACCCTGGATTCAAAAATATTCAAAAGAATTGTATTAGGCAAACTCTTCCTTGTCCTTTGAGGTCTCTTATCAGTTACTGGGGGGAAATACAAAGAACTCTTGTTTTCTACTAGCCCTTTTCTTTTAATCCAGCCCTGCCTCTTTATGCAATTAATATTATTAATCCAATTAATATTTATTAATTTTTTCTGCTAGCTTATATTACTTAAAAAGCATTCACCTGTCTTCATTTCAAGCAGCTAAGATGCAAAGAGGACTTGTGTTAAAGAGCCCACTGAGCATTAGAACATGTATGTGCACAATTACCAATATTTTCAATATCTGTTCTTGAAGAAAAACCAGGCTAAATGAAAATGTCTCTGACTATGAAAAATAGCTTTGTCCTCCTTGTCCATTGTGCATTGTGCTACAATTTTTAGGGAAAAGATCTCATACACATTTTACCCACTGACCACATCATCCACTAAGATGGAGCTGCAGAGCGGAAAGTAAGCATGCACAGATAAGATGAGAGGACTGTCTCATAGCTATGTACTAAATAAAATGAGAAATTACAGAAACTGAAGATTGACTATATTATTAAGGAAATTGAAGACAGAAGAAGAAAAAGTTATAGCAGTTACATTTTCTTAATGTTCTGGCTAGCTGAGTTAGCTTTGCTAATGTGCTGAATCCATAAACACAGATGAAGATAAAGAAAGGTTTTTTTGTGAGTAAGTTTACTATAAGTCTTTAAGGCATTCAACCTCACATAAAATAAGGAGTGAAATTTTACCTTACTTTTTCTCTATTCAGTATCCATTTACAGAAAGAAAGCAATACTATCCCCTCATCAATCAGCTCCCATTGTGAAGAAAAAAACTTGCTGTACAGTACTCAGTACTGCAGCAATGAACCACAGAATCACACACTAGGTGGAGGGGTCTCAGAAATTCATCTCTCCCAGTCTCCTGCTGGAAAGGAGGTTATCACCAACATTGAAATTTCCAGACATGATTTCATCTACTTGAGTCTGAGAAATTTCCAAAGCTGAAGAGCTGACAGCATCTCCAGGTATCAGATGGAACACCGCACTACCCTCATAGCTGGGAAAAAAAAAAGAAAACAAACCCACCAACATATTACAAAACCAGATACAAAGCCCCAAAGTTAATTTGTAGCCATTGCCCTGCTGAGAAAGCTGTTCACTATGAGGAACACTATGAGATTGCTGTTACTGTTTTCAACTATCCTTCACTAGCTGTTATTAGCCTGTTACTACCATATTCAGACTATTAGATCCCTCCTTAGTTCCTCTTTACTGTTTGAGTAAACCTGAAGATCTCTTTAGTCCCCCGTGCAAGCTCCCTTACTGGATTTCTGATAGCTTCTCCAAATCCTTCTTAATTGGAGTCCCAGACCGACAGCAAGTATTTCAGTAACTCACAATTTATGATGAAAATAGCCGCTTTCATTGATCTGCTGGCCATAGATCTCCTAATGTATCTCAGTATGCAGCTTGTTTTGCTCATGCTGAAAGTGTGCTATTAGCTCATATTCAACCAGACGTCCATCAGAATCTCCAGGTGCTTTTTCAGTAGAATTGTCATTTAGCTATTTACTCCCTGCCTGGGTTGTTGTGAGCTAGCACCATGCATTTCTCCTTACTTAACTTCATAAGGTTAGCCCAATTCTCCTGTCACTCACGTCACATGAATTGCTGACATTTGTTATGTTAGTCACTTTCCTTTCGCCCCACAAATCAAAATGCCTCCTGGATGTGCTTTGCTTGTTTTGGAATACATATAGTCTTACCTTTATTTCATTCTATAAATCCCAAAAGTTATTTATCAAGCAACTGGAGTCTGAATTAAAATACTGAATATTTAAAAATCATTCATTATTTAGTGCTGTATTTTATTCTATTTCTAAATTATTTTAAATTTGAAAGAATGAATTTAAAAGTTCAAGTGAATATTAGACTAATAACCAAGTATTACTTGAATCAATTTTCCTGGATTGGTAAAGTCAGACAGAAAGCTGTTCAGTTCTTCAAAAACTTACACATGTATTGGCAGCAACCGATATTTCACACGTGCATTTAAACCAGCAACTCCTAACAGTGGATAATCATTTTTCATTCTTAAAAATGGAACTTCTATCTTCAAGGATAATTCTGGGTTCTCCAAACTTTCCTCTTTTAGTAAATAGGATCTCAGGAGCCTGAACAATCTCACAGAACCATTTCAATTTCAAAATGGACCATTTTTGCAGCCATCACTATAGACACACAGAGCAAACGCAGTAAGCCTCCATTTCATAAAATGGAAATTATGGAATATTCTTCTATAGAATTTTAAGAAATGTTGACTTCTCATCCAATGTTGTACATTGTTTCTGGTAACTTAAGAAACCATACTAAATAGCTTTACTTGTTCCTATTGCAAATGACGGAGGATGAAAAAAATCTATTGCTTCAACATGAGAAGAACTTGATTCACTTACTTACAGTCATTTAAATGTTAGTTTAATTTGAAATATTTTCACTAGTCTGTGTATAGTAATGAACAAAGAAAGGGGTCTTGAAAATGTGATTAATTTCTTTTACTTCAAAGGTCAGTTTTGGACAAAACTTTAGAGGTACCCCTCTCTTTTCAACACTCACAAAAGAAATTTGGGTGATTATTAACAAAGATGCTTTGCTTTAAATGTGTGGGTTGGGAGTTGAATTACAATCCAGCTGATTATTGTTAGGATGTAGCTGTATTAATTTAATTTCTTTTGCTTGCTCTGTTCCTTTTCTTCAAGCTTCTAATCCTAAAAACACATTAATTTTGTGAAAGAAATTATTTAAGGACCACACAAAAAGGATAGAAATTTAATTTGGCATTATGACTATCAAGACTTAATTTCATTTTTAACAAATACTTTTAAACTTTTTTCTTCATTTTGGAATACTATGCAGACTATGTATTCTACATTTATCTTGCTACACAGGAAATCAAACACATAGTGTACACTTCCTACTGTAAGAACCCTTTTTCACACTCATTATGCAGTGTTTGGAGGATTATCTTTCCTGTTTTCCAAACAATCATCTTGTTGGCCAGTTTATCACCCATTTTTAAACTCTCAGTACACCTGTTCTTGTCATGCCTTGCAAATGAGGGATTGGGGCATTGGATTTTTTGGTTCTTTGCCTGGTGTGGGAAGAGAGGGGAATTGGCCTAGGAAGTGTCTGGCTTTGCTCAAGTTCCAAAACGCCATAGCATCATGGGAGGGACTAGTACAGTATCAGAGAATTACCATGGATCTATCTCAGATGAATTGTCATAAAGTTTGCTTTTTCTCATAGAGACAGCATATTCTGCTGTGATAAATCAGCACACTGTGTCCCATTACAGCTGTCATCGTGAGGAAAGCACATTTAGTGACAGTCTTGGTATTGCCTTGTGTTTTATATTTCCTTTGGGAGATTCTATTTTGTGATAAAGAACCCACATTCCTAATAATTTTATTTCGTGAAGCTGAATGCCATTCTGTACAACCTTGAAAGTGCTCTTTTCAGCAGTTCAGATCTAGCTTCCCTTTGATAAGTATTTCTTCAGTAGATGTTTTATTTCAGAGAGCTGCCATATCACAGGTTTCAGCAATAATCAGTACTAAAAATGATACCCCGTGCATTTACTTTCTCATCAGTAAAACAATAGCTTATCTCAAAGTTCAACAACGGTATTTCTTATCACTGCTTATTATGAGTCACTGCAATACCTAGGAACCTTCAAAGTGAACTAGGGCTCAGGGTTATTACCCGTGAACCAAGAACACTTCAGCCATGCACAGGTTCTTATAATTATTGGAATTATTCAAATAATTCCAATGGGCCAATCAATTAACCAATATTAGAAGGAAAAAACTATCTAAATTTATTAAACTTGAAATTTGTTTTCACTTCTTTTTTCTTTCTTTCTTTTTTTTTTTTCCTCCAGGAAAATACAGCCTTTTATAAAGCACTTTTATATACACCTTGAAATTCAACAGAAAATCTTTGGGTTCCCAAACTTTCCTGATTAAACTGAGTGTAATCCAGAATGATCTATTTCTGCAATATTTCATAAGCAGAAAATAAACTGATATGATTGCTTTCCCAGCCCAAAAAATGTATTATGATGTAAAAGATGTATTATTAAAAAGATGTATTTGATCCTCTCTAACAACAGCAACATTTTAGGAAACACTGTTAAGAAGTATCAGAACGATAGTGCCATCTGAGTGATGTTTAAGTGAAAAGAAAAAGAATTTTATTAAAATGTTTTAAGAGACACTGAAGTCATTATGCCATATTCTATTTTGAGGTTGTTACAGGGCTTAATCACAACAGCACTAGAGCAGATGCAAATGAAAGACGTGTGTGAGCTTTCGTTGTAATACAGAGGACTATATTTGTTGTGTGGAAAAATCCTGAAGAAAATCTGGAGTTGTTTAATGAAGCAGCAAAGCATAAAGAACTCTCTTTCTTCAAATTATTACATCACTGAACAGGCACCTGCAATAGTTTACTGATGAAAGAGAGAGAAAAAAAAATCTACCAGCAGAAGAGAGCAGACTGATCAGAACAGATTGCAAATACAAGCATTTATATGATTTGGGGTGGAGATTTTTTGGTGGGTTTTTCTTTGTTGTTGTTGGAGTGTGGGTTTTTTGGGTTTTTTTTGGGTTGGTTTTTTGTTGTTGTTGTTTTTGGGGGTTTTTTTGTTTGATTTGGTTCAGTTTGTTTTGGTTTTTTTAAGAAGGCAACTTAGCAAAATCTTAGCTGTAAGGAGCAGCAAAAAAAAATTAATTTCAATTTCAGGAATACTCTGGATTTTCAAAGCAATATAAAGCAGATTGCAGAGAAATCCAGCAAGAAAAAAGTGACACAAAACTCAGATGAGTGAACTTTATCTAGTTCTCTATAACTGAGAAAGCCATGGCAGAATGAGAAAGTAGGCCTGAAATAGCACGAGAAGTGCATCAACATCTTTCCTTAAAAATATAGCCATAAATAGAAAGAATTTAACAGTACTACCACTCCTTAGCAGCCATTAGTGAAAGATTAATCCCTTATACCTAGACATCTAACCCAAAATAACTGAAGCCTTCATATTGTCTTAATATTTCTACCTAAGACACCAAGCACATTTGGCTCTGGAATCAGGCATTTGCAAACTCAAAGGAGGACATGTGAAAAGCAAATATGTGGTCTCCAAACTTTGCGTCTCTGCAACTCCTCTACTGTTAATGGCTGATAAGCAACATTATCAAGTCATGAACTTGCTTCAGAATGCAAGTATCTGCTTTAAATTTTCTTGATTTCAGTGATTTGTCTAAGTCATAAAGCTATTCAAATGTGCATTTCCATTACTAAATAAAAAAATAAAAGAAATTTTCCTCATCTATTTGCCAACATTCATTGCTGGTTCTCGTTTACTTCTTAGAAGATATTTGTTAGCTGATATATCCAATAAACTTTTTTAATAGCTATTTGATGTTGCTTTTATTGAAATATACTGACAGATTAAGGGAAATATACAATTGTACTACTTGTTTACATAAACCATACATCTTATAATTTATCAGGATGCATATAAGGTTCAGTGGACAGCCTCCTAACATGTTTGATTCTTAGCAGTGAATATAAGTTATAAATGCATGATTTGAGATCAATATATGAAGGATATTTGCCAGATGAATTATAAAACAGACTAGGAGTATTAACAGTAGAAACAAACAAACAAAAAAGGGACCATATCATACAAAGATCTTTTCCACGTGAAGGAAGCTGCAGCTATAAAACTCAGTATTGGAACAAATAAAAAAATCTTATCTGAGCTTTTGTATAAGGGGAGATAAAGGGACCAATAAATACCCAACTCTCAACCAATTTTTGAAAACTTGAATCAACTTTGGCCAAATTACTTGTCTGGAAAATTTAAACATATACTATACTGGGCCAGTTTCTGAAGCACCCTGATCTAAGTAGAAATATCTAAAAGTTAACTACTTTTGGAATTTCTTTGAATTTTTTTCTGTTACATTAAAGTAACTTTATGCATCTGCACTACTCCCTTAAATGGCTCATATGTCCAAAGGAATTAGTAGTTGAAAAATTATTTCAACTACTATGTTAGTAATTGAAAAACTATTATCTTTTACACAACACCAAGGTGAACTTCAGGGCTGTGTGAGCATTGGGTCTGGCAGCCTTCCCCACAGCAGCCCTCACAGTGCTGTGCTTTGCAGTGGTGCCTAGGAAGATAGCACACCAGTGTTTTGGGACTGCTGGGAATTGCTGGCATTCCCAACATGCCCTCCTTGCATCAGTAGGCTGGGGACAGGCAAAACCAAGGAAGGGGTCACAGATGACCAAAGGATCATTCCATACCATATAGGATTCACATTGCAGCAAAAGCTAAGAGAAAGGACAAAGAGCAGCAACTATTTACTCTTCATATTCGCATTCTGAAGAAACCTCTATGCTTACTGAAGCCCTGCATTCCAGGAAATGGCTGAACATTGTCTGCTGGGGGGAAATAGAGAACAAAATACATTTTTTTTTCCTTTGCTTCCACACAGCCATCGCTTTTAATTTATTAAACTTCTTTTATTTTGACCTACAAAGTTTTCCATCTTATTTTCTGCCCCCACTGTTCTTCTGAGGTGGGTGCTTGGTGGGCACCTGGCATCCAGCATACTCATCAGAGCATGTTAGTGAAAGTAATAAGTGTTCCAGACCACATGCAGAGTCCCCATGGCTGGCACACAACAGCTCTCCCATCAGACAGAAGGCTTCATGTTGACAGATTGACTGCTGCCACTCAATATGCTTACTGTTGCCCATTGATCCCATATTTAAACTTCCCTTTGCACATTCCTATAGCCCATCACAATAAACAAAACTCAGCCAGCAGCACAGTCCAGTGATAACTCTGATACAGCTTGTTTATCCCACTCTCCCTCAAACACTTTCTGTACAGCCCATTATCAGCCACATTCTGCCTCACACACTTGAAAAAAAATGAGGGGTGAGGAGATGAGGGGTGTTAATGGCATTGTCTTAGAGTACACTGGCTAATTACCACACTGCTGTTTGGAGACCTGGTTACAAGTATATTAGGAAATAGGTATGCTTCCATTGCTGCATCTTGAATTACGGTTTTGCATTACTTTTTGTAGATTATAAATAGAAAGGTTAAACTTCTATAGTGTTCCTATTTATTAATCAAGTTTTAATATTCTAAAATACTTCTTCATAGTGAAGGAATAGAAGCAACTAAATAGAATTTCTAAAAGTATTAATTCTTATGATTGTGGCTTGTAAATAATTTGTAGTAATATCCTCTTATGGCAAATAAATAAACATATGTACAAATTTCTTTTTTGACTCATGTAAATTCAATGAAAACAACATCTGTTGATGAAGATTTCCATACCTTAACTACACATTTCATGGAAAGGTGTCTTCCTTGTTCTATTATAGGACTGGTCCCTGCTCCTGACCAGTGCTTTGTCATTGGTCTGAAGAAGATACAAAACAGCTGTTATCCAGCTATTTTCTTCATAATCTTTCTCAAACTTTCCAGTTGTCCCTTAAATGTTCCTTTTCTTTTTTTGAAATCAAGAGAAATTAGAGCAGCTAACATCCAAAACTTGGCCATAACGTAGCTATAAATAATGGCATAAATTTTTCCTTTCTGTTTCTTTCTTTCTGTTCCTTACATTTTTCATTGTAACTACAGATACAATTTTCTTCTTTGGCTGCTAAGCAGCGCTGATATAATGTTTTCAGGGAGCTTTTATTATTATTATTTGCCATGTGTCTTAACCTCATATTTATCAGTTTTTATTTAAACCTGTTGTTCTGTTAAATATTCAACACACTGAGGCCCTTCCTCAGTTTGTTTCTGTTGGCATATTTGAGATGGAATATCACCACCATGTTTGTTATTCATCACAATCTACAAGTCCTCTCCTAATAGCTGTCTGAAGGGCTGCCCACCTATTCACACAGTCTGTTTCTTCTTTCTAAATACTTTGTACTTGTCTACACTGAAATTCATCTGGATTTGATCTCAGCTATGACACTAAGCCTTTTGACTCTTCCTCAGATTGTCATCAAATTTCTTCCTGTTTCACCACTTAAATCAAGGTCTCCACAAAGAGACCTTCTTCCATTGCCGTGTTCCCCACATAATGATGTCATCAATGTATTGTAGATGTTCTGGAGCCTCACCCTTTTCCAGTGCAGCCTGGATCAGTCCATGGCAGATGGTGAGACTGTACTTCCACCCCTGGGGCAGTCGATTCCAGGTGTACTGCACACCTCTCTAGGTGAAAGCAAACTGGGGCCTGCACTCTGCTGCCAAAGGAATGGAGAAGAAGGCATTGGCAATGTCGATGGTGGCGTACCACTTTGCTGCCTTGGACTCCAGCTCATACTGCAACTCCAACATGTCTGGCACAGCAGCGCTCAGTGGTGGCGTGACCTCATTCAGGCCACGGTAATCCACTGTCAGTCTCCATTCCCCACTGGGCTTACGCACAGGCCAGATGGGGCTGTTAAAAGGTGAATGAGCCTTGCTGACCACCCCTTGGCTCTCCAGTTTACGAATCATCTCATGGATCGGGGTCACAGAGTCTCTGTCGGTGCGGTACTGCCGACGGTGCACTGTTGCTGTGGCAATTGGTACCCATTGTTCTTCAACTCTTAGCAGTCCCACAGCAGAAGGGTCATCTGAGAGACCAGGCAAGGTATTCAGTTGTTTTCATCTTTTCATCTTCTGTCTCTACAGCAGCTACTCCAAAAGCCCAACGATATCCTTTTGGGTCTCTGAAATATCCATTTCTGAGATAGTCTATGCCGAGGATGCACGGGGCCTCTGGGCCAGTCACAATGGGGTGTTTCTGCCACCCATTCCCAGTTAAACTCACTTCGGCTTCCACTACAGTCAGCTGCTGGGACCCTCCTGTCACCCCAGAAATAGAAATGGGTTCTGCTCCCACATACCCTGATGCCATCAGGGTACATTGGGCACCAGTGTCAACCAAAGCCGTATATTTTTGTGGGTCGGATGTGCCAGGCCATCGGATCCACACAGTCCAATAGATCCGATTATCCCTTTCCTCTACCTGGCTAGAGGCAGGGCCCCTCTGGCACTGGTTCTTCCCTCCCTGAGCATACATACTAGAGGTTTCGGCATCCTGACTTCTTGGTCAGGGGAGGTTGAGGCTACTTTCATTTTAGTGGAACCCCCTTGGTGAGTGTTCCTCTCCTTGAACTCAAGGACCTGTGCTTCCAGGACAGAAGTGGGTTTCCCATCCCACACTCCCATGTCTTCCCCATGGTCATGCAGATAAAACCATAGGTCAGCTCTTGGGGTGTACCCTCTTTCTCGAGCTGGGGGTCATTGGGCTCTAACTCTGGGGCCTGTGACTTGCACTGGTGCCACATTGGAACTGTTCTTCTTCATCTCCCTCATTTCCTCTTTGAACTCTTTAACCACAGCAGAGATATGAGCATGCATTGGGCCATTGATCACACTCTCATAATTCCTAAGCTTATTGGCAATAGACCCCACTGTCTATTGGTTGTCCTCAGCATTAATGGTTGCAATGAAGGTGGTATACTGAGATGGCCCCAGATTTGCCAGATTCCACAACATCTGCCCTGTGCATTTAACCTTGTCAGGGTCATTATCATGCTGTCCACTCCTCCCAAAAAGTACCTCCAGCACCGCTACTTCCCTCAGCTATTGGATCCCTTCTACCAGAGTTTTCCAGTGCATCCTATGGTGGTGCTCCTGCACTCTTTCTCTGTGGACAAATCTCTCTCTCACACTCATTGAAAGCCGCTCCCAAAGGGAAAGGGGTCCTGGCTCCCCTATAAATGCCTGATTTATACCTGAGTCCTGGGTCAAGGGTCCCAAATTCCTTGCCTCACCACTATCTAATTGCACACCAGTACCCATAAGGTCCCAGACCCGAAGTAGCCAGGCTGTGTAAGCCTCACGCCCCCGCCGTACAATATCTTTTTGCAGGTTACGGAGACTTTCATATGACAGGGACTCGGTGATGATCTGAACATGTGATTCCCCTGCAGATTGTGAGGGCCCTCTTTTCTTATCCTTATTATCTGGGTTTGCTGTTTTCACCTTAGATTTCTTTGTTTCCATAGGGGCACCTGCTGCTGACAGCCCCTGTGGTTCAGCTGGGACCTGGGCAGTTGTAATCTCTGTGGGTTTCATTGCTGCACCATCAGACTCTCTTTTGTCAGGGCAGGGGGAGGGTTTTCCACCAGCTGGGGAAATGTACTCCCTCAGCATCTGGCCCATCTTCTCCTGCATCTCCTTCACTAGAGCCCCCACCCAAACTGGGTAGTTCATCTCTGAGGCAGGCTGTGGGACAGGAGCGGGCTCTTGGGCAGCATCCTTATTCTCTGGGGTACGTATCAGGGTGCTTACCCAGGCCAATTTCCCCTTATCTCTGAATGCCAAACAGAACAGGCATGCCAGCAACACCAGCCACTGTATGATATCATTAGCATTCAGAGGAGATCTGAGCCCTTCAAAAACTGGTGGGGTGGACCCAAAGAGCTGGGTGAAGGGTTGGGAGAAAACTTCCCCCACTGCCATTTCCTCACAATAGGTACCATTGTTAACCCCAGAAACACAGTGTTAGTGTATGATAGCCTTGAATCCATGTGCTTGCTTTTCAGAGGAAGTTAAAAATCCATTAATTCCTCACCTTATTAACCCATAAAATAAACTGGATGCCAGCTACAGTAGCCTTAGTTATAGGGCCCATGTTTAGATAAGGGCCTGCAAATGGCAGAAATACAGCCACGACCACGTGCCACCCAAACCAGGGAAAGCTAGACCACATGATTCTGTCCAGTGGGCTTCTATCTACTACACAAGAACTGTTATTCCTTTCTCCCAATGCCCTTGTGCCCCACATTGGGCGCCGAAAGCTGTCTTGGTTTGGAAAGACAGGTATCAGCCAGGCAAAGCTGGAGTTTCCCTTAGAATGGAGAATGTAAACCCCTCACCCCCGCCAAATTATAATTTTGCAATTAAGAGCTTTTAGGCAAAGATTTGGGAATAGGAATAACAGTTCTTTACTAGGAATATTAACAGTACAAATGTAGTAGAAAACAAAACCACCCAACCGAACAAGCAAACAAACAACAATTTTGGAGAATCCTGACTGAGTCAGAGCTACAACCTGACACCCTGTTGGTCAGGGTGTTGGAAGCAGTCCAAAAGTAATTCCTCCTGGAGTGGCAGAGGTGGTTCTGTTGAAGTAGAAATGACCCTGTAGAAAATGGGTCCAGTGATGGTGAAAAGGGTCCTGTGATGGTGAGAAGGGTCCAGTCTTCCTCCAGGAATCCGGTGAAACTAGATGCTTTGTGTTCTTACATCTCAGTTTTATCCAGGTAGGAATGGTTGGCTCCCCCCACTGGGTGGAGCATCTGACAATAGGATGATGGAATGTGGATGTACTGCTTTGGGGATGTACTGCTTTGGGAAGGAAAACAGCTTGGGGAGTCTTAATGGCCCATTGTGAAAAGAGATAAGAAACACTGCCCCACCTGGTTTTAACAGCTGGCCCATTATCAGAAGGCACCTGTCCCCCTCCTCCCAGAGTTACAAGAGATAAAGAAGAACATCTCCCCAACTGCTTTTAGCAAATGAAATAGAATACACATTTTCTGTTCCATAACCCAAGACACCTCTGTACCCCTGTTTTACTCACAGTTGGTTTATCCCGCAGTTGTTTATCCAGTTTCAGTTATCTGTCAATCATCTGTTTCCCCTACCCCCAAGACCTGTCAATCCTGGCCCGGCCTCTCCCTGCTTCTGGAAAGATCCAGGGATAGGGTCGAGTGATTGGCCAGGATCTCGGGAATCCCCTTCTCTCCCCAGAAGATTGGTTCTCTGTATTGTCCCTCACCCCTGGAGCCACTCTCTGACCTTTCGCTCTTGGTACTCTCACTAACCCCTCCCCTTGTTCCTCCCCCGAATAAAAGTTACAGTCACAGGGCAGTCTGTGCTCTGCCGAGGCAGACTCTCTGAGGTGAAGTTGTCTCCCTTGGGGGCTGCAATAAACCCTCCTTGCTAACCCTCGGCAGAGTCCTCCTCTCATCTCTCCTCACCATAGTCACGCTGCTGCTGCTCAAAGGCCCCACAGGATCAGCCTGGTTCGCCAAGCGTACTGGGCTGTACCTCACTTGTCAGCAGCAGCAGGGCAAGCCGAGGCAAGGTGGGAGATGACTCCCAAGCCGCCACAGCGACAGAATTGCATTTGTCAATAGTCTAAAATTGGTTGTTAGTGACACAGCTGCTTTTCTCTTAGGACAGAAACAGCATTTGACCATTCTCTTAGCATTCTACCATTCTCACTGGTAGAATGACAGCGTTCAAATTTCAGAACTTTTCCTCGCACATCTCTATTTGTTTAAATCCGCCATCAACTATTGGTGTATTTGCCTGCAATACAGTGTTACTTAAGCAAGGTAATTTAGGAAGTATCAGTACTTGGTTTCAGAACATTGCTTTCAGTGAAGAGAAAGCTTGAAATCAGACCCTTTTTCAAGCTAAATTAATATAAAGAAAAATTTTCTCCCCAGTATATCAGCAGCTCCTCTGATGAATTTATATTGGTAAGTACTCAGCAAACATGAAAATCTACATGGTAGGGAACTAAAACTAAAATCAAAACTTCTAGAACTAAAATCAAAACTCAAGCTTTAGCATACCCTGATGTTATCTTAGGACAAGGAAATAAAATCTTGGGGAAATTTACGAATTTTTCAAACTAAACGATTACGAGGAAATTAGATTTTGTAGCAAAAACATGCTGCTTTCTAAGCATTACATTTAAAAAGTACTCAAAATTTTCTTATTAGTTTGGTTATATTTTTTAACAGTATTTTTTAAAATTAACATCAGAAATGTTATGGAAAAGCTTTTTTTTTTTTTTTTTTTCCATTGGAGGAAGGTTTTTATTGAAGTTTTCCAGTAGATTTTTTATTCTCCTAATATAAAAAATTTCTATTTTCTATTTAAAATCTACATATAACCTGATAATTTCAATAAAATATACTATGAAATATATAAACACACAGGATTTTGGACTATAAATATTGATCTCATTACTTTTGGTAAGGCAGTTAGTATAAAAGTTCTTTTTTTTATTAAGGAAACTTTTTTGTTAGAATCTCACTCTTTTTTTACTCAAAAAAGCCTCTACTGAAACACTAATCAGATATCACCATTTCTCTCATCTGATATGGAAATTTACATATCTTTTTTTTTTTTTTTTCTGTGGGAAAAAATCAAGGGAGAGCGATTTTTTCATAAAAGAAGTTTCAGTAACTCTTTCAATTCCATTAATAAAGAAAGTTTCTCTTCATGTACCAGTTTGATAAAATTGGATGGAAATTCTGCCACAGTGAACAATATGCAAAAGGCTGTTTCAGCTATTTTGCTAAAATACGTAACAAATATATTCTTGAGAAAAAATTAGAAAATATCTCATGTCATACATAATGTACATAATATCTGACAAATTAGATTAAGAAATAATTTCTCAAACTAGTCAATTTCCTAGTTTATTTTTTGCTTGAAATTTAAAGACTAAAGCCTTAGTTACCCATATTTAAAAATTAAGTTACCCAGAAAAACTTCTTAATTTTTGGTAACTGGACATACATACAGCATGAATATCACTTTCTGCTGCTATATTTTTTTCTGTTACCTGGTATTGTACCTTTTTCGTTTTTCATTACACTTCTCCTCCATGATTCAATACTGAGCACACAAACAGTGAAATATTTTTTGTAGTACACTCCCTCTCTCTACACACAATCACAGAAGGTTTAAAGGCAGCAAGCTGTAGACAATGCAAACACTTTGCTGAAGAATAATAAAGTCTCATACCGTCTCCTTTGCTGTTTAATATCAATTGGGTTGTTAATAGCATAAGGCGATCCGTGAGTGCAAGCATTCTGGAATCTAGCCACTTTCCCCAGAGCCAGGTGATCACAGCTAGGTGGTAAACTCATTTTATCGCAACAGAAGCAGCACAAGACTAACAGCCCAAAGGATGCATTCCTGGGAAAACTGGAAACAAAATGTACATGAACATAATCAACGCCATCGAAGTATGCTGCTCCAAAGGAGCCAGCAGTCCTGTGCTCGGAAAGCAAATGCTCCTCATCTCAGCTGCATCTATCACCCTCATGGAGGCAGGAAGTTGGCTGTTTATTTCCACCCAGTCATACTCCAACCAATTACTGACTAAGGAGATAAAGCAGAAAGTCACTCAGGAGCAGATTCCCTCATCTGTCGGCACTAACCCTAATAATTTTGTTGTTGTTGTTGGGTTTTTTGGTTTTGGTTTTGTTTTGTTTTTTTGGGGGGAGACAGACCATAAGCATAGTTTAATCAGTTAAGACTAATATATGAAAAAGCCACAGACTGAATTCACTTTGAAGCAGCAGAATGGTCAGAAGAGTTGTTCTTGCATATATCAAAAGACCACAAAGGGAGAAGGAGGACGTAACCCCTGGTTGACTTGAAAAGGTCAAATAACTTTTAAAATTCACAATGTAAACTCAGACTGATTAGATTTGCCCTACAAATGATTTCAGAATCTTATCTCTATGAAGACAAAATGAAAATCATAAAATTTATTATATATTTTATGAAGTTTTATATATTGAGGTATGTTTCTTATTGTATAGCAAAGCATTCTTCACTAATACAAATTAACAAAATGTGAATAACCCTGTCGAAGAACCTACTCTGTCTCTGAAAAACAGCAACATATAAAATGGTTTTCTCATATCTAAAAGACATTTTATACAATTAAACAACTCCAAATTATCTGTGGAATTGCCTTTATTTATGAAACTACAAGTATTAGGCCTCCACTATCTCAGTCGCCGTGCAATGCTCTTAGAGGTCCCAACTACAAAAAAAAAAAAAAAAAGTACTGCTACAGTGCTACTTTCACACACAATGAAATTATGAAGTGCATTTTACACTATAGCATGAGAATAGAAAGGTGAAAATAGTTCATGGAGAACTAGAAAACTGGGGGTATGTATAAGCACCTCAACCTATCTGGCTGGTATTAATCCTCTTGAATTCCCAGCATTAAACCAAAGGAGGCTGCAAAGTTGGAAACCTAACAGGAAACAAGATAGAAAGAAAGATAAGGCACCTTGTAAGAACAATGGATGTGGGACTGTTCCCAAAAGGGGAATACCCTATGCCTGGCTCCAGAGGGTTGGACAACATTCACCTTTCCCAGGCTGCAGTTCACTAGAGAAGGAAAAAGAAGCAAATGGCAAGAATGGGCCCAGTATACCTCAGTGAAAGCAGACAAGTGGCAGAGGTGTCCAACATAATGGGAAGCAGGATGCCTTGCCTTGGAACCACTAAAATGAAGTGGAATCAGGGGTTCAAAAGCCCAGACGCATCAGAGGGGTGCTCTGGCCTGCAACCATAATGCAGCTGCTCTACATGCTGCCACCCTCAGTGCCTTGCTGGAAGCAGAAACAATTTGCCATGGACCCTTGAAGGTGTCAAAGTCCTCACAGAACTTTACTAGATGATGAATAAAACCAGTCAAAAGGTGGAAAGTCATCTATACTGTGTGCCTTCCTTGTATCTAATACAAACAGACAAATGTAACATGTAAGAATTTTAATAGTTTGTTCTTAATTCTATTTCTGTCCTGAAATTGTTTTGTCCATATCATTGGAGTATAATTTAGAATGTACAACTATTACAAGACTGAATTCAATCCAGGTAAACTTTCTATTGCATTACGACACACTCTAAGGAAAGAGGAGTCCATTCTCTTGGAAAGATAAAAATATGACTGATGTAAGCTGAAAATCTGCACTAGTCTTTTAAATGTGGCATTAGTACAAGGCTACATCTGATTGTACTTAGGATTAAAAAACATCAACAATTAAAAAAATCCTTCAGAAGCTACTTCAGCTTTGTGCAACGGAAAGCTAAAACAAATAAACATATCTAGCCGAAGCCTCAATTAGACATTCTCCAACTTGCAAATATAGTCATTAAGAAGAAAAAATCCCCAAGCTAAAAAGCAAACAACTTGAATATCCTGAGTATTAGCTCTTTAGTTAAGAAAGAAAAAGGAAGGAGAAAAAGGTACAGAAAGCAGACAAATCTAAAAATCATTTAGAGAAAAATCAGAACAAAGGAAAATTGGAGGGGTTTTCCTAAGTTGTGGCTTGTTTATTGGGTTTTTATTTGCTAGGATTTTTTGTTTGTTTATATTTGGGGTTTATTTAAGTGCAACTAAAGTTGGTTGTAAACCAGTATTTTTATATATGGAACAATTTCTTCCTTGTTAATAAAGTGGAATAGTTTCATTTTCATAATGGGTACATACGGACAACTGGAAAAATTTGTGCCACATACAAAATTGATCTAATTTATGCATTGAAGATTCTCCACCAAAGAAGGAATTAAAGTGGGCACAACAGCACTTCAGGAGCCATGCTGTGTCACTAAACTCTCCATTGCAATGCTGATGCCTGCACCCTTGCTACCAGGTTGCCCTCAGCAGCACTGGACTAGAAGAACTGGGAGGCTCCAATCTTCCTCCCAGTCATCTGTCTTTGGAGGCCATGAAAATTTACTGGGAAACTTACAGCAAAAAGTATCTTCCCATCTCATGGTCTGTGATCACATGTGGAATGGAATGATCATATCAACTGCAAAACACTTTCAGCAAATCTGAACATTGGACATGCCTATTTTTGTCTTATTTCATAGATTCAAAGTATGAAACTATTATAATTTTGAAGGCACACTGATACCAGACATGATCCATGGAACTTGTCTTTTACCTGAGAGCTCTTTCGTTCCTCAGTGAAAGATGAGTTTTTGAAAGCAATGCATTGAACACATCTTCAGCTTTAACACCTTTGTAAAGTACGTAGCCAGAAAAAGTGAACTTACTTTGACATAATGTTTCCAATATAATGTGTGTGCAGGGAATTAGATCATATTCAAATTAGTCTCAAAGGAAATTTCAGTGGAACAGTTTAGCAGGGGTATATCAAGGCATATATTGAGAGATTGAATTGACTTTTGTGGGATTTTGGCAGAAAAATTAAAACCACTTAATCTTGGTATCTTAAGAGCAACCTAAATTTTTCCATAACAATGTGGTCTACAGTATATGACAATACTCAAATATTCTCTAAAATCAACATTTATGTGAAATAAATATCTTCAGTTTTTTAATCTGATATATTTAGGTTGATTAAAAACTAATCTATCCAAGATTTTACTGTGTGGATGGATAGTAATATTTGGATTCCCACACAATTTAATTCAAATATCTCAAAGCACTTGAAAAAAATGAAATTAAACTTAATCTTAGCTTGTGCCCACTATATAATATGAAGATTGAAGTATTACTCACACATCTTCTATTTACTTGCCTCATGAAAAGTTTTTTAACTTTTTTTTTTTTTAATTTTAATCTAACAAAAGCTACATTTTTATTATCCTTTATTCTTATGCCCGTCTCGGTGAAATGTTGAATACTAAATTTACGCCTTTAAAAGAATTACATTCATTTTGGCATATGGTGTATTTGTATTACTATTTTATGTATCAAATTTAAACAATGTTTGCAAAACTTTAAAAGTTAGTTTGGTTTGTGATTGACACCAGGAAATAGTTTGATATTAAAGAATAATTAGCAAAATCTTCTCTTGCTGTATGAGAGATATTACATAACATTTTGGCTCCTATTACTACTGTTAAACTGCAGAGTTTTGACTAGATGGCCTCAGCCAATGTCATGGGCTTCACTAGACTAGAGAACATTTTAAGGAAAAGTCAGGTGTTACTCACATTCACAGCCCAAATATATGAAAATATTTTTCTTCATCTATATTGTGTCAGTTTCTATCTACTGACTAGACCTCTTTCCTTGTGACAAGAGTTTTTTCCCTGAATTATGTCTGGCAAGGAATTGATAGATGACATGAAAATGGTTTGACAACATGTGACAAATTTTTCTGAGAAAGATATGGTATGTCCAGAATACAATTATAATTAAGAACCTTCATTTATAGATTAATAGACTGGACAAAGCTCCTCTTCCCATAACTCTTTTGAAGACTTTACCTTTGTATATATATTTATTTTTCTAAATTACTATTTAAAATATTGCTGTTGAATATTCCCTGCCTGCTGAATATGTGCAATTATTTAACTCTAAATAGAAAGGCAAAGAAATATGGGAATAAAAGTGTTACTTCAACACTTATCTTCTTGATTGTTGAATATTTGATTGTCTCTCCCACTTTTTAGAGAATGAATTTCCTAAAAAATGTACTGCTAATTTATTTAAAATGAAAACTATTGCTCCAATTGTCCAAAACTATTTGCATGGGTTTTTTTATTAAGAGCTAATAGGTAGTCATCTGAGAAATTATGCTATATGTCCTACAAAGTGCCAGCCAAAACAAATACACAAGCAAAATTTCGTAACATATGGGTCATATAATAAAGTTGTGAATAAGAACCAGCTCTTGCTTACACCACTGCACAGACTGAATTGACATATTGTGAGTCTGTTACATATGGGGATAACAAAAATGGTTTTATATAGTCTTTATCAAACACATACTGGAAAAGACCCCCAGTTCAAAGGAGTGAGACAAATATTCAAAAATGGCATGTATTTGGCTTCAATTTTTAATGTTTAAATTTGTCTTACAAAGATGGATCTGTTTTCAACATATGTTCTTTTAACTCTGCCAACATACTTTTGCTATTGAAATGTAGGGCTACATGTTGCTGCCCTTGAAGATCCTTTTTTTTTCAATTGACTCCTACTCAGTTTTGCTTCCCTTTATCTCATTAAACAACGCACGGAATCTTAAATGAAGACCTTCTATTCTCCACTTCACATATCATTAATCCATTAGAATAGCTGCAGGGGATACATTCAGCCCAGCACCCCATGCAACACTGGCCCAGAAGCCTGCCCTTTACTTGGCATGCATCTTAACAATAAAACCAAAAATGTTTGAAAAATTGAATTTCAGCTATCTCATTGCAAGGAAATCATATTCTTTTCACAGAAAAAAAAATATTTAAGGACATAAAATAGCTGATGAATAGAAGCAATTAAAAATCAGGAGTTCTTATTAAATTCAGTCTGCAAGCATAGATAGTGTCACTGTATATAATGTTACTCATTAAAAGACATTAATGACATACTGCAGTAGTTACACAGAACAATTCTGTTTATTCATCTCACCAAATGGACATCCTCCTTGAGCATTGGCTGCTACTACTATACTTAGAACATCAAGTTAGAATAGGCAAAAAAAAAGACATTTTAGAAATGCTAGGTGCTGGTAATATGCATTTTTTTCTATGGCATACTAACTACGAAGTTGCCTATTTAGGATTAAGTACTTCCATAAGTAACTGTCAATTTATAAAGAAGTTTATGACTTCTATTAAGTTTTCAACTTTCTTTTATTTTTTATCAACAACTCAATGAATAAAGTGAAGAACTTTGCTGTCCTCTTTAACACTGACATTATGATGGCTTTCTGATTCCCATAAAAAGACTGTAAGGTATAGATATCTCTACTTGGTATAACTTCACCTCCACATTCCATGACATTTTTAAATTTATAGTATAGATCTAATAGTATTCTTTATCTCTTCCAAGAAAAACCATGCTGTCTAAAACCTTCCTATAGAACAAAACAAAACAAAGCTCACAGTGATATTGTCCAAATGGCTGTCACACCCCACACAAATCACACATGAGAGATAGAGCAGAAGGATGTGCCTTCAGCTTAATGTAACTGCTGGAAAAAAGTCCTTTCCTGAAGGCAAAGGAGTCTTAATTCCATATTGTCTAGGAAAAAGGTGGAACTTTTGTCCTAAAAACAGGGTGATCCAGTAAAATTACGGGATATATCTTGATATAAGTTCTAACAAGCTGAATTTTTCTTGCTCTGAGCTATTTTCCCAGTGCCTTGTTTAGAGCGCTGTTTAATAGGATCTATCACTCTCAATAGTTAAGGGTTTGTTTAGGAATCAAGACTTAAATATCTTTTCCTTATATTTGAAAATATAACTCTTAAGATCCTGAGTGTCTCACAACGGTTTTGCTCGGCCACAACCTGCCAGAGCTGAGTGTACGTACACAAAACTGAGCTGCCTCCAGCTTCCCTCCTGCTCTTGTTGAGTGGGTTAGGGTGCTCATTTGAGCCCCTGGTGAACTGATTCCAGTTATTAACTGAAAGAGCAAAGAAAGAAGGAATGTTTTGCTAAGATGAGCATTCAAACTTCTAGAACAAAAGAAATTTTTCCCTAAGAATACTGCTGTCCTTTCCATTAAAAGTGCCTAGTGCAACAGCCACAAATGTAATGTCTGCAACAGTGATGTCTGCCTTTAACCAGGTGTACCATGGCATCCTTTCTGCCCCTCTTGTGGAAATGCCGAACATTATTTTGTGTTTTTGGTGAGCAGTATGACTAAAAAGATGTCATTAAAAAAAACCCACAAAATAAAATAGATTGTTGGTTTGCAAATTTAATACTCAAAATAAATAGCATATAGTTTTGCCATTGATCTTCCTCATTATGTCTGACAATAGAAGAGTTGCTACTGTTTTAGATGTTCAGGTTATTGCAAAAATAAATTCAAAAATAAATGATATTATACTGTTGAACACTACAGAAAAATTAGCAAGGGAATAAATTTTTTTAACAGCCAGGACTCACAATGTTCTATAGCCTGTGGGACAGAGTTGCTTTTTAAAAGGGGAAAAGAAAAAAGGTATGAGGATTCTCCACAAAAAACAGTGAAGAAAAAAATAAGTAATTGTCCTGTTGTCTCATTGAATATATAAGGGTAAGGTCCTTTGTCAAAGCTTACAATTAAACACCTGAAGACTTATCAGTCCATGTATGCACAGTCTAAATTAACTTTACTAAATAAGGTGTCTTGGGTTATGGAACCAAAGATGTGTATTCTATTTCATTTGCTGAAAGCAGTTGGAGAATTGTTCTTCTTTACTCCGGGAGGAGGTGGGTGGATGCCTTCTGACAATAGGCCAAACTCGGTAGGGCATTGTTTCTTTTCTCTGTCACCACAGGGCCTCCCTCCAGGGGGATATTTTCTGCTAATGGACCATTAACACATCCCTAAAACAGACTATCCACATTCCATCATCCTATTGTGAGATGCTCCACCCAGTAGGGGGAGCCAACCATTCCTACCTGGATAAAACTGAGACACAGGAACACAGAAAGTATCCAGCTTCACCAGATCCCTGGAGGAAGACTGGACCCCTTCTCATCACTACCTGGACTCTTGTTCTATGGGATCGTCTCTACTCCACCAGAACCACCTCTGCCACTCCAGGAGGACTCACTTTTGGACTGCTTCCAACACCCTGACCAACAGGTTGTCAGGTTGTAGCTCTGACTCTGTCAGGGTTTTCCAAAATTGTTGTTTGTTTGCTGGTTTGATTGGGTGGTTTTGTTTTTTCTACTACATTTGTATTGTTAGTATTTCTAGTAAAGAACTGTTATTCCTATTCCAAAATCTTTGCCTGAAAGCCCTTAATTGCAAAATTATAATTTGGCAGGGGTGAGGGGTTTACATTCTCCATTCTAAGGGAAACTCCAGCTTTCCCTGTCAGATGCCTGTCTTACCAAACCAAGACATAAGAATAATTTAATCCTTTATAAAACTAGAAGGTCAAAGGTTGCAACACATATGTTTCTTAATGCTTTTCTTTTAGTATTATTTTAAGTATGTTGTAGCAGATGAACCAAATTAAAAAGATAACAATAGTCACAGCTATGAAAACACTGCATAAACCAAAGTCTGTATACAAAAACAAACAAACAAACAAAACAAAACCTCCCCTTTTTTTCCACAGAGATCTTGTAAGTACTGCACTTTAGCTTATTCACTATGATAGCTGTAACACTACTTTGTGCTGCACCAACCATGTTGAATATTGGACTCTTTTTCTTAATACCATCATCTCACTTCCTGATCTCTGCTACAAATAAACTTCAGGAACTGCAGAGAAAATTACATGCTGATTTGCAACTGAAATGAACAGCGAAATCTCCTCTTACACACAAGGGCATGGCTTCTGCGTTGCTGCATAGGTATGCTATTAGGATTTGCTTTTTTTATAATAAAAGAACAGTTTTATTTCTGTTTCAGGAAGTGCTGGATAAGATTTCCTTTCCCTTTTTCAAAGTGTTTAAAATAATTAGTATTTAGTCATACTCTCTTCCAATATAGTAGAAATACTTGTTTGTATTCTATGTCTATCATGGATAAGTCCTGATTTCTATCATGATAAAACACAAGCCACCATCACCTCATAGAAAATATTTCTTTACAAAATGGCTTCATTGTATGAAATGAGTCATACTACTTCCTGGGGTGAGATGCAGAACAAGAGTTAAGGAGAGCAATATAGTCACTAGGTATTTGCAAATATTACTTCATGTTCCTTCCAAAATTGATGAGCAGGTATTGAAGATCAATAAAAGTGAGGAGAAAAAATAAAATCCAGCCATTATTTCAATTTTGTATTGTAAATAATTGTTCATGCATAATAATTTACAATAAAGTAAATAACCATCATCACAAAGCTTTTGAAGCTTTGTACCAAAGGCTGGTTTTCCTTTCATGACCTTAAATTTGAAGTCCATTTAAACTTCTCATTTGAACTGCTAAAGATTACCAATTAAAGGCTACCTACTCCTGTTTTATCAGGCACTTAAACTAGTGGAGAAAATGAAATAAATCTGCTCTGTAGTGCTGATGTTAATTATTATGTTATAAATACAAATGCTAAGATGACCCTTGTCAACAATTTGATGTTTTCTATGTCTTGAGGTTAAACCTGAGACTATTACGAGATGATGGCATCTTAGGTATAACTGCAGCAGGTAAAATGCCAGGGAAAAAAATTCAGGAACATTGCCTACCAAGCCCTAAGAGAAAAGTAGGCTTTTTTTTTTTTTTTCAGAGCTGGAATTGGGGAAGTTATAAAGATCACAATTCCTTTTGTTTTATCTAAGTGTCAGTGTAGATTCTATTGTGGACAGCTGACAGATTTCACCCCCTCAGGATGGTGCCAGCATAATCAGTCAGACTCTAATACCACTCTTAAATTTGTCATATGATCTTGCTAACTTTATATGTTTGACACAGCTGAACATCATGTTGCTTGTTAGAACATATTGAGAACTGCTCTGTCTCAAAGATCGACTCTGAGTCTTACTTGAATGTGGGTATGTGGATAGAGCAAGCCTTCATTTTGATGGAAGAGACACTCAAAGATACACTCTGTCACTCTGTGATTACAGCAGATCAGAACACTCTGTGTGAACTTGGAGTATTTGTATCTATTCAGACAAACTTGGTCACTTTTTTTTTTCCCTCAGAAATCACAGAGAAGACTCTCTATAGTTGTTCTTTCAATACAATAAAGCATGGATGAAATTAAAATTTTGCAGATGTTACCAATTAATTAATACCTTGATTTCAGTGGAGTTTTGAAGGTCCTTCAGTAACTGATTTCAGCTGATGTTGCTGTGAATTGTCCTTTAGGGAGGTTTAGCCATTATCGTACTCAAAACCTTTGCATGTTTCCAGTTAAGAAAGTAGCCATTTGGAAAAAAATACTGCAGAAAGAAGTAATGTAAGCAGAGCAGTTTGACAAAGGCCAAAATGAGACTGCTCATGAATCACAGGGAACTGATTTTAAGGCTGAGGAAGGAACAGAGTACAAAGAGAAACCTTCTTTGGAACAAACCATGTAACCGAGTCGGTTGCAGTGGAGGCTTTCGGATGTCATAATAATGTGAAATCAGACCTCGGCACTGCATGAGCACAGAGTGAATTAGCACTCTGGATGTAGTCACGGTACATCACAGTTCCATTTCAGAACAAGACATGGTCTCACCCAAATACAGTTTCAGAATATGACGGAATTTTCTGTTGAGAACACCAGCAACTAAAAACCACCGGAATCACAATGGTTTCCGTCTGACAAGTCACTTCTGTGCCAAATTCGTGAAGCAAAAAAGGCTAAGATATACAAGACAGAGTAAAATTTTGCAGGATAGCATCATGATATTTATAGTGGTGTACAATTTATGTGTACAACACATAAGATCTCAAAATATGGTTTTTCACTTTTTAGAGGACTTAAGTATTTGCAAACATGGGACAATTTTTTGTTTTGTTTTCTGGAAGGCCCCAGTGAATGACAAGACTGGGAACAACAAACAGAACCCAAAGGATATCTGGAACAGGGGAGAAAATCGGGAGTAGAGTCATGCTAATAAAACAAGACAGGTTGTGATGGGTGAAAGGTCAGAGAGAAAGACTAAAAAGCCCACATCCACCCAACAATGCTGAAAGTTTTCTGTTCATCTCTGATGACAGGGTGCAGACTGGTATGCTGGACTATGTTTATTTGTTCCAGGTCCAAAACAAAAGAAAGTAAAAGCACAAAACTTGTAGAAGAGTCAGGAAACAGGCTACCCTTCTGGCCTCAAAAAGGTGGGTGACTTGGAAAAATTTACCAAAGGATTACTACCCTTAGATCACTCACAAAACCAAAACTAAATTGAAAAACAGGTCCTGTAATTTCCCTCTAGAGATCTTGTATTTTCTATGTGCAAGAGGGTCACTGTACCCAAGTCATCTAGCTCTATAGTGCAGACTTATTTGTATTAGGATTATGCAGGAGTCTGAGCAAACTAGGTTAGTCATTTTACATGCATTCCAAATATGGAAAGTATGCAATAACCTTATAGTTATCTGATGTTATCTTAAACATGTGAGAGTACTTGCCTCAAACTGAGATAAGAACAAAGATTTTGAGCTTATCTTAGCTGTAACAACACAAACCAGGTACGATTCCATTTCTGCTGTCATCATTTGCAGCACACACTGCCCATGGTCACTCCTCTTTCATTAGCCCATTTGTTCCAAAACAACAATTTACTACTCCTATCCTTATGACTTCACAGCTTTAATTCCTGTAACAGCCTGTTAGAAGATTGTTTGGTCTTTTGAAGAACACATTCTCAGTGCTTAATTCTGTGTCTGTACTATAATGCAACAAATTTGGGGATGACAAAGAAAATGCATTCAAAACCCAATAAAAGCCCACTGTATGGTAGACAACAAAGATTTCATTAAAAAAAAAAGACAACAACAACAACAACAACAACAAAACAAACTCAAGCTTTTAAGTCAATAAGATTCTGCTACTAAATACATGATTTGCATACAGTTTTCCTCCAGCAGAAAGAACAGCTGCATATTAAATTGGTTTGACAAAACATGTTAGGAAAACATCAGCAGAAGTGGCTAGAATGTAAAATATCAATATTTAAACCCATAAAGGACTGGGTTAAAAAAAATTAAAAATTAGAAACAACTCCAAGGCAAGGCTGCATTCTATTTCAACTTGCTGGGTTTGTGAGAATACAATTATGTTTGCACCATTTGTCAACACTGTCACTTGTGCATGCATGAGGTACTGTAAGATATTATGTGTATACAGAAGATATTACCTAAATAGTACAATTTGCACAGTTGAACGATCCCTGCAGAAATAAATAGAAGATCTTGCTTGAAATATGTGTTTCTGTATTTTGCATGGTACAAAAGAAACTTGTTCTACCTTCCAAGCCCCAATTCCTTCCTCTTATGAGTGGAATGGTTCCTCTTATGAATGGTTCTATTATTTGTGCCTTGAGGATGGCAATACAGAGATCACAGTAGGCAGTTCTCAAAAAGCTCCTTGTCAAAAAACTCACAAAAGTCAAACTCAACCTAATTTTCTGTCAGAAAGCATACAGCATTATGCAATCTGCTAGCACCAGAAAATAAGAGGTTGCCAGGCCCATGTGTCATGGCTGATTTTTACCACACCACAGAATTTACTCCTCTCCCTCAAAGGGTGTTTAAAATTACAAGAATTTTAAAGTTGCATGGAATGGACACATAATCACAGGTGTGTTTTATATGTATTTATCTATATACAAAATTACATATTTAACTTCTCCCTTTATATACAATGCATTAGTCTGAAGGAAAATACTGTGGAACATAGTGTTGGAAACCTTACAGGATTTGTTTATTTAAAAGGTTTTGCATTTTTTTTCTTAAACGGAAGTGCAGAACAAAAGAGGTTTTTTCCCAAAAAATAAAAAAAGTAACTTTGAAAGACAGTTTCTATTCCATGATAACTCAGAACAAGATATACTATTTTGTATCATGCGCAGCAAAATCTAGAAACAATTTGCACGAATTTTTAAACTCCTTATAATGAAGCCTTAGTAAACATTCTAATTTCCCTCTCCAGCTAATCACTTGCTATGCTAAAACCCTCATAATGGCACTCTACAGGTTGATTTGATAACATGGTCCTTATCAAACCTTCTTTTTGCCTGAAGTATGTTATCTCCTATACATCTGAATGATAACATCTATTATGAAAAGCTTTAAAAATATATCTTTATCATAATCTTAGCCATTATTTTTCTCCCTGTTATCCTCAAAACAAATACAGAAATTTTAAAAATCTCAGTATAGAGTCACTATGTGGACTCACCAAGATGTCACTAAATGAACACTTAAATTTTGAAAATACTCAGCATGTGTGGCTGTTGATTTGTTGTTCTTGTTGCTCCTCTAAACTTATCTTATTTTCTTTTAATTAGAGAAATATCTGATCTTTACAGCTAGATTAAATAATTTAGTTATGTACAATAGACAGAAGTTTGTATTTACAATAAACATTACAATCTCCTATATTCAGTAACCTGTAACCTTTTAAGACAATATTCCTCTATGTCTGAACTTCTTTAGGTGTTAAAAAGCTGAACTAGATATTCTTTAAAATGAGTGAAATATTAAAATATTTCTTTTATTCTTTTCACTTTTAATCAAGAGGGTGGTCTTAACCCATCATTTCAAAAATTGCAGTAAGTACTGTTTAGTCTTGTCCTTTTTAGCCTTTGAATCAGGCAAAATTTTTTGAGCTGTTTTAATTTTCTTTTTCCAAACTATCTAGCTCAAAAATAATTTATTTAAGTTTTTACCACAGTTTCAGATATGCTTATGTGTGTTTGCATATCTGCATGTGTGTGAACAGAATGAAATTTAAATTAGGCAGTGTATAATTGGAAAAATTAAATTCATACAAGATTAAAATTAATAATTATTTTTCAGATGTGTAGAAAAGCTTCAGTGTCTAGCAAGCACAAGTTCTTGAGTTTTGAAGTGGAACATGTAAAAATTCCTAAGCCAATATCAGTCCTAGAGCATTTACCAGTTTGACACTGGTACTACAAAGGTCAGGTAGACAGATGAGATTCATCTCTGCTAGCATGTCAGCCTTCCATGGTCATGTCCAGGACACCAGGAATCCCCTTAGCACTACTAAGCTTTCCAAACTCTGATTTGGAGAAGGATTCCAAAGGGCATCACCACTTCAAATATCTTTGGTTAGGCCCTGAAACACACTAGTGTATGAGATTCATGTTTCTGCTGTAAAAACATTCACTTGTGTCATTTTCCTTGTAATTATACTCAGTCTCCTCCTCTGCTGTTACTTCTTTTGCTTTTGCTTTTGCTTCTCCTTGGCCTTCTAACTAAAAGTTATCAGCCCTAGCCTTGCTAAGGGTGCATCCTGCATTCCTGTAACTGTAGCTACAATGGAAGCTATCAGTAATGTCATAATAGCTTCAATTCAGCACAGACACATTTTGGAAAGGTTCAGAAGGCCATCTGTTCTACTGCTTCATCAAATGGTTGTGAGACAAACTAAAGAGAACCACAGTTATAGGCATTTTCCCCTATTTTTCAATTTTTGTTATTGCCTTGTAATTGCCTTGTTTCCCTTCAAGGAAGCAAGATCAAGTTGTACTGTAAGAGCCTCATTACTGCTCCAGATACCTTGTGTAACACCTTTTCCAAAAGGGCAGCATCTTCCACCTTTGATATGAGCCAAATAACTTTCAAACATAGAGATTTCTGCCATGAAAACTCTCTGTAATATGTATTTCAGCCTTACAGGAAAGAGAAAAGCCTTTACACTAATAGTGTGACCCTAGACCCCGGAGAGGAGGGAGTGCTGCCTGCACTTCACCTGGGCAGCCTGACAGTGCCACCAGCACCTCATGAATTTAGTTACTCTAAATGGGTTCTCTCACTCTTCAGTTCTACACAAACTAATCCTCTGTAATGAGTTAGGAAAGAAAAAAAGTTAGAAAAGAAAAAAAGTAGATGAGCATGTAAACCAAAGTAAAATCTTACCAAATAGACCTTCATTTTTGTTGTCTTGATTTTTACCTCTTTCATTGAACTTCGAGAAGGCAGAGAGGAATGTTAGGAGGAAAAACACAGAGAGTACTTACCTAGAAAACAGAACATTAAGAAAGAAAACATTAGAACAGGGAAGCTTACAATTTTTACTCATAACAGTAGCATGTAAAAATACTTACAGAAGCCCTAGAAAAAACTACTGTTTCTCCTTAGGTAATAATGCCATTTTTCTATGTTATTGCATAATTAATGTGGAGTTAGCACATAAATATACACATACAACATGGTCTTTTTTTGGATATTCAAAAATCTCTCAGAATATTTTTAAGAAGGTTTTTTCTTAAAAACTTAAAATTTAATACAGCACTTATTTTTGACAGCTTATGTACAAAATATTTATATCTTTCTGTGGACAGTAGAAGAGAAATTTTTATTTCAATTACCAGCTTCCAGTTGGTAATTGAAATGAAATTCAAGTTCAATTATTAGCTTCCAGTATATACTTTTATGCAGTTGAACTTAAAATTAGTTTTACATATTATTGAATATAACTGTATTTACTAATATCAAAACATGCAAGTAAACTTTGAGTTCTCATATCTTCATAGGAAAAGGTTTTTTTGAGTCATTGTACATACAGATAGATCAAACTTTAGATAGACTAAAAGTGAAATATTGAAGGTATTTTAAGATCACTAAAGTTTCTTTGCTATTTAATTCCACCAAAAGTATTCATGCCACAAATTAGAAAAAGAAAAAGATTATAAAAATTACTTGAGTTATAGGAAGAACTATGTAAGAGGATACAAAAATGCTCTGCATTTTAAATATGACTCGACCACCAGATTTTTACCAGTGCTCGGTACAATGTTTCTCTCTAGTAATTAATCCAAATTGTGCTAACAATAAAAGGTAAAGAATTAATGTTTTGAAAAATATCATCTTCAGTATTATAGAAACATGCATGCTTGTCATCCTGGCCAAAGAAAGCTCTCCACAAGCAAATACTTAAAACCAAAGAATAAGGATCCTATTATTCAGTACTTCTGCATTTACAACCTATTAGAGTTTCAGCAGAAATACTGTGAAAATATGATTAACAAATGTCTGAGAGCTCAGTCCAGAAGTGACACTGAAGAGTCTCATGAGGAACACAAGTTTATAAACGTGAATTTGACATACATTAGAAGCCATTGCTACTGTAAAACACTTCTCTCTGTGTTTTCCTTTTCATCATTTTCCTGCCGTGTTTTCTATTCTCTCTCCCTCAGCAAATACCTCACTCACCCCCTGGTGTTGTTGGCAAGCCTAACACCTGGATTCTCCAGACTTCATGATCTACCTCCCCTGGCTATTGCCATCTAGACACAATTAATGAGACTCCAAGCACAATGCAATCTAGATGTTAATCAATGACTGGGGCGAAATGGGGAGAATACCGGAGGGGAAAAGTTATTTGTTAGAGGTCCTATAAATTGTAATTATAGCAATTGTGTGTGCATGACACATTCCTACAAATGCTGATACTATATTTTATTAAAAACACTGGGTTTTTTCTATATTTACTAATTTTGCATAATGATTTAAAAATGGAAATTAATAACAAAATCCTACAAGAAAAGTGTGACAAAAATCCTTTTATTAAACTTAAATTAGAGCTCTTACAAAACTGAAGTTTATATTGGACATAACTATTAAGTGAAAAAAACAGGAGTTGAAATAATTTTCTGGAACAGGTACAGCATTCAGCAGAAAAAGACCTCAAGCGGCTGAAGGAATGAGTATTATTAACTAAATTTCTCAGTACATGAAGACTAAAAATATTTATAGTCAGGAGAACCTGGCAACTGACACTTCCATATTTTACATCTGTATGTTGACTTACATTTTCACTGTGTGTCAAAACACATTTTTAAGACAACTCTTTTGCTTTCATTACATCTATTCTTTTGCCCTTAGGGGATAGCAGAAATAAGAAGATTATAAGAAAATACCTGTGACAAATGCCACAAGGAATATTTTCATATTAAGGCCAAAAAAGAGATCAGCAGCAGCAAAAACATCTTCATTTTAAAGAGAAGTTTTTTTCTGTTTTAACACATTACAGCAGTATGTTGTACTGGTATAGAGTACAGATAACTTAGCCAAGCAGTGCAAATAGATTTAGATACTTCTTCAGACCCAGAGGATCAAAATATGATGCACATCCCTGTATGCTATCCTAAAATAGCACAGGCTGTCTTCCTCTTTCCTCATGCTAGCTTCAGTGATAAAAGAGCTGCAAAACAGTTCTTTAAAAGGGAAGACAAATTTATATGTCATACAACCAGCAAAGGGGTTAGGGTAACTGGTTTAGCTTTAATTTAGCTAAGGAGGCTACAACAGTTATGTATAAAGCTAGGACATTGCTTTCAAACAGCCAGACCTTCAAAGGATACCAGCTTCTGACAAAGAGTTGTAGGTTTGCTTGTTGAACTACAGCAGCAACAATTCATACCCTGCTGGGCGCTGGGCAGTGTCAAAACTTCTGCAGACCTAGGCGCAGGAAAAACTGGAAAGCTGTGTTGTGTAATTGTATTGGACAGAATCAAGCCCAAGTTAATGCGTTTCCTTTCTCAGTGGGACTTATTAGCTCAAGTTAATGTGTTAGCTTCCTCAGTGGGGCATATTAGATTTGCTAGACTGGCTTTTATCTCAGGCACTTCAGACTATTAATGCAGCTATCACAGAACTTTTCCAGCGACAGTAGGAAACTGGTGAGAGTTGAATGGAGGAATGTCTTGCTGAGACAAGCGGTAAGGAATGGTAAGTGAACAGGGTCTGGATAGCAGGGATAAGGGGAGAAAAATACAATTACTGTACTCAACTACCTATGGAAAGGATATAGAGAGGTAAAGCTAAACTCTTCCCAGCCATTCATGGTGATTAAAGAAAAAACAGTCACAGTTTGCACAAACTTGTATTTAGTATACTACAAGGAAGCACAAGAGAAGAATAACACTCACAATTATGATGAGTAAGAACAGAAACCAGTTGCCCTAAACTTTCATGGAATCTTCACTCTCTTAAATGCTCAAAGCTTCAATGATGAAGCCCCTAAGAAATTTGATCAAACTTCAGTGCTAGCCCTGTGGTCAGTAGAAGACTGGATGAAATAGCTTAGAGAGAAGCTTACCAAGTTAATTTATTTTATGATTCAATTATTATAGCTCTGTAGTTACAACTCTTAATAACAGTTTTATAAAAAGAATAGAAATGAGAAGGCCAAGACATTGTTTATACCTTTCCCTTTCCTTGATGTGATGCTAAGCATCAGCTGTAGGCATCACTCCATGCCCTCTGCATACCAGGACAGAATTTTATTTTCTATATTTAAAACTAAGAGGTTCCTTATTGCCACCATTTCTGTGCAGCCCATATGCTCTGCAAACAATTCTCTACAGTTAGGCTACAAATGCCTTCTAAGAGCACATAAGTATTGTTAAACATTTACTGTTTCATTGAGTAACATGTTATAAAACGGTTTTGAAACTCAGGAAAAGGAATTAGAGACTTCCAAGAAGCAGACAGAGTTATCAGTGTCCTAGTGGTACCTCTTAGATTTGTAAGACAGTACCTACTTTTTGAGCTTTTTTATCTAATCCATATGAGATTTGTCTTTTAAATAGCTAGGACAATTTTGAAATGTATGTAAACTTTTCTTACTGTAGCTTGTACTTGGGGACTCTGGGCTAAATTCTTTCATAATGAGGTCTCATTGAAAGAATGTCATGGAAATGACACATAGGAAAAAAACTAGAGTATAATATTATTAACAGCAATGAAACATCACTACATTGAATTAGTATTAAAAAATACTAAAAGTGTTATTTTATAATGTTTGTCTACCGCTATTTATTTTGTCAGTCAGGCATGCCCCCTAATGCCATATGAGAAGGACAAATCCAGGAAGTACTTGGCAGTCAGTATTTGTATGTTGATATTGTATATATCTGCAGATGGAGAATGGAAAGGACAAGCTTCTGTTACCATTTAGATGAAATTCTCTGATAGTTTAAATGTTGCAGCTGAAATCATCATAAAGTCCAAAATAACATACAACTTTAGAAAGAAGTTCCATCTTTGTAAATCTATTTTCCTTACATGCAAAAGCATGTACATATATAATGTTCAAATGTTGGCATTGAAGGATAGATTCTCAGTGGTGATGTTGCAGAACTAATTAAAGCCACAGCTGGAGGAAGAATTACAAAGACAAGAAGAAATCTGGAGCAATTTTAGTTCCTCCCCACAAATACATTCAAATCCTCTCAGCCTTTTTTGTAGAAACCAGATGAAGAATTATAATTTGCCTCTCACTAGACTGCAGAATAAAAATGCTTGGATAACGAGTATTTGAAAACTGACTGCTATGTGGCACTGCTACAACACACAGAGCATTAGCTCTCCTTTTACTCTTTCATTTGTTCTTCTTAGTAAAGATCAAATATGTCCGCTCTGAAAATAATGGTTCTCAAATGCTGATGGCAGACATTAGGCAGAGAATTTAATCTTTGCATGCTTCTGCTTTTAGTTTATGACAGCATAACACTGACAGATAGAGGAACTGACCACAGAAGAGGTATGCATGAGATAATATTGTAGGAGTATTCATCACAAGAAGAAAATTTTATTTACTGTCTACAGCAGTATTTTTACCACCCAATAGTGTTTTCTTTCTTCCTTCCAAACACTGTCTTTTCTACACTTCTCTGTGCTTAGCTTTGTGTAAAACCCCTTCTTTCAGATCCCACAGGGATCCTGTGTGAATGTGTGGAGTGACTGAGTGTTGCAGTTCTGGCTGCATCTGATAATCCTGCTTGCTGCAACACCTCTGATGCAAGGGACATTAGGCCTTCTAGGAAAGCCTGTTTACCATGCCCACCAGGTAAGATAAAGCAGTGATGAGTTTTTGCATATGAATACATAATTTACACACTTACTTATTTGAGCCTTAATTACTGTCATACCTTAATGTGCTCTCACTTGAGCATTATATAGGCTTCTAAATCACATAATTGAAAATCATGATGACTAGAGAAGAAAATGTGTTTCAATGAGATTAATTAAAGTATCTTAGAGAATTTGCAGTATTAAATTGCCTTCCATCTACTGCTGCTCTGCCTTCTTCACCATTGCAATTCCCCCCTTCACAACTTTCTCTATATTTAAAGAGTGGGTATGGTAGTTGTGATTCCAATAATCTTCAAACATTTCAATGAAAACATACCTCTAAAAATAAATACACATAGCTGATAACATAATCTCATAGCTCTTTTTTTTTTCTTTTTTTTTTAAGATTATCTATTACTTTGTGCATAACTATATGACTATTTTAGCAGTAAGATGCAACCAATATGAAATTTCTGATATATTTTGCAGGACTTCATCCCTAAGAAAAGAACATGTGATACATTATACTTTAAGGATTTCAAAAGTTGCCATGACAATGACAATCCTCAGTGTTGCTCTCAGAAGTTAGGAAAAATGGCTAGTGATATCACCGACATACAATCAAGATAGCATAAACAGCATTATATTTGGTAAAGGGGAAGAACATGAAAAGGTTCTATACATCAGAAGGTGTAGAAGATAAGATTATGCTAGTACATCCTCATCCATTGACACCATATTTTCCAATTAGTAGTTATTTTGATAATGTCTGTATTCTTTTCTCAACAATATTTACAGAGGCAGGATAAGGAAGTTTTACATGAGAATCAACAACTCCCTGATCCAGCACCAGATCAGATCTAGTAATAAGAACTAGTAATCTGAAGTTGCCTTACAATACAAGGGAAACCAGTTCTCTGTTTAGCAAAAGTTACCCAGAAAAACTCTTCAAAAGGCAAGGCCATACCACATGGCTAAAACCCTAGTTCTACAGTAGATACTCCTATCTGTGGCAGGTCAACTACTCCACTGCCTGGAGGAGTCTTAAAAAAGCAGGGATAGTCTATAGTCAGATAGTGACAGGACAAGGGATAATGTTTTTAAATAGAAAGAAGACAGGTTTAGATTACCTGTTAGCAAGAAATTTTCTATTCAGAGATTGCTGAAGCACTGGAGCATATTGCCCAGAGATGCTGTGGATGCCCTATCCCTGGAAGTGTTCAAGGTCAGGTTAGATGGGGCCCTGAACAACCTGATCTAGCGGGTGACATTCCTAAACACGGCATAGTTTGGAACTAGATGACCTTTAAGGTCCCTTCTAACTCAAACCATTCCATGATTCTAAGATTCTAATTCTCATTTATATGCACCCTGATTTTAAACTCTTAGAGACTCCAGAAACACTTGCACTTTGTAGGATACTGTATTATGAGGAATCATTCATATAAAAGCTGATGAACATTCTGTAGGATAATTATGAATATAAATGAAGCACAGTAAGTTCTTCCTATAATCTTTATAGCATCATTAATTCTTTTTCTGGGCAACTATAAAAAAAAAGATAAGGAGAAAACTTCCTTAATTCCAGGGCTGACCAAATTGTCCAGGTTTTGTTTTCATTTGCTTTGCATTATTTAACATCTTAATTACAGATGCATGGAATGCAAAATTCATCTAGCCTTACAAGTTGTTAAGTTGGTCAGAGCTGGTCAGTAATGTAGCAATACTGACTGGCAAAAATAACACTTTAGCTCCTGTACCTGTGTCTAACTAATTCAAAGTGACGTTCATCCCTGTCCTTTTGGATATCTCAGAATAGTGTTATTTACTAGTGAAATACAGTTAATTTTATTTATTTACTAATATTAATTTTTCCATAATAAATGTCTTGTAAAGACATTGCTTAGATATATAAGATAATATTAATAGATGTATAATAGCAAATTTCTGATCTGTAGATTGAGATAATCTACATATCAGAAACATAGTCTGATGCATACATCACATATTAAATATAAAGAGATGCAAATTCATGTTTAGAAATACTGAATTCAGCATGCATTGCTTGGCATCCACAATTTGATCAGTTAGTGTTGTAAAAAAAAAAAAAATCTGTAAATTGGCTTCTGGATAGCAAAACATGTCAAAATTACAGTCCCTAGAGATTATCTGGTCTACACTAAACTAATTTTCACTATACTTCCCTCTTAGTTGCAATATGTAAACACTTCAAACTAATATAAGTACGAAATAATTTTCTTAAAATGAGATAAAAATTTAAAAAAATATCCTTGGACAAAAAACGTCTGTTAGCATGGTTAGTGTAAAATTTTCAATGGCTATTATTTACAGATACCCCTTTACAGGTGTATTTAGATAGTTCTTATGCCATGAAGAAATCTTGTAATTACTGAATGTAATAAAGCATGTTCCTGGGTTGTAACAGAATACTTCATTGTATTATACCATCATGGGGGATAAAACTTGCCCAAGTCAGAATCAGACTAGGTACTTTTTTAATCAAAATTAATAACATTTCTTCCTTCTTCCATCAGAGAGGGTATCATGTAAACTACAGTGTCCATGTAATTAAAGATTTTAAAACACACTCATACTCAGAGGATGAACTGAAGAAAACATCTTTATATTGACACTTTCTGATTCCTCAATACTTAATTTGAAATCTTTTTTGAAAGTAATTAGATATGCATTTGCTCTTCTGAAATGTGAAGAGCATTTCTTCTGTTCCTGTAAACCAGGAAATCTGTTTGCTTCTTGTTTGTACCTAGTGAGCTTGATAATCTGGGGCAAATTGCTTCACTTTCTTGTTCTTTAATTTATATGTTATGTTTCTAAAAGCTTCATCATGTGAGAATGGGAATTCTGACCTTTGAAATAAAATCCTTTACTGAAAGTTATACAGAGTTTTTGTCTATCAAGTGTCAATAATCAGGCCACCAATACCTTTCCATCTCCTGTAATGTCTCATGGCTCTTGATATTAAAGCATCCAGAAAACAAATACATTTAGGATTTACAATCTGAAATATCCTTCACTACATATTGATAAATGATTTAACCTTTTTGCAGATATACCCTCAATACCCACAGGTTAATTCTAATCTAAAATGTGTGTTAAAAATGCAACAGATCACACCATTTTCTCCATCTTAAATTTCTCAAGAAAAATTCAGGGGCTAGCAATCACCTGCATTCAATATAGGTTTTAATTAATCCTTTATATACTATGTCTACTTTTAGTATATGTACATAGAACTCAGAATAGTGGAATTGAAGGGAGCTCTGGAGATCCCAGCTAAAAACAGGGCAAAACCCAGTGATATTTTTAACAAAGAGACGTGGCAACTTGTTGGAAATAAGTCAAATTTCTAGTATTTCTTCACCCTCATTGGAGTTCCCATAAAATTTCTATGGATTACTTGTCACAAATAGCAAATCAATCTATTTCTCCCTCAATGCTTCAAAAGATACTTCCAAATGTCCAATGAAACACAGAGCTGCTGTGCTCCTGCTGCTGCTTCCATCTTTTGTACACCTACAAACTCCATTTAGCTCTTGCCTGCATCTAGCAGAGCAAGTGGAAAGAAGAAGAACTCGAAAAGTTTAATCTTGGAAATTTTAGTGTTTGCTAGGAAGAGCCATGATCCTGAAGCTACATGTTTTGGCTGGACCACCTCTGTCTGAATATACACCTGTATCATAGAATCATAGAATAAACAGTGAGTAGAACAGTTTGGGTTGGAAGGGACCCTGAAAGGACGTCAGTGCAACCACCTCGGCCATGAACAAGGACATCTTCAGCTAGTTAGGTTACTCAGAGGCCTGTCCAGCTTTGTCTTACATGTTTCCAGGAAAAGGACATCCACCACCTCTCTGGGAAACCTGTTAACATGGTTTCACTATCCTCATCCCAAAAGATTTGCTTTTTGTATCTAGGTTGAATCATACCTCTTTCTGTGCTGTCTTTTCTTCCCAAGTTCTCACCAATAAACCAAATATGATATGCCTCTGCTGTTCTGAACACTTGGAAAAAAACAGTGCTTCCAAACTGCAAAATCAAGCAGGCTATCTTTGAAAACACTATCTTTGAAAATACTTGATAAGATAATACAAATTTTCTATGAAATGGACATTTATTTTATTTTCATTGGTGCTAGCTATTTTTGCAGTACCTACACACTACCTACAGCTACCACATCTGCCATGTATTTTTCTGACATAACTGCTGCAATTCCAGACATAACTGAATATACACATGAAAAAATGCAAATTTCATTTTAAAACCATTGTATTGAAACAACAATTGAAAACAATTTTGTCCAAAAGTAAAGTTTCAGAGAAAAGGACATTCAGCTTAATTTGCAAGAAATTGATGAACATAAATTTCATTCCTCTGAATTTATGTCTAATGGAAGAGTAGCAAAGTCAGAACAGAGTCTTAGCAGAGTTTTGTGAATCAATCACTGATTGTGAAAATTCAGAACAGAATACAGATTCAAAATGACACGAGTTTATTATATATTCTTCTTTTTACATTGACACCTTTACATTGCAGAAAATTAAAAGCATAATGTGCTCCTTACCAGAACACCTACAGAACATAACTTCCAAATTGCTTTCAGCATTCCCAATGCCAGTGATGCCAGTTTGCCTCAAAAGCTGTAATTTGCTTAGCTAGCTTCTGACATCTATGAGGGTCCCACCTCTCCAAAATTATTTCCAATTTAGTATAAGTTTGCAATATCAGGACCAGTGATTGGTAGAATTCATTCATTTCTAGGAAATTTTTCCTGAATTTTTTTTTTTAGTAATAAACAATAAACGTTTATTACTTAAAAATTTTCTATTAACTTTTATTCAAATTCACAACCCAATCAGCTGAGGCTTTTTGGATGTGTTTGGAGTTATTTGGGACTAATTGAGAAAATCCTTCTCTTGCCACAGAAATTCTAGGCTTTTTCCACATTTTCCTACATTTTCCTAAACAATCTTTAAGACAGATGCCACCTGTGCCCTGAGCAGCAGAGTGCCTGTTGCTAAGGAAACAACACCCTTCTCTTACATTCTCTTCTCCTTCATCCCCCTCTCCTCATTCACATGCTTCAGCATGAAAGACAAATATTAAAAAGGCTTCCATGATTGCAAATATATGAAAAAATAACACCTTCAAATACTTGCATAAAGTAGAACACAGTTCCAATAATATTAAAAAAAAAAAATCAAAGTCCTGTTAGCAAAACTGCAAATTACAAATTGTGATTTTCTATGAAAGTTTTACTTTGCCATAAATATAAATATATCCTACAGATATATCTTATAGATATCCTATAGATATATCCTATAGATAATAGGATATTTGTATTACACTCTTACTACAAGCTGTAGAATGCAGACTATTGATCCTGATCAGCCATACACACAGGAATAAAGATACCCTGAAGATGAGCTGAAGAGGATGCTCTGAAGGGAAGCATTCTTTACCATAATTACCTATGGCCAAGTGGAACAAGTCGCTTAGACTGATTACAGTGGGATGCAACTACAGGTAGAAAGGTAGACTGTACAGGTTCTTACCTGTAGAGTCAAGATATAGCAGTCAATTACTTGCAACAACAACAAATCTAAGTCCAAATCTAAACAGTAAAGCTGGATCAAAGTAAGCTCTGTATTCTTATCATGATGGGTATCTTACAAATCCCTTGTCTCCCAAAAGCCCACTCCTGTTTCTCTGAGCACCTAAACAAGAGGTGAAGCAACCTGATCTGCAGATGTTTAACTCAATTTTCCTAGAGCCAGAGGAATGCACCTGCACACCATTATCTCACAGCGATTTTTTTAGGAAACAAAGCCAGCTCCCAAACATTGTGAAAAACAAAAACAGAAGAAAACATGATCCCAGGTTCCATTTAGTCATTAACACAAAGCCACAGAGTAAAAAAATAAATGCAGAAAAGGACCCAGAAATGGATATCATTATTTAGCCCCTAGAGAAATCATAGCTTAACTATTCCCGACTGCAACAATAACTGCATCCACTTCTGGCTCCAGCAGGTAGAGAAGGAATTGCAACCAGACAGTAAATGTTGTTTTCAAACTTTTCAATGCCATTAGGAAATAGCAGACAGAGATGCTGCCAGGGCTGCGGGTGCACCAAGCAGCTATTCCTGTTCTTCCCAGGCTTGCTCCCTCTCTCTCCCTCTCAGGAACTGGTCCAGTCCTATCCCTCACAGACAGCCCTTCCAACATGGAACACCTCACAATCAGTTTGCTTCAATGGCTGAATGTGCAATCCAGAACAGCATCCAGCTGCTCCCCACTGATGATCAGGGAGATAGAAGAGAGCAGTCTTTTATTATGAGACAAATTTTCCCGAAAATGTCCTGCAAAACCTTTTCGTTCTCTCCGTTTAAAAATGAACAATAGTGGTGCATCTATTATTAATAATTTAGTAGAAAACAGATCTCATTTATTGACATGCCGCATATTGTGCTCAGGTATTTTGTACCTACAGGTGAGGATACCTGACTAAGGTAGATATCTGAGGATACCTACTAACAAAGGAGAGCATCCCAAATAAGAAAATGCTTCAGTCATTAAGGATCCTACAGTAGTCCTCTGCTGCAAAAGTCACAGTGCTTATACTTAATGCTTTAAAACCAGTACTCTTTTTATTTAATATTTAATACAAATTTCTTTATTTACATATTAAATAAATATTTATTTACTATATAAACAAATAATTTTATTTAAGTACCATTTATATTGATTACTTATTTATTTAAATTCTTATTATATTTATTATATTATATAATATAATAAATAATACATAAATATTATATAAATTTGTATAAAAATTAAGAATGTGTGCATATAATAGGTAAATATTTACTATATTTAAAACCAGTCTTATCAAATTCTGATCATTTCAAGTTTGGGAGAAGTTTGTAATGGCAAGTCAATTTCGGATTTCTTCCAGAAATTTGGAACAAAATTTCTCAAGCAGAATTTAATGGAGATGATCTTCTTAAACATATTTTCCCTACTGGATCTCCTGGCATACGGTGTGATTTCCTGCAGTGATGGCAGCAATAAATCCATTGGAGTGTTCAGATGACCAATAGTACTTTACAAAGTGAGTCCCCTTTATGCATGATTTTCTATACTTCACTAATAAAGCTGATAATGAATGATTTGGATACATGCTGCATCTGTTTTGAAATATTTTTATATAAACTGAATATTGTGCAGGTTGATTGTATTTTGGGGTTATATGTTTCATTCTAAAATACCCCAGATGAGTTAAATACATTAGAGTGTATTTAAAGTGTAATTACTCTTAAGGTTTTGTAGGTCCTTCCATTATAAGGCCCTATATATACAATTAGAAAGGGATTTCAATCTCCTCTACTTTGCAATAAAACTAATTTACAGAGAGAAATAAACTATAAGCTTAAGTTAATTCCTAAATCCTTAACAAAAGACCAAAGAAGCTATTATTTCTGTAAGTATACCCATATGAAAAATAATATTAATGTTTTAAAGAACATCACAATCACAAAGCATTTTTGAGCCCACATTTTAGCTTGCCTAGCACAACAAAATCAACATGTGTCAATAAAATTAATAAGTAAAATACCAGAGTATTTCTATTAAATACTTGTATCAGTTATATATCTAATTTATTCTATAAGTGAAAATATCTATGGCTAGAAGTAATATCTTCATATAGTTCCAAAATCATTAGTTTATAATTCTGTAAAAAGCATTTTTGGCTTTTCTGACAATATTTTTCTCAATTATAGAAGATGAAAACAACCTATTAACGACCAAATGAACATGCCCAAGCACGAATTTTATTTACTTGCTACTTTTCCTCTTCAATTAAAGGAAGATTTATTTTTTCTCCTTAAAGTTAACAATGTTAACAGACTTTCATCACAAACCATAGATTGTCACAGCAGGAAATAATACAATCAGATCCAAGTAACAAAGCTATCTTTTCTTTTTCTTTCTTACATATTCCAGTCCTAGCAGGAGGTGATGTTGAGAAGCTGAAAAGAATAAGAATAAATCTGAGTGTACTGTGAACTACGACATTGAGCCAAATTATCTGCTTCTAGGTGAATAAACTCCCACTGAAAACACATCAATAGATGATTTAGTCTTTTATGATAACAGAATTTGTTCTTATAATGTAAAACTATGCTTCATTTCTAATGCAGTATATCACAAAATGAGTCAGAGTTAGAGAACAGTGACATGAGCATATTCTACAAAGGAACAACAGGGCTTCCTTAATGCAGCACATCTTGAAGCATTGAAATTTTCTAACTCTGCCACAGCTCATCTGATGGATTGCGACAGCTCAGACGGACGTACAGATAGGGCCCTAACACTCACTGTGACTCAAAGGGCCTTGGGGATGATTCCAGGGCATTCTAACATTTTGTTAAGGGTTTTCTTTGGGGGAAAGTGGTGGGAAAAGTAGCCATTTCCTTAGCACAAAAACTGCATACTAAAGAAAGTGTACCTTACTAGTGTAGTAGCAACTTTTTGAACGTCTTCAGGTCATAAAATCTTTCAAGAGTTTTTTTTTCTTAGGCTTATCAGCAGCACTGTGTTACTAGTAAAGCTTTTTCTTCCTGTTTTTATTTTCCAAAGTATGGTCCTTAAAGTTTACCAATGTATTGGAGACTATCAATACCCAAGAAAATCAGCAGTTAGATTATTTAATATATATTTAATAAATGTCATGATGATTTGTGTTTTTCTACTTTGCCTTGACAATGGTTTTCACTCATAATTAATGCATAGTCAGAGTAATGTCTGAATTTTTTAACTTTAGACAACTATTGCGAGATCTCACAGTTGCCTTGGCATTACTCATGTGTACCACAATCTGTGGAAAAAAAAAAGAAAGCAACACAAATTGCACCAGAAATTGTGAAGCTAAATCTACTGTGACCACCTAACCTAACTTATTGAATAAGGAAGATTGTTAAATCACTCTAAATGAATCCTGTTTGAAATAGAACATATCTCTAAAACATGCTGTTGAAGAATCTCTGCAGATGTTGGTAAATTAATTTAGGAACTATCTATTCTATTTAAAATGTTTATATTGTTTCTAAAGTTAATTTTCTAGCTTGTCTTATCAGTCATTCAATTTTTAAATTTTTTTGTAGTATGTATCATTGCTTATTAAACTATTGTGCTCTTATCCATATGTCTGTGCTGCCACTGGATTATTTTTCAGTTCTTTGCTGAAGAAGTAAAATTGGTTAAACTCCCTCACTTAATCAGTACATATTATTTTCACAATTTTCTAATTTTGGGGTTTTTTTTTTCACAAGTTGATTTCTGTTCCGCCTGCTACCCTAATGAAAGAACAAAGCTATTAATTAAAATAATTTATTTCCTTAATATTAATGGGCTGACAGCTTTCATCTCATACAGTATAAGATGCTTCACCCAACAATCTTGTAACAAACTCTCTTAGTTCTCCTGGATCTCCACTCCTTTTTTCATCATTTCACTTTATGAGGTTTCTATACTGATTAGTTTCTAGTTTATATACTTCATACTCAAATGCTGTCTTTGTCAGGATTCATGTACAATTGTTTGAGATAAGTATTTTTCTTCCTCAATCAATATGTCTCAGCTTGAATACAACCTTTGTAATAAAGATGGGTGAGAGTTCTCAGGGCACCTGAAAAGTTAAATATTTTTGCATAAGGTGTCCCTTTGTTAATTCATATTAGACTCAAAGACAGTCAGCACCTTCTGCTTAATACATTTCTTGAGTTCAGAGCACTGGTGTCTCCCTGTTCCTGACACTACATTATGCTGAAATTATAGGAAAATTCAGGGAATCCTCAAACAATATTATAAAAAGTATAAACTATTATTTCACAAACTAAAGCTGACTGGTTTTTTTTTTTTTTTTTCAATATTTAATCCTTCTTTCTCCTTTATAAGAGCATAAATCCTTGCTCTTCTTCATCAGTTAAGAAACCTGAAGGACTTATTGTTGTAAAATTCTTTCTGAAAAATAGTCAGGATCAGAGTTTCAGCCTTTCAGCTCCATGCATTACCAAGGATATTGCTCACTTCTTCCCTTCAAAGATAAAACTTTACAGTTTAGCTTTCTTTTGCCTTGGTACAGCCCTTGATTTCTCAGTCTGGTGGGTTAAAAAGATTGTGAAGATAGTTTTTTACAAAACAGGAAGTCTGGTAATTCTGGCAAACCTTGAAGAGAAGAGAGCTCATCAGGGCATTTAGAAATATCTATTATTCTAAAATACCAGAAAATATCCATCAGCCAAATAAAGAATTGATTTTTCCATCAATATTCTTCCTGGAAAGGCTGCTGAAAGGGAAGCATAAAATTAAACTTCCTTGCTTTTTGATTGCCTCTCACAAATACATTATGGAAGTATGCATAGCATCAACTTAAATACAAATATTTTCAGAAAATATATTATTAGGGAAAGAAAAGGAGGCAAATATTTAGCATATAAATCAGTGTAATTTTGAAACAGAAAATAATTGGAATTGTCTTATGGTTTGATCTTCAGAAGTAAAAGGTTTTTTTCTTTCTCACAGATCATGTCTATTACCAACTGCTTAGGTTAGGTACCAGGGGAAGTTAGATGTCTCAAAATTTGTTTCTCAAAGAGAAATTCTCCTTTCCCTGTTTAAAGTACTAAAGGCATCACGACAAGACTAATGGGGACCCATGTTACTATGAAGTAACTTGCAAGGACAAATTGTGTTGGTACAGTTTAACAGTTTTAAATTATAAGCACACAACATTAGCATATTGTAAAAACTAATGAATTCAGCCTAGTAAAACAACTACTTGAAATCTTCAACTGAAATCTTCATTGAAACCTTGCAATGACTGCAAGTTCCACCTCTATCTTTTAGACAATCATTCATGTCAGTTATTCATTAGGTAGCTAGGAACAAATTGCTTGATCCGACTCGGCTTGCACGTATGTAAAAGAGAGGTAAAATTTCAAAGAAAAAAGCTATTTTGACAAGGCTGTATTGTTAGTTGCAGCTAACCAAGCAGAACAAACCTTAGCGGCATCCCACAGCAGGGGGAGCTCCAAGACTAGCTGTGCCAGCCGGCCGCGCTCCAGAGTCAGCGCAGCGACAGGGGAAAGGAAGCCGGGAGAGGGAGGGATTTGATGGTGAAACAAAAGTCAGAAAGCATTTTATAAACATGTATGAAAGAGAAACGGAAAAGAATTCACCGCGGGTGTCTCAAAACATGATCCAAAATACAAGACAATATCGAATGGATTAGAATTTTTAGCATAGAGCATGAAACTATTAGGTAGCTCTTACTGAGAACTATGCCCTGAGGTGGGGAGGAGGTGAAAGGAAAAGTCAGTGACAAACACGAAAAGCATTTTGATAGATCGTCTAAAAGAAGAGTTTCAGAAAAGCAAGCTCTCAATTTACCAGTGATTTCTTCTAGCAACAACAAAAGCATGTGAAGAACAAAAATCTTCACTTTCTCCATATGTTCAACAAATTATTTATATCTCAGTAAATTAAACTAGATTTTGTGGGTGTCTTCAAGATAATTTTGCCCTTCTTCGATTATAAATTCAAACATTTCTTTTCAGGACTCTTCTAGCTTGCCTTTTTTTTTTTTTTTTTTTTTTTTTTTTTCCCCCATTTGTTTTTAACTGTTTTTTGTTTGTTTGGGGTTTCTTATCATGATTATTGTCTTACTCATTAACCTTAGACTTGGGGTCAGAAAATAAACAAACAAACAAACAAATAAATAAATAAACAAATCTGCAGGTTTAGCTGTTTAAACAGTTGTGTAGATAAATTTGAAATGTGCCAAAGTTCTCAGAATTTTTCTGCTTAAACCAAATATTTTGTGAAAATCTTAAGTGAGAGGAAATTTTTCAGATTTCAGAAGAGGCCACAGGACTCTTTGTCTTTTCTGCAATACCAGCAGGCTGATTGCAGAGCTAAAAGCAATATAGGGCTAATAAGAAACTGTATGCATCACAGTGTTCTAAGGACAAAAAACCCCTAAGTTCTGTAGAGATATAAATTTAAAAAGGCAAAGATAATAAAAGGAAAAAAAATGCCAAAAATATTGTACCTTTTGAAATTAACAAGTAGTCACTGGTGAAAATTCATCTGCATCAGTATTGGTTTGTTTTTTTTTTTAATAATGTATACTTCATGCTAATCTTTTATGAGAGAAAATGTCCCAAACAGGGACAAGAATAATGAAGAAATTCAAAAACCTGTAGTAACAAAAGACTTTGATTTATGAGTCAAAGCAAAAGAAAATCTGACACTAATGAAATTCAATTACCAGTTGTTTCCCATGTCAGCTAGGAAATCATTTACACATTTTAAGGAAATATGCAAAAATGTACAAAATTGATGAGCATTTCAAGATAATTCTATGAACAGCAACAGCAATTATGAATAGGAGACATCGTGAACATATGTAAGAGGGCAATGACACAGAGGATCTATTTATTAAACTTTCTTATCCTGGAAGTGTCATTTCCTAGCCTCAATAGCTGTGGAAACAGGGAAATGGCCACTAATTTTTAGGCTGTAAAGAGTACTCTGTGAAGTGTTTTGTGTATGCAGGTGAGGGAACTCCTCACATGGACTCTGCAATAAATCAGCTGGCATTTGGAAGCTTGTCTAGCTATACCTCTCCAGGCAGTAAAATGCTAAAATCTTAATTCTAAGAATATTTGGCTTCTTTTGAAATCCACTACTGCATCAGACTTTATATTAATCTCACAGCAGGGAAACACACAGACCAATTAAAACACTGTTTCTTGAATATCTTTTATAACTTTATTTATCTTTTATAACTTTAATGTATATTATGGCCATTGCAGTTGTTTCTCTAGGACAAAGCAAGACTCAGATTACAGCCACTGTATTTACTTAATAACTCTGAAAATTTCATTTAACTTGTAATCAGAGGCATTGAGTGGTCCCATAATTCTAATCCTGACGGTCTTTCCAACTTGAGACTGTACAGGACTTCTGTACAAAAATTAGGACTGTGCAGTTGATGCTTAAGAGCTTTAGTTTCATCATGAAGATTCCTCCTGCCTAAACCTCCAGTGACTAAGCCGGGATGTCAGGTATCATGCTAGGTTTTACTTATATTCATCTTACTCACTTTGGGAAACTACAGCTGTATTGAGCTGCTAAGAGCAGTTCTGCCACTGAGAGATAAGCTACCAGTTTTAAAATAGAGTTTACAGAGCCTGAAAAAGACATGACACAAACCCTGGGCTTAATTTACATAACACATTTATTTCCTTCCTGAGAAATCATACTAAAAAGCTGTTGATAAAATGAACAAAAAGTAGATGCTGCCTGTGCTGACCTGCAAAATGCTGAAAGAGTGAAAGGACACAGTTGTCTCCTTAACTCTGGCATGGAATTGTAATTAGAAACTAAATTTCCTTAGTATGTCCTCATCTTCCTTCCCACCGTCCTATCCCACTTTCAGGACTATAAATTTCTTATTAGGAATAGACAAGTAAATTTGGCTTTAAGCAGTAAAAATGAAACAAAGCAGAACAAAAATAATGGAGCTAACATGTACAGCGAAAAGACTGAACAAAACAACATTATGAATCAATGGCATCAATTTTCTAAATTATAATTTATGTTCCAGTAATTTCTACAAACCTCTGTGAGTTACTTAACACTCTCTACAAATATATGAGAATTATGTTCTATCAAAACCCCTAAAATTTAAAGGGGAAAAGCACAGAAAGCAACTAGACAGCTAGGACAAGGGAAGGAATAAGAGACAAGGGAATCAGTAATAGAAATCTGATTAGCTCAATTATTTTATATTTTAGCTATTTAAATAATAAAAGATAATTTAAACTAATGGAATACCTTCTCATTTCAAGTTTTTCACATCAGAAAAAGAATACAAACAGTCACAAAGAGCTACTAAAACTCAAATACTTTATTTCTATGCTGATCAGAATACTCTGAAATTAAAACCTGGTAACGAAAGGTGTTAGGACTTGAACAGCCATGGAGTTAAAGATATCAGATGACTGGGTGAAATTTATTCCCTCCCTTACATATGGGTGAAAAAATCCTGGAAAACCAAGATAAATAAAACCACATTTAAAAACTGCTATGATATCTGGATGTGAGAGACAGTGCACATGCAAGAGAGAGAAATTGCCACTTTAAAGAGTGCGTGTACACTTTTTTAGAACATTAAAGCTAAACTTAAAAAGGAAAATACACAAGTAATACAAAGTATATCATCAGTTGCTCAAGAAATTTATGCCCTTTTAATAGGTTTCAGAGTGTACTTGAAGTAACTTCCTGATTTTATTGGTGTTGGTTTCAAGTTTTAGGCTATTTTTCATCAGCAATGCCTCACTTAGTTGGATTGCACCAATGGTTTGGGGTCTTAAATAAAAGTAAGTGGACACTAAGATGAAAAACATTTTAATTCATTAGGCAATCCATCACAAGGAAATAAAATGGGCAGATAAATTGCTACAAGTCTAAGTCGAGAGTAAGGAACTGCATAATTGTATAATCTTTCAGCTCTGTCATTACAGATTCTGCAGAGTTGCTACAGTTAGCCTTGCACAAAACCTTTTTTAATTTTTTTCACACCCAAAAAGCTTGGTACTTCTTTACTCTAGACATCTAGTGAATGCAGTTGCTTTGTTAAATGGTGCAATTCACAGCAGTGAGAGAGTGCACAGTTATATTATTTTTGATCCAAACACATTTGGATCAAAACACAAACATAAACAGTTAACAAACACAAGGTAAGTTTAAACATCACTTTAGAATTGGTTCTATGAACCTGACCACTATGAGGTGGTTCCAGGTTTCCCTGGATTTTCTTTTCACAGTTTGTCGCAATCTTCTAAGATTTATTGTGTTCAAAAATGACAGTATTTTTCCATGTTTGGCCATGCAAATATTTTTCTATTTTGTTCAGTTCCAATGAAGAAACTTGAAATATATTTTCATATAGTCAGCTCAGAATCAAAGAGAGTACTTCTAATAAAAGGGATTGAATGTGACAGAAAGGTAGCTCTGAAGCTGGTTGCTCTTTCAGATCACTGCTACTGCGTACTGCTGCCTGCTGCCCCAGGCACAGGGGGATTGGTGGGACGTGCAAGGATTCACCTGCTGCAGGATGCTGCAAGAGGGGCTCATTTCCAGTGGGAAACTGACATTTGGCAGCCTAGTAAAAAAATGAAATACACTACTGCTACCTTCTTACAGATTAGCATGACTTTCAGATGAAGGCCAAACCTGGTCCACATTGTCTCATTACTTATCTATGTTGTTTTACCCATACAAGGTTATCACTCTTTTCTGCAGAACTGAAGCTACAACAGAAGAACTGTTCAGAGAAAAAACTAATATGTCTTCAACCTGACAGCTAAATCTTCACAAATTAGTGTTGAGAAATGATTTCTGTACATCACAGTTCAGAGTAAATATTTCTCAGAGGGTGTAAACCAAATTTCATTTCTTTTTCTTGGTATCTTGAGAATATTTGTTGGCTATGTTGGATAGCACTTAAATAGACCTGTCTTGCACATACTAGTATCACAAGAAATTTAACAGATTATTAGCAATATTTCAAAATTTTGCTTCAGTACATTGAAAACTATGAACTCTTATCTGAGTCATTTAAAAGCCTTCATAGTTTTAAAATTCTAAGCACATTCTCTAGCCAAATGAAGCAATGTTTTTTCTAGCTACACCTTCTTACAAAAGGAGTAGATAAATAACTGCTGAGGTTAACCATAAAATTTACTGATCACATGGTAGTCCCCAAATAAAAGAACAAATTCACACACACATACAAAACCAGTATTTAGTGAACCTATCTCCTTATTTTCCTAGTAAACAGTATCAAGAACTGAAAATCCTAGTTTAGGGAATATTTTATTGGATATGTTTCATAGGCTAAAAGTTGTTCATAACTTGCAGCACCCTGGGTACACATAAAATATGTACATGAGATCTCTCCATCACTGACACTGAAAGTTTTATAGCATGTCATTACTGATAGTTTGAAGAAAACCAGATAAAAAATATAATTCATAATTTTTGTAGAAGCTTGTTAATAATTTTCTCAGTCATAATAACTACTTCAAAGTCTGTTGTAAACTTTAAACCACTGCTTGACATTTTTCAAAACAATAACAGGATATTCTCTTTCCCCATTTAATATAAATATAATAGAAGTATGGTTATATTTCAGTATCAAACGATTTAAAAATAGAGGCCAAACATTAACAGTGGAAATACTTGCTAGAGAATCATCAGAGTGAACGTGTTTGTATCTATCACATCACACTGCATCACATCACTATCTGAAATAATATTTAGGTAAGTGATTTTTTTCATGAACTGCAGAATACCAGTGAGACACAGGGTATTGGAGCGGGGAGACAATGCCAATATGGAAAAGAAGAAGGACTCAGCTCAACTCCAATAAAAAAAGCAGATCACTAACTGAGACTCTGAAGGGTAAGATTAAAAATAGATTGAAATTTTGCCAGTTCATTATGACTTTCTTTGACAAAATAACCAATCAGACACAGGTTGAAATTGAAAGCTGTAGTTTTCATCTATCCTGAATTTAGCAAAACTTAGGTTGTGCTTTGTGTAACGTACACAGGAATGAAACAGGTATGCCTGGGTTACATTTAATTGATATTTGACAGAAGCAGATGTCAAAAAAAAAAAAACAGGGAAAAAACCTGTCAAATAGCAATACCACATCTTGAATAAAGTCCTTTAGAGTGTATCACTTTTCCATTACTGTCTTGAAGTAAAACATCAAGTGACTAAGAGTTGATTTTATAAGTAGAAAAGGGATGAAAAGCGTTTAAGACAGATGGATTAACAGGCAATTGATATTGGTAACCTGGACACTGAGAAAAACACTGTGAAAAACACACTGATTGATTATTCACCTTGCTCTCTCAGTTGAGACAAGAAATTTGCATAATTTGGAGCCCTGGTAATTTGGCCTCGATGCCATTTTAAAGACAATGATGCCCAAAACCTGAAACACATTTCCTGAAACACATACACAACAGATCCATTAGCTTACTTGAAATCTTCATAAAGTTTCTAGGTGTAGTTGATCCTGCATCAAACTGTTACGTAATGATCTCTTCAGTTACCTTCCATTCTGATAACACTCATTCAATTTTCAAAATTATTTTACAGACAATCAATGTGAAAGCTAATTTAAGAATAATGGCTGAATATATTAAATACTAAACAAACACATGTAAATTGGGTGATAAAATCAGTAAATTATGGAGATAATCAGAAGTTACAAAAGAGTAAATATATGTGGGGGTTTTTTTTCCAAATTTAAAGTGACAATTGTCAACATTTTGCAGTCTGAAGGGCCTGTATTATTAGCACAGTTATTTTTCTGTATTAATACACACTTTAGCTGCTGAACATAACAGCAACAACAAACTTAGTCTCTGTCTCCAAGTCCTTAGACTCCAAGGAAAAGAAACTGACATAGGCAGACCCAGATAAATTAATACAACCAAGAAACCAAATTAAGCTTATGGCATGGTGTTGGTCAGCATGGTAGGGAGCAGGCATAATCTATCGAAAGTCACATAATAATTTAGATTTTCTGTGTGTTGTGGTACTGAGAGAGGCATAAAGACTTACCTAAGAACCATGCAATCTTTATCAACAGAGCAGATAAGCTACTTTATTGAACTTAAATAGGCTTGGTTTACATTCAGCAGTCATAGGATAGAGGTAAAAAAAAAAAAAAAAAAAAAAAAAAAAAGCAGATAGGCAAATTAATTTTTCATTTCCATTTGACTGCTTCTGAAAACTAATACCTTTTTTTGGACTCTCTTCAGACTGTTCTCATGGAAAATTAAAATACTGACTGCCAAGCAAGGCACTGGAGATTTTGATTCTCCCCTCCATTTCAGGTACATAACTTCCTGTATCAAAATCAATAGGCATTAGACACTTAAATGCACAGCACTATGACCAGAATAAATTACGCTGAGAAAAAAGGTCACAGATCTTAGGTGTGTTAGCAGACTATATATGAAAAGAGTTGTTATTTTGCCACATTCTTTTTCTCCTTTATTGCAGATGTTTGTGATACATAAATTTTTCTTGTGTTTTAGTACTGCTTAATAAGTGATCAGGTAATAATTTTAGATTTGGCCTAAATTTTCAAAGGATAATAGGCCAATAAGTCTCTTAATTATTGCTGCGTGGATACCACTTCAGAATTCATGATTATACATTCAAACTGGAAAATAAAAAGTAATATAGAGTGAGAAGGAATGTAAAGATGCGACAAACTCAACTATACACAGAAAACAAGAATATAAGAAAAGCTTACTTTCATTTTCTCTTTTTACATAAAAGTAATGAAATGAAGAATTGTTTGAAATACTCATTTGAGCTTTGCAATTCTTGTTAAAAAATTTTCAGAGAAGTTCTAGTGAAGCTGTGAGAGAAAGGCATAGTCTAAAACATTAATGGAGCTGGAAAGTATCATAACAAACAGGTGAAGGACTGAATTTAAATTGAAATGTGCTTATGTGACTTCATAAATCACAATGTCAGAAGTAATTTTTTTCTTTTTTCTTTATTTTTCCCCTCCCAAGTAGATGGATTCCAATATAGATTAAGTTGCCTACAATTCTTTATGGTTCCAATTGATTCCTAGACTATATATGCATAAATAAGATTAATATGTTATATTTATATTTTTTAAAGATAGCAGAATCTGAAGAAAACAATAACAAGATTGTCTAAACTCACAATTTTGCTAGTAAAATACAAATACAAAGAAAGAGAAAAGTTTCATTCCAAACACTTTTCCAGAAAATTTAAAAAGAAATATAAATTCACTTAAAAATAGAGAAGTCTGTGAAACATAATAGAACAATATGAGGAAACCCCCCTGGCACAAATTTACTCAGTCTAGGACTATAAAAGGTGAAGAGAACCCAAGCACACATCCTGGATGTGGTTTTCCTTGGCATTATTTACTTCAGGAAATGTTCCTGCCTGCTTTATAAAGTCTGGCCAGTGTTCATGCAGAGCACTGGGGTACAGGATTATGATCAAATTCTTAACATTATAAAAGGCACAAAAAGCACAAGAAAGGGATATTTGTTCTGCAGCCCGCACATTGTTCTTCAGCCAAAAAAGAAGCAAAATTTAGTCCTGCTAAATAGACTGTGAAAAAATGTGGCACTTACTCTGTAGAACCATTATGATGTCCATGCTACACATACTGGAGCTGTGTAGAGATCACTAGTGACTCCAACCAATTTAAACATGTCACTAACAGGTTAAAAGTACAGAATATTTTCAACAATTCTTTGTCTCTCTAAAGACTTTGTCTCAAACATTTTCTAAATCCTCAGCTGTAGGGGATCAATGAGAAAGTTGACATTGGCCTCAGCAGGATCTGATGTTTTATCTCAGATCTTCATGGAAAAAATATAAGATATTATTTATTACTATAAAATCACAATTTGAAATTGCTACGGTGTTTTCCTGTTGAATGTCACCAATCATGCACGGTTCCACTATATATATGTTTGAAGGCATTAGGATTTTCAAGCTTCTGAGACAAAAGCATAGGACAGAGAACAGCAGAACTGAACTTCAGGGATATACAGCTCACAAACACTATTTTAAAAGCCTCTCTTCCATCAATGTAGCTCAAATTTCTTTTCAGGATTCACTTGAAATGTCAGCCATTCCCAAGTAAGAAACAAACATTTCTACACAAACTCTATGAGAAACTAAAAGGGACCTTTTCAAGCAACAGACTGTGGATGCTTGCTACTACATTTTGCAGCTGTCATTTCAAAACCTCACATTCTTGGGTTATTAGGTAATTGCCTCCACGTCAGCTATTCTCTCTTCCAGTGTAAAGGTGACTTCCATGCAAAACAAGTCATCTACTCAGATTATTTTAAAATCAGAAGTTACTGCTCTCAGGGATTTTCTTCCCTAACTAATGAAAAAACACCATTACTTAACTTAAACAGCATTTTGTTAAAGCAAACTTCATCATTCATTGTTGTTGTAATCTGAAAAAATCATGTTTCTCTTCCGATACCTGAATTTTAGGATTTTCTCCATAAGCATACTTTTCCTGTTATTAAAATTACTTCACAAAGAGGGCATTTTTACCTCCATTTCTTTCTTGTCTTAGAGACAGAATTTCAAAATTAATGCAATGTACTTTACATAATTTACAAGATTTATGATCTCTAATGCTGTTTCTGAATTTTTAGGGGAAAAAAACCCAAAACATTTTCTCTGTCAGATTTCTATGATATATTGAAGCTCTGCAGGTACAGTTAAAGTAAATTACCTTAATAAAGATTAGTGTGTTCCCATTCAGTCTTTTTATTTCTACTCACCAAGCTTGTCTCCTACCTCACATTACTTTGCAACTCTTTCATTTACTGTTGAATACCTAACTCCTTCTTTGTACTGAATTTCAGATATAAATTACTTTTAAAATTATCCCTTCCTAATTTAAAAAGTCATTTTCATTGAAGAGTGGTGGTTACACGGCTATTTGAATTACAAGGATTTCAACAGAAAGTAGTAGTTCCAGTTTCCTAACAGACCTAGATGTGCAAATATGCATATTTATTCTTATCTTCAGGCTTCTTACAAAGACAGAGTAGTATTAATCAGCACATTTTTCTAAAAAGCTGCAGTATTTCTGCCAAGCTGGTAGAAATTTCATTGTTCATCATATCACTAAACAGTCTGACAAGGCCTTGAATTTCTTTCTAAAACGTCAGCTAAGAAAATAACTGCAAGAATCTCAGCTTTTAGTGACATATCCTGTTCACAGCTGCTCTAGGGAAATTTGAAAATGCAATGCTGAGCCCATTTCAGGTCTGTAGTTGCCCATTGCAGCAGGCCAGCACTAGTAACAGTGGGAGGCAAGGGAGTTCCCCAGGCTGGCAAGAGAGGAACAAGTTGCTAGGGAAGCACAGTCTGCTTGAACAGACAGCATACCTTCTCCTCTTCTACACACAGAGCCCGGAAGGCTGCCTCCACTCATACCAGTGGAATGTTGAGGATGGCTCTGTATGTGAACAGTGACCCTTTTAAACAGCAAATTTGCTACTACCAGCTCCTCATGGGCAGTAGAAATTTCATCATTCTAGGTCAACTCACCAGCTAGAACATATTACAGTTTTTGTTCTGGAATGACAAATCTCATCTGCGTTACTGAGAAGCCCCAAGCATCAACCCAACAGCAAAGACAAGGATTTTGGGGGTTGAAATTTAGCAGTATTATAGAAAAACTTAGATTTTTTTTTTTTTTTTAATTTTAATCCCTCTAGGCTAAAATACAGTTGATTAAAATTAGCGAGTGCCTGTAGTTTCTTTACAAAAAAATTAAGGCATTGCTACACACTAGAATTGACTAGAATTAAATGAAGTTCCTCTTTCCTCACCTCCTTCACTACTCAAGTTTTCACCGCTTAAAAAAAAAAAAGAAGAAGCCTGAAAAGGGAAAATAGAAAACAAAGCAGCGACACAGTCTGTATAAACTAAGCATACGGTTTACCCTTCCTAACTTCTCTCAGAAACAGAACAGCCAATCTAATTTTTGCAACAAATATTTTTGCTCCTGTACCAGATTGATAAAAAATTTACTTTAGTTAAGTAAAAACACATTTTGTTAGAATCAGCAATAGACTTTTCACAGTGTACATTTTCTCCCAAAAATTATTATACTGAGGCATGGCAAATTGGTAACATGTACACACTGAGACCTCCTTCCTCTGTGAGACCAGAAGAAATACTGCTGTATGAACCAATTACCTGGCTGTGATGCTAGCCCACTGCACAAGCACTTCTGCCAAGTCTTCAGCTCCAGCTACCGTGCAATCATTTTTCAAATGCCCAGGCTCAGTTATTTATTCAGGACAGCTCATTTAAACAGCTAAATAATTGGTGGAGTCAGACCACATTTGGCCTCCAGCATTCCTTAGATGTCTGACCTCTAGAAGTGTACAAAAATTTATTACAAAATGTACAAGTCTGGAGTGGGACTGCAGTGGCTATTTGCCTTGACAAGCTCTCTGTCAATGCCAGTTCAGGGGTGCTGTCAAAGTCAGAAAGACATTTACCCCATTTTTTTTATGAGATGAGCAATAACACAGCCACAACAGCTTTTAAAACATCCAATACATTTCCATAAAATGCTTACTAAAACTATTCAGTGACATCTTAACACAAGGAACTGGTTTTTTAGATCTCTTTCCATTAAATAGCTTGTAGAGCCATTTTCTTACTAGTAATCGCCCATTACAGTTATGAGACAATACTTCATGTACTTCTACTGTGCTGTCCTACAAAATATTTTTATTTTTTAGTACATTTTTTAACATCTTCCTTCTATGCACATTTTTCTTAATATTAAAGAAGATTTATCACTTAGTGCATGTAAAACAACACAGAAATTGCTCAAAATGCCATTTTCAGAGTAACAGTAAAACCATACAGATAATGTAATTAATTTCTACACATATTCACAGACACAGAGGAGCACAGAGCTATGATGGGAGAAGTGGTACCCCAACAGCTCAGGCACAGAAAGAGTCTCCACGGGGCCACTCCCTGGAGAATTGATGGGAGAGGCTCCCCACTGCACCTTACAGACAGAAAGGTTGCTGCCATGGGGCATGGGACAAGTTAGGGCATATCAGCAAGCATGGTAAAATAGAGAGGCAAAAGGTTAAAGCAGGTGGTTGGTTCCCTTGTCTAGCTGTGGCCCATGCCAAATCCCCAGAGTCTGTTCTGTCTGCTTATTAAACCGCACATCCTACTGTGTTCCTGGGAAAGGGGCTATCCATTCTATGCCAAAGTAACTGGGGCCAGACAGCTTACAGATGTGTCAGCAACTGGACAAAGCCCCTGTGTATTTGTCAGCAAGCATCAAGACAAGCTAGCCAGGGTGTAATCTGAGTGGCCTGGGAGGCATGTGCTGCAAGTGAGGCACCTGGAGAAGGCAGCTACCAGAGGGTGCAGGTAATGGCTGATCTGCATGCATGAGTGTCTGAGTGGCAGGCAGCAGGGTTGGATCAGGTTCGGTCTCGAAGACTGATCTCTCTTAAAGAGATCCAAAGTATATGTGGATGTCCATGTGCACGCATGCACGCTGACAGAAATGAGGAAACCAGGGGGCAGCTGCTGGGCACATAACTACTGGGACTTCAGGCCAGCTGCTGGAGGAGTTGTCAACATATGTATGTCCCAATAACAGACCTTCATCCTGATCAGCCAGACGAGGACAAGAGATGCAAACAGAGTTGTTTGGGCTTCCCTTGAATGCCAAGTGGTTCTATCTGCACTGATATGTGTGGCCATGACCATGATCATGTGCAGAGTGGCACCCCACTGAGAGCCTGTGAGGAAGGCACGCTCATGCTGCATCCGGGCTGGCCATGACAACACCGACCTGCAGCACCTCATTTCTACCAGGCATGGATGGTAGATCCAAGATCCTTTGCAAAATTGCATGCATTGTTACACTGTAAACCTTTGAAGCAAAAACAACAAAAAAAAGTTACATCCCAGAAAGCTGGAAGGACAATTCAAAAGAGAAACTACATTGTTTCATGAACAAAAAACAGGACAAGGGGAGAATAGAAATCTTTGACGCAATCAACATTCGTGTTGCTGGAAACTTTCGTATCCATTACTAACTTAGTAAATAAGTATGAATTATTTACTCTTTCTTTGTTTTTAGTGCTATAGAAGAAAGAAGAAAAAAGAATCTGTTCAATCAGATCTTTGGTGGATGGTTTCATCTGAGCTGTGGAGTAGTTTTCAGTAATTAATAGCCAGCTGCACAGCCTGATATAATGCCAGATGGGTCCTGCGTCATTAAGCATTACTGAAACAAGTTGCTGTTTATCAGGTAATGGTCCAGGAAAATAAATCCTTGGAAAAGCAAAACAGTTTTCTTAAGAGGCAAATATGTATTTGAGGATTAACCTGGTGGTCATTATTTAATTCCATTTAGGAAAAAGTAAGCGCATAAAATGCTATTTCTTGTGCAAATTATTCATATACAAGAGGGACAGAATCTAGTACTAGTATGCATTTACGATTCAAAGTTCTTTTGACAAAATTATAACACTGTTGATCATTAGACTTCCCTAATATTTAAGATGTTACTTTTTAGTAATCTATAGATTTGCATAAAATTACTCACCCAGCCAGAATCTTTTATATTGGGTATAAATTCCAAGACTGTTCATTATTGACAACTTCATATTGTAGTTTTGTAAAATGAGATATGTGAGCTCCTGTGAGATAATGGCACCTACTCTCAGTTACATCCACACCCTTCAAACATGATCTCCACAGGCACCCCCCTCAATTTTGGCACTGCTTAGCTCTGAACTTTGAAGATAGATTAGTAGGAAGACTAATCCCAACTGAAAAAAAAAAATTTGAACAGTATAGGCATTATGTTTTCTCCTACTGAAGTACTAGAAATGCTGGATAGTTAGGTTCTGAATACTGCAAATTACTTACTCCACATTACTGGACGGTACTTCATATTCCAAATCCTTATGTCTAGAACAGGCCTGATAATATTTTGTCAGTGCTGGTACAGCACAGCTTTAAATCATCACAAAGCACATAGCTTCTACAACGGGAAGAGTTCATGAAGAAATAGGCCTTTTCAAATCTGGTTCAGATTTTAAATTATTTATTTTGCACAAGAACTGCTGGGTTGTCGACTGAACAAGAAATATTGGGTAACTGCCAAGGCAGTGAAGGGATAAGGTGTACTGTACTGAAGCTACATTGTGCTTTAGTGCATTTGGAACAAGTAACTCACAGGCATAGGAATGCCAACTTTCCAGTCACCATAAGGTGCAAATTACCAAAATGTTAAGATTTTCTATTTTTTTACCTCCAAATCCTCTTGTTTTTAACAAGATTAGGTTTGTTTTCATGCAAGCTCATAAACCACAGCTTCACTCTTTGCTACAAAGGTGACTTATATATGATGCTAAATTTATTCAAACAGCTGCATGTGAAATCATGCCTCAGTACATTCTGTAAACTTCAATGAGAGGAAACAGGGAGTCTATTAAAAAGCCTCTTTGCAACTACTCAATTTGCATGTGCATAACAAGCTCATGAGAATGTAACTGGTGATTTCCACATTCCCCATCATTAAACTTTTTGAACGCTTGAGATTTACGAGGTGCAATTAGTTTGGTACAGTCAGGAAAAGTACTTTAAATACTTTAAAATACTTCTGTAAATGTAAATATTTCAGCTCAATCTGACTAACAGCGTTATGTCTCACTATATGAAGGTACATGGAGTAAGGACAGATGATTGTTGATAACGACATTGTCTTCAGAAGTGGGTATGAAATTTCCAGCCTTGTATTTCTACTCCTGCCTATCCCTGGCTCTAAAGGGAAATAAACCCAAGAAAAACAGTCAGAAAAAAAGTCCAAACCACTAATAGTCATCTTTGCTATCAGGTACTATCTTTCTGTCTGAACATAGAGAAACAGAAGGCAAGGAACTGCATGACATCCAGAAATTTTTACACGCTTAAAGACTGACAAATAATTGCTATCAGCCTCAAAGATGGTTTCTTTTTTTACGTATGATAAAACAACTTATTAAAAAAAAAAAAAAAGAACATGAACAAGATTTTCTTCAGTGAGAAACTGATAACATACAAGAGTACCCAGTATTCCCTGACTAAGTTTCATAAATCTAAATTTCAGTGAGTAACCAGTTCAGAAAAAAATATTATACTACATTCCAAGTGAAAATGAGGATGTTCTTCATACAACAGGTTGTTGTTACTTGAGGAATTTCCTGCCAAAGGATGTTGAAGAAGAAAACATTCACAAAGTTTCCAGAAGACACTGGACAAAAGCTTAGGAAATTCTTGAGCTGAAAATAATTGGATGCTGGGAGAGTAGTTGTGGGAAGTATAATATTGCACTTTCTCCTGTGAACATCTGCTTAAAAGCCTGAATGCCAGTCTAGAGGCACCATGGGTTTACACCCATTCCTGAAATACAGTTACAAAATATAACCGCCTTTATAGATTAAGATTGAGCTACAACAGCTTTATCTGGACAAGATGATGTAGTATGAGCTACAGAAATAGAAAGTGGAAGTTAACTTTCAGGACCCCACAAACATTTTGTCCTTGTTGTGCACTTTTCTCTACCTTTGAATTCTACCCCACCCCTGCCCCTGAATCTGGATTAAACTCTTTGATGCAGAGGTTACCTCTTCCTGTGAATTCCAACAATGTCAGCTACCAAAACAAAAATCATCATCTTAATTATAATCTTTACACTCAACTGTAATAGTAAGAAATAACATATTTTATAAAAACAACTACTGCAGGTGAAACTGCTTCCTGTGCTTCCATTTATCACCCTGTAAATTTGGTAAACAGAAAGGAATGTTACTAATTACCTTTCCAAAATGAACTTTGATATTCTTATGGGAAACACAATTATTAAATAAATAAAAAATACCAGGAAAATTAAATATCTTAGAAGATACAGAAATAAAATATGGAAATTTAAAAAAAACAGTTCTCTCATTCAATAAATAATTTTATTATAAGCTACCCATGCAAACATAAAAATATATTTAAAATATGATATTTCTGATTTCTTTTTAGAGTTGTGTTCATTATACAACTGGGCCACTATCACACAAAAGTGAGAGAAGCTTAGAATTGCAGATCCAAATACCAGACTTCTTAAGAGAAAACCATTTTCCAGCTTCTGGGAAAAAGATGTTGCATGTTACTTCCCACATTTCCCCCACTCCTGTCCCCACCTGCTTCCTCCTCTGCCCCCTCATCCCATCCCCACACACACACAAAAGCAACTTCTAACTCCTACAGAGAAAGGTATGCACTCTATCATTTTCAGCACGGTGGGGGGGAGAACACGGACGTGGAAAGTGACATTCCTGTAGTTCAAATAGAAACTAAAATATACCTTTGGAATTTAGGTTACAAGCTGTCTTGCATCCTTATAGCTCCAACCCTGACAGTCAGAGAAAATCACTATGTTATCAAGGGAGATTTGGGAAATATTCAAAATTCACATTTATCTATAATCTTCTCACATGAACTGTCACAGAAGACAGTTTGATAGCCCAGAACCTTTTGTGGTCCTTCTCAAATCTCAATCTCATGTGACTTGTGCAACAGCATCAATTCAAGAATTGGTGTCAAACATATCATGCAAGCTGCTAATATGAAGACAGAATTGAACAAAGCTATGTTTTTGCAGTATTTGAAAGAGCTCTATTAACCTCTGACACATACTCCTTCCTGTAAAGCACCCTATAAACCCACTACTTCCCATCTGCAAATGCCATATTGCATATAGTGGTAGTAATACCTGCTATAAAAAAGTCACGGAAATTAAGACACTAGATTGTCATTACAGAAATTTTGCTATTTCCTCCAAAGGAAGGGACTGAAATACAGATAAACCTTGATGATTCTGTGGTTTTAAGTGTAAAATAAACTTAAAACCAGATATGGCTTTAGTGTCCTTTTGACTGAGAAACAAACAAGATGCATAATGGAGCATGTAAAAATTAAAATTTCAAGTATTCTGTCATGGGGTTCTCTTAATCCTTTCGACAATCACACTTTGTATAGCTCTTATGTTCTAATTTAGCTGGACAATAAATAAGAAGTGAAAGAAAATTGCAGTAGTTGAAATTGTGCCTTTAGTATCTTGCAAATATATTGATACCCTTGAGATTTATAGGCCCTCTCATTCCCCTCAAATTTTACATTAATGTGTTTTTCTTGCTAATAAACTTAGCCTGTATCTGTTGAAGAAAACCATGATGCAGAAAGGTACTTCGCAGTGGAAAGAAGTAGTCTGAAGATTAATGAGTCTCATCTCTTAATGGTAGTTATAAAAATTTGGTTGTAAAAGACAGTTTCCATTATATATAAAGTGGTAGGTAAGAAGACCTTAAAGTGACAAATGAGGCATAGCACTTGTTTTCTCTAGAAGTTTTTCTGCTTTTCTGAAAATTTCAAGAAATCCATGTTTGACCAAAGCAAATCACAACAAAAATCAAAATATCATTAGTCCTTCTTCCTTAGTTTAACAATATCATATGTCACTTCTTCTGGTTGAGCTGGAGGCAGAATTCCTGCCATCTTAAGAAAAAGAGCTATACTATTTTCTCAGGAAGAAAAATTCCAGCCAGTAAATCCTACCTATATTCCCAAAACTATTTCAGCCTTTCTACAAGTGCCACAGAAAAATGAGGTGTTTCAATTTAGTTTATTTGTATGCAAATTTTCGTTTAACTGTTCCTTATTTCAAAGAAAGAATAAAAGTTGTGACTTCAAAATTAAGCAAAAAATCTTTGTCTCTCAAAAAAATGCTACATAATGTACCACTTAGAATGATCACCATCAAGCTTGATAATCTATGGATTTTCATTTAATTAGTCCCTCAAACTGCCTTCTGATCCATAAGAAGCCCTGAATTATTGCCTAATAATATGTCCGTTAAATTAAAATATAAACTTGGAGGATACCAAGGCCTCTTATCTACTGACACCGATTTTAAAAAATATGTTTTCAAAAAGAAGTCTGGGTAAAATGTAAAATGACAACTTTTTAAATAGTCTTAATAGATAAGATTTAGCGAAAAATCAAATATTTTAATTGGCAGAAGACTCTAAAACTTGTGAAAAAGATCTTCCCAGAGAACTTAAGCCCCAGAGTGATACTGGATATAAAGTTTTGTCAAGAATAATTAGTGTATGAAAACAGAGGCCACTGTCTAATTTATATATATATATATATAAAAATATTTAATTTTTATGACTGAGTCTGCCTGTACGGGGCAGACTCAACAAACACTAAAATATTAGTATTAATATTTAATCTATTAGATTAATAATCAGCTCTGAAAAGAAGAAAATAACATACTTTAAGAACCCTGCTGAAACACTGATTCACAGAGAAATAGCCAGTAGTTTCAGAATGGTACCAGAGACTGTTACTGATACCAGCTCTACACTTTTAACGGGTATTATTACTAACACATAATTTTAGGCTAGTTAATATCCCATGAAGGCAAAGTTTCAAAACTAGTCAGAGTGTTAAAAACCAGAAAGGAGTTTGACCTCCAAGAGCTGCCAGCCTTTTACAGAGGACATTATCATGAGTAATAAGCACAGTGCAGCTTTGATGAGTGTGAGCCTCAGGTCTTCCACCATACACGGTTCATTGAGTTGAGTACTGGGCTGTGGGGCAATATGGTTTTTTCCTTGCCACAGCATAACAGCTAAGGACTTTAGGGAATCCCTGAGAACAGAGGAGCTCAGTCAATACGCTATTTCTCGTATGCAGGGAGGGGGCCACTTCCAGGCAGAAACCCTAATGGGACTTGGTGTCCTGTTTAAGACAATAAAATGCTGTTTGACACAACATCTTTTGTTTCTTATTCCTAAAAGGCAAAATGTTTATCCTCAGGAATTTGGTTTGACATTGAAAACTATAAAAACAATGAACTTACTAATTTTGGTGACAGCTAAAAATAAAATAATTCTGAACTATAATATTAAATGAAAAGCTATCTAGACACAGTTTTCAAATTCACAACCTGACACTGGGAACATACACAATAATGCCTTGACTTTGACAAATATTAAGCAAGCTCAGCTCTCTTTGACTCATGTCTATATACTCTAAAATTAGAATTATTTCACTGGTTCCAAAAATCAATCTCTTGTGTCAGCAAGGGATTTTTTTTAAATTTTAGTTTAATTTTAAAAAATCCCTGAATTTCTAATTAAGCAAAGATATAATTGCATTTTGTGGGATAGGGATCTGGATTATTTTAAATACCCAATTTTAACCAAGATTTTTCATTCAAGCATGTTTATAACATTAGATCAGGATTTAGATACAAAAGAAATTGCAGTGAAAGAAAGAAGTGAGAACCCCACCTCACACACCAGAGTAAAAAGAGGGTACTAATTTTAAAAGTGAAACCATCCTTTTTCATTTTCCCCAACCTGTCTCAGTATGGTGTTCTGTGCTCAACAGTGTGAGTGGTTGGAAAGACATGACCATGGTATCTCAGGCTGAGGATAAGAAATGATTGGTCCTTCAGTAGTAATACATATCAATTTAAAGAGGAAGAATTAAATGTAAAAGAAATCTAAAAATTTAAACCTTGTGAACAATTGCTAGAGAAAAACAGAAAAAGGAGGAAGGAAAATTGGAACAATAATCCTACCTGATGTTTAATAATTTTATAATTATAAAACAAATCGCTCAAAAAATATCAGTGTGAAGTCTTGGTTCTGCAGAATCAAGCCTTAAAAGAAAATCAGTTCACTAATTACTGTAGATTTTCAAAGATATTTAAGTAGGTCATTTGAGAACTGCTTCACAAGTTTTCATTGCTGCTCTTAGAATGGAAAGAGTTTTAAATTTCAAAAATATTTTACACAATAAAAATAAAATCAGGTATGCAAGGTGCTTTGCTCCTATAATCATGGCAATTTCTCATATACCTTTTGAAAATATTTTTCTGAACAGAAATCTATCAGACACAGCAACCACTTTGTAGTACTGCAAATTGTTTAACACTAGCACAATTTTCAAATTACCCACATTCTCTACTTTTAAAGAATATCTAGAGCGTCACTAACTCACCTAATTCTTTTCATAACCTAATCAAGCTTTCCCCTAAATCTACCCCGAGTTTTTGGGTTTCCACTTCAAATTTGGATTCTATGTTAGAATTCTATGTTAGATTCATGACTACTGGAAAGCAAATAACCATTTTCTATGGAAGATTTTACTTATCCTTACATCCCTTGTAGCAATGTACATTTTATCCTTTTAGCAGATCCATAAGATTTTTCTGTAATATTATGATCAGTAATGTTACATTACTTTGGCTTGAGTTTTTGTTTGCTCCTGCCTGACTGTTATAATACAGGTCTTTTTTACCAAAAATTTAGTCCAGAAATCTGCACATGATCTTTTTTTTTTTCAGTAAGATGTGAATGTCAAAATAAAAGGGCTTAATGATGAGGCAGTAAAGTCCAATTATATTAAAACAGGTGTCTGATGTGTTGCAAAGTGAAAGATATTATTATGACTAGAGAAAAAGGAGAAGAGCAGTCACATGGGTCCTTAAGAGTGATACCAGTAACATTGGTGAGAATAATAGCTGCTGACGTCTCAATGAAATTAGCTACAGCAGAGCTGGATTATGAGGCACTGAAATAGTACTCTGAGAACTCAGAACTGACCTATTAATCACATACAGAGCTAAAAAGCCCTACTGGGTACTAAAAGCTCACCAATGAGAGTACAATTCACTAGAAAATTTCTGATATTTATAGTCACAGTCTATACACAGAAGTAGGGTATGTGAGAAAAAAAATCATGCAATAAGTATTCTCAAACTTCTGCTGAAGATATTTCATCTTGATTGGGGGGGAGGGGGGGGCAGGGAAAAATACCACAGCAAGAAGATAAGGTGAGATGTTTGCTAGTTTACCATTTTTCAGAAAATGTTTTCTCAAGAATCTATTCCCTTAAAAAATTAAGGAGAGAAAATGTTTTATTAGGCTCCAGCAGCAGTCATGTTTTCCACCCTGTATGTTATTGGCATCAGTGTTCTGTAATGCTTGCAGCAAGATGCACAGCAAGAACTATATAGTAAAAAACACATCAGAGGTACTAATGTTGTCTTGTGAAGAAAAGATGTAAGTATTTAATAGGAATTAAAAGTAACTGACAATATAATCACAAAACTGCTGCAGATAATAGTGAAACGTGAAATGTAATGCACATAACCACCAAATGTGCCAAGCATTATTGAAGAAAGAAAAAACAATCCATTCTTAAATAAGACTCAAATTACATGACTGAAATGTTATCTGGAAGCTGTTGAATAAACAACTTATAAAAATCATCTTTTAAAACATCTAGCCTTTCTGCCTAGTGAGGAAAAGCAGAAACAGTGTAGCATATTGCCAAATAGTCAAGCTAAATCAAAATGGAAACTATTTCTATAATTGAATGAGATAGAAAAAACATAGTATGCTTGTCACTTAATTTAAGACATCACGTTACAATAGAATATGCACAAAGGAACCACAGTGATATAAAATTTCACCCAAATAATTAATGAATAATGTAAGAGAAAATTAGGCTGTCAGGAAAACATACAGAAGCTCTTATTAGCAGTTTAGCATGTTAGCAAAAAAAACCCTTAATATATTACTTTAGGTAATATATTACTTTATTAGAAAACATTAGAATTCAGAAATTACAGAAAAGTATGCATTTTGTCTCAGCATACAATATACACAAAAAATCTTCAGCAGAAATAATAGGCTTGTTAAATTTTGACACAAGGATAATACATACACTGTCTACTTTTTATTTAATATATTTGTATCTTGAGGTTGTTTTAGAAATATTTCATACCAGATCAGGTTAAAAATACTTGAATTATACAACCTAGTGAAACTGAAAGCCATCATCAAAATTATGCTCAATTATAGAAAGCAGTTGTGCTCATGTTAGTTTTTTTGATACACATGAGGTGTGAGGCCTAAGCATTAAAGGATTATAAAATAATCTAACAAGGAAAAGAGAAAAGAAGTTTGCAAATAATACTTTGCTGAAGTAAATAGATTTTTGATTTGGTTATCTCATAAAAAAACCCTTAATAATCAAATTGGATTATTCATAAATTATTTTTAATCTGTTTTTCTCACTGAGATGAAAAACCTATTGAGATAAGAAGCTGCAGCCAGGGGCATCATAATTTATTAAACAGCTCTGCCATGAAACAATAGGATCTACATTTAATTGCTTCTGCTGTTTGCTGATTGCCCTATTCACCTTGATACTGAATCACTACAGAAGTATTCTATGTAAAATGTAATGTCTCAGCAAAAAGACCTGCAATAAAGACCCATAAGATTACTATGTGGCCTGGTATTCAGGGCATTCTACAAGTCTGTGGAATGTGAGAAAATAAACTCTGTGCGTTCTTGTTGTTATTTTTGGTGGACAAGGATACCATCAGAACCATAAACTCACATTTGAGCTTGGCAGACTGCTCCAGCACAGAACTATCTTTACCCAATGAACTACTTTTTTACAAGTTGAAATTATTAATGCAATTTAAGCCAGAAGTACTCTCGGTATTGATGGAAAACAAAGAATGGTTTCCAAATAATACCTTGGTGAAAACGTTTTCTATTGTTATAAATCCCATTTTTAAAAGTTTCAATTACTATTTGAACTTTCTTCATGGATCTATTATTACACCAAAAATCTACTTTGTTCACAGTTTCATCCATTTTCTTCCTTGTTTTCATGACTTTAAAAGTAGCTGATCACTAGCCTGTAGCAACTCATTTTTGAAAACGTAAATAATTCATGCATAACTTAAAAAATAGTTAAAATACAATGTCAACACAAATGCATATCAAATATAATTTAAACTATACTTAAATGTTAAGTTAACACATTTTACATATCTCTTATATTTACTTATACAAGCAGTTGCATCACTAAAGCAATTCTACCAGATCCCCGTTATTCCAAAAATTTAGTCCTCAAAAATGATGGGCAAAAAAATGCAAACAAAGAAAGAAAATGCAAAAAAATCCCCAACAAAATAACCAACCAATGAATCAAAAAAAAAAAAGAACTTGAATGAATTCATTTACCAGAATGGATTTTCTAGCTGCCCTGCTGTCATAGGCTCCATGTCATAGAAACCTCTTCACAGCTATATTTAACATGCAACAGTCAATTATTTTCGTGCCTTTCTCCAAAATGCTATTGAAAATCTGTTCCAGTGGCCAATTAAACCCCATTGACTTCTTCTATTTTGCCAACACAGCTCCAACAGAGAAGTATTAGAAAATCCAATGGTCTGTAGCTAAATCTGCCTAACCATGTTGGTTAAAACTGTCCTTAAAACTGCAAACAGTAGAGGACCCACAGGCAAGACATTTCTTTTACCATCTCAAGCAAAACTTTATCAAGGTTACTTTTCTAAAATTCTACTGGTGTGTGTGTGTGTGTTTGTTTGTTTGTTTTAATAAGAGTTTTCTTAGACTCTGCCATCTCCTGTCATTGCAGATATGTATTTAGAATACAAACATTATCCAATATTTGCCATGCAATTTACAGTGTGCGAGGAATTTTGATGTTCAGTAGTTGAAAACCTATGTGCAATAATAAGATATATCAATGAACATATTTGCACACCACTTCTTTATTTCCCTGTCCTGACTTCTAATGTAAAGAGAAGGAATTCAATAATATCATATATTGTTTTCTCCTGAAAAGGAAACTGCATTGGTTTGTAACAGAAAGTCTCACTTTGAAAATCCTTGACAGTAGCTACCTAAATGTCATGGCAGTCAGGTTAAGTCCTGAGTGACTGGATAAAGGAAAACATTGCATCCATTTTTTAAAAGGGTGAAAAGAGGACTCTAGGAACTACTAACCTTTTAGTTTCACCTCTGTTCCTGTGAAGATCATGGAGCAATCCTCCTAGAAACTTGCTAACTGTTCTTGGAGGACCTGGAGGTGATTCAAGACAGTCAGCATGGCTTCACCAAGGGAAACTTGCCTTGGTTGCCTGAACAACCTGGTGGCGTTTTACGATTAAATGACTACATCAGTAAACAAAGGAAGGGGAGTGAGTGTCCTGGACTTCTGTAAGTCTTTGACATGGTACCCCACAACATCTTTCTCTCCAAATTGGAGAGATGAATTTGATGGATAGATTATGATGGGAAATTTGCTGGATGTTTGCATGCAGAGAGTAGTGGAAACCAGATCAATGTCTGGATAGATATCAGTGATGAGTGGTGTCCCACAGGGACCTATACTGGGACCAGGACTGATTATTATCTTCATCAATTACATGGTAGGATCAAGTAAGTTTGCAGGTGACTCCAAAATGAGTGGAGCCATTGACATACCTGAATGATTAAACACCAGCCAGAGGGCCCTGGACAAGCTCAAGTGAATTAATGTGTATTTTATGAAGTTGAACAGGAGGTGCAAAGTCCTGAATCTAGGTTGGGACAACATCAACACAGGCTAGAGGATAGAGGGATTGAGAGCAGCCCTGCCAAGAAGGACTTGGGGATGCTGGTGGGTGAGGGGCTGGACATGACCCAGCCATGGGCACTCACAGTCCAGAGAGCCAAATGTGTCCTGGGCTGCATCCAGAGCAGAGTCTCCAGGGTGACCTTATCAGGGTTTTTCAGAACTGAGAGGGAGCTTATAAGAAAGATGGGGACAGACCTTTTAACAGAATGGTAGGACAAAGGGTAATGAAAGAAAGTAGACTCAGTCTAGAACTAAGGGAGAAATTTTTTGCAGTGAGGGTAGGGAAATATTGGAACAAGGTGCCTAGAGAGGTGGTGGATGTCTTTTTCCTGGAAACATTTAAGGTCAGGCTGGAAAGGGGCTCTGAGTAACCTGATCTAGTTGAAGATGTCCCTGCTTATTGCAGAGGGGGCTGTACTAGATGACCTTTAAAAGTCCCCTCCAGCTCAAATCATTCTTTGATTCTATGTGATCCCCCAAGAGACTCAGAACACAACAAAAGGTCTTCCTTACTTTATTAAGACATGCAAGCACATTTGCGCTTTCTCAAAGTATCTCCTAACAAACATTAATGATAGTGCAAAACTTATCCAGGATGCCAAAACCTCTTTTGATACCAGAAATACGATACATCTTCAAGTCTGCAGCACTCACTGCTGCTACGACAAATCTCATTCCAAATGTATTGATGTCCTCAACTTACATTCCTGAAACATAAAACTGAGGCATCTTGAGTACTCAGCATTTTTAGAGCACTTAAAGAACTGAATAGCTACAAAAGAAGAGTAGGTTTTTACGAAATTTAGGAATGCTTCTATCTCATTCTGTGTTATCTGTAACTGACAGTTAAAATACTGAGCACCTTTCAATAAGGAAAATATTACATCCTTGTTGTTCTGAGCGGTTCTGATGCTTTCCCAATCCTGTTTCCTACCAAAGCTATTGATACTGTGGAAGAATAACACAACTGGACTAGACTGCCATTCTGTAAGGCCATTCCTCTTCAAGACTTTAGAAGCAGCTAAAGTACTTGAGTGTGAGGGATTCTTGACTATTCAGATCATGATGTTAAGAGATTAACATCTGTGGCTATCATTATATGCCACTATATCCATATCAGAGGTATGGGTTAATCATCACTGCAGACTCCATTCTGTCTGTGTTTCTGTCCTGAACATGTCTACATGGATAATGCTTAGACTCTACTATTTCTCACCCATGTGTAATAACAGACTTCACTGGCATCATTGTCACAGTACATCTGAATTGCAAGAGTAAGTCGCTGCATAAAGAACATGAAGCTTAGACTTCTCCCTCTCTAGTGACACACCAGCACAAGCTCAGTTTGAGGGTACAGGAGCCAGGAAGCACTGAACTGAAAAATAGCTCTACAAGGGCTATTTGCCCTTGCCACTGCCAGGACTCAGAAGTCATTTCTGTAGGGACAGCACAAACTGAAGGTGTTTTCTGACCAAGACTGTTTTATAAAAGACCTTAAGTTTTAAAATTCTATCATCCAAGGTTTGGTTGATATCAGATAATAGGTTCCAAAGCCATAAAAAGGAAGAAACAGATAGATTTGATCATGTAGGCCTCATTTAAGAAACCAGGGGAAAAAAACCCCATATATAAATACATGTATATGTATATGTATATGTATATGTATATGTATATGTATATGTGAGCTTCAAAGCACTTCTTCCTGCCTAGCATTCTGTGTCTGTTCACTTGACTAATATCCAGTAAAATACCTGTGGATATATGGAAATTAAATGCCATTTCAGGGAAGTTGTGAACTTAAACACACAAGTCACAAGTATGTTTGTGTGTTTTACATTTTCCAAGTATCAAAATCTTTATTAAAAGTACTAGATAACTAGATAAGCATTTGGGGGTGGTTTTTTTGTTTGTTTGGAGTGTTTTGGTTTGGTTTTGTTCTTTGGGGGGTTTTGGGGGGGCTTTTTGGGTTTCTCTGTTTGTTTGTTTGTTTTTGTATCAGGATGACAAAAAGTGAAACATTCCAATGAAGGCTACAAAGAGAGAGACTGAAAATTTGAAGGTGTGTTTGTTTTCACCAGTGATTTAATTATTTATTTATTCTTAATGCAGATACCACTATCTATATGATCAGATCTTTTCTATAGACAGAAGCTAAAGGCAGATTCTGATACATTATACTGTGTTCTGTTCCAGGAAGTACTCTCATTTTGCCTCTCGGAATTTTTTTAATATATTGTACAACAGATGGAACAATGGCTTGAGCATCTGATCTTCTAGTAGGATTGCATGCAGCCATGATTCAAAAATTTCATTATGCAAAAAAAAAAAACTCTAAAAATTTTTATTCGTAGTCACTTTGCAGGGGATAAGCAATACTCTAAATCATCTTCTCTAAAATCCTTCTTCTACTTCATGGAACAAACAAGTGAGCCTCTATCTGGTACAATCCCTACCTTATTATGACTTAATCTCTGATTCCTGCTTGGTTGCCATAAATAGGCAGATATTAGCTCAGCTGCAGCTCAGCATGCATACCTTTTTGTGACTGTGGCATTCCCAGTGGCAGTTACTTCACCACAAGCCACATCTCCTTGCAAAATGAAATCCTACAGAAAAAAATATGATTAAGCTTTGAGGATTATAAAGCATATAGAGCTTCCACTCTTGCTAAAGATACTGTATAGCTCACAAATGTATTGTTCAATGATTTAGCATAATAGCATTTAAAATCTGAAAATACTTATAATACATATAACCAACATAGCACCTTAACATAATTTTTATCCAGATATAGTGTCTAATATCCTAAACTAAACCCCCCAGTAAAAATCTACCTAATGCTGAAAAGGGTAATTTCAGTATCTGTGGGCTGGATATTCAAAATACTGTTGAATTAGAAAGGTGAATACAAAACAAAAAACACAGCAGTACTTCCTTGTCTGAGCAATTTCTAGGATTATAGCTTCACAGGACAGATTATTCTGACACAGATATTCCATGAGAAAGACCACTTTCTATGCCAATTATTCAGAAAGATGGAAAATTCTGTGGGGGAACAGCACACTGTCTACTGTACTTTTACCCTGAAGAGCATTCCCAAGATATTTAAGGTGAAAAGTTCAACCAGTAACAAAGAAAGAAGTTGATTTGTAACCTTCCCCAAATCTCCAAGATTTTGGTGTTAAAGACAAAAAAGCTACATTCTCTCAGCTTTTGAGACAACCAGTAAGAAATGTTGAAGGGCTCAAATAATAAGTGGATGTAGGGCTGGGTATGTCTCAGCCTGTACATGAAAATATGATTTTCTGTATGATACTTTCCTAATATTCAAGGAATTTATCTCCCACTTTTCTTCCAGCTGTTTAATTTCTTTATACCTCAAAACTCTAAGTATCTTGTGGAGAAAATAGTAATTTTTATTTCACTTTGTGTGTTGAGTTTATTTGAAAACAAAGACACTACAAAGATGACATGATGGATGCCAGATGAAAAAATTGTCGTATAGTAGAATACACACAGATGTCAAATATAGAAAATGAAATCTTGTGGCTAATTTGGAATGTCTGTAAAGGTTCAGACCCACTGCTTACAAATCAAAATATTGAGGAAAAGCAAAACACAGAAGCCAAATAGCAGTTAGAGGCCATGTTTGTTAGGACAGTTATGCCATGAGATCTACTGCATGAAATGATATTTTATAATGGGCAGGGGGAAAAAACAAGTGACAGATTTCAAGACAGTTGCTGGATCCCCCATAAATTGAAAAGCATTTGATAAAATACCTCTATCTTAGTCTAAGGATTAAATAAAGTATCTGAAGTTGGAAGACTAAATTAGATGCTTAGATATAAATAAGTTGATGACTGGATGCAATCAAATGCAAAGCTCAATACATTCACTTCTCACATTGCTACTATTTTAGTAAATAAATCTGCTAGTGGAAGATGGCATGATTTGTACATTGTTATTTCACTAAATCTGACCTATTAAAATTGCTTTTTTTTTTGTCCTGAAAATGTACATTTTAATTTAGTTGAGTGTTGATTTCCATATATTTCTGCATGTATCTAGATACTGGATGTGACATGATACTTATTCCTCTGAAGTTCTGAGAGTGGGTATGGATGACATGCTTCACTCCTTTTTCAATTATTACACTTAGTCCATTAAAGACAAATTAGCCAAAGAAGTAACAGTGGGAGATGACATTGTTAAATTCACAGACATTGAAAACAAAATTTCAAAAATGGCCTAAGATGCATAAAATCTTAGACCTGGGGAAAGGATCAAGAACAACTTTGGGACAAGAGGCTTCAGGTACTTGTGAATGAAAAGTTCAGTGTGACTCAGCCATGGGCACTCCCAGCCCAGAGAGCCAAACGTGTCCTGGGCTGCATCCAGAGCAGTGTGGGCAGCAGGGCCAGGGAGGGGATTCTGCTCCTCTGTTCTGCTCTGGTGACACCCCATCTGAACTGCTGCATCCAGCTGTGGGGTCCCAGCACATGAAGAACATGGACTTGTTGGAGTGGATCTAGAGGAGGGCCACAAAAATAATTAGATGGGTAGAACACCCTTCCTATGATGAAAGGCTGAGAGAGTTGGGGCTGGCCACCTTGGAGAAAAGAAGGCTCTGGGGAGATCTTATAGCACTTTCCAGTACCTGTAGGGGACCTACAGGAAAGCCAGAGAGTGACTTTTTTACAAGGACACAGGCAAGGAGGAATGGCCTTAAACTAAAAAGGAAGAGGTTTAGATTAATTAGATTTCAGGAAGAAATTTCTTACTGTAGGAGTGGTGAGGCACTGGAACAGGTTGCCCAGAGTTTGTGGACTCTCCATCCCTAGAGGAGCTCAAGACAAAACTGGATGAAGCTTTGAGTAACCTGGTCAAAATTCTTGCCCATGGCATGAAGGCTGGAGCTAGATGAATCCTTAAGATCCTTTCAACCCAAACCAGTTCGTGATTCTATGATCTTTTTTATTAAGATCATTTTTTACTGGTCAATATTCAGCACAAATAAAAAATAGCAACTGAAGTCCAGATCTACCAACTTAAGTCTCTTAAAATAGCAGTCAAAAACATAATCAACTCGCTATTTTTAATATATCTCAAGTATTTATTTGTACACTAAATGAAAATCATTGCAATCAATCATTTGATAACTAAAATCGAGTCACTTCCCTGAGGGCATTCCTTGTTCCCCAAAGGCATTATTTGCCTATAGAGAACATAGCTGGATACTGTAGAGTGGTAGGCTGTCGCACATACAAAAGCAAACAAAACCAACTTTTGAAACATTTTTTTTTCTAGTATCCACATGCATGTATCACTGGGATCATCAGCCTCCTAGCTTGATGCTTCTACTATTACCAGAAAGGCTATTTCACCATGAAGGGCTTGTCCTGCTCTGAATCTCCAAGGTATATACATTTGGTAGTGGCTAAAGCTAAGAATTTGGTCAGTGTTATACAAATCATTACATAAGGAGCTAGATTTCATTGCAGATGGAAAGAGTTAAAGTCATCTCTTTTCATCTCTTTAAGAATTATCTGTTTTCATGAAGGGAACAAGCCATCACCTGTCATACCAAAGTAAATTAATTAAGAGGAGACAATATGAAATAATGCAATCTAAACTGATTGCTTCAGACAATTTAAAATATGAAGCCATGCCACTTAAAAAAAAAATTAAATCTTCCACATTTTTTTTGCAATGCTACTGAGTAAAGTCATTCAGTAAAATTAAAGTTTGTGACTTAAGTGGACTAGAGATCATCTTTTTGAGAGATTAACTAAACCAAATAGAACTAAAAGAAACAGATTGCTTCACATAACTGAATTTGAGACTTGGGTATACTCAATTTCACTATAGCTTTCCAGACGTTAAATATCTTTAATATGCAGGGAATTGTTTTATTCAGTTCACAATAGTGGAAGAGTTACTGCCTAAATAAAGCAAAATACAAATTCTCACACCATTTTTATTACACATTTTTAAAAGGAGTAATAAATTCTCAAGGTAATCTAGGAATATCAATTTAACTAGTTGTAAAATTAAATAAATAAATGTGCTTTCTTTCTCTTAATATTTTTACATTCTTCATAGTATAAATGGATCAGACATAAAAATAGTTTCTTAAGAAAAATTACTCCTTCCTTTTTTAGATGCTGTGCTTGATTTTATCCACTCCTTTGAAGTCTTATATTTCATGTCCTCCATTTTGCTAATTCCGTGGAGTGAGTCACAGAGGGAAAATTATTCTGTTTATTAACATCTACTGACAAGCAGCTTTTATTGGAAATATTCTTGTATTTTGTAATGGTTAAAATAACAATTATCTTAAATCATTCTGCTATGATCAAAGGGTTAAGTGAGTCACAAAAAATATCTAGCATCATGTAATCAGTTTAGGTTTCAGCAGGCAATACTGAATTAATATCAGAACAAAAATTGCCATTTAGTATAATGTGTTCCTGAAACCTAACTAATTCTATTTTAATGAGATGAATGTATGATAAACTGTAAATTATAATTGTTGACCAGCCTTCTGCATTTCTTGTCAGCTTTCAATATTTTTTGTTGTTCTGTCCCCCTCTCTCTACTCTTCTCCTTGCCCACAAATACTGTGTTGAAAATAGTGAACAAAATAGTCAATCTTCACTTACAGACCTGGAAAATTCTTTAGCTATGAATGCCAAATGCATGGATTTAAAATAAACCTGCTAATTTACTATTTTATTTAACACTATAATTTCTTTTTCCAATAGAAGCGAAATTTCTCAAACAACTCCTTTGTGAGTAAAGACCGCACCCACTAGAATCAGGCCACAATGTTTAGAAACAATATAAGCACCCACTAACCTACTTACAAAATACTTTATAAATGAACCAGCATAAATAAGTAATCAGCCGTACTTAATGTAATAAGAATTTAAAAGGGTTTGAGGTTTTTTTCTTCATTATTAAATTATACCTAGTAGGTAGTGGTGCAGGGCAGTTTTTGCTGGGTGAAACTGAAGTACAGATTAAGTCGTCCCAAAGAAAAGACAACTCTTTGTAAGCAGTTAAGAGTGAAAAGACTGTAGAAGAACTGCATGAACACTCAACAGGTGTTTTATAAGTAGAAGAAGATTCAGTTTAGTTTCTACTATTGTGACTTGGTTTTCCAAGAAGACATAAATCAGGATTATATTAAGTGACAGCAAGACTTTCTGCAAGTTTATAGGATGCTTCAAAAAATGACTATAACTTAGCCTGAAAATGGCTGGTTAAAATATGTTCCCTACTTATAATGAGACATAGTGTGTCAAAGTGTTTTCAACCCAAATTGACAAAAAGAGTAGTACATCAAAAGGATCGAGCTAGGCAATAACAGCTTCATTTGCAGATTATGTGCTGAGGGCAGAAGACCAGAAGACAGGGTTTGGCAAGATCCCCATTTCAAATATAAAAAAAGTTTAGTTTGAGTCAGTTGTGGTAATATTAATATAATAGTAATCTGAAAATGCATCTTATGTGATCTCACTATTCTAGAAAAATAGACTAGAATCCCAACAGCATACTCATCTATCTAGGACATCCAAATTGAGAAATTAGAGTTTATATTAGCTCATATGGTTAAATTACCTCATCTGAGCAGAAATTAGGCATGAAAAAGTGCCATAATTATTGTATGGAAGACTATAGAGCACTTCTGTGGTAAGGGGTGTAATTTACATACACATATACAGATACGTATTTAACCCATCCATCAGGGGTGTTGGCAGGCTTAGCTAAGTATGGTATCTGGAGTACTTTCCACTTTTCACATGCAAACATTACAGTAAGTCAAATTGCTAATATTAAAAAAAACCAAACCAAACCAACAAAAAAAAAATTTCACCTCTTATCTGATACTTAGCATGTTGAATGTTGGTTAGATGCTACTGGGCAGATAACGTGTTATAAATACAAAGGAAAAGGTTTAATATACCTTAAAATTAAGCTATTGTTTCTGTCAGCATCCTACTACATCTCACCATATTCACTATAACTTGAGAAACAGACTTTGGCTATGCCCAGATAAAAGTTACACCTGTCATTGAGTATAAGAAAACAGGGATTTAGGTGACCTTTCATATTTAGCAGTACTGTCAAAATCTACTGTTCAGAGACCAAAATTCTTTGCTCTTAAAAAGATTGGTTCTTAGTTTACAAAACCATTTTTTTTTCCAAATTTCAGATTCAGGTTCAAATCCAGATTTCCACAGGATAAACTAAGATGTTCCTCTAGTGTTTTTATGTTAAGTATAAAATACATAAAAGCTAATTAAATACTATATTGAAATGCAGATAGGAAAGAAGTCTTTTTCATTTCCCCACTATAAAATAGAAATAATAAATTTTTTCTAGAAAAAGTAGATGAATTAATACTGCATGAAACATTTCAGTTAGAAAGGAAGAGTTATGCCATGAGAAGGGCATGGCACTGGTCAGATTTAGTTTCTCATGATAACTTCATGAGCTGAGGTGACTCATCATATCCTAAGAATATAACGAAAAGTTGATTTCAGGAATTAGCATAATATCTTCATTTTCCATCAGTTTTCTTTACAGTTACCCATTCTACTTTTATAAACTGGAATAACTTGCATAATAATGCAAAGCCAAACCAATTTTGGCTGGCTGAAAATCTTGTAGCATTCTGTAAGAGACAAAAAATAAAAAAAAACCTTTGGCATCATTATTTTAGAATACTGGCAAAAACAGTTTATTAACAATTTCATTATTTAAGGGATTTGCAAATCACAGAATGATTTGACTTGGAAAAGACCTCGAAGATCATGGACTCCAACCTTAAACTTACCACCTTGTCAACTAGACCACAGAACTAAGTGTCATGTCCAGTCATTTCTTGAACACCTCAGGGATGGTGGCTTCACCGTCTCCCTGGGCAGTCCTTTCTAAAGCTTATCAACACATTCAGTGAAGATATTCTTCCTGATGTCCCAGTTGAACCCCCTAAGGCCACATTTCCTGGGAGAATAGGTCAACTCTCACCTGGCTGCAATCTCCTTTCAGGCAGTTGTAGGGTGATAAGGTCTCCCCCGAGCCTCCTTTTATTCCAAGTAAACACCCCCAGCTCCCTCAGCTCCATTGCCCTTCTCTGGTCTTGCTCCAGCACCTCACTGTCTTTCTTGCAATGAGGTGTGCAGTCACAGCACTCCAGGTGTGGCCTCAGCAGTGCCCAGCACAGGGAGACAATCCCTGCCCTGCTCCTGCTGGCCACACCACTGCTGATCCAGGCCAGGATGCCATTGGCCTTCTTGGCCACCTGGGCACAGCCTGGCTCATGTTCAGCTGCTGTCAGCAGCACCCCCAGGTCCTTTCCAGCCACTCTGCCCCAGCCTGTGGCCCTGCCTGGGGCTGTTGTGACCCAAGGGCAGGGCCCAGCACTGGGCCTTGTTGAACCTCACACCATTGGCCTCAGCCCATGGTCCAGCCTGTCCAGATCCCTCTGCAGAGCCTTCCTGCCCTCCAGCAGATCAACACTGCCACCCAAATTGGTGTCATCTGTGAATTTACTGAGGGTGTACTCAACAACCCTCATTCAGATCATCAACAAAGCAACCGAAAAGGACTGGTCCCAGTCCTGAGCTCAGGGAAATGTCAGTCACCAACTGGATGCAATTCCACTCACAGCCACTCTCTGGGCCCAGCCATCCTGACAGTTTTTAACCCAACAAAGGGTACACTTGTCCACTGAATGGCCTGCCAACTTTTCCAGGAGAATGCTATGGAAAATAGTATTGCTGTGGGAAAGGCTTCCCTGTAGCCCAGGTAGGCTACATCCACAGCCCTTCCCTCATCCACTGGGCAGATCACCTGATTATAAAAGGCTATCAGGTCAATCACACAGAACCTGCCTTTCCAAATTCATGCTGGCTGGGCCTGAACCTCTTTCCTGCAAGTGCCACATAATGGCACTCAAGATGATCTGTTCCAAGACCTTCCACAGCACCAAGGTCACGCTGACAGACCTATAATTCCTTTGGGCTGACAGGCCCAGATACTCCTTCCAGCTCTCCTTGTGGACAAGCCATCAAATTGGCCAACCTGCAGTCATCCATGACCTCCCCTGTTAGACAGCACTTAATGATAAATCACGTTAATGATGACAAATGATGATACTAAGAAGTTTTGGAAAACCACTTAATAATAAAATTAATATGAGGCAAAGGGTAACATGTACAACCACATATTTTCACTGGTTTTCACTTAAGTATATAGAGCAATAATAGTCAAGTAAATATGGGGAGACTGAAAAGGGACCAATAAAAGGTTGGGTTTTTTTTTTTCTTTTATTCACTGCCTTGATAAGCAAACTAAATTTTATTCAACTTTAATAGGCTGAAATTTGATAGAAAAGGATGAACAGTTACAGGTTACATTTTTGATTCTGAAGTTAAGGTATTAACCTGTGGATTAATTTCAAATCTTTGCCAGTTTAAAGGCAGATATTCTTTTTTTCACTCCTATTTTCCTTATGGTAAAGCCAAAAGGCACACAGAGTAGTTGTTTATGCAGCTAAATGCACGCTAAAATTGAATACCATTTTTATTTGGTTTGTCATCACAAATGCAGATAGAATGCAATGGAAAGGAAAACCATGTTACATAACTAAGCAGTAAATGTTTCTAAAACAATTTTCAGTGTGAATGGCTGTAGGCTGCATACTGTTGATACATAATTAATGCTGTATAGTATGTAATGTGGTAAGGCACTATAAAATCCTACTACTCCAACTATCACCACAAATGTGTCAGTATTTCCAGGCCTCACTAACTTTATCCTCACCCAGGACATCACTTGCTCCAACCACTGCACCTCTTTAATGTATTTTATATTTGCTTATCTGTAATCCAAACTCTGAAACAGTTCAAACAAAATACCTTTCTTGATTACTCCAGTCACAGTTCTGTAAGCCGTTTACAGTCTACTCACATTAGAGCTACACTTATTTGCCTGATATAATTGTGCTCCCTGTCATACTGCCTAGGAACATATACATTACATATAGCTACTTTGTGCCAGTAGTCCACTCCTACCTATTGCTAACATTATCAGGAGGGTTCAGATACTGGAATTTTCACTGCATTTACTACAGGTTATGCGTTCCAAATCAAACCCTACTCTATAGACCATCACTTTTTTGTCTGTTCTTTCCCTAAATCAAAATGGAAGGCCTAACACAAAAGACATATCCACGCCTTTGACTTGTTATACAACAGTAAATCCTGGATATTCAAAACAATAAATTGAAATATTTAGAAAGGTTCACATTTTTATTCCCCACAACTCTTTCTCCCCATATTCCATGCAAGACAAGTAGGAACTGGCACATGAAGCATAATGCATGTCTCTAAGGTACAGAAAACACCTTTAATATCAATTAACTAGTTCTAAAATATTTGGTTCTGCATGCTCATAGAGGTTACAAACGTCATGAAGCATACGACACAAGCCACAGGACACCTTTGATGTGTTACATCAGCATTGAAGAAATATTATTAAAGATGATCAACTGGTATTTGCATTAATAAACATGAAACTATTTGTGTCCCATGAAAGATATTCTTTATTTTCACTGTCATCCTTTAAAGGACATTTGAAAATAGCATGGGAGATAATATATATAAATATACAGAACACTTCATGACAATTTCTATCCCCACTAGAAAAGGATGGCATACCTTACAGCATTGCATGGATTTTTGAAGGTTCAGAATTAAAAGAAAAGCAGTGACTGGCAACTTAACATCCCGACACTCAAAAATGCCCCTTACAGATCTACTGTAGCATGAATAAGCAAACTTGCCTATTCTCCGAGAGCTGAGATGAACAACAGAATGCTAAAAACATTTGCATTCTAAATTAAGGCCTATGATTAGGTAAGCACAAATGCAGGCAGAAACCATGGTATGGTTTGCATTCAGTTAAAATAGCAAACCTAGAACATATAATTATCTTTGTGTGTCTTCCCATCAAATACTTCTGCTGGGCTTCCCCAGACAATGGGCTCACATACTGTGACAGACAGCAAGGGATGGCAAGAAGCAGACAGAGAAGACAGCTTTTAGAGAAGATAAATAAAAAACAGACGGTTCATTCCAAACATCTTTCAGCAGACTTCACTGTTCATGTTTGAAAAACGCTTAGTCAGGAGATTAACCTGTGAGTTAAGGAATGCTTAAAACATTTCTCGAAGTTAACAAAAACAGAAGTAAACCATATTCTTAGAAGACAATGGAAGCGGTTTCCCTGTCAGGTGCGGGCACACCTGCAGTGTCCTTTCCAGCACGCTCTGCTAGAAAAAAAAACCGCCAAAAAGGAAGATGAAGCACATCCCAGATCTCGCTTTAAATTTGGGGGGGATGTGGTTTGAAGCTGGCTCCCGAAGGGCTTTACAGAGACCGAAACAGTCTTACGGCAGGGCGGCAGCAGATGTCATTAAGAACATAAACAGAGGCGCCGGCAGCAGCGCGCGCCCGCTAATTGTCCGCTCGGCGCGCGGCGCCGCCCCCCGCCCCGCGGTGACGCGCAGGGCGCGCGGGCGCTGCCATTGGCGGCGCGCGGGCGGTGACGGCGGCGCGGCCCCGCGCGGTCCCGGCGTGTCCCGGCGGCGCGGCCGTCCCGGCTCTGCCCGCGCCCTGCCCGGCTCTGCCCGCGTCCTGCTCTGCCCGCGCCCAGCCCGGCTCTGCCCCCGCCCGGCCCGGCTCTGCCCCCGCCCGGCCCGGCTCTGCCCCCGCCCGGCCCGGCTCTGCCCCCGCCCGGCCCGCAGCCCGCCCCGCGCACCGCCACACGCGCGGCACCGCGCCCACCCCGCGCCGGCCTGCCCAGCAAACACTGCCCTGCGGCCGGCCCCGCAGCCCGCCTGCCTCTGGGGTGCTTCGGCAGCTCACAAAATGTGCTTGCTTCCCGTATTCTCGGTACACAGCCGAAGGGCAAAAGTTTTATGGGGAAGTATTTTTTGCCTTAGCTAATAATCTTCATTAAGCACTAACCAAGACACTAATTCCGGCATCAGGAGGAAGGCATGACGCAACAACCACTGGTAGAATTTATAAGCAAGTTGACTGCACTGTATTGCAAGGCAAGTAGAAAGATTTTTCAGTCAGGAAGAGCTATAGATGCCTGTGATTCAAAGAGGAAACAGATGTTTTAATGATGATAAAGGGATTTTAATGCTATATGATTGTCTTCCAAACGGCCACATTTGAGAACCTCCCATACCAAAACATTTTACAGCATTTACGCATATCTTTAATAAATGATTACTCAACTGCCATATGAAGGAGCATTTTTTTCAGGTCACTTGAAAGTATATAAATAAGTAAATTCCAGGGGGGGAAATATGCTTCTGTTATTTTCTTCAAATCAGGCTAAGAAAGAAATGTGAAGAACTGTTCCTCTGATACAGGAAAAAATTATATCACCTTCCTCAAAATACTTATGTAAGAAAACATGACCATAACGATACAATTTCTATGACTTGCCTGTTCTGCAAATATGAAGAAGTGCTAAACTCACATTACTTCATCACTACTATCTGTCTGATTTTCATTTCTGAGGGCTCATAGTCCTCACTTGACATTTATTTAGGTAAAAGCATAACATCTGGTAGTTGTCACAGTATTTTGCAAACAAGCATTTTGAGTTTAACAGTCTATAATGTGTATTGATTACTCACCATATCCATGAATGCCTCCTAAAGGGGAAATTATTCACATGCATCATGTTCACAGGTCTTCCAACATTAGTGTTTTCCTTGTCAGACTGATTTATCTGTTATGATATTCATAGATGCATGCCAGAACAACTGCATGAGCAGTCAACAGCAGGGATTATTGCAAGAATTACTGTAATCCAGAAAAATAAAAATTCCCAGGATCCAGTGAAAGACTTCTCACAGGGTTTTCTAGGTACACGTCCATCCATTTATGCATCACTTGCTATTTTAAAAAAAACATTAAACTAATCAGTATACAGAAACTGTTCTGACAATGCCAACAGTTTGCCTTGATAAAAATCCAAGTGCTTTGACTGTGAATTAAAGCATCTTCATATGCAGCATTTTGGACAGTTGGAAAAGGTTAGTTAAAAGATAGTTTCTTGCCATCTGTACCAAATCAGTGTTTAGAGAGAGATGTGTAACTTCAGACTGCTTTGCCATGTTCAGAAATGAATACTGCTTTTTCTTCTTTCTTAGACACATATTCATCAATGATCAATTTAGCGTAGTTTTCTTTTCTTAGGAGCCTGGGGAACAGGAGGATGTTTAATAGCCTTGTACAACAACCCCAAACTTCTTTCTGAATTTGATACTGTGACTTTGTTTCTTCAGCTAAGAAAGAAGGAAGGAAGTATGTTTTTTCCACTCCATAGGACAGGACTACAGTTAGATACCATCAAGGGATATGATCATGTCATGATCAAATTCATTTTTGCTGTCTAACCCCGTAATAAGGCTGCCTGCTCCCTTTAAGTGAAATGACTAAGCTATTGACTCTCACTGCAGAGTCTAGTTCTGTTTTGTTATTATACTGTATATAAACCCACGTGCATCAATTTGTACGTTGCAAAACGAAAGCAAAGCTATAAGTCCCGTGTTACCTAAGCATTCTTTCTCTGCTGTCCTTTTTTCCCAATTCAGCTCCCAGACAGTAGTTATCACTCCTTACGCTCTGGCAAACATCCTCGGGAAGATTCTTAAGCCCCGGCTACAGAGACGGCATCTATTTTGAAGCAATGCAGAGTCAATAGGCTCTCACTTCCCTTCCCCGGACCAGAATTTCCAGCCTGCCCTCGGGCTGCTGGTCTCCTCGCCCAGCAGCAGCAGCAGCAGCAGCAGCCGCGGCAGCCCCGGACAGTGTCGGGCTGCGTGGCACTGGTCCTGCAGCAGACTGGGCTCGGCTGCGGAGAGGGCTCTGCCTGGCAGAGACTGTGCTGGCGTCAAGGGGGCCCTCTAGGTGGGTTCTCCCGGCACCGCGCAACCTGCCCTGCCGCTCCCACCCGCCCGGGATGGAGGGAAAGAAAGGACGGGGTACTAGCGGAAGAGCTTTCCCTTAGGACGGCTCGTGCCTCCAGGGTGACAGAAAGCACGGAAAATTTTGCATGGAAGTGCAAAACTCTGCAGGAAAAGAGACGCGCAAGAAGCAGAGTTTACCATGTTGATCTGTACTGAGATGTAAAAGATTTCTGGACTTTTATACTTCAGCATACCCCAGGGCATACATACAATGTTTGCTTGCCATTCTTCCAAATGGTTTACACTGTACTAAGGCTTAAACTTCTAACGGCCCCTTGCCCTTTTGGACAGGAAATCCTGCAGTATGGAAGCCAGCTGCAACTTCAATGACATTAAAACGTGTGATAAGACTTTGTATTTGATTAGGGTGTGGGTGAACTTGGGAGTAACATGATAAGCTATTGCACGTCACATTTGTATAGATCCTATTTCCTTAAGATCAGTTCTGTTGCTTGTCACAGCCCTATTCTACAATACCCCAAATTAGCCCTAGTAGAGTTGATGCCACTCTGAAGAAAGAATAAAGTATTAAAAGTACTTGAATGTCACAGTGTATTGACAGTGAAATGGCATTTATTTCAATTCAGTGATAAAAAGGAGCCTATACTGCCACGCACACTTTTATGTTACTGAATATTTGTATATTACTGATAGTACTACTTATTTGAAGACTTACAGCACGAAAGTACAATGACAAAATTTAAAGGGGCTCTATCATCATTTGCGTTCTACTACTCTATACAGAAGGTGAGATTTTCATTTAAGTACAACCACAGTAGAAAGTCTACTCTGAGAGTGAGAAATAACAATGAAAATCAGCACTTTTCACTAAGTTGCTATAAAACAAAATGTATAATTGTTCAGTAAAGATAAGTATTTAGTATGACTTTAAAGGGCGCAGGTAAGCTGTTATAACTATGTTATGTTCATGCTTTATGTAAAAAGCACCCCATACCACAACTCCCAATTAGTTTGGCAATTTATACCAGAGACATTTGAAGAGAATATAAACAAAACTCTAAAAGCTTCAATATCATGTGATTAATCTGAATATGAAAAAATAATCATATCTATTCCAGTTGTCTACTGCTTTCTCTAAGCTGAATAAACTTATTATGAAATATTAACTGTAGCAAATGTTACACAAATCTGCACCATCATTACTATTTCATATTGCACTTATCTCACTGCATGCTTGCCCGATCACTCACAGGCACTGACATTTTCAACACTAGACTTACATAATTACTTGTACTATCTTGAGAAATAGCTTCTCAGCACTGACCTGTCACTTACCACATTTGAAATCTGTAAATTAGTCTATTCTGCATATGTGTTACAATTTCTCTGTTTTTCTTTAGTGTTAAGTTCAGCACAAAGCATAGCACCCATTGACTCAGCTAATTTCATTCAGAAGCAGAGTTGCAGAAGGAGTGTGGGCGTATATAAAGTTACTATACAGTATTACAAACCAGTTAACTCACTAGCAAACTGGAATGCACAATATATGGGCTTTCCAGAGCAGGGATAAATTAAAGCTAGAGTATTTACCCAGTAAAACGGGTTGCCTTATGAAATTCTTCCTGTTCAAGCCCATAATAACTTGCCCACCACTCTGCATTTAAAAAACAAAACAAAGCAGAAAACAAAAACAAAAAAACCCAACAAGCTATCAAACAAACAAGCAAAAACTGGAAGCAGATTTTAATTTAATTCCTTCCATACCAGAAGAATGGTCTGACCACTAGAATTTTGGCTATATGACAGTGCAGTCCATCATCCCATTCAAGCAGAGTCTCAGCCAGGCATGAAGAAGTTGGAGGGAGGATGACATTGACACAAACAGAAGTCTACAAGTGATTATGACTCTTCCCTGATGTGGAAGAACCATAGATTCCAGTCCTTATACAAAGTATTCTTGAGTATTTTTCACTAAAAGTAATTGGGAAAGAGTGTGTTTGTAGCAAGAACCAGATTATTTGGAAGAACAACTCGTTTCTAATAGCATTGGACTTTGCATTGGACTACAGAGTGAGAATCTATCTTCTTTCTCTCTCATAATAGTCATGGGAATTTTTCAGTTCTTGTTGCCCAGTGAAATATCTAAAGAGGGAAGATTAAAGAATATGTCCTATAAACCTTATTTTTAATCAGCCTATTAACACTGCAAAATTGCAAACACCTTTCCATTCTGCTTTTTCAGGGAAGAAGGACCAAAGAGAGGATTATTTGTACCTACATTTCCTCCCACAGCACTCAACTTTTCAATTACTAGCCACACCAGAAAATTCACTTAAAAATTGGCAAAGGTCTGTATCTGTGAAACTGAAGTCCTCTAGAATACTTTCTTTTCTCCTCTCATAGATGCAAATGCACTAGCAGACACCAAAGGAAGAGTTTACCTTGTGACATTTCTGGCCATTATCCTGCACAGAATGCTTTGGCTTGGAAGGCACCTTTAAAGGTCATTTAGTCCAAACCCCCTGCAATGACAGGGACATCTGCAACTAGATCAGGCGTTTTAGAGCCCTGTCCAACCTGACTTTGAATGTTTCCAGGGATGGGTCATCTACCCATCTCTGGGGAATCAGTTCCAGTATTTCAGATTGTAAAAAATTTCTTTCCTACGCCTATTCTGAATCAACTCTCTTATTTTAAAACCTTGTCATATCACTGCATACCTTTCTAAATGATGACAGTACTAAGAGAGATAACAACTGTTCTACCAGTGTCAGATTTTTAATATAAAATTCAACTGAATACTGAAAAAACACTGAAAATTTATAATACAGATATACACATCTTGAGAAGAAAACTGCACCAGGGGCAGAGAGGACTAACATTTGTATGCTTAGATTGAGATCAAATTTTCCAAAGAGACCAGTTTAATTTACTGCATCTTTTGATTTTTACAAAATGGGGGCAAACAAAAGTAATTGGATCAAATATTTTGCTTGAAATACAGTAGATAGGGCAATACATGTATCTGGAAAGATAAAGATAATTCTTAAAGCAATGCTGAAAAGCAATCTCCTAGATTCACAGAAATTCTCCTAGGTTCACAGAAATTTTTTCGGTGTCATTATTAAATAGTAATAATGACCAATGGCAGATTTTTTGGGACTGTGCAAGATGAGTTGGTGACCTAAGCCAGTAGACTCTGGACAACTATCAATAAAAAAAACCCTTATCAAACCTTTTATTACATAAAAAGTTTCAAAATGGTCTCAAGTTGTGGAGCCTGAAATATGCTACCACTAAAAAGGAGAGTTTCTGGAGACCAACTCTAGTGCATGCAAGAAATACATTGCTAACATAAATGACCAGTGGAGAAGATAATTTCAAGCTTTGCGAAGAAAGCTGAAATAAAAATTCGTATTAAAAAAAATAAAAAGGAAAGCATTTTTGCATCCATTTTTAAGGGAAAAAAAACTAAAGAGATTCTTTAAAACAGAAGGAAAGAACTGAATAAAATTAGCTGTCACCTAAATCCTAATATGTACACATCTGCAATATTATGGAAATATAACACATGGATGTGAAAAATCTCCACATTTGGGATTCATTTCTATATTTTGAGTGTTAGGATGCCATCATTATTTATAAACTTTCCATGAAGACCACCTAGATTAAAATTTCAGTGTGGTTAATGAACTGGCAAGAAATGTATCCCACTGCACATAGTTGAAGGAAATCATCCCAATGATTGGTCTTTAGTCATACAATTTTTTAGGTTCCCACAAGTTGTCTTCAGTAATAATAGCATAGAAAGTAAAGGCACAAATTCATCTCATCAGAATCCTCATCAGAGTGAGCAAATAAACCCAGTGAGCTCCTTAAAACATTTTAAACTTCTTTGCTCACAAGCTAGTGTTATATTAGTATATGTCAAGAAAAGAAACTTGGGATTTTTTTTTCCTGTGTTCTTCTCTTCCATTTGCAAGGAAATTAGCTCTCTATTGGACCCCCTTCTGGAGTAAGGAAACTAGAGCTTCGGAAAGAAAAACCTATGCAACTTAGAAGCACTTGCTACAAGCAGTCCAGATAACAGTAGTTTGTCTCTATTCTTCCTATACAGTCCTTCCTACAGACCTTCCACCCTGAGATATTTTCATGACAAATCACAAGACAAGCCACATGCATTTGGTGTCATGCTATAGAAACATCATCCCAGTGGGGTCTGACAGAGTCTCCCATGATTTCAGATACTTTGAACTGAAAAATGACAGAAAATTTGCTTCCTGTACCCAGAGAGGTCTAAATGAGCATTATACAGTGGGGAAATAACCCACACCACATAACTTGCCCCGAGGGCTTGAGAGCTTAGAGTCATAATTATTTCATTGAAATGACTACTAAAAGAGAAAACTTCAAAAAACATGTAGTTCACTTTTGAACAACAATCATGAATTAGGTAATGTTGCTAAGTGCTTGCAGCTATCCCTCAAGAACAAAAAGAGCTTAGTTATCAAGTATATTTTTGTTCCGAAAATGATGTGCTGAACTATAAATGTAATTTGAGAAGAACATTCTCCATCCAAGCCCCAGCCCTTTTTGAAGTCCAAAGAATCTTCAGGTCAAAAACTTTGAAAAATGAATATTTTATATGTCTTCTATTAAATTCTTAGCTTGTTCTGTGTCTCTCTCTTTTCCCTTCAATTGGAGCAAGACGTTTTTTCAGGTAATCTCATTTTAAAATGTAAAATCTCCTTAGGTGTATAAAAACAGTTATTTTTTTCTCATCTCATTTGGTAAGCATCTGTTATACTTCTGTTGTGCCATTTATAACTGATATGAGAAGATCCTTAAGGCTCCATAGATTTAAACTGGCATAGAAGGAGTGGTATGGAAAAGAATGCCAGGGCATCTCAGAGAGATTAAACTATCTTTTCATCTCATTTGAAGAGAAATTTTCTTGCTGTCCTAAATACCACTGATTGGTGATACCTGAAGAAAAATATGTCCTTCATAGCAACATACCTCCCTAGATTAAGCACCACTGGTTTTGCCTAAAGACTTGTATCTTACTATTGTATAGGAAAGGGTTCAGATGCCTTAAAGATCATTCCAGAAATATAATCAGAAACTTTATATTTATGCAAAAGAAATGTAAATAAGAGGTGCAGATTCTTTTTCATTGTACCATTCTTCCTACCCACCAACTGACCAATAAATCTCCTTTGCCTTAAAAAGAAGGAAGAAAAGCAACTATTCTTGTTTGCTGACAGAATACAGATTTAATATAAAATGAGTGACAGTTTAGACTCATGTTTAACAAGTTATTTTGCCTCCTATGTCCTAGCTGTCTTATTTTTGGGCAGAAGCAGAGCTTGAGCTCTCTGTAAGGAGTCATGTTACTGCTATGGAATATAGGCCTGGTAGCACACTAAGTTTGGATGTATGCCTGCTGTGAAACAGGAAGTGACTTCCCGTAACCACAAATTCTAAAATTTTACCTCAGTGAAAATATTAGATATGACTAAAATTCCCAAAGACAGTTTGGCAGCAGTTATTCAAGAAAAAAGACAATTGTATGTTTTCACAACTGTAATATGGAAACAATGAGAAAATTATGACAGTTTTTTATTCATATAGTGTTAGCAAACTGAAGTCAGATTAAATATACTTCCAGGAAATAGTCATGACCCGTTCTACAATATGAAGATTATTGTGCATTATTTTGGTCAACTGCATTTCAAATAGAACACAGTTCAGAGTACTTGAATCTTAAATAACAAGGTAGGATGCAATTTTACCATATCTGGTAATGTTTCCATTACATTCACTATTCTGTTGTACATTAGCTTAGTGAAGATAGGCTTCTTCCTATAATTAACAAGCATCATATGTTATCCTGAACACAAATATATTTTGTAAAAGGAATGATAACTACCTGAATTGAACAATTCAGTTCTGTTTTACCACAAGAAATGGAGAAAAATTACTTTTCTTGACAATTCTTGTGGAATCTTACTTCTACATTCTCACTTTTTTTGACACTTTCCTATCTAGGTAGTTTCTTTTCTGGGATGGAGAAGGAAAGGCCTTAGGATGGGCACATGTAAAACACAGGACAATGCTTTGAGATATTTTTTGCTGAAATGTCATTTCTCCTTATGTATCTATCAAGTATGCTTTTCAGTGTCAACTGTGTCAAATAAACAGTCCAATCAACTAAATTTCAATTTATGATTTATAATATGGTTCAGACATTTGAATAATATTAATAATCTCAAAATAGTTTCTTGAAGATCCCAGTTGTAGATGACCCATTAGAGTCATTAATGACCCATTAAAATAATTCTGTTTTGTCTGGAGCTGTTTATTCATCAAACATTTTTCTTGTTTTTTCAGATGGAAATAGATAAACTGCAATTCTTTTCCATTAAAGAAATGAAAATATTTTTAATGTGAGGATTCCTAGAACTTCTTCAGATATCTGACTGAATTTTACAATTTTAATTATTATTTTCATAATAAATAACCTAGATCTTCCAGCTTTCTATCAAATGAGAACCTTTGAAATAACTTTTCTGAGGAAAAAAAGTTACCCACATGATATAATTTCTTTCTGATATCAGAATATGAAATTGGATATTTGAAAAGTTATGTACACTAATGAAAGAAAATCTTTTTTATTTGATGTGATTTGCCTTGGTTTTATTGCTTTTAATTTTATTTATAAGCAAATAATTTCTGTCTGTTTGTAACTTAGTCATCAATAAATGTATTATGTCAAAACCTTCAGGCCTTGCAAAATCAAACCATTTCAACATTGAGATTATGTCATAAAAAAGGTTAGCAATTATGGAAGTAATATAAGCAGTGTTGAGTCACTGAACTTGCCTTTCAGTTGTGGTCAGCCTATGCTCATTGTTATCAATAGGCTTTCTATTTTCTTTCATAGTTTCAAAAGATTTCAGGACGTCAAACATGTAAGATTTACATTCCCTCCTACTGAACTACTGCAAGTTCCTGTAATCTGATTCTTCTCTATAGTGGTAGTTTTGTAACACTGAGTCATATGAAAATGTCACTAGTGGACTCCATGAATAAAAGTACTAAGTGATATATTTGAACTCTAATAGCATTTTACTTAGGAAATAATATTACCCTCTTACAGTCCTTTTTTTTCTTCTGTTACTGCCTCCTAATCTGCCTTAAAATTCTTCACTTATACTCATGTTTTCTATTTTAAATAGTAATTTCTCAAGTACCATTATAACAAAGATCACCTCTATGAGTCTACTTACTATTTTGTTGGCAAAATAAGGTTTCAGAGAGCAAATTAATTTCATAAACACTTAACAATTGTATCCAATTTTGTATTTTTCTTGATGACTAGTAACTCTTCAAAAGTCTTCAAAACTTTTTTCTTTTTCTTTCTTAAATGAAAAAGGCTGTGTACCTGTCTAGATCACTCCTGATATCTTAAAATACAAGTTACATATTTAATATTATTCTGCTCCTGATTTTATAATCTTATTAACAATCCCTACTATAAGAGTGAGATTTCCTGTACCAGTTCTTTCGAAGTTCTTGAACAAAGATCATCCCGTCCCCTTCAATTAAGAGCATTATTGCCTGAGATTTGTTTCCAGATAAATTGTAGTAATTTAGATTTAAATACCTTTGTTCCTATTATCAATCATGCCTGTCTTGATGCTTAAAATAACTTTCCTTATTAACACTATGCTCCTTCTGCTTTCTGTTCATTCATTGAATATTGATAAAGAAATTGATTACATTTATCTTGTCAGACTATTCAGCCCTTACCCTGCTTAACAGATTTTTCTAAGCAACCAAACATGAGAAGTTTTAAGTTTCTCATAATATCATGATTCCTGATACCGATTACAGGAAATATACACCCAACACACTTTTTTAGCCTATGTGGAACATCTTCCTTTTTATGTTCAGTACTACCTTCGGTTCATCAAACTGTAATTCCCCTGCCCCTACCAGTGGATGTATAGATCCTAGAAAGCTATTTTCTGTGAGCTGACACTTTTATTTTCTAATTGCCATTCCCCATATGTCTCTAGAACCAGTTCAACAATCTCCAGGGGTCTACAGTTCACCTTTTGTGCAGAAACGTATAATGCTGTCCACCCACCTTCACATGTACTGGTAATTCTTTAGACAGGAATTATAATGATAATTACCTTTTGTACACATTCTGTCAGATGTGGCCAAAACATGAATTTGCGATTCTGTGTCTGGCAATTTCTAGCATTAAGTGACAACTTGTATTCTGACAAAGATACATATATTTGTAACTTGAATTATTTGAGTACAAGAACTAAAACTCATAATTGAAAAGACATTGAAGCCAAAGTCAACTTCTTAAGGAAAAGCTGTTTAAGAATTACCACATAATTTAAATTGCTGAGTGCCCAAAGGAAAGTTAATTCAGATAACAGTTCTGTTTCCCAGCTACATATAATAGGGAAAAAAAACCAAAAAAACCCCAAAAACCACAAAAAACAACCCCTAGACTTTTAATAATATTAAGAGCTTCTCACTGTCCCAGGAATAGTATACAGAAGTTGCTATAATAGATATTCCTGAATGAAAATTTGTTTGTGCATATGTAGCTGAGATATGGCTATGGACAAATACTTAATGGTGGAATAGTATTTTATAGCTACATAGAACCACAGGGTTATTAAGAAACATACAAAATACAAGATCTTTATCTCAAACAGTTTACAGTCCTTAAATAAGTAGAAAACAGAGGGAAATTATTATTCATTACATAGAGAAGTGGACTAAAACGTTCTTAACAGGAGCAGAATAATAAGCTGATTATAAAGTACTTAATGAGATTTATAAGATTAATATGGGCCAATATTCCCTGTATACAAAGCCATTCTTAGTTTCTTTTTAATTTATTATTTAAAGGAGTACAATTAAGAGCAAACATGTGACAATCTAAGTAGCAAACCTCTGATTTTCAGATTGAAGTACAAATTTGCATGAGATTATAGCAGCCTTTTCTAAAGTTTGAAGTCCAAGTCCTACTGCATTTACATCACTAAAAGGGCTGAATACCCCAATGCCATCCATGGTATTAACCACTAACTGTGTGATTGTGAACAGAGAGAAGTTCTGAAGCCTCAAATATATTTGGGAGAAATGGAAGTCTTCCCTCACAATATACTGTTGAAAGTATAAAAGTAAGAAAGTTAAAAGCGTAATGCTTAGCAACTGCCGCTTTTAGGAAGCACACAAAGCATAAAAACAAGCCTTCTTCTTCCTACATGCTCCCAAAGTTTTTGAAGAACAGACTCCTAAATTGAGTAACTCTGAGACAGACAACAACTTCAGGTGCTTTAGACAGCTCAGCTACAGACTCATCTCCTGTCAGTATACTGAAATATTCTTTAGAGAAATCCCTTCATTTTGCAAATTATTTGAGTCAAATGAGATGGTGAAATGCGATAAGGACCCGTACACTTTAAGGCACACATATATTTGATGTCTTTGCAGGATCAGTTGAATCTAGGCCTGGTTCCCCATTATCCCTGAAGACTGATGGCGAGGCATTGCACTATATCCAATATTTACATACTAAATTTTAGATCTAGTCAAGGGAAGTTGGGAATTAAATTATTACTGCAAACATGAGTCACCCATTTGACATTTTATTTTCTTTTTCTTGCATTTGATGACTGAAAAAAGGAACATATAACTGGTACAAAGGCAGACATTGAAACATCCAGTCAGAGGATTAGGTCTCTAAAGTCACGTCTTCTGGTCACTAGCTAGTAACATTTGGAAAAAAGCTCTCATCACATAGATTGGTTTTACAGTACTTTGCCAACATAACCCATGAGAAACATGGAAACCTTTTAGCATTGTGGAAAGCCAAAGAGGCACTTGTCGAGCTATGAACCCTTACTTGTCATGCTGTGTTTGGGCCATAGTAACCACACTGCTTTTTCTATTTATTCAAAAATACAGATATTAAAACCGTGTCTTAGTAATAAATGCCAAGTGTGTCTAAAATGTAGACAAAATCTAAGAGATTAGAAGAAAAGATTTGTCAAGAGAACAGATACATTTTAAAGATTTTTTCTCCGGTAAATATATATTTTCCAGGCTTACTTTTAATTAAAGTTACTATAATAGTATTATTTCCTTTACTCTGATAAGTATCCATAATTCCTCTAAATCAAGTGTTAAAAGCTCTTAATTATGTGTGCCTTCACATTAAATTCTCCAATAAGGTTGAATATTGGATAAATTCACTAAAATAGAGAAGAGAACATACTTTCAAAGTCTGTCTTGCTGATGATCCCTGTTTTCAGAATGGGGCAGATAATTTTTGGTAATTAAATGGAATAAAAATACCCATCTGAATAAAATCCAAATACTTTTTCCGGAGAAAGTGATCCTCATAACATGTATTTTCTAGTGTGTTCTGAGAAGGCTCTGATTTTTTCTCTCTATAGCTTGAAAGCTTGTGTGTTTGAAGAAACAGAACAGATGTTATTAGTCACACAGGCCACACACTGATTTTTCTGAGTAAACGACACTGTCCTTAAAGTTGGATATGTTTACATTCTCAAATATTCTCCTTCAGTAAATGCAGGTAACTGAGGACAGCACCATCTCACTACTCCCTACAAAATTATAGTGAAGCTATATACATAATTTCTTACTACACTCAGGATTTGCATGTTAAAATGTAATACTGGTCTATGCTAAAGGCACTTATTGTATGAATTAGGCAGACAACTCATTGTGGAAGTGATCTTTAGAACCCAACATACAAGGCAGAAGATAAGATATGCTTCCTGTTGCATATACTAAGCTAAAACTGAGAAGCTGCTGAATGACTTCTCCAAGAAACACTGCTTTAGGTTACCAAGTAAATCAACCTGTTATCAAAATGTAATATATCATTACAACTAAAGCCTGATGCCAGCATCTGAGTATTTTATATCTGCTCATAATATTTTGTCAGGTACTAACTTTAAGCTTGCTCCAATACTGAAATAAAGAGAAAACTGTAGCTGTATTATTTTCTTCAATTTAGTAATATACTTCACTAACAGTTCATCCAGAAGACTATAACTGTCTAGAAAATATTCTGTGGAGAAAGAATGCATGGATTTCATATCTTGCACTTGACAGGGGTCAAACAGATCTTTTATTTTATTGATCTCTGTTACTATGATCACAACTTTACTATTTATAACATCAGAAACTTTTCAGTTTTCTCAAGCGAGATTGAGTTGCAATATGTTTGGCAAAAATGGTTCTAAACACTTATTTAAAACCATGTTTAAACTCCAAAATTAAAACTTGGACTATTTGAAAAGTGAAAAGGGTTTTTTTCCTGGCTGTTGTTTGATCACTTGGAAGGCCATGTTGCAATACTTCCTTACCAAAAAAATGAATAGAAGTTTTGATTTCCCAAAATAAAAGGTGAAGGCCCAACTAATATTTTTCAAAACTAGGAGAGTAACAGAATTACCTAAATTAAGGCTGAACATTTGAAATTGTCCTTTGAAGAGCTTGACATAGAGCAGCTCCACTGAATGAATAGGAATTTGGAAAGCTCAGCTGTTGAAAAATCAGGCTAATTGACAATGTTAGTAGCACTGAAACCCAGGTTTGATTTTTTTCATTATAACATGCCATATTAAATTAGCACATAAATCATACCCAACATAAAATTGCCAGTTGCTACTTCAAGAATGAGGTATCTGTTGTAGATTTCATGTGCACAGAAACTATGGCATCTGTATGGAAAGGAATACTAAATAAACCTAAGACCACCCGCTCCTCTTCTCAAAGCAATACAGAAATGGACATGAAGTCCCAGTTCCATTATTTGAGCAGTAGGTACCTCTTGTTCCTTATTCTTTAGGGAGTTCACAACTGAACTTAGTTTTATATTATTTCTTATATGGGAAAAAAAAATTGAAAATGTCTGAAAACATCTTTAGATTCACTAGCAGTAAAGTTCACAGGAAATTTTCAAACTTATTTTACAATTTCTATTGTAGTAATAACTATTTAAAATTAGTCATCTAGTCATTATAGCATAAACACAGCATAAAATCCACATTTCCCCCCAATGTCAGGAAGCAAAGTTATATTTAATTGAAGAAGAATATTTCTAAACTGGGAGCTGATGCACTGTAATAGACCCAAATGGAATTTCTGATGGTAAATCAAGTGGCATGACATCTTGGCATGTAGATTTTCTATAATTAATCCAGGATGCTTAAAATTTTTCTTGCAGCCACTAGTGCAACTTATCTTGACACAAAAGCATGTTTCAAGTAATTTTACATAAATTTATTAGAAGGTAAAAGGCAGAAACTGAAGTTCAATGAAACAGCATTTCACAATGTGTCCACTGGTTGAAATATTCTTATATATTCTATTCTAGGATGTTTCATAGGCTTATGGATATCTTCTGAGTCCTTAATTTACAGTTTAATTTAATTTTCATTCGATCTTTATACATTTCTCTGTGCCAATATTTCAGCAGTACACCTTCTACACATCAGGAATTATGTGTATATATGTTCTTATACCATATAGAAAACCATTATTAAGGCTTTCACAAAAAAAATTATGCATAAATGCTGTAAAAAAGGATGACAGAAAGTTTCAGTATAATTATTTTAAATTTTAGTATTGTACAGTACCTGATTTATCCTACACAAATAAAGCACTCCCAGAGAGCACATTTTCAGTCTCATTTAGATCTCTTACATCATTTTGCAAAGATTAATTATTCTTCATAATATGTTTTAAAGGTGTAAGGCTATCTGCAACTGCCAAATATAATTAATCTAGTTAATACACAAACAGTGCATGTAATACTGTTCAATAATAAATTCCTTTGTGATACTTGTGTGAATTTGATGGCCAATTGCAACTGACCAGTAGAATGTGCTATTTTTAAATAGTGACAAGCTTCCCGGAAGATCATTTCATCATCCTTCATGAATTTTTTAAAGATTATATATGTATATGAGAAAATGGAAAAAGTATCTGGACATGTTAAGAATCAGTATTTAAGTAGCATTTTACTAACTAAGGACTTAATATACAACCAGAAGATTTTCATGTGAAAAAATTACTGTTGAGAATATTCTTAAACCATGAGCTCCTAATACATTTCTTAACAGAGCTGAAGAATGTACAGAAGAGCAAATCTGTATTTTCAGAAAGTAGTCATGGAACTGGGATCTCAAATGCATACACAAGGAAGATTCCTATGACAGGTAGTGGTTTTTATTATCCAGGCAGTTAATACACACCTCAAATTATTTGATAAAATTTCAGAATCATTTGATAAAATGCCATTGGGTTTGGACAAGGAAGTTTTATGGAAACAAGCTTCTTCATCTGCTCTAAATTTATTGTGATGTTTTAAACATTGGGTATGGAATCCTATTACATTGACTCAGACAAAGTATTTAGATAGGACCTCATTTTTATAGCAGTAAAAAGACAGCTGTCATAAGATGCAGTATGCCTTAAACACTCATGTATTAGCTATGAAGTTGGTGGTAGAAACCAGATGTATTCAATCACATTTAAAATCATCATAATGCAAACATTCATTACAAAATATATCAATACATAAGATTTTTTAAAAGCCTAAAGCTGTAAACAGATCTTGTAAGATTTGAGGCATGTTCTTAAGGAAGGCTTAAGGATGTGTTCTTTGTCATGTGCATTTTAGATAAGTATACATTCCTTTTTCTAGGAAAGATACTTTTTACATAGATTCTGTAATTTTTTCATTGTTCATAAAACAATTTTTTTCCACACAATTCAATTGAATTCTGGCACAAATGCAAAGAAAATATAATTACAGGTTTGGAGGACAAAATTATTAGCTTGTCATGTAAGAACACTCCCTCCTTCCTTCCACACTAAAGCTCTATATTTTTCCCTATAAAGTCTCAAAAGTTCTAGAAAATAGACTCTTTGAGTTTTATGAGTGTTCATACAATAAAAATTTTGCAAGTGTATAACATTTCTGTACAAATCTCAAGGCAGGATGCAGATTAAGCATCTCTAAAGTCACAGTCTATCTGTATACATTCACTAAAAGCTGTGTAACTTTCAGGTCTCCAGGGAATTTATAGGCACACACACAGATAGGCAAAAATAGCTGAAAATACTACAGCACACCCATGTTCAAAACTATGCCTAGACTGTCTGGTAATTAGCTCACAAGCATATTGAAAAGAAATCTCTGAAATAATAGCACATTTATTCCAGAAAAGCAGTGATCTGAAACAGCCAATGTTTAAAAGAAATTATAAACATACAGACTTCCAAAAGTAGAAGCCCTTACCCATGATACAGAAAAGATTCTGGCACAATTGAGCAAAGCATGTAAGAAGGTACTGTAAAGGTATGCTGGAGCTTGTGGCACATCTGTAAAAATGGAAAATATAAATTGGCTGTCTTTCTTTAGAAGAAAAGTAGATAAATTCTCAGACAGATCAGTCAGTTCTGGTTTACTGCTGGGTTTTGTTTGTTTTGTCTAGGTTTTGTGTGTGTGTGGTTTATTTGGTTACTTTGTTTTCAATGTAGAGAGACAAGCACTGCTTCACTGATCAACATTTATACTGAGCTGAAGGTCAGACTGTCAGCATTTCTGCAAGCCCATATATCTGAATTAATAATTGTCTTTCAGGTACTGGTGAGCTACAAAATCATTGCAATGCCATTTAGAATCATGGAGGCATAAAACAAACCAAGTTGGAATGGACTTCAGAAGATCACCTTGTCCAGTCTTTCCTGGGAAAGAGATCTTGTATTTGGCACAAAAAATAAAAATAAAAAGAATTTTATAAGAATGGAGGAGTTGGAAACATAAAAAAAAAAAATTTCTTATTGTTATTATTATTGTCCCCTGGAATTGTCTGTTGGGCATATAAAGTATTTCAGTTCTTACATTTTAAGCCTGGGAGAGATCACTATAGGCAGCTGGTTTTAAAAAGAAACAAAGGTCAACAAAGTCTAGCTCACGATTTTTTTTTTTCAGTTATCCCAGTAAAATGTACTTTAAGCTTTTCAGTTTGCTTGTTTCTTCTTTTGGTTTTGAAAAGGGTTATTTTGTTTTGTGGGGCTTTTTGAATCATTCATTTTAAAATATCATTATGTATCTTCCTAACTTTGTACAGTGATGGATGATTGTCATAGCTTTCCCTGCCAGGTTATAAAGCATATAAATATTAAGTATTTTAGTGCTGTGTTTCCCCAGGTAGATTTTCCACACTTAATATCCAATAATTATTTTAAAAATTATCCAATAATGTCCTTTATAGGATGTGGTGTGGTTTTGTCCAACAGTGTCCGCTCAAAGCTTTGGTGCAGGTAAATTGCAGTGTATGCTGTTCCATTTGTGTAATAAATTCAGTTTCTTTCTGCAGCACCACCAACAATTTCTCAAGAATAAGATGAATCTCTATCATAGGGGTTTACCAATAAAAATTTTCAGGTAGGAATACCTTATTAGCTTTAAATATAAAACTCTTCTTATTTAGTCCTTTGGTAAATCCTGTCCTATAGCAATCCTGTAGATGGCGTGAAAATATTCTCCATACTTCCAAATCATTCTTTGAAAAATCTTTGGACTGCATTTATTTAAGTAATGGTATCAAGAACCAGACAATATTCTGCTTGCAGTCACCAAGTAACCTCAGACACAGAGATTCAACTCTGAGTTTGTCTATCTCTACACTCAGATCTTTTGATCAACACACATAGAGGAGGAAGATCCACATGGAGGAGCTTCCTTAGCCACCAGCAGCGTTGTCACCTGTGACACTGCCAGGCTCAGCACTGGCTGTGTTCACCCTGCAAAAACAAAGACAGCCCATGAACTGCCAGGCTCTGCAGCCACAGTCTCTCCATGGCTCTTTACCAGACCACTCCAGCTAGTTCTCTCTAAGACAAAATCAGGATGCAGTCCTGAAGTATTTCATCCTGCAGATGTTCTAGCAGGTGATACAGACCAGAATGAATGAAGTTTGGTTTCCTTTGACTTAGACAATCCCCCACGGCACACCCTAGAACTTTTTATCCCCAAATACCACTAAAGGCCTTCATGCAAAAGCCCAAGCCATAGGGCAAAAGCAACACTTCAGTCAGCTAAAATACACCCTTTGTTATCATTTATTATTTCCAACACTTTCAATTGAATATATAAAAATTAATTATTATCTTGCTGTCTTAACAGTATCATGTTATCAGGATCCAGAGGCAATTCAGAGCCAATGCTATGCAAAGACTGTAGAGTCCTGAGCAGCATGGGCCACTCTGTATCACTTAATTTATACAACATACCCAGTAACTGATGCATTTTTTAGGACAGACGGAAGATTTCTTCAATCTTTGTAAAGTTCATTCTGTGAGGACAGTCTGACCAGACATCTGTGAAATGGCCTTAGGTCTCACTCCAAAATGAACTCAGCATCTCAGGCAGAAGGTCTTGATAACTTGGGATAAAAGTTCTTAAAACACAGACAAAGGAGACTAACTCCCCTAATTTTGTTGGAGAGATTTAAAAAATTATTTAAGTCTTAAAAGTTTAATATAATTTAAATTATCAAATGGAAATAACTTCAATAATTTCAATATTTCAATCACTGATTGAAATTTATTTTGTTTGTATTTTTCTGGTTTTTTACCTAAAAAATGTTCATCTCCTTTAAAGTTGATTTTTACTAATCAAGATATGCTATACTTATGTATATTTGAAGTAATCCTACAGTTCAGTAGACATTTATTTTTCATACTATTTTTATAGTGTTAAAATATTAAATGCCACCATTTTAAAATATTCTTCATATTTATCTTTTATGATAAATTTATTCATAAATTTATTAAAATATTCATAAATATTTTTTATTCGAAGTTTTTGGATAACTAAAATTCTATTATAATACAGAACTCATCACTTTGGGGTGTTTTTTGTTTATTACAGTTGTTTTTATAGAAAATAATTGCTATGCTATAGACATTTAAAGATAACTGGTGGATATGGATTTCAACTAGCATGCAAATAATTAAAATTATAACAAGACACTTCTTTGTGTCCTTCAAGATTTCACAACTGAGATTCAGCCTTGAGGGTGCTTAAGAGGACTCTGAATTGGGGTTTGGTTTGGGGTCTTTTTGTTTATTTAAAATGATTAGGAGAAGGAGAAGGAAAATCATAGCTGGCAAAGCAAAAAATCCAGTCAGATTTCCTATTTCATTATTGACAAAACAATCTGACAAAATAATCACTTTTTAATCACCCTTTTTTTCCTTCAGCTGGGAAGAATAAGCTACTGCTTCCTGCAGCCAGTTTAACTTTTCAACATACTAGTTTTAAATGCTTGGTCAGGAATTAGGAAAACTGTTTAACTTTCTGCAAGTTTTGTCAGCAGATGGAATACTAATGAAAACACTCTTTCTAAATACTGTGGTTGGGTTTTGGTTTGGTTTGCGCTTTTTTTTTTTTTAATTTTTTATTTCTTGTGACATGGAAAGACTACTATAATCTGCAGTAGTATGTCTTGCCACTTTAGGAGTATTTTTGCCATTGTATCAGTCTACCAGGATGTCAATAAGATATTGCCAAAGCTTGAACGAGACTCTTTGGTTACCTCAGGTTTATGAAGCGGCATTCTTTTATAAGTGGTTCTTTGTTCGTTGTTTCATAAATAAGCCTGTTTTGGTTTTAAACTTGGGGAGAAGACAAACTTATTTGAAACACCTGACAACAATAGTAATACTGTTTTCTGAAGCAAAAGTCCCCAAGGCAACATTTTTTAATCCAAAACTGCACCTAGAACGTGTTTTAAAAACTTTGTGAATAAATCTGTCTGACATCTTTTGCTATGTAAAGAAGGAGGTGGAAACAGGAAGTTTTTTGAACTAACAGTTCCTGGCACTAAATACTTGATTTCTTCGACTATGTAAAAGACTCATTTTATGTCCTAAGGTAAGCAGCTTCCAAGAGTACTAACTTATACTGTGGTAGCTGTGTAGTGCTAAATATATTTAATAGATATTTCAATTTCTGGGGGCTGAAAATCCATTTCCAGTTACGCTTATAGATTTCACCACATTTTTATTCCTTTTGCTGTCACTGCTTCATATTTTTCATCAACTGATACCCCAGATGTAAAATTTTGCAAGTTTGCAAGTACTTTTTTCATGATGTGGTACATCAGATATGTACATCAGATACTGATATTAAATCATATTATTTGAAATGTTGCATTTTAATCATTTCGATACAGAGAGTCTGTTTCTTATGCCTGCAGGCAATTGCTTATCTCTGTTTGCTGACACAACAGAAGTAATAGTTACAAGATACATTAACTTCTGTAATTTCATCCTTGATACTGTTAATAAACAAATTAATACTGGATTTACAAGGAAATGGGTATGTATTATTTCCTGTCTGAAAAGAACTAAGTACATTTCTTGCTGTTCTTCAATGAAGGTATATTAGGCATTCCTAAAGTTTTTTGCAGCAAGAAGAGAGTAAAATAGACGAAAATTTATGAGAAAATGTGGGAGTTAAATTTTAATTGTTGAGACAATAATTTGGAGGCTATGCAAAATGGCAAAAATAAAACTAATACAAAAATTAAATATAAAACAAAAGGATCTTGACCACCGCCTTTTACTATACTAGCTTAAGAAAAACACTCAAGAGAAATTTCCCTCAAGCACATTACACAAATTCATTATTCCTTCAGTACTGTAGATTAAGTGGTCTTCCTCTCATTGGTGTCTGTAATGTTTTTCTGTTTTTACCCTCTGATGCTTTTTGCTGTAAAACTGTTTTAGCTGGTGCTGTTCTTCAGTGAACCTTGACTGTGCCTGCCAGCCAAACAGGTTCCATTTAAAAAATAAGATTAAATAATTAAATGCTGAATCATTATAAATCTATACAGAGAGCAAGAACGAAAGTCACCTGTTCAGGCATAAAGCTGAAGTTTGGTTTTTTTTTTCCTATCTTGCTAATGAATATCTCTGCCATGCAGAGGTGATGTAACTGCTGGAGACAGCTGTTGTCTCTGCTGTGGCCACTGTCTGGAGCTGGGGGCTAGGTGTGAGCACTGCTCAGGGAGTGTTAAATCACCATACCCCTGATTAAACCTGTCTGCTATAGCTTGGTCAGATGATGAGTTGCCAGTGGTTTACCTGCTGTGACAACTCAAACATTGGCTTCCAGATTTGCCCACAAAATCTGCTCTTGCCTTGTTGATGCAGCAAACCTTGAGTTTTAGAAAGTTTGAGTGTATGGTTATTTTGGTAGGCTGCCAAACATTTCTGAGGAAGATAGTCAGCAGAAGGGAAATGATACTTCAAGCAGTATAATTAAGATAGCAGAATTAACTGAGCAGAAGTCATCAGAAAGAGGAACTTCTTACTCCAGAGCGATATCACACTGCTGAATTTTGGAAATCTCGGGTGATCTTTTTGCAAATATTGGAGATACAAGAAACTTATTTTGTTTTGTAACTGTTTGTATATTTTATTGTGGCTAATTCAGAAGCAAAAAAAAAATTAAAACGACAGAAAAAAAATTGTTGCACAATAGGTTTAATGGAAAACCTACTATGGAAAATTCACAGAGTTTTCAGCTGGAGAGTGGGAAGAAACAGCATGATGCTGATTGTAGCTTTTGCTTAATTTATTATCTATGGTGTTTTGACAATTCTACATTCTTGATATTAGAATCCAGACTAAGGTGGTAAGAGCAGAAGGAAGGGGACAAGGAAAAGCATGTTAATGCTTAATGAGATAAAAGAGGATATTTTGCGTTCATCTCATTATCTATAAAATGAAAATTGGACCTGTTGTCCTGCAGATCATGAAAGGCTAAACAGTCTGAAGAAGTGCTAAATCAGACTACATACTTTAGTTGTGCCTCCAGGAATCCTACTTATCCCCTGTTAAAGGAATCAGCAGTGTTGTGGGAAATGAATGTTGAATCTCAATGCTGGCACATACAGAGAAAGAACTTGCATTTCATCTTCCTATATCAAAATTAAATTAATTTTTAAACATTTCCATATTGGAAAGCATGGGGAAATGGCTGTGAACTGTAACTTAATTTTTATATTTATAAATTTACAAAGTTTGGGTTTGTTCCACACATTAAAAAAAAAAAAAAAAAGTATTAAAATTCCTTCTCCCCAAGAACCAATTCTCATTTTCCAGCCAGATCTGGGTAGTCAGGGCCCTACTTTTGCCCAGTGAAAGCAGAAATTATTTTCTATTAGCTCTCCCTTGGAGATGCATATTGTTGTCATTTTCTTTTTCCCCTTGTCTAGACAAAGTTTTTCTCTCCTCGTTGCTAGGGATATCAGGCACCATTAGCAGGCATGCACAGTACTTGAAATACTGTTTTCAAGGCAGTGCAGTATTACATATGCCCACCAACAATTCACTGTGTACAACATTATATATCATACAAAGTATTTTGGAAAATAATGTTGACTAGTTAAGGACAGTATCTTTAGGAAGAAATCTGTAGAAATTCCTTTGCTACGTTTTCTGTCCCTGACAATGTCTACTGCTCCCCTTATTTCAGCAGGGGCTAGCACACAGTATCACACCTGCTTCAGCATGGTCCCCAAACTGAAAAATCAAAGAGATCTTTGATATTAGTACATCTCACCACTGAACTGTACATTGCTGCTTGTCATCTTACTTGAGTGACCTGACTGCTGAATCCAGTATTGGATAAGTGAGAATCATACAATCTCAGAATCGTTTAGGTTGGAAAAGTCTCTTAAGATCATCAAGACTGATGGTTAACCCAGCATTGCCAAATCCATCACTAAACCATGTCCCCAAAGGCCACATCCACACACCTTCGAACACTTCCAGGGACACTTATTCCACCACTTTCCTGGGCAACCTGGTCCAATGCCTGACCACATTTCAGTGAAAAAATTTTTCCCTAAGATCCAGTTTAAGCCTTCCCTGGTACAATTCAAGGCTATTTCCTCCTGTCTTACCTCTTGTTATCTGGGAGAAGAAGCTAACCCCCACCTGGCTACAATCCTAACACGTAGTTGTAGAGAACCATAAGGTCTCCCCTGAGTCTCCTTTTCTCCAGGACAAACACCCCCAGCTCCCTCAGCTGCTCCCCACAGGACTGGGGCTCCAGACCCTTCCCCAGCTCCACTGCCCTTCTCTGGACTCACTCCAGCACCTCAGTGTCTTTCTTGCACTGAGGGGCCCAGAACTGGACACAGCACTCCAGGTGTGGCCTCAGCAGTGCCCAGCACAGGGGGACAATCCCTGCCCCGCTCCTGCTGGCCACACCATTGCTGATCCAGGCCAGGATGTCATTGGCCTTCTTGGCCACCTGGGCACAGCCTGGCTCATGTTCAGCTGCTGTCAGCAGCACCCCCAGGTCCTTTTCCACTGTGCAGCTTTCCAGCCACTCTGTTCTGTGTATGGTTGGTTGACCCCCGCTGGATGCCAGGTACCCACCTGTCACTCCCCTGTGCCACTGGACAGGTGTGAGAAGTTTTAACAAAAGGCTCATGGGTTGAGATGAGGACAGGGAGGTACTGCTCCCCAACTATCATCACAGACAAAAGAATTTCAGCTTTGGGATATTAATTGAATTTATTGGCACTCAAACTCAGAGAAGGATAATGAGAAGTAAAATTAAACTTAAAAATATCTTCCCCAGCCCTAACCTCCTTCCCAGGGTCTACCTCCTCCCCCCACAGCAGCACAGGGAAATGAGGAATGGAGGTTACTCTCAGCTCATCACAGGTTATTTCTGCTGCTGCTCAGGGAGAGGAGACTTTCCCTTGCTCCATTATGGGGTCACTCCCAAAAGAGAGTTCTCCCCAAACTTCTCCAGCATGATTCCTTCCCACAGGCAACAGCTCTTCATGGATATCTACCTCCACAGAGCACCTCCAGCCTCCCTTCTGCACTGACCCTGGTGTCTGCAGAGTTGTTCCTCACATATTCTCACAATTGTCTTCTCTGAGAACGATTACAACTCTATAATAACTTTTTGCTTCTTATATATGCTGTCACAGAGGTGCTAGTACCACCTCTAATTGGTTTGACCTTGGCTAGTGGTGGGTGTGTCTTGGAGCCAGCTGTCATTGGCTCGGACATCGTGGCAGCTTCTCACAGCTTCTTACAGAACCCACTCCTGCAGATTCCCCACCACTCCTCCCACCCCACTTCCAAAACCTGGCAATGCAAGCCCAATGCAGTCTGCAGCACTGCCTGGGGTTGTCATAACTCATGGGCAGGACCCAGCACGTGGCCTTGTTGAACCTCACACCATTGGCCTTGGCCCATCAATCCAGCCTGTCCAGGCTAAGCCTTCCTGCTCTCCAGCAGACCAACACTCCTGCCCAACTTGGTTTTGCCTGCAAATGGACTGAGGTTGTCCAGATGATCAATAAAGACATTAAACAGAGCTGACCGTGATACAGAGCCCTTGGGAAATGCACTGGTGACTGACTGCCAGCTGGATGTAACTCCATTCACCTCCACTCTCTGGGCTCAGCCATCCAGATAGGTTTCTAGCCACTGAGCAGCACACCCACCCAAGCCTTGAGCAGCCATTTCTCTCCAGGTGAATGCTAGGGGAGACAGTGTCAAAGGCTTTACTTCAGTCCAGGCACATAACATCACAGCCTTTCCCTCATCAGCTGTGTGGGTCACCCTGTCATAGAAGGAGGTCAAACAGGACCTTTCTGTACCTCATTCATTTCCAAAACACAGAAATGTCATTCTCTCCAAGCACTTGTGTGTTTGATTGCCATTATGCAAAGAGGACAGTCAAGATCATAGCACTGTTGTGGGAAGGATTTGCTAACAGAAATATATGAGGGTTTGGAATTGCCTTTTAAAGGAAATCCAGGCTAAAGGAGAGGTCAGCACTAGATAGTGTTCATAATTTTTTTCCCATAAAAGGTAACTAAATGGTTGTCTTATAAAAATATACACATACAGCCTAATTTTAATTTCAATAAATAAAGATATTGAGAACAAACATGGCTGTTTCATCTCCAGCTATATAAATCTGTTTTGAAAGATATTGTTTTCAACTTCAGGTTCTAACAAGAAGAAAATTGCTGAGTTAAAAAGGTTCCTGCTGATAATCCCTTGTCATGCTTATAATCCCAAAGAATTTAACTCCCTTTTTGTTTGTGCAGTGCCATGGGCTTTTGTGGCTTAAAGCACTATAGCTTATAATTAGCTAAGCTATGTCAGATACATGAAAAACCTCCAAGGCCAGCCTGAATATAATAACTATGCTGATATGTTCCTCATTAATATGGCAACAAAGTGGTAGTTTTGACTTCATTTTTGAGTCTGCAGAGTTCCATATTTCTTATTTATAGCAAGCACTGTAAGGAGGTATGATACATGCTGGAATGGATTTCAGTTCAAAACTTCAGTAGGCGAAGGTTTTATCAAGGACACTAAAAAGAAGGACACTCAAAAACCAAGGCAGCAATTTAAGAAAAGAAAATAAAAGCCATGGCTATACTCCAAACCCACTTTCTTATTACTGATAGGTTTGAAAGATGTTAATGGCAACTACCAGCGATTATTGAATGTGGCCTGTAACCCACAACTATAAAAAGCTAATTCCAAAGATTGTTTCAAAAGCTTTTGGTCTCAGTAATAAGGACAATTAACATAAGGCAAGTAACAGAGGTGAGGAACTGTGAGTTTCTTACCACTATCTATGACACAGTGAATAATTGATTACAGAGATGTTAGCACTTTTCTTTGACACTACTGAGAAAATTAACTTCTGGCTGGTCAGGTCAAAGTCATGACCTGGGCCATGCAGTCCAGCATTAAGAAGTCACACTCCCAACCCACACCTTTCTTTTTTCATTCAATCTGTCATTGAAAATAATCACATTAAGAAATTCACCAAGACTTTGAGGATAAGTTAAAAATTTGAATCTTTTAATTTGCAGTGATATAAGTTTCACTGTGAAAATTCACTTCAGTTTCAAAAGGAAAATTCTACCTCTAGTTTGTTCTGTTTTGTTGGTTTTTTGGGTTTTTTGGGTTTTTTTTTTGCTGTGATAGACTTGATATTAAAACTCATAGTCTACATTACAATGAATTATACAGAAAATAAAATAAACATGGATTCCCTACATTATATAATATAAATGTGCATATGATTAAATTGAGATACTATATATATCCAAGACAAGAAACATCTTAGAAGTGGAAAAAAAAATTATATTACATATATAAAACACAGTCACAAAAAATAAAGTATTTTTTTAAGTTGCAGTATATCCTGCATAGATAGATTTCTCCAAATGATTTGAAAACATGACTGCCAAATATTTGGAATGCTGCTAACTAACAAATGTAATGTAACCAGCACCTGTTGCACATATTTTGTCTTGAAATTCATTCAGATATAAAGCCTTATGGAAACTTTAAAGTAGCACTTTTTCATTGAATGAACTTACGGTATTTTTGTTTGATGTTCCTATTTAAAATAGCTTTCTGATATATCCTTTGCATCTGATTGCTACAAAATAATTTTGAAAATCACAGCGTTTTTTTCATAGAATTTAGAAGATAAAAATAAAGTTATAGTATATAAAATCTCTAAAGTAATTATTTTAAAAATAGATCTTAAGATAAAAATTAGCCTATAACTTATGTGCACATGGATTAGCCACGTAATTTCACAACATTTCCATGAGCTGTTTATCTAGTAAAGGAATAGGAATTAATCTACGGTATCTCATGTAAGAAAGGATAAAACAGAGTTAAAAGTTCTAAGAATTTGATTTTATAAGTAATCAAATTGCCCTTATTCAGGACAGAATATTTTAGAAATATCTAACAATTTTTTACATGGACTATTCCTGTGAAAATTGCATAAAGTTCCCTTTTTGCAGTAGTATTGGGCAAATAATATCCATCTTTCAGAACCAACTTTTTCCTAATGAATTTAGCATATATCAAGAAAGGAAACAATATTAACCTGTAATTACTTATATCTTTTATTGACACACTCTGAGACAAAAAGACTTAGACATTCACTTAGAATGTGATGAGGGAGAAAAGAGAAGGAAAACAAAATAGAAAAGCTTAGCTCTGCCAATGAGTTAGGGATATTTGAAGTAGGTGATCTTTGACACCCTCATGTCAAATAGCAAATTACCACTCTTAAGGTGGTAATGAGATTATCCCAAGCAGCTTTGAGAGAGCTCGGCTGCACTTTAGCTTTGAGACAGACACATTGAATACACCTGAATGACACTTGATCAATAAAGATGCCTTTTCATCAATAAGGCTGACACAGACCACAGAGTGCGTTCTTCCCTTAAAGTTCACCCTCAATCCAAAAACAAACTTCCTAAGCATCTGCCAACAATGTATTCCCAGCTATGCCCCCGGGAAAAGATTTGCTTCCTCCCATTGCTCTGCTATGGTCACTCATCCCGCTCTTTAATTTACATAGAATTTTTGCCTAGCTCTCTTCATGCTGTGGACTCCCTGACTATTTCTCTCTCAGGTTCTCCCCTGTTCCACTCATCTTTAGCTATTCTGAGCAGTGGTACAGACTGTTTTCCAGAGCTTCATTTATTCAGTGTGAAGTGGTTAGAGCAAGGTGAATGGGCAGCCTTCATTCCTGCAGCCTGTGCGCAGAACTTTACACAAAGAGGCATCAAATCACAACCGGCAAAACAAATCATGCAAGACATCTCACTTCCTTTTAAGAACAAAACTCCCTTCTTTATAACCCATGTTATCGAATCATATATACTCACTGAGATACGGACAACTTTTCAAATGTCTACTAGCAATATTGTTGAGAAAAACAGTGACATCTAGTGACAAGACAGAAAATTACAACTCCGTCTTCCTATCTTCCCTATGCAGGACTAAATGAATACACATTTACCTCTACACTTGTGGCGGCTACAATGATTTTTATGATAAAAATCAGCACCAAAAAAAAAAAAAAAAAAAAAAAAAAAAAAAAAAAAAAAAAAAAAAAAAAAACAAAAAACAAGACTTAAATTGTCTTGCTTGAATCTCTATCCAACAGCATTTAAATGCACAACATTTTAATTTTGCAAAGCAAATATCCCCCAGACATTTTCCGAACTGGCGTGTTCAGAAAACAGTAAATTATAACTTGCACTTGACAAACTCTTTTGTAAAACTAGCAAAAGTTAATGTGCTATTTATATTCTTCTGTCTTGCTCCCAATATGGATGCTACACTAAGACATTTAAGAATTTATATTATTCTGCCCACAATGTACAGAATAAGATAAGAACTTCATGGTAGCACTGCAGTTATAGATTGAAATAAACAAGTTCAGCAACATTAGTCCCTGTAATTTTTTCTAAGCAGTTGGGGTTTTCTTTCTCCAGAAGATGTCCAAGACAGAGAATGAATTTCTGGGAAATAAAATTTGTACTCGCATTTCTGGATGTCAGTTCTTCATAACATCATTGGTATACTGTGGAACTTTTCAGCTTTTACTTTACTAACTTCACAACATAAAATTGTGTAAAATAATATCTGTATTATTTAGCTGTTCATTTTGTGTTCTACTAATAATGCGTTACAAAAAAGGCACTGAACATCACCTCATTGTAATGTAGGTGGCTCTGTTGTACCATTCTGGACTCCTTTCTAACTGTCCTTGATGAGAAATTTGTATAGAAACCTATAGTTCCTATTTTCACAATATCTACATTATCCAATGTGTTCTATAGATCATCTTCTGGTTCTTCCCTTTTTTTCTGATAAGATTTAAAATTAACTCAGGAGGCTGTTTCAGTAATGATACAGTAATTTAACTGTCTATTTCCTTGTTACAGAAAAAATGCACAGAATATACCAGGCAATTTTATTTCAGGAAAATACTGGAGCATATTTCTGCAATGTGTGTTTTTATCTAAATAGCTCATATATATATATCTGAATTCCATTGGGTAATTATGAAATTTAGACATATTTTCAAGTGTGTTCTGAAGAGTAACACGAATGAAAATGTGTCCAAAATTTGTGCTGACCTTAGATCATCTTTTTTCTGTTAAGTATGTAAAGAACAGTGTTGGAAATTCCTAAAAGCAGGCATTGTGAAATAAAAGATTTATTTATATGCATGCTTTTTTTCCCCATTAAAAAAAGTAGGCAAAGATGTTTTGCCTTTTGAGTCTGCACCAAGTCTTAAACAGAGCACCTCTACAGGTATTAAAGGAATAGGTAAACACATCTCATTTCATTTTAATCCCATGCTGACTCCAAGAGAGCTACCAGAGAACTTTGGAAAAAATCAATCAAAACATCAACATAAGTAAATTCTTGATATTACTCATAGTTATCAGAATAAAGATTCTAGTTTAAAGACTTTTCCATCTACTCTGTTTCTTCCTGCCTAAGCAACTGACATTTAAGTATTAATAAATTAATAAATTATTAACAAAAGTGATTGCATAATTTAGATACAAAAAAGTATTGTTTCTGATTACAATGGAAAATCTGAACCACCAGCTTAGCTGAAGTTTAGGATGATGATAAAATAATATAGTATTAAAAACAACTCTAGTTTGCCTAACAAGAAATGAATTTTTTTAAAGTAGGGGTATTTACAAGAAATGATACTATAAACTCTATCTCTTTTTCCACATTAGAAATGAAGTATGAAATCCATACTTGTGGCTGCAAAAGATGAAATGGCTTATTTAATTAACTGGTCGATATGGTTTTTTAGGGTGACAGAAGTTATATATAACCTATTTTTATATATTTGACCAAATTTACATTCAGAAATAAGCACAATTTTTCACTCATTTCAGAGGTTTTTTTTATATGACCATGTTATGGTGCTGTTGTTCATGTAACATAAGCATGTTCCTTTCTGTAAAACACCTCAGCAAAATCAGCAAACTAGATAAAATGCCCACAGTTCAAGGTTGCATCTATATTTGTGTTTTAGTTTGGCTCCAGAGTGCATTGTGAAACTAGTCCACCTTTACCACTTTGTTGTGCATAGCAGAGAAATCTTGTAGTACATAAATAGAATGTAAACAAAGTGAAACCAGAAGGTAGTACCAGGTCTGTGTACACAGTGCTCTGTGGTCAGTGGGACTCAAGTAGAAACAATCTCAAGTATGGGCAATGCAGCCACTGGTTTATCAGTACTGACCACTTGAAGCCACAGTAACTTCTGTTTTACCCTATTTGCCAGTTAAATTACAGCCTAAAAGGTCTTTACCTCTTAGGATTATAATCCCTCTGAGCGAACTCCTGGAAAACACTGTGGGTGTCTAGAGCTGCACTGTAGAAAGGACAAATTAATGTCTGTTACACCACATACTATCACTTAAACTAACTTCTTAGTAGAAGAGCCCCTAATACCTATGCTGCATGAAGTGAATTTTCCAATCTTCCTCTACACTGATCTAGGAACACACAAAGGGATCCGGATATAGTCTTCTCCCAACCTCCAGGGAGTGCACGTCATGCTTTGAGGACACAGGCATAGAAAAGAGTAACTGACAGATGATTCTGTACATGAATTTCTAACATGGAAAAGTAGAAGTCCAGGAATCTTGCCCAGAGTAAACTAGGGAGGGTACAAAAAAAGAAAAGTGAATTTTCCCCACAGAAGAGAAGTAGAGCCCAGCTCAGTGATTCACATCTTCAACACATATAAAATATCTGTACAGTTCCTGAATGTGCTGCTGCTTCCTAAGGCAATATACATATAGAAAGATACGTATCAGTTGCAAATAGAGATGAAAAAATGTTATCTTCAGTCTTGTACCTTGCAAATTTTCTAAATTTATTTTCTCTTTTTTCCAGTATGAAGTGAAAATGCTGACAATACAGCATTGCTTAGCATGAATTTTTAAGCAGCTCATGTACCTACATATAGTCCAGGAAATGGTTCATTAGAATTATTGGAATATAAAAATGCTCCTGCCTTGTGTCTGCCAGTACTATAGTTCATAAAGACCACAGAAAGGTCATCATTATACAAGATTTTTTGTGTACCATTTGGATCATGAGGTATTTCATAATACAATTGTATCTTTGCTTAGGATCACCAATACTCGTAACAAATTTTAAGACTACATATATTTATCAATTTCCAGCCACTCAGGGATAAAGAGTTTTCTAGCATCTTTTAATGCAAATGTACCATGCAAATTAGACATTAGTAGTCTTAAATGCTACATTTTTCTTTAAATGTTCACAATTTTCTTTAGAAATAGACCTTTCTATATTTTGCTGAATCACATCTCTAGAGCTCAGGATATCAATTTCTGCACATCCTGAATAACATTTATTTTGCTGAACATAACACGAGCATTGAGTAAATAGTTTGCATTCTCTCCTAGTTTTGTTCCTTAAAACTCATTGCATATAAGCTTCAAGAAGTTTGGAGGAAGTTTCTGTATATTTACTGATTTCTTGCTAAAAATCTTGATTCAGGTCTGCAATTGTTTGGGTTTTTTTAAACAGCAGCATTCAAGGTAACTCATCTGACTTCAGATTCAAGTAAAATAAGAGTAATGGGGCAATGTCATTGCTAGCTGAAAATAGTGCAGTTAAAGCACTTACAGGTTTTTGCACTTGAGTTCTAAACTTGGAGAAGTACCATGAATATTGCCTTAGTTTGCACTCATCTGAAGCAGCATGTGTCAGAGAAGAGGACAAGAGCATACTTGTTGATGTGTTCCTACAGATCTCATGCAAAATCCAGAGAGCACAGCAGAAAGATTTAATTATGCATGACAGTAATTTCTGATGAGTTAAAAATCTCTACACACACTAAAAGATGTGTGTACTCACTGGACATATGAATTCACAGAAGGGCACAATGCAAACACCCACCAAACTATGTATTTCTTCAAAAAGGGTGCTTAATGTAAAAAGCAAATAAATAGAAAGAGATATTAAATATCCAGAGAGAGATACATGTACATATTAGCATCCTAAAAATGCCAGTGGATCACAATATTCTACTCACAAACTTTTTTACTGGCAAAAGGCTGCAGCCAAAACATATTCCTAGACTTGCACCTTATACATCATGAATAGTCACAGATACTTTAAAAATATTATCCTATCAGTTTTGTTTTCCATTTTTCCCCTCCTAATTTTGGAAAACCACTTTTAACATCTAAAAAGACTTTCAAAATTTTGCTAGCTACCCTACATTCAAATTTTCAGAATGTAACAGAAAATATGTTGAAAAAGGTTTTAACCACAGAATTATTATTTCTAAGCGAGTTATTAAAAGAATTAAGAGTTTATATTTTTTATGCAGTTTATGTTCTGATTTCAGATAATGCTACCCTGAAATTCTAACTCTTTGTAGTATCTCAGCTCAAAAAATGTAAATATTTAGTGATATTTACAAAATATTTAGCAATAAATAACCTTATATATTCATAGATCCAACTTTTCAATTCCATGTGTTGCCTACCTTTGAGAGGGTAAAAACTCCAACAACATAGCACAAAATTTTCTGTACCAACTTTGCAAAAGATCAGTCAATAATCAAATTGAAACAATACTTTGGCCCTCAAACACACAGTCATATGACATACAATAGAGAGAGGACAAACAAGATTAATGCTTTAAAGTCATTTCAAACCACTAAATCTTGAGACATTCTTTTGTTTGCAGTTCTTGCCGAGAAGAGGGGAAAAAATCCAAGAAGAACACAGGAGAAATTTCTTGATGTGTACAAATTTCTAAGCTGTGAATTTCTTGCTTTGAGCTTAGGCATATGTTACCAGAACAGATCCAGTTGTGTAAAACAGTCTCTAAACTGTTGTATGCACAAGCATGAATGAAAAAAAAAAAAAAAAAAAAAAAAAAAAAAAAGCAAACCAAACAAAAAAAAAAGCAACAACAAAAACAACCCCAAACCAAAATACCAAAACCATGAACTGTAAAAACAAAAACCAAAACCCCCCAAAACAACCCCCAAATTAATCTTATGACCAAGTACTTCTGTTTCTGCATATGGTTGATCCATACTCTAGTAGAGCTGTTCTTGATTATTTTGTGTTGCTGTATATAAATGTTTCAACTCCTTTGCTTCTTGCAGGCATAATAAATCAGTACTCCACAACAACAGAGATGCCTGAGCATTTGTTAGGTACAGAAAGGTTTCTGTTCCTGTTCAAACTAGAGATAAGAATGCAATTTGATATAAAATATCTGTTATGACACTAGGAAATGTAAGAGATTAATTTGTTTCACACCATGTTTTGTTTGTTGTGAGCTACTTCTGCACAGCAAAACATGGTGTCAGGATCCAGATCAGACTAAGCAATATTACGTATTTATGAAATAGCAGTGAAGCTGCTGTGCTGGGTGTTGTAATGCTCTGCCCAGTAACCTGGTTACAATAGTAATTGGCTTCTCTTTTTTCTTATCTGTAACACAAATGCACCACTTTTGCCAACCTAGGAATTTTGTGGTTCCAGCAAACATGCCCATCTGTGCATGATGAGCATAACAAAGCTGGAAAGATGTGTGCATTACTCTTTGTATTTTTGATTTTCCTTATCCCAGTCATGATATACAGCTAGAACAGCCAGAACACCATCAGAAAAAGGGGGCAGCAAAGATTTTAGCCCAAACTAAAACTCCAAACAGCAGAGAGTCCTGCTTCACAGTCTTTTTTTTGTATTCATTACACTAGCATTTGAAAATTACTTACATCAAGCCAAAAAACCAAACCAAAACAAAACAAAAAACCCAAACCAAACCAAATCAAACCAAACCAAAAACAAAACAAAACACAAAAACAAAAAAACAAGCAAACAAACAAAAAAAACCACCAGAAAATAAAATGGAGGTTTTATACAGATCACAATTTGCCCTAATAATAGAAAAAAAAATTTAAAAAAAAATCCAGAGTACTTAAGGATTCCTCATAAGATCAATATTCTCTTCCAATATATCCTAAAAGAGTCTTAGCAGACTGAAAGTGTGCCTGCTGCCTATTGCTGTGGAAACTTCCACCTTTATGATGGAAGTCTAAAAGCTATTTCACAGGCAAATTGTATGAAGGGCTTATTACAGGTTACTGAATATGTCCACAGGAAACAAAACTAACATTATGATTTTTTAAAAAATACCAAAGTGGGGGGAAAGAAAGAAAAGGAAGACAATGAATAATTTCTTTGTCATCCCAGTTTTCAAGAATCTCAATATAAAATTGGAGGCTCTAGACCTGCACAGAATTTTACATGAGCCTGAAATCGCTAATGAGATGCTGACAGTATTCATACGCTGAGGAGCACTGAAACTTTATCATTGCTTAATTATTCTAAGTGTAAAACAATAATAATTTTTAATGCTGTGTAGTTCCAGGATTTCTTGTTGGGTTTAGTTGATTTGTAAGGTCACTGAAATAGTATGTGTCAGCAGGGAGTGACCATTCTGTCTACACAAATATGAAAAGAAAATTCACTTCTAAGCCACAGGTTATCTGTCCTTCCACTTGTGCATCATTTTACAGAACAAAGCAGTAAATACCCCTAACATGTGGCGTGGGTTTACGAGACAGTGTTAGTACTGCAAACAGATATCAAATATCCTTAAACATGAATTTTGAGGTAGATTACTTTTTCCACTTTATGTTATAGTATCAAGTTGGCTAAGCATTCAAAACTATTAATAATTCAAGCTGTAAGTAAACTTTTTTTGTGGTAGATACAACAGAAAACATGAGAGTATTACCCTGCCTTCATAATTAACCAAGTGTTGTGTTCTTGGTTGTTACCCGGTCAACTGACATCTTTGTGTGCTCTCCTTCGATTTCTTTTTCCCTTCTTTCATTAAACCTTAAATTTTCTAATTTCCAAAAAACTTGAGAATGTCTGCATTCTTCCTGTTATGAAGCAACATTCAGAATAATCCATAATTTGAATTGGAACACTAGGACTCTACAAGGATTACCAGAAACTAAGCTACTTCAGCCAAATGACTCATATTAATTTCATGGCATCAGGAGGACTTCAAAATTCTTTGCAAACTGCATCTTTTACTTAATGTAATTCTATTAGGATGACAGAAATCATAACAAAATTAACCAAAAAGCACAAGCATGTATTTTCTGTATCAACTATTGCAAGTTTAGTTGTTGGGGTTTTTGCTTTGAAACATCATAATTAATGCTTAAATATAAGAAAAACTGAGTTTCACAAAGTATACTGAGCTTTAAAACACCAAAAGACATAATTGTGAATGTCTGCCAACAAACTGACAACCTAATTGTGCAATGTATGAGATATTACACAACAAAAAAAGAATTATGAATTTAGTGTAGTTAAAGAAATAATTCAATATCATTAAACTTACACTACTTGCTTTCTTATGAATTATAAAAACTAGAAAATATGCTATAAAAATAATGCAAATATTCAGATGGAAAATTATATATCCCAGGAGTTATTCTTCGTCAGTTTAATTTATCAAAGGCTTTATAGAGTATCCATTTATTTTCCTCCTTATTTATAAAATAAGGACTTCCAAGTAGCCTGAGGCTGGCTGCCTACCTATTAAATTTGCAGCAAAATAAATAGGAGCTGAGAGACTATGACCTATCCACAGACATGATCCTCCTGTCACACCTGCATTACATGTCCTCTTTTAAACATTAGGATCTCATGTGCAGGATGTTGTCTCTCATTGTCCCTTTGGTTCTCAGTGTATGCAACTAAGGATGCAACTACCCAAAGCAAATTATAAGGGAATAATTGCTGAATATTTTAAATACAAAAACAGGGTTGCATTTTTCCAAGTATAAATCTTATACATTCAGTCTGATAATATGCATTCAAAGTTGTTAGCATTCTAAAACAAACCTTTCTGTTGCTACTTTTTCTTCTGCTTGAATACCAGCAACAGCATCCATCATTTTGTATTCTTAAAAGCAACAGAAATTAACCACCTCATATGCTATCACCAATGATACATCCATTGCAACAGAGGAGCAGAGTAGACAGGCATTTCTGAGAGCCCACAGGGAGTGCTACTGATGAAACTGTTCATGAGAAAAATAATTCTTGTGTCACAAAGGGGGAAAAAGAATCCAAATACAACTCAACTAATTTTTTTTTATTATTTATCTATGACATTCACACAAAATGAAAAATAATCAACAGACTTTGCACTCTGCAGTCACATGAGCAGGAGAGGATTACTCCTCTAAAAAGTCTAATAGAAAGGTATTTTCTAACTCCACTTCAGAAAGGCTTTTGACAATGTCTCCTGTAAGTTCTTCAGAAACAATCTAATGGGGCATGGGCTGGATGAGTAGATAGTGAAGCAGACTGAAAACTGGTGGAATGATTGGATCCATAGGATGATGATCAGTAGTGTGAAGCCTAGTTGAGGCCAACATCTAGTTCTGTACCCTAGGCATCAGTACTGGATCCAACTTTGCTCAATATCATCACCAATATTCTGAATGACGAGGCGGAGCACAGCCTCAAGAAATTTGCCAGTGACTCAAAACTGGAAGGCATCCAGACTGTCATTCTTCCATCTAAAGAAATCTCAGAAGGCTGGAGAAACGGGTTGACAGGAAGTTACACAAAGAATTGAGCAATAGGGCAGTAGCTGCTGGGAGCCACCCTGTTGGAAAGCAGCTTTCCTTCAAAGGCCCAGGGGGTCCTAGAGAACACAAAGCTGAACACAAGCCAGCACTGTGCCCTTATGGCAAAGAGAGTTCATGGCCTTGATCCACACTAGAAGAGAGTTGCCATCAGACTGAGAGATGTGATCCTTTCCCCTCTGCTCAGCACTGATGAAGCCACACTTGGAGTAGTGTCCAGTACAAGAGAAATGCATAGCTCTTCAGAAGAGTTCAGGAAAGGACCACTAGTATGATCAAGGGTTTGGAGCATCTCTTACATAAAGGCAGACTGGTAAAGCTGGGACTGTTAACCCTAGAGAAGCCCAGGAGGAGGGTGTGGGCTATCATACCAGTCTATGCAAATATCTGCAGGCATGTTATAAGGAAGATGGAGTCAGGCTCCTCCCAGCAGTGCTGAGTGACAAGATCAGAGGCACGGGGTACAGAAACACAAGTGGTTCCCTTTGAACATCAGGAAACATTTTATTCTTGCTATGAAGGGGAGCACAGGCACAGGTTGCCTTGAGAGGCTGTAGAGCCACCACCCTTGGACACACTCAAGAGCCCTCTGGAGGCTGCTCTGGGAAACCTGCTCTAGGTGGCCCTGCTTGAGAGGAAGGCTGGACTAGATGACCTTCAGAGGTTCCTTGTAGCCTCAAAAATTCTGTGGGTTTATATAAAAATAATGAACAAATAAGTCTAATTTACATTTATTAGAGAATGATTAATCCTTCTTGTGTAAATATATTGATAAATTATTGGACCATTTAAGATGCCTTTTCTTACAAAATTTATATGCTTGTCAAAGAGCTTCTCTTTTATGATGTCTTTTAAATACTAAGTTTAAATAAGTGATTCAAAAAATATCATTTGTTTGAAATAGTTTAAAATTTCAAAAGTTGCCACATGAAATTATTATAAATCATGTATTTTTTCTTTAAATCCCATTAAAAAAAAGGTTGTTCTTAAACTCATTTATGTCCTGTAGACTACTTTAAGCACTAATTGTATACTTTATTCATCTTCCTCTGCAACCTTTTCCTAGAATATAATTTCTCAGTGGTCCTTTTAGCATTTCTAGAGTAGCACTGTAACCCTTCTGGTATTTGTATAACAGCTGAAAAATAGTCTCAAATTTGACAAGGGCAAATCAATTGCTTTTATTACTTTGCTTACTAATGATAGTTATTTCCATTCTCAAGAAAAAGCAAATACAATCTGTCTGTTATATACAGAAAATGTAATTCTCTTTTTCTTTTTCAACTATGAAGTACAGAATCACCAAATTTTCGTTAGAAACCATCTACACTTAAAAGTTTGAACGGTTTTTAAAAAGTACTTTACTTATAATCTTCTCCATATATGCACTTCTATTTGGCAAAAGTTGAGTCCTATAACATCCAAAGAACAAGGGATGGAAGGAAGAAGAAAGCTCACAGTGTGGTTTCATAACTTATGGTATGTTTCCTACATATTGCCTCAAACTCTGCCCTAAATTACTGCCTAGAACAACAGGAAGTTGCTTTATTTCAGTTTTAGCATTTCTGTGAGAGCTGCTTTTTAGTATATTCAAGACAAAAAGTAGTTCAATGAACATTGTAAATTAGCAAGGCACATTATCTTTCATCCAATATTATAGCAGAATGATTACTTTAATGAGAATAATGGACTAAAATATATATATACAGTAATGGATTTGTTTCAAGTCTTTGTTCTACAAATAATAGGGAGTAATTACCTTATGAAAAGAAATCCAAGTCACAATTAAACTTTCCTTAAAGATTGTAATTATAATCTACATTGTTTCATGACTCACTTTTTATAACATAATGGTGGAATACTGCTGCTCAGAAATTCTGAGATTACCTCTATATAGTATTTTCTTTTCTTTTTGCTGCAGTGCTCATAGAAAGCCACTTCATAGGTAAGTCTGCTTTGAGGAGGTAGGACTTCACAGGCAAGATCAGGTAACTGGGTTCTATCCAAAAACTGAGAAGTTTATCATATCTACCTAATTACCTAGATAATTCTAATTGTCTAAAAGCTATGGATTACTTTTTCTCTCTCTCATTGGTGTTACAATATCATTGTTTTACACTGTTTCTAACACTGTGTTCTATTACTATTATTAATGCATTGCAATATGACCACTAGCATACCCCAAACATTGTTCAACCTAACATCCTTTATAGATGAATTCTTATAATCTTTAAAGTCACTATACTTGTCCTGTACAGCCCCAAAATAATTAGCAGAGAATAAGATATACTTATATAATATATATTTATATAAGTATAAATTATATATTATAAATATATATAATAAAAAATATATTAAATAATATATGTTTATATTCATAACAATGGCTTGCACGCTCTGAAGCATGTATTTCAATTCCTTGTTGTAGCTCACTCCCTGATAAATTTGACAACTTCATATTGTGAACTATTTGCACTGCTAGCCGAAATGACAAATTGAGCCTTTCCATAAGCTTCCATTCTCAATCATAGAACTCTAGGCTAAGTTCTAGGAGGTTATATTTCTCAGTATCTGGCAAGCCAGAATGTGTAAACTGGGGTTCTAGCAATGCTAGGGCTCAGGCCAGGAAAATAGAGGCAGCAACCAAAAAACTGCAACACTGACAAGTCTTCCTGGGGTTACAAGTTTTTATGAGTTTATTGCTCTGTGGTGTTTGCTCATACGCCCATTTTTGCTATGCAATAGATAAGAAACAATGCAATATGGCTTTTTTTTTTTTTTTCTCAGTAAAAGAAGTCAGTTCTCACATTAACCAAGGCTCTGCACTCAGTATGAGTGGTGATTTTTAAACCAGACAATACCTAGGCTTTACCACCTTAAAACGCTCTTCTTCCTTCTTTTTCCTTTCTTTTCTTCTGCTTTACTGCTGGAAACACACTCTCCATGAGTGACATAATGTAACCTGGAAAGACTGCAGGCCTGCTGTGTGAAGTGCAATGAGAATCACTGCAACTCCCATCTTCCTTCAGCTCTCATTAGAGCTTCTCATTTTTGCATTCTTACTTTGGACTCAGCAAACTTACAGAAAGACTGCAAATCTGCTCTGCTCAAATACATTTCTCAGCAGAGTAAAAAGGAGCAAGTGAGGCTGATCCCTATCACATTTTTATCCCTCAAACTTGGTGTAGAGTGTGCAAGCACTCTAGTGGGAGCCAGGGAAGAAACAGCAGAGGAAGACTAAAGAGCAAACACAGACCAATTCCCAAAATGCTGCCCAAAGCACAATGGGTACCACAGATGCTGAGTTTGTGGCTAAATACTGATGTATAGCTTTACATTGTTTCATTATGTGCAAAAGAGACAATAGAGTGTGTATTGGAGTGTGTATTCCCAATGGAATGTGGGGCATCAATGACAAACCTATGGAAAACAGGGAACATACTATAAATTCACAGGCTGATTTGCTCCACTATAACAAGAGCTGAAGTCGTAACAGCAGATCAGTTGTTAATTTTTAATTGTTAATTCTGACATCCTGAGCTTCCAATAAATTTTTCAGGGTCTTTCAATCCAGAATATCCTAATTGACATAATCAATATAGATTAAGAGGGTATGCAGCAACTATTGCTGTTTTATGTTGCTTTATCTTAAAACTGACTTGCAGTAAACATATGCTTTTTGTACACATATAAAGATAGAGCTCGATGAATCCGTAAGTCAGCTAGATACATTTCCAACTCTGGTTAAATTTTTCTACTTGATATATTTAGCCCATACTCTAACCAAGCTATAGACAGGCAGATAAAGAGTGTTAATTTGCTACAAAAAACTTGCCAAATATGCATTAAAAATACCAGATAAGAAACATAATTGATAAAATTATATCATTTAATGAAAGGTAGCTATAACTGTATGAACACACAAAGCCATCTGAAATATTTCCAGAGGAAAGCAGGTAGAAAGTCAGTGGAGTCAGTTATAAAGTAAAATTTTATCTACATATCTTTCTGCAATAGATTAAATGTTGTTTTATAACACTGTCCCAAAATGTCCTCTAAAGTGAAAAAACATGTGATAACTTTTCAATAAAATTAATATAATAAACAAATAATCCATGATTACAAAAAATCTCTACTCATCAGTATTCATAAGTACTAAGAGATTCCTGGGAAATTATTTTTACCTGACAGCAGACCACTACCTGTTTGCTGATCTTTTGAATGAAAGAGACACTTTTTTGTCTTACACATTTCTGATACATGTTAAACACATGCCAGTTTAAAGCACCAAGGGAAACAGCAGTACTTTTTATGTTATTCCACAAGAAAAAGGAAAAAATAAGCACTGTCCACACCTGAACCAGTATCTTCTTAAATATTCTTGCTCTATTCAACAACAATAAATTTTTAAACAAATGCAATATAATATGCCTATATCCTAAAAATATTAAAAATCTTCTGCTTTGTAATTATTTAATGACAAGATAAATCCACCTAGGCAAGAGGGATAGAGTGGTATTTTCATTTACTTTCCACAATACCAAAAAAAGGCTAGTTTGAGCAATAAAACAAGACTTCCCAAATCTCTACTAGTAGGCTTTGCCAGTGTTGTATAGTCCCACCCAGCCCCAACTCTTCCCTGTACTAAATTCTTGGTCTTAAACACAAAGAAACTTATACATACCCTCTTAGGATCGAAATCAATCCAAGTAAAAGTAATAAATGAGATCAACCAAGTTATCAGAGAGTAAAATTTTTAGGGCAAAAGTTATCAAGCTGTTTGAGTTCTTGGTGAAGGTTTGCTAGTGATTATTTTTCTCATCTCAGTTTGGCCATTGTTGTTATAAGTAACAAAGAGTGTTGAGGTACGATGTTACTTCTATTGAAAACAAGCATAAAATCTTTCAAAAGATGAATTCGTCAGTGTTCCCATGGGATGAGAAATGGTAGTTATTCAACAGAATTTGAGGCTGATGAAATACTGTCTAGCATGTAGATAAACAATATTCAGGATATATGAAAATGACAGCCAATTCAGGAGTGTAAGAGAAGTCTTCACAGAGACTGTTTTTAATTACTGAAAAGCATTAAAAGGAAAGGAAAGGTTTCCTGCCTTTGATTCAGTCAATTTCCACACTTATTTACTTGGGAATAATTTCAGTCGTACATGATACCACTGAATTCATACTAACAGTTCTAAAAATATCTCTTCTATTTGGGAACCCTCCAGGTAGCACTGGTTGGATACAGACAAACAAACACTGCAGTCACACTCATACAGACACAACCTCACTGGGCTGGAGTATAAATTGACCTAGCTGAGTTTTTGACTCTCTGACAGAGGCTACTAACAGGTGCTCAGAGAAAATGTGAAAATAGATCTTCAAAACAGAATGGCATTTCTCTCAATATTTCCTATCAGAATATGTAAAGCTGAAGCTGTGGTTGAATACGCATCATCATTGAGTTGAATAACTCTCTTTTATCCTTGAATTTTACCTAAACATATTTGATCTCACTTTGACATTCACATAAATACCTTTATTGCGCTGAGAAAAAATAATTTATTTGAAACCTGCTGCCTGATCACTACTGAGTGACCTGGTTTGTACATAAGAAATAGTGAGTGATAATTCAGATATCCTCATCATCTCACATCTGTGTATATTTTTGTAGGAACCCAAGCTCTTTTCCAAACTGAAGCACCTTAGTCTATTTCAACAATCTTTGCTTTTTTCACTATTTCTTTTTTAATAACTCCTAACAGTCTAAGTATCTTTTAAGACTCCTGCTTAGCACAAAGTAGGTATTTTCAGACAACTACCCACAATGATTGTTAGACCCCAGGACTGTTGTTTAAGATCCATTGCTATGCATAGCTAAAGTTGTTTTTTTTCTCTCTTGTACTCTTGTATTTATGGCAAATGAACTTTCTTCAACATGTTTCTTCATATGGAATCACTATTGCTTGATAGTCTTGACTCTAGGAGCTTTAAAGGGTACAATAAAAAAAAAAGCTATTTTGAAATCCATATATATAAAAAGAACTGGATCATGTTACTTACATTTGCTAACTCATTTAAAAAACACACACACACACACAAAAAAAAAACAAAACAAAACAAAAAAAAAAAAACCAAAAAAAAAAAAACACCAAAAAAAAAAAAAAAAAAAAAAAAAAAAAGAAACTCCAAAGAAACAATAGCATAAAACTCAACATACCCTTTCTCTCCTACAAAAACCCCAAACCCATCACATTGTTTAACTAGTTTTGAAGGATCTTTTTCTTCTACAAAAGCCCACTGCACTAAAAGGAGGCTTTTTTGATTCCAAAAAAGGTTTCTGGAGTTTTTTCAGAACAGAATTAATGCATGCTTGCCAGAAATTCTCTGGATTCTCCAAAAACAAATCCTCTTTCTCTCTCCAAAAATAATTCCATTAAAAATACAGCATCATGTTTGCCACCATCTGATCTTTAGGCAATAACACTGATGTCACTGATAGATGGAAGTAATAGTTTTATGTATTTGAATTATTTTGGAAATACTGAATGAAAAACATCTGAACACATAAACTCACTAATTTTACTCTCTTTTTTTGAGCAGTCGTTTTCTCTGTATGAAGCAAGTATTAAATTCATCACTTGCAAGCAAAAGTTCTCCTGCAAAGCATAGCCTGTTATTTTTTAGTGAACTATAATAGCATAAAAATTGGTTTGTTTTTTTGCTCTTGCTTTAACTTTTTTGAACACTCTTTTTATGTTTCAATCATTTATCAAGTTATGTTTCAAAAGTTACACACATAAACACTGAGCTCTTTTCAAAAAGAATTATAGAGTGGGCTAAAAAAGCCCATTATCAACCTGTGTGAAACCAGAAAACCTGAAATAAGCTCTGATGAATTGCAGGTATGTTAATAACTTCTAGGTGTTGCACAATACACTTGATTCCAACGTATGACTTGAATTTATACAGCACAATGCAATTAATTTTTAGCTATTTAGAGAGGTGTGCAGGGACCTAGACCTTAAGCCAATCCTGTATTCTTTTCTACAGACTGATGGACAGAAAAATAACACCTGTGGAAAATTATTCTTTTTGTCCAGACAAATATTTTAAAGAGTTTTTGAGTATAAAAATAAAAGTTTTCTTAGAAACTGCACATTATCAGACAACATTAGCTTCTCTTCTACAGCTGTTTAAGCAAAAGGATCTAGTCTTTGAAAATAACTTGTCCAATAACAAAAAGTTTGACTTTATTCTTTGCACCACAAATGTATTCTTTTTTTTTTCTTTTTCTTTTTGAGGTTAGTGGGGGGCCTTACTTGGAAAAAAAAAAAAGCTAATTTTAATTATATCCTATAGGATTCACTTGTTTTTCACTGAGCCTATTAATTCTAGTGTTTTCAATAAACACTTGAATTATAAATATTGAAGAGTTAACAGACCAAGACTGTTACTTCTCACTTTAGCAACTGGTGTAATTTGGTACCAAAGTTTGCCAAGCATGAAATCTATCAGCTTTTCAGACATATTGATATCATGAAAGTTGGACTAAGTTCTATTTTTCACTGAAAACACACTACTGATTAACAGAACTGAAGTAGACCTGTATTACCTCCACCTCAATTTGCTTCTTATTTTTTCTGCAGCATTGTACTGCAAACTAGTAGAACTAATCACACTTTAAAAACCCCCACATAGTTAATGGGTTTACCAATGTTGTGTTCTGCTCAATACATATTCTGTTCTGAGCTATCAAACACTTCAGCAGGGGAGAGCTAGGGCAAGATGCAAATGAACAGGGATATTTCACGTCAGTTTCCAGGCAACACAGGAAAGTAATGGCTATGCAGCATGCTGGTCTTTGTTCTGAAAGGTGCTAGAACTCATTATTATCACACAGTTTAAATACAAGTATTTGCTTCTTCCACCTCATGTATTACAATGCTTCTCTTTCTTTTCTTATTTTTTCTTTTTTCTTTCCTTTTTTTTTTTTTTTTTTTTTTTTTTTTTTTTTTTTTTTTTTTTAATTCCATCCCTTTTAGCCTTGTTGGAGGACAGCCTTTTCCTGAAATAGTGTCTGTCTGTCTTTAGTAACCATCTACTACTAAAATGATATTAAAATAGTCCAGAGAAGGGCCACAAGGATGGTCAGAGGAATGGATCACCTCTAGTGGGAGGAAAGGCTGAGAGAATTGGGTTTGCTCACACTGGAAAAGAGAAGGCCTGGGGTGACCTAATTGCAGCCTTCCAGCACCTGTAGGGAACCTACAAGGAAAGTGGAGAGAGACTTTTTACATTGGCATGCAGTGAGAGGGCGAGGGACAATGGCTTCAAACTGAAAGAGAGTAGGTTTAGATTAGCATTAGGGGGAAATTCTTCACGGTGCCGGTGGTGAGGCACTGGAACAGGCTGCCCAGGGAAGCTGTGGCTGCCCCATTCCTGGAGGTGTTCAGGGCCAGGCTGGACCAGACTCTCAGCAATGTGGTCCAATGGAAGCTGTCCCTGCCCATGGAAGGATTGGAGCTAGGTGATCTTTAGTCTCTTCCAATGCAAGACATTTCACAATTGTATGACAGTCACATAACTTTTCCAATTCTGAACTTGCTCTTCTTTTGATTCAGGTGGATTAAAAAATGGAGAGGAGGTAGACTTCTGACAGAGGGCATTTAGTAGCTTGAACATCAGCTGTTTCAAAGAAGATTCAATTTAGAGGTGCCTACTTTAATCATAATGAACAGTAATAGGGATACTCATCCTAAGTTAAAGTAGTCTGAATTTATTTGGTGAAAATTTCCTCCAAAAGAAGTAATAAAAATAAATCTAAAGCATTTGTTTTAAAGAAGTTTGCTAAAAAGGAAACATTTCATTAGAGATCAGTTAAAACTAATCTTTTAATTTTTGTTTACTTCCTGGGGTGTTCCTATTCACTCTTGTAGTTCCATCACTGGAAAATCAGAATTTTTTAAATCTTTAAAAAATCTCTATTGTTGCAGTTCTTTTGCAAATTTACCTATGTTGCTATTCAAAATAGTAGAATATTCTCTTTTAACCGATTGCAATGGCTTTCAGTCACTACATACCTGAAATGTGTATTTCTGCAGTGACATACATTACATAAGTACTTGAATGTAATAATGTATAACATTCTGTTAAACAAGCAGAGCTTCTACTTCCTCTCCCTAAATATATCTACGATATAAATATAGCATATATTATAAATACATGGGCTATAAGATAACAGTGATTACGTGAGACAATTTATTCCTCAAGCAGCTGTGGTCTTAGCTGTGGAAGAAGATTTGCTGGGAGCCACAGAGAAGGTCTCAACCTTCTGGGCAGCAACACTTCACTGCAAAGTGAGCTCTAACCTGAGTGGATTAAACAGCCAGCAGACTGCCTCTGACAACACACCACCCACACCCTTCCCCTGCATGTTCAGACCTGGTCCTGCCCTGGCATCCACGGCCTCCTACTACTGAAAGCAGTGCAGTACAAAGACCAAAAAAAAAGTCTGACAGCTCCAGTGTTTATGTTTTGTTCAGTGACTGAGATTTGCAAGGAGATCAATTATTTTGCCATGTCTTCTAATTCAATATATTCATTCTCCCACACAAGTAAAACATAACTTGTACATTGGACATCTAAGCTGGTCAGAAACAACAGCAGATAGATTTTGTTTTCTGAACTAAGTTGTTTTTATAACTGTTTGATCAGTTTTTAAACGGATGGGTTATTATGATAAACAAAAAAAAAAAAAGAATCAAAGCTTTACAATATACTCATGCAACTTTAATATATACAAAAATACTTGCAGGTTAAGACTCACTTCAACAACTCAACAAGACAAATTCCTTTGATTACTCTTTGAGGTGTAAATAGTTGAGTTGTGCTCTCTATCTTTCCTTTTATGTATTTAACTGTTATGTTTTCCCTTGTCTTTCATTCCTGATTTGACTTTTTTTAAAATATGTTCATTTTATGATTGCATGCCTGTCTTTCAGCAATAAATGTTCAAGCATTTGGGTATTTTATTTAAGATACAGAGAAATGTAATCTATATTTAAAAGAAAATATTTACATTTCTTTTGGTCTTAGGTTTTGGACAGAGCTTATTTACAAAACAATAGTCTTGGCAAAATCAATTTAACTTGATTTCTTTTAGCAGAACTATCACAATATTTTACCCACCACTCCATCCACATAATGTCCGTATGACATTAATTTTCTATTTTTTTTGCCACAGAGTGCAACAGCAAGGAGAATTTCAACTATATTCAATTTCCAATAGCAATTCAAGTTTGCTATGTTCAAATTATTCTTCTTATAGAATGGATTTTTAATTCATTCTTTTTCTTCATTTTTTTTTTTACCTCTGGAAAAATCTCTGTAGTCATTAGTAGTAAATATTAGAGTAGAACTGTAGTATTGGCATTGCTCCAGCTTGAATTTTATAATTAATAAAGATATTTTTGCCACCATACAAATAGTCCTAGTTTGTCCTGGAAGAAAAATATTTTATGCTTCTAATGTCTGTATGATCGCTATTAGAATAGGAATATTTTCTTTCACCTTCTTCCCCAGTTTCTTCAGCTTTTTCAGAGCTGTATCAAAAGAATGATTTCTTTAAGTAATTTCAGTGAATGTTCTGCAAAATTCAGCGGTCTTACAGGCCTACAGGTGCAGAAGTAGCACACATGAAGGTCTTAGGAAGGTTATAACCCTTAAAATACACAAGAGGAATCAGAATGCAAAGAAATTATCCATCTTGCCATAGGGCTTTTAACCCCTTATCTACAGAATGAATCACCACCTATATGATAGACATTTCATCGAAAGCAATGTCATGAATAAAAACTTTGGTTTAATTATCGCAGTTGTGAGTATGGAAATACATACAAACAAGAAGCAGAATGTAAAATTAAAATTAATTAAACCCCCAGAGAATATAAAAAAAATATTTGGACTTTAGATTTCCACATCCTAATTCTTCAGGATTTAATTTGTATGTCTGTTTTCTGAAGGTAATTTTTTTTGTATTCAGATCTTTAACTTAACAGAGAAAATAGAACCCTGTCCCTTTAAAGAGCAAAAGTGAAAAGAAGAGATTTTGATTTCAACAAGCTCCTATAGTGTTTCTAGTTTAAATCACTAATAGGTAACCACTGCAGAAATATGCAAAGATAAGCCAAGGAGACTTTTCTGGAAAAGATTTGTCCTTTTTTTTGATCCCAAATGGTTTAGACTACTAAAAAAAAATATATATATATATATATATAAATATTTAAAATTTCTTAGCTAATAACAGCTGAACTCCTGGAAAATACACTTCCATAAATGTTAAAAAAAAAAATAAGGGTAATTTCTGCAGTTTTACATATTCACCCTTGAATATATAGATATATGTCTAATGTACGTAGATATTATGTGGCTCCAGTATCCCAACATTAGAAAATTCATTCATTGCCTTGTAAATCCTTCCTAATATGTAAGTATGGAAGGCAGATACAGTACAGCCAAGACTATGGGAAAGTAATGAAGAAGACAACATAAAATGTGTTTTTTGGTTTTTTTCGGTTTTGTTTTTTTTTTTTTTAATTAAAAAAATTAACCAAACACCGAATCTACACCCAGAAAATGACTACAGGAAAGGTTATAAAGATTTTAAGACAGGCTCTAAAGCATTAAAAATGCTAAAATTGTTTGTCTAAGCAGCTATAATCAGACATAATGACAGATATGCTCTTTAGTGGCGATCGCCATCTTTGCCATCAGATCAGTAATACATTGGGTGAGCAGAACAAATGTATTTTCCAAACAGAGAAAGAGGCAAAAGAGCCTCAAACTGAGGGGCTGCCCCTCAGTTTTTACATTGGAAACTGTAATATAAAAAAGGGAACATACACACTGTATTTAAGAGGGAGCCACTGTTTTGTAAACCCATGTTGAACATTTTCTCCACCACAGAGAATGTCTGAGCCTTTATCAAAGCATGTGAACTTTTGCATTGACTGCTCTTCCTGTAAATTAGACACAACTGAGCTTTGGGCTGCATTGTCAAGGCTAGTGTGGCACATATGAGCTACTAAGACTGATGACAACCAAGATAAATTTGTTCCGATGTATTTGTCATTCTCAACTACATTAATGTTTCAGATTTTTGCTACGGGGCAGTGGGTATTCTAACAATTATTTGTCAGAATCCCTAAATCTTGTATTGCTTTAGTTTCTGCTATAGTTAAAAACTTCAAAACTGTTTTTTTAGATTCCTACAATATCTGGAATGTTGATGAAAAAAACTATAAATGATAATACAATCATAAACAATATTTCATATTCAAAAGATGAAAATTGATTTTCTTAACTGTAGGCAATGATAGCATTTCATACTCCTCAATACTTCTTCCAGTATTTTCCAAAACATTCCTGAGATAAATATTACAATGTTTTGTGTCAAGTATTTAGAAATTAGGACAATATATTATAAACAACGTAATTAATTCAAAAGTATAACAACTGATGGCACCGCTATGTTTAAAATAAAATCCCAGGATATTTTGACTCAGCCTCACAACATAATTAATAATTAATGTTTAGGTGTTATGACTTAACACTCTATTCAAATAAATTAATGGAGCAGAAGTAGGTTTTACAGAAATGTTTCCTAATCCTCACCCAAAGATTTCACCCTGAAAAATGAGCTATAAGTTACCAGCATAAGCAATGTTGTAATAATCTTTTTACAGAAAACCTGGACTTTTCTTCTTGTGGTTACAAGAAGTAAATTATTATCCAGAAAATTTTTTGCAGTAGTATTTTTATTTTTTAAACAATTTAAATTAATTTTGAGCCATATCACATTTTATTTTAAACATGATACTGATTATTTTTATTAGTCATTGCATGAAAATGAAATGATATTCAACAGAACTCCTGAAACGGTAAAATAAATTCAAATTTATGCCAAAATGCATCATGTTACTGGCAATCATGTAACTATGTCAGGATGAGTATGAAAGCAGTTAAGCTTTCCAGAGAACTACTGATAAATTTGTAGTTATTATAGCACACAGAACAGGGCCATACTACAGAATCATAATTTCTTATTCATTAGACCGGATTGTAAAAGGCAAATAACAATTGTGTTTAACACCTTCACAGGAATTATAGTCTGAAATGAGATGTTCATTGATACTACTGTATGTGGCCTGCATTGCAACCTGTTTGTCAACATACTGAGGCATTACCAGTCTTCTAGAAGTCAAAAGTGAGTCAGAAAATTTTACTGGCTTTAAATCAAATGACTTTCATATACACCCAAGCATTACAATTCTTGTTTTTCTCCAGCCTTCCCATGCCTCAAATCTTTATGTTGCTGACAAGGCTTTACTGCTAGGTGTTTGAGTTTTGTGTCATACTCTCACTCAGGCTACTTCATCTGTACTCAAAAGCCACAAAACCAGCTACCTTTACACCTCCAATTGTTCACCTTGAATTCCGTATCTAAGACCACTGTTCCTCATGAAGCCTTTTACTGTCTGCAAAATATATTTTTAAGTAGACTACTTTGTGGAAGTCACACTTAAACAGTAACCTTCTCTGTAAGTTATTTTATAATTAGGTATGCAAAAGTATTTCTTACCTTTGCAGAATCTATATAAAGAGCTAAGCCTACTCCAAGCTTAAATATCCCTAAGAGGATTAAATTACATTTCATGTAACTATTTTATCTTGCAAATGAAGACTGCATCTGTTAGTAACTATATCATCTTTCTATTGAAGAGTTTCTTACACGTTATATACACTAAATTCTGGCAAAGCCGTATTCTTTGCAGGCTTCCTGAACTTTCCAACCAAGTTTTCTAAGCTTCAGTTCTTGCACAAGCTAATATATGACACCCTATCGGTTGTAAAGAAACTACTGCCTCTATAACATTAGGTGATTTCTATTTCAAAGTCATTCTTTTTTGTCTTCTTTATAACTCCTTCTGGGACAACTAAAGCATACCGTTACAGAAAGGGTGTGGATGGAAACAGCAGCTTCTGAACAGCTTAAGTTCATAGGACAAGATTACATGAAGAAAACATTACCAAGCAACTTTTACAGGCCAAGGTCACTTCATGTTTTTACCTGCCCTTGCCATTTTGACAACGATGTTTCATTGTGTGCATTCAGATATTTGATAAAATTTTTAATATGGCTTTTAAATACTAATAAATTTATTTTGTTTATTTTTGATTGATGATGAGCTTTGCACTTTGGACACACAAGTAGATGCTTATAGCAAAGACACAACACACAAAACATTTTTTTGTTTTGTAAGGCATGTCTAGAGTAGATTTTTATTTAAATGTAGCACATAGTATGGAGAATTATAGATGAGAATATATGGAGAATGAAAGACAGAGGCTCCCTTCCTTGGAATCAGCTGTGGTTTTACTTTTATTCCCCTGGCCTCACCTGAAAAAAAAACCTCACACCAGAAACAGAGCTACTCCTGCCCAGTATATCCACAAAATTTGCAACAGATGCTCCACAGTCTGAAGGGGTTGTGAGAACACCTTCTATGCTATCTATTCAGAATCTAGTTTAATTTACAAATTAGTAATTAATTATTAAATTCACATGTCTTAACAATTCATTGGACATTAAGGTTAGACTATTTTTGTTTCACAGTTTGAAACAAAATTTATTTTAAAAATACTTTCAATAATCTATTCACAAAAATTTATTAGGCATGTACTTAAAAATCATCAGAATAGAGTCCAACTTCTACCTTGTAATATAATCTCTGAAGAAGCAGACTGTCTTCTTTTCATCTTCTGGAAAACCTTATAATTAAAAAAACCCACAATTGTTACGTGAAGAGCAAGACAATGTGGTGGCTGATCATTTGAAATAAGGAGGAAAAGGGAGTTACAACTACTTATCAAAAAAATCTTGACAAAGATTCTGTAGAGAAGATTGATAATTGTAAAGACACACTTTCAAATTTTTTGTGTTATATATTTTTTGAATAAAAATACTGACAATATGTTTTCTTAGGAAGTACATCCTAAGGGTTGTTGGTTTACAAGCCATATTAAAGATTTATGACTCACACAAGTCATAAAAAATTTGAACAATTGTCTGAAAAAATCAAGTTAAAATATTATTACCAAATAAATAACAAAAATATTAATATTTTTCTCACAGAATGACTTCCATGTCATTAAATATTGGATATTGCGCTTCTGAAAGCATGGTTGATATAATGCTGACCTTAGGTGGAATAATGGGTATCGGAACACTATTATGAAGAGACAGCTGTGCATATGATAGTGTTTCAAGGGAAGGCTTCTAGACTGGAGCAAAACCCCCCAAAGGAGGTCACAAAGATATTTTGATAATGTAAAAGAGAAAATTAGAGAATAATTGGCAGGTATGGCCACTGAGTATACAGTGAATAAAAGACAAGACATTGAAACAAGGCATTCTTTACTCAGCAATTTCTTGGAGGTCAGGTGGATAAGAAATTCTGAAGTATTTCAAATTAAATATTTCCGTTACTATATGTTGGTATTTTTGCAATATTTTATTAGAAAATTCCTCCCAGGCTCTATCTGAAATCTGTCTTTTTCTGTTGAAATGACTTTTTACACACTGAAACATTCAGTCCACTATTAAACTCAACACGGTTCAGTGTTAGTATTACTTTTCAAATTGCTTACAGTGGTCACATGATGGGATTTAATTTTTCTCATAGTCCACTCACCCCCCCACAACATGTACTGTTTCTCCTGCCAAATCATTGTTGATGAAAGGCCAAAAGTTTGAAATTCTCACAGGTGTTATGCTATGCTAATGTCACCAGATAGAACCACCAGATAGTTTTGTGGCCTTGGCTGCAACAACTCTTCTGATACATCTACACCTACATTTACAGCTACATCTACAGCTACATCTGCATCTCCATCTACAGATACAGCTATAGCTACAGCCTCAGCTACAGTTACAGCTACATCAACAGCTACAGCCTCAGCTACATCTACAGCTACAGCTATAGTTACAGCTACAGCTACATCAACAGCTACAGCTACATCAACAGCTACAGCTACAGCCTCAGCTACAGATACAGCTACAGATACAGCTACATCATCAGCTACATCTACCTTGCACAGCCACTGCAGACATAGTCAATTGATGCTGTTTAAGATTACAACGACATGGACTCCAACTCAGAAGGCTGACAATGACTCTGTTTATTACTTGGGAATTTCTTTCCTTTATACTCTTCTACAAAGAACAACCCAATGGGTGGAAGAAAGACAAACTTCTTCAACTACATTGGTCAAGTCAGAGGGACATCAAGAAGTCCCTCCTAGGGAAAGGAATGTAAACATAGGTTACAGTTAAGAAAACATGTCTCTTGTTGACAGAACAGTGTCTAGGAAAGAGTTTCAGAGAAACCCAAACATCACAGCACGAACCAGGGCTACAGTCAATGCTGTGGCAGTGCTGTCCCCGCAGCAGCAGCCTCAGCTGAAGCCATAATCAGCAGTGGGGGCTGTGATGGCTGCACACAGCTGACCCTGGAATTTGGGGCATGGATGGAACCTGGCAGCCAAGAGCTGTCTGCACACCTTGCTGCTGTGCAGCCATGGCTGTAAACCATGAGCAGCCCAGGGCCTGGGCACTGTCCTGCAGGGCACTGGGCTGCACACCAGCATCTCCTGAGCAGGAATGTCTGTCCAGGTTACACCTCCAGGGTGAGTGATTCCTTGCAGCACCACGTGCTCAGTAAGTGATTAATTTTCGGCTGAGTGACGCAAAGGATTGATTGTGTACATACAATCCTACAGACATAAACCACTGCCCAAGTCTGTGCTGCCAAGGTTGGATCCAGCCCCACCCAAACTCCTCTCAGAAGTTTAGAAAGCAAGGGGGCTCTGTCTGAAACTCATGGCTCAATGAATGGACCTCCCTGACAGCTTTGCTTTATTCTGCACTTTATGGTGTAAATAGTCGAGTGCACCTTGCCATCAAATCTTGTTAAAACCCAGTCACATCTACTGCTGAAATTTGCTACATCAATAAAGCAGATCATAACTTGTTTCTTACAAATGAAGTGCATGACACCATCCATAACACACTCAAAGGAGAACCACATGGAAGGATCCAGACAGCAACTATTAGCCACAAAATGTGAGAAATATTTTAAGTACACAATGATTCTTAAAATGGTCATCTTGTAGCTGGCATAGCTAACTTAGCTCTTCCAGACATATGTTGCATTCCTTGGAAATGAGTGAAACATATTGTTGTTCTTAATTTACCACAGAAGAAATATTTGAAACTTTGGAACAAGTTTCAAATATTTCTTCTGTAGTACATTATTTTTTATGTGGGGAATATAGTTCATTGTACAATCATTTCTTAGGTATTTTAATGAATATTTTTACTGATCTTTCTGGATTTCTATAATTAATTATTCTGTAGTGCACTACATGCTACTATTGTAATTAACACCTTTGGAGAATTTAATCTCTATCATGCAAATATGCATAATAATGACGAGGTCCAAGACGCAAATATTTTAAAATAATTTATATTTTACTGCTTATGATTGTGCTTATGAACATGCAGCAGACTTTAAAGGTTTTAACAGTTTTGTATTATGACTGGAAATACAATAGCTAACTTGTCTGATTCATCATTCAGTGAACCACCCTATCCCCAAAAGAAAATAAAAATGCTATCTGCGATTACATGTGTCTTGTGTAACACAAAATTATGCTTATAGCAAGGGTCAAATAAAGCAATTATTTGCATTATCTGGGGGACTCTTACAACATGAAAATACACATCAGAAATGCACACTTATTTAATATGGAAATATTTTTTTTTCAGATGAAGATAAAAAAATGACAGAATTTATTTTGAATAAAAGTTATTAGCTGCCTGATTCTACTTTAGGAAGAGAAAATTAACATATAGATGTTCTTAAAACACTTTGTAGAGGTTCATAATCTAGCACACTATTGCTTATTCTGGAGATTGTCAGGTTCAGCAGATGCAGATTTATGACAGAAACCCAGTAAAGCATAAACCACAAAAACCTCACACATTTATACAAAATCCATAATTCACGTTTTAATCACTTTTTTCACAATTATTTATTGGGTTTTTTAATTACCCAAAAAGCTATCAAGAGATTATCCTGGAGGTATATTAGTGCATTAAGGAAACTTTGAAAGTTCCTGGATATTCCAGCTAGTCTGGCCCATTATATATTTAATTATATGTCATTCATTTTTATATTTTATGACACTTTAAAGTATTCCAACTTTATTTGAACAATAAAAGTCTGTTACTAGTAGCCTACAATAACTTTACTCCACTATCAGGAATGCACACCTGTTAAATACTTGTCACAGTGAGATTCTAACTGATAAGTTCTGTATTATAAGAGTATTTAATGGGTGTTGATAAATTTAGTACACCAAAGAGATGTGATCACTAAGAAAAATACTATCTAAGAAGAAAACAGGTTATAATTAAAATATTACAACATGACCCTGTTTCTTTATTAAAAATGAAAACATATGAAACAGAGTGTATCCTTGATTTACATTTCACTCTGTGCATGTAAATTTTACTTTTTTCTTATTAATTCTGTATGTGCCCTTTTTTAAACAACTGAATGCAAAGATTTAGTGAAACTAAACCACTGAAAATAAGTGATACTGAGCATTAGTAAGAGGGGAATATTCAACTACCAGAAGAAAGGTTTTCTGCTAATAGGAAGTGTTAGCCACATACTGTCATGCCCTGTTTAATGATGGCGAAAAAAGATAAGAGAGCTTGCTGTATTTTGAGCTTTTAGAAGATGAAAAGTCAACACACAACCAATTTACTAAGTTTACTATATAGCACAATATAGTATAATAAAATATATAGTATAATATAATTTACTCCACAGGATAGCAATAGAAGTTTTACAAGATTGTTCGCTAAAACCCTGCAGTGAAACCAGGTGACAATATTACCAAGCTTCTCTAGTGACCAAGATCAAACATTAGGAGTGTATGAATGGAAGAACAGGTCTGGCAGCAACCCACCACAACTGAGAGACCACTGCATGTACAGCCTAAGGAACTTGGCCAGACAGAGAACAGTTCTAAGCCTGCACATTTGCCTCACATCAGGACAGAAATCAGCCTTCTGCAAAGCTTTCACTGCTTTTCTGAATAAAGTAGAAGTCTGATCATACTCTGCCCAATGACAGAGTAAAACTTGCTGGTTCCACTTAACTGTTGCTCCTTAAAGGACTGGTAGCTTGACAGACAGAGGTGATGAGACCCTTCTACCAATCCTCTTTCTCAATTTATCTATTGTTGGAATAACCTCTTGCAAATTCTAAGCTCAGTGTTCTCCTGGATGACCAGTGGGAAAAATTATGTGCAGTACTAAATGAAACAGAAGAATAAAACACAAAAAAGTTAATGAGATACAGAAGAAATGTCACAAGATGAAAAAAAGTGGAGTAATACCTACAAATCCAAAAGAAGATGAAGATTTTCAATAATGTATGAAAGAAAAAGTTAGCTCATTGTTGGACTATGCTAAAAAATTGTAATATTTATTCCCAGGACAAGCACATCTAGAGATATAAACTGCTACAAGAAAACAAAAAGGGAAATAAACTTCTGAATATTTTATAACACACTGGAAACTTCAAGGTTATGTGTATAGAACTTATGAAACCTTTAAGGCCAATGTACAGAGGACTCGATACTCCAGATAGAGGGAATGGCTAACTCTGCAATACAAATTTGAGCTCTAATAAAATTTTGAAAATGTGTCAAACTGCAGAAAAAACAGGCAGGATCCCGTGAGGTGGGTCAAGGGCAAATGAACTTTTAGGGAACCACAAACAAAATAGTAATTTAGTCATGCAAAGTGAAAAAGAAAACAGCAAGTTTGCAAAATGCAGTCAGAGTAATGCAATAAGGAGCAATGTGAAAGACTGCTTGAGTCTAACAGGCCTGTGTTACACAGTAAATTAAAAAATCTTGTAGCAAAACTTACTGAAACCTTTTGCACATTTTCAAAGAACTTTCTAGAAAACAGATAATATCACATCACAAGAGTACAATATTTAAAATATTTAAATATTTAAAACCTTTACAGTCATGTATAATTTTTTGTGATACAATTAGAGAAAGACACAATAAAAATTCTGGTGCAATAGCACTTTAGTGAAGCAGTTTTAGGTTTTGAGGTGGGTACTAAACAAAAGTAGAACTCCAGGAACTCTGTCTCACCTCTGCTAATTTTTTTAGAATTTGTCCCAAATTCTGTCTAAAACGGGACATGCCATTAAAGACCACAGGTCAGAAAATAGCATGGTCCAGGCATAGTACTTCAGTAACTACAACTTATGAAGGAATTACGATTTTACAAGGCAAGCAGGTCATAAGCAAGAAAAAAAGGCTCAATCAAAAGCCTATCTCAAAAAGTTGAGATACATTTAATTTTGAAAGAAAAGGAGAGATGCAACTGGTATTTTTATAAATGACAATTCCTGTACTACAAAATCTAGTCAGCCAATTCTGTAATTTTCTCTCTATTGCTCTACACTTACTTGCTCAGTTATTTGTCTCTGTACAATAAAAACAGAATTTAGTCTTTGATTGCTCACTTTCTGATCTTTCTGAAGTGGTTTTCAATTTCCTTACCCAGTACAATGATCCCTCTTTAACATAACTCTTACTTGAGAAAATGCCTCTTTGCCATTTCTTTCTTTATGGAAAGATTAACCTTTTCCTCATCTGTCTTTCTTCAGGTCTGAGCTGTGGAGAAGCAGTATTATTTCTCTGTGCTAAACAAATTTGTCAGTAGTTAATACCATTGCTCATCATTCTTAGCTTTCCACTGTAAAATATCAGAGACCATCATGTTCTCAAAGCTTATTCTTTTTTCTCTGCCCCACTGACCTATGCATCCACACAAGCACGTACCTCCTTATGTAACAGAATTTCAAGAAGAGTGGATATGTGGATTGAGTTACCTTATAAAAGATGGTATGTTTCTGTGAAAATATTGTGAATTAAATGTTTTCCTGGGAAAGATTGATGCATCTTTTATGATGTTATATCTTATGATGTTATGCAACTGTTGCATCTTTACATTTTATGTAAAGTGGTTCACATATTTTTCTAGAAAAGAAGTGTGATAATTCAGTCTAAAAACTCTGAAAAAAACTGAGATAGAGTCCATTATAATATGCCAGGTGTTACCTTGTCTAAAACTTTATGCAATACTGGTGATCTGATCTAGAAAGTGTGAATAAAGAAAAACAAGGAAATAATAGAAGAAACTGGTTTGTTTTTTTTAATTGATAAGTAAGATTACATAGGCATATATGAACTTTATCAACATAGAATTATAGAATATGCTGAGTTGGAACAGACCCAGTAGGAACATCGAACTGGCTAACTCCTGGCCTTAAGCAGAACTCCCCAAGTATCACACCATGTACCTGAGAGTGTTATCTAAATGGGGTTTTAACTCTGTCAGGCTTGGTGCTGTGACTACTGCACTGGGGAGCCTGTTCCAGTGCCTAGCCACACTCAGAGTGAAAAATGCTTTCCTGATATCCAACCTACACATCCCCTGGCTCAGCTTCATGCCATTTCCTTGAGTTCTGTAACTGGTCATGAGAGTGAAGAGATCAGTGCCTGCCCCTCCATTTTCCCCACAAGGAAATTTTAAGTAGCAATGAGGTCTTCCCTTAGTCTCCTCCAGACTGAACAAATCAAGTGACCTGAGCCACTCTTCACATGATTTACCCTCCAGACCCTTCACCATTCTGTTGGCCTTCCTCTGGATGCTCTCTAATAGCTTCTTATCTTTTTTTTATTGTGGCACCCAGAACTTCCCCCAGCACTGGAGGTGAGGCTGCCCCGGTGCAGAGCAGAGCAGGACAATCCCCTCCCTTGCCCAGCTGGCCCTGCTGTCCCTGATGCCCCCAGGACAGGCTTGGCCCTCCTGGCTGCCAGGGCACTGCTGGCTCATGTTCAACTTGCCACGGACCAGGACCCCAGGGCCCTTTCCATGGCACTGCTCTCCAGCATCTCACTCCCCAGCCTACACACAGCCAGCACAGCCCTGTCTCAGGAGCAGAATCCAGCACTTACCCTTATTAAACTACATCCTAATTGATGCAACTCATTAACTTGATGGCAAATATCATCTTACTCAAGCAATCTCCTCTTCTTAAACTCTATATGAAGCCTCTTCTCCATGCTGAACAACCCCAACTCTCCAACCCCAAGCCTTTCCTCACAGGAGAAGCATCTCATCCTTCTGATCACTTTTTTGTTCCTACTCTGAACCTGCTTCAACAGGTCCATGCAATTCCTCTGCTGGGGACCCCAGAACCATATGCAGTACTCCAGGTGGGATCTCACCAGCATGGAGTAAAGGGATAGAACATCCTACAATCTGATGACCATGTTGCTTTGGATGCAGCCCAGTATACATTTGGTTTTGTGAACAAATTATTCACTTGCTATCTTGGCTAGTTATCTGCTTTGATGTTTCTTCCTTTTGAAATTACTTCTATATGCCAAAATGTTCCTGAAATGCCAAACATTAGTTCCTGAAAAGCACTGAGTAGTGAAAGAAAGGAAAACATAGGTATTAAACATCTTTTAGGAAAATTTATACTGAAAGTTGGAAGAAAACAGTAGTGGTGGTACAGCTTCATTCTGGTTTCATAGTTGAAATGCACTGAACCAGGCTGTGTAGAATCACACCAAATTAAATATATTGCTCTTTTGCAATCTACCTATAGCTAACACTGGAGGTTTTGTTGTTTTTTGTAATTAGCAGTAAAAGTGCATGAAAAGATATTGTGCAATAAAAATAAAGACAAACCTGGGTATACTTTTTATGGGTACACTTATGACAGTTGCATTCCTGAAACTTAAAATGGCACACCTTGTCCATATCTATCTAAATTATTTCTAAGGCATTTATCATTGTCATATCTGAATGCCAGAGTCAATGTAAAATATTTACTATGGGTGGGGACAAAGACTGGCTAAATTCAGATGAAAGTACTCCATTTAACTGAGCACATGTAGATAACTGTCAGTAATTGTATTAAATGCTTAGGTTTGGGGAGTACGTGTTTTAACAAACCATCTAAAGAGCCCAAAGCCCTGAACATCAGGAGGTATTAAATGAACTCCACAAGAGCTGGAGAGGGAACAGTTATCAAAGGGGAGCACTCACATTGGACCTGTGAATAACAAATCCACTTTATATGACTTAGAAGAGAGGCATATGTGACTAGTTGCTGTCTCTGAACACACACACAAATAAATCACAGCAGCAAAAACATTGTCCAAAGTTATATACAACACCAGAAAAAAAACAACTGCTTGATCATTTTGTATTCACTAAGAAGTATTAAGGCAGCAAACAAAAGTCAAAAAAACAAGCACATGTGTTCCATGACTTCATCCTTTCAATTAAACAGATATAATTTAGTTGTTATGTTCCGCTGACCTTACTATCCTGTTCCAAATATTTATGTTTCTTGCTTTTCCTTCCTTTACAGAAAGGAATTTTTCATAGAAAATTAAGGAAAGCTGACTTCCCACATGAGTTTACTAAGAGTGTATGATTTAAAGTATCTAAACAGCCTTCCACAGATCTTTGAACAGTGTGTATGTGAGAGATCACACTCACTGGATGTCCACACAGATGGGAACTGACAGTCTCTTTCCCTGATCTGAAAGCCCTCTGTCCTCACAAATCACAGCATGTGTGATTCCAGCCTCGAGACCTGTCCTGCCAAAAGGCACTCGAGGCAATCAGCACATTTAAAAAGCCTTATGATGAGCAAACCAAGACAATCCAGAAACTGATTTTTTCAAGCACATACCAGAGGACTTAATTTATCTTGTCCATGTCCAGCTGTAATATATGGTGCAGTGTCATTATATTGGTGAGATCTTAAATCATTATGAATACTTTTACAGTAATACAATATAAGACAGATTTGTGAGGAAATGGAATTTGGGTTTGGGTAGAGTTTGTTTGAAATCCTGGCCACAAAACTTTCAAACATTTGTAGTTGCTATGTTATTTTCCTACAGACTGTAGACTGATATTGTTTACAGACTGAGAGGAATCCAGACTAAAAGTTCAAGATAACTAGTTTTAATTTCAGTTTTAGGCAGAACTAACATTCCCTGAAACTGTAAGATATTCAGAAATTTCTCCAACAAAAAATGAAGGCCTTATGCACCTCTGCCACTTAAACCCTTCTATTTCAACTCTAAAGGCTGTATTTTTTCCTCTCTAAAATCCTAAAAGTAGCAATTTATCTTTCAAGTCCTTGAATGTATTCAGGGGTACAGCTAGAGAAGAATAAGAAAAAGGAAGTAGAGAAGGACTTGTAAAATGACTAAAAGTGATAACCCAATTATTACTGTGAAATGATAATGGTCACATGATTAAGAAAATGCATTTTGAGGTCAAAAGTTCTACAACACAAGCCATTACGGAGGGTGAGCTGTAGACTTTATGATAAAAAAGGGGACAAACAGGTTGCCAGAACGATTCATGGAACTCCCACTCACTTCCTGACTGTATGTGAATGCTATTTCAGAACCTTGAAACCAGGGAGCTAGGCACAATCTAAAATATGGGGGTTTGGCTCTCTGGATCTGTAGTGGCTGTTTGGCATCACTGCAACCCACAGCAGTATCTTTCGTGTCATACATTTATTTCTTATGCTACCTATATACATAACTTCCTAATCACCATAAAAAAAATTTAAAAAATTAAAAAAAAAAAAATATATAGTGACATTTTGCAAAGTCAGAATGGCTTACCAGCTTACTGGTGGTTTGAATAAGATCAAGTTATTAAAATTTTTAATACCTGTATGAACAGTGCACTAAAAAAAAAAGATTTATACATTAATTCAGCAATACCTAAATTACAAAATTGATTACATCAGAAACACAAGAAAAATAAAGCAGAGATGGTCATTACTACAGTGGGTCAAACTAACCCCAGAATGGATCCTTGATAGTATAATATTTTGAATTAAGATTACAACTACTTCATTTTCAAATGCACTGTTTTCCTACAAACCATCTAAAGTGGATTATATGCATATGGAATTAAAACCACTCTATTGCCTATGTAGCCAAAGTGTACAGAAATCACAAGTCTCTCACACAGCATCTCAGTTCTCTGACTAGATAACCAAGTGAGGACACATCAGTAACTACAGATCTGATAGTCTTTGGCAGCAAACAAAATTTGTAAGCCCTTAATATGCCTGTAAGTCTGATCATGTATTGTTACTGCTTTGTCACTTCAGAAATACTATTCTTTGCAGATTCTCAGGTAATTCACTGTAACTTGCTGCTTGACTCTGTACTTCTTGCTGGAAAAAAAACATCATTACTACTCTGATCAGCCCATCTCATAAATCATAACAACGAAGTATTGATTTCAGGTCTAGTGTTTCGCATATTTGGGAAACCCTCAAGTGTTTTCTACCCTCAGCATGGTGAAAAAGGCACTTTATCCAAACTTCTAAAGTTCACTAGAGAAAGTGCATTTAAACAAAATTTCATTTTTTAACACTATGCAAGCCTGTGTCCTTTTATGTTGTCCAAACACGTTTGTTAACTTCATATCTGTCCCCTTTCTTTGTCTGTCATGCTGGACTGCCTACACATGCATAATCACACATGATAATTTCCTTCTCTAAACTTTCAGAATCTTTTTTTCATCTTACATCTTTCATTGTAAGCCAGATCTGCCTGAATTACTTTTTTAACCTGCACATTTTTATGTATAGAATGTTAGGTAAATTATTTAACACAGAACAGCAGTTGGGATTTATGCATAATTGTTAAAGAAACATGAAATATCCTGATTTCATTCAGTTTTCTATTTTACACATGCAATATCTGAACAGGTACATTGGTTTCAAAAAAGTATTCTTAATTTATAAAGGCACATGCTTTTTCTTATGCTTTTCAGGGGTAAAAATATAATTTTTATAGAAGAATTACTTTAACTTCATAAATACATACACAGTAAAGATTTAAGCACACTAGTATACGATGTACAATGCACATACCAATCACATAGCTATAGTGTAGATCCAATTTCAGATAAATGAATATAAACTTCAAGAGCATTTTCATTTGCTGCTTAGAATACATGACTTATTTTCTTTAAACATATTTATATTTCATCACCCTCCTTTCTTTTTATTACATTTTTCTTAGAGGAATAAAAGGGAAGGGGAGGGAAGAACTGAGAGCAAAAAACCCAAACATCTCAGGATCATCAAAGCAAACACAAATGTGTTTCTGACTTACAGTATTCTCATATACAACATCTTTTGAAGAATAGTTTTAAATGTAATTAAATAATACTGCTGTTTTACAGGAGATAGATGCAAAAAATTGAATGTCTTTTTTAAATTTGATCACAAAGACATCTCAGAAGTAACCAAAGGAATACTACTAGTGAATCATTTACCAAGGGTTTCCCTTACCATCTTTCCTGTTTATTCTAGCAACTGCTTTAACAAAAATCACTACTTCACAGGAAATACATATTCCTATCATTCTTCTTTATCAAGAAGATCTCGATAAAGATCTTCTTAATTTGAGCACTGTTAAAAGATAAATAAACTAATGTTATTCTGCTAAGAGGCTGAGGGGTCCAAAATTGTCAATAAAAAAAATAAAATATTTACAACAGACACATTAAAGAAAAGAATTGCCAAGTCACTCTGGCTAGGAGAGCACAGAATGAATTAAGTACTTATTTTATTTTGGAAGGAGAGGAAAGAATGGAATTATTACCTAAGAAAACAGAGGAAATTTGGCAGCCTTTGTACAAGGAAATATATATTTTCTTACTTCATATGAATTACTGTCTTAAACTTCTGGATTGCAATTAAGTTTAATCACAAATTAGAACTGTCTCTTTCAACCAGAGAGATTAATGCAGAGATCAAACCGAGAAATAGAAGCACAAACATCAAGGAGATAAACAGTCCCTGAAAAAAATTAATCTAATATTTTATCTCAGTGCTTACCAGGTATGTGCCACAGTGAAACGACGCTGTTTTGGTATGTTGCTGTTCAAAAACATCCTTCTCAAGAGCCTTGGAGAGTTTCGAGGAGAAATAACTGGACACAGCCGGGGAGAAGCAGGTGAAGATTTTCGAGTTGTCCTGGACTTTTCATGTTGCAACAGGTTTTCCCTCAGGGTCTTCACGAGATCTTCATTCAGCCATGGATTTTGACTGTGTGTATTATCCACTTCAGGAACAGGCAAATTGTCCGGACTTGTCTGCTGAGCCATGTTTCTCAAGTAACTTTGTTATTAAGGTCTAACACAATCAAATGCTGGGTTAGCTGCTTAAAATATTTCCGTTCTAAATCAGTTCCCAAGAACTGTTTAGAGACCTTGCACCAGTTCAGCCTATTCTGTTTTCAACATGGTGTTGCCTGCCCTTAACGTCTGTCTATAGATAATGATCTACAAAGGAAAAAGCAAGCTAACTCCTCCACAGAAACCGATTAAACATTACCACTCCTTTCACAGCCCTGCTGCCAAAGATCACTTCTGAGCTATCATAGCAAGTGAGCACAAGAGGAAGAAATTGGTTTAGCACAACCTTTATCAGAGCTGTAAAGCTGCCTGTTAAACTATCGTAACTAATGTGCTGCAGCTGCTTGAGTGACTTCTGGTTATGTACATAAAAAGTGCTGGAGGAGGGCTTACACATCAGATGTGTGCTCCTTTTGTTTGATTACTCTTGCCTTTGCTTTTTCCTGAAGCTTCAGGGAGGTGGAGAGGAGGGGGACTGCTGAATAACTCTTCTGTTTTTTCAAGGATCTACCATGTTCATCTTTCAAGGATCTTCCACGTTCCAGGAAAAATTCAAGACTCCAAACTATTACCTCTTAAGCTAGAAAATGCTATAATTAAATAGTGAAAAAGGGCTTAGTTTCTACCTTCTCCTCCCTGCCCTCAAGTCAGTTTATCACAACCAGTTTTCAAAAGAATTTAGGAAACTCGCTACCTTATATTTTTCAGAAAAACAAACCTAATATTTAAGAGATGCACATCAAATAAGACTATGACAGCTATTAGTATGTCTTTTGTGAGCTATTCTTATTTTAGTATTTTCATCATAATATTACCACTACTTGAACTAAGGAAATGCATTTTTTTCTATTCAGAGATGATGGGGATATATATATCTCAAAAGCTAGTCAAAGAGAACTTAAAGAAATAAAAAGGCAAAACTACTTGTATTTATTTGGTGGATGCATACAGCTAATAAATTTCCTATTTATTTTCAGGTAATTATGCAAATAAGAGATTGGTGGAATTTTATGATACAACAACACCTTTGTCAATCAAATCTGAGCCCTATACATTTTTCACATTTAATAAAATAACTAACTTAATTTATTACAAAATACAAAGATTTTATAAAAGTGTTAAACTGCGTTGATAACTCACTAATAGCAGATGACCTGTAATAGCAGGAGGCAGGTGAAAATTTGCTTAAAGTTTTGTTTTACAGGAACAGTAACAACAACAGTCTTTTCAGTTATAACCATACTTCCTGTTCATCCTACAGGAACAAAGGATCAACATTTTGAGAGAGATTTCTCTGTGAGAGGTTTCTTTTGAAAATCAGAACACTGTTTCCATATAATTTTCATTGTTGCAATACATCATTCCCCTTATACTTTGTCTTAGAATCCAGCTATCCTTTTTGAATAAGAATTTCCTCTGAAGCACACACAGTGTCTTGGCTTTCGGTAAGATGAAGAGCATTTACAATTGCATGGCCAGGTGTGGAAGGCAAATACTGCTCCCTGGTTTGCAGCAAAATCAGAAATCCTGCAAAAGCAGCTCTCTCTCACAATGGAGAGGAATCACCTTTGTACTTAGCACTGAAGCCACAATTCCTGATGAGGATTATAAAGAGAACATCATGATGCTGACAGGAGTAGATGAGAACAGCAGAGGAAAGGTTAGCTTACCTTAAGAGTGACATTGCTATCAGGTGTCAACCCCATTATGTAGACAAGTTTTAACTGTACTGCGTCATAGTGAAATTTGATAACAATGTACTTGCAAATTTAACTCAGTGTTGAACAGCTCTGCAGAAGGCAAAAATCACTGTGCATTTTTTTTGTGTGTATTTCTAATAGAAAATCTAATCATTATGTAAAAACTTAACACTGAACAAATATAGAATAAAGCCCAGATATTATTAAAACTACCAGAAAAAAAAAATAAGTTGTTTCATTAAGAATAAAATTAAAAGAGGAAATAAAGTGGTATTTCACAGAGAGAAAAAGAATTTGATTTAATCATAACAACACATAACTACAATAACTGTTTCCACGCCCTCTTGATTGGAAGAGTAGTACACACAGAACTCGTATTCAACAAGTAGGCAAAATAAAAGCATGATATATTAAAATGTTCTTAACTGTGAAGAACAAACATACCACCCTCTGTTATTTTTTATTATTTAGTAAAAAAACCTAATAATTGCATAATAATTCCAAGTACTTCTTTTAAATAATGCAGTCTGCATAACAAGAGCTATGTTCTTTTATGCTATGAAATACTGCCATCTGATGTCTATTCCAAAGCATGGTCTTCAGATAGCTGTTGTGGCTTTAGAAAACTAGTCAAACTGACCCACTGGAGATCAACAATCAGTGATATCATTAAGACCATAAACATTTATCATAGTGGTCCTGGAATCATATTTTAAGGTGTTCCATGTTTCAGAGGTAATTATGGAAGAGGAAAGCTTTAGTTCATGGATCAGCAGTTTTATTATCCTTGTTCTTAAACTAAGTCAACAAGGGCCATTGACACCTTGGATTACAGGTATTGAGTGGGTTTTCAATTTTCAAATTACATTTTCAGAGAGGTAAGTTATCGTGTATATGGAACAGCAGGATAAATTCTTTTAACAGAAAAAGTGAACCAAGTCATTATTTGCATGAATAGCTAATGAAAATGCTTTTCCCAACTGTGTCAGTAGGCTAAATTTCTGAGCATAGACGATCTCTGTTCCAGATACCTAATTTTGGCATGTGCCTGCCCATCTTCCTCCTTCTTGTCCTCAAAGGAAAAAGAACAGCTATGAAAAATCTCAAGCATGTTCATAAACTGAAATTAAAACCTGCGGACTGATTTTATTATAGACTAGAAATATGAACAGTCTTCACTGTAATAAAAAGCAGAGCTCTAACTTCCAGCAGTATCAAATAAGCATTATGTGAGTTAGACAAAATGCTCAGCTTAACAGTCAGGACTGGGGAAAGGTAAAGCAGAAGAAAAGGCAGTAGCATGAAGTGCTTATGCAGGTATTAGAATAAGGACTTAAAACTGTTCCATAAAGAAAAATCAGTATTTCCAGTTTAATGTGTTTAAAAAAAAGACAATTAGGTTCCTTTTTTTTTTTTTTTTAAGAAAGCATTTAGAAAACTTCTCTAGAGCTTTTATTCAAGATCTCAAAAAAAAAACCTTATACAATTTTATTCTGATGATATTATTTTCTGGGCTCTTATTGAAATGAAATAATGAAAATTTCTATTAAATTCAATTTAAAAAAATTACTGGTCCTTTTGAAAAAGAGCATTTGAGAGCTGATACATACCTAATTTCCAAAAGTTAATACTGACAGTGCTTTAAGATGTTGTATGTCCTATTTAAAGGCACTGACAGTTAAATCTAATTTTGTGGATTTTGTATAGTCATATCTCATAGGTAAAAGTTTTATCAAGAACAGATGAAATTCTGCCTGCCGTACATTTAACTGAATCATTATAAAGTTCAAGACAAAAGCATAGAACTAGAACCCCCTAATAAGGAAAATTCAGTACAAAAAAATCTAGAAGTGCCAGCAGCTTTTATTGCCTTCCAGTGATCACCTAAAGATACTAAAAAATGAAATTAAAGTGTTCAGTTCTTTTACTTTGCACAAACTCTCATAAAAAATACGTACCTTATGATAAATGTACTTAAAAAAAATACAGGCTTAAAGTGCTTACTTTTCTGAGCTGCAGCATATAGAAAGAGTAAGTTAATTGGTTCTGCAGAGAATACTGTGCAATATTAAACAAGTATTTGTTCTCACATAAAAGACAATAAACAAGGATTTTAAAGTACTTTCTTTGTTTCTCTATTCAACTACTTTGAGCACAGAGTATGATAAACTTACTTTAATATTTTTAACTGCTAATCAACATACAGAATCTATTATGAGATTATGTCTATTTTAAATTACCTTGAACAGAGCTTTTCTTATTAGAAAATAAATTCAGTCCCTTGGAAGGAATAGAACTTTTTTTTACATCTTACTTGGGAGCAAGTAGAGCATTCCAGACACATAGGAATGTAAGCCAAAACCAACCCTTCAATGTGTTACTTCTTTGAAAGCAAGCAGATCAGTATCACAGGATTGTAGAAGTTGATAAGGACCTCCCCTGATCAAGTCCCATCTCCTGCTCAAAGCAGGAGCAGCTGTAAGGCCAGACCACACTGAGGCACTGGAGCACCTGAGAGTGGTGCAGAAGCGGAGAAAAAAATAAGAAAAAGTCAGAGGTGATTGTGAAGAATGGCTGGTATGCCATGGTTTAGTTTCCTGGAGCAAATAACACAATACTGAGGGTATGAGGTGACTCAAGAGAACTGTCTCAGATAAAGTAGAAAATAAGAATCTTGGTTAGCAATATAATTCTTATTTGGAAAGACAGGTTAATAAATGAATTGAGGAGCATGGTAGTGAGGAAGAAAAGGATAAAAAAATAAATTATCAGGTGATAGAATTCTATATAAAATATTATGTGTCAGCAAAGTTCAATACCTGCCAATTGTCACATTCTCAAAGAGCTGGATTTGCCAAGTGAAGGGTAATGTTTATCAGACTGTTTTCCTAGCAGCTACATGCCTGGCCTGATGAGGAGACCATAGGTACCATGCAGCTGCCAACAGGTAAGGAGGGGATTGGTTGCACTTAGCACAGAAATGGCAGGTATCCACCAAGAGATAAAACCTTGAATAGACCAAAGTAAGGGAAACACACGCACCTCTAAATATTCAAAAGAAATTCTAGGCTGCTGTATTCACTTTCTGTCTTTGATCTGAGTCTATTTTTAACATCCTAACAGAACAACAGTGCCTAAAATGACATTAAAAGGTCTTTCAAAATCATAATCAGATACACATATATTCATATTTTCAGAAGAGGAACAGAAAACACATGAAACCAGGTACAGTAAGTTTACCACTAAAATAAATAAAACAATTTGCTGTCACTTAAAATTCTAGAGTACGTCCATTCTTGAGAAGTTTCTAATAAAAACATTTCAGAATATCAGCTCAAATTCACTTTGCAAGTCAGCAAAATGTGACTTCATCAATAATTTCTTTTTTTTCCCCCATGTTTGCAAATATTTTCATGATTCCACAAAAAACCAAACAAACAAATAAACAAAACCAAAAAACCACACATTTCATGGGGTAAGATTAAGGGATGTTAATGTACACAACTCTACACAATTACATCAAAGAACAGGCAGGAGTGTTAGGCAGCATTTCTGCCACTGCGGTGCACAAATATATCTGATAACTATTAGTTAATTCCAAGGAAAGGATTTGGCCCACATGAGCAAGGAACAACTACAAGAATAAATTGCTTTGAGTCCTGAGGAGAAGGGAAAGGAGAGGTCAGTGTAAAGGACACAGCGCTGGAGGAACCACGCTGAGTCAAATCCCCTAGTCTGTGTTAGGGATATAGACTTCATTTAAAAGCACAGCAGCTAAACAAGTTGTTGGTTGTAATCCTAGATCTTTTAAGGGTAGACTCATGACAGATACTGTTAGAACCCTCAGAAAACTGTTTAGCTTAATCATGGAAGCACAGTTTTGCCTGTTGATAGCAGTGAATGCATCATGGCCTTGTAAAAATTTAAGGATTATAAAGTATCCTGAGAATACTTGGCAAAAAGTACATTGACATTCCAGATTCCTAAACTTTAGAGTTTATTTCTCAAGCTAGCACAAGCAATATGTCTTACCAAACTAGACTTAACCCAGGCTGTCCAAGCATGGTGGTTAAGCTGGAATGTAAAGCAAAAATAAACAAGTACATTTCTCTGAGGTCAGACACATGCACAGAGAGTTTACTTTATAAGAAATCTACACCATCTGTTGTATTTCAAATAATTTGTTGTTTTGATCATGCACTAAAAGCTGAGAAGAATTCAAAGAAATATTTATAAAATTGTGAGAGATTAGAAGAAAAGAAAGTAACTCCAAAAGTCTATAGTAAGATTGCATAACTAACTCAGTTGTCTGGAGATGAGCAAAAAAGTAAGTGCATTAAAAGGAACCATAGCTATTTAACAGCGTTTAATATCAGAGGATGCCTCAGAGCCTGGAGATTCATTTTTAGGTGGTTGAACTTGTAAATGCTTCAGTTCATGCTCGTTATTGTAAGATGTTTTTTAGAATTCTGAAGTTTCTAAAATTTTGAGTAGAAAATAAAATGAAACAAAAAATAACTATTCATACAATTCACTTGGAGTAATTTCTGTATCTTTTCTACAGATATTCTTTTTGCAGATTTGGAAGAACTGGAACATAAACAACACAAAAGATGTTCTTCCACAATGTTATTCAGAATTGGCACACTGGAAGAATTTCAAGGGGAAAAAGTTCCTTCCCTACATGGAAATGCTTGGGATTGTGATACCTTAAATTCATAATACTTTTTTGTTTATAGAACTGTCCCAGGAAGTATGATTCTCAGAAACCTCTCTGGAATCAACAGCAGGTATATATGTGCTTGCCAGTTCTATAGAGTGTCTTTCTAGGACTTAAGTAGTCCTACTTTCATAAATCTTTTATTGAAATTTATTTCTATCTTGCAGAATTCCACTCTGCAGTTTTAAATACTGTTAGTTTTTTCTAAATGTATCTTCATTTTCTAAATGAAGGAAAGAAACCTTCAAAACTCCATTTTGTTGCATATGCCTTACAAATTTTTTGTATAGTAATAGATCTGGTTTTTGTGAGACTAGAGCATGATGCACATTATAGAAAGTTAATACATAAATAATGACAGAGGAAAATGGAAACAAAGTGGGCATTTTAGTGCATCTATCTAGAGACATATGAAATAATTTATTTCAGGTATATCATAGGGTATTCATAGGTACAAAAGAATAAAAATATATTTAAATATAAAATATATTTCTTTAAACCTGAAATATATATAAATCTGAAAATATGTTTAAACCTGGAAATATATTTAAATCTTCAGGTTTAATCTGCTATCAGATACTCAAAAGAACTGCAGTAGTCTTTGAGGTAAAGAAAATTAGTATACTTAGGCAACAAATATAATTAGCAGAGCTTTAACATCACCTGATAGACTGGCCAAAATTATTACTATGGAGAGTTTCTTTTTCTCAGGCCATGTCTATTGACTTCAAATGGGAACAGGAACAATCTCTAAAACTAGGACAATGAAATAAGAAATCATCAGTCCTATGTCACCCTCTACAGGAAAAATTCTAAACCAGAGAGGGTCCTTAAAGGCAGAATTAAACAAATTTGTACCACCACTTCACCACTGATTTAAGGGCCACCTGTATTTTCAGAGAGGTTAAATGTTTCAAACATTCTTGTCAGATGTAACTGTAATCAAAATGTCTCTTTTTCCGTTTATCAAACTGAGGGCAAGAACAATCGGCAGATCTTTACGGAATATATTAAATACTTGTATTACATTAACACCTCTGGATTACTTATTGAAACCAAATCATACTAACTTGGTAAAAAAATTAAATTAAAGAGTTGCAATTGCAGAATCCAAAATTGTAAGCTGAATTTGAAATTATACTTTCTGTTCTTGCATAGGATATTCTATTTAATGTTAGCAAAGAACACACATAAAGCTCACTAAAAATAACATTTGCCAGCAAGCTGAAATGGAACTAAGGATTCATTGGGACTTCTTTTCATATGAATGTAAAACATGAAATCTATTAACTGAAAGAGATAATCCAAAGGACAAACCATAAAGCAGCTTAGTGTAGTTTTATAATTTTGCTGTTTGTTTCCTATTTTCACAAAGTCTGGGGTTTCATTATATTTGAGACAATTAGATCTCATCCTAAGCTAACTATTAGAATAAATACTGAGTCTGTTTATACCTTGACCCTCTGAGGCCCTGGAATTTGAGAAACAGGGAAATGAGGATGTGGATGAAGGCTCTTCTGGGATGGAGGGATCACCCAGGGCAGAGCAGCCAACCCCTTGCATCACAACCTCCTCAAAACATCAAGAAAAGAAAGGTAGTAGTCCCCTTTTTACAGGAAGGGAGGGCCCAATATGTCAACCAGACCCAACCCACAGGGAGGTGTATAATCACTGAGGGCCAGGTAAGGGATGCCACCAAGAAACTTCCTAGCCTGGTACAGGCCATGGATTATTACCCTCTCCTGGTTTTCTAGGTGAGCAGGTGAGGTCCCAACAGAAAGGCTGTGGACAGTCAAAACAGAACTTAGGACCTTGGGACAACTGGTCAAGGGATCTGGAGCACATGCCATCTTCTCTTCTGTCCTGACAATTGCTCTGAACAATGGGGCAAGAAACAGCATAATCATGCAGATGAGTATCTGGCTTTGAGGCAGGTGTTACCAGAAAAAAAAAAAAAAAATTGGGGTTTTGATCAGGTTTATACAATAGTGAGCCTGCTGGTAAAAAATGGGGCTGTCTCAAAAGCGGTAAAGGACCTTAGCTGACAAGCTAGCAGGGCTTGTTGAGACCCTTAAACCAGATTTGAAGGGGGATAGGAATATTGCCAGCCTCAAAGAGGTGTGGGAAGGGGGGAACTATAGTAGCCACCCCAGTAGCAAAAGGAGGCTCAAGCAAGCACAAGCAGTGAAAGCCCTAATTACAAGGCAGGACTATGGGACATCCCTTTGCAATCCTACTGGGATATTGACAAAATCAAATGTAAACCAACACTTGCAGCATGGGGAACAAACAGGATGAAATATAGATCTGTGTTGAGTCACAGGACCTTGATCTCATTGTGATCAGACAAGGTGATCTTGCTCATCTACTCAGCCCGGGTGAGGCCTCACCTGGAGTGCTGTGTCCCGTTCTGGGCTCCTCGGGATAGGAGGGACATGGAGCTCCTGAAGCAGCTCCAGCCAAGGGTAAGAAATATGATGAATAGACTGGAGCATCTCTCTTACAAGGAAAAGTTGAGAGAGCTGGGCCTGTTCAACCCCAAGAAGAGATGACTGAGAGGGGAACTTGTCCATGTATAAAGGTGTGTGACAGGTGGGTGTCAAGAGGGTGGACCAGGCTGTGCTCGGTGGTGCCACTGGACAAGAGGCAATAGGCAGAAACTGATGCACAGAAATTCCACCTGGACATGAGGAAGAAATTCTTTACTGTGTAGGTGGCCTACTGAGCACTGGAACAGGCTGTCTGGAGAGGTTGTGGAGTCTCCCTCACTAGAGATATTCCAGAACTGTCTGTACACAATCCTGCACCACATGCTTTAGGATGGCCCTGCTTGAGCAGAGAGGTTGTACCAGATTGACCACTTCCAACTTTAACTGTATTGTAATTCTGTCACTCTAAAATCAAAAGGAGAATAATGCACTGAGAAAAAACTAAATTCTTTCTGAGGTTATATTATTTTAATTTCTAAGGGAATGGTATTTATGTGTATGTATCAGAAAACAGGCAAGGTGATTAATTGGAAAGTGTGGAACCTGAACATTTTGTAACTGATATTCGGTAAGGGGTAAATATGGTCCTGGTTTTGGCTGGATAGAGTTAATTTTCTTTCTAGTAGCTGTACAGTGCTCTGTTTTTGTATTCAATATGAGACTAATGTTGATAACACACTGATGGCTTTAATTGTTGCTAAGTAGTGTTTATTCTAAGTCAAAGACTTCCCTGCTTCTCATGCCCAGCTGGAGAAAGCTGGAGACACAAAAGAAGTGGTGAGGGGACACAGCCAGGTCAGCTGACCCCAGCTGGCCAAGGGCTCATACTATATGACATCATGCTTAGTACATAAAAAAGCAGGAAAGTTGGCTGGAGGCCACTGCTTAGAAAGTGTCTGGGTATCAGTCAGGGAGTGATGAGCAGTTGCACTGGGCATCACTTCTTTTGTGTGTTCCAACTCTTTTATTATTATTATAAGCATTATTATTTACTTCCTCTTCTGTGCCATTAAACTGTCTTTATCTCAATTCATGAGTTTTTTCACCATTACTCTATCAATTCTATCCTCCATCCTACTCCTGGGATGGAGTGAGCAAGAAGCTGTGGGATGCTTAGCTGCCAGCTGGCATTAAACCACAGCAGTGTTATTCTGATTTTCCATGCTGCAGCTGCCATTTTCCCTCTTAATTTTTATCCTCTGAACATAGCTAGAAATTATAACCTGCAGTTTAGATAAGGGAAGGCACAGCTGCAAGTGCTAAAGTATGGAACAAGAGAAAGGCTGGACTTGATTAAAAATGTGATCCAGGTTTTAAAGTAGAGGAAGCAAAGCAAAGAAATTAAAAATAGCAGGCTTTGTTCAATGTATTATGAGTAAGAGCAGCAGGTAAGAAAACACCTTGTTTACTGGATAAAATGAAATTCTAGAAGAGAGTAGAATGACACCCAAGAGTTGGCAAAATCATCCCAAATTCAAGGAAAGTGCAAATCCTTAATCAAATGTAATTAATTCAAGTAGCTCTCTAATATAACCAGTGATGCTTCATCTCAGTTGAACCATATCTGCTTGTAATCACTGGTCAGTAGAAAAAGTTAGATTCACACTTTCCACTTGAAGGGGCAAAATTTGTACATTTCAAGCATAGTTAAACATGTTGTCCCCTGTCATTCTAGGTAGTATTGGAATCATGGAATGTCTTCAGTCAGCAGTTCTTTTCCTCACAGGATGCCAATCAATTCATAGAACTTATTTTTTTTTAAAGTTATGAAACTGGGAGCACCAAAGGTGTAATTTCTTGTGCACGCTGTCTTAAAGTGACTGAAGGATGGGTGTAATGACAGGTCAGCTGTGTGAGAGGCAAAATGGTGGGCACTAGGCTGAAACTGTAAAATCTGCTTCTAGCTGAGCTCCTCTGAGTGCACTGTAAATAAAAATGCTGTATGGCAAACACAGTCACTGCAGAGGAAAGCTGAGCAAGTATGTAGGGCTCATACGAACCCAGAGAGGAAGAAAAAACACAGGACCTGAAACTTCCCTAACACACCCATTAGCAACATCTTCTTGACTTTTTTTTTTTTTTAGATCTTGCTTTGCACTGAAGTTAGCAAGAAGGTACTCTTTTGCAATTTGTTGATATTCAGTGACATTCACCATAATAGTTTGACTATTATGGTGACTGTTCTAATAGTTTTTAACCAATAGTAAAATTTTTCCTTCTTTGTTCAAACACATTTAGTCTTAAACACTGGCAAATCTGAATTTCTGTTTTTAACCTACATTTCCACGATGCTGAAAAATCTGAGTTTTCTGCATCTGCAACAGAGAGCTGCAGTTGTGACAACACCAGACTGGGGGTGGTTGATAAGTGGAAGGCAAGACTGCTATTTGGAACATAAAAATATTTTGATGTTAGGATTGTCAAGGAGTTCAACACTCATTAAGTGCAAAATATTTTAGCTGCAATGGGATAACCCATGCTGTACAGGCACTTTTCTGTCTAGCCAAGGAAAAGCCACCCAGAAAAGAACAGTGGTTTCTGGTGGACAGGAACTTACTTAGCAAGCTTCCACAATGTATCCTTTCAGTAATGAAGGCCACATGTTCATCTGCATTAACAAAATTGTTCTCAGCAGACTGAAGGAAGTGATTTCACCATCTTAAGAACCACATGGAGAATAGCATGCTAACTTTTGGCCTTCTAAGTACAGGAAAGACACTGACATAGTGGAGCAAGTCCAGAGAATGACTCAAAAATGAGACTAAGAAAAGTAGGTTTGTTCATCTGTAAGAAAAGAATACTAAAATGGGACCTCAGCACTGTCTGCAACTACTTACTTAAAAGGAAGGTGTAGAGAAGTATGAGACTCATACTCATAATGTCTCTACTCATAATGTAGAGACTCATGGTAGAACTGCACAGATACAGAATAAGTGGCAGTAGATAAAAGTTGGAACATGTTATATTCTGACTGGGTGTATAAAAAAAGAATTCCCATGAGGATGGCTGAACATTGGAAAATGCTGTCCCAAGAGGCTGTAGAAACTCTGCCCATGGAGATACTCAAAACCCAAGTAAGCAGTGCCTGAGCACCATGCTGTAGCAGGAGGCTGACAAGAGATCTCAGGCATATATGGGATTCTCTGAGTCTGCATGCTCCCTTATCACTATTATGGACCAGGGAATTTTTAAAAATTAATACAGGTTCTCATAATTAGATTTAGCCCACAAAAATACACTTCAAATATATAAGAAAAACAGAATGCAAGCAAAAACAGGAGAAGCAAACTCATCTACAAGATTATGTCTAAGAAAGGGGATACACTGAGTATTTTGTGCTATTTTCTGATTTGGGGACTGGGCATGACATGCAGCTAGTGGGGATGAAGTTCAAAGATGAGCAATTCAGTTTTTTATGTAACAAACAGCTGATCTCTGGAAGTCTTTGTGTAAGAGTGGCTACAGATAACAAAAGTTTCTATGAACTTAAGGGCACATTTAAGCCCTTAACTTAAACAAATTTACAGAAAAGAAATCCATGTCATGTTATTCAATAGAATCCACATCCTGCATAGAACACTCATAAATGAAAATGGCTGGGAGATGAAAATGTCTTAAACAGGCTTGTCATATATCCTTGTGCTGTTCTTATACTTTTTCTTAAAAGACTTTTTCTTAAAAACTTGCCTATGGAGAAAACCAAAAAAGAAATTCAGGACTTGATGAACCATTGCCCTCTCCACAAACAACTCTTCTAAGGAAGAGAGATACAGTGCTCACCATTTAACAGTTAAAAGCCATGGTAATATGGACGAGGGAAAAGATAGTGGAAAAGAACTTCTGAAATGGAAACTGCATAGATTTGAAGATGAGCAATTTGCGTTTTAAAACATCATGTGGAGTGGAAAAAAAGAGGAGGAACAAAGGTATTCCACAATATGGTTAGGAACAAAAGGAAAAACGTTGGTTGAACAATAAAAACAGACTTTTTAAATAATAGTGTTCTGCATATTACAGCAGAGGGAAAAAATGTGGTCACCAAAGGAAAACAGTACATAGCTAAAGACAGAATATATATAATATATATATCATATCATATCATATCTATATATAATATAAATATCAGAATAAGCATAAGGTTTGCTTGTGGATCACAGAGTAAAGTAAGGAATTTAGAAACATGCACAAAGAAAGTGGAGGATTTTCAGAATGCAATTTTCACAGAAAGTCTTTATTGCAAGCTTGAAAGATTAGATAAGCTGAAGTACCAAGAGAGTAAAGGAATATAAAAATACAAGAATATGCAGATTTTTGTAAAATTTATACAGAATTGATGAAAATTTATTGTGATGACTCCCAATCACGCTCTTATTGCAAATGCCATTTCTTATAAATTTGCTACTTTTTAGTCATCTTTAATTATGAATGGACTAGGAGTAGATTTATAAGTGAATCTGGATCTGTATTTTATACGAAATTAAGTTATTTCAAGGGAGAAAACACTTCTATCTCCACTTGCATAAAACATGACTGTTGGACTAAAAAGTAACAGTAAATGTAATCATTCTCAAGGAAACACAGAGACTTTTAGAGACTTGTAATGACAGTGACATAATCTTTTTAAAGTATCACTTGAAGCTAAAGCATTATTAAAAATCCATTTTCCCCTCCCAGAATTGCCATATTAAGAACACTGCCCAGCACAAAAGAATTTTTGGAACTATTTAATAGGACTGCTTTACGAAATATAGTACAAAAGTCTCTTGAATACACTTCTTACAACATTCCCTCAGATTCTTATGTACTTCTTATCTTCAACTATAGTAAGCATATGCTAATCCAAATCCCATTCTTCTGTCATAAAGGGAGTGAGTATTCAGTTAGTTTGTTTCAGACTATAATTAAGAAAATTCCATTTCTTGCTTCTATTAATGGGGCACATACTACAGTAAAAACATCTTTCCTAACCTTTTTCAACAAGTTCCAATGTTTTCATACTTAAGAGAGCCAACAAGTAGATAAAAAATCTTCCTCTTTGCATATGACAAGGACTGCCTTTCATAAATACCTCATCTTTTAAAATAAAATCTGAACAATTCAAAGGACTTAAAATATATAAAGCTAGGTTATCTTTACAGGATATGAAAACTCACACAGAGACAAGGAAACCACCTTCATAGTGTTAAAACATGTCTTAAGAAGTCCTTATATTAGCACTGATGAAAGAACTTTTAACACATTTGATGAAAGAAAAACAACTAAGTTGCTATTCTTAAAAGAACTATGAAACAGTTCTACAGAAGTCAGTCTTTAAAAGTGTAATTTCTGCATACTCTTTGTTAGTAATAAGGTAAGTAACCCATAGTTGATGCATCTCTTTTCTTTACCAGCACATAAAATTAGATTTTTTTTTCCAGGCACCAGTGTAAAAATATGGCTCTCTGGAACTATGTACTGCAATCATTTATTTTTAAAAAGTTACTTTCATTGTAAAAGAATATTATTTAAATACAGAGTTACAAATGCACACATGCCAAAAAAAAAAAAAATAGAAAAAAAGGAAAGAGAAAAAAAAAGAGAAAGAAAAAGAAGAAAAAGGAAAAAAAGAAAAAGAAAAAGAAAAAAGAAAAAGAAAAAGAAAAAGAAAAAGAAAAAGAAAAAGAAAAAGAAAAAGAAAAAGAAAAAGAAGAAAAAAAAAAGAAAGAAAAAAAGAGAAAAAAAAAAGAAAAAAAAAAAGAAAGAAAAAAAAAAAAAAAGGAAGAAGAAGAAAAAAAAAAAAAGGAAAAAGAAGAAGAAGAAGAAGGAAAAAAAAAGCTCCTGAAGCCCTAGTGAAGTATCACAGATGAAAGGTACAGATGAAAAATAAGAGTGGCCTGAAGATGTGTAGCCAAAACACGGGAGTTATAGATCTGACCAGTAAAGTCACCAAGTCCCTCATTTTTCCTGAGACTCTACAGGTTGTGACTACCACATGCATAAAATGAAAATATCATTTTCTTTACATATAATCTCATGTTGCGTTACGAAGAAAGAAAAAAATATCGGAGATCTGGACTACTGCATTTTCCGGAGCTATCCTATGTCATCCTCGTATTTGCACTAACTTAAGAAAAACAAAACCCGCATGCAACAGCATTTGCACCCGACTAACAGTAGAGGGAGCCCGCTTCCTTAGAAAAAGATCCGGAGTTTACCTCGAAAAAGTCTAAATTTGTGTCTTTACTACCACTACGAGTGAAATGGAAACCGTGAAAAAACACTTGCAAGCATATTATCGAAGAAAGTTACTGTGTATTGAAAATAAAATTATTTTAACTCCTCAAAAGTCCTCATTTACTGGGAAAACCCCTCCTAATTTTACCTAAGCTGTTTACATTTTATAAAAGCAGGTGCAGAACAAAAGTTAGAGCAATAAAAAGAAAGAAAAAGCTATTACAACACACTGTTACTACTGTCTGCCCAGGATAAGTGTGAATTTCCTATCCAGAAAAAGGATTGATTCATTCAGGTTTGGGTCGTGTTCTTAATTAGTTGCTTCAAGAAAATTAAAAATAAATAAGACCATGACCCCATATTCTTTAAGTTATTTCAGTGGCACTGTAATGATTAAATCAGCTGACCATCTGATCCCACCAAGGATCCACAGAAATATTTCTTTCCAGTTCTTCCCACTGGAAATTTAATTACTATTCCACAAAACAAAAATTGCCATTTCCAATTTTTTTATTATTCCCTTTAATTACACATACCAAAGGAACAATCTTTTTATTTCTCTAATATTGTAAGTAGTTTGCAACTTTCTGTTACCTGAGCTTTCTGTTACCTGTTAGCTTTCTGTTTCATTCACCATGTATTTAATCTAACGCTACGCAAATAAAAGAAAATAACCTACAGATGCCTACAAACTATTACTATTTTAAAAAATTTATTGCCTGAGGTGTGATTTAAATACTAAAATGCAAAACCAATAATTTTTCTGTTTCGTGTTTAAATTCCCAAACTTTGCCCTATTTACTGTAAAAACCTAACAAAATATGTCTTTATTTTCTTAATGACACACTAATAATAGCATTTGTCTATTTTCAATGGTTGAAATTCCTTTCCATCAAATTACAGTGGCATATATTTTATAATAATGGAATCTCTTTGTTGTTTCTTGAGAGAGGGGGAAAGTATCTTACTAAGCATATTTAACAATGTTCAAGTTAGTTCAGAATGCTTCTTTGAATGCTCCAACGAAGCATCAGAAGCAGGTTACAGGAAACAGTGGTCAGGTGCATTAATAATACACACCAAAAAACCAGCTTCAATGTAATATTAAGCAAGTTTTTCTTGTAGGAAACAAATAACATCCTAGTTAGTACTAGCATTTTTGCAAAGCCATGATTAAAATGTTAAAGACAGTTTTTGTTCAAATAAAAAGTATTTTGCTTCAATGATATCAAAAGCTATTCTTGGATATCTCTTTGTTCTTTTTGATTTTATAACACAACCTCTTTGTGGGACAGTGCTGAAAGTTATAACTGTAGTTACCTCTACTAAATTGGCATATAATTTTCTCTTCAATCCTCACAGAAGTCCCCAACTATGGCATTTCAAAAATGCCACATTTCCAAACCAGCCCCAGCAGCTACTTTTCAAAATCAAAACCAAATTAATTACACAGGTACTTGTGATTTTGGCACACCACTAAAAACTAACCAAAAGCTACCCATGCAGTTAAAATTAGATGAACTACAAAATTAATTTTACAGGCAAAGCTTCATAAGTAAATATGCAAGCATGTTTGCACAGGGTGGTTAGGCAGTTAAAAGGGGGGCTTGGAAGGGATTTGTTCACACATCAAGCACATCCAGCTCTCAGAACACAAAGCAACAACAAGATCTTAGGAAAGCTATTAATTTTTTATATGGGCATCTCTTAGTCATTTCTTACATAAAATAATAAACATTTTACAGAAATAAAAACAAACAACAAAACAAACAACAGAAATCCAGGCAACCTAATGCATTTGGACATGTAAAATATATGTTTTTGCTGTAGATTTGAAATAAGGGCTTAACCAAATGAAGAAAAAAAAAGAAGAGAAGGAGACACTCAACAGCCAAATGACAGAATAATTGCTTTAAAATATCTTTTAACTACCAGAGAATTGAACTTTTCCTTATAGATGTTAACTCTTCAGCAGAGTATTATTTGTTATGAATACTCAGAACAAATTTTTTTTAAAGTTGCTACAATGTGGGAACCTGGATTCTTCTCTGCTAAAATTAGCTCCAGACAAAATTTTCCCTAGAACAAAGCACTGGTACAAAGTACAGAGAAAAATTACACAAAACTCAGGTGCTCAGAATGTTACTCCACTGTCGATTAAGATGGTCACTTTTTGAAACAGGGTCTCCTGGCTTCTCAGCCCATGTATTTTTTACCTTTTCCTTTGAATCATAAATCAGGTGAGAAAGATGTGTCAGTTGAAAGTATTCTCACCAAATAATCTACAGAATCCCAATTAATTTATACTGAATTAAATACAGAAATTAGTATATTCTGTATCATCTGGAGTAAAGGAGGCAGCTAGAAGGTGGATTTATTAACCTTTCACTGAAATAACAGGTAAGAGTTCAAGAGATTCTACAGGTGTAACTCTCTGGAAACTTAATTTTATAAGACAAAATAAGGATAGAGGATTAAACTTAAACAACTACAATGCTTTTTCTTTTTTTTTTCTTTTTTTTTTTTTCTTTTTTTCTTTTTTTTTTTTCTTTTTTTTTTTTGCAATTATGCAAATCTGGGATTTTAGTTTTTTTCTTGGAATATTTTCCATAAGTCAAATTTTGCATTTTGAGATGAAGAACAGTTTTATTAACGAAAATATAAACGAATAATTTAAATAAAAATTTTTCAATTAACATTATCTGAAATAAACCTTCAGCGAGAAAGAAAACGGTCTCAGGTTAAAATATTAAACATCACGCTACCAAAAATACATCAATATGTTTAGTCTGATTATGTTAATGCCCTAAGGAGAAAGTGAGTTTTTTTCATAATGTTTGGAAGAAATTGACCAATTAAAGGAAAAAACTATAAATATTAAGAAGGTCAAAGCAACAGTATTTATTGATTGTAAATTCTGTAAGGCAGCTAGGTAAGGGAGAAAAAATTGTATTTGCAGCTTTGCTAAGTAGGCTTAGTGCGAACTTTGTATTCAAAGGACACACATGGACGAGGTATTTATGGATGATGCAGCTTCATTTAAAAGATTCATTTTGAGAACATACAGCTTCAGACATCGAAACCAGTCAACCGCAAGAGCCCAATCTGTACCTAAGCAGGCTCTCCTGCTCCTGCTGCTCCTTAAGCTTCCTTTCAAGCCTAGAAAAGGGTAGTCTGGGTTATCAATAAGGTATGCAGTCAGGACTATAGACTTTCTACTCCTACCATTGGCTCACATTAGAATTGTATTAGTATTTTTCTCTATTTCTTAGAAAACAAATTTTTGATAATGATGCACTCCTCCCCAAATTTGCATATTCTCTGAACTGGCATGAATATCTGTAGAGCTATTGCAGACAGTTCAGACATGAGATCACAGATCTGATTTTTGCAAGTTAGTTTTAGATCTGTTTGAATTGTTATCTTGAAATGAGGTAATTATCCTAATAAACATTCTTATGATGTAAAAATGTACAGTACAGTAGTTGCATTAACAAATGTTGATTAAGAACTTAAATCTTAAAATCACAATTACATTTTGAAGAAATACTGAAATATTATCAAAGCTCTGTATGAGAAGCATAAAATTATTTATGCTGCAAATATTCTAGGGAAGTGATTGATTGCTTCCTCTTTTACCAAGAACCAGCTTTACTGGATATTTTCTCCAGTTGTAACTTCAGGAATTGAATAGAAGTTATATTAAATGAAATAGTTTACTGGTTAAATATTGTATTCTAAGGATTTACACCGTGTGTCAATTATGACTTTGTGAAGTAATAGCATTCTGCTGTTGTTATACTTCTTGATCCAGTTTAAAAGGGTATTCTCTGTTCTCTACTTTTACTTATTCAGGAGAACTGCTAACTCCTGTTTGCTGGAGCCAGCCTCTTGCTGGCTTGAAATGAAATGACACAGAGAACTCCACAGTCATATTTCTTCTTGGAGTGGCCTGGACAAATAAGAAAACAACTCTATGTACCTTGCTATTTAAAATATCTTTAAACACAGAAACTCAAAGTAGAAAATGGTTTCAGTCTACTAGTAGGAGAAGATACAGATGCTGCCTTGATGCTCAGTTTCCTACAGCATGATACTGAGTTTGGATCTGCTTCTGTTTATGGCTGCAAATTATACTTGTGTCATTGACTGGTATTTAATTTTAGATCGGGTATAGGGATATTTCATTCTTTTCAAGATTGAACACTTTTTAAATAAACTCCATTCTTTTATTCACTTCATTTTGTAGTTGATATTAAATAATAGTTTCCTTGAGGAAACTTCTGCTCACACATAGGATCACACAAATATGACTTGTTATGATAAATAATAACTACAAGAAATATTTTTAGAGTATTCAGGATAAAAGATATTCAGCTTACATATGCAAAATATTACTATGCCCAATGTTCCCATTGCTCCCAAGGTAGTCCTGCAATGCTGAATAGATGCAAAAACAAATAATTCAATTGGATGCCTAAAGCAGACAAGATTTCTCTTGAAAAATCTGCCATCTGTCTTACACTACTGTGGCCATAATCTTCACCAGCTGTCTGATGACGAAATTTAAATTGAGAGTATATATTAATGCAAAAATAATATTTTAGAGTTTTAGATATACAGACGTAAACAGATATACAGATATATACAATGATTTGGATATAAAGACACATACAAGTACAAAAAAAAATTTCCATTATAGAGTGAACTTTAATTCAAGGATGAGATACATTGCACATATAAATATGGGTCAGCAATCTTTAAACTACTACAATGTTAATAGTGAAGGCAGGCATTCATTACCATTGCCCATATTTGCCCCTGTCCACACCACAGGCTATAAGCTACTGTTGTGGCAAAACTATCATTAAAATATACAAAGGCAATAAACAACAGAAAGTGAAACATACAAAATTAATGTAAGATAATATTATTCTGTCTTTATTCCTGGCAGCTGAAGCTCATATACTTTTTAATAATGTGAAAAGTTATCTAAAATTTGGCAGTATCTCCAAGTAATCATTTTCATGAAAAGCATTACAAACTTGTTTTTCATTGAGCTGGAAGAATAATTACTGTCAACAAAAAATGAAATGTTGTAGTGCACAACATGACCTCGTATGATAAAAGTGTTTTAAATGGCAACAAATACAGTCTGGGGAAATTTGATGGTGGTTCTGCTACAATATATTTGTGAGGGTTCTACTTATGTATGGTAATGACAAATTATCATTTCAATTTATTCTGTCAGGTTCTTTTCAAACAAATGGCAGGTTGAACACCAGGGATTACAATCACAATTTTAGTAAAATTGATCGTACAAAGAAAAATAGTAATGACCCACATCTTTTTTCAGCCAGCTGTATTGTCCCAAACCCACAAAAGTTTCATCAGAACAACAGCAAAAATTAGAAAATTGCACTGTTTCAACAATTTCAATATCTTCACCTCAATTCCACAAAAAAAAAAAAAAAAATCCAAACACACACTTTGAATTAAAAAATGCCTGTTCTTGGTAATGTGTTTCGATTATGTTTCTTCAATGATGAGATATTACACAGGCTTAACTAGATTACCATTATTATAGTGCTGAAATATTACAGCTCTAAGTGAAGAAAATATGAAAATGTTACATAGCCACTATGGAAAAAATTGTAGCACAACAAATATTATTCACTACAATTTTGTCTTCTTCAAAGATTTTCAGTCCCTTTTATATACCTGTAGTCTTAACTTCTTCATATCTGACTTTGAATTTTATAATTTAAAACCTGGGTTTAATTTTACTGTCTTCTAGATCATCCTGTAGGATTCTTCTGATATTTCATCTTTGTCACTTCTTCAGTGTTTTCTTAATCTCATTTAAAAACAATCTGTCAGAGCTTTTTTTTTACTTTCCAAACCCAGCTTACACAATAATAAAATGATGTGACATCCTCCTAGAAACACTTACTTTGGAGATACTGTACCAGAAATTATCTGAAATTAGTTTTTGACATTGTCAAGCAGGTCTTACTCAGTGTTATACTGATTCTTCATTAGTTTAAATTTATTAAATCAGAGTATCATATAGATATAAGTCAAACAGCTCAAGCAATGGAAGAATAAAATGGGAGAAATTTGTTAGCCATATTTATTATTTCACTTTAAAACAATATTAAATATATAAATCTGAAAAGAAAAATTAAGAGGGTGAATGTATAATCAAGTATCAATCAAAATGTGCTGAATATACCACAGAAGGTAGTTAAAGAAACAACTCACATATGAGCACTTTCTTCAAAGAAATTAATCATCAACAAAGGTTTGAAAGGTAATATTATTCAATCCTTTGTATAGTGACACATCAACTTAGTTGTCCATTCTAAAGTATCTGAACCTCTGAGTAGTAAGATTTCTAAATTGCACTACAATAAAAATATTATTTTAAATTAACCTGAACTACAAATTACAATTTGTGTATCATTTCTACCAGACAGTATTCTGCATACCTTTCCGTTCTCTCGGGAAACACAGGATCTCGAGTGCTTAAGGAAATATGAGTCATACTGTCTGTCTTCTACAGAGCTGCAAATATGAGTTTATTGTAAAAAATATTGGAATTTGGTGTTCTATAGACATCTGCAATTACAAATATATTGTATCATCACTCTTCCATAGACCCTTAATATTAAATTCTAGAAATTTCCTATTACCTACACGATGACACCTAAGGTACCAGACGAAGTAAAATTTTGATGAAAACTATAAAAGGCCTGGGCAAAACCCATAGCTGTATCTCATTCCACTGTTCAATATTTCACAGTTTTATGTTATTCCCTGCAATGGAATGTCTAGATTGACATGTAAGTCACAAGGCTTTCATTAGACTTTCAATTTACAGAAGGTGGTAGAGCAGAATTTAAGCTAACTACCTAGTTAGAGAAGTAACCTCTGCCTCCATAGGTGTCTTCCTCTGTAGTTGGAAACCTTGAAAGGTTTTCTCAAGAGATTTGCAGGATTTGGGTTGGTATTTTTTAATAATATGGTAGGTGAATTGATTTTATAAAAAGCAAAGCAATGAAGGTATACTTCTAGGTTAGGTACTTCCTCTCCAGTCTTTAGACAGCAAACCTTCTCCCTGTACTAAATAGAATACCTCACAGTAGATACGTCTGTATCATTTGGCAAAAGTACCAGCAAAACAGGGTAAGTGTGGACTTCCCTGCAAACACACAACTATAACTGGTTCACAACATTTTATAAAAGACGTATCTTGTAACAAAAACCAAAGCAAACCAAACCAAAACAAAACAAAACAAAACAAAAAAAAAGGATATGTTTAGATTTTGGAAAAGGGAAAATTTTTTAAAAACTGTTCATAGTCTTGAAAATTTTATTCTTTAATTAAGAGGACTGCAGATTATACAGCTAGAGTGGGGTGTTTTTTGGTTAGTTCTATGTCAAGTAGCAAGGAAGTGAAGAGTGACAAGAGCTGACTATCAAACAACAAGGTATAATTCAGAAAGCAAAACACATTCATCATTGCAAAACTGTCCATTCACCTACATTTCTAAAGGAGTTTTTTCTTGTGAAACTGGGAGACAACACTGAGGAACAAATTATCATCACCATATTCAAATGGGACTGGGACATACAGTTTCATTTCTTATATGCAGAGCCATATATAAATCGAGTAATAGGTAACTTGGCATATAAGAATATGTAATAATTGAATGATAGCTTGACAAAACTTATGTTTGATACCCATTCTGTGGGTAGATCTCTGTTATAGTCTCTAAGGTGAAACTTAAGACACAGACCTCATGCATATTCCAGCTTTCTGTTTCCAGTTTCAGTTTCCAGTTTATTTGTAGGAATTCCCATTGCAGGTGTAGAAAGTAAGAAAGATTTCCCTCTTTCTTGCTCATCACTTTGTATGCCAAATAATCAAAGCAGGAGTAGAGAAAACCCCAATATATCCCAAATTTACAAGTTATTTTTACAACTGTATTTATTGAACCTGTTATTCATACAGCAACTGCAATAAATTATATATATAGAATTTGAGACTGATCCCTAAGGAAAACATTGGTTTTGCTAGACTTCCTATTTAGTGAAAGTGTAGAACATTTATATCTGTTAAGCCAAATTCTCTACAAAGTGGCTACTGATCTGTTTCAATTTCTTCATAATACATTTTTTCATGTGCATATATAATCTCCATTTTAATAAAGATCTTGCAGTCATAATTACTGTACATTGCTTAGTCTCAAGATATTTTATATTTAATCTATTATTACTATGTCTGTAATTTTCATTACTTTACATACAGTAGAATGTCTCTGCTTCATACAGACACAGACAACCAAAGAAGTGCAATTACTCCTAATATTAACACCGAATAGCTGTTTGTGCAGACATTTAACTTACATTTACAACCTCTCTGTTGCTGGTCTTTTTATATATTTTCAATAACTCACCAGAAGCACACATACACGAGTGTTCAGTTAACACATATACATGTACCGATATTATATATTCACATAAATATAAGAACCCATGAATAAGATATATTAAAAATATTCTTGCCAAGCTTATCTACCCAAATACTATTTATTTCAAGATTCACTCTACTGAAAATTATCTCAAGGATAAATACTTTCCAACAGCCCAAATCCTTGACTCTTTCTTTTTTTTTTTTTTTTTTTTTTTTTTTTTTTTTTTTTTTAAATTTGGAAGAATGCAGTATTTCTTATAATTTTACCATCAGGTATCCAAACCCTAAATGTCTGTTATTTACCCAGTGCATAAAACTATATTAACTAATTTCTGAGAATTAAGCTAATATATGAGATTTATATTGCCACTATCCTTGTACCAAATTATTTTCAACACTAACCTGACAGAAAATGTGGAGTATCTTACTCTTCGGTTTCAGTTTTTCCTCAACTTTCATCTCCTCACATACCTAGTGAGAAATTATTTTGTGTTAACCCTAAAAGAAACTTTTGTAGAGATTCATCTACACAAAGCTAGAATATTATTTTGCACATCCTTCCATTTTAGCTGGCAATCTTTGTGCAAGTAATTTTTGAATCTTCAAAATGGGAGTTTTGTGAGGGCTTTATGAATAATTGAAGTACTTTTCAGGCTATAGCCTCTGCACACGTACACTTCACTGTACATGAGTTACTTGCAGTTCTTTCCCCAGTCAAGTGTAGGGAAATACCTTTTTCATATCACTGAATTAAAAAAAAAAATTGAAAGAATCAGAGAAAAAAAATAGGTCTAATTGTTGCACAAATATCTAATACTTCACAAAGTACCCCTGATAAATCAAGTTCACAAACTTCCTCCGATTACTAAGATATTAATGTTAGCCAAGAAGGTCTAAAAATGATGGTTTTTACAACATAAGTAGAGGGTGTGCCATAATGTGATAAAATGCAGTAGTGTAGGAGTCTCATTCTCAAACAGTTGAGTGAGATGGTTGAGGACAATCATCACCCACGTGTTGGTGAAATAACAGACCTTCCTGGCAAAATAAACAGAGTTTCATTGGAATGCTGAACATGATATGAAAATATCTGGAGCTACATTTCTCTTTTACTGATAGACAAATTCTAGACATGCTGAGAGACATCCCTCAGGGCTTTTTTTCATGTTTCACTTACAAATGGATAACAGCTTAAGTACCATTTCATATTTATCTAAAATCATGCTATAGGATTCCTACTGAAATACATCATAAATGAAAACTCTTCAGAAAAAAAAATATAGAGGAAATAAAAGCAAGTACAAGAGCATAAATACTATTTTCAGCATATAGAATTCCCAAAATAAATTCATATGATCTATATATGCACCTCTATATATGGTTGAGGTTAGATGGTGCAAGGGTGGTTCAGCCTGGAGAAGAGGAGACTGAAGGGAGATCTCATTGCAGTCTGCAACTTTCTTGTTGCAGATGGACAGGCACTGTGTCAGGGGAGGTTTAGGGTGGATATCAGGAAAAGGTTCTTCACCCAGAGGGTGGCTGGGCACTGAAAAGGCTCCCCAGGGTAGTGGTCACAGCATCAAACTTGACACAGTTCAAGAAGTGTTTGGTCAATGCTCTCAAGCACATAGTATGATGCTGAGGTGTCCTGCATAGGGCCAGTAGTTGAAGTGAAGGATCCTTTTGGGCCCCTTTCAACTCAGGCTATTCTATGATTCTATGAACTAAAGAAAACTGAATGTAGTAGTATGAATACATTCTGTAACTGACACTTGTTCAGGACTCCTCTATGCAAGGCAATAGGTGCACACTGAAAGGAAAAACCCTTTTTCCAGATCTCAGATGCAACTTTTCCTATTCATCTGCAAAGATGCTAACATCCAGATTCTTATTAAGTTATATTTACTTTACTCACCCAGAATGCTGCTGCAAAGAAAATGACCTAATCTGCTGTTGTCTTCTCCCCCTTTCTACAGCATAAAATAGAAGCAGCTCCTTTCAAGGGTGGTCATTAATTATTCCCTCCATATCTACGTCTTACTCTGTTTTACGTCTGTGAAAACTCCCACTTCCAAATCAGCTCAGGATACGAACTCACAATTAACACTTGTCAAGTTTTCAAACAAGTTGAAAATGTTCTTTTCTTACAGCTAGTGAGAAATCCACCAGAGAGTAATTTGCTCAACTAACCCATTATTCTCCACTGGAGTGTCTGTTTTTCCCTGATATTTGCAAAAATATTGATAGTATTCTATATGAATAGGACTTAAAAATATTAAGCCTGACCACTCACATAATTCAGCATGGGATCATGTACTGTAGATTTAATTGCAAACCATACATCCTGCCATACATTGAGCCTATTCAGATGACAGATAATATCCACTATTAGCATTTCATAGAAAATACTCCTTCAATAAAAAAAGTAAGGGCTGACATCTGAAACAGCAAAAATATTAAAGAATTTTGAAACAAAAGATACTTAAAATTAGCATCTGCACCACTTACAGTACACATAAATTTTACTGGTGTTAAATTTTAATATTCTCCCAAAGGTCAGTCCATTAAGTTCTTTCTAAGTAATGAAAAAAAAGGTGATTTTATCTGACTCCACCACCTTCCTCCCACTCAGATACCCTTCTGCTTGTCCCAAAAGGCAAAAGTGCTCACAGATCATAAAGAAATTTATAAAACTCAGAAGCATTTACAAAATCACTGGAAGCAGAAGTGGAAGTTCATGTAATTTAAAAGCTGTAGAGTGCAAGCACTGGAGAAATGTTTTCCTTCTGGGAACGAACATAGTAGGAGGGTGATGCTTCTTCGGTATCACCAATATCAATATCTCATCAATATATTGGTATTTTTCAATTATACTGATTTAGGTAAATACTAAAAAAATGTTTTCTTGTGCTAAACCAGTATTCCAAAATACTGCAGCTGATACGTTTGTTTCTACAATTTTAAATGACAGGAAGGTTTATCTATGGAAGGAAATCTTTTTGTGACACCTTGGAATTCTGATCTAGGCTGTTTCCCCACAGTACTGTCTCTTTTCCTTGCATCTGCAATCTTCTTCCATATACCTAAATTCTAGAATCTTTTCACTTTTTATAGGACAGTTTGATCTTTGGAATGACTCATCATTCCATCTGAGGCTTCAACACTACCAAAACTAAGGCAACGGTAGCCTAATATCAGATACAACACATAGAGAGGCTATAAATAACCACTTTCTTTTATTGAGTCGGTTTTGGAAAATATATACATTTTCTGGCTTCTAAAATTTAATATTGGGTCTCAATAAAAGAATGCATCATATCAGTTTGAATAACCAGCTACATTCTATTCATGTAAAATGAAATTTATGCAACATATAAGGTGCCAGAAATTAGGATTTTTTTCTAAGAAAATTGAGCAAAGTTTCAAAATGTAAAGCCTAATAATGTAAAAGGCACAAAATAGATCTTACATATTTTAATTTCTACTTACGTAACATTTTTATTAATCAAAAATTTATTAATTAAAGGAGGCTTGGGGATGACCTTATCATTCTCTACCACTGCCTCAAAGGAGGCTGTAGCCAGGTGGGGATTGGCCTCTTCTCCTGGGTAGCAAGTGAGAGGACAAGAGGAAATGGCTTGGATATTAGTAGTTAATTTAAATACTTTTCATCAACCGTATGTTTATTACACTATCTGTCCTATATAGCAAATAAATGATATATTTAGTATATATAAGTATTATTAAATCTTAATTTATGTAGGCTAAGGCTAAATATATTTTCTTATCCACCAGACCTCCTTTGGCTGGAATTCTGGTACTAATGGGGAAAAAACAGGGTTCATGAAGAAGGGATAGGCAATTCAAGAGGAGTACAACAACATCATGAGCCTATACGGGGAGAAATTTAGAAAGGCTAAAACCCAACACCTAATCTGGCTACAGTAGTAAAAGACAACAAAAAATGTTTCTAAAAATGCATCAGCAACAAGAAGACGACCAAGGAGAACTTCCAGCCTTGATTGTTAACAAAGGGTGAGGAAAAGGGTGAGGCACTTAATACCCTCTTTGCCTCAGTCTTTATTAGTAAAACTTGGTTCTTTGGGTACCCACCCTCTAAGCTGGAAGACAGGGACAGGAAGCTGATTAACCCATCTGGCCCCCATAACCCAGAAGGAAATGGTCAGCCACCTCCTAGACCACTTTGGGGCCAGATGGGATCCACCCTGGGGTCCTGGGGTCAGCAGAAGTGTTCACCAGGACACATTGAAGCATTTACCTGTCATCCTTCTCAACTGGGCAGATCCCAGTCGACTGGATGTCAGCAAATCTGATGCCCCTCTACAAGAAGGGTCAGAAGGAGGACCCAGGGAACTACAGAGTGATCTTGGTCCAGGGAAAGTCACGGATCAGATAACCCTGAATGCTACCCTATGGCAAGGGCAATTAGAAAATCAAGGGGGCCAGGAACAGCAAGCATGCCAGGAATGGCAGGTCCTGCTTGACCAACCTGATCTCCTTCTACAACAAGGAGACCTGCTGAATGGATGAGGGAGCAGTTGTGGATGTTTTCTGGCTGGCCTTCAGTAAAGCCTTTGACAACATTTCCCACAGTACCCTTCTGGAGAAACCAGCTGTTCGAGACTTGGATGGGTCATTCTTTCCTGGCTTAAAAACTGTCTGGATGGCCAGGCCCAGAGAGTGGAGGTGAACAGACCAATACCCAGTTGGCAGCCAGTCACCATTGGTGCTCCCAAGGTGTCAGTATCAGGATCAGTCCTGTTTAATGTCCTTACTGATCATCTGAACAAGGAGTGTGCCCTCAGTCACTCTGTAGATGCCACCAGGTTGGGCAGGATTGTTGATGCATATAACACCAGAGAGCAGGAGGATCTGCAGAAGGACCTGGACAGGCTGGATCAATGGGCCAAGGCTGATGGTGTGAGGTTCAACAAGGCCCAGTGTCAGGTCCTGCTCTTAGATCACAGAAACACCATATGCAGCACTACAGGTTTTGGGCAGCATAGCTGGAAAACTGCCCAGCAGCAAAGGACCTGGGGGTGCTGCTGACAGCAGCTGAACATGAGCCAGGCTGTGCCCAGGTGGCCAAGAAGGCCAAGGGCATCCTGGCCTGGATCAGCAGTGGTGTGGCCAGCAGGAGCAGGGCAGGGATTGTCCCCCTGTGCTGGGCACTGCTGAGGCCACACCTGGAGTGCTGTGTCCAGTTCTGGGCCCCTCAGTGCAAGAAAGACACTGAGGTGCTGGAGTGAGTCCAGAGAAGGGCAGTGGAGCTGGGGAAGGGTTTCCACAGGAGGCAAGGACACAGGTGGGGACACAGGACATAAGTCCTGTGAGGATCAACTGAAGGAGCTGGTGGTGTTTATCCTGGATTAAAGGAGGCTTGGGGATGACCTTATCATTCTCTACCACTGCCTCAAAGGAGGCTGTAGCCAGGTGGGGATTGGCCTCTTCTCCTGGGTAGCAAGTGAGAGGACAAGAGGAAATGGCTTGGATATTAGTAGTTAATTCTTCATCAAAAGGGTTGTCAAGCACTGTAACAGGCTCCCCAGGGAAGTGGCTGAGTCACCATCTCCAGAGGTTTTTAAAAAGCATGTAGATGTAGTCCTTGAGGACATGGTTTAGTGGTAGACTTGGCAGTGCTGGATTAGTAGTTGGACTCAACAATCTTAAGGGCCTTTTCCAATCTAAACAAATCTATAAAGATGCAACACTAAAAATTCTCTGGACTTAATCCAGTTCCTTTCAAATCCACCAAAATAACATAATCGCTGCAGCAGATTTATTAATGTGGATTTTAGGAATTACTGAAAAAGCAGTTATTTTAACTACAGTTTTCAGAAACACTTTTTGAAGTTTAGAACAGCATTATAGAAATGAAATTATCTTCTTTAAAATACATAAAATTAAACTTAAGGCAAACCAAATTTAATAATATATAAATGACAAAAAGAGACACTAAGTATGTTGAGGAAGATATAATCACAAGTGAAATTGAAGCTGAAAGAGCCAGCTGGAAAATTAAGTCTTTTGAAAGCAACTTATTTTTTAATCTCTGGTAACATCCTTAATGTTTATACAATCCATGTCATAAACTAAAATAGCTATGTAAGTCCTAGAACAAAGTACTTTCTTAGAAGCAAGGAAACTGGTGTATGTTTAATAAATAATTGGTTAATCATCATTATTACCTAGAATAAAAGATAGGAAAGCAAAATTCAACATTTTTAAGTATTCAGTATCAGTCAGTGTGTTTCATATGTTTCAATTTCTGCTCAAGACATGCAATTTTACATATATATCATGGTAAGAACTTTGAAAACAGAACACTAAGAGTAGCTTAGCCTGTCTTTAAGCATATTTTTTCATGCTGAGGCATACATATTCACAAATACATTTGATATTCTTACAGAGTTTTCACATATGGGGTAAGAGTTGATCAGCTAGACATATATCCTTTCTTACAGGGAAGCAACTACAAAAGTGGCGATCAGATATCGAAGAACTCAGGTCTGTTGCACTGAACTTTGCACTTATGAAACCAAGCAGAAAGCACAGGATATCTTGGCATCTTTATTTATTTTTCCACTGAAAATGGGTTGTTCTACACTAGAAGTTGCCACTCACTTTAAAATTATTTTGGCCAACATATTCCAGGGGAGGTTAAATAATCACTTTATAAGCTTGTAATACAGTCAACTCTTCAGAACTTGAAGTTCATATATTCAATATGAATTTTCATTTATCATTTTAATTTAAAGTTGTGGGGGTTTTTTTCCATCCAAAATTATAATATTTATTTTCTCTGAGCTGCAAATTAGGATAAAACTGGAGAATCAGAAATCTGGAAATAAATTTAAATACTTTAATAAATTAATTAAAAATCACACTTCAGTACATTTGACCTAGAGTAAGAATGGGGGTAAATTGATGCTAGATTTGTTACTTGATACCCTGCATTTAAAACATGTACTCAGTCCATCATATCATATCATATTGTTAATGACTGCAAACCCTGCTGTCACAGAGCAGTATCTTCAAAAAGCACTCTGTTTCTTATCTGAATAAAACTATCCAGCTAAAAAGTTTTAGAACTGTTTGAACTGTATATTGCATAACTCTCTTTTGATATATATATTTTATATATATATATATATATAATTTTTTTTTCTTGTGAGAAGGCCAGACAAGTGATGAATGTTAAGGCTCATATTAAGTCAAAAGTCTTTTAGTTCTAACAGAAGTGGGGTTTTTTCCTTAGAAATAAGCTTGTTAAACAGCTTATAAAGCTTATAAAGCTGTAAAATGCTCTGGGACCTCTTGGCCTTATTACCTCCCTGTTGAAAAGTCTAAAGGGACAAAGTTTATTGAAATTCGGACTTCAATTAGTTTATTACACATAGCTCTTGAAAGGGAAAGTAGACATGGAAGCAGAAGTGTTTCTTTTTCACTGTCTTTTTTACTATCTAATAATGCATTACCTTGAACTGAATGGAAAGTATATAAAGCAAGAATTTAAGTGATTAAGTTCTGTAATTTGAAATAAATTGACATCTACTTAAGTGTAATTTTTTTAGCTAATATTCAATTTATGCACCAGTAAAAAAATTTTGAATATCATGTATTTTGAGGACAGAAAATGTATGTATGTTTCAATCTGCTCATTTCTCTAATTTCCTGTACCAGTTTGATTTCCTAGTTCTTTCAGTTTTGCTACTACCATCTCAAACTAAGGTTTTTTCTCTGACTGTGCTTCAAATTACACATCATGTGTTCTTAGCTACAAATTTAACAAAATTTATCTCTTTAAATAGAGATAGATTCAAGTACTTTAATTTGCATTTTGGGCACCAAGGTTTTCTAAACAATCCAAAAAATATTTGCCATACCTGAAAATTTTCTTCTTCCTTGATCCAGTCATTAAATTTTCAATCACATTTATTCTCATTAAAAGTTAAATAGGACTAAAAAGATTTAATGTACATTCTGGACAAGTGTATAGAGGACCTTTACAGTTAAAATTTTGCTGATATAATTTAGCTTTTGAGTGTGATCCATGTAAGGATTAGTCAGTTGTTTCCATTCATTGGATTATGTTATATTGCTGCATTATTTATTAGACATAAGAATTTCACAATGAATAATTTAATTATTTGCTTTATATTTCACCCCAAGAAAAGAGGCACTTCAAGTTCCTTCCTTAGTTTCCTTTGAGTATGCATTTCTCAATTAAAAAAAACTAACCGAAAAACATATTTTATTTTTATATTACCCTGCATTTATATTACACTAACACCTCTACTACTATAGCATCAATGTTTGCCTGTTACTTCAATGGGACTATCAAGTCCCAAGCTTTTCTTCTAGCCTTTTACAGACTGCTAAATGTTGCATCAGAAGTTTTAGCAATTTAATAGGACTTCCTACAGACCCTATACTACATGTTACTTGATGTAAATAAAGCTGTTTTGATTGTAATAATTTTTCATGCTTCACAAGCTCAAAGTACTTGATATCTATTTGGGAATTTGCAGGAACATACAACTTGTGGAAACTGTAGAACTTCAGCATTAGGTAGCAGTTTTGTTGAAGAGCATTTCAGATTACTGTGCATTAAAAGCTATTTGTAATAAGACTACTTCCATGTTGTTGGAAAAAGAAATCAATCATCAAACTAGGATAAATATACAGAGGCATATCTTGCAAAACACTTTATATATGCTTCTGCTCCATGCACATCCAGCATAGCACTGAAGGCTTGAAACAGTTTTGGACATGTTATATAATGAAAGGTGTGGATTAAAAATGGAAAGAGGGTAGAAGAAAGGAACTACCAGATTAGACCACCAAAAATATGGGAGAAAGAAAGAAAGAAAAGAAAAGAAAAGAAAAGAAAAGAAAAGAAAAGAAAAGAAAAGAAAAGAAAAGAAAAGAAAAGAAAAGAAAAGAAAAGAAAAGAAAAGAAAAGAAAAGAAAAGAAAAGAAAAGAAAAGAAAAGAAAAGAAAAGAAAAGAAAGATTGAGAGAAAGAGAGAGAGCAAAAGAGAAAACGAGAAAGCAAGAAAGTGAGCAAGAAAGCAAGAAAGCTAGAAGAAAATATCTGCAACAGGTACAGCTGTTTCTGCAATCAGCTCTCTTCCAGCTATGAATTCTCTCTCATCTTTAGGATTCTAAGCCAATAAACAGATGATATTTTTGCCATCCGCTTCTAAAACTTGTATATAAAAGGTCTGCTATGCCTTTAGCAAAATGTTACTTTGAAATTCAGTATTACCTTTCCAAAAGAAAAATACAATGCTAATACAAAATCCTTAATGCAAGGAAATCTGACAGTCTTCAGGAGATCAACGTGGGAAGCTAGCTTATTTGTACTTTTCTAATGACATGTAGAGTTTCTGGTGGTTCAGCTGGGAGGAAAACTACTTTGCTCAGAACAATCTCCTGCCATACTCTATAACTGCTCTGTTGGCTACACTAGGAAGATTTATATTTTCCATCTGAACACCCTTCCTGTTACTGTTAGTAACTGTTAGTTACAGTCATTAAGCATGACTGTAAATTTATTTATCTCCTAAGGAAAGACAACAAATCACTGCAAAGATAGATTGATGAAGCTTGTAAGAAAACTGGCCAAAAAACGGTGAGACTTGCTAGGCAATTTTAGTGAAGATTTAGTGGTAGGCTCTGTTTCCTCAAATCAGTTTCTATCTCTCCTTCCCAATATCTTTGTTTCTTAGTGTCCTCAGAGCATTACTAGTGGTTAATGTTAAAAGTTTCTTTAGTGTTTTTGTAAGTCACACTAAAGGAAAATAAAAATTCAGGTAAGCACCTGAGTAATTTGTATTTTATGCTATTCAGTATTCCTTGCTCACTGATGAAAATAAAATAGATCTTCAGTGAAAGTTTTGTAATGTTAAATATCCCGGTGGCATTTTTTTGCTCACATATGGGGAACCCTATAAACGATGTAGATATATCAAAATACCTATCTTAACTGTAAGCTGTTTTTATTCTCAGCCAAGCACAGATTATGCCTAAGAATTCCTAGAACATTGCTGCATTGAGAAATGGATTTGCTGATAATCTAAGGTTTGTAAGTAGAAAGAGGGAAATTAAAAGAACATCAGTTCCTAGAGCACATATGTACATTCAGCTGCCCTTTAGATCATTATCCTGTCATTGGATAGGACATTGCTAATGTTTTATTTTATGTTATCTCAAGTGTTTGAGAGAGACAGAGGAGAAAGTGCACACCCACAAATGCATCACAAAAAAGCACCTCAAATCCGTTGTATTTTTTATACAATATTATAATAGTGAATAAAACTGTTCCACAATTCCAAAATCTTTTGTGTTCTTTCATATACTTTCTTACTAGCAGAATGTCTTTTCACTTCCAAAAAAAGTCCCTTCATTGTTTCCTGAGAACTTTGCTTTGTAATACTTGATGCTATTTCATTTCCTAAGTGGAGAGAAAAAATAAGTAAAAAAACAGAGGAAGTTTATGAGTTTAACCTAAAATTACGAGTGTAGAGGTTATAATTGAAAACAAAGATAAACAACTTATTACCTTTCCAAAACAGTAAAGGATGCTTGAATGGCAGCTGCTCTGACTCTCATTACTTTTTATGATCATCTGATATAAACAAGCACAAGTGTGACCACATGCCAAAACACAGGTCTGAAACACCATTGTGATAACTGAGTGATGATCACCCAATGGTTTCTCAGTTCCAGAGTCAGACATGAGATTTTCATCCCTCTGTTACAACATATCCTAGAAGAGTGGAAATATACCTTTGCCTCATAAGCTCTGTATTTAATATAAACTTTACTGAAGTTTAATACACTTACTGAAACTAATTGCATCCCTCTAACTTTAAATTCACACAGTTGGACAATTCTCTGTGACTGAATGTGTTTCAGTTGTCCTTGCACATGTGAATTCAAACAACACCCAAATCATTCTTGGATGTTTTGATGTTTTTTATTACCCACCCCTCATATGTGAACAAGCACTCATTTTACACTATTAATTCTTAGTGTGAATGACGCTCTAAGACTTTGGTTTAGGAGGAATAACTAAGCTAAGCTCTTATTACATATATTTTGAATTTTCTAGTGACTTTCAAGTCCTCAAAGATGGTAGATTTATGTGCTTTTTTCCCTCTAGAATTTCCCTTGTTGTATGAGATGAGCTTATGACAAGTTTTCTATGCTGTGCAGTCCAGATCATTGTACTTTTTGTTCCCAGGGAGGCCAAATTTTGAAACATCTTTTGGAAGAGGTTATAATGGCAATGGTAAAAAGGAAGAAAGTAATTGGGGGTTTCAAGATCCAGTTTGCCATCTCCAGCTTTCACGGCATTGTGTCATGTAATAACTGGAACCTTAGAATACTGGAAGTAACAGAAAGACAAGCTCAGCAGAGCATAGGTTCAAGTATTGAATCAGGGATTTTTTTAGTGTGGTTTGGTTTGCATTGTTTTAATTTCTGAAATTAGAAGGGTGGATGGATGGCAAGGAGAAAATCATTCCCATCATGCTTACTTTTCCTGTCTGGACCTATATGTGGCCTTAGATGATCTTGGCCAAGGCAGGAGGGGCAAGAGTAGAAATATTCATAACATCTCTGAGAGATATTAAAGTCCTCAACAAACTATTTGATTAGAAATCATAGTGGCATTTTCCTGTCTTTATTCCTCCTGAGTATTCTTGCTCCTGAACTCTCTCCCTGAAATCAGAGAGAAAATATGTTACAGATCCAGACCAAGAGAGAGTGAGGGGATAGTCTATGCAAACTAATCTACCAAAGGAATCAGTCATTCCTAGAATTGTGTATGTAATAAATGGCACTTGAAAACAACACTAAGAGCACTAGACTTCCCAGTAGACCTGTGAAATTGCTATTACACATTTGTGAGACTGCACTGAGGGAATTATGCTACCTCCCTAGTCAGAGAATGAATACAAAGAAGATGAAGTGAGTCCTTTGGAAGTGAACAGTGATAGGATGTGAAGCAAAGGACCCAAGTCATAACAGCAAATTCTGACTAGAATATTAGAATATTGGAATATTGGAATATTGGAATATTGTAAAAGTGTTTTACCATGAAGTAGCCAAATCCTGCAATAGTTTGTCCAGAGAGACTGTAGTACCTCTTTTCCTGGGAGTGTTCAAGACTGAACTGAACACCTCAACTGAACATCAATTTGTTCTCAATAGATCTTCATTGAGCAATGGTTGGACCAAACGACTTACAGAAGTCCTTTCCAACATAAATCTTTCCATATGGTGGAACAGTGGTATATATCTATATTTCCTCTCTGGTCTTTTCATTTATTTGCATGAACTAACTAAGTGAGTGGGTGGATTTGTCTTATTTATCATCAGTGTGCGGTTATTTTTCTTTACTGGACTAAAAGGTACTTTGCAACTTTGGCACAATTCCTGTCATGTAACACTGTAACAGAGACCTATTTAAAATAGCTGCGAGTAGCCAGGCAAGTGCAATGGCAGCCACATTCCTAAGCTAAAGGTTTAGTTTGACATCTCCACAGCAGGATACACTAAGTCATTGGGATCCCATGGGAGAAGACAGGACAGATACTTCTGAAAAGAACTTGGGGAATGAACAAGAGTGAGATATATCCTAACTACTAGTAATTGACAGCTATTGCTCCCCTCCTATAACCCTTGCTATATAAAACTTATGGCCTTAAAACATCTTGGAAAAGATGCAGGTAACAGGATCAAAATAAATATTAACAAAATATAAAGTCCTATCTATACAATTTCATTCCTATTAGCTAATGTTATTGTCACCCTGTCACCTTTAAAAATGCACTCTAAACATGCGTTACTAAATCTAATTTCTAATTACTGAATCTAGTTTCTTTAGATTACCAGAAGAACTTTGGATTTGATCCTGAAATGATGGCAGATCCACTCTATTACCAAAAAAATCCTCTTGTTCTAAGAAATATCCCATATTCTTCTTCATGAAAATAAACTTAAAGCTCATCTTTTCTAAACCTGCTGAATAACCTATACTGACAATGGCAAGTGAACATTCTTCAAATTGGCAAGGACCAACCTACTTTTAAATCATCCTATCAACTGGCATAGAGTCATGTTTGTCCAACACCATTTTCATTAAACCCTTGCCTTTCAGTAACAAAAAAATCATTCTTGGAACTTGTCCATTGAGGTAAACTATTTAGCAGTTAAATGGTATTGCCTTGCTCTCCTGTATGCTTCCTCCCACTTTCATAGTTTTAACATTAATCTCACAGGTCTTCCTGCTAGCTCCAAAGTCTTCTATAAAGAAAGACTACAATGTAGTTAAAATTATTTAACTCTCTTTAAGACGACTTTTAAAGAAACCTACTAAGGTTCTTTTCATGTTTTACACAAAATTTCCTTATAAATTTAGCTGTACACATGATGTGCCCACGTGTTTAGAGCATCAGCTGAGCACCACTGACCTGACACCACGACCTTGTGTGTTCAATGGACATCTTCACTAACACTCAAATAATATTGTTATATTAAGGTCTATTTAAAATATAGGGATACATTAAACAGTTATTTTAATAATTTTAAGGTAGAACTTCATATGGCTACATCTTTAAGAAAAAGTGTTTAAATCTTGATTATTCTCTGATTATGAAAAGATTGTTGTTAAATTATCAGGTGTATACTCATTAAATTAAGAAGTCTGAACCATTCATTCTCAGCAACATTCATATTAAAATATATTTGAATATGTGAATTTTAAAAGCTCGCATTTTTATGACTTCCAACGGCGTGAAAATTAATGCTACTCATATAGTTCAGTTCACACAACTCTAACAATCAGAAAATGTAAGCCTTTCACAACGTGAAAATAACACTCTTAATAGTAACTTATTTAAAATATTGACAACAAAGGTTTCTTATTTAATTTATCTCTATGGACAATTATAAAGAACAGTAATCCAACAATGTCTACCAAGCTGTAAAATTTGTGTCTTTGAGGAAAGGCTAGCATATGCCAATTATCTTAACATCTTGGGTGCCAGTACTACATATTAGTAAACAAAGCAATGATACACTGCCAGACAAGTAAACAACAAAATTCTAAATTAGAAACTGCTACTAAATTCTGAAAATGTTATTTATGGGCCTGTAAGTTGAAAAACACTCTTCTTCCTTTTCCTTTGTTTGTGTGGAAGTAGCTACGACAGAATACATCAAGAGGAGCTTTCTAAACCAAGCAGAAGGAAGGAATGTGGCTTAGGATGGAAAGAGGTGTGCATTTTATTGGAGAACCAAAGAGACTTGCAAAGACTCCATTATTTTTCCAGGGGCCCTCTATGTAGCTACAAAGCCCAAGAGTTTATCCATCTAAATTATTAGAGTGGCATACAATATCCCAGACTTCAGAAAGTCAAGAAACTGATGCATAAACCTCCTTTCTTCTCCTAATAGAGAATAAAGCCTCAGGGCAACTGAAATATTATGCTCCATTCAATTTTGAGTGTTATTTTGGTTTATTAACTATCATTGAGTGGTACAAGGACAAGTTTGGCACGTCAAGAAAAATAATCATACTTTGGAGCAATCTTCATATGTAAGCAATGCAGTAATGAATGCTACTTGGTCAGACCAGGTCTCATACATGAAATTGAAAGAGAGCAAGTAGATTTTTTTGACAGCAACTAATTTTAATCATCACTTATGAAAGTAGTTTTTTAAACAGACAGCAACAGGGAACAAACACAAGGATTACTGGATTGAAAAACCTAGTGTTGTCTCATCATTGTCCAGATATTTATGTTTAAATACTGATGAAAAGTTGTTTTTGTGAAAAAGCCCGGACCAAAAACAACACTTGAGATGAAATTTACAGAAGACCTATTGTAGAATAATAATTGACAAAAAGAAACTAAGAGACTAAGATTTATTTTAAGGATACAGCATCCTGGGAAATTCCATGACTATGGTATTTGTATGAGTATTCCATGACTGATGGTATTTGTTCCCTAATTTTTCCAGTCTGAATTTTCAGTAATGAAAAATAGAACACAGAAAGATGATATGGCAAGATGATTTAATTGACATATGACTAATTGCCTTTAAAAATGCTAAGGCGGGGTTTTTTTTAAACAAGTAACCTGTGTATATAGACCATGCAATAGTGCTAGTTATGTGCAAAGAGGTACCTGAAATTTTTGAAGATAATCAGAATAGCTTCAATAATTACACAGAATATTTTGTATTATTGACTGGAAAATTATTTGAGTTGAAGTATTTATTCTCCAATTCCACTACTATTATTTATTATTACACAGTACCTTTTATTCTATGATCTTAAAATTCACTTTAGCATGAACCTGTGATTTCCCGTAAGAGAAAATATTGTCAGAGAGAGATTAAATTATTTGCACATGACACAGTAAATAATTGGCAAAAACTCCCCAATCACAGATAATCTCAGTCATCTTTTTGACTATCCTGGTTTTTGTACAGCTCTTGTGTATATGACTTCAAAGCACTTACCTTTTCACTTAAAAATGCAGGAATTATCTTGACTTTTAAGCAAAATACATTAGTCTATGATCCTAATATATCCTTCTGTGGAATGAGATGCTACTGTACTCCTTGAAGGAGCTACAGCACTGTTCTAAATAAGTTGAGTGCAAAGTTAGTGATGGTCATGAAGAGACAGAGAAATCATTGGAAGGATTACAAGCAGTACTTAATATCACAAACTACAAGCACACAGTGTTTTTCAACTAATTCAGTTTAGACTCTTTGCTAGTAGATGTTGCCTTTTAAATGTTAATTCTCGTCAGTTTGAATAATAAAGATGTCAGTTCTTACTCAAATTTTAACATATGTACTTTCTCCTTTTTGTTTCTTTTGAAAAATGGAAGAGTTACATATTTTTAAGTTCTCTACCAAACTTAAAAGAGAAAATACTTCAAAGTTGTATATTTGGCTTATTAAGTGTCTTTTATGGTTTTCATTGAAGTTTTCAGAATCATGATGTGTTTCAAGTGAAACAAAATAAGTTCTGGAAAAACAATTACATAAATTTAATTTTTTCACATTTGAGACCTTAGTGTATAATACTACCCCTCTCTTCTGATGCATTTTCCATACCTTTATACACAATTTTATCTAGTTCCAGACAGTTCTATACACCACATTCAGAATAATTTGAGATCTTCTGAAATACAGGCTTGTCACCTTACATCATAATAAATCCATAGGACTCCGTTCAGAAATGTTCTTTTGAAAACAGTTTAAATAAGGGAGAAGTCTAAATGTAAATATGAGAAGGGAATTGCAATACTTCTAAAAGGACAGATGCCTTTCACAAAAATATTGGAGGTTTTTGCAAGTCACTGCTTTTATGAGAATACTATGAAGATATTTTTCTTTGCTTTTTATGCAAAAAAAGAGAGGGGAAAGGTAGCAACTGATTGAAACCTTGAAATTAAAGTCCTGGAAAGACCATCCTTTTTCTGGTATTTCTTGAACATAGTTGTAAAGCAATTTGTTACAGTTCACTTTGTGTTTCCATACTACAGTTGTTTGCTTCATTCAAGATATTTCACTGTGAGAATTTATTCTAAGAAAGTCATTTGATGGTGAATTATATTGAACTTCATTACTGTGCTTTGCTTTACTACTTCCAAAAGGGAAGCTCATCTGAAGCATTTTTACTAATCCCATAAAATTAAAATAAAATCCACTGACCTCAGTTAAGCAGCATGTCTTGTCAAAACAACATTTTTGTGCTAATAAATAGAATGAAGGTTTAAAAAACAAATATACACTTCATATTGAATTTTTAATTCCTATTTAAACAGGTGTCATGTGAATTGTAATTTAAAATAGTCCTGAAATCCTAATAAAAGAAATAGCATGTGTATTCTCCCTTTCCACCTCGACTTAGTATCCTCTCAATAACTTATCACTTATGAAATAATGCTGAATATGTTCAAGCCAACCATTATGATTTATAAAAATCAAACTTTTTTGCAATTAGGAAACAGAAATTCAGCACTCAGTCTTAAAGGTCAAAAACACTAAACCCCTAGAGGGCTTTTTACATAAAAGAAACAGGAATGTGCTGAAAAAAGGTTTAAATTGAACATTTGTTAGTTTTCGAAGCCTATTTTTTTTTCTTTCAAATCTTACATGGTGAAAAATTTAACATCATTAACTTCAGACAAGCATGAGTTCACAGAAGTGATACAAACGTGTAGCAACAGAACGGCTGCATGAAAACCAAAGATAGTAAAAGACATATTTAAAGATTACTTACAGGAAAATACAGTTCTAATTGTCAATTGCTGAATCTCTTTTTATTTCTTAATTATATATGAAATGGGAATGAAGTTACTGTTAGGTAGAAATAGAGCTAACACTGCCAGAGAATATTCAAGTATGTCTTTTTCAGATTTATGTCCAGGCTCCATAATAGAGAGTGCGGTGTGCACCACAGAAACACACAAAGCAATCTTCGTTCAGAAAGGATTCTATTATTTATTCATCAAGCATATCATGCTATAAAAATCAGATTATCCAGGAAATCAAACACATACAGAGTACCTCAGTATCAAGCATTGTCCCTCTGCCCACCATTCTCTCCACAGATCCTTTATTCACAATGTCTGCTTAAAATTCAAGTGCAAGCGTGTGTCTTTCTACTAAAAGGAAGTGGTTCCAGCTACTAAAAATGAAGTCCGAATAATGAATTGATTCTTCAGATACAACATCTTTCTGATTTTGACAGAGAATTTGATTTTCAAACAGATGCCTGTTACAGCCATCAAGGGTAAAACAGGCACTGGTGAGCTACACACTGAAAAATAAATCCACAGCTCATTTAAAGGGGAACAATAGACTAGTAGATGACGGAGTCCTCCCTCTGGCTAAGAAACCATTAGCCTATTTTCTCAACTAAGCCCATTCAAACTAACAGGACCCTAACCCTGGGTTTGCCAGATTACTGTCTCCCACCCCCCCTCCCCCCCACCCACACCCTCCCCCCAGAGCTCTCATTATTTTAACTTTGTGAGAACATCACACGGATTGCCTCCCTCCCGCTCGGCAGCAGCGCTGAAGGTTCCCGGGGAGCGCGGGCAGCTGGAGCGAGGAGGGGCGGCCGGGGAGGCAGCGGAGCGGTGCCGGGCGCAGGGGAAGCGCGGCCCCGCTGCCCGCCCCGCTCACGGCTCGGTGCTGGCACAGACGCCGTCCCGCTCCCACCCACGTGTTTCGCGGCCGCTCTTCCACCCACAGACAGGCGTGTACGGGACGACGCGGCGCCGGCCGTGCCCGGGTCACGCCCGCTTCAGGCGAGCCCTGACCGGGGGTTCCTTGTAACGTCCCAGCCCGGGGGTCCCCGGCACGGCAGGGCAGCCCGAGCCCACCTCCCTTTCGGAGCCTCCGCAACTGCAGGGTGCCCCTTCCTTATCCTCGCCGCCGGGGGAAGGGAGGCCGGTCGGACGGCAGTCCCGCCGTGCCCACCCCTCAGCGGCCGCCGCTGAATCGCGTCCCCGCGGCCGGGAGCGGCGCCCCTCGGCCGCACCCCCCCCCACACGCGCGGCCGGAGCGCTGGGCCAAGCCCTCTCCTACCGTCTGAGTCCCTGGAAGGAGGAGGGCCAGGACATCCGCGATTTTTTCAAGCCGGGCCGGTGGCCGGTCTCCACGGCGTAGGAGGCGCGGTCCACAGCTTGGCAGTAGAGGTATCGCTCCGTGTCGGAGTAGCCGCGGTGCCTGACGCGAGCCCCGGCCAGGCAGCGGCCCCGCGACACGGGAGACGGCGGCGGCTGCCCGGGGTGCTGCTGGTGCTGGAGGAACTGGTGCTGCCGCAGCTGCGGTGGGTAGTGCTGATCTTGCCGCCACAGATGCTTGGGGGCTTTGAGACCCCCGCTACCGTCGCTGCCGCCGTCGCCGCCGCTGCCGCCGGGCATCGCGGACAAGCCGCTGCTGCTCTCTGCCTCCATGCTGCCGGCGGTCGGGCCGCGCCGGGCGGGCGGGCGGGCAGGGGCGGTGGCTGCCGCCTCCCTGCGGGCAGCGGCGAGAAACTGTGCTGAAAAGTTGGACAGCTCCTGTCGCGCCGCCCCTCGCCCGAGTGTGGGAGCGGCTGGGGCAGCCGCGCCGCCGGGTCTTGACTGCTCCGCGGGAGGGGAGGCGGGGAGAGGGGGAGGAGGAGAATGAGGAGAGGAGGGGCTGGCATCCCGTCCGGAAATATTTAAAGCCAGGCTGGAGCTTGGGCTGGGGAGAGCGGACCCGGCGTGGGGCTGTGGTCGGGGAGCAGAGAGCGCTGGGGTGTGCGGAAGGTGGGAGAGGGCGCGACGAGGGTGCCGGCAGGGCGCGGGGGTGGGAATGGGACCGGGAGTGAATGTGGAGGGGTTCAGTGCCGCCGATGCTGCAGCCCGCCTCTCCTGAGGCGCGCCTCTCCCTTCCTGAGGCCGTGGCTGCTGGCCGGACAGGACTCCCTCCAGAGGGGCTCTCACTGCCGGGCGACGGCAGCTGGCAAAGTTGCTCACGCCCCTGTTCACCGAGAACTCTGAGGTGGGTTAAAAATGGGTTCTCACTCCTTAAACTCCCCCTCCCGCCACCCCTTATTCCCTATATCGTCTTTCCAGTCCACATCAGGTTGAGAAATCGTGTTTCCCAAGTTGAAACCTTCCCCGGGTCTTCGCCGATGAGTAAGCTCCCTCCCCACAAGGAGTAAGACTGGCTGCAAATCAAGGCGAGGAAGGTTTAATTATAGCGATGCTGAGCCTACTGCTAGAGAGAAGCTTTTATATGGCATACCACTAGCTTCAGGACTTTGCAACTGCCGCGGGAAAAATTATTTAAACTTAAACTCTACAGAGCAGGAACTTCATACTAAAGAGATCTTTTTAATTAGTTTTACATTTCAAATTATTTTGTGCTCATGCACAACCAATAAGTCACAGTGGAAGGGAACTGCATTTTATTAGGTTTCTTTTTTTTCTTTTTTTTTCTTTTTTTTCTTTTTTTTTCTTTTTTTTCTTTTTTTTCTTTTTTTTCTTTTTTTTCTTTTTTTTCTTTTTTTTCTTTTTTTTCTTTTTTTTTTAATTTTTGTTTAAGCATTGATACTTGTCCTGTGTGGTAATATTCTAAAATCAAGCAGTTGGTATTTGGGGCAAAATTATAATCTCCACCCTTCTGATAAAATATGGAAAGGACACATGGAAGTGTTCATTTGAAAACCATTAATATGAATTGTTTTCTCCTTCTATTATGTTTGCCAGAGTATCAGTACTAAGCAAGAAAGCATAGCAAAAAATGTCTCTACTACAATATCTTTACAAAAACATAAATTTTTTTCTAATCAGTGTTCATGTACTCATTAGAATGTTCTGATTAGCTTCATGTACAACTTCTGTTTCCTCAATCACAGAATTGGTTTGCCAATCCTTTTTCCTTTCCATCACAGATCTGCAATCATGTTAATCCTCATAAATTTCTCTCTGAACTTAACTTCTTACTAATTTCTTCTTAATTTCTCACTAATTCTTCAATGTGTTGATGAATTTTTTTCCATTCTCAAAAGTCAGCCTTCCTTTCTAAACATACAGTGCTCCTAGAATTTAGAGTCACCCTCCACACACATACATACAGGATTTTGTTGGGCATAACTTGCAGTGTGTGTTTCTTTGAGCCATGAGTTCCCAGATAATCCTGGTAATCATGCACCATCCTTTCAGGTCTTTTCCTCCTGCCCTAAAAACTGTTAGTTGCAGCAAAAATCCCCTAGAAAATAATAAATTGAAATAAATATTATAAGTTCCAGAAAAGAACCAATGTAGTACTTCCATTGAAGGAAACTTGAGTTTGAGCTCACATTTATCAAGTTCTGATTCTCCTGGCTATTTATCCAGACATCTAAGACTATTTCCAAGCCAGACATTTTAGATGCTACCATTTTCCCAGCTGTGTCAGGCTATGGCAGTTTTGACAGCATGTACAGGAGACATGGGACAATGAAATGAGAAAGACTCAAATCAAACAACAGGAGAGAATTATATATATTATAAAATGTAACAATAGGGATAATTGCGTCATGGAATATTGGCATATAGGATGCAATTCTGTGAAAAATTTGAACCTCCAAGTGGGATACTGCAAGGAGACTGTGTCTCACAATTGCTAATTCCCTCTGCCTTAAAATTAGATGAAACTTCTGTGACCAATTGCACTACAATTTCACAGAATCACGGAACTGCCATTTGGAAGGGCCTCCGTAAGATTGTCCAATCTAAGCTCAAGCTCACAACGGGGTTATCATCAATACTAGACCACATCGGCCACAGCTTTCTCTGAATCTCAAAACCCTTCAACAGAAATTCACCAGCCTCTGTGGATGACCTGCTATGGTGCTTCACCACATCCCTAATGAAGACAATTTTCCTCATGTTCAATCTGAACCTCCCAATCAGGAGTCCTCGCCCCTCGTTAAACAGCATGCCACCACTGACACGACTTTAAATTTGCTGTCTTTTGCAACTAATCTTCCCATAGCTGCAGGCTGCCTTTAGATTGCCTTTTACCTCCTCCACATCAGACTCAGCAATCTCTGTCCCCTCAAGCACTCATCACTGATCATGTGCCCTTGGCCATCCTGGTAGCCTCTTCTGGGTCCCCAGCCTTCCCATTCACGCACTACCTAGAGTCATTTTGGCACGTAGCTTGCTTTATTTATGGTGAATAAATAGCTGTTACCCACCCTACAGTCCACTAGAACTCCCAGATCCTTTCCACTGGGGCCATGATCTAGTCAGTCACTTGCCAGCCCATGCTTCAGGTTATCCTGTCTGGGTGCCAAACGCTGCAGTTCAACATGGGCTCTGGAATCAGCCCCTTCTGGTGATGCACTGTTTACCACCTGCCAGCCAGATGCTGAAAGATCATTCTCTACACTCCAGTCTTACCTAGCAGTCTGTTCATCGAGTTGAGACTTCCTCAGTTTCAAAATGAAAATGTTTTGCATTATTTCAAAATCCTTATTAAACTGAAGGTGGGTTGCACCCACTGTTCTGTATCCCAATCCACATTTCATAATGTTAAATACACATTATTTGCCCTTGGTAAATCTAAGTGTTCAGTAGTCCTCATAACCTTCCTGCTTTTACCGGTCTTGAAATAGATTTAGAAGTATGTTTGGAGCTTTCCAGCAACACATGTGAGATCAGTAAGTCTATAGTACTTCCATTATTCTTCTTGCCTTTCTTAAGAGTGGCTGTAACAGACCTTTTTCCAGCTGACAGGGACTTCCTTAACCACCATCCCTTCCCACAGACAGGAAACAGCAGCCTCATGGATGCCCTTTAGTTTGACACTGGCATTGCATTTTAGCAATGAACTTATATTTGAGCTCATAAGACACTTTTGGTATTCCCCATTCAATCTTATATTCTCAGTGTTTGCCTAATGTTTTAGACACCAAGTTCAATTTGACAGATAATCAAAGCATATTAAAATAAAAAATATTTTTCTGAGAAACATAGAAAGTACAGCAGAAGTAAAACCACCTGTAAAATAAAATGCCAATACTTGCATAAGCAGAAATTGAAGTACTGCATTAGAATTAATCATGAAATCTACATGAATTCTTAATTCTTTTCTGACTATTTTGTTTGGTTTCTGTTGTTGGTTGATTGGGATTTTTTTTTTATTTTTGTTCTTCTATTTGTGATAGATTGTGTGTGTGTGGTTTTTTTCTTGTTCAGAAACCTTGCTGTACCTTCATGCCAATGAAACTTTATAAAGTAGTCTCTTTTTTTAATAACAGCATTGGTGTATTCCATTTGAATACCCATTTTACTGTATTAAAAATAATGTGGTTTTGAATTTACAAAGTGTTTTTCAAAAACTTCGTCAAAAAGACACAAATACAATGTTGCTACAATATTTCACTCAAATAGAATCTGAACCATTGGGCACAAGACATGGCACAGTATAAAGGCCATGTATAAATTATATGTATAAAAGTACAAATATGTCCAGATACTCTTAAATATCTTTTATTTCATTTTCATATCAATCCTTGTATTTATATTTTAAAAATAACATTTATATGACCATTTTTTAATTGCACCACTGCACTAAGACAATTCAAGAACATTTACACAAAATATTTATACTTCTCAGCAAAATACAATGGAAGCTAGCAGCTTTCTCTAAAAATCAAACAAACAGACAAATAAAAAAGAAGTGTATAATATGTTTTTGTCAATATTTACTATATGAAGTCAAAACAAATTTTTTCTTATTTGCCTAGCTTATTTCACATAGGATCCTCAAAAGTCCTGAGTGTGGTGACGACTCAATAGCAATAGAACAGTCTACCTTTGAGAGTTGTAACTGAAAATTATTTAGAAGAATACCTTTTTTTTTTCATTTTCCTAGAATGTGCCTGAGCCTCCTCACAAGAAACTAGATACTCCTTGGTGAGTTGAGGCTCAAATGTAAAAACTACTTCTCCAGCCACACCCAGCTTGAGAGCTTTGCCTTATCAGAGCTTTCTGTGTACGTGATCTGAAAATGCACAAAGACTCATAAAAGAAGATGTAATGTTTTACCTCATAAGAGAATGCCATTTTGAGTTATTCTTAACCTTTCAAATATTTTTTTCAAGCACGTCCTTGCTTTCAAGAAGTACTTAGAATAATAGAAAGAATTGCTCTCAAAAAATAACAGTTCTGTTTGCTTTTGTAGATTTGTTTACAAAGGTTTTGATAATATTTTCAAGGCTCTCTTCAGCTGATGGTGCTAGTATTCACAGTGTACTAGATAAACTGCTGTATCACTTACTCCTTTAAAAAGTATTTGTGAAAGTACTGCACTAAAGATAAGTAGTTCTGACATACAGAAAATAATGGGGACCCCCTTAATTTTTTTACCTTCATTTTCTAGCATAATAATGACATGCAGTCCTTGCAAACCACTGTCTTGTATTTTTGGCCAGAATATATATGGGAAATGTATTACCTAAGTGCAATAGAAAAAAATATATAAGGGAAATATATTACCTAAATGCAATAGAAAAAATTCAAAATTGCGATAAACACATATCATTGAATAAGATAACAATATATTAAGGAGATAAGACGTATAAGTGGATTGGAAAGGAAATTATTCAGATATTTAATTAAGAAAGTAAAAATATCCCCCCACTTCATGTCAGAGAAGATGATTTTTTAATAGTTTACAGACCTTGTAAACAATGGTAAAGTGAGAGAAATAGCTTGCATCATCTCCACAACAAAAGAAACAATGGTAACACCTGAACATGGATGACAGTAAATTTTGTTCAGTAGAATTCACTTCAGCATTGATATTAGTCCTGTTATAATGCAGTGCAATGGCACTTAAGAGACTGTGCTATATTTTACATATACAGATTCACTGAGGTCTTTTAAGTCCAGTAAGATTGAATTTCAGATACAGTGAAGAGTCAGTAGCTGTTCATATAAATTTTTGTATCACATCTGACTCATAAGACAGAAACACATTCCTGCTGCTAGCAATGTAAAAGGAATTCAGCAGATCATCATTCTATAACTCAACAGAAAACATGAATTATTAAAAAGGAAAAAAATAACTGCTTTAGAAAGCAGAGGACTGAATAATATAGAATATTTTATTAGTTGTGTGGCTTCCAATCCTAGAAAAAGAAAATATTACAAGAAAATACCCATATAGGTATCATGCAACCTATTTGTAGAATGTTTTTTATATTACACAAACTTCTTAGCCATTGCAAACAAGGAAGGCACAGTTAGACTAAGACCACTGTATCCATGTGTATTCTGAAACCCTATGCAGAAAGAAATTAACAACCAATAGTTGTTAAGTTTTTCTTATTGAATGCCTTTTGTAAATAATGGAACAACTCCATAATCTAATTCTAGTGAAATTACTATTAACATGATAAAGAGAGTATTAATCCAGAATTAATAAATATATATATGTATAAATATGTAGGTTTGTATAAATGTGCAGGTGTGCTTCTTCTCACCTATTAGGAAGGCTTTTCCAGTTCGTCAAAGATACTCCTGCAGGTAGCTCCATGGGGATTTATTTTTGATATAATTTTTAGTGAGGAATAGTACTTTCCAGATTTGAAAGAAATCCCAAAATTGCAATCTGATTGCTATTTTATCTGGTGTTTTCTTTACGTAAGTACAATTGAAGTGCTTAATTTTTTACCCTATAGATAATATTATTGAGTGCTTTTTAACTTCCTGTGTTCATTCACAATGGATTCAAAGATCTACCTAGAATCAGTGGTATAGATACCAAATTAACTTATATTAAAAGCAAACCAGAAATCATATCCATTTAAGTATTTGATACAACACAAAGTACTGCATAGTTTTCAAAATCTGAATATAAACCCAAAGCTAACAATTTCATGTGAACACAAAATTTCTATTTCTTGCAGAGTTTATGCATGCCAGGAGAATATTTCTTTTAATTCATTGACATTTCATTTGCAAAAGCGTAGCTTTTCTATATAAATTGCATTCTTGCTTTGTATATTAAAGCACTGAGTTCAGTCCAGTGCAATACATTCATCACAACCCAGCTGCAGAGAAATATCCTTACATACAAAGCCAACCTTCCCCCTTTACCCAGGTAGTTTAAAATATAACAAGTGTGTAAGAACAGAGAACTTGATAGTGCAGCTACATGGACAGACAAAGCTAAAGCCTGGGCTTTGACAGCCCCAGGCTGGTGCAGAACTCTACTGATGAAAAGCTGAACTGACTGAGATGAAAGGCATTTTGCACCCACTAAGTTCACAATTTCATGTAACCTCCCACTTGGAGCAGTGAGCAAAGACTCACTCTATTTCAGAGGTGTGCTAAAAAACCCAAGCCCAATTCTCCCTAGCACTATATAATTACTGAATGTAAAAGGGGACAGATCTTAACATTTACTTGACTGTCTTGATTTGCAGCTGGAGTGGGAAAAATCAGCAGCAGATACTACTTTGCCAGTTGGATAGCACAAGAGCAAGAGAGGAGGGATTTAGCACAGTTATTGCTCTTCCCATTGCCTCTTCTCCACTGCACCACAGCAGCAGATTAAACGAAGCATAAACCCTGAGACAGCCTCTGTGGAATTTCTATTTTGTGTAGCAATAGGGGAAGGTGCTGTGTTGACTGAAACTTTCTTCCACAGTAGTTCCCAGATAATACAGCCACTCTTCATCATCTCTTTATCAGGAAGAACATCACTAATTGAGCACTTAACCCATTTTGAGCAAGGTTTGAGGGATAAAGATACTTCTGCAGTTTCTTTTACATTTTATCAGTTGAATTAATGATCTGCTCACTTCAAACAGAGGGCCATCGGTGGCATCCAAAATACTTTTTTAGGTTTCTTTTTGCATGGAGCGTAATGCTTTTGAACTGAAACGTAGGTTTCTGGAGCTTATATGCATTACATTTCTGTTAAGACATTATTGCACAGCTTGAAATCCTCTTGATTTTACTCTGACTTCTGACAAACATGAAAGCCTATCAGTTTAAAAAAAAATCTTTTAAACCTAGTTTCACTCATTTCTTGGGAAAAAAGAAAAAAAAGGCAGCATGAAACCATACTGAAATAAACACTAGGACGAAATTTTACAAAAAAACCCCAAAATCTGGAGCACTCCAGGCGAAATCTGAGGCAGGTGAGTTTTGCATGATTTAAAATTTTAATCAATCTCTTTTTAAAGCTGCTAGAAAATTCAAATTCTCTAATCTGGTAAAGATTGAGCTTTTGAATAAAGATAGACAAGCTATTTATTCAGAACTAGGCAGCATATTCCTAGGGGTCCTTTTTATTACCCAAGCCATATGTGAAGCTTACTACTCATTGTCTTAATGTGTTTCAAAATTTCAGGTCAAAGTTTGGGTTACTGAACTCTTCCTTTTATCTGCTATTTAAATTCACTTAAAGATAAAACAAACAAACAAAACAAAACAAAACAAAAAGAAAAAAAAAAACACCAGAGGCTACTACATATTTCATCAATTCAACTGAACCAATATTTCTGGTAGGGTTAATGTTGAAACAACTCTTTTTTCAATTAGATACTTATCTCTCTTCACCTCTTCAATTTTACTCAGTTTTAACAGTCTCCAGCTTTAATAGTCTCCAACTTTATCATGCAAGATAGAAAGAAAAAGTAAAAACATTTGCAAAATAGCTTTAAAGTAGTCACTTTGCAGGAATAGCAACACCCGTATTTTGGCTGACTGTTGTCAGGTAATAAGAAGGCAAATCAATGGAAAGGTTCCTGCCAATAGATTCCAGTTAATTACACTCAAGCCATCTTAAGAAGATATATAATTATTTTATTTGTATTTCTAAATGCAACAGTAGATCCTATAAGCATCATTAGAATGAATAATAGAGTTTATTTTCTTCTTGGAAACAGCATTCAGAATAAAATTACATTCAGCTGTATCATATATTTCTGTTACTGGATTTACTTAACATGTACCTAATCTTAACTTTGTCAGATACAGACCAAAAGTTTGAAATGCAGTGCATTGAAACTAATTAAAGTGTAAAAATCTATAACAGAGGAGAAACTTCATATTTTTAATTACATACTCAAGAATAAAGATTGGTCATTTTTAAAAAATAAATTATTCTTAAGCAAACAAGTCATATAGATGTGATTTATATTAACAAATTACATTTCCAGTAAAAAAAAAAATCCCCTGTTACTTGCTTTCAGTGAATCAAAAAGGTTAAGAGTTTGAATAAAGAAATGTAATTTTGCATGCCACTGGATTACTTGTTATTTAAATGAAGGATAAAGGAGAAGTAGCATCCATTAATGTGTGTGAATGTAAATATTGGCAATTTAATTTTCCTTCTGTAATTTTCCAAAGCAAAGATCTTTATTGAAGGATGTTAACTTCAAAACTAAAAACGGGTTTGAAGCATTATTCATCAAAATTGCCATTTGTTACTTGTTCATCTTTATACTTGCTGAAAATACCCTGATATTAATGGCTTTATTTTCTGAGCTTAGGTCATACTGGCTTGATAGTCCTCCAGCTAAAACCACTAGGAGATTTTTCTGCTGTCTTCGTTGAAGCTTGGATTGTTCAGCTCATATTAGAGCTACAAGTGAACATTATTTAAATTGCAGTACTTGCCTGGAGCCTGTATAATATATCAGGTTTAGTTATGCTCTGAAAATATGAAATTCATTGGCTGAAAATTCTGTCACATTTGTCAAATTAATCACTTGCTGAAGAAGAGTACTGCCCTCCAGAGACAAATGTGAAAGATCTCATAGGCAACTGTTTGCACAGTAAAATGCCATGTTTTTCAAATTACTTCTTTTACAGAAGTGGTTGGAATGCTTTTATCTGATCTTATCACTTCAGCTAGCACCCACCCGTTCTCTTCACCTCCTTCTTTCCGCTCACCAGTATTTTAAAGTGAAGAAAAATAAAGATTGAATTATTAGAACATACTTTTCAGTCCTTAAAAAAAAAAATAAAAACAAACAAACAAAAAACCGAGAAATTTGAACTTCTGCTTGGTATTTGAAGAATTTATAAACCTATAGCGATGCTAGCCACTTGTCACTTGTTGTCACTATCCAAGGCAGCAATCACAAAGAGAGAAACTCTGAAACCATCCCCAGCTGTGTCTCTCCTGAGTCAGTGTTAACTGTTGCCCTGTTTCTCCTCTAGCTCATCATCAGCTTTACAGAGGCAATAGTAGACTTAGAAATTATTACCTGTTTTAGAGCACAGTGACTACATGCTGCTTGTACTAACATGGCCCAGTGCAATCAGAATGTGTTAATTTTGTACTCAAAAAGCGATTAAGATGGGGTCAAGGATACTGGAAACTATCAGTGCCCAGCCGCTATTGTTAGAATGTGATTAACACCTCAGAATTAAGGGGGAACTCTTGGAAAATTTCATCTTTCCAATTTCGCTACTGGTGGTTTGGAGATTATACATCTCGATGTTTCTTTAATAGGGAACTCTGTAAAGAAGGAATGTTCACGATATTCAGTATCACAAGGGTATTCATGAGCAAAACAGCACCCTTCCATGCACATAAAATGTTGCTAAACGCATACCTTCCCAAAACTGTGTGTAATCCAAATCCTTGTAGGAAGCAACAAATACTGCAATATCTAGCTACAGAATAAATTAAGTATAGGTTTATTTTCTTGCAGTGTGAAATAACAAAACATTATTTCATTAAAACTCGGTGTCATATACAAGCAAAGACACATACATCAGGGAATTAGGATTTTGAGTGCTGCTGATCACTCAGGTGATGAAATCATCCCTTTTGATCTTATTCATGATGAATAGCTAATATTCACTTAATGTTGAAGTAAAAACCACCAGCAGCAGCTCGACACTCATGATTTCTCTGACTGAGAGATAATGCTCAGTAAGAAATTGTAATCCACTTACTGCTTTTATTACTGAAATAATTGCTGACAGTAAATGCTGTCATAAAACAGGTAGTGTTGGGCAATTTCAGTTGAAATGATTGAAAGAAAAAATCCAACTATAACTTTTAAGTGAATTTTATATTCTTAGTTCATTCTCTTTCATCACTCTACTGGTATTAAAAATATTCCCACTGTTTTCCAAAGTATTTTTCACTCTTCAATGTGCTGTGGTATACCCTCCTAATTCTTAGTTAAGCATATTGTAAAATTGATGTGTTTGTGTTATATAACTATGTAGCTATTAAGCATCATATAGGTCTTGATGGAAATGCTATAGGAGAAATTATATTAATTTAAATTATCTCAACAATATAATTTACTAATTCTCATCACAGTTCCCTGGTACTCCCTATTACTTCAGTCACACACCATGTGCATTTTATTAGCCTTGATAAAATGTATGAAAATTGTAGCATAGCTTTTCCAGGAGATTTCTTTGCTTGTCTTCACCTTGCTTCTTGGCAAATGTCTTACGGCAATCAAGCCTGGCTTACAGATTTCATTTTCTGTGTTTTGTACAGTGAGAAGTTTTCTCCAAATATCTTCAAAATTTTTTTCTAGAGTGCAGGCTATTTATCTAATTACCTTTCTAAGCTATCTATACTATTTTAAGTAATTTTATTTTTTAATTAAACAAAGCAGATAACAATTATGGAATTCCCTATAATAAAGCTGCTAGTGCTTGCTATCAGTTGGAATCAAATGATTGATCAATAAAAAGTTGTTTTGTTTTGGTTTTTTTATTGGATTTCTAAATAAGCTACAGAGCCAGAAGAGAGAACACTTTTTTTTTCCTCACTGTAGTGCTAACAGCATCTAATGAATTGGTGCAAAAGAAAGTAACTATTACTGCTGCTGTATTAGAAGACTATATTACTTCTGTTATCCTGCACTATCATCAAGGCTCATTGGAAAGCATTTTACAGAGGCTTGCAAATTTTTTATTTGACTATACTGACGGTCTGAGACTGAAGAGCGAAAATTTATTGTCAGTTGAAGTGCAGCTATCCAAAGGTATAAATTAAAATTAAAAAGTTTGAGGCTTGGATGTCTCTTCTCTAACTACTTAGCTACACTATTGCCAATAATATATAAACTGAAAAGCAGAAACCTCAAATACTATTTGAAAATTACAACAATTACAATTTATTTCAGTTTTCTTTAATACATGTTCTCTGACATTACAGTCCTTGTCATCTCAGGCTACTTCTGTTCAATATTTAAAAGAACTTGAACAATTTTGTCTGTATTTCCTGGATTTTTTCAACACAGTTCAAGGTCTTTTTCTTGTCTTTACTTGGGCTTTGATAGACTGCTCTCTCTAATATTTTTAGCATTTTTTTATTGCTGGAGCTTTTTTTGGTGGGGGTTTATTTTCAAAATTCAAGGTGTATCAAGACTAGGCAAAAGAACACAATATTGAACTCGCTGTCCTCAAACAAAGGGGAAACTCTTACACCTAGAAACTCCTAGAAATTCCTCACCTTTCTCACAAATTGCAGATTTCACATCTGTCAAGAGACGTTATGTAAGCGCAAGCAACACAGATCAAAGGAATAATGGTTCTTAAATTCAGACTTCAATTGAAATGCTACTTACATTTGACTTGGGATTTGGGATGGTCAGGTTTTATTCAGAACAGTAATGGAGACCCCAAAAACCACAACAGACACGATTTGATTATGTACTAAGGCATTTGGCAAGAACAAAAATCCTCTGAGGTCAGGTCATCAGAACCATAGAAACCTTTCTAAGACAAATTCAGTATTAACTAATATTGAAAGAAATATAAGTCTCAAGTATATTAATCTGTAGGCATGAAGCTGTTTTTCAGGTTGGGAACTTCTACTTTTGTCTAAATCTTCTGTAAAGTACATGTAACTTTTGCTTTAACCAGGAAATCAGTTATTTTAGTGAAGAATAAAAGCATTTTAGAAAAGAGTTTGACGAGTTTTAAACTACAGAAAACCCAACTTTTTCTTGGTTTACATTGTTATCTTAATATTAAGGGTTTAAAGGCTTTTTAAAATATCACCTTTATTTTTTGTGTGTGTGATTTCCTCCTCTACTATATTAAAATATCGTAGTTCTAGTGCATTTTTAAATAATTTCTACTCACTTTAAGCTAGCATGTAATTTTTACTTAACAGAGAAAATCTTAAGATCTTTTTTTATTCCTCTATTTTCAATTAAGGCTAAATTTGTGGAACTATCTCCAGAGGAAACCCCAGATTACTGATGTCTTTACATTAATCTCCTACATAGCTTTTAGCACCTCTGTGTAGGCCGCATCCTGCCACCACTTAATTAAAAAGGATTTTGCCACCATGCAGAAGAATCGGGCTCTGCAAGAATGTTCTAAATCAAGAAACTTTAGCATCAAACATAAACATGACAAAACCATAGTTACAGTCAGAGTTTACACCAATTAATCTGTGAATCAAAAAGCACAATTATATATACTCACATTTGGTGCAGAAGAGCAATTGCTACTGATTCATGCATACATAATAAATGAAGCATTTCCACAGCAATATTTGGGGCTAAGAATTTTTCATATGTTTTACTTTTGCAGTTATAAAATATTATTAGACTGTGGAAAATAACTAGCATGACATCGAGCTTTATTTCTGTTGATTGAATATGTTGCTGTAGTTTTCTCTATATATGCATATCAAGTGGTGCTATTCACATTTGAATATACGTTATCTATGAAAAACCTGAGAACTCATTTCCCACAATTGCACAAAGCATTAAATAATTTTGTTAACATAAAATATCTTAGAAACCATGGTACTCAAAATAGCATAAATTACTGATACATATTTTGTAAATTACTGTATGCAGTCTACTCAAGGTACTCCATTAAGCATGTCTGTGTCCAGTGGTAAATAACTTCAAAACATATTGAACTCGGGTCTTCTGTCAAAGATAAGAAACAGTTACAAAAATGGCACAGAACATGAAAGAACTATCTTGCATTGTGGCAGGCTAAGAAACGCATAATATGTGTGATTAATAGATGTTTTTGGAGTTTGTGGAGAATAAAATAAACATCTGTCGGAATGGAAACATCTGGAGGAGAAAGAAGATAGGAGCTGAAACAGATTAACAGAAGGAAACTAAGGAAGGAAATATTGCAGTACGATTGCAGTCAGAGAAAGACACAACTCCCTTGGACTTTTCAAAGTTGTCACAAAAATCCAATTGCTTGTATATAAAACCAGATAAAAGCAGCTGAAAATCCATGCTTCTGATTTGTCTCAACTGAAATGTCTCAAATTCTACCATTCAATGAATTTCTGGTCTTACACAGCTTCTAAAAATTATCTTTATTTCCTGTTAAGGATATGCAGACATGTCTGACATGTTTGATCTGATAAGAGTCTCATAATGAAACCTTTTATTGTAAGGGCTGTGATGTTCTGTATCCATCTAATCACACTTTTTTCATCATCAAGCTGTTGTATATATCCAACCTGTCACCAATTTCAGAAAAAAGAAAAGAGTTACCTTTGAATTAAAGAAACTTATAGTTGAAAAAGGATGTGGCAAGAGAGAACAGAATAAAACTATACCTAGCCATTACCTGAGATTGCACAGAAACTTATTTTGTTCAAAGTGATAGCAGTCAACCAGATCTTACTCTATCACATTGAGGAGACAGTCTGTACTCAGAAGTTAAGGCAACAGACCCAAGACAAACATCCCATAAAATTTATTCACTGCTTGGAAAGAGGTAAACCAAAGTTACAACCTTTCAAAGTTACAGCTTGACACTTCTATTTTCTTACCTATAACAATAGCAAAAAACTATCCATATATTTTTTCAAGATAGTTTTGAAATCCTTTCTTTTAATCTCCACCTTATAGATTCTATGTCTTTTAAAAAGACCATTTTATGGAAAGATTAGTTATGGTGATTTTTCTGAAGAGGATCTGATAATATTCTTTTCAGAGACCTAATTTCCAGTCTTTATCTGAAGTGAAAAGGAAACCAGAAGATAATCTGGAGCCTTAGACTACAAGTAGAAAAATAAAGTTAGTAGTTGAATGAATTTACTTAAAAAACTTTTCTCAGAGAGTACTCCTAGTGTAAAATATGTATGTGGAAATCACTTTCTATTTTGGATCATTTCAATGTATCATTTTGACTACAAATGTAAGGAAAACAACTTCCTGTTTTCAGAAGATCCCATTTTATTTCCCTGTGTTCCAAAGTGGAATATTATTCATTTTCTGCTTTATGAATTTTCCATTTAATTTTTTAATGGGAACCAAAGAATTGATAAATAAATTCAAAAAATTCAAATCTTTCTCCATTTAAGCCTTATACTTAATAAGGGATTATATTATTTAAATTGAAGGAAATGCTTCATAGTGAAAAGAAAATTAAGTTTCATCATTAAAAAATACAAAATTATTCTTTTCTCTAAATAAAGTTTTTAAAAAATTATGCAAAATTATGTAATTTAATGAAATAACATTTTGGCAAAACTTTCGCATTATGCAAATTCTTCTTCCAATGCAACAATATGTAATCCTACAAGTGAAATTCCTTTATCACCAGTATCTAAATTATTCTGTATATATTTGGATGTTATATTTTACACTATTTAAACATCAGTCTTGAAAGCTGTTAGATGTTCAAGTTCCAAAGTGACATTTGGAATCTTCTTTAACTGCATCACTTGCTAGTAATGTGAACTGTTACTGGAAATACGTTAGAAATATATAAATCACAAAACAAATTAAGGCCTTGCTATGCACATGCTTATGTATTAGTTAAGATATGATTACCAATAGTCTGAACATGCATGAAATTTCTGTAGAATCAAGCTGAAGGAATGCATATTGTTAACAGATGGCCATGGTCTAGAAAAACTCTTACAATGCATTTTGTGAGGGAGAATTTCTGTGAGAGAATGACCACACTTACTTAGCCAGACCAAGAGTTTTCTAGACACCATCCTGTAACCTGCACTGGCCATAAGCAGATATCTGACAAAAGAAAGAACTGGACAGCCATAATTTATACACTTAAAAAGTCAAGCAACCTCCTAAAAATCCACCCATTTTCATCTTAGAGAATTTTTTTTAACCAAGGATAGTTTAAGTAAAATAGCATCCAATTTTACTATGAACTGTGTTTTCTAATCACTAAGTTATGTGATCAGATGCTTCTCTCCACACAACTGTACTGAAGTAAAAGAAGTAAGAAATGCTGACAAAGTCTTGATTCCCTACATAGCCCAGACCCTTTCTTTTCCTGTGCAACTGCTCGTCACTTGCTAATTTAGAGAAGGAATCACAACTGACAATAAAACCTGTAAATCAGTCTTAACAGAGATCATACAATAGCAGCTCTGCATCTATAGAAAGATAAAAATGCTCAGAATTGATGTTTGCTATTTTGTTTTCTCTCTCATGTGCTTTGGCTGCTCAAAGGATAGGCATCATTCTTCATACAACCACATCAGGTGCCTCTGAGCTGCTCTTTGCTCTCCCTCAACAATCAACTATATCCTTTGGGCCAAGGCAGCTTGGATGAAATTGTCCCAAAGGCTGGATTCACCCACAGCTGCTGGCTGGATCATTCTTTCGAAGTGATTTCTTTTTTCCCCTTAGATTTATGTGCCTTTGACAGTCCAGTTTCTTGTTTGTATTTATACGCTGCTGCTGGGAAGGTGATAGAAATGCCAATCAAGAGAGCCCAACACATCCTCACGAGAGCCCTCACGTCCTCTAATCTAAAAGAATAATTTCCATCTTGAAAAAATCTTTGTGAAGATGTATTCCTCCATAAGCTTTCTGATTTCTTTTGTCATCTCTAAATGGATGTAAATATGACATAGTGAAGAAGTAAGTATATATTAAGATATTATTGTGTTATGCATTAATTTTCACATTGCACTGTCATTGGTGAATCACTTTGTTCAATTTCACACAATTTTAAATAGTGTGCAGATTTGGGGTTGATTGACTGTCAGAAGAAGTATTTTAACAAAATAACTACTTCTCTGATTAACTATTAAAAAAAATCCAGAAAATACCTGAAAATTACAAATTTTTAAGAGATATTAATAGAATATATTGACCACTTATGGTACAGAAAGTAATGCTGTGTTAATGAATGCCCAGCCTTCCTCCACCTCACTGAAACTTTAACCCATTAGATGCAGTCTTTTACTTTCAAGATATCGTTAAGAAAGTGAGTCGTTTTAGCTGTAGACCTTGGTGCCATAGCCATCTAAGCAGATGGTTTAAGTTCAACAGTCTAAGAAGAATCATCAAGAGAAATCATTTAAAGGGGTAATTTAATAAATGATCTGTCTCTTTTAAAAAATCAAATAAGCTATGAACAAGAAAATGGTCTCTCCTACTCTGTTTATTGCAGAGAAAATTATGCCAGTACAAAAACAAAGAACAGAGTGTAGTCACATTAAAAATCCCCCCTTTCATGGAATTCATACATGAATTTAATAAAAATTGAATATTAGAATAACACTTTAATCATAAAAATACTACATAATCAGCCATTGACTCACTTTCCTCTAGTATGATGGATAAACTGTGATTAAGGGCTTAGAAATAATAGAAGAATGCCAAATTGGTTGAACAGAGATAAAAAAGAAGTGCAGGTGGTAGAAGAAGAAATATATTTCCAAGGAGGAATACCAAAGTATCTCCTGGCTTTTTAGGCATAGTACCAGTAAGCCAAAACTCAACTCAAGATGCACCTGGCAACTGAAATGAAGGGCAACAAAAAGGTACATCAAAGACAAAAATAACAAAAATGTTAAATAAATATGGGCCTGCTGCTGAATGGAGTAGGTAACCAAGTGACAAAGGATGTGGAAAATACTGAAGTATTCAAACCCTTCTTTTCCTTATTTTACTGGTAAGGTCTGTTCTCAATCCTCCTAGATCAACTTGTCCAAAAGCAAAGTTTTGAGAAGGAGAAGATAGCACCCTACTGTGGGGAAAGATTAGGTTTAAGCGCCTGGAACCACATAGTACTGTTTTAGATTTTTTCAAATTATCTATTGTTTGAAAGTAACTGCTTCCAAATTGCTTCAAATATTTGAAACAATACCTGTATTTTCTTTCCTTAACTAGAAAATACATAGACTAATTATCCACAATTTACAGTAACATCTGTTTCCAGTCTATGCTATATAAATAATTACATCAAATTGAAAAATTAGAAATGTCACCATTGTTGAGTAAAAGCACAAGAGCTGATCAAAATTCCAATTTTTAAAAAATATTTCAGAATAGTTAATGCTGGACTGTACAGAGTATCTGCTGTCCTCCATGTCTTCCACCTGGGCATCAGATCTAAATCATCCACTTTATGCTAGACATAAGTTTAAAAAGTCCTTTTATTTGGGAGATGCGGAGTGGGAGGTAATTGTGTCATCTGAACTTATCCTCAAGTACTAAGAAATACTATGATGCAGGTGTTCTGATACAGGATCTGCCATCTTCACAGCTTCCTTACATATCTTAAGCACCCAGTCAATGCAACTCTTGAGCAACAGAATTATTTTTATATTGTTCTCCAAAATTACTCTAGGATCCATATAGCACCATAGAAATTGTGGACATTGCTCACCAGAACAAAAGACTCTCTTAAAAGCCAAAGCTTGAATTCCACAAACATTAAAGCTTCAAGCATTCACTTAACCTGAAAAACTCCCACTAATTTTCCCACTGAGAAATGTGCACTTATATGCTGACTCAGTTTTGGGTTCCACAATAATTAAATATGGTTTTCTTCACGACAGATTCTGCAGTCAGGGTTGATGTAACTGAGTCAGTACGATAGAAACACAGGTTCAGTGTGAGTGTGGATGTATAACAACAGTAATGTGCTTAACTCCTACTACTAACAATTTAAAACTTTCCAAGACCTGATCAGTAAAATTCTCCTTGACACAGCAGGTTTAGTTTAAAGGTTGAGATAAATAACAGAATCACAGAATCACTATGTTGGAAGAGACCTCCAAGATCATTGAGTCCAGCCCACACCCTAACACCTCAACTAAAGCATGGCACCAAGTGCCACATCCAGCCTTTTTTTTTAAACATATCCAGGGATGGTGACTCCATCACCTCTGTGACCATCCCAGTATTTTATCACCCTTTCTTTAAAAAACCTTTTCCTAATATCCAACCTATATTTCCCTTGGAACAGCTTCAGACTGTGTCCTCTCATTCTGTCAGTTGCTGCCTGGAGAAAGAGACCAACCCCCACCTGACCACAACCACCTTTCAGGGACTTGTAGAGATTGATGAGGTCACCTCTGAGTCTCCTTTTCTCCAGGCTAAACACCCCCAGCTCCCTCAGTCATTCCTCCCAGGGTTTGTGTTCCAAACCTCTCACCAGCCTCGGTGCCTCCTCTGGACACGCTCAACAGTCTCAAAGTCCTTCCTGAACTGAGGGGCCAGAGCTGGACACAGCACTCAATGTCCTTCCTGAACTGAGGGGCCAGAACTGGACACAGCACTCAATGTCCTTCCTGAACTGAGGGGCCAGAACTGGACACAGCACTCAATGTCCTTCCTGAACTGAGGGGCCAGAACTGGACACAGTGCTCAAGGTGTGACCTCACCTGTGCCCAGGACAGGGGAAGAATGACCTCCCTGCTCCTGCTGGCCACACCATTCCTGATCCAGGCCAGGATTCCGTTTGCCTTCTTGGCCACCAGGGCACAGCCTGGCTCATGCTCAGCTGCTGTCAGCAGCATCCCCAGGTCCCTTTCTGCCTGGGCACTGTCCAGCCACACCATCCCCAGCCTGTAATGTTGCAGGGGGTTATTGTGGCCAAAATGCAGGACTCAGCACTTGGACTTATTAAACTTCATCCTGTTGGATTCTACCCATCCATCCAACCATTCCAGGTCTCTCTGCAGAGCCCTCCTGCCTTCCAACAGATTGACACACGCTCCCAGCTTAGTGTCATCTGCAAATTTACTGATGAAAGCCTCAATCCCCTCATCCATGTCATCAATAAAAATATTGAACAGAGCTGGCCCCAGCACAGACCCCTGAGGGACACCACAGGTGACTGGCCACCAGCTGGATGCAGCACTGCTCACCATCACTCTCTGGGCCCGGCCATCCAGCCAGTTCCTAACCCAGCAAAGATTGCTCCTGTCCAAGCCATGGGCTGCCAGCTTTTCCAGGAGTCTGCTGTGGGAGACAGTGTCAAAGGCCTTGCTGAAATCCAAACAGACAACATCCACAGCCTTTCCCACATTCACCAGGTGGGTCACCTGGTCATAAAAGGAGATCAGGCTGGTCAAACATGACCTACCCCTCCTAAACCCGTGCTGGCTGGGTCTGATCCCCTGGCCATCCTGTAAGGGCTGCATGATGACACTCAATGCAAACTGCTCCATTACCTTACTGGGTACTGAGGTCAGGCTGACTGGCCTATTAATTACCAGAATCCTCCTTTCCACCCTTTTTATGAATGGGCATCACACTTCCAGTCATCTGGAACCTCACCAGTGAGCCAGGACTGTTGGTAAATGATGGAGAGCAGCTTCACAAGCTCATCTGCCAGCTCCCTCATCACCCTGGGATGGATTCCATCGGGGCCCAGAGATTTAGGAGCATCCAAGCATCTCTGAAGTTCTCTGACTGCCTCCCCTGGATAACAGGGGCACCATTCAGCTCCCTGACACCATCTACCAACCCAGGAGGACAGCTGTCCTGAGGACAAGCCATTTCCCACTAAAGACTGAGGCAAAGAAGGCATTAAGCACTTCAGCCTTCTCCTCATCTGCAGTTACTAAGCTCCCTCCTGCATCCAGCAGAGAACAAAGGAAGGGTCTTTTCCTTCCTTTCGCCATTAATATATTTGTAAAAAGAGTTCTTATTATCTTTTACAAAAGTGGCCAAATTAAGTTCAAACTGTGCTTTGGCCTATCTAATTTTTTTTCCTACATGCCCTAGCAGCCCCATTAAATACTTCCTGTGAGACCTAACCCTCCTTCCCAAAGATGATACATCCTATTTTTATTTCTAAGTTCCTTCAAAACCTCATTGTCCATCCAGGCTGGACATTTGCCTCGTTGACTCATCTTTCAGCACACAGGGACAATCTGTTCCTGTGCCCTCAAGATCTCTGTTTTGAAGCATGCCCACCTTTCCTGAACTCCCTTGTTTTTAAGGGCTGCTTCCCAAGGAACTCTCAGAATAAGTCTCCTAAAATGGCCAAAGTCTGCCCTCTGGAAGTCCAGTGTTAAAGTCTTATTGATGTTCCTCCTGATTTCATCAAATATTGAGAATTCTATAATTTCATGATCACTGTGACCCAAGCACCCTCCAACCACCATCTCCCACCAGCCCATCCCTATCTGAAAACAACAGGTCTAACATGGTCCCTTCCCTGGTGGGCTCACTCACCAGCTGCGACAAGAAGTTGTCCTCCACACCCTCTAAGAACTGCCTGGACTGCCTCTTTTCTGCTGTGTTAAGTTCCCAGCAGATGTCTGGTAGGTTGAAGTCACCTACAAGAGCAAGGGCTGGTGATCCTGCAACATTCTGCAGCTGCTTATAGAATAAGTTGTCCATCTCGTCTTCCTGGTGGGGTGGACAATCACAGACTCCCAGGAGGATGTCAGCCTTGTTGGCCCTTCCCCTGAATTCTTACCCCATAGGCATTCAACTCCATCCTCATTAGTTTCAATCCCCATGGTATCAAAAGCCTCCCTAATATAAAGGGTCACCTCTCCTGAGGAGCTTGTAGCCATCCAGTGCAGTGCTCCAGCTATGTGAGCCATCCCACCACGTTTCTGTGATGGCAGCTACATCATAACTCTGCTGTTGCACCATGGCCTCCAGCTCCTCTTGGAGTTTGCTCCCCATGCTGCCTGCATTGGTACACATGCACCTCAGCTGGGCTGCTGATTTCACCCCTAGTTCAGCCTTACCACCCTTGGGCCTGCTTCCAAACAGCCCAGCTGCATCCCCTTCCCCCTTCAAACCTAGCTGAAAACCCTCTCAATGAGGTCTGCCAGTTCATGAGCTAAAATCCTTCTGCCCTTCACAGAGAGATGGAGCCCATCCAATTCCAGCAGGTCAGGTGCCAAAAGAGTTGCCCCATGGTCAAAGAACCCAAAATTCTGCCAATGACACCAACCCTTGAGCCGCTTGTTGATGTCTCTCCTATTCTCATATAATATATAAGGCATATTTTTTTTCCCCAAGATATATCCTCAACTAACAGGCAGAATACAGCAGACACAAAAACAGGAGTCAGAAATTCTCAAATTCTCTTCATAGTTAGATTCCCAGCTTGTTCCTTAGCCTTGGCCAGTTGTACGTCCCCTTTGTGTGCAAGTTTTCCTATGCACAAAATGAAAATAACACTATATTTTCACTAATTGGAAAGGTTATCCAAAGGTATCGTGAAGATTTTCTCATGTTTATAATACTTTTAAAATAAAGAAATGTGAAATAAAAACACTAAGAGTTATTGTGTTGCTCTTCATTATTCTTTACTAACAGGTGACTAAGGAACACAGATGCTGTTGAAGAGAGCCTAGACTCATGAAAAGCTCTGAGTAAAGTTACTACATGGTAGTCTCAAGGTCGTAATTCTGAGTTTAAAAATAAATGAAATAACAGACTTTCCCTTTCTTCCTCCCTCTTTTTCTTTCAGAAGTATCTAAACCATAATTCCCAGTTATTTTCACTGCATACAATGTTCTACTGAGCTGCAAATAAATAAACCGGAAGAGCAGCTTTTCTCGGATTTTATTTTCATTGTGTGTTACTCAGCTAAGGTCAAATCTCATTGCTTTTATGATCCCCCTCTAACACTTATTTCCTTAAAACAATAATAAAAATTTAGCATCCTAGCTGTTCTTTTAAAAATAGCTTGCTGGTATAGTAAGTGAATAACAGCAAAATTATCACTCAGGATTCACATATTTCAGTTTCTAACATCTGAAAAAACTTTTTTTGCCCTGAATACAGAGGACAAAATCTGGTCTTTGAGGTATTCCATGGACAAGAGAAGGACAATGAGCAAGCAAGTGGCAGGCATTAAGACATCTTTAGCTTGAAACTAGATTCTGATTCTGTATTGTCATAGTATCAAACTTATAATGATGATGCTAATAAAAATTTGCTAATATTTCTTTTCAAAAACAGATATTAAAAAATTTAAGTTCATCTTTAAAGAGGCTTGGGATAATTTTAAATGAAGTTTTTTTTCTGATTTCCGATATAGAGGGTGTTGATTGCCTCTTTAGCTGATAATAAAGCACAGAAGCTTTAAGCAGTATAGTGACTATCTAATCCACAGAACTTAAATTAAGGAAAAACATAAATTAAGATAGAAAGAACATTGCAAAAAAGATACTTCAGAAATTAGCTGTCATGTAAGTTGTTCTTGTAGCTCCCCAGAGTTTCATAAACACACTAATATGCACAGTCTGAGTTGTACATAAGCAATACGAAAGCAATTTAAAATAGATTTTATGTTGTACAATTATAATAATCTCTCCCAAATGATGTTTGAGCAAAGACTAGGATAAATAGTAAGAAGAGACAGTATCCATACCAAATCACGGATAACTAAATGAAACACCAGATTATTTTATATATTTTTGTTATGAAAGCCTTTCTAAGCACCTTTTGATTCCAAAACAACTTTTTGTTTTCAAATAATGCTTTTAATGAAATCTTCACATGCTTGATAAACTCTTATTTCTGGAGTTTGCATGCAATGAATATGACATTTCCAATCAGACTTTGCCAGTCACGTGTGTTGCAAGGACACAAGTATCACAGCAACAACTGGGATAGTCCTTTTTCACTGAAGAAGCTATTCTTAAAAGGCAAAACAAAGGAATAGTTCAGTCCCTGACACCTTGGATCTGTATCATGGAAAGGGAAGGTATACACGGCATGGCAATTCACAGTGTTCAGCAGGGGCCATGGCCTATCCCCGCTCTCATAACCATCTCTTCTTTGGAGCAAGACAATGCAGAGATTGTTTCCAGAAAAAAAGGGGACTGGATAGACTTTCATCATATTTCATGGAGCTTTGGACGAATCAATACCATCATTACAGAGGGATTTGATCAATAAGCCTAAAAGTTCAAGTGCTTGAAAGAAGAAATCAGATATATGGTACCACACATGCAACATGATATAAATATTTGCTCAAGTGTTGAATCAAGGTGGGAGCTGTGGCAATTGGTCAAATACAGAGGTGAGTAAACTTTTGAAATAGTTATTATAAAGTAGGTAAGATAAAAACCTTAAATATCCTCAAATAAATAATTTTCCATATGAGTTTCTATGACCCAAATGCTCTTCTACCTTCATTTACCAACTGAAGACAGAGAATCCTCACACCCACACTTTGATTCCCTTTCCCCAACTGCACGTTTCAAAGGCAAGGGAGGTAAGCTGCATTTTCACAGATATAATAGGACCCCTAAGTTTATGTGCTTTCATGCAGATGAGAAGACAGATAAAAGGATAGATTTCTCCAGCTGTTTGGCTGGCATAATAAGCATGTAAATGGGAAATTCATAGCTGCTTGAGAGAGAGCTAACAACCGAAAAACAGCACTAAACATCTAGAGAAATTTAATTTCCTGAACAATATTCTTCCTGTATCACTGTAATTGCTCTTTAGCTAAGAAAGAATCATAAAACCCAAACATATTATATTACAAAGTAAGATCAAAATTACGATTGCTTTTGCTGTTGTGTTTAGATTTAGTTTATTTGTTTAAACAGCACAGCAGTTCCATTCAACAATCTGTCTGCTGTTTCCCTGTCACTCTTAGAATAAATCTTGTTTTGTCCAGGTTCAAAACACATTCCTACCAACCACAGGAATAAATGGCATAGACAGGGTACAAAGCTATCTCTTAGTGCTGAGGAGAGATGCATACCCACAGAGAAGGCTCTCAAAGAAGCAATCATTTTCTGAGTACAGCAGACAGCTATGCATAGTAACCACAATGTTTTAGATTTGTTATTTGAGTAACCTTCGAACTGCCTTTCTCTCTGCTGTATTTGAATCCAGCCTAGAAAATAACACAGTCACTAGAAATTTATAATCACTTAGCCACTTTTATCAGGCAATATTTTTCATTCTTCTTTCTAATTTTTCTGATGTATCACATCAGGATCACACCTTTTTTTTGTTGCACTTATTTTCCTTCCATGTCTCAGATCACCTCCTCTCCAGGCTCCGTGGATAAAAACAAAAAGTCAAGACACCAATCTATCTTCAAAACTTCACTAAATTTCATTACATTTAACCCTCCAAATAAAATTTTCAGTTGTAAACAATCTAAATGTTTACATTTTTTATAGAAGTCAGTACTTCTATGAGCATATTTCAAGAGTGGGTCTAACTTCTTCAAAAAATAAAGATATCTAGGAGGAAATAAAATATGGGAAGTGATATTATATTCAATGTTAATATTAGCTGGCTTTTTGGCTAAGCACCCTAATGAATACTTATGGGTTTACTCATGTATACAAGTCCTACATTCTTTTCATCACAACATTATTCAGAATAGAGTATTCTCTCAGAACATATGTTCTGAAATTCTTAAGTACTGCATTTTAGCTCTCAGTGTGTTCATGTTACCTTCTCCTTACATATTCTCATGTCACCAAACAGCTGTACTGCCTTCACCATTGTAAGCAAAACTTTCATACTAAACACTTTATATTTTGGAAAATAAGGACAGAATATAGTATGTAATCAGAAAGTTTACTTTAGAAAACATATTATATAAAAAGTCACAGATGTAATATGAAAAAACTACTATAGAAATCACTACAACCAAATAATTTCAAACCATTTATGTTACAAATAACGTAGATGTACAAGAGCAGGCAAAATCCCCTCAGGATTTCTTGAATCTAGTTTTGAAATTGTATAATTGAAAAAAATTTCTGTATGTAAAAAACTCCTTTCATACTCTACCTCCTCCTCTCCTTCATCATCATAAATGGTTAATCAAGCCTCCAGAAACCTCCTTTTGGAATATGAAGTATTAATAATGTTCACAAAACAATTTTTTTAGGGTTTGTTTTACTAGATATGACCAAAAGCTTTACAAGCAGTATTACCAAGTGTCAGGCACAAATTTATAGACATTTCATTAAACTTTTTCATGTAGTGGCTTTAGAAAAGAAATAGATTTCTCTCCTAGAAGCAGCATCTGCAGCCCTACGCCCACCACAGGGAATATTGAATAAATAACAAATTGCTGGATCTTACCTGCTGGACTCAGCAGCTGTAATGGCAATCAGAGGAGGTATCCTCAGTGCAAGAGTCGTGGGCCTTGGGATAGTCTCAGCATCATTCTTTTTATCCCAGTCTGCCTGTTCTAACTGCCTGAAAGCCAGTGGGGGAAGCTGAATGTTACGGGATGATAATCTCCGTACGAGATAGGGCTCCATTGCCTGAGAAGACTCTTCATCCTCAGTGCTGTGATGCAGAGCTTCTTCTGAAACCTATGATGAAGGCAAAAAAATATCCACCATATAAGAAAACACTCCAAATGTTTATTTGCTAACACTTTTATTTCCTTTCTGTAACTTAGTTTCTAATAAATACTATTTATTAGAAACATTATAGAGGAAGTTATATCATTATAGAGAAAGTTAAATGGAATGGTTAAATATAATAAAAAATTTCAAGGATTTAAACAATCTGTAGTTTTAAAAGCAAAGAGCAGGTATTTTTATCATGAGATTAGCACACTGATATCTAAAATATTTATTCATACCTCTAGAGGGAACAAAGAATTTGCATTAGACTAATTTTGTTCCCACAATATGTAGCCCTAGAAGTTATCTACCTTTTGGAAGAACTGAGGATCCAAAGACTGATAATAATTTAAAAAAAAAAATAGTAATCAGAGATTTAAAACTATACACTTCTTGACAAAAAACAGGAGAAACTTCATCTCATATTTTCTCAGGTGACCCAACTCCCATCTTTCTTTTCTGCTCACAAGTAATTTCATGCTAATAGTAAGAGCTGAGAATTTAAAACACACACCATAGATCTTAGAAGGTGGGGTCTTAATTAAATCTTCTGTTTAAACATTAGTAAATATAATTTTTCAATTTAATCCTCTATAGCTATGGTAATATTCTCTGGGTCAAAGAAGAATGGCAGATACTTCAAAAAAGAAAACTCCAATTGGTAATGATTTAAAGGGGAAAAATTTGCTTTGAAAGTTTCTGAAACTTTTAATGAAAGGCTCACCATTGTTAGAGAAAATTCTCAAAAAGTTTACTTTTTGGAGAGAGTTTGCTAGGGGGTGGCTACAGTGGTGGCTCTTGTGAGAACATGCCAGAAGTTGTTGCCATGTCTGACAGAGCCAATACCACCCAGCTGCAAGATAGACACACTGCCCAGCCCATCTGTAGTGGTAGCACCTCTGAGGTAACTTATTTCAGAAAGGGAAAAAACTCCTTGAGCAATTGCAGCCAGAGAGAGGAATGAGAACATGTGACAGCAACAGCTCTGCAGATGCCCAGGTCAGAGGAAAGGGAGGGACAGGAGCTGCTCCAGGCTCCAGAGCTGAGGTTCCCCTGCAGCCCCTGGTGCAGACCATGGTGAGGCAGCCGTGCCCCTGCAGCCCATGGAGCTCCCTGGGGATGCAGAGATCCACCTGCAGCCCCTGGAGGAGACCCACTGGAGCAGGCAGATACCTGAAGAGAAGCTGTAACTCCTTGCTGGAGCAGCTTTGCTGTCAGGAATTGTGACCCCCATGCCAAACCTGTGCTGAAGCAGGCTGTTGCTGAAGGATTGCACCTTGTGGAAAGGACCCATGCTGGAAGAGAACTGTGGCCTATGGGAAGGACTCAGGTTGTGGAGAACCTTCTCCAATGGGAGGCACCACAAGGTGGAGCAGGGGAAGAGTGTGAGAAGTACTCCCTTGATGGTGGAGAGAGCAGTAGAAACAACTGCCTGCAGCCTCCATTCCCCATCCTCCTGGGGGGAGAAGGTAGAGAATTCTGGAGTGAAGTTCTTCTTCTTCCTGAGGCCAGGAAGAAGGGAGGATGGTTGGAAGGTGTTCTAAGATTTAATTTTATTTTTCTCACTAACCTTGTCTGATTTGATTGGTAATATATTGAACTTCCTCAGATTGAGTCAGTTTTTCCTGTGATGGTAACTGGTGAGTGGGTTCTTCCTAGCCTTATCTCAACCCCTAAGCCTCTCATCATACTTTCTCTCCCCTGTCCAGGGAAGGGGAGTGATAGAATGGCGTTGGTGTGCACTTGGCATCCTGCCAAGGTCAACCCACCACACTAACAGTAATGAGATCCACTTGTACTTGCAGCTTGAGCAGTTGCTGTAAGCAAATGGTTTCCAATTTTTAATCATTAAATCTTAATTAATAATTTAGCTATTTTTCTTAATTCAGCTGCAGTATAATTTAAGAAAACAAATATTATAAAATAGTATGCATTAATGCAAATACTCTGAAGGAAATCAGCAGTAAAATCAATCACTGTAAAAATATGACAAGAATTAATGTGTTATAGTCATCCAGGGAGAAGTTTAACTTCATGCTTTTATTTTCAGTGTGAGCATAGTGTATATTTAAGACAGCTGAATAAATTAAAAACAATAATTAAATTAATTATAGCTCCACAAGAAATGAAAAATGCTGATACCAAAGCTAAAAATAGTCTATCACATGAGGGGTTTTGATACATTTCACCAGTTGGGGTTTTTTGGGGCAAGTCCAAACACCATAAAAATCCTTGAATTGGAGCCACATACACTCAGAACCAGATAGCGAATTGAGAAAGTGACTCACTGGGCAGCTTCTTCAATTCCTATTCAAAAATTAGAGAGGTAGAGGAATATGATCTGAATAAAGACAGAAAGAAATGGAAAAAATCCAACATAAGTATTAAAGCCGTTTTGGAGAAATTAAATAATAGGCACCTAATATTTATTTCAATGACAAAGAAAATTACATCAATTTGTGGAAAAACTGGTCACCTATTCAAATACAAATACTCAGGCATCTAAACCAGGAAATGTTCATCGTAATGATTTTATCCATCTCAGGAAACAGAAGAGAAACGTGCTTTGGCAGATTAGCCTAAATTTTCAGCATGGTTTTAAGAAGCATTATATGTATTAATGGAATTTTAGGCAATTTATACCAGTATTCCATCATGAATTTGTTGAGCAAGCATAGCAAAAACCACTGCTGTCATTACCACAAAATCATTCCCTAAGAATGAAAAACCAGGTGTGTCATCTGCTACATAAAATGATCCAAGACCATGGTAGCTGATAAAAGGAAAACAAGAAATAGTTCTGCTCCTGACATTTTCTTATCTCTGAGAATGTACAAAAGAAAAAGAATGTTCCTGTAAAGTGTCTGTTCATGAAATAAGTTAAATGGAACATATTAGGCTTTCTTTTTTACCTTAAAGGTCTGGAAGACTCTCTGTTAATCCCTGCCCTGTAACCAATTAACTGAATTCTAGAACATGCAACCTTTCAGATACCAATTAACTTACTTCAACACTTTTTGTCCAGAGCAGACTCTGGGCTGGGACATTTAAAATGTCTGTTTCCTTTTTTCATTTTTTTCCTGGTTGGTTAACTTAATGCTCAAGGGATCGTTTGCTAGCCTTCTAATTAGCAGGCATGTTTCTTAGTTCTTATCAGTAATTGCTCATTAGTAGGCATAGATTTTTGTGCAAAAATAAGCCACTGTAACCTAACGAACAAAAGTCAGCCACTTATCACAATTTTGCGAGAAAATAAAAACAGCCTGAGAGAAGTCAAAAAGTAAAGAGTCCTGACACTGACATGCAGACTGGGGTTTCTTTGCCACTTCTCTGCAGACCACTTGACACACTTAACAAGATTATCTATTTCTAACCTTCCCTAGTGTTTGGTTAAAAATATTTTTTAAAGCATCACAGTATACATCTCTAACAAAGTGTGTAGTGTCAGTTCTTGAATCATCCCTAGCCAACCCACCCTAGCACAGCTTCCCATTTTTTCCAATTGAAGCTCAATCTTGTAACATGGATCAAATGACTACTGGTGTCCTAAAGTTGTTCCTTTCTCTTCCAAGAACAAACAGGTAAATATGAAAGTACTTAAAAAACCCCAATGCTGCACTCACTCTTCTAACAAGTTTGACATGCCAGCACAAGGCTCTTTAAAAAAGGGAAAAAAAGGACACAGCACCTTGTGTCCTTGCATTTATTTCAATGTCATGTCCAATAGCAGAATTGAATCATGAGTTATCTGAAAAATAGGCTAAAGTAATCACCACAGTTTGTTTACCTGCAGCCAAGAGGCAGGCTGAGTACCAAAGAGCCAGAGGCTCATTTTGGAGGTTTGACACCATTTCTCCTAATGAATAATAGGGTTGTTACTATCCCACCTACAAAACAACTCCTTGACTCAGCTCTGTGACTCAAGACTGGCTTGAGTCAGAAAATAATAATCTCTAATAATTCTGCCTACATCTGTACAAAATAATTCTCTCATTTACAACAGACTATTTTTATGAAAACATCTAAATATTAATTTTATACTTTTACTTAGAATAAGAAATAATGATTTTATGCTTTATTAAAAGATGACAGAGGATTATTTACTACTACCGTAAGTGTTCAAACAGTTAGTCTAAAAAGACCCTGGCTAGATACTTAGTGTTTTATGAACCAGTAATATATTTACAGGACACAAAGAATAACTGTTGGCTTGATAGTATTATTATCTGGACTTTGTATTCTGTTTTGCTCTGAATGTTAATGGCACTGGCAGTGCTTTCACCATCACCATGCTTTAGCTTTTATACCTGGAGAGCTGATACCATTCCCATCCAGCTGTGTGTTTGAGATACACAACCACTATTTATATGCATAGCTATTTTAGATCTAGACTAAATACACCAGTCTTCTTTCATGCAATGCTCTGCTTTCCATTTCTACATTCTCTTCACTTCTTCCTCACCAATAACTATTTAAATACTTTGAAAATATAACTCAAGGAAACTATCAAACTAGTAAATGTTCTTGCTCTTGGATTCTCTAATTTTTATTAAAAAGTAAATGAGAATATATTATTCACAGACCGTTTCAATGATGCATTTCACTGTGACTAGATTTATTACTATTCATTACTTGCAGTATGGAAAAGGAGAAAACAATGATGATTCATGCTCCTAAAATCATAGTTAAATAAAATTAACTTTTATTCTGTCAGGCTATTCTTTCCCTTTTTTTCTTTTTTTTTATGATGCAAATATTTTTAGTGAAAAAAGCCTCTCATATGTGTTCAGAATAATTTTTTTGCTGTATCTATCTTCCAGTTGTTTCCAAATAATCACACCATTTAAAATGAGATTATGCATCTGAGCATAAATAAAGTATTCATTTACATTAAAAAATTAAAATTTTTTAGTAATAATATAGTTAATTAGATTGAAATAGTGGAACTGTTAATAGTACAAGGAATATCCATGTTTATTCCTGTTATGTATTTAGAAAGGTGAAAATTATATACTTGAGACAAATTAAAAGGAAATACTTTGCAGGTCATCAATATGTAGAGTTTTCTAAGGAAAAAAATATTTTAATTCAACGGAACAAATTATTTTCACAGAAAAAGTCTAAAAAAGACAGTCCTTTATCTTCTTTAAGAATGACAAATCCTGGGAAGCACAGGAGTCCTGAAAGAACTGGAAAAAGGGAACAAATCAAAGGACTCAAATTCCAGTAGAAGAGTGGACCTACCAGTATTACACAAAGAAATAAATCATATTACTATACAGAAGCAAGAAGTGAGCTTTATTTTATAGGAAACATCTCCTCAAACAAGCTATAGTCATTTTGGTGGTACATACAACAGAGTTTTGTAATGCACCAACACAAAACTGATGACAAGAATAACGCTGTACGAGTATGCCTGGCTCTGAGGCAGAGACCCTGGGAATTTCCTAACAGACTTTCGGGTTCCCAGTCTCATCTGCAGGAGCTTATTCTCAGCTTAGCAGAAAAATGAGGTGTAACTCAGTATCCTGTAACTTCTTGATCCTGAGCTGCACTCATAAGGATCATAGAATCATTTACTTTGGGACAGATTTTCAGGTCATTGAGTCCAATTGTAAAACTAAGGCTGCAAGGTCCAACAGTAAGCCACATCTCTAAGCACCCCATCTGCATATCTACATCTTCTCAACACCTCCAGGGATTATGACTCAACCACTTTCCTGGGCTGTCTGATCCAATGCGTGACAACATCTTCAAGTGAGCAAATTTTTCCTAATGTCCAATCCAAATTGCCTGTGGTACATCTTAAGACTGTTTCCTCTTGTCATGTAATTTGTTTCCTGGAAAGAAATAGGGTAGGTATGTCTCAGAGGTTAAGTAGGTCTACCTGTCCCAAAGGTTTAAAATCTAAGGCTCCAGCCTCAGGACTTTGTGTACTCTTCCAAAGTCTTCAGCTCTGGTGCTGATATATTAGACAGTTTTCTTAGTCTTGCACCTCTTTAACCAGAAATTTTCCCACAAGTTCTTCTTCTCTAGCAACTATTCTTCTGATAGCATATTTTTTGAAAATTGTCTGCAGATAGGGACATGCTCAGCCATGAAAACATAATGCCAAAAACAGAGGAAAAAATAACTGAAGCAAGTTATTCAAAGTCATATTGATGATATAGTTTTGAATTTCAGATCTGTTTATACAGGAGATTATGCCCAGAGTACTGCATTCTCTGCTGCACATATAAAGAAAAAACTGTAGGTATACAGACCCAGGTTTTGTGGGCTTCAGTAAGGCAGAACTACTCCCACTTCATGATGCATTGTCAGTTGTGTAGGAGGACCTCATTCAGCAATAATCTCAAATCCGATGGAATTCATAACTAAGCTACATACTTGTTAGGATGTTCTAATAATGTTAGTACAAGACTTAGCTTGTTAATGGTACCTAAAAAAAACAAGAAACAAAGGCTCACCCATGGTTGCCTTAATTGTATAGTGACTGTTGTTATTGCAAAATAAATTTGTTAGCTATTATCTGTTCTGTGAAGTATACTCAGGTATACTCGCCTCAACTGCAAGGAAGTTGAGATGTGCAAAACAGTAAAGTTCCTAACATGGAAAAAAGCTTCTTCCATCCCATTACTTAAAGAAAAGGGTTATATGGCATCACATATGTCAAATCTCTCAGAATAAGTGAAAGCTTTGAAACAGATACTTTACTTATTACTGTAAATGCATCTTTATGACAGGAACATACAAGAGGAAGCTGACAAAATATTCATGTTAACATTTTTATTTCAGATCCTGAAACAAGTGGCTTTGTTACCAGAAATACTGGGATGAAAGCCTTTCACTAATCTCATCCAACTTCTGGAAATAAAACTATTAATTTGTAAATTTGTAAATTAGATGTTGCCTCACCTGACCTTGCCAGGTTCAGCTCCATGCATTTTAACCTGTCCATTTATACACCTCTCCTCCTCTTCCCTGCCTGATCCTTCTGAACAGCCTGTAGCCACCCAGCAGGGCACTCCAGTCAAGGGACTCATCCTAGCAGGTTTCTCTTACACCAGTTATGTCAAATATTTGGGACTGCCAAAGCTTGTGTATAATATTATGTCCTCAGAAATGTAAATTAAAACACATTAACCTCAAGATCACTGAAGTAAGTTGTGGGGTTTTTTCCTGCATGCACTACCCTTGTTCATTTTTATCATCCTTTCACCACACAAACATTGGATGACTGAGTTTTTCAAGATATTCATATATCTGAAAGCATTACAATTTCCCTGTTGCCACAACTAATGGATAATCTTTTGCAAAAAATTTCCGTTACCAGCGTAAGAAATCAGCATGTTCTAGGGAAGTTTAGATGGAGAAAAAAATATGTAAAAAAATGTTCCTTCCAGCAAGAAAGTATAAATGAGGCTAGTTTCATGATTATTGATTACATGCAAGACAAGCTTGGGAAACTTACCTGCTGGGACAAAATGAACATTACATGAGGAAATGATACAGACTCATTTCTGTAAATGAGTTTTAACAGAATATATTTTGTGACTGAGAAAATCTTTTTCAAGCTGAAGAAAAAAAAGCATATGACCCTCCCCCCAGTATCATGCATCCAAAATGCTCTTTTTTAATGTTCTGAGACTACAGGTTTTTCAAAGGCTGTGCTCTGGATTAACCTGTCTTCTTATCATCTCTCTGTGAGTGGAGCTGAGTAGCACAATAATCTTCCTAACTTGTAGGGAAAATAAATTTTAAAGAAATAGGACTGATATTAAAATATCCCATCCTAAAGAAGCTATAGAAAAGGGTAATATTTGAAAATTGCATAACAGAACAAATTATCAGTTTGAATAGAGATCTCTAGCAGCACCAAGAGAGAAAAACAATAATTTCTGATTCTAATGCAATCCAGCTAAGCCATCCGCTTGCTTTTATGATGTTCTAGAAACTTGCAAATTTAAATACACTTCCATAAAGTTCTACAATTTTATAAAATTCACCAGACGTTAAAAACCAAGAAACAACAAATTTTAGGCAAGCAGATGAATATCTAGTGTTAACTCACTTGAAAGGTTTCATTTTCTTAAAGAAAAACCTATCAGAGTTATTTGAATAAAATAAAGCAAGCAAAATAACAGAATATAATCTTCTGTAATAACACAATTATTCCTTGTCGTACTTAAACAAGCATTCCTGAAAGATGTTGTACTGCTATTGTCTGGGGTGGCATTAATTTTCTTGGTGGCAGGCATGGGGCTGTGTTTTGGATTTGTGCTGAACACAGGGTTGGTAATACAGAGATGTTTTTGTCATTGCTGAGCAGAGCTCACACAGAGCCAAGGCCTGTTCTGCTGCTCGTGCTGCAACATTGGTGAGGGGGCTGGGGGTGCCTGGGAGGTTGGGAGGAGACACAGCCAGGACAGACAACCCCAGCTGACCAAAGGGATATTCCAGACCATGTAGCATCCCACGTACCATATAAAGAGGGGGAAGAAGGAGGAAGGGAGGAGATGTTTGGAGAAATGGAGTTTGTCTTCCCAAATCACCAAAATGTGTGATGAGGCCCTGCTCTCCTGTAGATGGCTGAACACTGGCCTGCCCATGGGAAGCAGTGAATTCATTCCTTGCTTTCCTTTGCTTGTCTGTGAGACTTTGGTGTTCTGTATTAAGCTGCCTTTAACTTCAACCCATGAGTTTTCCAACTTTTACCCTTCCAATTCACTTTTCTATCCTGCCGGTGTGAGAGTGAGCAAGAGGCTGCATCGTACTGGTTTGCTGGCTGGGGTTACACCATGACAGACACTAAACTACAAGCAGAGAAATTTGAACCAAAGTTTCTATCAAAATTTTATTTTTTAAGTTTTCAAGGTATTTTTTTAATATGATTTTTTTATGGTCAGGGATCAGATCTGCCTTAAAGCAGTCCAGCTATGGTTTTGTCTTGGGTTGTGGAGACAGGGGTGTGTATTCTATTTCATTTGTTAAAAGCAGTTGGGGAGATGTTTTTTCTTTATCTCTTGTAACTCAAAGGGGAGAGGGCCAGATGCCTTCTGATAATGGGCCATTAACACCTCCCCAAACTACACCCTTCCCAAAGCCACATTCCATCATCCTATTGTGAGATGCATGACATCCCCCCAGCAGTGGGGGGAGCCAAGCATTCCTACCTGGATAAAACTGAGACACAGGAACACGAAAGCATCAAGCTTCACCCGATTTCTGGGAGGAAGACCAGACCCTTCTCACCATCACCAGACCCCATCTTACCACCCCTGGACCCTTGTTCTACAGGAGCATCTCTGCTTCAACAGAACCACATCTGCCACTCCAGGAGGATTCACTTTTGGACTGCTTCCAACACCCTGACCAACAGGGTGCCAGGTGGTAGCTCTGACTCTGTCAGGGTTCTCCAAAATTGTGGTGGTTTTGCTTTCTACTACATTTGTATTGTTAATATTCCTAGTAAAGAACTGTTATTCCTATTCCCAAATCTTTGCCTGAAAGCCCCTAATTGCAAAATTATAATTTGGTGGGGGGTGAGGGGTTTACATTCTCCATTCTAAGGGAAACTCCAGCTTTGCCTAGCTGATACCTGTCTTTCCAAACCAAGACAGGTTTAAAGGGGTATTCATCCTTCTTGTTGGGGTATACTTCTTTCATTTCAAACTGTTTCTAAGCAATTTTATAAGCGGGGCAATACTAAACTTGACTATACACAATTTTTGAGGCATAACTGTTACTTTAAGAGAATGTTAATGTGTGGTTCACTTTATCAGGAAATAGTACAAGATAAATGTGCTTGTATTTTATACTAACAAGAAATACATTACAAAAGCTTCTGAAATCTAAATAATGTACTTTGAAATTGCAACCCAAGGTACAGAACTCATATCCTTTTAGTTCACCAAGATTAAGCTACTGCATGAACAAGACTTTTATTTATTATTTGTTTGCTATTGTTGGCTTAAATTTTACTAGGGTGTTCTGTTTGCTCAATAGTAAGCCGTCTACACCAGAAAGTTTGTATTCAGAACAAATACATATTTGACTCTCAATTCAGAATAAATAAATATATCCAATTTTATCTCTGTAGCTAAAAAAAAAAAAAAAAAAATAAATTGTAAGCACCATAGCTTCTTACCTCGTTTGGCACAGGGAGAGATGACCATACATTCTATATTAGTTCTACACCTACCCCAGTATCCTATCTGATGGCACTTTGAAAGAGATGGTTAGGGAAACTATTAGAAAAAGACCAAGACTAAAAGTGATCCTCCTCCATTTTGCTAATGAAATCAAGTTTAAGGTATTCTTACATAGAGGTTTCATTTGGGCAGTTGCATTTAGGATTACAAACTCATAGTTAAATCCATTAATTTATGTGGCTTTTACCAACCTATTTCATACAACTTCCTCTTACACATTGCAATTTTTATTTCTACATTTTCTGCAAAAAAGTACTCCCTTTGGCTTTTAAATGCATGCCAGTTATTACTTTGTTTTCTATGTCTTTCAGGATAATACCTAATATTCTATTTAAATTTTCAGTGCTGGCTATTGAGGTTTTTGAAGATGAACACTCCCAATGTCCAACTCCAGTCTGAGTTGAAATAGGTCATAAAAAAAACCTTTACTACATACTTGCAGTAATTTTATATTTCCCATGTTCATTTTTGTTACTTCTCAACAAAGTAGATAAAGCATAGAATCTTTTGAAGTGTCTTAAAATCATAGAACCACGGATTTATTTGTGTTGGAAAGAAACTTAAAGATCGTCTCCTGCCATACAGCAGAGAAATCACCACTAGACCAGGTTACTCAAGCCCCATCCAGCCTGGTCTTAAGACTCAAAATGAGTGGAATTATTAACATTAGGATTTTTTTTTCTTCAGAAAATTAAGAACTAGCTTTGATTTTTCAGCCTGTCACCTTACAAACAGGTATCTATTAAGTTCCCAAGTAAAGATAATTGAGAACAGTCCCTGACAAAGAATCTTCATCTCCACCTATTTGTTCAGACCTATTTTTAAAAGGAAGAAAACTACAAAGCAAGGAAAATGTTTTATTTTATTTCCTCAGGTCAATAGGGAAATAGAATCCCTATAGTTTTATACAGGTAATACTTTGAATAATGTTGTTGCAGGAAGACAGGAAAACAAATTGTGCAATATATGGTGATTTGGTAAAAAAATTGTAATTTCTTGCCATCAAAAGCTGTCAATTTGTTGAACCATGAACCAGTAAGACAATCTTGCTCAAGTTAGAGGCAAGTTTATATTCTATTAAGTAATGATCAAAAACTTCTTGTTGCATATAATTGTAAAAACGTGACAAATGCAAGTAAAAAGAAATGCACACAACAGAAGTCATAATTTCAGGATGGTCCTCCTGTGTTTGTACATCATGATCATAAAAAAGGCCTACACAAACTACTGTGTCAATAAAAGTTTATGGAGAGTTCTGCTAAAGACGAATTTGATAATTAACAAGGCACTGCTCTATTTAAATATACAAAACAAAGAACGCAGGAAAACTAAAAAGAAATGAGAATGAATAAAATTCTTAAAGCAAATCACACTGAGAAGCAGAAAGCCAATCACCCAAATATATTCTTTTATTAATAAATTCACAGTATAAATTTATTACTACAACTATCTTCTCTTCACAAGGCTTATCTTCTCAAAAATCAAAGTAGAGTTTAAATACAATTAAAATCTTCCACTTCCATCTATACAGAAAAACCTCAGTAGAAGAATTATTTAAACTCAGATCACTTGAATTGCCACAGTATGGATAGAAATTCAAATGACAATAGCATTCGAGATTGTAATCTTATAGAGGGGTCAGATAAGGCTGCTACCTCTCTGTGCTTGTGCTTCACCAGGTCACTACTATTGCTTGAGTTAATTCAATCATTGCTCAAGGTAAAAACTTGATGTAAAACAGTTCCTTAACAAGGACATCATGCTGATATTTTATATAATACTGCACAAGTACACTCTCTTCCAAGAACACTTATGCCATCAGAGCTGAGTAGGAAATTGGTTTTGTATACTGCCTAACTGTTCCATCTCAGCAATCTTCTTATCCCACGACACATGAAAAGAAAGTTCTTTCGACATTTTCATAAAAAGCATGGTTCAAGATGTATGTTTTCTCTAACCTTTCTCCTCAGAGTCAAATAGTCCAGGACACCACAGTCTCCTGGAAACCGAATCAACCAAGAGTGAATCAACTTATCTCTGAGTTTGGAAGAAGTCTGGTCATCTAGTTCAAGCTCTGTTCAAGCAAGCTCATACAGTAGTTTGTTAGGACAGTGTCAAGTCAGGTTCTGGACTTACCAATGGGCTACTCCTCCATCTTCCTGGAGAACCTGGCCCAGTGTTTGACCAGCTCTCAATAAAATAATAATAATGATAATAATAATGATAATGATAATCATCATCATCTATCATTTAAAAATACATAGTTAATAAATACATAAAATTTAAAACAGTAAAATGGTGTTTTGTTGTGTTCAGATGAAATTTCATGTGTTTTAATAGTTAATATATGCCCATTGCTTTTTTGCCTTGTCACTTAGCACTGCTAAGAAGGAGCTGGTTCCATTATGAATATTCCCCCAAGAAGCATTTATACACATTGATAACCTCACCCTTCTCTTCTCCAGGCTAAACAGTTCCAGGCCTCAGCCTTCTCCTGTATGTCACATGCTCAGTATCTTTCATCATCTTCATGATTCTTTGCTGCACTCATTTAATGATTCATGATTTTCTCGTAGTGGGGCACACAGAACATAACACATCACTCTAGATATGCTTCCAGTAGGGCTGAGTAAAGGGAAAGGATAACTCTGCTTGACAAATTAGATGTGCTTTTACTAATGCTGTCCAGAATCCTCTTAGCCTTTTCTGTTACAAAGACATACTACTGCCTCATGCTGAGCTCGTTCACCGGGGTGCCCAGGTACTTTTCTGCCCATCTTCTTTCCAAATGGCAATCTCCAGTGTGTACTTTGAGTAGTCTGGTGTTTTCCCTCTTGTTTGTCATCAGGTCCCATGACCCGTCCAGCAACAGACCCACATTTTCTCTAGTCTTCCTCTCACTGCTGATGTACCTGTAGAAACTTTTCCTGTTGCCCTTTATATCTTTCTCCAGATTCAACTGAACAAGAATTTGGCTTTTGTAAACACATCCTTATATGCTCAAAGAGTATTTCTATATTCTACCTGAGTCATGTGCCCCTGCTTTCTCTTATTTTATGCTTCCTTTTAATGTTTGAGGTTTATCAGGAATTCAGGATTTCTTTATTACATGCAGGCTTCCTCCAACAGCTACTTGATCTTCCCTTTGTTGGCATGTACTGTTCTTGAGCTTAGAGAAAGGGATCCATGAAAACCAGCCAGGTCTCCTGGTCCACTCTTCTCACCAGGGCTGTATCCCATTTCTACGAAATGCCCTAACAGGCTAAAGCCTACTGTCTAGGAGCTGTGATCTTATTATTTCTCTTTTCCCTCCTCTCATGATCCTGAACCCCACACGTCCCACAGTCTTTGCAGCCAGGGCTGTTTCCTACATTCAACTCCTCTACAGGTCTCCTTGTTCAAGTATCAGGTCCACTTAAGAGCTTCCCCTTGTTGGTGCCTTGATTACCTGCATCACAAGTTGTCATCAAAGCACTCTAGAAGTCTCCTAGGTTGCATGTGCCTTGTTATAGGGTCCTTCCACTGGACTAAGATGTGTAAACGTGAGGCTTCTTACAGCTCATCTTTGATCTACTACCTCTTCTTGACATCTGAAGAAGACCCCTGCCACAACACCACCGATGCTGGTCTGGCCACTAGCCCCAATCCATAAGTTTTCAGCTGGCTCATCACCTCATAATATGCAGAGCTCCTCTCCTTTTTTCCAGCTGAAATTTTCATAAATGAAAGGCAGCTTTCCTCATTTTCTTTCTTAAAGAGCCAGTATCGATCCATCACAGCACTCCAGTCATAAAACACAAGAACTTCACTCCCCTGCTGTCCTCTCAGAAGGATTTCACTAAAGTATTGGCTGTACTGGGGTAGACCTTTCTTGATTTCTCCTATTGAAACAGATCATTACCTACAACTAATTACTTCTGAGGTGGGTGGGAAGAGACTTACACTTCATCTACATAGATAAGTTACAGACTAGTTCTTGTTCAAATTAAATATAAACCAGAATAGCACAATGCATGTGGAGAGAAAAGCAAGGAATTGAATTATTCTAATGAGAAATCCAGTTTTGTATCCAGGGTAATCTTCAGTGAATGACTCATCAGGTCTTGTCTACATTTGTATGGGAAGTTTCAGTCTTCACAAATTGTTTTCTTTTCTAATGATAAAAGTAAATTAAAAATCCCACTACACATATATTATGGGATGCTGAAGATGCAAACTAATGCTGTCAGTGTCTACAATAGTGAAACAGGGTGTCATAATGCAGGGCATGCTCTGATGCAGATTGAGTTAACCAGTTTTGAAGTAGCCTGCAATGACCCAGAAAGAGAGGGTAGTCTCCAAATTGTTGGATAAACTAACAGCAACTACAGAAAGGCTCACTAAAGGTGATGCTTCACCCGCTGCTCCCTGCAGTAGTAATTTCTACAAAGAAAAATATTACATCTCATTTATTTTATTTTTTACTGGAATTCCATGATGAAGAAATCTATACTGTTGTAAAGAACCAATTTTCTAAGAGAAGAAAGCAACTCTGATAATCTGCTTAATTTGTCTTAAAGTGATGTAAAATGCTTTGAAGTTCTGACATACTGAATTTCAGTATTAAAAAAAAACCCACAACATTTGGTTTGTAATAGAATGCACTGTAGGAGTTGATTGTCCAGAATGTTTGTTAAGAGGGAGGTATGATAGAGGAACACAGTGATACAGGAAATATTTCATTCAGGATTGTTATGGTGGGTGTTGGGGTTTAGGTTTGTTCCTTTTTATTTAGAGAATTTTCCCCCATAAAGTTGCTAGGAGACTAACCACTGGGTGCTTATGGGTGCTTGGCCAAAACAAAGAGGTGGCCAAAAGTTGGGAGGGGGAGTTAACTAGAGTTTTGGGGCAGGTAAAGGGCAGGGCTGGGGGCAGCTCCTCTCTCCAGCTCTTGGCATCACAGAGAGGACAGGAGGCTGCTGCTTGCTGCAGTTCACTGTCACCAGAAAGTCCAGTCCTGGGAAATTCACCATCACCTGCTGTGTGCCCTGGAACTCTGAGCTGCCTCCTCCTGCCCTGCTGGAGCTGGGCCAGCCCTGTCCTGCCACTGTTTCCCCCAGCCCTGCTCTTTTTGCTGCTCTGTGACCCCGCACTGCCCTGCCCTGCAGGGACATCCCCGCCGTTCCAGTCACCACCAGCGGAGCTTCTGATCCCACCCACCAACCAGCCCGGGATTTTCCATCTTTTCCACCGTTCCAGCCTGGTGCTCTGAGAGATCAGACTGCCCCGGGCCTTCTGAAAGCTCTCGAGGTTTTCCTGGTTCTGTTTGTTATTAATGCTGTAGTTGTTGTTTTTTTGTTTGCCTTGTTACACACACCGGTAAAGAACTGTTATTCCTATCCCCATACCTCTGCCTGAAAGCCCCTTCCATTTTCTAAATTATAATGATCTGGAGGGAGGGGATTTGAATTCTTCATTTCCTAGGGAAATCCTGCCCCTCCTTAGCAGATACCTGTGTTTCAAACCAAGACAGTGGGCAAATCCAGTTTGTTCCTTCTGCTATAGCAGCAGAATAAATATAGTATAGTCACAAAACTGCAACTTTCATCACAAGACTGGATGGAATGGGTTGGACCAGTGTACCCATTTGCAGGGGTGAATAAACCCTGTCCCTCCCCTGATACAAGGCAGCTTTTAGAGGCCAAAACATGGAGGAGAAATAAAGATGAAGCAGCAAATATGATGCATAATAGCTTGAGTTTTGTGCAGTTTGGGGATGGCAGTATTTTATGTAGGCTGCCTGACTCATGGTGGGGAATCTTCCATTTCCAGCTGCTCTTCACTGCCTTCAAACCTCAGCCAGCCACTGAAAAAACTGGAAAAGGTATGGGGTAGAAGAGAAGAAAAGGAATTTCTTAGTGTGACAGGTAATCATGTATCAGAGCAGAATCTCAGAAATTGTCAAGTGAAAGAAAATGTTCAGCTTGACTAAGTGATTCAGCTCAATACGACTCCAAGTAATACTGCTGCTCTGTCATATCAAGGTACTAAAGTTTATCACCATTTTGGGTTATAATACTTTAATATTTTATATTAGACTACAAAAACGCTTTTCTATCTCTTAGTATCCACTGGCAAAAATACTGCACTTTTTAAAGATCATTTATAGTTATTTTCTGAATAATCTCATTCATTTCTTTGGGGTTGCATAAAAATTCTACTAGCTCATCTCCTTAGCCACCCATGTGTATGTCATGCTTCTTTGTGTTTCTACTTCATATTTTCTTCTGAGAACCCTTAAAACTGAATCAGCCTGTCCCTGCTGAAAATGTGTACAATTTTTCTCTATTACAAATCTCTTTCATCACATTATTTCTTTTTCTGGTGCCCTGAATTCTGAAAGCAATGTAACAGATGACTCACCATCAGCTATCAGTCATTGTCATCTATTCACTTATTGAGTTTTGAGGTTCTTTATTAAAAATTCACACTTTACCTCACATTTAATCTTAATTCATATTTTGAACTATTTCTAATTGATTTTTTTTCTGTTTTCATTATTAAACTGTAAAAGTTTAGTGACACACAAAATCACTGGTGTCAAAAGTTATTACTGTTTATGTACAAAAGCCAAATTATTCACCAGCATTCATATTTTGAATGCATTGAGGATTCAGTACTTACGAAATACCCACGAGGTGATCGTGTTGTTTCTTCTGTATTCATGTTTATCTGTTGGCTTCTCTTATGGATAACTGTCTGTTTTCTTCCAAAAGAGGTGCGCTCTACAAGCACTTTTATTTTTGTCAATTTGTTGAATTTTGCTTTTTATATGCTAATAAAACCCCCATTGCGTTGGGCTAGCATGGGTGGTAAAAATCACTTACCGATTGACTTTGAAACTGACAACTAGATCAGCCAATTAAATATAGGTGTACACCTCTGGGTCACACACAGCTTAATTTCAGGGCTATCTTGGGAAGCCAACTTTTTTCCTGCCTGCCTTGGAAGAGGTGAGCTGGCCCCAGCTCCTGGGGGGCAGAGCCCAGACAGCCCCTGCCCAGACCAGGCATTTCCTGGGAAGGTGCCAGCACCAGTGACTCCTGAGTTGGGGAATGGGAGGAGAATATGCCCCTTCCCAGCACGGATGGGGTCTGCAGCAACTGTAAAACACTCTGCTGCTCCCTCCAGCTACTACCAAGGAGGAGGAGAGGCTGCAGCCTCTGATAGTAGCTCTGAGCTGGGCCACCCCAGATGAGACCAAGGGGTGGAAGAGAAAGCATCTATGAGCCTACCTAACTACTGAGATCCTGGTGCCATTTCTGAGCCTCTCCCATCGGCATGGCTTTGAGATCCTTGGCAGAGCTCACATGACCACCACAGGCCTGGGCAAGCTTTAACTCTTTCCTGCCAGCAGATGGAACTCCCAGAGAGAGCACTGGCCTTTCCTGGAGTGAGGACAGACAAAGTGATTGAACCATAAGGAGACACAGCACAGACAGCCAGTGGAGAGAGAGTGAGTCCTTTTTAAGACAAAGGAGGAGGAGTGGCTTAACTTAGCTGGGCTTTTGTTAAAGCCATGAAAACTGGACTAAAATATCCCTTCAAATCATGAGAAAGACAGGCATTTGAGGAGATGTTGTTCAAATTTGTGTGTGGATTTTGAGCAAAGGTGTTTGTGATAGACAAGCGTTATCAATCTTATGAGATGCTTGAACAGAGATAGAGATGAGAAGTCCTCTGTGCCAGTGAAGAAGCAAGAGGATATCTCTGTTCTTTGAGACGAAGAATCCTTTGTTCTTTGGAGTTATTAGTCTTTAAAAGGTGACACTCCAGTGATGCATAAGTTTAAAACCCATGACCCATAAGCATCTTGGGAAGCTGCTAATGGGAGGGGTCACAGAAGCAAGTTTCCCCAGGCAGCTGTTTCTGTGACAGTTAAAACCCACAAGAGAACTGTTCTAAGTTGTCAGTGAGATCCATGGGACACTAAGAGAGACTCCTCTCCTAAAGAATTGATGAAAGACTATTTTCAAATGGTAAAACTGACTGAAAATCACAGGTTGTCTCTTTATGTTGTTTGTGAAAAAGCAAACAGTTTGTGGAAGGATAAGTGTTTTGAAGGTTTCATTTTTTTATATTTTTTTCCTTTTTCTCCTTTTAGTGTGTGCTAATAAAATTATTTATTTACCTTAAGTTGAGCCTGTTTTGCCTTTTTCTCATAATCCTTTCTCCCAGGGAGAAAAAAAGCAGATACTCAAACCACTACATTGAATTTGGCAAACAAAATTCGGAAAACGTGAAGCCACTACACCCATAAACTTGAATTTCCCAGTCTTGATTTAACAGCATGTAAAAGAACACACATACATTTTTAGGTCCTTGTCCCTCTGTCCATTGTCTTTTGTAAAAATCAATGACATTCCTTCTCCACCTGCACACCTTTAGATACATGCTAGATTTTCCTTCCCAGTTCACATCGTAAATATTCTTGTGGGAGTAAGTCTTATACACCCAAAATTATTTTGCCACATATGACTGCATCCCTAAAATTAGCAAAAATACAGCTTATTGACACTTTGAAATTTCAGACATTCCAGAAAATAATTTCTTTTCACTATTATCTTTTGTGAAAAGTTTCTCTCTTCACCATTTCACTCCCTCAAGGTCATGAGATTTATGATTTATAAATTTTCTTACTTGCTCCGTGCTTGGTTTCAAATGGACTATTGCAGCATCGTTAATAGTAAGAGAACTACATTTCATAATCTTTCTCTTTTTTTCCTGTGCAATAATGTTAAGTCATTATAGACTCAATATTTTCTAGAATACTTTTAATAATTATTTAATTTGTTTAAAGTAGTCAAATTAATTTTGTTTAACTATTTCAGTGTACTTTTTAGATCTTCACTTATTCTGCAACCTCTTATCATCAGATTGCTTCCATATAAATGATGACAATATGGGACTCCCAAAAGCATCTCCAAATGCTGAATTGATAATTTCAATTATAATAAGCATTCCTTGTTCTAGATTCAACAACATTTTTATGTTACTGTGGACATTTTCATTGAGAAGAGGTTGAAACCTGGTGAATTTTTATTTTAAGTCTTTCTTGAGAAGAAGACACAGCAAGGGTTACTGATTTTTAATTTAAAACATTTATCCCTTAAATCTTTTCAAAACCCTGCCAGTTCTTATCATTAGTCTAACTTTGTATACTTTCATCGCTTTTGATGTACTATAAAACACTACCAGTAATAACTTGTGATAGAAAAATCTTTAAAACCAAGTAATTTATTCCTGGCACTGCTGTTACTGGTTTTTCTATAAGACCTGTGACTCACAGGAGAAAAAAATTTGAGTTTTAAATGTACCAGCTAAAGAGCATTTACCTTTAACAAGATGTAGTGCTGGATCCTGTTCTTGGGTCACAGCAACACCATATGCAGCATTACAGTTTTGGGGCAGCATAGCTGGAAACCTGCCAGGTGGAAATGGTGAGAATGCTGCTGACAGTAGCTGAACATGAGCCAGGCTGTGCCCAGGTGGCCAAGAAGGCCAATGGCATCCTGGCCTGGATCAGCAATGGTGTGGCCAGCAGGAGCAGGGCAGGGATTGTCCCCCTGTGCTGGGCACTGCTGAGGCCACACCTGGAGTGCTGTGTCCAGTTCTGGGCCCCTCAGTGCAAGAAAGACACTGAGGTGCTGGAGTGAGTCCAGAGAAGGGCAGTGGAGCTGGGGAAGGCTCTGGAGCACCAGTCCTGTGGGGAGCAGCTGAGGGAGCTGGGGGTGTTTATCCCGGAGAAAAGGAGGCTCAGGGGAGACCTTATCAATCTCTACAACTGCCTGGAAGGAGGCTGTGGCCAGGTGAGGGTTGGCCTCTTCTCCAAAGTGACAAGCAATAGGACAAGAGAAATGGCCTCAAGTTGTACTAGAGGAGTTTGAGTTTGGATATTAGGAAAAATTACTTAAAGAAAAGGGGTTGTTGAGCGTTGGAGCAGGCAATCAAAGGAGGCATTTAACAGACGTGTAAATGTGGCACCTGGGGACATGGGTTAGAGCTGAGCTTGATAGTGTTAGCTTTACAGTTTGATTTAATGATTTTAAAGGGCTTTTGCCACCACAATGATTCTATGTTTCTCTCTTCTTTAATCATATTTTGAAGCATAATTCTGGCAGCTCTGTCATGTTTTGTTCCTCACAGTAACAGCAGTACATTAAGAGTCAATTCAGTTAGAACAGATATAAACCAAGAGGAAGATTATGTTCAAATAATAGCAAGATATTTTTTCTAGCCTCATCTGGGAATTGGTGAGGGAGATTATTTAAATTAAAGATCAATTGAAAAACACTGGGATATAAAAATATAATTTTCTTATTGCATAGCCTAAGAGTTTGACTGTAACAGCTCATATATTTGGAAGTTCTCCCTCACTACTGATTATGAATTGTATAAAATTCATACGTCTACATACACACACAGAAAAACAGAAAAACAAAAGAAAACATATGTTACAAATGTCATATATTTAAGGAAAAATCTATACTACATTTATCGAATAAATGGATTAGTGTAATTTCCACTTTAGACCAGACTTACAGCTAACTATTTCAGTCTTGGCTAGTGGTCAGCCAAAAAAAAATTCTATCAGATAGAAAAAAACCCTTGTAAAACTGAGAGCAAGGAAATGTGATCCCTATAAGTTTTACCTAACCCTATTAAAAAAATTCTTAAACACAGAAACATGAAGTTTTTATCCTTCTTGAGTTTTTTTCATTCTCTTTCTTCAGCATTAATTGTTATAATTTCAGATATTATTTCAGATCTATATAAAAATAATCTATTTTTAATCCAAGGGTGTAAAATTTGGGGTCACGGTATAATGTGACAATTAATTATGGATTATGTTCACATATTTAATACCAAATTCCTGTTGATTGTTGGGTTTTTTGCTCCAGGCTGTGTTCATTTTCTTTTGTAATGCAAGTCTGAGTTCTCCAATAACTTTTAGGACATGAGGTAATCAACAGTTCAAATGATACATTCTGGTCAAGATCTCAGAAAATCTCGCCAAATTGAGTCACTGATTCACATAGCATTAATATTTTTAAATAGGTCTGTATAGCCACAAGGGAATTACAAGCCCAAGATAAATTCTGTGTTTCTAACTACTTTTAAATTTAGACTGACTTTTAAAAGCTATGGATTAATTTTTAAAGTATTCTATTTTTACAAGAATCATGAACAACGTTCAAGTTGTAGACTGGCTCACTGGATTGCCCTGCCATGGAACCATTCCACCAAGGTGGAAACATTCCTGAAGTCTGCTGGCCTGCCAGATTTCCAGGAGTAGTTTTGACAGTTGCCCTGTATGTGCTTTTGCTGCACTCTTGACACCTTTGCCAAACTATTTGTGGAACAAGTTTTATGAGGAGTGTCTGAGGGTTGATGAGGCTGGGGTTGTTTAGCCTGAAGAAAACGAAGCTCAGAGGAGATCTAACTGCTCTCTACAACTACCTGAAGGGAAGAGAGTGTACTGAGGTGTTTATTTTATCCCAGGTAACAAGTGATAGGACAAGGGTAAATGGCCTGAAGTTGCACCTAGGGAGGTTTAGATTGGATATTAGAAAAAAAATTCTGCATTGAGAAAGTGCTGGAACAAGCTGACCAGGCAAGTGGGGGAATCATTGTGGAAGCATTCAAAAAAAAAAAAAAAAAAAAAAAAAGTGTAGATGTAGTGCTTAGGGACATGGTTTAGCCTTAATGATCCTGTGATTCTATTTCACTAGGAGAAAATTACCTCACTGCACTCTGAGTGTAAACCACCATGTAGTGATTTGGGGAAAGCTCATTCATGAATTAGCACTCAATTCCTGGTGTCATCCCCAATAAGAGAGAAAAATGTTAATCAGTAGTGCCCCAATTGCTTTTCTTAGATGTTCATGTAATTATATGAGCCCTCTAAGCTCTCTAAGTACTTCAGTAAACTTAAGATAATGAAATACTGGAGGAAAATAGACTTTAAAAGCAAGCATCACTTCAGAGGAAATAAAATGCCTTGGGAAAAAATCAGAAATTTCCACCTAAGGAGTCTCCTGTTGTGAAGATAGGACCACGGGAGTTAATGACTCTGTATAAAATCCCTTAATGCTAACTACATAATTTAGTAAGTATTCCAACATTAATGAACTGGAACAAAATGTCTTTTTATGGAATAATTTTGTCAGTCTACTGCTACATCACAGGTTTCTTATAAATTCCCATGAAGTTCACGAACGAAAAATAGAAATTCACACAGAAAATTATAGCCATGCCAAAACAATAACAAGAGACTGTATCAAACGCAAAACTCCCCGGGTGCTGAACATTTACTTTGTATCTGAGCATTAAAGTTTATTTGGCTTGTCGAATCATTCTCTGCTGTGAGGCCTCCCACAGAGAACTGTAGATCATTAGGAAAGCTAGCATCACAAGAAGTTAACATCTATGTTTTCTTTTTTCTTTTTTTTTTTTTTCAGTCTCAAGGTCTTGAAGTTTGAGGCTTGGGATGGATACACTATGACTGAAAATATTTGGCTCTATGTAATCTGTTTTTCCTCATGTGTGGTATAGTGAGCTTCCCATACATTCTCAATATTAATCTGTTTCTAAATTAATGATCAGCAATTTTATTACTTGCTACTTTTATGACAAAATAATAAGATTTTCAGTGAAAACTTATAATTTGCAATGATTGACAGAAGATAACCTCTGCAAATAAAAGGGCTTTTGGGTGAAAAAAAAAATCACAATGCATAAAAACCATATCTTAGCTCCATGAGAAAGTAATGTCTGCATTGCAGAAAACATACCATTTTGGTCAAATTAATGGGTGTATACAAATAAACTAGAGCTTAATTTCTGCCCTGTGCATATTTTCCCTTAATGTTTAGTTCCATTACGCAGAGAAAGAGAACTTCATGGCTCATGCACCTCATTTTTTGCTTGCATAGTGGCTATGAGAAGTATTGGGTTGGTGCTGCAGGGTAGGCATAGGTCACCACACATAAACACATTTTACACAGTAACTTCTTTTTCCACCATTTCTGCATGAGATAAAAAGGTTCTCATAGGCTCTTGATAACCCAGTTACCCGCCAGGTTGCCCAAAGCAGCACTGGGCTATCTCAAACTGTACTGTACCGTCTTGCAGTCATGTGATGCTGCTGAAATACTGCAATCCAACAAAAAAGAAATTGTTAAAAATGTCTAAAATCCAAACAGAACGACTAAGGTAATATATCACTATTTGTACTCTTATACAAAAATTGGTCCTGCAAGCACCTCTTCAACTCTAGCAGACTGAAGCTGGTGAAAGGGCTAGAAGGCATGTCCCATGAGGAGCAGCTCAGGGTTTGGAGTTTGTCTGTTTGGAGAGAAGGAGGCTGAGGGGTGACCTCATGGCTCTCTGCAGCTTCCTGTGCAACAGAGGTAGAGAGGGAGGTGCTAACCTCCTGTCCCTGGTATCCAGTGATGGGAAACACAAGAATGGTTCAAAGCTGAGGCAGAGGAGGTTTAGGCCAGATATTAGAAAGCATTTATTTACCTAGAGGGTGTTATAACCCAGGAACAGGCTTCCTAGAGAGATGGCCAGTACTGCAGTGACCCCAGTCAGTGTTTAAGAGGCATTTGGACAACAAATACTAAGGCCATGCTGCCCGTAGCAACATGCTGTAGCTTTTGGTCAGCCTTGAAGTGGTTGGGCAGTTGGATTGGACGATCACTGTAGGTCTCTTCCAATTCTCTATCATATTCATTCAGGGACCAGATCTAAGGTTTTGCCTTTGCTATTTAAGTCCCACAAGGACTTGTGTCAAAGGTAAGGTTATATTGCCTGAGAATTTTTTTTTTTTTAGTAAGTGAGTGGTTTTTTATGAAATAGAGAAGAACAAATCCTTTTATTAATCAACAGGAGATGTAGTTTTTTGATTAATTACCTTCTGGGAAAAAAAAGGTTTATATGAAATGTTTGTCCCCTAAGAATGAGGGGACAAAAATCCAGAGCTGGGTGTAGGGTTCTGCAGTGTCAGGATATAAATTTTTTATGTTGATGAACAAAAAAGAAAACAACTCTGTAAAAATAAACCAGTAATTTCCACTGGCATAGCTTTTCTTTAGATCTCCTCAAAAAGGCCTGTTAAACATGAAGCAATTACTGATGAAACAAAGTAGTTCTATCTCCATTTTCTGGGACATACTAAAAGTTCAGAAAAAAAATTGAGGTAATTATAAAATTGATGCAAAAACCTCAAGTTATTTATAATGAACATATGAAAGAGTTATACTTAGCTTCTGTGTAAAACTAAAGTGTGTTTGTACAAACAAACAACAGTAAAGATACTAATTTTTAGTTACTACTGTTTTATCAGTATTGGCAAAACTAGCCCTTGTTTACTAAATACTGCTATTCAGATATAATAAACAAACCAGAAATAATTACATACTACTTTACAGATAGAAACTATATTGTCATTTTACAGGACACTGTGTCACCATCAAGTAAAATACTTATTTTAAGTGTATGTTTTCAGGTGAGAGGAAACTAGTTTAGTATCTTTCCTACACTGTGGCACCCAGAACTTCCCCCAGCACAGGAGGTGAGGCTGCCCCAGAGCAGAGCAGAGCAGGACAATCCCCTCCCTTGCCTGGCTGGCCCTGCTGTCCCTGATGCCCCCAGGACAGGCTTGGCCCTCCTGGCTGCCAGGGCACTGCTGGCTCATGTTCAACTTGTCACGGACCAGGACCCCAGGGCCCTTTCCATGGCACTGCTCTCCAGCCTCTCATTCCCAGTCTGGCTGTACATCCAGGGCTGCCCCATCCCAGGTGCACATACCATTTACCAGGTGCATTTACCATTAAACTACACATGATTGAGAGTCACTTGGGCCCTCTTCTTTATGTGAGCTATACCCTGTATGGATTCTCTTTGCCGTACTACCACATTGCTACTGAATGCTGTGACAAGATTATGAATTATATGATACATCCTACATGGTAATAACATAATTTAGCAACCACAAATAAATCATTAGTAGCTGTTTAAAACCACAGTCCTCCACCTACCCTCATGTTCCTTTAGAGAGTGGTTAATCCACACCTAATCCCAATTAAGTCTAGCAGACATGGTAAGCAACAGCTCACTCTCGATCTAAAATTTGTGCATTGGGCTATTTTAACCTCTCCCTCTACACTTTATAACTATTCAAGTTATAACAAGAGATAGACACTGTAGCTACGTTTATTGGCCAGCTTTTGTACAGCTTTAGGACATTGCTAAGATCTGAGCTTGAAGAATTCTTGAAAACAAGATTTCAGATAGGCTTGACAGGGATTCCACTGGCTAACTATATGATTTCAGCATTTTTCAGGATATAGCCCAGTAAAAAGGCAATGTGTGTCTTAAGATGGGAGCAATCAAAACACCTGAACTCACCACTGAGACTCAGTAATTTTTGTCAATCTTTACAGCACTTCTATGCACCTTCAAAAATCTTCTTTCATCTACCTTTTCCTGATTCCTAAGTTTTTGTCAATTATCCCTTTTATAATGTTGGATTTTTGTTCTGAAGTTTTAAAATTTGCAGCAAATATGTACATGCAAGTTAGATGCAAAAACTAAACTTTACATTTATATTTTCCTATCCCAAAGGTTTGTTTTAATTCTTGCAGGCAACAGTAAAGGTGAAAAGAGAGCTCAAGTGTGGAATATTTGGCACAACTTTTATAATGTGCATTTCTTCAAAATATTATTTTCAAGGTCATTCATAAAATGGTACTGAACTTCAGCTTCCTAATAAAATCTGTCTGAGCAGGTGCAGTGACAGATTGCTTCAATTTTTGTTTAGTATATCCTGCACAATTACTGTCAAACACAGCAAAACTAACCCATTACACTTAAAAATTTATTAATTTATTTATTCATTCACTAAATAATTAAAAATGTGATCAGGTTTTCAATTAAAAACATGACTATTTTGACAAAAATATTAAAAATAGCTTATTTATGAAGAATTAGAAAGTTTAAGTCCATGCTTATTTTTCTAACACAAGGAATGGCATAAATTAAAACAATATATCACACAGAAGGATTTGTATCTGTTTAAAAAATTTAGTAGTCTAGAAAGTGCATAAATAAAAAAGAAAAAAATCCCCAAATTGTTTTCATGATATGGTAAATAGAGACCTGCTTTAAATATTTCCAACAACTAATAGTAAAGTATGTGTTTAGTATCTCTCCAAGAAAAAGAAATCTTTTAGAACCAGTATGTCATGTAATGTATTAGACAGAAATTTGCTTATCAGGCATGAATGGAGTGCTTTGGTCAGGAATTGCTCTAACAAGACCTTCATCTTCCAGCTCAAGAGTAGAAGGTCTGTCTGAAGGCCAGGGGAAGTCACGCTTGAATACCTGAAAATGAGTTCTAAGGACACCCATCAACACCCCCACTCACAAGTTTAAGCCAACCTGATGCTCAAATTTCTTTCATGCTCCAAGTAATGCATTAAAAAGAAACAGCAAACATTTGCCACAAAGCAATGGTTGGGGAATACGGTAGAAAGATTACTTGTTTTCATTTCCACTGAGTACAGATTTTCTTTGCCAAATGCTAGTAAAATGCAAAGCAAGGTGTATGTCCTTGGTTCTATACAGTATGGACTGAAAAGTATTGTTTCATATCTTCACAGTAAACACCTCCCCTTTTTTGACTCCTCTGCCAAGTTAGTAGGCATTCTTGCCAGTTCATTTTCTAAGTATGTCTTTCTAATCCTTTTTATTCTTTTCAGCTGTACACACCAATAATGAATGGTAAATACTTGAGGCAAAGCCCATTGCTCCTTATGCAGGGAACCCAGAGCAGGGAGGATAAAACAACGTGAATGTAATGCTTATCAGGATGCCCTCAGACTCCACTGTTGTGAACAGATGTTCTCTTGGTACATAAAGATCATGTACTCTGCCCTCCCAAAAAATAGTACTACCCAGAAAAAATAATACATCTGAACATACATACTTACATCCTTCACACATAAAGCTGAATTCACACTGAAGATTTATTTTAATTGCTCCTCTTGTTACAACTTGATGTTACAAAAGTGTATTTACTGCCCTTTACCTTCCTATGCTTCTTCTACTTAAAAGGATACAACACTGAAATTTCCTTCTCTTCAATTACAGAAGATAGAAAGACAATGGCTTTAAATTAAGCAATTGTCTTCAAAAAAATCAAAAAACAGCAATAAAACAACACATTTTAAAAATCAGTCAATGCTTTTACAGTATGAAAAGTGCATAGCTGTACTAGAAAATAATGCACTCATCTAACTCAAAAACTTCAGAAGCAATAGTTACAACTTAGCCTTTGTTTTAGACTAGCTTTTAGACCAGTATACTTAGGATTGTGCATATAATCAAGGGTAGATCAAAATACTAGCTAAAGCACTATGAAGAAAGGTGTACAAAGCAGTTGAAAAGTGAAGTTCCACTTTGTGGCATCAAATCCTGAAAGAACTGAGAGCAGTCCAAGGCAACTAGATTCTCAGTGTAAGAGAACCAAGTGGAAACAAAATTACTTTAGTGGATAAATCATGTCCAAGGTAGCAGTGAAATTTTAGGTAGGCCAAATAAACTGTTAATTCAGGTGAAGAAAATTCCATAGAAAGATGAAGTGATTAAGTTAGAGGGACAAATTAATGTCTGGAATTATCCCCCTGAAATAAAGTGAGCTAAGCAAAATATCAGTTTATTCTGTTATTTCAAAGAGAATCAATACCAGCTGAAGCTGCCCAAGAGCTCTCAATTGGTCAGAGAATGGGGCTAACAATGCCATGGTTGTGTTGTTTATTCCCCATTTGGGCCATTTACTTTAAAGCTGAATTGATGACCCTTGTGAGTCTCTTCCAACTCAGAATATTCTGCTACTCTATAACATACGTGACAAAATCAATAGATTTATGTTCTCTTTCCAAATCATGTCCTTGTAGGGAGAACTCTCTTTAAAATGGTTACCCATTCCCAATTCCTGATTGATGGAAGCTGTAGGAAGGTTTCACATTCCCCAATATTCATATCAATTCTTTAGACTTGGGGAACTCTTTCTTTTTATCTTCCCCCTGTTAAAATACATCCAAAGTCATAACTTCTGCTTCTTCAGAGAACATGCTCTGTTCCAGCAGCAGGGTCCACAATATGTATTTTGTCACAATCCCATGGCTATGAAAATACTTGAATTTGGCTTCTTCAAATGAATATTAGAAACTGATGCAATTTAGATTCCAATCCACCCAATATAGTTTTATTACATGATTTTGCTTTTATTTTACTTACTACAGAAAATGGGTCAGGGGGATATTGTTCATCTGAGTTTTAGAATTACTTTTTTATGTCTCCATGAAACAGTGTGGTATGAGCTGGCCTTCAAATAATATGCACTGATGCAATACCACACTATAAGGTAACAAGTTGTGGAAGGCACTCTTCTTATTTCTTGAGATGCAGAGGGGAAAAGGGACCTCCAGTTTGGAGAACTGGAAAAAAACCTCTAACCAAAGTTATCACTCCCCCCCTTACATCCACTCCTCCTGCTGAAAATCCTCAGTTATAATACCTTGTCTTCATTATAAGGGTGTGAAATGCCTTCTGTTGGAATCATAAGTAGAAAATTTTCTTTAGCAACATTACATGTTAAGTAATTCAATCAAGTTTATGTTGTATTTGTATATATATATATATGTACATATATATACATACAAATATGTATGTGTGAGTATGTAACGATTCTAATGGAAATAGCATCTGGACAAAATGGTACTTGAATGTAGAATTTAGAATTTAGCTCATAACAATTTTTGTCATTGAACCAGCTTCTATACAGGAAATTTCTTGCAGAACATTCAGTTTTTATGTGATGAGCTCTGGTCTCCTGTCTTTAGTGGCCAAGCAAAACTGTTCAGTTGATGAATCATAAGCCTATGCTTTTATAAAACATTTCATGTTTCTAAAATTGTACTATGGAAAGATCACAGATCAACATACATGAACAACATGTGAATACTTCATCTGTACTTATTATATTAAATGAGACATTCTGATTTGTAACTTATTTTATATATATATATATATAATAAAGCTATATATATAGCTTTTCATTCATGCTCCAACCAGTGTATGTTTCATCTGCAGTCATCTTTAACTTCTATATTCCTTTTTCTCTTCCCTACCTGTATAACCCACATACACTAATTATGTATTTTCCTGTTACTGTTATGTGTCAATTTCATACTTTAATATAATAATATTCAAAATCGCATTATGCTGTATGGATCTCTGTCTATCATGGTAGAAATTAGGAACAAAGGTGCAAAAATTGTATCTATGCTTTTAAAAGAGCATATGTGTGAGAAAGACTTCTGGAATTTGTAGAGAGATTTTGTGGAGTAGAAGCATGTACTTATGAATAACTTCAATATGCAGATTTTTCTTCTTGCCTATGTTACAAAAAAAAATTTAGAAATGTGAAAGCTAAAATCATAGTAGTGATAGAAATAACATCTTTGAGTACTGAAAATATTTCATTTCTTATACCAAACATTTTCAATGTTAAATGAATCTTGCCTAATAGATCAATTTCTCTAACAGCCAAAGTGAGAACTCAAAGTTAACCAACTCTCTTCCTTTCATGGAACATTAGCTTGATGCAAATGAACACTCTTTCAAAATTAACTCTCTTATCAAGAATTTAGATATTTAGATAATAAATTTATGAAAATCTGAAGGCTACTTCAGTTAAAATTACAGAATATACATGGGTGGCCAAACCTCTCAATGACAATGAGGGCTTTTTCAAATACAATAATAACAAAAGGAAAACAAAGGATAATGTGGACCTGTTACTAAATGAATGGGAAAGAACACTGGTAACAGAGGACACAGAGAAGGCAGAGTTGCTGAATGTCTTCTCTTCATCAGTCTTCACTGGCAATACCAGCCCTAAGATGTTGACCTGGGTCTCTGACTCACAAATCCAAGATAAAGGAATGTGGGAAGGAAGGCTTCCCTTGGTCAAGAAGGATGAATTCTGAGAACACCTAGGCAAACTTGAGACTGTGAAGTCCTTGGGCCCTGACAGGATGCATTCACAAGAGAGAGCTGTTCCACACCATGGTGAGGCCAGTCACTTTATACCTTTGAAAGGTTGTGGAGATCAGTAGAGGTTCCTGAGGCCTGGAAGAAAGCAATTATCACCCCAAAAGAAAAAGAAGGAGGCCTGTGTGCTCTGTGCACAGAGCCTAATTTCAGTCAGCCTGACCTCAGTCCCTGGAAGTTCCTGTGGATGACAAGGTGATCAGCAATAGTCAGCATGGACTCACTGCAGATAAGTCATGTTTGACCAACCTGATTGACTTTTATGATGACACAACTACCTGGGTGGAGGAGGGGAGAGCAGTGGAACCTCCACTTGAGCAAGGCTTTTGACAGTCTCTCTCATAGCATCCTTGTAGAAAAACTCAAGAGGTCTGGGACTGGATGAGTGGACAGTGAGGTGGATTGAGAACTGGCTGAATGGCAGAACCCAGAGGGTTGCAGTCCCTGGCACAGGGTCTATTGCAGGCCTGTCACTGGTGGTGTTCCCCAGGGCTCAGTACTGGGCCCAGTATAGTTTAACTTATTCACCAGTGACTTGATGCCTCCTCAGCAAGTTTGCTGAGAGCTGGGAGCAATGGCTGATACCCCAGATGGCTGTGCAGCCCTTCAGAAGGGCCTCGAGGTTGGAGAGATGGGCAGAGAGGAACCATCTGAAATTCAGCAAAGGCAAATGCAGGTTCCTGCTCCTGGGGAAGAACAGCCCCAGGCACCAGCACAGCCTGGGACTGACCTGCTGGGGAACAGCTCTGAGGAGAAGGAGCTGGGGGTCCTGGTGGACAACAAGCTGTCCATGAGCCAGCAGTGTGTCCTGGTGGCCAAGAAGGCCAAAGGGATCCTGGGGGACATCAGGGAGAGCATTGCCAGCAGGTGGAGGGAGGGGATCCTGCCCCTTTATCCAGTCCTGGTGAGGCCACACCTGGAGTGCTGTGTCCAGTTCTGGGCTCCTCAGGACAAGAGGGACATGGAGCTCCTTGAGCAGATCCAGTGAAGGACAACAAAGATGATGAGGGCACTTAAGCATCTCTTTTGTAGGCAAAGCCTGAGAGAGCTGGGCCTGTTCTGCCTTGAGAAGAGCCTGAGAGGGGACGTGATCACTGTCAGTCAGTATCTGGTGGGAGGGTATCAAGAGGATGGACCAGGCTCTTTTCAGTGATGCTGAGCAATAGGAGAAGAAGCAATGGCAAGAAACTGACACACAGAAGTTCCACCTGAATGTGAGGAAGATCTTCTTTACTCTACAGATGGAACTGGATGCACTGGAACAGATTTCTCAGAGAGGTTATGGAGTCTCCCCCACTGGAGTCACTCGAGAACCACAGATGCAATCCTGTGTCATGTGCTCTAGGATGGGCCTGCTTGACCAGGGAGATTGGCCAGATGACCCACTGAGGTACCCTCCAACATTACCCATACTGGGATTCTGTGATGCAGATGAATTCCTTACTATGGACATGTCTATTTCAGCATAGCAGCACCACTGTATACAAAAAATACAGCAAAAACAATAAAATAACTTTCTGGATAGAAATACACAAAGACTGTCAAAAATCACAGACCATTTATCCCTGAGAATCACACAAAACTTACATTTTTATTCTTTGCCTTCAAAATTAAACAGCTCAGTGTATTTTATTACCCGATTTACAAAAAGAAATTGCTTCAAAATAGACTAGTTCATGTTTATCAAGTGAATGAGATGTCTACTTGGGTTTTTTTTTTACTGGCAAATTAATTTTATGGGAAATAAACATAATTCTATCACATCAATTAGTGTATCATTTGAGCAGGTTCATTGAGACCAGGATTTATGTCATACTTGCACACACAGAAAGCAGTCTGCAAATCATTAATCTAACTTAGCAACACACGAACGCTAGTTAATGATTTGTACACTTGATTTGCACACTTTCCTTTTGCACAATTATCTGACCAAAAAAAGCTAAACATGAAAAATATTATAGCTTCCCTAAAATTAATACAGCTTCCCTATGTTCTGTGAGGCAACCTAAACAATTTAGGCAGTCAAAAGTTGTGTAACCAGTAAGGGATAAAAGTATATCAGTAAGTGTTCCCACATATTTAATATATACTTGATGCAATAAAATATCCCTCATTGGAAACTTTCTTCTTATCCAATATGAACTACTTGAAAATTATTTTTAAAGATATTTAATATGTTTTTATTATACATTTACTATTAACTCTGAAAAGATTTTTCATGTTTAGCAAAGGAGACAAAATTTGGTGTCTTGCTGTCTGAGAACATGACAAAACGAAGATTACCAAAAATACTTAACAATAAATTTTTAAGAAAAACACAGTGCACAATACAAAGATTTATTCCACCAATGTATTTCAAAAGCCCTTCCATCACTTCCCCACTTTAATTAATGAAAATGTATCAATTAAAAACCATCCACAATTGTCTATTTCATATAGTCTTTATATGTATATATAAAGCCTTTATATATAGTCTTTATATAGTCATATTAATGTAATCTCTATAAAATGTTAATACCACTAAAGCTTTAGCATTGTTGGTTAGAATCGACAGGATTGTCTGAGAAGCCTCTCTTTTCAGAGAGCAAAGTTCACATATATCTGAAACAAAAAGGGGGAAAAAAGGCATCCCAAAAATCTGAAATGATGAAATTAACTCCCTCCTTGAGAAATTCTATGGCAGAATATTTACATTTATTCAACCTTCCTTCAGTTGCAGAATATTCTGAGTTTATGGTAGTTGCTTTTAAGGTTCAGGCTAAGGCAGGCAGGCAGTGCAGTGACAAATTGGATGACAGAGTTGGCAACATATCTTAAAAAATTAAAAAACACTTGGACAGGTATCCAAAGAAGAAATGGCTGCCAGCAGTTAAAAGTGTTATTTCTCTTCACATCCTGTTTGCTGAGGTTGCTACTCACAACACTGACTATCAGCAGTAAGTGAATTTGTGTTGGCACACAAGTTGCTTCAATGCAGAATTTATGCTTTGAGCCATGGTCCCTTATAAACTGATGGTCCTTAGAATTATTTAACTTTTATAAAATTAATCCTTGTGCTGGCATAAAGATTGTCTTACAGAGATGTGCCAAGGGCTCCTGAGGTGATAGGAGCCAATATTTCAATGGAGTTAAGGCATGTTCTTCTGAAAAGGTGACATGGCCAACAGCATAGCTGAAGTGCCTCTGCACCAGTGGGTACAGATGGACAACAAAGAGGAGGAGCTGGAAGCCACTGTTCTGCTGAAAGAGTATGAGCTAGTTGTCATCTCTGAAAGCTGGTGGGATGAATCCCATGATGAGTGTGGCTATTGATGGCTACAGGCTGTTCAGAAGGGACAGGCAAGGCTCTCTGTGGATTTCCCTTTACATAAGAAATGAATGGATTGTGAAGGGCTCTGATGAACAGCCACAAAGAGGTCAAAAGTTCATGAGTGAGAATCAGAGACTGAGGTAATAAAGGGAACCCTGTACATGGTGTCTGTTAGAGGCTGCCTGATTCTGGAGTGATCAACAGCAGAGCCTGTTGACAGCAATATCTTCTCACTCCAGCCATAGGAGACACTGAACTCACCAGACCTCATCCTGCTGGAGCACTTTCACCCCCAACATCTGCTGGAAAAGAAGCAGAGTGAGCTGTAGGCAGTCCAGGGGACTGCTGGAATGCACAGAGGATAACTTCCTAAGGAAGGCCTGGCACAGGGGATCTGTTACTGGACATGATGGTCACCAGAGCACGTGAGCTCATGGGTGATGTCAAGGATGGAGGCAGCCAAGGCTGCAGTGAACATCACTGGTGGAGTGTGCAGTCCTGAGGAACATGGCACAGGAGAAGTGTACAGTCAGGACCCTGAATTTTAGGAAAGCAAACGGCAGCTGTTCAAGGAATTAGTCAGTAGGATGCCCTGGGAAATTGCCTCAGGGACAAGAGAGCAGAACTAAGCTGGCAGATCTTTCCAGACATTTTCCAAAAAGCCCAGCAGTTCTTGACTCACAGTAAGAAATCAGGAAAGAAAGGGAATAAACTTGCATGCATGAGTCAGGACCTGCTGGTTAAAGGGCAAGAACTCACAAGATAGGACAGGTAACCTGGGAAGAGTATAGGAATGCTGCCTGGTTGTGTAGGGATGGGGTCCGCCAATCTAAGGCACAGCTGGAGCTGAGTTGACAAGGGACAAGAGAACAAGGAAGGCTTCTACAAGTATGTCAACCAGAAAATGCAGGTCAAAAAGGTGCACCCATCTGATGAACATGGCTGGCAAATTGATAAAAATGAAGGATGAGAAAGCTGAGGTACTGACAATATCCCTATCCTCTTGAGTGGGTGAACCTCAAGGTTAGGATGGGGAAGGCAAAGTCTCTTCCACGGTAAGTAAAGATCAGGTTCATGACCACCTGGGAAACCCAAATGTACATAAGTCTTTATGGCCTGATGAGATTGACTGCAGAGTCCTCAGGGAAATTTCTGATGTAGCTTCCAAGCCACTCTCTATGATTTTTGTGAAATGGTGGCAGGTGAAGTCCCCAGGTGACTGGAAAAAGAGAAATATTTCACCCTTCTTTAAAAAGCATGAAAGGAATTCCCTGGGAACTACTGACCTGTCAGCCTACCCTCTCCACCTGGAAAGATCATGGAACGGATCCTCCTAGAAGCTGTACTAAGGAGGACAGGGAGGTGATTTGAGACAGCCAGGATGGCTTCTGAAGTCCTGCCTGACCAACCCAGTGGCCTTCTATGATGGACTGACCAAATCAATGGACAAGGGAAGGGTTACAAATGGCATTTAGGGTTCTGGACTTCTGTAAAGCCTAGGAAACAGTCTCCCCCAAAAGCATTTTCTCTAAACAAGAGAGAGAGGGATTTCATTAATGGGTACAGTAAAATCCTATCACTAGGAATACATTGGCAAGTGGCCTAGTAGAAATAAGTTTGGGCAAAAAAAAAGCAGAGGGAGAAAACAGTAACGAGATTTTCATGAAACTCCATGCTTACAAAGTTCCTTAGAATAAATTCTATTTTTCAGGTCATTCAGTGAACAAAATCACATACTGAGTAATTGTGAAGAAACATTGGATCAATGCTCAATACAGATGCTCAGTACAAATGTCAGCCTTTGTATTTATAACGTGAACTGTGGGTATAGTGACTACAAAGCAGAATAAATTCCTTTTTGGGAAATGTAAAAATTTTAATATCCTTAAAGGTGCTGGTTTTATTTGACTGTAAATAAATGTCCTGTTGTTTCCTACTAACACAAAAATGGAGATGTCTCAGTTTTACATAGGCATGGAAGTCGCTATGTTCTTTCAGAACACAGAATGAATCTTTTATAATACAGGATAAGTTGTCTCATTCTCTACTGAAACAAGAACTCTGAAATGAAGGCAAATATTATTTTTCTTATAATTTTAATTTTCTCCATGAAGGGCTTGAAAGAAATGAAAAATTAATTTGTAGAGTGTGATAAGGCAATTCAAGTGTAAGATTCCAGTCAGGCCTTGCAGACCAGATGGCTTTTAATTTTCTTGGCAATGCTGTTGATTGGAAGCCAGGATGTAAACTTCTTATTTTAATCAACTTTAGTCAACTGAGGGTGTTTTCTAATCACAGAAGCAGCTGCACACTGGAAGCATCTCAGTATCAATATTACTTTGTACAGTGCATATTAGTCAGGACAAGTACAACTATAAACAATAATCTTAAGTAAAATTTTAGACCACTGGTCTAAAGGTTCATGCATACTTTAAAGAGTCCAAAAATGAAAATTTTGGGTTTAATGAATGTGTTATTTTTCATTCTCTATTTCTCTAACAAAATTTCTAAAAAAAAACCACAAAAAAATCTTGACATTGGGTCAGCGTAACACAAAAAGAACAACTAAAATCTCAGGTCCCTCCTATAAAGCAAGCAGGTAAGAATTTTAAAAGTTTCTCTTTTTTGCTATACTATTAACAGAGTATATATATATAATGTTATTTGTGTTAGCAAGTTAATGATTTGTTTATCCTTTTCCAATTAATGAAGTAGAGGATTTTTCTTGCAGTAAAAAGAATGTTATAGTATCAAATTAGGAATTATTTATGGAATAAGAAAAACTAAGAGTGTGTTTCAAAAGCTAGAAATAGTTTTTTACATTTACCCAAATAGGCACAATTCCAGAGGATATTAATTGAAAGAAATTAATTATTTGAACAAATTTGCTTACCTCTTATTTTTATCCTAGGAAGCCTGGAAAACCAGAAAAATTCTAGATTGCCTAGCTGGATTATCTTCTTTGGCAAATTTTGTGCATTACTATGATAATTAATGTATTATGGGACAAATATTTGTCATGCTTGCAAAAATGATCACTGTTATTGGAAGATATCCTTGGTTTATCCTTATGATATTTTGTCACAGGCCAAAGATTTTTTTTCCCCTCCTGGTCTATTATTTTATATTTTTGTTAGAATGCACAAAGAACTCCCCACTCCTAACAGCTCTAAAATAAACACTGAATATCACAGCATACAGAAGATAGTGGTTTTGTAAGCATTAGCAAATATATCCCATATTTGCTCCACACAGAGCATTTTTAATGCACATTATCTTATGAAAAACCTGTTGTATTGATGAGGTATTTGTGTTTCTTGGAATAGACTTCAAACAAATACCAGACTGCAAGAAGGAAAAATGAAGACTTTTTCTCTTCTTTCCTTTTCCTCTTCATAGCCATGGACCTGGATATGAAATGTGATGGATCCAGCTTTAAGTCTACCCAGTGCAAGAGGAGTAAGGACAAAATGGAGAGAGTCCAGCAGAGGAAGGGCCACAGGTCTGGTTAGGAGCTGGAGCAAATTCTTTTCAAAGGGGAGGCTGAGATAGATGGGCTGGTTTGGTCTGGAGAAAAGCAGGCTCAGGGGTGGGGGAAACTCACTTCAGACTTCCACAGTCTTGGGAGAGATTGAGAGAAGGGGTAAACTGTTTCTTCCCAGGAGTGCCCAGCAAAAGGTCAGAAGGCATCAATAATAAATTGCACCAAGGGATAATTTGCTGGGCAGAAGGGAGAAACTTCCCAGGAGGATGCCCACCACTTGCTAGAGCTATGCATGGGGGTTAGGAGTTTTTTAAAGTTTTGCATTTCAAAACTCATTGGGAAATCCAGCAAGGTTAGAAATGTCTATAACTGATTTCATCAGTTCTGATTTCATCTTCAAATCACTAATTATTTTTTATCAATGCACTGCAACAAGTCCTCCTCCAAATCATGATTTTGAAAGACAAGCCTTGCATTGACTTTAAAACTGTTTCACATTTGATTTCCTATTCTTAAAGCTCTGTTTGTTTTTTCCCAAGGTACATAGAAAAATCTAAGATCAATTACCTGAATTATCAGAAAAAACATTTATCAGCTTATGGATATGAACCCTGTAGGACACTTCTATCATTATTTATGTTATTCCTGATATATTTTCTTTTTGAGCTGTTTTAAACTGAAAATTTCAGTGAAGTTTTTCTGTAATAAGCAAATACCTTTAGAAGAGAATTACATGTTATTATTCTAGAAAAGAACATTTATGATTAACTACTGAACTGGTAGTTACCATTTCTTTCATCTCACTGAATAGTTCAAGAGTCAAGATCATTAAATTAAACATTAGACCTTTTTGCTAAGGTTCTGGTATAATCACAGATATCAGCTACTTATAAGTCTTGACCAGACTGATGAAAAATAATGTGAATAGCACACTGGAGCTGCTAATCTGTGTCTATCACATCTCTGAACCAGCTGTTATTCAGATGTATTGAACTGAAGTCTGTCTGGCAATCATCTGTGACACTCACTGTTACAGAAAAGAGGTAATATTGTGTCCACATGCTTCACATTAAAAATATTACTACTTTAATAGGTTTCTGTTCCATGACATATTAACTATCTAATTGTCATTTTCCTTTCCCCCGTTTAATATTTTCCTGACACTCTCCTACATTCCTTATTAACAGAAAATCAGATACATGGCAACAGGATATTGAAATTCCTGTTTATTGCCTGGAATCACTTTATTTGTGACTAGATGCTTCACTTACTGACTCTGTCAGGACTTTCTACTTTAATTGTTTGCAATTTATTTCATATTGCCCTTCTTCATGATCAGATTTTTTTAAAAATAACTTGAATACAGGCATTTGTTAACAAAGCTGCAGTAGGTGTTCATAAGACAACTGCCAACTAGATTATGTCAAATTCCCTTATTTTTTGTTAACAAATGTCAGGTCTACTGTGGTGCAACATTCATAATTCTGTATTATGATTAGAATATTATGCTAGCCAAGGGACAACATCAAAGATATTGACTGAAACTTCCAAATTCATGTCTATCATAATAGAACTATATTTTTTTTTGTGTTTGCACATTTTTATAGGTTAACAGTGATAGTTTAAAAAAGTATTATGCTTTGAAGAGCTTTTTCCTATGTTTTTATTTACCATCTTCGGCATTCTTCTGATTTGTAACTCAGATCAGTTTTATTTCCTTTTTTAAACATGACATTACAAAATATTTGGACTGCAGATTAATTAATGCATGTTCTTATAGAACATGCATTAACATGAAAAAATTTTAGTGGTATCATAAGGAGAACTACTTTTATTATATAGAATTTTTTCATAGTGGATAACTAAATAAAAAAGGTATTAACCAATCATCCTTTCAAAATGGTGACATAGTGTGTGCAGTGAAAAGAGTACCAAACTAATTGAGGTGTGCTTGAGTAAAGAAGTTTTCTAGTGGTTAAAGTAGTGAGTAGAGAGTTTTTAAGATAAATTTTAAAGGACTTCATTGTGGCAAGATGTTCCCACCCCTGTGGAAAGCCTATGTGAATGTGTATGACATAGATGCCCATGTACGTGAGAGCTGGACCACAGAAAAATATTGAAATAACCAAGAGGTGAATCAGACTGCCAGAATTCAATCATCTCAGGTGGATCTGGATTTGCAACATAACACTGAATTATATTTATGTTGGTGAGCCCATGATACTTTGGTCCATCAGGGAAGAGATGCAGCCTGTATGAGGGCTAGTGGCTGAGAGGTGAACTTAGCCATGGACACTATTGCACAGGGTACTCATGAATTCAAAACACATGCTGCAATCAAGCAGCTCTTGCTTAAAGCCCCTCTTGTATGGAGAATGATGGCTGAAATGTAAATATGGGGATGCCTTGCAGCATCCATCCAGCAAAATCAAACAATGCAATGGACAGTTAAAAACTACATTGAGAGCAGTGGGAGGTGGGATCTTCAAATGCTGGGATATGCATTGAGTAAAAGCTGCTGTGCTAGTCAACTCTTGGGGACTGGTCAGTGAGCTGGCCCTGCCCAGTCAAAACTTTCATATATGTCTTGGATTGTTGAACCAAAGCTGTGTATTCTATTCCATTTGCTAAAAGCAGTTGAGGAGATGTTCTTTATCTCTTGTAACTCTGGGAGGAGGGGGGCAGGTGCCTTTTGATAATGGGCCAACTGTTAAAACCAGGTGGGGCTGTGTTTCTTATCTCTTTTTACAATGGGCCATTAAGACTCCACAAGTTCTTCTCCTCAAAGCAGTACATCCACAAAATAGTACATCCACATTCCATCATCCCACTGTGAGATGCTCCACCCAGTGGGGGGAGCCAACCATTCCTACTTGGATAAAACTGAGACGTAGGAACACCAGGGATCTGGCTTCACCGAATTCCCAGAGGAAGACTGGACCCTTCTCACCATCACTGGACCCTTGTTCTACAGGATCACCTCTACTTCAAGAGAACCACATCTGCCACTCCAGGAGGACTCACTTTTGGACTGCTTCCAACACTTTTACCAACAGGGTGTCAGGTTGTAGCTCTGACTCTGTCAGGGTTCTCCAAAATTGTTATTTGTTTGCTGGTTTGGTTGGGTGGTTTTGTTTTTCCTACTACATTTGTATTGTTAATATTCCTAGTAAAGAACTGTTATTCCTATTCCCAAATCTTTGCCTGAAAGCCCTTAATTGCAAAATTATACTTTGGCAGGGGTGAGGGGTTTACATTCCCCATTCTAAGGGAAACTCCAGCTTTCCCTGGCAGATACCTGTCTTTCCAAACCAAGACAATATACCATAGAAATGGACAAAGTTCCCATAGAGCATTTAGAAAGTATTCTGAGAAAGCCACTCTGGGTTATTCCTGACTCAGGCAGAGGCAAATCCATTTGTGGAACTGTTTTTACTCAAGGACACAACGGGACTTCATAGGTAGTGTAGGAGGATGAGGAAATCCAATGTGTACCCCAAAGAGATTTGATTTTGGATGAGAATAGCAAACTAATTACATTGCATTCTGTTAATTACTATAAAATATTATGTATTATCATTACTCTTGGTGCTACAAACATCCTTTTCCACCACTACAGCTGTGAGGATCTGAGCTCGCCTCACTTTTGGCCACCATACCAAGAATATTATTGTAGAAATCACCCAGATTAATGAAAGATAAACTTTAGTGAAACTGGACTAGCACAGTGGTGATGGAACAAGAACTGGCTTCTTCGTGCAATTTTTTTCTGAAAGACTGCTAAACCAGTTGGGACCCAAAGTCCCAATGGAAGGAATGCAATGGATGTTTTATAGGGCTGACCCATAGAAATGTAGAATGCATTTTCTTTGTAATAGTTGATACTACTACTACTGTGTTTTGGGATTAATATGAGAATAGTGTTGATAATACACTGATTTTTTATTTGTTGCTAATTAATGCTTACCCTAAATCAAGGATGTTTCAGTGTCCTGTGCTCTGCCTGTGAGCAGATACACAAGAAGCTGGGTGGCAATGGGGCCAAGGCAGCTGACGTGAACTGGACAAAGAGAGATTCCATACCACAGGACATCATGCCTAGTATATTAACTGGGGGGTGGAGGAGCCAATCACTGCTGGCAGATGGGATTGGCATCAGACAGCAGGTGGTGAGACCTTTTGCTATCTGCCACTTGTTTATCTGGGGTTTTATTCCTCTCTCTTTTTGTTACAGCTAGTAGTATATATTAATTTATTTCAATTATTGACCTGCTCTTTTGTCAGGTCTTGTAATGTTCTGATTCTCCTCCCCATGGTACTGGAGTGTGGTAAGAAGAGAGTTAAGAGCTGTGTGGCACTTAGTTAAAACTAAGCTGTGTGGCAGCTAGTTAAAACTAGTTGTCATAAACACTTAAAACATGAGGTCAGTCTGTCTTAGGTTGATGTTACAATGTATCCCCAGTTGTCAGTTTGGTTTATGTTGGGTCTGGGAGTAAACGGGAAGAAAGTGCACAGTTTGTTTTCAGGAATCTCGCAGACTGGCCTTGAGAACGTGAGTCACTGGCACCGAGACACAGTTGGTTTTTTCTTTGCAGCACTCACTTTCGCTTTGCTTTGCTTGTAGCTAGTTTAGCTTAGTTAGGGCTGAAAAGCTTTGCATTTTCTTTTTCTTTCTTTTTTCTCCTTTTTCTTTTTTCCCTTTTTTCCACCTGTTTTTTTGGAACGGTTCAAACCTCCCCCCATACAGAAGACCCAGGGGGGAGCTGAGAGAGCTAACACCTGAACCCACCCTTCACAGCAACATCCACCACTGCTGAAAAGAACCAAGAGCAGAGACCATCTACAAGAGGGACTTTGCTTTCCATAATTCATCATCTGGTATTGTTCAATCTATTGTGCTGGAGGAGTGTTTTGCTGGTTTAATAAAAAGGTTTCTTTCCCCTTTCTCTCTCTGACGAGTTTTCTCCCGAACTGGCTGAGAGAGGGGAGGGGGGGAGGGTTTCCCTCAGAGTTTTCCTCCCAAATTGGCCTTAAACCACCACAGCTTTTTGGTGGCCCATACGGGGAGGGGCAGATGGAGTGGAAAAAAAGCCCTGCACTGGTTGTATTTCTTGTTGCAAGTACTTTGTATTGGTATAAAGCAATTAGTAGCTATGTTGTTTGAATTCCTGTCTGTCGGGGTGGGGGCCTTGATGTGTTTTGGGTCCCTGAGCTTCTTTGGGTCCTAATACCTTTGTAGTCCCTAGGTTTATTCTCATATATGGAAATAGCCCCCATATTGTCCCTAATATGTAGTTTTTACCTCAGAGAGACACGAACTAGAGTAGCTATTGGCCTTGGCTTGGTGATAATGATTTGTAAGAAGTTTATAAAGGTGCTAGAATCTACTCCAGGTATATATAGTTCATGGTTATAGTTATTTACCCTGTTTGTTAGAAGAGAGGCAGGGGATGAAGTGTTAGAATCTCTCATTTCCTTCTTCTCCTCTACGTCTGTTACCTCATTGTTGGAGCATGCTCAGTTTCCTCTAAGTGCTAAAGAGACCATCTTTCTGGTGTTTAATCTGGTTAGTTTCCTCTATACAGTCTGCAGTTTCTCTAGAATGAGGACTGAGATTTCTAGAGGGGCTGATGAAACTCCTGACCCAGGCGTAGTAAAGCCTGAGTGGTGTGGGGAATGGGAGAATGGAGGCCAACTCCTAAAGGAATTTTCTAACCCCATAGTCTGGGACTTCCCACATGAACAAATTCGGAATCCAGCTGAGGTGGAGAAATACCTGAAAGAGAAGTATCATAATGACTCTAAGAGGGAAAAGATCATTGCAGTAAGCTGGGCCCTGGCGTATGCCTATCGCACGCTGCTGGATACTGTAGGGCAGCAGATAGAGGCAGGGGGGCAGGAATGTAAATCAACAGCTACCCCAGTCACTCAGTCTGCAGCCAGCACCACAGTTACGAAGCCAGCAGCTAAGCTAGAACCTGAGCCTGAGGTGGCACCTAAACCAGACAGTAAGCCCAAGCCCCTGGCAGTTGCTCCAGCAAAGAAGCACACCCACAAAACTGATCGACCAGTGGATGATGATGACCTAAGAGAAAGACCTTCACCAAGATCAGAAGCCAAAGCATCTGGCACAGAATCAGAGGCCAACATTGATTCCTTTTCCCTGAAGGACCTTCAGGGCCTAAGAAAAGATTACAGGTGACAACCTGATGAATCTATAATTAGTTGTCTAGTCCGTCTTTAAGATGCTGCAAGTGAAGCTACAATTCTGGATGGCACTGAAGCAAGGCATTTGGGATCCCTGTCACTTGATCCAGTCATCGACCAAGAGATGATGAGAGAAGCTAATCCACGCAGTCTCTGGGTACAGGTGCTAGGAAGTGTGGCAGAAAGATACCTGTGTGCTGATGATCTTTATATGCAGCAAACCCCATGGAAGACCATAGAACAAGGGATTCAACGCTTGAGGGAAATGGCAGTGGCCGAGATGATCTTCTCACATGACATAAATATTAGAAACCCAGACTTGGTACCGTGCACATCTGTAATGTGGCAAAAACTTATACGACTGGGGCCATTAGAATATACTTCTGCTTTAGCAGTAATGAAGCGAGAAGACACAGAGGAGACTGTGCTTGATATGGCAAAGAAGCTTCGAGCATATGCAGATGCTGTGCATGGCCCGACACATGCCGGAATAGCAGCTGTGGAAACCCATCTCCAGAAACTAGAAAATAAGATAGAGGAGAATCACAAAAAACTTAGAAAGGAGATTAGAGAAGACCTTCTCCAAATCTCAGCAGTACAGATTAGAGGTTCTAGTACCCAACGCAGACGTTCCCCAGAGAGAAAGGGTAAACCCCATGAGCTGAGTTGTGGTTCTTCTTGCGTGATCACGGAGAAAACATGAAGAGATGAGATGGAAAATCTACTGCTGCTTTGGCACAACAGGTGCGTGAATTGAAAGAAGGCAAGACTCAGAGAAGAAGTTCCACTAGAAAGAAAGCAGCTCCAGTTGCCCGTCGCCGAACTGCCAAGTGTGATGATGACGTGTCCGAGCCCCTTGAAAGAACTTCTAAGACATATGTTCAAAGAAAGAAAGATAACCAGGCTTATGAGGCCCTGCCTCTAGCCAGGTAGAGGCTAGAGAAAATCATGTTTATTGGACTGTGTGGATTCATTGGCCTGGCACATCTGAACCACAAGAATATGAAGCTTTGGTTGATACAAGTAGACAATGTACATTACTTCCATCAAGACATGTAAGAGCAGAGTCTGTCTCTATTGCTAGTGTGACAGCGAGATCACAAGACTTCACTGTGGTAGAAGCAAAGGTGAGCCTGACTAAAAATGAATAGAAAAAACACCCCATTGTGACTAGCCCAGAGGCCCCATGCATTTTAGGCATAAATTACCTCTGAAGTAGGTATTTCAAAGACCCGAAAAGACTCAGGTGAGCATTTGGAGTGGCAGCTGTAGTGACAGAGAGCATCCAACAATTGAATACCTTGCCTAGACTGTCCAAAAATCCACTGACAGTAAGACTTCTAAAACAAGAAGATCAACAGGTACCAATTGCCACTTCAGTAGTGCATCGCCAGCAGTACAGAATGACTCAAGATGCTGTGATCCCCATCCATAAGATGATCCATGAGCTGGAGAGCCAAGAAGTAGTCAGCAAAACCCACTCACCCTTCAACAGTCCCATTTGGCCTGTGCGTAAGTCTGAAGGAGAATGGAGATTAACTGTGGACTATCGTGCATTGAATGAAGTGACACCACCACTGAGTGCTGCTGTGCCAGACATGTTGGAGCTGCAGTACGAGCTGGAGTCCAAGGCAGCGAGGTGGTACGCCACTATTGACATTGCCAATGCCTTCTTCTCCATTCTTTTGGCAGCAGAATGCAGACCCCAGTTTGCTTTCACCTAAAAAGGGGTGCAGTACACCTAAAACCGATTGCCCCAGGAGTAGAAGCACAGTCCCACCATCTGCCATGGACTGATCCAGAGTGCACTAAAAAAGAGTGAGTCTCCAGATCATCTACAGTACATCGATGACATCATTGTGTGAAGAAACATGGCAGTTGAAGTCTTTGAGAAAAGAGAAAAGATCATCCAGATTCTCCTAGAAGCCAGTTTTGCCATCAAAAAGAGCAGAGTCAAAAGACCTACCTGAGAGATCCAGTTCCTAAGAGTAAAATAGCAAGATAGACAGCATCAAATTCCCACAGAAGTCATTAATAAGATAATTGCCATGTCCCCACCAACCAACAAGAAAGAAACACAAGCTTTCCTAGGTGCCATCGGCTTTTAGAAAATGCACATACCTGAATACAGTCAAATTGTGAGCCCTTTGTACCTAGTTACTCGCAAGAAAAACGATTTCCACTGGAGCCCAAAACAGCAACACACCTTTGCCCAGATAAAGCAAAAGATCGCTCATGCAGTAGCCCTTGGCCCAGTCAGGACGGGACCAGAGATAAAAACGTGCTCTACTCTGAAGCTGAGAGCCATGGTCTGTCCTGGAGCCTGTGGCAGAAGGTGCCAGGTGAGAGTCGAGGCCGATCACTGAGATTCTGGAGCCGAAGCTACAGAGGGTCTGAAGCCAGTTACACTCCCACAGAGAAGGAGATCTTGGCCGCCTACGAAGGAGTTCAAGCTGCCTCAGAAGTGATTGGCATTGAAGCACAACTCCTCCTAGCACCCCAACTACCAGTACTAAAATAAATGTTTAAAAGAAAGTTCCCTCCACCCACCACGCCACCGATGCCACATGGAGCAAATAGATTGCCCTCATCATTCAGCGCACCCGTATTAGAAACCTGAATCGCCCAGAGATTTTAAAAGTAATCACCAACTAGCTAGAAGCAGAAACCATCTACAAGAAAAACTTTAGTTTCCATAATTCATCAACTAGTATTGTTCAATCTATTGTGCTAAAAAAGTGTTTTGCTAGTTTAATAAACAAGTTTCTTTCCACTTTCTCTCTCTAACAAGTTTTCTCCCAAACCAGCTGAAAAAAAAAAAATTTCCTCGAAGTTCTCCTCCCAAATTAACCTTAAACCATCACATTCTGCATCACGTATTTATTTACATAAAACGTCTATTCATTCTCTCCACAAAAATGCAATACCTATCGTATCTCTGTTATGTCTCACACCAAGCCACTGAATCTAGGCCCTAGGCAGAGCTACAGGATTCTCTATTCTCTTATTTTGCTCACTCAAAACTCCCTCTTTCACTTACTCATACCTTTAATACTACTTACTCATACCTCCAGCACTTGCTCTTACTTTCAGCACTTGCTCATACCCTCTCACGTATACATTTTCTCTTATTTCGTATTTGTATGGTTTAAGTTACAGATCATGGCAGTGACATCTAGCAAACAGTGATGGTTACATATGATTTTCACCCAACAATCAGATCTTCCTGAGGCACACACTGTGTTGTCTCATTTCTTTGCATTATCTACCTGGTACAACCTGGTTTCTGAGCAAAGACAACTCTACGAATGGGTTTGTCTGTACTTGTGGCAGACTTAATCTACACTGTCTTTCTTAACAAACCTCGAACATGCACCACTGGGACTTTATCTACTGTATGCAGAGGTTCAACCTGGGCAGGGTCTGCTCGGTTGGTGGAGCCTCGGGTGTTGACTAACTAGATGGCTTTTGGCAAATGCTGCTCTCAATTTTTGAAAGATTCCTCACTCAGTGCTTTCAGCTGCGTTTTTAACAATGCTTGTGCTTCTTTACTTTGCCTGCTGCTGGTGCATGGTAGGGGATATGGTAAACTCACTCAATACTATGTTTTCTAGCCTAGGTGGTGATGAGGTTGTTCTTGAAATGAGTCTTATTGTCTGACTCAATTCTCTTAGGTGTACTATGCCTCTACAGGACTTGTTTTTTCAGGCTCAGGATGGTGTTCTGGGCAGTGGCATGAGACACAGGGTAGGTCTCTAACTACTCAGTGGTGGCTTTCACTATGGTCAGCACGTAGTGCTTACCTTGGAGGGTTTGGGGCAGGGTGATGTAATCAATCTGCCAGGCTTCTTCATACTTATATTTGGACTACTGTCCACTGTACCAGAGGGGCTTCACTTGGCTTGTTTGATGGCAGCACAGGTCTCACAGTTGTGGATAACTTGAGAAATACTATTCATGGTTAAATCTACCCCTCGGTCTCCTGCCCACTTATAGGTGACATCTCTGCCCTGATGACCTGAGGCATCATGGGCTTACCGAGCTAGGAACAACTCTCTCTTGTGCTGCCAATCTAAGTTTATCTTAGACACTTGATCTTTGCAGCTTGATCTACTTGCTTGTTGTTTTGGTGCTCTTCATTGGCCTGACTATTGGGGACATGGGCATCCACATGGCCGACTTTCACAGGTAGTTTCTTTACTCTGGTGGCAATGTCTTTTCACTCATCAGCAGCCCAGATTGGTTTTCCTCTACGCTGCCAGTTGGCTTTCTTCCACTTTTCTAGCCAGCTTCACAGAGCATTAGCTACAATCCACGAATCAGTGTAGAGGCAGAGCTTTGGCGACTTCTCTTGTTCAGCAATGTCTAGGGGAAATTGAACAGCTTTGAGTCCGGCAAGCTGGCTTGACTAAGTGCTGTGTGGCACTTAGTTGGCAGCCAGTGTTAAAACTAGTTGTCATAAACACTTAAAACATGAGGTCAGTCAAAAACAAGCAATCTTGTACAGGCCTGTCCAGGAAGAAAAAAATTATCAAATGAGATATTTAAAACAGTTTTGTAAAAGATACCAATTAATTGTTGCCTAACTGAAGAACAGAAAACCAGTGGTTTAAAAATTATGTTTTTCATATGTTTTTGAAATGTTTGGGGTTGTGTTTATATTATGTATTCAATGTGTGCAATATTAAAAAGTGAAAAAAATTCAGAACTTCTTAAGGCTTTTCAAAGACTTTTTTCAAGCTTTTCCCTCTTAAGTTCTCATATAAAGGAAGCAACAGAAGAATTAGGAGTCCACTAAAGTCCACTCAATATCAGTGAAGTAAGTAATGATGGATTCACTCTCTATGGATGCTGCAGAAGTTGGCAAAAGGAACATTTCTGAGCCCCTCTGGTGGTTTATTTTTCTTTGCTGAACTAAGAGAAATCTCCAGCATCATTTCAAGCTACACCAGAAGAAATTATGTAAGTTAAATCAGCTATACTAGTCTACTGTTTTGGTGACATCATACGTATATATGCAAGAAAGACAGATTTGGCACAAAGTGCAGAAATGCAATCTCCACTCCATTGCTATTAGCACCACTTCAAGAAAACAAATGGTTTTGTTCTGATAAAGAAGTCATCATATTTAAATGCAGGCAGCAACCAGGAGTGACTAATCAGACTCTGGATAGCAGCAGAATTCCTGTAAAAGTACTGCACAGGTTATTTCAACTTCACTTACACAATATTAAATTTAAATTAAAATTATTAATATTAATGGCATTGTCGTATTGTTTATTCCTTTACTAATAACAAATATAGCCTTTTTTTTCATTTATACATTTCTATGATAACTAATCCAGGGAAAGACACAATATGCACACTTGCAATATTTGGTATGCATATTCTGACATCAAGCCTGCTATATAGTGTGTGCGTTCCTCCAGTGTGGGCATCTAAATGTTATTAATAAGGGTACTTGCATACACACACCTATGAAAAAGAGAAATGCAATAAACATAGGAATTACTTTTACAAATATGTTAGCTGCTACTAGTAAAATTCCATTATCGCAGTGTATTTATTGTCCTTAATTTATGATTTACGTTTTTCGGGACACCTGCTGTTCAAGAACACTGTGAAACAATTCAGCATTTGATAATGCTGCTCTTCCTATTTTTATTTTTTTTCATTATACTTGATCCAATTAAAGATGCTCTCAATTTGCAAGGAAACAAAGAAAGCACAAAACAAAAAACCATTCAAGTTTCCCATTATTACTTTTTGTTCTGGACAAAAAAGTAGCATATTTCCATTGCTGGAGGAATTTGTATAAAACCTGTTATTGTTTATATAGATTCAGGGTCATTATGTTCAAGGAAGGAAAATTGAAGTGGGTAGCATAATATATTCCAAATAAACCTGGATTCATCTTCCTAGATGGCAACCAGACTTCCAAAATCTATTAACTTCCAGTTTCTTTGTTTACAAAGTTGAAGCCACGTCATATTCTCATCATAGTTATGAGTTCTGCTACACAAAAGTTGTACAGATCCACAACAGTGAGTTCAGCTCAGTTTGGACATGTTCGTTTGAAGGCAATACCGAAGTTCCACCTTGACTGGATTCATGCTAGTAAACTGGAGCTGCAAGTCTCTATCCAATAATCTCCCAAGAATATCCACTGCTATTAGACTTGTCTTAACATTTTCTAGTCACATAGACTGTGCTAGTAGAGGAAATAAATTGCCATCTGTGAAAACTATCTTTTCTGGTGATGATAAGGAAGAGAAACTTTATTCCCTCATCTCCTCACTATGTTCCAGGTATTAAGAGCTATATTGAACAGGCTTTCAGCACTTGACAAAAAGCTTAAGTTCTTCAGGCTTCATCAAGCATGAAAACAGCATTCCAGCACAAGCCTCTCCATTTTGTGCTCCCATTGAATAACATAACATAATATTGAATTCTCTACAAAATGCTATTTACAAATAGTTTGGGAGCTAAAAATTGTTACAATGCAGCTTCACTTAAAGAAAATTGCTTCCATAATTTAATTTTGCAAGATTCAAAACTTACTCTACTCTTTCTAATGGCATGCATTGACAATAATTTCCTATCTTGTCCTTGAGTTCAATATACATAAATAGTACACACACACTCTCACAGTTCTTTAAATGCTGTAATTATGTTTCTGTCACTCCTATCAAAATCTCCTAGGACAAGGACTAACATTTTTCAAGGTAGATTCAGCCCTATATATAAGTCATGCAACAGCTGAAGAACCAGGTTGTGTCATAGATGAGACCAGGAAGAATTTGGCTGCATTGGGAAAACTTATCCTGGGATACTTTTGGGCCCACAGACTGGCTGTCTGCCTTTTCCTTCTTACTCTTTGCTGTGATCAGTGGATCCACCTGTAGCTTTCTTTCCAACACACAAATAGGTCGGAACATCTTTGAAAAATTTTGCTGTATGTGTCACTCTCTTATAATAGGGGGTTGGTTTTCTTCTTGTCTTCAAGAACACAGTGGTAACCTTCCTAGAACTAAATTGTGCTCTCATTACAAGCACTTCTATCTGAAGCCCATTCAGCCCTGTTTCCCTGGTACTATCCCACGTACTAAGACCTAGCTGCATTTTCCCCATGCTCAGTGCTGAGGCAGTGTGACCTGAAACACTGAGATATTTTAGGAATTTACCATGCTCTACTTACCTCCTCTTTGTACCCAGTGGCACTTCACCTTTCAAGTACTGTCCCAAACAGTACCTACCTGCCTACCTCCCACTTACAGGATGAGGCAGGGTAGGAATTATCATAAGTCTTAAGAGAAAAGAAAGATTCTCAAGTACAGCCTCCAATACGAAGTTCTGCCTGGTAACTTCAGGCCATCTAGAGTACTAAAGGGGTGAGATACACACACACCCCATAGCCTCCCATCCACTGCATTGTTTTCTTAAGCAAATGAATAGTTCAAGTCACAGCTGTGATCCCTATGAAAAAAAAAATAAATTGGAGAGCATCTCTGCAGGTTATCTATTGTGATATCCTTACCTCATCGCAGCTGGCTTCAAAGCTAGGCCTGGTTGTTTGGGTGGAATTGGGGCACACCCTCTTTTTGGATACCCTCCAGACTCTATGCACAGCTCTTGCAAGTGGTGACTGCCCCCACAGGAAGAATTTCTCTCTTTTGCTCAAGAAGTTATCTCTTGGTGCAATTTATTAATGCTGCTTTTTAATGCTTCACCTGGCACCGCTGGGGAGAAACAGTCTACCTCCCTCTACAATAACCCTCTAGGCTGTGGTAGTCTGATGTGTGTTTTCTCCATGCCTGAGCTTTTGCTCTATGCCAAGCCAGCCCATCTACATTGTCCTCCCCTTTGAATGTCATTTGCTCCAGCTCCTGGCCACACCAGTGGTCTTTCGTCTACTGGACTCTACTTTGTCTTTATTCCTCTTGCCCTGGGTAGGCTGAAAGTGGGATCTGTAATAAATTCAGAAATTATATCCATGAATATAATTTCCTATTCTTATCATACATTTACTCTAATGTCATAACAAAACACATTGTCACAATATTAAAACAGCTTTTTAGAGTAACAGCGAATTAGCAAAGTTGCAGTAGCAGGTGCTAACACTGAAGCACTCTGATCTCAGTAATAGATACAAGAAACCAAACTGTAGTGACCCTGACTTATTTTATTGCATTAAACCTAAACTTGAAGTATTATGTTATCCTGAGCAGTTAATTTGAATTGCAACGGGCAAACAGTGGTCTGGTGAGTTTATCACCTTTCCACCTGTGCTTAAGGAAGCCAGTGCCTATGCCCTATATAAATGGTCATAGATAGGAAAAAATATGAAAAAAGGTTTAGCTACCAGATAGATATTAAATAAAAGGTGAAAAATTAGCATGTAAATAAAGAATTATAAAAGTATCTTTGAAAAACAAATCTCAGGAGAAATTATATACACGTCAAATTAAAACTAATGTTTTAAGAAATAAGGCTTTACACATTCATCAAAAATTTATTTTAGACTGTAGTCTATAAAATGCAAAATTTCACAAAATTTTCACTTCAGTATCTGTTTCTAAAGGGGTTTTATTGCTTTTATTTGGTTTTACATTTCTTGGTATGTCACCTAAACAATCTCAGGGTAAATGTGGCTGTGGTCTAGTTGACAAGGTGGTGATTGGCCAAAGGTTGGACTTGATGATCATAGAGGTCTTTTCCAACCTAAATGATTCAGTTGATTCTATGAAAGGTCCTCAATTTCTGGAGGAATTTTTCCTTTCCTCTTTCTATTAGTTACTCTTATTCATTGTGCTATGCTAAATTACAAACTCTCTAAAACAGTGTTTTCCTGGTTACAGTTGTTCTACCACATAAGTAGTGCATATGTCAGATCAAGTACAGAATATGTAAATAGTGGTTAATTGTATTAAGAACATTTTTGCATATTAAGCCTCTGTTGGTTTGTTTGTTTTTAAAGATTTCTTGTCTAACAATACCATGAAATACTAATAATGGCATGGAAGAAAATCACTAGGGTGTTGAAATTACCAAATCTGGTTCAACCATCAACTGTGTCAATGTGTATGGAAAATCACTAAGAAGTGTCCCTATGCAGACTGCTGATTATTGGCTGAGCTGAAATCAGTAGTGATTAAGGCTAAACACCAGATTCTCACCTCAGAACAAAGAGAACTCTGAAACTCTGTAGAAAATCACATTGACATAAAACTGGGGAGTACAGAATCTGTTTCACTGAGTTTAGGCAAGGATTTGATAAAGGAACAAAATAAACTTAACATTTACAATCAAATGTATGTATCAGGAATGGTCCACAGTAGCATAAGTGCTCTTCTACTGTTAAGTTTAAGGTGAAAAACTGGAAATTGATCCCACACAGTTTTTTCAAAGACTATTAGGATGTACAACATATAAGAAAACATGAATCTGAGTTGCAAATTGTACTGAATTAGGATACAGTGCCTGAAGAATTAGATGATAAACCATGTGTATGACTGCTGCACTTTGATTTTTTGCACATTTTTCCTTTTTTTAGCCTTCCTTTATCCAAAAATTGAATACATCTACTGAAATAGATTCTGCTGCCAGAACAATAGTACTGCTGTGCAAAGCAATGCAATGATCCAATGAGTATCAGATGCTCCTGTCAAGCAGGAAATGTGCAGTTAGATGAGCAACTGCCACACTGCCCTTTTTATTCTTCCTAGCAAAATGAAAAGGAAGAGCTTCATGTTTGCCATTAACATATCTTAGCATGGAGCTGTTAATGACCGTTTGAGGGGAAAAAATGGAAAAACAAACAAAGAGTATGTCTCGCATTTATGATAAATAAACTATAAAAAGGAAGCAAAATAATTGCAATATAATGGTGGCAAATGCATTTTTATGTCTGTTTATAAAAAACAAAGTTTTCTTTGTTGGCTTTGTTCACCCATAAACTCTTGACCTGTACATTTCTCCTCCTCAGAGATGGCTTCAAGCAATCTCAGTTTTGAGAATGGAGAACCAGTTGCTCATCTCTCCTTTGCCTGTCACTTCTGAATAGTTTGTAGCCATTTATCACAGCACTCCAATCATAGAACTCGTCCCACTGAGTTCCTGTGTTTTTCCAGCTCAAAGTTTTTACCTGAGCAGAACCTTCCAGCTCCTCCTGTTTGTTTCCTGTGCTGTATGCCCTGGTATAGATGCATTTGGCTGGACTATTGGCCCCCTACCCTTTCTAGAGGAACTTACCCTAATTCCCTCAAGGGAGTTTACACTGGCTTCCCTGTTGCTTCCTAATGCCTCAACAGCCTTTTGCTCTTCTTGAGTTCTTGGAACATTTTTTTATTTTTTTTCCATATTAAAACTAGTTTAATTCTCCATCCAGACAGTTTATTGCCCAGGACATTCTTGCTCACACTTCAACACTTAAGCTCTACCAGCTGTAAACAGGTCCAATTCCTCAGAGTGTGCAAAGATCACAGAGGCTAAGGCTTTGAGCATGACACCAGATATGAAGACAGTCATTCACCTGTTCAATCCGTCTCCTTTTTCTCAAATCCCCTTCTTTGGCTGGGAGAGTAGAGGAGGACAATAGAAAAGGGACTGTTCTAAGGGCCTCAAAGTCTTTTGATATTTCTGGGTAACTTCGTTCCAGTATTATTCAATCCTGCTTAAAAAAGGAATGAGTTGGCAGGCTCAACAGCCTTTCTGTGACACCATGGATTCAACCTCTTGGCAGGCAGCAAACCTCTAGAGATACTGTAGGGGTGACAAATCGCCACTTTTTGCTGTGTACCTCTCAGCAAAGCATCTCTAGTTGCCAACACTCTATGTATATTTCTGGTTCTGTGGCTGGGTGGTTGGCCTTCCCTGGGTCTTGCCCAGTACTCACTTTCTCTTCATTCTCCAGACCCAGGGGAAAAAGAAATCCTACTCAAGTAGTCAGGAATTACATTAACCCTTACTTTTGCTAAATTCTAGTATTATTTACAACACCAAGAGTAAATCTTATCTCCAAAACTGAACTGTATATGACTCAGATAAGTCATTTACTCATTTGAAACGAATAACTAAAAAAAAAATAAGACTAGTAAGGTAATTAACAATCTCCCAATTCTCTTCACTGAGAAACAAATCTAAGATCCAGAACTCAAATACATTGCCATACAGAATATGCCATTTAATATCCTTCCATTGGGGCCAATGGAAAGAGTTCCATCTCCTTTTAACCTAGCCAGAATTGTAACCCAATACTCAAAATTAATTATCCTTATAAAACAAAAATTAACAAACTCAATATTTTGAAGACAGAAGGACAAAGAGAAGAGAAGAGAAACAAATTCCTAGCAGTTGGAAATTCCTTATTCCCCATATTTTTTTCAGGAAGAACAGTGTACATGAGAGGTTTGACTAGCAACTCCTTTCAAAACCTTGCTGCAATGGTTTACATGAAGGATATGTTCATACAGGGCAAATGTGAGAAGGAGGGAAATGGCATACAGAATTAGGGTCTATGAATATTTCAGGAATTGTTTTTAAAAGAGCTTTAGTTTATAGCCATGCACTGCTATAATGATATAGGCATTGGATGACATGCATAAATTATATAGGTGTTGGATCTTCCAATATTAGGAATAGGATGTGACATGAGGCATATCACAGTCACAAAAGGATTTCCCAAACAAAAAGGTAGGACAAAAAAGTCTATGCATATTAATGATTTAATCTTGTAAAGTAATTGTTTGGTTTTGCCTACACTGATTTAAAGGAATAATTTAAAAATTTGGGGGAATTTCACTATAATATTCCATGCTATACCGATTTACAGTGCAACAGATTTCAGACACAGACTTTGGCCTGCTGAAAGCACTTTAGCAAGGAATTTAATTTGCTATTTTATTTCATAATATTCAAGACAGATAGTTCTACTTCACGAGGAAGAAGTCCATTTCCAGTGAGTGTGTCTTTTAAATAGTCTATAACTTGATCTTGTTACTTAATCTCCTTACCACTTCTTTATTCGAAAAACAGGGGGTTGTATCCTTAGCACCCTGTAGAAAAAGCATATTGTATTAACAATTCTAGACTTAATTTGACAAAACAATTCTCTACATACGCATTCTGTATACCAACGTTATTTTAGGAATTAACATTTAATGGTAAACAAAGATGTTGTACCAGCAGGAGTGTACCAAGTGATAGGAACCTGACAGTCTATATAGCAAAATCTGGAGCTATATTTATAATAAGGAAATAAAAATCACAAGTTTTTTTTTAAAGAATAGTTAAATAAACTTCTGCTAGCACAGATTGTGTTTTTCTTATTTACAAGCAGCTCTTTTTGCATTAATCTAATCAAATTCTTTGCCTCAGAAAATCTATCTTGGTGAAAAGTCCCTGATGTTGTCATGAATAACTGTAAAAATAATAAAAACAAAACATGTATAAATCAGGAGCCAGGAGTTACATTAGGCAAAGGGTTACAGAAGTACTCAGAGCAAGGCTGAATAGAAGGCACTAAAAGACATGCACTGAAAATACCTTCTCTCCAGAATATACAGAATTATCTACCAAAATTGCTAGGGGAAAGTATCTGAAAGAGTTCTAAATCTGAACTAAAGTCCTTATTTTAAAAATAAACAAATTGAATGAAAGAAATGTTTTTGCAGGGCACTATTATCATGCAAATTGTACAGGTTACATTCTTGATGTAGTACTAGTTCTAAGCAAAGAATTTATTTGACTTCTTACTGTACAATCACACAGAATTTCATAGGTCCATGAGTTCTGAGTACAGAGAGCCCTTCTGCATTACTAAACTCTGTAAACTGGAGACTTCATTTTTAGATATGCATCTACATTTACTCCTTGATTTGTCAGACTGCAAGAAATAAAAGATAGCATAAATTAATAGAAAGTGGTTCCTTCATACCCAGTCAAAACCAGTGAAAGCCAATGAACTGGATCATCTTTGACATTATCTTTTGTATATAAAGTAAATATAAAATTTGTAGGGAGGAATCATCAAATGAAGATGGCAGGAGTAAGGTTCAAAGCAGACAAAGGAACAGAAGTCTCCACACAGTTGGCTGAATCCTGGAACTCTGCTGACACTATTGCAGATTGTAATTTTTTATTTGTTCAAGGAGAGACTCAGAATATCCACACACAGAAGGATAATGCAGTGAAGGCTCCTAAAGAAGGTTTAGGAGGCATGCCATTGGCTAAATGACCCTAAGTTCTCTCCTGACACAACTTACTTCAATATGCTTTAAACCAAGAGTTTTTGGTAACACATGACCACAGCTGATGGTAATCTATAGGTTTCAATTTTTCGGATCAGTTTTTTTCTTTATTAACTCCATGCAACAATAACCCATCTCCCTTCCAGAACTTATTTACATAATTGGGTATCAAACAAAATTCTTCACAGTTTTAAAAATCATTATTCTAAAATATACCTCTGACAAACTGACCTATGCTGGCCAAAGACCCAAAACATCATCTCTTGTGGGCAAGTGAAGATTTGTCGAAAAACCATCAAGGCTCAGGAGCCATTACACATAATGGTTCTGATGGGCAGGAAGCCCATTCAAGAGTGCTAGACCTGATACTGATACGAAAGCAGATCTCAGTGCTCTTGAACACTAGGGATTAATGCTACTTGCTATTTTCAAAGTGCTCCTAAAATCCCCCCAAAGTGCCTCTTCCACTGCACTTACTATCTTCAGCACTAAACACATTTGGTAATAAACTTCTCCTCAGTATATTTTGTTGATCATTAAAAATTGTTCCAAATGTCCTGTCTTTTAAGTTGTATCAACTGACTCCAGACTGCAAATTTATCAGTGTGGAAGGGAAAGAGAAAAAGATAAACCCCTCATAAAAAAAGAAAATAAATAAATAAATCAAAATTGAAGACCGTAATTATCCACCTCCAAGAAATTTTGCTCTTTGTGTGGCTTCCTAAAAAGAAACAGACCTTGAAGTTAAAAGCTTTAACTTGAAATATTTTATCAAAAGTCAACACCAAAAGCATGAATGTACCATAAGTCTTTTAAAACTGACATGTCTGCTTTTATGAGGGATGCCATTAATAATTGTTTTATTTTAGACAAAAAATCCTGAAGAACTCTACAGATGTGACACATTAAGCAAGAAAATAGCACACACACAGGGAAAGACAATACTGGAGGAGCATTTGTAGCTGGAGAGAAACCACGATATTACGCAGACTTCGTGAATGATATGTAACACCTATACTGGTTATATTTACTGAGCTGGGTGTGGACATTTTGAATATTATGAGTATAAAAAAGCTATTTGAATTTCACATTAAGATGTGATTAAACTTCCTATAATGTTTTACTGTAGCTTAAAGCAATTTTAAACTTGCTGGACCAAAAATAACTTCAAAGATGGAAAGATATCATTGGGACTGGGGGGTTGTTATTTTCTGGGGGTGGTTGGTTGGTTGGTTGGTTGGTTTTGTGAAATTTTTTGTTTGTTTGTTTGTTTGTTTTTGGGGGTTTTTTTGGTTTTTTTGTGGGGCTTTTTTGGTTGGATGATTGGTTGGAGGGTTGGTTTGAGGTTTTTAGGGGAAGTGGAGCTGAGACGGGGCTTTTATGTTCATTTTTATCCTGAGTAGCAGAAAAATGTTGAATAACTCAGCAGGTAAAAACATGAAAAATCTGGCAGAGAAAACGCATTAGAAAATAAATCCCTTTTCCTAAAGGGAAAGATTTTATTGCATTGTCCTGTTTTCACTTGAAAGGTAGGCCAAATATATGTCTTTTGAAACAGAGATGTATCTTCTAATTCTAACAAAGATATTTGAACTACCTTTGAATGCTTCACACAATGCAGTCTAAGACTCCATAAAGTCTTTCATTGCATCAGTCATCATGGACTACATCATTTCAGAGCAAACATTACTCAAAGGAGTTGTCTCATAAAACCAAACACATATCCCAGCAAAGGAAGTAATCGTGTATTAGGAGTTACCTCCAAATTTCCAAAAGTAAATCAGATTTCACTAAAAGCAAGAATGAATAACCTAAAAGCCCGAGCACGTACATTTTTGTTTATCTCTCTCATAAATTTTTATTTTAAATTTATTAGATTAAGAATATTATTTTTTTCATAATGAAGACATAAGATCACATTGTTTTCCTAGTTTCAAGGAAAACCCAAGACCTTCCTCCCCTAAGACTTGATTGTATTAGAACAGCTACACAGACATATTAAAAAACCCAACCTATTTGTCTGCTACATTTTTCTCCACATCTACAACCTGAATGTGCAGACTTTGCTGGAAAACCAAGCGTTCAAGTAGGCAAAAAAATGTCTGATGCTGTCTTATTATCACTTATTTTCCTCTTCCTCCTGTCTTTAGATCACTTATTTTCCTCCTCTTTCCTCCATGCCCAATAGTTTCTCAATCACTTGAAAATAAAGGCCCAAGTGGAAAGAATCTGAGTCTAAGTGGATAAGAAAGACAGGTTGACACAGATGTCAGGATCAAGTTGTTGATATTCACTGTCTGAATGATTAAATGTAACTTCAGTCTGGAAGCAAGGTTCTTTACTTATTCAGCAGAGAAAGGAGCACACTCCCACTTCTGATATTCTGAACTGCCCTGGAGGTTTCCTAATCAGAGGAAAACACAGCTCCCAGTCTGGGACCTGAGCACAGTACATCTGGTATGACTGACAACAACCCTCGTCATATCCCAAAAGAGACAGTATTCCGAGAAACTCTTTTTTGATACCTGAAAGTTCTCATTATCTGGAAGCCACAAGAAAAATTCTATCATTAGAAAATTTACTTCACCAGAAATTGTAGCTAACTCATCAGGCTGGCAAATGAAACTTTAGCAAGAAACCTATCAACTTCATATTCTATAAACCTGGAAGGCCTAACTGTCCATCCACTAACCACAAATGTTAATCATAAAATGTTCCTTATTTTATCTTGCTGTTAAAAATTCTGTTAATCTTATTCTGTCACCAAATTAAGCCTTCTACTACCACTGCAGCCACATAATTGCTCTCACAAAATAATCAATATTATTTGTTCCAACTCTAACCTAGTTAGAAGTCTGCTTTGAAATCTCACTTTACTGATATCTTATACCTGAATATCTAAATTTCTTAATAGCCATTCCATTCTTTTTATTTTTGGTACTGATATTTCCTTCAGTTTAAGCAAGATCTTATTTCTTCCTGGCTCTCAGACTTTATTTATCCATTTCTATTGCTGCTGATGTCTTCACTAAGAGTATTTAACATCATGACATCAACATCGTTACTTAGTCCACATTATATTTCTCCCAATATGAACTAACCTTTAACTATCTCAAGTAATGAGAAATGTAAAACATATTCCAGTTGGATGGTTTTCCATAATACAATACAACAGTATTCATTTAATAGTAGAAAGTGCTTGAGTTATGTATTCTATAATCCCATTTTATTTTTCATAGCAGCCTCATGTTTTTAACACTTACTCAATCTGTACTCTGCTAAGAGACTGAGGTCTGTCTTGTCTTTTGTTCTTTGAAGTTAGTAAGCCTTCAACTTACAGCAGAAATATTTGTAATTATATCCCCTATGTGCATGACTTTCCTTCAAGTTATTACATTTCTTTATATTTCAGCTAGACCAATAAGCCAGTAACATCTTAACAGTAGGTAGTCACAGACTTCCATTTATAGATGATGCCTCATGACTTGAAATAAATCAAGTTGGTCAAACCACAAAGGAAATCTTTGTGTAACTTCCCAATAAAATTGTAGATATCACTTCAATAAAACCTGCTGCCTGTCCTTTAGATAATTCTTTGTCCAACCTTCAGTTCTTAAACTGACCATTGTCTTCCCTAACCTAACTCATCAGTACCTTTGGGAAGTCATATCAAAAGTCTGACTAAATTAAAGTTGTCACATTTTCTTATCTAGGAAATGAAATAAAATAATTATCTTAAAATCTCCTATTGAAAAACAGTGATGCATATTAAAATTTTTCTGGTTTAAGGTCATACATTTTTAATTATATTTTAAGACATGCTCAGTGAACTTTTGGACACCATAGTGACCCCACCCTAAATGACAGTAAGCAAGTAATAACCTTTTTAAAGCTATAATTCATAAGGGAAAAAGATTTCAGGCACAGCTAGCAAAAATATATTTAAAAAAAACAAAAGCAAAACCAAAAATACATCTATTTTGGGCAGAACTATTTCTCAGAACATGACAAAAAAGGAAGATGATAAGAAATTAGAGGTATTTTTCTGCATTTTTATACACTTCAAACTATCTTAAATTATTCTGTAGGGATTTTATTCTAAAAGAATATTTTCATTCAAAATTTGAAATTTTCTGATTCAGCTGAAATAAAATTGCCTTGCAAGAAAATCATTAATAAAAATACATTTTTCTGATTCAGACATTTTATAACCTCTAACAAAATTTTAGATCCAAATTACTTTAAGATGTTTATGTACTCCTTTTCACTGCTTTTCATTTGGGTTCCAGCACATCACAACACTCTTTGCATGCTACTACTACATATTTCCCTATTTTAACATGTTTCTATGCATGGTTAACTTGAGAATTCCTAGGCTTATCTCAATGCTAGGAATTCATAGCTGTAGCTCCTCAGGAATTTTACCTCAAGTTAGTAATGAAAACATTCCACACAAATTCCATTTAGACATTGCTTTGGAGGAAGTTTTATGTTATCTGTATAATTTGATAATGGGACATCTCTAGAACAGTGAATTTCTTCTCTGATATGGACAATTTGTGTTTAAAATACATTTAGATTTCAAGTTACAGTATAAATTTACCAACAACAATATATATAATATCACACATATTTAGTTTCAATTTTTATCACACACAGATGTTCCAAATGCTTTGCAAACTCTTGATTTTGTTTTAGAGAAGGCAGTCCAAGAGAACCAATTATATTACCACACGAATTTTAAGTAGTCAGGTTTTAAACAGTGTCTTAGATTTTAGGTAGATAAAAAGGCCACAGCTCTCTGACAGCAGTGAGAGAGACAATTAATTAAATTCCCCTGGCCAGTCTGAGCCTTATACTGAGTTAGAGATTAATACACAATTTTAATTGGAGAATGGACAATTCTTCTTTTGATTGAAAGGTATTGCAGTGGACTTTTAAGTTCCAAACATGATCACATTAATAGATTTCCTAGAGAAGACTTCTTTGGACCTATATAGAGTCACATTGATGAGAAGAATATGCTCTAGAGTTAACTACTGCATATATATTAAATTATGCTGGTTCATAGTAGTATTTGTTTAACAAAACTATTACAGACAAATTGTATAATCGACTGCAACACACGCAGTGCACGCAGCAGGTTTAAATCCATGCTGTTTGATGCGTGATTTAACATCAATGAATAAATTGTCAGAATCAAACTACAAATTTAACTACTCTATTTAGTATCCTTTTCCAAACTGCATAAGGTTCAAGAGTTACAGGCTGTCCATTTTTTACACAAGCAATAACATCCTCATCCTTTTTATCCCAGCAGTGAAAGGAGAGAGAGATTGATAGTTCCATCTACTCAGCTGAGCGTAGGGTACATAAAAATCTAAATGTTGCTGCAGTTTCTCAGGCCACTGTAAATGTACCACTCTACTGATGAGCAGTATTTGCCATCACTTCCAAACTTCACATTAACTTCATAATGAAACAAAGGTAAATATCAACAGCTTTCATCTGCATGACAGTTGAAATGCCCTCCTGTGTCAACATAAGGTCTTGATTATTTTCAGACTGTGTTACCTGTCGTGTTCAATAGCAGCTGGTCAAGCAGGAAGAGTGCAACGTGCTGAATTTGGCACTGTCACATCAGCAATTTATCCTAAGGTCTGATTAAGTGGATGTTGGCACAAGGGAGGACTGATCCAAAACCAAATTTCTATATGGATTCCACAGTAAGTTCATTTCTGCAAATCTTAAAAATTGAAAGATGGAAAAGTTGCTCTGAAGAGGACAGAATTGGGGCCACAGCATAGCCACTATCATCCCAGATTCTTCCTCTGTTTAAAAAGTAAAAAATCAAATCAAACATGAATTATGGCACCATAACCACTTATTTTGTATAAACTTAATATCTCTTAGTTTCCAAGCAATAAAGAGATTTTACTCTAAGCATCTTAAAAAAATTTCCATAATGTACATACTTTAAAAAAAAAAAAACCAAAAAAAAAAACCAAACCAAACCAAACCAAAAAAAAAAACAAAACAACAACAAAAAAAAACCACAAAAAAAAAAAAAACCAAAAAAAAAAAAAAAAAAACCAACACAACAAAAACAACAAAAACAACCACTAACAAAACCAGATTGATTTATTTAATTTGTTTTCCTCTGGAATAACCAGCATAAAAATGGTGTTATGATGCCAAAATATAAGACCTCATCTAAACAGTAGAATCACTTCAAATCCTAGACATTTGCCTCCCTTTCCATTCTTCTTTATGACATCAGTCTCACTGGTCATACACAGATCTTTGAGCACAGACGTGTTACATTTTAAAAATCTAAGCGTCAACAGCACGAAAAAAATTTTGTAACTGTAGGCATATGTACAGAAGTTTCTGCTGTTGAGCAGTAATAAAATCCACACTCCTTGTGTCTACTTCTAAAATTTTCTGCAGCTCTTACAACATAGTTTTACTGCTGGAGCTCTGAGTCTCAGAGCATGGGCAATGAGAGGGTAGCACATTCCTGGCACTACAGACAGTGCTATACAGATATAAAAAGTGGCTGTAGCTCAGCATGTGGGCAGGAAAATTTCGTAAGAATGTTGTTTTCACCTGAGAATCTGGCAATTAACAGCTAACATGCAATTTCTCACAGACAATAAATAAATGTGCTCACAAATATAATCTATTTTACACCCGTTGTAGCCATTTCATACAATAGCATTACAAATTAATTTTTGTAGAGATTCACTATTTTCAAAACATTTATAAAAAATCCCCGTGTACTGTGGGGAGAGGAAGAGGAGGAGAAGGAGGAAGTTGGTGGTTTACCATTTGTATAGGGATGACAGATAAAAATGTACAAAATCTGGACAAAATTTGTAGTGCCATATTGCAGAGCTCAAGGTAGACAAATCACTTATCTCTGTCCAGACAAGCACTCCATATACTGATAAAATTTTCATCTGTTCTGAAACTGGCACTGTACAAATTCAGTCACATAACTAAAAATATTTTTCTTTTACAAAATTTAAGACTCCTCTAGCAGTAGTATGCAAGGTTTAAAAAAATCAGTCTCTTAGAAAATCTTATGTATCCATCTATGTACAGTCAAAAATGTCGAGGCACACTTCTTTAAAAAATTTACACAGCAAGAGAAATCATTCCACATTTTTACTCCAGGAGAGGAATGACAACAAATAGCTGTAATTCCAGAGTTCTGAGCTTATAAAGGAATTTTTTATTATTTATATTTTCCTCTATATATATTTAGACTGTTTATTTCATATTTATGTTCCAGTAAGAAATCCTGACTTTCAAGCATTTTTCCCCACTCTTCTGCTTATCAAATGCTATACTAAATGATTTATTTTACCTTTTCTAGCTTCACAGAAGACACTGATTCCTAGATTCTGTTCTGTACTTTGAAAAACTTGCACTCTTCAGTGCTTCATGAATAGAGAGAAATGGTTAGAAGTACAGTTTCTGGTTTGAGTCTTTCGCTGCTCCTGTTTACTAACCCAGCCAGCAAATTAAAGTCTTTCCTACACAATCAACCTATTGGGCAGCCCTTTAACACCAACCAAAGAACATGTGCCTTCAAATACACCTACAACTGCTACTGTGGTGTCCATAATTTCAGTTTATCACACCTCTAAAGAAAGCATGCTTAGAGTGTTATCTCTGTGTTCCTTGTTGATGTTATTAATTAACTTTACCACCAATAAAATAGATTCTTACATTAGGAGTAGATTTTTATTTTAATTGTACTGAACATCTGTGATAGACTGCTGTAAGGGAAGAATACCAAGATAGAATTTTGATGAGATCTGTGTAAGCAAGTTCTGTTACACATCATTCTAACACCCAAACTTTTCACCTTCACGCCAACATTTTCTTCCCTTGATAATTTCCTCTCTGAAGACACCTCTGTAACATGAGTGCTTATTTCAAAGCTCCAGAAGGAGCTACTTGGGGCAGGGAGCCATGTGCTGTCATGGACAGAAAAAGGCAGAATGGAGTGCTAATGTTTGATGGAGTTGCTGGTATCCTTGACATACAGCCTGAAGTATACACCACTATACTGAAAATAAGAGTGTCTTAGCAAATTGTTGTTCTACCATAGGATAGTTCAAGAGTTGCTATACTGCTATACCAACATTCTTTCATTTTCCTTGGTTCTTGTTCCTGGAAGCAAGGAGAGAATATTGAACACTGAAACAACCACAGCAACTTCTGCAGCTTTTACTTCTCTAGGTTTTTCAGACTGAAAAAGACTAAAGACTGTGACGCAAATTCTCCATGTGAAGTTTTCTTTTTAGTTCATCAGTTGTCCTCAGACTAGCTCATGTAAAACCCCACTGCAGTCCTGCATCCAGCTCTGGGGTCCCCAGCACAGGAAGGTCACCAGCCTGCTGAGGTGACTAGAGTAGGAGCACCAAGATGATCAAGGGCTGGAGCACCTCCATACAAGGAATGCCTGAGAGAACTGGGATTGTTCAGACTGGAAAAAAGAAAGTTTTGGACCAACCTTATTGCAGCCTTACAGTACCTGAAGGAAGCCTAGAAGGAAGATGGAGAGGGGCTTTTTACAAAGGCATTGACATGACAAGAGGGGGTGGTTTTAACCTGAAAGATGGCAGCTTTATAGTAGATATTAGAAAGATTTTTTTTTTTTTATTGTGAGGCTGATGAGGCGCTAGAACACAGTGCTAAAAAAAGCTGTGGATGCCCCATCCACAGGTCAAGGCCAGATTGAACGGGATTTTGAGCCCTGGTCTAGTGGCAGGTGTCCTGGGTCATGGCAGGAGATTGGAACTAGATGATATTTAAGGTCCTTTCCAACCCAAACCATTCTACAAAAATATTATCAGTGTGTCATTAACAAATCTGTGATCCCTGGCTGAGAAGATAAATTTTACTTACGTCTGCTCACACCACCATTTTAAAGTTTAACTTCCACCAACATTATCCCTTTCTTATTGCCTCATAGATGAGGCTGGTAGGGGAAAATATAATGGTGGACAGCATTTATACATGGTTGTCAGTTCTGTATCCTCTTTTAGTAACTGCATGTTGTCCCACCACTCATTCTTTACCTGAGACTGCTCTTGACTGAAAGCCAGCATGCAGGATCTCATTATAGGTAAAGCATCGTGAAAAAGCTAAAAAACCCAAAACAAAGTGTGAAAGGGACACCATCCTTATAACCGAAGGTACCACATATCATAAGATACCTTACCAGAACCATGGTAGAAGTAATAAATTGATTTTCAACGTATTTTAAATTGCATTCTACCAAGCTCTGAGAATTCTTTTGCAAAGCTTCAAGGAATATTGCTAAGCCAATAGATGTTTTTCTTGAGGGAGTAGTTTTGTTCCAAGGGAAAGAATATCATTCAGTTCTGTGAAAGTAGTACTTTGATCTACTTAACAATATGATACTTTACTGGTTTTTTGTATTTTCTTTAGTAATGCAGTGATGCATGAATTCCATGATATTAATTCTTTCAGTTTATGCACCACAGCTAGTTTGCAATGTTTTGATAGACAGAATAATATTATCTCCAAAACTCACTACTCTTACTGTGGTTTGTCCATTACATCTCTATTCATTGATTCAACCCTAGAACAATAGAGTGGAATGATATTTTTTTAGTTACTTTGCATTTACCATTTAGAGGAATTATTTATGGAGAAACACGGAAAGAAGAGACATTGAAGTTTAAAATGGAATCACAAAGAGGAACTAGAACACTAGAAGGAATTACTAGGCATTGAGGAACAGAAAAAGAACACATGATTAACTGAAGAAAAAAAATGAACAGAAGGGAAGGCATGATTAGGGTATAAACATCCAATATATTTATTTCCTAATTTTCATCCCATTTTATCTTGATTACTCTGATGAGTGATGAAGTCCATTGGGCAGCAACTCAACAACTTGCAACATTATGGTCAGCACAAGCTAGTTAATTAGTAAATATTTAATTTCAATTAGGCATTTTTAGAGGAAAAATATGTCAATTTTTCTTTCCTGTTTCTATATGCAGACAATTTTCTTCAAATATAAAATCCTATAGCTGAAGAAAGCAAGTAAGGGTTTGAGGCATATCCAGCCACAACTGAATACCCAGCCACAACTGAAACAATCAAAACACAGCTTTCCCAAGGAATTATGAAAGCCACACTCCATTCACTGTGCAGCACACAGGACTGATTATACTGATATGACAATATATAAGATTTAGAGATTCTAATCTCTACCTCTGCTGCTGCTAACTCATACAAGAGCATAGTGTTGTGGATTGCCTAATGTGAAAAAAAAAGCCCAGGAATTAAAGAAATAATAAGGTACACTCCCATTAGGAAATCAGAAAAAAGGCAGAAATTTCCTATTCCAAAATTAATTTTGTGAAGACTGTAGGCAGGTTTTAAGAATTCAACATTGTTGGCTATTGGAAAGCAATGTTGAAAGATAAGAGTGTTTAACTAAACTTGATACACAAAGTTTTTGAAATAAATTACAGAATTTTAATTGTTTTAATTTCTGTTCATCCACAGAGGAATCTCAAACTGCTGACTAGTAGTTGAGTAGATCACATCTGTTGTCTGTTATTTTAACTACTTTAATTAAATCTTTGTACCGAAGTGCAGATGAAGAGGAAGACACAATCATGAAAATAGCAGATGCTTGTAAAATAAGAACAGTTCTGATCAGACTTCTGATGCATTCCTGATTAAGAAAATGTAAATGGTTAACCGGGACTGCTTCACTACACATGGCACTGTGCAACCAAAGAAACCAGAAGGTAGTTTGGAAAACATGAAGCACTTTCAGTAGAGATATTTATGGCTTCTATAATGAGGCTCAAAAGTTTTTAAAGTGTTCTAATAATTTTTTGTCTGCTACTATTGTGTTTACCTGTCTAGGTAGTAACATAGTAATTTTTATTTGATCAAGATAAAATACAAAAAGAATACAAAAGACTGCTGTTCTTATATATTCTTATGAACTGAGATTTTTCACTCTGAAGTGATCCCAAAGGCACAGGATGGAAAAGAGCTATAAGAGTAATTAAATGGATAAGTGACAGGTATCTTTGTTGTGTCACCTTTATATGAGTTTTACCTTTATATGAGTTTAGTTTTTCTAAGATGCAACTAAAGATGCAAGACAGAAAAAAAAAGAAAAAAAAAGCTAGATAATATTCTGAGAGAGACACCAGAACAGCCTGCAAAGCAATGTGGATGATGATCTGGGTACAGCCATAAAACCACTGGGGTTTTGTGATCACATATCTCCTCTCACAGATTTTATGTTAGAAAACCACACATTCTCCAAAAATATTATTTTTCAATGTTTTACTGACTCTCATTTCCAATGTAGTTTCTCATTTTTCTTTTTTAAAACAACCTCTTCCTGTAACAGAGGAACTGCTGTTTCAAAAGAGGAACAGAGAAATCCTAATTTGCTCTCTCAAGAGAGGATCATTAAGTAAGAATATTTGCACTGAGACAATTATTTTATTTTGAAAAGAGCATAGCAAAACCATTGAGACTTGATTTTTTACTCTGTGGATTGTGACACTGAGCTGGTTTCTAATGAAGAGAATAATAAGTAAAAATTATTTCTAGAGGAATTTTCAAGGGCATCAAGAAAAAATCTAGTATCTTATCTCTGAAACAAAGACAACAAAAACAAGGCCAAAGTAGATACTTACAGATCTATAACAATTTAATCTAAGTTTTTCCTCGCTAATTGTCTGAATTTCCCTCCCCGTTCTAATCCATTTGTTCTTCCTGTATTATTCAGAGACTGTTGTTATTAAGCAAAATCTAGGTCTTGACGTGTGTCATGTAATGCAGATTTTGATCCCTGGCAAAAAAAATCAATGACATGCAATGTTCTGCTCCAGAAAGAGATGAAAGTTTGCTGTTAATTGTCACTATTAATGAAGTGGCAGAAAAGGCACAGAGAAAAGGATGTAGATAAGAGTGTCATAGCTTTTGTCTAAATTTCAAATTACATAGGTAGAAAGCTCCATTTACCTAATGGAGGAATTGGACATTATTTCCTTTAAGTGTTTTCAAAAGTTCACTTATGTTTTGAACATAAGTTCATTTTTGTTTTCTCTAGTCATGGTAATTTAAAATGTATAAGAAGCATAACATGTATATTTAAAAACACCCCACTTCTCACACAAAATTTGACGATTTTTTCAATTCTTTAACCAAAACTATTATGTATGCTAATTCATTTTTAAAATCGTCTTGCAATCAGTTGTTCGTACTTATTTAAGACCATGCAAATTACCTGTGTTTCTTTGATATCAAATTAAATGTTTCTTTGATACTGCTGCACTAGCTTTTTAAGGTGAGCCCTAATTTTTTAGCTCTGTTTTTATTATTATATTTTATAGCAAAATGTCCAGATGAGGTGTTGCAATAGCCTAATCTGTAATATCTGGTAAAAGAGCTAACAGAATTTGGCTTAATTTACACATTGTAGCAGACTAATTATTTTGGACATTGCATCATAGCCTTCATTACTTTCTGGATCTTAAACAGGAAAGGAAGATGGGTGGTCTAAGATCCTAACAGAGACTCAGAAAATGCTCCAAAAAAGCAGATAAGACCATCAAAAAGATATAAGCATGTGTAAAAAAGCATAGGTGAAATCTAACATCTAGGAATCCAAAGCAAGAGAAAAGGTTGGATGTTATACCAAAGAATGCCTTGTGTTCAGGAGAGCCACAAATCACAGTGAAAATCAGATCCAAAGGTTTCCCTTGTTTTATATACTTATAAAGAAAAGGTTAAGTGATAAGTAATTAAGTCTCCAGACAAGTTATCCTGACTTAAAAAAAAAAAAAAAAAAAAAAGGCAGGGGTGGGTGAGGGGGAATGAGAACAGAAGCCCGGCAGCAGAAAAAAAATCTGAAAAATCAAAATTAAATTACTTTCTGGAACACATGATCTGAGATATGAGTACTAGCCCTAGAGCAAGTTTAAGCCTCCTTTATTTTTCCAGCTTAGGACTGACAGGGCAGAGGCAATAATCATAGCCTTTTGGAGGTTTCAAAATAAAAAGCCATCTTTGCTAGGACTGCCTGAAAGTGTGGGACAATACTTACTGGTTCTATGAAGAGACAAGAGTAAGGGTTGGGAAATTTCTAGTTATTTTTCATATTTAAATGTGAACATTGTAAATAGCAAAAGTTGAATATGGAAGGACAATCTGCAAAATTTGTTTCCTTTTACCCCTCTCTTTACAGAGACATGAAACAAGTACCTAATAGGCCTCATTTGGTCTTTCAGGAGCATTGTTTAAGATCTATCCTCAAATATTCAGCTGCAACTGACCAAAAAATTTAAACAAAAATCTTGGAAACAGGTTTTCTCCACTTTGAACGTCAAGATATTTACATGAATCCAATTCCAGTTCTGAAGGAAACCCTTTATGGGGACTTTTGCTGCACAGACTTGGCTGGAGATAGTGCTGCTTGTCTCTTTCTGTTAACTGTGTCCTCAAACTGAAGCATGGAATCAAAGGATTCAATGAAAAGCAGAAATTCCCCAGATCTTCAACATATTCTTTCTTTTCTTTAGCTGAGTTTTGGTCCAAATTATAAAAAAGTTTAAAAAGCAGAGAGAAAGAAAAGAAGCAGACAAACAGATATTCCCAGATTCTGCGGTGCTGAAAGAAATAGCTGAGAACCTGAAGATTTAACCAGATTTGTCTATCCTTTCTTAGATAATATTAGGCTTTTCAACCTCAAGCCACCAGATGCATCTGCTCAGGAGCTACAGACTATGCAGTTTCACTGTTCATAGGCAGTTTGCAGTGTTCCTACTGAGCTCCTATGTAAAGTAACAGACTTCAAGGTCAGTGAGAAAATCCTTATATTTCCCTTCCAATTCTAATTCATTTGTTCTTACTGTATTATTCAGACTGTATTATTGTTGTTATTAAGCAAAATCTAGGTCTTGACATGTGTCACGTAATGCAGATTTTGATCCCTGGTAAAAAAAAATCAATTATATGCAATGTCATTGTCTCTCATATTTCATAGAAAAGGAAGTTTGATATTAACCCTTTTCAGAACTAGAATTGATTTTTTTGGAACTTTTTATTCATTTAAGGAAATCTAATCATGTTCTTTCTTCATTAAGGGCTTCCTAATGGACATACACAGCATATGCTTTCTGCCTTTCTAGGCTCTCTATTTATGTGCACAGACATGTATGTATACATAGAGAAAAGACAAGATACACTGCCTGAGTCACAAGGGAAAAACTGTGCAACATTAAGAAAAAAAAAATCTCATTTTTAATGTACAGTCACAGCACTTTCTGAAGCCATTGCTAAAGAAAAAAAAAAATAGAAATTGCAAAACTCCAGTAGCAAGCCCACCACCTAAAAGTGGAAGGGCAGTCTTAGTTCTGGAATATACTGGTCTTGTCAACCTACTCAAGTTTTAATACTACTCAGCCATTCATTGTTTTTAATTGTTCATGTCTTCTGTTGCTGTCAGTGGCCAAAGAACAGTAATCCTGGCCAGAGAATTATCTGGTTTTAAATAACAACGAGTATGAAGCCATTTCCATTTTCAACAAAAACATCTAGCAAATTGTTCTGCCATTACTACAGTATTTGTTCCTCTAAAAACATCATCCATGTGACTGCTACTCACCACTCTTTAGAACTCTACATCTCTCATTCTTCCAAAGTCTTGAAATTTTATATTTCTATTGAAAATATTTAATATTCATATTATAAATATCTCAAGGACTTTGTCCTTGCAGGAGAACCTGAACATGCAATGTCCATTACACTCTGACAGATGCATAGATACTGACAATAACTACCTGCAATTTAAAATGACAAGTGAAAGACAAATAAGAACAGAATTTACATTAAAAAAAGTAATTACATAATATGGCATTTCCCTCCACTTCCCACCATCAGTTACATGCTCATTCTTGTGTATCCCTCAACTCTGTCAGCATCAGTCAGCCTTCTCCTAGGCACCATTTCAAAATTTAGTCTGAAAGGGGAAGTCAAAAGATGCAGTGTTTGCAAACAGAAGAGCCAGAAAGACTACCTTCATATTTAAAGAGAGAAGAGTGTCTGGAGACTTAGTTTAGAATTTGGATTAGAAATATACTGTAATAAATAAGTGGGAAGCAAAAGTAGGGAGATCATTAAATCTTTAATATTACTCTATTTTAATTATATTATCCACCACCTTCATGCCTTTCCTTTACTCCTCCCTGACCACTATCTGCCCCCAGTATGAAGTGCAATATATGAAGTCCAGATCTTTTTTACTGTCTTTACTCCTAACTTGCCTATTCCAGGACTCAGTAACCTATATTACTTCCATGTTTTCCTTTTCTAACCTTTTAACATCTATCTCACTTAAGTTTACACTCCTCATATTAAGCGTATTTTTTTATAGTCATAGAGCGAGATCTTCACCACTGTAGTAAATTATTCCAAAGGTGGGAAGAGTTTCCATCAAACAGTAAAAACAAAGGGCTGGATCTGGTGTCAGATTTGGGGTAATTACTCTGAGTAAAGAACAATAGGTGTAATTCTGAAAGAAAGGATTGACACCTCCCAGTCCTCCCCATGAAAGAGGGCTTGAACCATACCCCGTGCCTCTTCAGGACAGCCTGATAAAGCACTGGGTGGAAAAACTGAGAGCATAAATATTACTGAGAAGGTATAACCTCCCAGCAGACAATCATTGTTGCAGATAGGAAGAGCTGGGACAAGGGATGGCACAACTGTGCAAGAACTCCAAAAAGTAGAGACTTGTGTAATTCAGGAGTTTGCTGGCATAGCTGAGCTATAAAACTCTGTCAGACCCACTCAAACCACCAAGAGACTTTTTTCCTGTTGATGTAATTTGGACTAAATAAATACCATTTCCCCACAGATTATTTTTTACATCTGCATAAGAGTGGATGACATTTGAGTTACAGATTAGGATTTTTATGTGTGTTAGCACATGAGTGGGAGTATTTTCATGTTCCGAAGTGGTGCAGTTATGCCTCAAAATTCTAAGTACTGCCCAGGCCCTAGATAAGGAGGGTTGCTTAAAAAGTCTGGAACTTAATTAAGAATGTAGGCAGGAGATTAACTAGGAGAAGAGTCAATAGAGGAAAAGAGAGATTTATGACAAAAGCATGTCTATTAATCTCAGAAATATCAGAGTCAGAAGGAAGAAAAGTGTGGAGAATAGAATTTAGGATCTGAACAGAACAGGGTAGCTGGAAACATTAGTCAGAACTTCCATGAAAGACTGGAGAGGGTGGAAAACTAAAGTGATGAAATTCAGAATGAAGGGAGGAAATGAGCACAGGCAAGTACCTTTGTCAGGAATAAACTAGTGTATTCCCACTATTCCTTTCCTCTCTTTCCAAAAGATAATCCCACAACTAAAAGGATATTATCAAGTGAATGCAGTAAATTAACATAAAATAATTAATTTAATAGGATCCAAATCCAGCTATTGTTTTTCAGACTGGACTCTCACAATAGGCATTAATTACTAGCCCCTATAGAGGGAATGTTCAAAAAGACAATGAAAGCTGCACCAGACATTGCTTAGTCTCTTCAGAAATTCTCTGCATACAAGCTGCTGCTTTACATAAGGAAACATGCTGCCTAAAATGTCCAGTTTGCCAGTCAACAAGTGACATTAAGGGAAAAAAAGCACCACTTTATGAATTTCAATTTGCCCTTTGGCAATGTCCCACCTTTGCCTTTTCTATCCCTTGTTTCATTTGCAAAATCTGTATTACAGATAGAGAGGTGGAAGAAGGCAAAGAGTATGTAATGTAATTGCTTCCCATTAATTAAGAATGGTTAGTCCAGGCAATCTCCCTCTAAGTATGCTTCTATCGGATAACAAATGGACCTCACCATTGATGATGAGAGAAAAATCAATTTATTTGTAACTAATGCAATTTTATTATGAAAAATGCTTCTGGAATACTGCAAGATTGTCTGTTGACAAATTGCTTACTTAGAGTTATTGACCTAAAGCAAGAATTTCTGTCTGACAGAACTGCTCTGTGCCAGAAAAGGGCCAGGAACTGAACTTCTTTGCAATTCCTTAACACTCTCAGTGGAGAACTACATCACTCTACTTTTTGGTATTGATTGTCTTACTCTGTTGCTGACTAACTATTCTAGATGGTGAGCAGAGGAGTGTAGTGCATTTGTCTGGGGTAGACAGGATGACATTCTCTCTCTACAGGAGGAGTGGCAAAGAACCCTTGGCCCATGTCATCTCTGAGACTCACAACCTAAGGGGAAATGAGCATAGGAATGAAAGAAGTGTTTAACTTCTCTTTACTCCCCCACATCATAAGAAAAGGTTATGACAATCTAGCCCTAAGAACTTTAGATAAAAGCATGTCTGTAAGTCAGCTGTTTGCAAATAGTTCTCTGCCCTCCTTTGCACTTCTCCATGGGTGCTCTGTGCCTGATTTGCATTTGCATGATTTATCACCAGCACCACCACCTCCCCCCACTCACAACTTCTGCATGCAGCTCAAGTCCCAAAATCTTTCCTGCAACCTCTCTTTGGAGAGCATTCCATTTTGAGGTCCACCATTTTTTGTCCCCAGTGGTCAAAATTTTGCTTTTAAAGTTCTGATCACAAAGTATCAGCCACTTTGTCCTCTATTAGTGATCTGTAGCTTATCCTGATGCTATCATTATTGAAAATACAATTTTTATGTTTATGAATTCAAAAGTCTTACACTTCTAGGCTTTTACAGATAACAACAAATTAAAAGGCAGACAAAATACCCTTAAAGTTCTAATTTTGCTTTCTGTCCCCGCTCCTTTTCTTTTGTTGTTGTTGAAGCTCCTGAAATGCCACAGTTTAAGCAGACCCAGTTGCTAAATATATCCTCTTTCTTGGTTCATTTTCTTGCAATATAGCTACTTTCAGATTTCACAAGGATTGACTCACTTCTGACACAATGTTCCAAGATAAAATCCCACACAGTGTGATAGTCAGACTTCATTCTTGATACTAGCAAGCCCATCACCTGAAAGAACTCTTACTTCCTTTAGCTGACCAGATATGCTCCAATATACTCCCACAGAAATCTGGTTATTACAACTCTTTGTTGAAAATGATTTATTATACATGGTGTACTAACTGCCAGTATAGCTATGCTAGTTTCATTGAAGATAGGCTGGAAATCTGATTTTGAGAGTACCAATAAATATATTTCATCATGTTTTTTGATAAAAAAAAATTATATTCACATATGCAAAGCTGTAGAAATAGTGTGTGGAAATACATTGCCTTGCTTATGCAGTTATGAGAATAATATGAAGCCCTCCTGAAACACTAAAAAAATCCAGTTAATTGTTTTATTATAAAAATATTCTTAAAAATATCTCATTCCATGGTTGATCAGTACTAACTAAAACTGCGTTCTTTACTAGAAGTAACTTTGTGGTGGGGAGGGGTGGAAATGAAGAAGAAAAAAAAAATACAGGAGGGATAGAGGGAAGGAGACAGGGAGAGACAAAGATTTAGCTGTCTTTTCAGAAGTACCAGATGATGAGATTAGATCACCTACGATATTCTAAGTTGGAAGTGCTGGAAAAAGAGGAATAAAAAGAGGAATGGAGGAAAATATTTAAGAAGAAAAGTTATAGAAGAAATAAAGAGCTACATAAGGATACCTAAGGAAAAGTATTAGACTGTACACATAGGCTGAAAGGACATGGATGCTGACATCCTCACTGAATGCTGTCAACAACACTGAAAGAAAGAAATTACTTTTATGGAAACCCTTTTCACAAACACAGTTAAATGCAACTCCATAGGCTACCCACAAAAGAATGAACTGTGCAAACCACCAGGGAGAGAGCAAAGGTCTAGCAGGATTCAATATATTGTGCCATCTGAGGATAGTTCAGGTAACGGAATTTAAAAATCTATTAGAAGAAGTACAGTTAATAAATATTATCCACATATTTTTATAATTACAAGGTCACTTGCAAATTATTTCAACAGTACTAGATAAATTGTATTGTCAGAAAAGGAATGGAAATTTTTAAGTATTTTCTATCAGCAGATTCTATTATGCTACACTGTTAAAGTTAGCTTCAGTTAGGTCATGATGCACAGTGAGTTCTATATTTGGCGAAAATACCCAAATGTTCACACATATCTGCAGGTTCATCTTCTATATTAAGTAAATTATGTTCACTGACATCTGAAATCACTGAACCAACACCTTGATTCCCATGCTTCCTAAATGGATAAAAAACTCCCTTGGAAGATATGTGACAAGGGTTCCATTAAATAAAAATAAAAGTCATTCTATCTTTTCAAGATTATTCAGTTCAACTGATGGCATTTTTACTTATTCACCAGTTGGTGTTTTCAGGAAATGACTGGTCTGGCAGACCAGGAATGACTTTGACAATGAAAATTCAAATTGACAGGCATGTGGAACAGTAGAAGGTTTGATATGGGATACAAAATCCTTGACTGTGCTCAACAAGCCTAATGAGGCTTTTCTAAAGTCACTTTTGTTCAAATAGTTCAAATAGTTTCACTATTCCTCTACAAGCAGTAGTCAAAAATTATTCATGTAACATAAAACCATATAGCTTAAAATAATTTCTCAGAGAATAACTATTTCACAATTTCAAAACAATTATTAGTAGGAAATATTCTATGTGCCCAGTTCAAAGAATGAATAGTTGCAGATGGTTCTGATTAAGTTCACACAGCAAGGTATGCTAGGACTTAGTACTAGAATAAGGAAGTTTATTTTGCAGGTTAAAAAATATCTTTCACAGTCTGTAATGTCCAAACCTCTCTGAATCAGAAGTACTCTTGGATACAGAGAGACATATATACATAGGACAAAACACACAGCAAAGACCAGAAAAGGAGCAAAATTGAGCCTTTCCAAAGTCTATGCTCATATAATTAGCTGATTTTCTCATTGATCTCCTAGAACATTTCACAGTCAACATTTCGTAACAAATCAAGTGCAGTCCCTGACAGCAGTGCAGGGGTATACATTTACAACTGAGTACAATGTAGACATTATATACCCTTATATTTTAATGAATGAATATTTTAACTCTTATATTTAAAAAAAATTAACTTCTAACAACTTTTTTTTTAAAAAAATAAACCGTGGAAAATGAATGTTTCAATTAAAAAAAAATAGTCACTCAAACAATATTACTATTCAGTAACATCTGGGTGTTGAAGACACACATACATGTATTTAGGCTACAGATATTAAAATAGGGTACAAGTAACAATGATTTTATAATTCTGTCTCAGAAAGTGGCATTTGAAAGCCTAATACAACACAGAAGCAGTGTGGAAGATTAATATTAAATAAAAAACAAGAAAGAACCCCCTTCTACTTACACTCTTGCTCTTGCCATGTAGACTACAGGTATTCTTATTCATGGTGACTAGGACTAGATCAGGAGTGTTTTGCAAGTCAAAGGTGAGGTTTTAGCCCTCGATCATCCAAATAGCTTCTACACTGAAAGAAATTAATTTATATAATTAAAACAAAGGCCTCTTAATTTGCTCAACTTTCAGGCATGAGACAATTCATCAGTGTATAAAAGCTGCACACATTCACCAGAGCACATGTTTGATGCATCACTGGATCATTCAACACGTAGTTGCCCTGAACCACACATACCCATGAACAGATCATGCTTTCCAGTCAATAACAAATGCATACCAACTCAAAAAAAAAAAAATTTCAACAGATTACAGGCTTCTGATCATGGGCTTTTTTTGCCACAATTATATTTAACTAGACATTGGCAGTATAGTTTGTAATAATGAAATAAGGCTTATTGGATATTTTTATCCACTTTCTCAGTCTAATCTAAAGGCATCTTTTAACTTATATGCTATTCAGACCATGACATTTGCTAAAAAAATCAGAGAAAGAAGGTGATCTAGAGTAATTTTCAGATCCAGGAGCCTAAGAGTGCTTAAACCAGCAGTGGGGTACTTTCATACAGTTGCCAGAATTTGACAAATTTGTCATTGTATTAAAACAATAACGAAGCAAAAAACCCTAGCAACTGATGATGGCATGGCATTACAGCTTTGAAAAGAAGCATTTATCAGCCTCTGGCTACATGCATTGCAATAATCATGGAAGAGTGGAATTAAAGGGAAATTCAGATGCTCTGAGATCAGGCAGTCAAAAGATTTATATTCTCATTTGAGCCACATAAATCTCTCCACACATTTTTTTCCTTAGCTTGCCAGCCAAAGAGGAGATAAAGTGTGATTTCTGACCAACAGAGATACTACAGTAAGATCTCCTAATATAACATCAATTATATCAGCAAAAATCAGTATCTACAAATACTCATAATGTGAGTATCCTCACATTACTTTTTCCATGGATAAAAGGGTAAATAAATCATTGCTCAATATATTCCAGAAATACACACAAGAGAGAAATACACTTAGCTAATTAAATTAGTTGATGCATTTTATAAAATTCATAGAACTTTAATAAAATACCTAGAACAATGTATGAAATCAAGGTACAAGTTTAAGCTTTAACTGAGGAAAGCAGTACTAGCACATTAAATGTTGGTCAAATATTTCTTTCACATTTTACAACTTTCTGTCTTAAGCACTTTCAGGCATGTTTCTATGAACAACTACAATACATCCATAGTCCATAGTCCATATCACAGCCAGAAAACAGGATAGTAGAGCCCCTAAAATCTTAAAATAAAGGAGAAAAAATCAGTCTATTCAGACTAGGATGAAGTCTGGAGAGGTAACTTCTTGTCCTGTGTATATTTAATTGAAGAGACTGAAGAACATTCCCTAATCCCCCTTTTTCTCTGGGTGCAGTACCTACATATTTACATAATTTGCACATAACACTGAACTAGCCCAGAGGTACTTCCAGCAGCCAGACTGGTGCCATTTATTGTAACAGGGACATGAGTCATACAGACAGATGTCCCTCTTCCAGACCTTACAAGCTTTCCAAGTTTTCATTAAAGTATTATGGATTTTATTCCTGTTGAACATGATACGTCCAAAATATTAGCTAAAGAAACAGTGCAAACAGAAGATATTAATTTTGGACTTCAAGCAGAACAATATATATAAACTTTTATTTCATCACCTTAGTCATTAAGCATAAACAATAACAAAAAAACTGTAACTTTAAAAAAAACCTGCAAGCACAACAAAGACTAACAAAAAAACTAGTGACTTCAAATTGAAGATTTTTCTGATATTGCCTATTTTCTAAATTATAGAGGACAATGAAAATTTAAATGCTTCTACTGAGATGGTTGCTCAATTACAATTTTTATTTCTGAACAGGTGGTTAAGAGAGGACAAAATCAATATAAACTACTTGCCCTTACGATCTGTTTTTAGCTCTAGTTTTCACTACTCTTTCAAGGTATTTTCAGGTTGTGAAGTTCCATTGAGCAAAGTGGCACACTCGTACAGAGCAAAATATTGTCTCTTCAGGTTCTAAGAAGTTTAGGAAAAAACCCACTAGAGAAATATCATAAGAGGAGGAATAAAAAACAACAAAAAATTCTGACAGACTGTCTGAGCAGATTCTGGGGTAAATCAGGAGATTTATGTTCTTGTGACATCTGGGATTTTGTTGTTGATTTGTTTGTATGCATATCTCTTTACAGAAAAAACCCCCATATTTTCTTTAAAGAGAGTTATAGAACACTGCAAAATAGGAGTTGCTGCAAAATTCAATGGACTTATGCTCCTCCTACTCATTAGATAGCATCACATTTCCTTCATAGTATTTATTTTTTTAAAACTCCCTAAAATTTGCACAGGAATGCATCAAACTAGCTGGGAGATTCTTATGCCATTTTATCACATATGACTTGACCTTGAACAATCTCTCTTGGGTGCAACAGGTGTCCATCCACCCTCAAACAGGCACTTAGCAGAGACTAAGATGAAGAAATTTTCTTCTGTCAGGAACTGACACTCTGCAAGCCTATATGTTGTGTTTGCTCACTCTTATGTACAAGGTCCAAGTATATCTTAGGCACCTATCTAAAACCTGAGCAAAGGGGTTTCAATACATTGATGTAGAATTAAGTGATTTTGGGAAGCAGACTGCTGGAAGCTGGCAAGATTGTGGTTAGCAATACTATATCTGACTCTAGAGTCACCTGTGCCTGTATCAGAGCTGTGTTTAACAAAATTCAACACTAGACTTAGGGGTTTTCTCCTCCTTCCTGACTGACAACCATACAAATGTTATACTTAATCATTCAGAAATATTCATGACCTAGAAAGATTTTCAGCTGTGATTTGGGTTGCCAATCAATGCCAAAAATCTTTCTATAAAAGTTGCAACAAAGATTTGGGATGAAGCTTAATCCCTGTTGCCATCCAACATCCATTTACACGAATGAGATGAAGAACTCGTACTGATGATTTCTGACATGTCTCTCTTTCTGAGCAGTTCTGGGCTGGTAAGGTAGCCAAATTGCTTTCAGTTAAACAGATAGGGGAAAGAAAACACATTATCATACAGGAGAGAGAGCTCTTGAATGATCCTCTGTCTCTCCAATCTGCCGTAAGAACACTGCCATTTCTCTGAAAAAATGTGTTGTTTACAGACTTATATCTCAGAGCCAAGCAAAGCACGCTCACTTTACAACTGAAGATAAAGATCCAAAAGGCCTGAGCTTATATCTGCAGTGTATGACTCATTCAGTGTCCAGGATCACTTCTGGAACACTTCAATTTGTATTGTATAATTTTAGTTTGACTTGTTTCCCTAGCACAAGCACATACAAAAGAAAATAGAAGGAATTTAAAAAAGCCAAAACAAAAGAGCAGAGACACTCCAATGAATCAAGCCTCATTGGAGAAATTTTCCAAAGCAGCAGGGTGTGAAAGACCTAGACAACCGGAACAGATGTGAAAGAAAGGCAAAAGCTTCATCAGTACATGCTTTCTCCTCCACTAAGCAAGCCACTGTATTTTCCCAGTTATGACTGAGTAGGAAAAAGCAGCTTCTATAGATAGGCTGAGACATGAGAAATCTGTTATTAAGAGAGTTGTGCAAATAAACACTTGAATATTCAGAGCCAAATATACTCCTATTATCATGCTCTTTTATTTCTTTAAATACCTTCTAAGGCATAACCCAGAAATCAGTTAAACTCGCTTATTTAGCATAGCTTTTGCCTCCTTTAATTCAATTATATATTTTATATATAATTTGCTTCTCATTGTAGGCATTTTTCAAACCAATTCAATATTCACGGAGTGTCTACACTACCTTTAAAAAAAGTTATAATTGGCATGATTGTGAATATTCCACTTTACATTTGGCTAAATGCAGAGCAAGCAAGGCTATGAATGTCATACCAGAAAATTAATTGCTATATGAGTAAAAAAAAAAAAAAAAAAAACCAAAAAAAACCCAACACCTTGTTTGTATCATTTCTACTTTCCTTATATTCTCCAAGTTTAAAAACACTACTATAAAGGCCAGTGTTTCAAAACCATATAGAAGCTACATGGAGAGAATTGCTATATACAATACTAACATCTCTGGAGAGTGCATAAAAATGGCCTTTAAACTTGTCATCCAGACTGAATTAAATCATAACTTTTTAGTATTTTAGTGGGTTTTTTAATTTCCTGTTCTACAATAACCTCTTCTGTAGGCATGAATGATATGTAAACTGTCTCTCTCCAGAGGGGAAAATAGTAATTTTGACATTGATCCAGGCAACATCAATATTTAAATTCAGGAGAATAGACAAAAACTCCTATCACACTTGCAGGAGCATTTTTTCTTTAATTTTTCAAAGCAATAATATATGCCATTATCTGTTTTAACAATAACACAGAATAATAATTTCACCGTAGGCCCTTGATTGTTAAGTACTGTACTCTTTCAGTGATACGATGTAAATTCCCAATACATTATTGAACAAAATTAACTCAACACTAGAGAATTACTTTCCCATAAGTTTTCTCCTACACTGATAAAGCATGAAATACAGGTTATGAGAACCACTTTTCAGAAAACACTAGCAGCCTGCGCAAGAAGGAGAGTATATTTTCAGAAGTTTTTTGAAGACATGTTGCTGTATGGATACAACACAAGTGTCAATGCCAGACAATTTGGAGGACAAACATCATTAATCACAGGTATGTATTAGATAATGTACTGCCCAGCAGGATGCTGGATTTTTAATAAGAAGCATGGAGTAAAATTACTGTAGCAGATTATAAAGCACTAAGGAATGTAAAGATATTTCTATATTTTCTGTTTCCTTGGATAATATCATAAAGCCTCATCTTTCAGAGACAGGGAATATGATCTTAGCAGAATACAGCATGACTTCTAAAGAGACACTTAAGTTCACTTAATGTGTTTTTTGGTTTGGTTTTTGTTGTTGTTGTTGTTGTTTTTTGTTGGGTTTTTGGGTTTTTTTTAAGTAACTTCCATTCATCCCAGAATAAGTGTTGAGCACTTACTCCAAAAAATGACTTAGAGCAGATATAGACAGTGACATGAAAGCTGGGGGAATTAGTCAGGTGTTGAATCTGGGGACAGGACATGGAAAAGCAATTTGGGGTAAGAGTATTTCCTCTAAATATATTTTCCTTATGACTATATATTTGATAACTTTGTTTATAAGCTTAGAGACCAATTGCTCATATCTTCTGTGTTAATACTGAGGACTCAGCTGTTGGGTTGGTCTGATTCAGTCCTAGGGATTGTATCAAGACTGAACAAAACAACACAGACTTTCCCCAAAGTACATGGAGTCCTATTATATGTACAAGGTTAACTTCTCTCACAAACATTTTGACTGTTACACACGCAAGAGAGCACTCTGTGTGTCCTGACACTGCTCACCACACAGCAGCACTGATGAGGTCAAGCACTGCTAGTCCCAGGTTGGGTAATGACTATTCCAAGATTGCATTCTTTTTAATGGAGGAATTGGCTTAAAATAGCTGCAAGTCCTTCAATGTGCCTATTCTCCCAGCACTGAGTGGATGATACATTTATTTAACAAAAATACCCTTCAAGACAACTGACCAGAACGTCCTACACTGCTGAACATGCAAGCAGCCTTGGCACATATGAAGCAACATAACAATCTCTACTTCATGTTCTGCTGGTTTACACATACTCCCCAATATCTCAGTTTCTTCCTTGGCCCCTGAGCATCAAGCTAGCATATTCATACAACTGTTTGCTTTTGCTCAAAGTCCCTTTTCTACGCAGTGATGTTCATTCCAAGTCCATCATGCAACTTCAAACTTGCAGTGCTCCTGAGTCCATCAATTCACATTTCATTTTAGATTCCATCTGCTGTTTGATCACATTCTGCAGTTTTGCAATTTTGCATAGTTGTCTGCAAAGCCATGAATACCTTGGTATTACCAAATTTTTTTTCCAACCCTGTTTAATACATAGAACAACACAAAGCTCTGCTTCCTAATAAGCTCATACTTCAGAGTTGGTAATTAATCTGTTCAATTTGTAGGCGGCTGTAGAATTGTTTTGTTGATAGTCCTTGCCCATTTTACTTGTTTATTTAACAATTTCTTCCCCTATTACCTAAATCTGGGCAGGTTTTGATGTCTCTTAAGAAAAAAAAGCCTATCATAAGAGATTTTGCAAATTCTCCAGTACTACGTCTTTGTTAAGTTTTTGTTTTATTTTACATATGCTCTTGAAACCTCTCTAGCTGACCTCATGATCTGGAGGAGGTTTCTTAAAAGATTGCTATGTCTTTATACCCTTCTTCCTATTGCTCTTTTTTGGTCTTTCACATTAAAGTTTTACATGTAATATTTTAAATTTTATAATGTTTTGTATTTTCCTCATTTGGGCAAAACATCACATTTTTGAAGGACGTCTTTGCAAAGGCTGTCTTTATCCTATTTTTTCCCCATGACAGGTTTCTTTCACTTCCCAAAAAATTGCAAACTGTATATTCATATCCTCTCTGTTGTTTTTCTTGGGCTTCTACAAGTTTTATACATACACACACACAAAAATTTTATAGAACCATGTCATTTTTCTCCGTCACTGTGTCTAATATTCCTGTCACTGTTTTCTGTCTTTTCTAATTTCCTACTTGATAAAAATTTTCTAGTTCTAGTTTTCTTTAGACATACAAAAATTACCTAGGGAAATCCATCATTTTGAAATGTGCTGTTTCAGAATTATCTTCCTTTCCAAAATCTTGAATTTAAAACCTCAGATAAAACTCCATCTCAAAGGGTTTAAAATCTTAGTACAATCTCCTGATCTGATATGTTGCTTACTTCCTTTGAGGTTCAGATAAAGCCTGTCCCTCTCAATAGAATTGTTCTGGTGTAAAGGCACAAAGCTCTTGTTCCTGATTTTCTCATCCACAAGATGAAATGCTGTCCCTCTGCTTCTTCTTGTATTTTTTTCATGCAATATGGAAAGCACTTGAGAGAATACCACTGCAGAGATGGAATATGACTTACACAAGTTTTGCAATCTTTTTTGGAACTGTTCACGCTTTCCCCATCTCTTCATGTACTCATTTGAATAAAGGATAGCAGTAACACCATTTCAGAATAATACAACCACCTTTTCTTTTCTTTCTATAACTTCAACTCTTAAAATTTACTGTTGCAGTTCTAGCACACAAAATTGTTTGATACCTTAACTTAAAAAAGAAAATCTTTAAAAATCGTGTACTACCCAGTTAAAAAATGTTTTGACCATCATAAGGCATCAGTAATTGCTTTCTGCCTTCAACCTGCATTCAACATACATTCACATTATGATCTTACAGAGCAATTCAGTGGTTGTATAATGAATGGGTTTTGTCTCTTTTATGGGCAGCACTTACTTTCACCTGTGCCTTGGAGCACTATAATTTCTTCACACTTTGTGCTTTTCTAAAACCCATCATAATTTTCCTCCTTCTGTTCACATTTGCTGCTGCATATATTTCCTATTTTTCATAGTTTGAGTTTATTAAAAAATAATCCCTTTGCCCTAGGCTGCTCAAATTTATGCTATTATCTTCTCAGGGCATTTTCCGAGAAACTGGTTGAGACTGAAGTGGTAGCAAGGCATTGGAACTCTGAATTTGGTTTTGTATCAAAACATGTAGCACAGTGCATACAAATGACTGTTTAAAGAGAGCTGTGTGATCCAAGTGACAAACCCATGAAACTTGCTGTGCAAGGCTACCAGTTGTGCCATTTAAAACAGAGGTTTGTAAGCAAGATTCTTCATGCAGGTGAGGGTTAAGAACAGATGAAGGGATTTCCTAAAAGCTGGCAGTAAAACCTTTAAGTATGATAATTTTCTGTCTCATATTTGGATAGAACTTTGCTTCAGAAGAGGTGGAGTAAAATCAAGGCTGACAAATCAAAGCTGAGGGAACAACTGTGACAGCTGTGATTTTAATACTATTTTGTCTGATAGTGAAGAACATAGCAGATTTTGTAGACTAGAAAAGTCTTGCACATGTATGCTCCAAAATAACCTCCTGCTTTATATTCCTGTCACATACCAAAGACTGCCAAGGTCAAATTATTAGTCTCTAATTTTTGAACTCAAAATCCAAATATATTAATAATAAGGATCTTGGCTTTCATTAAACAAGAGATACATATCAATATATCCACATGGTGTATCTTTTGATGATATTACATAATTTACTCTAATTATGACAAAAATGAGAAGCAAATTACTCTTAAATTACTTCATGTGACTGAAATTGAGCTGTTCTTATGTTTGACAAACCTGATTTTGAAAGGTTATTATTATATGATAGTAGACTTAGAAGGGATAAAAAATGCAATTATGTCATTCTTCCTTTGGCTGGATTTAATTGAAGGAGGCTGGAGCTCAAAGTCAATTTGTTTTACCTGGTTCAATATTTATAAAACACGCATTATTTTAATAGAAGTACTAGATTTTTTTTACAAAACAAGTTCCATTTTCTGCTTATCATATTTACAATCTGTCAATGGAAGGCAACTTCCTTATGGAAGAGGAGCTAATGTGATCAAAAACAGTAACAGAAGAATATTCACAGGGTAGCTAAAATACAGCTTTCTGAATATACAAGCAATTCATTTGTTGTTGCCAAAAAATTTGAAAGTATTCAGATTAAAAGTACTTGGATGAAGTACAAAAGAAAGTGAAAAAACATTTAAAAACAAACAAAACCCCAAACACACCCACAAACAACCACAGATGAGAAATCCAAGTTTCCTCTATGTCCAAGCCCTAGTGTGGCATTCTGGATTTCCTAGCTTTTTATCTCCAACTGGACAGCAGATTTCACAAGTACAGGTGGCACTAGTTTCATGATGTTTCAGAACTTTTATCATCCCAGCAGTGCAGGTAAAATCTCTTTTAAACCATAACTGCAGGAGGAGAATTTGATTTTAGATACAGCAAAGATAAATCTAAAACTTTATCTCTACACATTCAGGAAAGGCTAAAAATACTTTTATTGATAGAATTTTTCTCCCTCTTCTGGCAGATGAAACAGACCAATTGAGAAACTCCAAAAAAAGTCCTCCAGAGGAGCGGATTCAGGTTTGCTGTTTTTCTTACAAGCTCTTCAGGAGGGATAGGCAGGGTGGGAGAGGTGGAGGGGTGGCATCGTATATAATGGAAGGGTCAGAATGTCTGACACACTTGGCAATAACAGAGTTGGCAAGGGCACTATTGAGAGCCTCTGGATAAGAATCAAGGGCCAAACAGTTAATCATGGGTGTCATCACGGGAGTCTACTCTCCCTCTAGTCTGTAGATCTGCTGGCCAGGACATTGGCACTGATGAATTATTCTTTGAGGAAATAAGGGAGCCTTCCAGGTCAACTGCCTTGTACTTATGGAGGACTTCAGCTTGCCAGAATTTACCTGGGAGAATCACACAGCTGGTGCAGCCTGAGCCAGATGATTCCTAAAGACCTGGATGACAACTTTATGGGACAAGCCCTAAGGGGGCTTGGAAAGACTCTGTCCTTGATCTGCTGCTGGTCAGCAGCATGGATTTCATGCACAAAGCAGAGACTGGGGCCATCTTGGCCACAGCAACCATGAAAAGATTGAGTTTGAAATCTCTGTTGGCAGAAGGGAAAGTGCCAGCAAATCATCTGGACATGAGAAGAGCAGACTTCAGGCTGCTCAGGGAATTAGTAAGTGGAGTCCTCCTGGGAAGAAGTTTCTGCAGGTGCAGGGGTCTGTCAGCTCTGCTAACATATTAAACATCACTTCCTTAGTGCACAGAAGCAGGAAAGTCAAGCAGGTGAAGCAGAAGACCTTGTCTGAGCAGGGATGTTTTCCTGGAAATAAAGCAATAAAGGAAGGTGTCTGCCCAGTGGAAGCAAGGTCAGGTGACATGGGAATAATACAGAGATGCTGCTCACCACTGTAGGGAGAAAATTCATGCAGCCAAAGCTCAGCTGCAGTTGAAGCTACCAGAACTGCAGGGAACAATAAAACAGAAGGGTTTTTTCAAATATATTAATGGCAACCTATTGCCAACAGAGACTTGTTACAGGATGAGGATGGTCACCTCCCATGGACAAGGCAGAAGTGTTTGACACATTCTTTGCCTCCTCTTCAACACTGATGGCATACCAAGGGGTCTCAGTGCCCTGAGCTGGAGGACCATGACTGTGAGAATGATCAGCTCCCAGCTGACCTTGAAACTGTGCAGTGTTGGCTGCTCCAGCTGGATCCCTGCAAATCTATGGGACCTGATGGGATTCATCTGAGAATCCTGAAAGAGCTGGGTGATGTGTTCGCAGTGCCTCTCTCTGCAGTGCCTCTGCAGTTTTTGAGTGGTCTTGGGGCTCCTGAGAGGTCCCAGCTGACTGGAAGATGGCAAACATTTGTCCCAGTTTTCAAGAAGGACAGGAAAAAGGATCCCAGAAACTACAGGCCTGTCAGTGTCAGTTCAGTTCTTGGTAAATTCATGGAAAAAATTATTCTGAAAAGTATTGAAAAAGACCTGAAGGGCAATGCAGTCACTGGTAACAGTCAGCACAGCTTCATGAGAGGAAAGACCTACTTATTGAACCTAAGACAGATTGGCCTATCTAGCCAACCAACAGAACCAGTAGATGTGACCTTTTTGGACTTCAGCAAAGTTTTTGATACCATCTCTCACTGTGTCTTCCTGGACAAAATGCCCAGCCCACGGCTGGATGAGGTTATGCAATGGGCAAGCAACTGGCTCCCACGTGGGGCACAAAGGGTTACACGAATGGGGTGACATCAGACTGGTGACCTGTCACTAGGGGAGTTTCACAGGGTTCCATCCTTGGCCCACTTTACTTCAACATCTTCATAAAACACTTTGACACAGAACTCACCAAAATGCTAAGTTTGATGATGACACTAAATTGAGAGAAGCTGTTGACTCCCTCAAGGGCAAAAAGGCCCTGCAGAGAGACCTCAACAAATCAGAGGGCTGAGCAATCAGGAACTTTATGGAGTTTAAAAAGGGCAGGTATGTAGCCCTGGCTCATGCCTGAGATGTTTTAGTTTTCTGAAATTCTTTCCCCAGGGAATTTTCTGTAAACAAGAGGCATGTTTTTGTAAATATAACTTTGTTTACATTCCTTTCCCTAGGAGGAACTTCTTCTTGATGTCCCCCTGGTCTGACCAATGTCAACTAATCTAGTGTATGTACTAATGATTGAAGAGGTTTGTCTTTGTTTCACCAATTGAATTGGTCTGTGTAGAATAGTGTAAAAATGGAGACACATCCCAAAAATAAAGGAGTCATTTTTACCCTTCTGAAGTCGGAGTCTGTTGTTGTGGTGTACAACAACTTCACAGGTACTGCATTCTGCATCTGTAATGGCAACTCTGGGTGTATGGACAGAGTGGGAAGTGAGAGGCTGGAGTGCAACACTGCAGAAAGAGCCCTGCGGGTCCTGGTTGATGGCAAGTTAAACTTGAGCCAGCAGTGCTCTGGCAGCCAGGAAGGACATATATGTCCTGGGGCCAGATCCATGCCTGGCATCAGGCACAGCATCTCCAGCCGGGCAAGGGAGGGGATCGTCCTGCCCTGACCTGCACTGGGGCAGCCTCAACTCAGGTGCTGGGGGCAGTCCTGGGTGCTACAGTATAAAAAATAAGTAAAACTGCTAAAGAGTTCCAAAGGAGGGCAACAAAGATGGTGAAGGTTGGGAGGTGAAACCAAACGAGGAGCAGCTGAGGTCACTTGGTCTGTTCAGCTTGGATAAGAGGAGACTGAGGGGAGACTGCACCATGTTCTTCAATACCATCACAAGTGAAAGGAGAGGGGCAGTACTGATCTCTTCATTCCCATGATCAGTGACAGGACTAGAGGAAATGGCATGAAACTGAGTCAGGGGACATTTAAACTGGATATCAGGAAAAGGTTCTTCACCCAGAAGGCGGTTGAGCACTGGAACAGGCTCCCCAGAGGAGTGTTCACAGTACCCAGCTTGTCTGGACAATGCTCTTGTTTGGACAATAACTTGTCTGGACAATGCTTTCAGGCATATGGTGTGATTGTTGGAGTGTCTTGCATCAAGCTAAGAGTTGGGATTTATGATCCTGATGGGTGCCTTCCAACTCAGCATGTTCTATGATTCGGTGATTTCAAGAATATGGGTTTTAATTTTTAGAAAGAAAAATTGACATCCAGAACGTGTACATCCAGCGGCTTACTGCACAAGAACCTGTTCACCAATCCATAATCATAGAATGATTACTACATTGATTCCCACAGGCAAGATACCATTTAAATCCTCCTTACAGAAATTTAGACATGAAAAGCATTCACTGTCAAATTTTTAACTGGTGCCTGCTCATGGCAAAATGCACCAGTAGCAGGTTTAACAGGGAGACTTGTGAAATCTAGATACTCCATGGATACCAACAGGGAACAAAAGATGGGGACCCACACTTTATATGGCCTTTATATGGACCCAGTTACACAAGCAACAAAACTGGCATATACATATTGGAGGCTTAAAGTTCTTACTCAGATTTGACAGTGGAAATACTGCTAAATTGTTTCAGTGTAAAGATAATGTTAGGAAAAATTAAACAAAAGAGAAATAAACAGCAAAATGTGGTCACAACAAACTCCTAAGTTTGTAGGAGTAAAATTACTCCTAAGTACACCTGGATGAACTGCCAATATTTCTGTAAGTTTATTGTTTTGAACTGAACATGTTCCCATCTGAACTGTGGCTACAGCAATAACCATGATAATCACATACAGGCTGCAAGGCCTGGCCCAATGAACCAAGACCTTACCAGCTGGTTAAACCTGCAGCACTACAGGTCTGGCAAACAAAAAAAAACCCCTGTTATTTATTGTGTCCTTGACATTTTAGAAGGGTGAGTTTTTACCAGATTAGAGAAATGGCATGAGTTTATACTAGTAAAATCTTTAGGATTAGGACAAATCTGAAATACCTCAGAATTGTACCTAAGAAATGCAAGCACATGTGTGGTCATAGTTTCCAACACTACACCACCTTATGTCTGAATAATGAAATAATAAGAAATTACATCATCAACCTAAGTGGATCTTTAGAAAGTAAACAAGTATAATTGTACACATTTGACATTCTTCATTAGATGTAATCTTCTCTGTGTTGGATGAAATCATCCTGTTACAGTTGGAAAATTGAACTTCAAATCTGTACATTTAGGTTTTTGTATTGATTTCTACAATAGTCTTTAGTGTCCAAGGAATAGTATTTGGGGATTTGGTGAGGATTATTTTTTTCTTCCACCAATCAAAATAACAAGATTTTTTTATTTCTTTAAATTTCTTCTCAAACATCAAGCTTTTCTTCAAAGACAGTTACTACTGTTATAGTAATCATTATATGAACAAGGCACAAAAAATTCTGCTTCTTTGAACTGTCTTCATGTCCAGCAATATGCACATCACAATATTACTAAACTAAATCTGTATGCCTATGTTTTTCATTATCTAGTATTATATTGCTAGTCCAGGCAGTGTAACAAAAATCTGCAGTTGTTTTATACTCAATTGGGTTGCAAAGTTAAGCACTAGAACCCATAGTTTTATCAAAACTAGTTTTCAATCCTACTGCTTTCTATTTTAAGAGCTCAGTCTGGGAACAAATCTGTGAAGCCTGTTATATTTTTACATGTTTTCATATATAGGGATACACACATATATTTTCCTGTGCAAAAATACACACATTTTTCTATATTTATGATGAGTGGGAGACAGAATTCTGAAATGCAAACACAGCTCTCATTCTATTTAATTAGATTATGACTAAGATAATTTGTGTGACTATGACTTCATGAAGCACTTAAAGAGAGGCCATAAAAAACAGCAATACTTACATCCAGAAGGGATTTAATTCACAGCTCAAGCAAAACAGATGAAGGTGAGAAAGCATCTGATACCATCTCATCCAGAAGAAAATGTTTTCCCAGCTAGATAGGGAATCTGCATTGATCAGAACTTCTGAATGGATAATTTTGAGTATGTAGATTAAAAATCTTTGTAACAAAGGATTGCTCAAAATCCATTAAGTATGCCACTTCTGTCACAAACCACACAATTTAAGTGGCCTACTAGTGGATTTTAACAAAATATGGAGATAAAAAAAATTCATAATATATCCATTTCCTCCTAAAAATTATCAAACCGGCACTTCTCCAGTATAGGAGATATTAAACAAGAATGCTGGGGTACACTTTAATTTAACTCTATTATGTACAATAAATGGGGAAAAAAAAATTCCTCAGCTGTCATACAAAGGAGAGATTGCAACCAAAGGGACACATTCTCTAAATGCTATCATTTATGGACAGATTTTAAAATATGTACATACTTAAATTCAAGAAAAGTACTCCTTAAAAATATCATAAATATTTCTGACCTTTAAATCTGAAGTATAAGAGTACGTATATATAGGTATGGAAACAACCAAATTACACAGAAAAGCTCACATTAAGTTGGTTTCAACATTTTCATGTATGTTCAAAACACAGAGGATAACTTTTCCCCTATACAAATATCATGTGTCCATTCCTACTTAATGCTCCGTCTTTCTCATCTCTGCAACATCATTTTTCCCTGCAGCATACCTATGTGATGCTTGACATTCTGGGGACAATAAAAGTAGCTTCATTTATTTTCATGTTACCATTCACTAAATATAGTATTAGTTTGTGTCTTTGCTGCTGTTCTCACTTTGTTCCACTGCTACAGCTTAACCTTTCCTAAATTTACAAGAAATTTCATCTATTAGCTTTCTAACTGCACTGAAGTCTGGAGTCTGTGTTCTTCTAGTTCACTGGTTTTGTTTTGTTGTTCTTTGACTTCCTCATCTTTTCATTAGCTTCAAGTAGCTGTCCTCCATTTCCACTTCCTCAACTAAATCCCACTACTTTCGCTTTCTATACAAAGCTATAACAAAATTATCAAAAATCTGGTGGGCCATTAGCATCTTGTAGTACACATCCCACAAAAGATTCCTGGGAAATACTTCCTACTGCAGTATTCACTGCTTTGATTTAGTCTGTAGTTGCTCATGGAAAGCACTACCTGTCCTTACAAATCTGGGGGTATGCCATGCAGCATCAACACAATAGTGCCCCGGATTGTTTTTCTTTCTATTATTGTCCATAGGATTTCAGTGGATCCAATTCCTTCTACACTCTGAATTCCAATTCAAGCATACATATATTTGAAAATTAGAGCAGCATAAATCTTCCTTTTTATATGTTCCTTCTTTCATAGTATTATTCCCGTCAAGTTATCCCACAAATCTCTGTTATGTCAATTAAGTTGTCACATTAATTGTACATTATTACTTTTGTTCCCTCTTCCTCATTTCTCATTCTTTCTATACTAGCATCCAGGCTGATTAAAAGAAAAAAAATTAATAGGCAAAGACAGACAATAATAGGATGCATGACAAGGACCTTAATGGTAAAGATTTGACAAATTTTCCTTTGAGAACTGAATATTTTTAACATTTTTATCCACTGACTTGTTCAATTCCACTTTGCTCTATAATAAACTTTTGTCTGGGACCTTTCAAAGCTTCCTTTTCACATCTAGCTTACAACTGTGTAACAGGATAAGCTCCTAGAACTGCTAAATTTTAAGGAGACCTAACAGCTTCAAAATTCAAAATGAAGTTTCTTCACTTTTCTTGTATAAGCACAACTGAATGACACTAGAAACATCTCTGCTTGCACCTATGTTCAGTCTGTGCTTTGAAGAGCAATATAGATGAATTAACTATTTTTTGGAAATTAAAAAACAAACAAAGAGGGTTGTTGTACCTTCTCTAGGATTCACAGGTTGGAGTCTGTTAGCCATAGCAATTCTCTGCTGAGATTAAATGAGCCAAAAATATACAAAAAGCTCCCAAGACAGCTCTGATGTGTACAGTGCATGATTAACAACATTCTTATTAATTTGTCCATGTCTTCTCTTACTGGATCTTCAGGGATTTTGTAGTGTAGGTGTTAGAAATATCAGATTCAGAGTGCAGCAAATATTACTACAGGTAGAACATAAAGTGGTGAAAAATTAGAAAAATAGGTTATGACTTAGTACGTCAGTGAAAAGAAGGAAAAAAATTCTTTCCTCCTTGTCTCACAAAAATTATTACAACCTCTGGAATATATACAGATATGCTTATGTAAAATGCCCCTTCTCCGGGCATTAATAAGAACATTAATAAGGGATTTGATGATACATTCCATGACAAAAATGTGGGAAACTATTCTTATAAATATCCAATTTTCTATTTTCAAACTATGACTATGGCATTTGCAAGGAGGATATAGCCAAAAATTCACAAATTATATCACTGAAGAAAAAGAAAAGCTTTAAAATAGCATCAGGGTTTTTCATCTCTGATGCAGTCCCAGCTATTCTTGCAGGTGGGTGAGATTCATTTAGTTCATCAGAAAAAAAGTAAAACTCAGTATCTTTCCTTAGAGACCTAACTCCCAACAATAAAACTATTTGCTACATCCTTATCTTTTTCTAACCCTGTGCTTTGTTATCTTGTCCTGCCATTCCTTAAAAGCATCAGCCCCTTTACTTATTTAGCAGTCAAAGTAATTTGTCAGCCTCCACACCCCATCTTTTACTTAGTCCATTCTGCAGGCAGACTTTAAGGGCAGTGGCCTCCACTGGTTAGGTGCCTAGAGAAAAACTGTGGTTGTCTGTCCCCTCACTGAATAGAAAGGTAGCTGCTATACCCATGACACTAACCAGCTACTGTTCAGCACAGAAATCCCAACGGAGATGACTTAGATTCATTCATCCTCTTTGTGTTTTCAGGCAGCCCTAAATATTTTATTCATTATTTGTTTCTTCCCTCATAGCAGATGGGCTTAGGTGAGTTTTTCCCCCAAGACATTTGTGTTAAAGTTGAGAATATATGTCCCTTTTCCAAGTCCATATACTACTTTTAAATATCCGAGCATGATAGAATATCTGAAAATATTTAAAAGATGCATGATACATGATTTGGGAGTAAAAGTAAATATCAGATTTGTAAGCCTGAAAAAAAAAAAAAAATTACAAACACAATCCAAAAGCCCAAAACAGGCTACACACATCCTTCCTCCCAAAATAAACATTGAGCTCAGGCCCTGAAGATGCTCCTTTAAAAATGAAATGTAACTGAAATGTTTACACTTACTTCCTTTACTTCCTTTACTTCCTTTTTTTGTCCTAGCCCTTATGTCATACTTCCCATGATTTATATTGATATACAAAAGATATTTGAGCTTCAAATCATAATCACTGTCACCATACAGTTAATCTAATTGGGCTGTATCTTGCCCCATTGCATACAAAAATCTTCTTTTGAGCATCACTAATTGATCTGGAAACAGCAGTAAGATCACAGTCAAGGAATTACGACCAAAGTTCAGGCAAGGTGTGAGGCCAGAAATTATCCACAAATGGATGCTTAGGAATGTAAATCTCATGGAGAAAGAAAAACCAAACCATGAAAATACAGATTTATACCTTTTGAGATTACTTTATGGATCATTGTACAGTACAGCTTGACCATCACTACTCTGTCTTTATCCTAATTGAGAAAAATACAGGTCGTGTCCAATCCATAGCCAGCTTTGGTCCTCACATTGACTCTTTGAAGAAGATCTAAGTCATTAATTTAAATAGAAGTATTTAAATACTGGTAGTTCATCTATTTTCAAATGATTAATAATAACTAAGCTTTTAAATCAGGATTTACAAATGTTGTCTTGAAAAGGAGCTTAGCTAAGCTAAGGAATCAAGAGCATCAATACAGAAGTTGCTCAAAATGTCCAACTTGCTTTAATTAAATTAATTCACTTTTGTTTGTACACAAGGCCTTTCTCTAGCATGCTATCTGTCACCACATGAAGGAAATGCCAGCCAAAATTACTTTCTCAGGGACGCACACAGGCAGAGGTTATACTGATTCCACTGCCCAGCCACCACCGCGAGGCGGGACAGCCAACCATCCCACCCTGCATGTGAGATGGTGTTAAAAGTTCTTGGTGTTAAAGGACATGAGAAGAGAAAGCCAAGCTCTGGGAAGGGTAGTTTATGGCAGGGACAGATATACACTCCTGGAGTGTATGGAAACTGCTTTGCAAACCAGACCTCTCAGTGCAGCAGACAGGAAGAATTCACAAAACCCTTGGAGAGGAAGTAGTGGCCATCTAAACTTTACTAATCTCAGATGAAGCAAAATAAATGTCCATGAGCACTGTGAGAGCTGTGCCAGTTGTTTCACTTTTGCCTTGAAAGGAGGAAGGTGCTCTTACTGTGGTATTGTGCCACAGTTCTTACCAGCTAGTGTGGTAACCATAAGGGTATATAGCATTTTATGCTACCTCACTGAAATACAGAGTCTGGCACTAACTGTATCCTGCATATTAGAGTAAAGGAAGGGACTAAAAATGACAATTAGAAATAGAATTAGCGTGATTTTTTTTTCATAATATTACTTATCCACAATTTTCTCTTTTTTAAAAAATCATGGCTGCAACTAAACAAGCAGAAAAACTGGTCAAAATTATGATTAAAAGTCCATGTAACTGATTTGTTTTTCCAAAAAAACCAAATCTATTTGTTTTTCACTGGTGAACACCAGATGCCCATTAAGAAGGAAAAGAATAGATGATGTTATCCTTGCATAATCTCCAAGACTCCAGCAACTTCCAGGTCAGGAACAACATAAGCCAGAGTAATGTCCTGGTATTCAAAATGTCTCTGATACATTTGTTTATCATAAATTAAGTCACCTGAAGTTTGAATAAACTGTATCAGCTAGAAAACTACAGATATATGCATGCTTTTCAAATAAATAAATGTTCACTTCAAAGAAACAATAAGCACAGGTAATAGATTAGGTCCCTTCTTACATTCCAAGGTATAAGTGTTTCTTTTTCTACAGTGTATATAACTTTACAATGCACAGAAGAACAAAACATAAATGCCATTCATTTCAATTTCTAGATAATAAAGATAACTGCTATATATAATTTGCAAATGCTTTGCCTGTGCTGAAGAAAGAAAACAAAATTATCCTGGCTTTATTTTAATATAGCAATGTATTGACTATTGTTGCAGTATGTTTTCCATTTATATCACAAACTGCCTAGAAAAACTGCCTAGAAAAAAAGTGCAAAGATAAACATGTAAGCCTGTATCACCCTCATCAAAAAGTTATTTCTTGGAGCAGAACTGAAGTAATTTTTTTTCTATTTCTTCTTAGGGGCTAAAATGAAATAGGATAAGAAGAGTAATTGAATATATTGGTTAAAAAGGAAAAATGTGTGGTAAAATAAATGTTACATAATTTTTTTTCTGCAGATTCAAATAATCACTACTCTCATCTATACAATTTAAATAAATAAATGTCATGTTACATTGTAACCTATTCGAATCTAAAGAAACTGAACTCTAAAAATGTTCTCTCTAAGATTGTTGGTAAGACACAGTCTGAGTAATATAGAAGAGGAAGTAAGAGAGGTGGAAAATACTGCCAATGTTAAGTCATTACATTTGTCCAGCAGAAAGGCTTTTGGAATACATCATGTCTTTTTCTCCCTAGAAAAAGATGTCTAGTTGCTCAATGAAGAGTGAAGAGGAGAATGCACTGAGGATTTGATATTTGTCTTTGAAGAAACTTAATATTCCTCATGAGACTGCTCTATCTTTGATCTTCTCTCTTTGCAAGAGTTTTCTCATGATTGAAACAAAGAGATAAAATCAGCAATGTGCCACCTTGAGAATAGCAAAAGTCCCACACTCATTTGCTGTAAAAGTCCTAACCAGATGTCTAACAATAAGAAGTAAAAAAGCCTGTCTCTCAGCTTGGTGCATTTCAAGTGACCATGACAAAAATAAGCCAACAATTCAGGAATTAATACTCATGCTTTTAAACATATTTTATTACTCTAAAAACAGACAGATCAAAACCAGAAAATAAAAAATAGTACTAAGTTGACAAGTTTAAATGAAACCATTTTACAGACATACCTGAAAGTTGATACAAACTAAAACATGTATTGATGTCTTAGAAGACCAACATTGTAGTGCAGATCTACAAAATGTTGAGCACCTTTTGATCCAATTAAGACAACAGACAAAAGAAAAACCCAAACTACACAAAGCACTGTAACTGGCAAAGCACAGAGGGTAATCTTTCTGAAATAGCACATCACACAAAGTCTTCATTCTGCTCTACTTGTTTTGTTGATGATTTTAAGTATAAAGCAGTAGGAGAAGTACTTTGGATAAGAAATGCCAAAATCACATTTTTGTTTTAAAAAATAACAACCAGTGTCTAAGTGTTAATATAAGATGTGGCCACTCATGTCCCACAGAAGGAAAAAGCTAATTATTAATGTATGTCATGTATGGTTCAATATGTTTTAGCTGAACTTCTCACAGCCTTACTAAATGTCAGCCAGCAGACAAGAACTTCTGAAACAAACAGCTTTTTCTTTACCTCAAAGAGATATAATAGAGCACAATTTAAATCCTTACAAACCTTAAAGGTTCTTTTATTAAAAGATGATTTAATGCAGTCTATAAAAAAAATTCTAAATGTATTCAATTTCATCCTTATGCACTTAATTGGAATGTCTTTGAAGACTATAAAAATTTTATACACATGAAATTTTCTAGAAGCATCTCAATATATTCTCCCTTTCTCTATTTCTAATTTAAAGCAGCTTACATCATTACAAAATTTAAAGTTATCATTTTGATTAAACTCAATTACCTGCATAATCTAAATTATTGTGTAGATTTAACTGTCATTTAAATTACAATATTCACTCTTAAAATATCAAAGTTCGATTAAAATTTGGCCATAGTGAAGACTCCATGGCAATCTTAACAACTAATATTGTGATTGACATCACTCAAATTCTATAGAAAGCTACGTTCCTCAATCATCCAAATTTGTTTTGCTTCAGCATTTGGACCTTTAATGCTGTGCCACTTTCAGTCTTCTCTAATCCATTTGATTGACCTCCTTGAGTCTTGTCATGTCAGGTCATTTTGCCCAAGTATTTTCTAATTTTTCTTCATCCTTGAACTAAAGTCTCCATAATTCAAAACAGCACTCCACTAACTCACTTGCAAATTGAAAGACAAATTGAGTAGGAAGATTGGCCTTGTTACAAATCCAATCTTAGAAGAATACAGTATGGTCTGCATCTAGATCATTCTTCAAGTACTTGCACAAAAAGCAGCCATGTATTGCATGAGGCTTGGAAAGCAAGTATTTTCCATTTTGGAGTAAAGATAAATGCAAGGCACCTCATCTGAGAGTTTAGGTCTCCTTACTTCTGTGAATCAGACTATATGAAGTTATATAACATATTCAATTTAAGCAAAATAAATCCTTATGATGTTTCATAAGAGCCCTAAATGATGTATTTGATATCAATACTTGCTTCAGATATTGGTCCAAACATGGAGTTTTATACCCTTGTTTTATTTCAACAGACTTATGGCATTTTGAATGATGAAACATGAACAGGACCTCATATTCACAGTTTTGTCATCTAAAAGCAATACTTGTACCAATGCAATAAAAGCTCCATAATGTTTTGTAACATTTTATTATCACAGCATTAAAGACTCTACTTGAAATGCAGTTATATTCCCTACACAAGTCAGCAGCTCCTTAAAAATGCATAAAGTTCAGAAATTATATTATGGACCTTTGTCTAAGCACAAAATCCTTAGTCTTCTATTCTAATCTTCTGTTTTCCCTGATTACATATCTGCTAAGTTTGCATTGTCTGAATGATATTGTAAGTATTAAAACATGCTTGCGAAGCAAATTAAATATGCAGTAATACTTCTCCTACCAGCAGAAAAGCTGAACAGGGTTTGATGTTGAGATCACTCATCTGTACATGCATCTGGAAAGATGTAGAAGCTCAAGAAGTGGAAAGAGACAGCACAGGCTTCATGGGTCAAGTTAGAATGAGAAAGTGACAGGGACTTCCAAACATCAGTACTCCAGAATAAGTGGCCTTTGGCTGCAGAGTTTCCATCACAGAACAAGTAAAATAAAGCCTCAGAGTCTGTGACCCAAATGCAGGAGCAGTCATTCTCCTTGTTGCAAGTGTTGCTTCTTCTCCTTTCATTAATATGTTTTCCAACAAAAACACATTCAAGCCAGGATTGCAAATGATCTATAGGAGAACCATAAGAAAAATGTTTTTCAGCAGCTCTGTGATTTAATTTAGCTTTGACAGGCTGAAACTGAAAGAGTCAAACCATACAAAAACATGAGCTCACAAGGAAAACAAACAAACAAACTAACTAACAAACAGCTTCTCACAGCCCTTCTTGGCATTTTTACAGCTGTTTTCAGCAGCAAGAACAGGACAGACAAGTGTATATATGGAAATACATCATGGATTGTCCCACTTTGTAAACAACAAGCCATATATCAGGGTATGTCACGAACAGTCTCGCTGGGAATCTCAGAGAACAGCGATGTGGTCACAAAGAGATTAGCCACAAGTTATTTTTTAAAGCCTCAGGATGCCATTGCATCCTTTAAAGAATGTAATGATTGCATTCATTTTTGTTCTCTGCTTCAAGAAACATGGAATGTCAACTCTAAAATTGTCTAGGAGGCTATTGAGTTTTCAGCTGAGAAAACTAAGAATCAGTGTATTGACAAAGCATCAAGTAAAGAACAGCTTGAACTTAAACAGAACATGAATTCTTAAGGCATTGACAGATTTTTTTGAGTATTTTTGGAAATAAACATCTAATAGCAGCTGTGTAGGAGCTCATTCTCCGTCTTCCATTTAAGTCTCTCTCGTGAGAGGTTGGCAAAGACCTGCAACATTTTTCAAATTAATAAAGTTTCTAAAATGATAGGATGACTACTTGCCACACTGCAATAAAACAATGCACATGCAGCTAACCAGACATAGCCAAACCACTTAGATACCACCTAAGAGCTACAAAACTATTTAATACTATTTAAGAGAGTGGAGTTGTCCTTTATACAAGCTATAGCTCACAGTTATAAAATGTTGTGCTTATTTTCTTCCTTTCTTCAAAGATATTAATATAATAATTAAATTGAGAATGTTCACTCCACAGACAAACTCTCACATTATTCAAATAAATTAGAAATTCTTCCTAAAATCTTAGAGGCTTCCCCCCCCAAAAAAATCAGTAGGTTAATTATTAATAAATTTTGCTGTGCATTACCATGAATTCTTGAGACTAGAAAGACAGTGCTTGTATTACTACCAATAAATTCTGAGAAATAAATAATATTTGAGAGATTCTGCATTAATTAATAAATAAATATAAAAAATCAACACTTGTAATATCAAATAATGTCACAGACAGAATGTGGTTAGCATTAGCTGCTCTTCAACAGCTGTAGATGGAAAGCATACACATTTCATTAGTTTTTTAAAAAATAATCTGAGGAAATCCCTTGGCCTCCCTAATGTCTGGATTTACCCCCTCCAAACTCAAATCTGTGCCCATGCCTTTACTCGTTATTATAAGTGTTATCACTGATAATGTGGATATTCTGTATGCAACTCCTTGATAAAAAAGCCAATTGTGTTATTTGATATTGTAACATTATTGGTAGTTTCAGCTCGGAGAAATGAGTACTCACAAGCAAAACAGGAATTCATATACCATGTTGGATTTTAAGTAGAATCATCAAATGCTCCACATACTAACAGAGTGAAGCCATGCTTCTTCAGGGAAACTCAGGGTGGGGAAAAAAATAAATAAAAAATAATAAAAAAACCACCCTAGTAACTGTGGGAAATGAGAGAGCATCTGCAAGCAAGAAAAATCCAGCAAGTTTCTGCCCTTTCATTTGTCTTCCCTTCAATTACAGAAATGTCTCATTTTAAACCAAGATTCATGAGATTCCAAGAAAGAGATTAGACAAATTACCTACAAAGACATTCAGGTTTTGTATTACAAATAGATTTTTTCCTAATGTTCCTGCTACTTGAGTGAATTTTTTTCTGATAAAAAATACTGCTTCAAAGAATTGAAAAGAAGACCTAAAACAGCAACACACAAACCAGGAAGGTGGAGGATAGATAGCCTCTAATCTAATATAGATTAGAGCACAGTTCCCAGGCTATATTCTATAACAATTCTAAAAGAGAAGTTAAAAGAAAAGGAACAAGCTTTTCTATTTGAAATATTTTCATCCATGATTACCCATACTGTACAGGCAACTTGACTTCAAAAGGAAAATAATGTATGAACTACTTAACATTAGTTTATGAATTAGGAATAGCTAAATGCCTCTCTGTTTTTCTGTTAAAGTACATTTGTACCAGGTTGAAGCAGCTACCACCAGCTCTAATAAAATAAAGCAAAAATTTTAAAAACAGAACCATACATGTGAAAAGATAAAGGAAATGAAGCTCAGTCTCCGCTTTCTAAATCAGTATGTGTCATTTAAAACTTTCATCACTTTTAAGGCATATGTAGGAACAGTTTTCATAGAATCACAGGTTGGTTTGTGTCAGAAGAGACCATTAAAGGTCATCAAGCTCAATCCCCCTGCCATGGGCAAGGACATCTTCAATCAGATCAGGTTGCTCAGAGCCCAGTCCAATCTGATCATGAGGGAGCCCCGGGACAGGGTAATCACCACCTCTTTGCACAACCTGTTACAGAGTTTCATCATCCTCACTGTAAAAACCTTCTTCTGTTTTGCCTAAAGAAAACATTTTTACAGTCGCTGGAGCTTTCATTTGGTGGTGAAACGTGCAGAGCTATAGTAAATGCCCTCTTTGTTTTTTGTGTGCTACACAAGCTGGCAAATTCATCATGCTGAAATGTGAGTAAACTATATTCTAATTGGTGATAGTTGAGATTCTTCACAGTATGAAATGCATAAGCCAACAGACCTGTGGAAAGGTAAGTGAGATCACTTAACCTAATCAATTAATATTTTGGCATGTAAAAAAAACCACCACACCGTTTAGCACAATTAGTACTTTCTGTTCAAGAGAGACTTAGGCTGGACAAGCAGGAATACTACAGATTTGAGGCATTTCACTCCTGTCTTGTATGAGAGTTTGCATAGACCTGCCTAATCAATCATTTCCAAGAGCACTACCTGAAAACACCCACTATCCACTAATTGAGTATCAATTTCAACCCCAGAAAGGGTGAAAAGAAGGTTCACTCTGGTCAGCTATGCATAGACTATATAATTTAACTGTACTCTCAATATTTCAAACTGAATTTGCCATCCTCTGCTGTAGTATCTGTTGGGAGACCTAAGTGGTACTTGAAGCAATCTTCTCATATTAGGGAGAATTGGAAAGAAGTGACTCCCTGAATCTAAATAGGTTCTCACCACCAAGTCACCATACTTTTTAGGCAGAAAAATGTGTTTAAATTTAAGCTGACCACTTAAGTGCAAAGCACTGATGTGATGAAGTGTGCCTGAGCTGACTACTAATTTCTTCCTTTGTCCCTTATTTATATTTTAACCTTACTGCCATCTGTTCACCACACTTGAATAACAACATAAATTATTTAGAAATGTGTTGAGGAATCTAACCACTAGAAGGATGCAACTGACAATAGATAGGTTCAACCTACAAGTAAAAAATACAACAGTGTTGAGTAACCATTGGGATGTTTACTAAGGGACCCATTTGTTTAATCTTAGTTGAAGGTTTTATTTCAAGTTTGATGACTGGGTCCTGCGCAAGACTTGCTGTGGGCTACTAGAGCCTGTGTTATGACAGTAGGATTGTATGTCCTTAGTGGTCCTTTCTAGCCTTTAAAAGTATACTGTTTATACACAATGCTGTTGTAAATATACAATGTACATGCCTATAGCTACAAGCTTCAAAACATGGTATAACTGCAGCTGTTTCTCAATAAATGCAAATAGTCAATTCCAGAACAACTTTTCCAATAAATAATCTTATCTTCTGTAGACTAATTAGTCCAGAAAATGTGCTTAAAGAGGTAGTAAGGTTTTAAGTTATCAATGGCTATTATGAAATCCACCCAGAGCTCTGAGCAAAACTCTAACTGGATTAGTAGATCAACAAGAATGAACTACAACATTCCTCTGGAAAGTTATACATACTGCCAAGGACAGTAACTTCCTTTCACATGTTTTTATGTGCAAAACACTGGAACCAGCTACCAGGAACAGCCAAAGATGTTCTCTTGGCAAGACAGAAGGCTATGGCTTGCATCAGGTATAATTCTGAGGCAACAGAAGGCAGTACTGGAAGAAAAGGTGTAACTTTCAAAGAGATTGAAGAGACACCTCAAACATTTCTGTCTGGAATAGTCCAGACAAGCATATCACTAGAATATGAGTACTTTTACTTATGGCCCCAGGTTCACTTCCTTTACTAAAGTATATTTTGATCTTTCAGTCCATTATCTAGATATTGAGTGAGGTCTGATTCAGGTCATGCAAACAAATAAAATCTATGCAGGCGAGTTAGCTGAGATAGGAAGGAACACAGTGAAAGGAAGTACTCTTCTTAATTGTACCTTTCTAATGCAATTATGCTGCTTTAGAAGATTAACGAGTGAGGAAGTTACAAAATGCGTATTTAGTGCTGGTTTTTCTTATATCCCCAACTGCAGGCAGTATCTCATTAAAAAAACAGAGCTGAATCAGACCTTGCCCATGAGTTTAGGATAGCTTAGCAACTACTATAACTGTAAAATTTGAAGGAAGTTTGTTTTGTTGCAGGTGGATTTTAGAAAACTGAATTAGGTCCCTGGTATTTCTCTGTTTTAAAGGGAGTGCAACAGAAAGTCAGATTTTTCTCTGTACTTCAGTTTATGAGTGTGTAGCACAAACATAAACTTACTATCTTGGTAAGTTTGTAAATTGTCTCAGTTAACTTATGCAAGATGCTTCAGTTTCCTTTTCAGAACTACTGGTCCTTTGCTAAAATATAACAATCCAGCATATTTTACAATAATTAGTTATGTATATTCCTCTGCTAAATAACATTAGTAGAACTATTATAATGAGCTGTGCTAATTTTCCAAATTACAGTAGAACTTGAGGCTTTTCATTTGTTTGGAATCACTAAACTAGATATTTTCAGAAGTTGCAGTGTAAAGGTTAAAATAGAATAACATAATTAAGAATACAGTAGATATATTACAGGGGCTTACACATACACATACAAGGTGTGAAAGAAAGAAAGAAAGAAAGAAAGAAAGAAAGAAAGAAAGAAAGAAAGAAAGAAAGAAAGAAAGAAAGAAAGAAAGAAAGAAAGAAATTTCCTGTTTCCCCTCTCCACCTCCTTATATCCTTTTATTTCACCTCTTGAATAGGTAGGCACAAACTACAACTGGTGCCAAAACTTCCTTGAACTATTTCTGACTCAACTGTTATGATCAAATAATTTTGTCTTCACATGTTAACAAAAGTACAGATAATTTAAATGGAAACATTGTCAAAATGAAACTAGAAGTTCTTCATCTACAAACACATTCAGCATTCATTCTGAGTCATGCATCTTCGGAAAATAAAATACAATTTCTCTTCTAAAAAATCATGCTTTATATTAATTTCTTTTAACTGACATACAAAGCACTTCTTTATCAAAAGGTATCACATGCAAACTGGTTACCTGCACAAACAAGATAATCAAAGATTTCATTATGTTCTGCCAATAAAAGAAACTTCTGTAGAACTATAAATTGAATAATAAAACCTTAGTTTTCAGCAACCTAACAGAGTTCCATGAAGGAAAAAGGGGAAAAAGTTCCCTTTTTGTAGCTCAAAGGTTGCAATTTTGTATCTATGGCAGTTATGACACTAAAATGTCATAAAGAATATTGTAAATTAAATTTTAATCTTAGAAGGCAATTTAACTACTTCAACTACCTTTCCATTTGTAATTCAGCTGACTATGAAATAAGTATGGCTTTTAGATATACAGCTGGTACTAGTGGTAAGATCTCTAATGATGACAGTTATGGGAAATATCAATTTTACAATCTGGCTCCTATGATTCCTCTGGTGTAATTTGTTTCACGTCAAATTACTATCAAATTTTAATTTCTGTTCTATTGGCAATGTATTTTTCCTTATGGCTGAGTCTTCCATATTTAAAAGAAATCATAAAAGTGCTTTTCTGTCCATTATTAAAAGGGTTGTGTAATCTCTTGGTATATCATCATCTGTAAAGAAGGTTTAAAACTCAATCAAAATGTAAATTAAGTCTAGACAATGCAGCTACAATTGATACTCATGATCAAAAGGCAAAGCCAAGTTCAGCCAGAAGTGAAAATATCTGAGTCTTAATTGAATTTGTAATTATTTTCATTGTCTTCACAAATAGCATAGTAAACCAAAGTGAACAAAGTCAAATGCAAATACACCTGTTCAGCTATCAAAACCAGTTCATAATTCAAAGGGAAAAAAAAAGTGGGGTTGGACAAAATAGCATTATCTTCCCAATTCCTTGTATTCCTTATTACATTTCTAAAACCAATAAAAGGAACCCCTTAATAAACAATTACAAGGGAAGATGGAAATCTAAATCTCTTTGTGCTAGCAAGAGCAGAGTTTTCTGCCACAGTATGCTACAATGACAGCTGAAAAGAACAAGACTTTTCTATTATTGAAGGTTTATCTCCAGTTTTGTGTTATTTTTTACAGAATCTGAACAATTTAACTTCATTCAAAGTCAGTAAGAAAACTGCTGATAAATATACCAAACCCCTTTTTTCCTTTTTTTAAAAATGGGGAAAATTTAAATATGAAGACAGGAGATAACATTAGTTTCTCACAAAAATTCATGCCATGATTACAGGAGGCTTCCGTTTAAATCTTCATTCATGTTTTTCAGCAAAGACCAAAAGGATCTGTGAGCAGATAGGTTTAGCATAATCGTGCCTAAGATACGTCTTATTCCCAAGGTGACTTGAAAAACATGACTAGAGTTAGGCTAAGATAAACAGAAGAAAAAGAAGGCTTTTTGTTGACAAAATTATTCCCTTTTGTTAGTGGATCTGACCCAACTTACTTGCTGTTGACAGTATTTGTAACCCCTTCATTTTAGGTTTTCAAAATATCTGACTTTTTCAAAACCTTTCATTTTACGGTATAACACAATTACACCAAAATAGAGATGGAGTTGAGGGGGGAGCAAACAAACAAACAAAAAAACCCCAACCTTTTAATGTTTTACCTGGAGAAAAGCAAAAACACATATCACTATTATTTCCATGGAATGAACCATTTCATTTTTAAGGTGTTCTATAATATTCCTCACAAGGGCTAGGAATTAATGGACAATAAGTTTTACATTACAAAATCCTAATTTCTTATTTGTGTGGTTAATATTTGTAATTTAAGAACGCAGAGGGTTTCCACACCATCATGTTACACAAGTCTCTCTGAGGGGTATAACTGTGATGGGAGTTGTTGATAGAGTCACATAGCTCCTCCAGTGAGCCATAAAAAGTGTCTGAGGCTGGAGGTGGAAGACAACAACTTTAAGGAGCTAAAGGAGCTTTAAGGTCTTTCTGTCACTGCCACTCCCGCTCCGTGTCACTGGAGTTTGTCTCATCATTGCTGTATCAACACAACACAGCCATCATGACTACATTTCAAACCAGACCATTGGAGTGCCTAAAGGTGCCTTTCTCACCCCACCTGCGTTTTGTAAGGGGCTGTTTTATTCCAGTCCAGTGCAGTGGCTTGCAGCCTGGTCTCCTACAGTAGCGGACAGGACAGTAAATGACTGCCTAGGGAAAAGCTGGCTGTGGTGGGATCCAGCCCTCAACTCACTTCATTGCTACTGCCAGCATTAACTGTGGATGATATTATTGCCTTAACCTTCTCCAGATGCGTAGAACCACTGGGTGCCTGACCTGTGCTTCAGAGGCAGACATTTAAAAGACACTTAAGAGGCGGTGTGATTTTTGGCTACCCAATCGGTTATGCTTACCGACAGAAAATCTGAGTTATATTTAAAAACAGGGTCTAACCAACCTCTCTCTCCCTTGAAACATTGGTCCTTTAAAACCGAATATAGTTAGGCAAGGATTTTGATGGATATTTCAATTACAAAAAAATTGAATGCATCAAAATTTTGCTCTATACCCTACATATTCTCTGCCCCATAAAATGAGACTCAAATACTGTTCCCTTTGGTCAGTGTGGATTAAAAATAAAGTTGCAAAGTTATATCTTCTGACAGTTTTAAAATCCAACCACATTCCAGATACTTCCTGGTCTAGAAGTAAGAACACTATTTTTTAACCTACCTCCTTTTATGTAAACAAAATCTTTTTTCTCACACCATTATTCAAGATGCTATGTTCAAGAGGCTATGAATCATGACACCACACTTAGAAATTACTGCAGTGACCTTGAAGGACACAGATATTTTAGAAAGTATTTTTAAACACTTTCTGTTGTGTAATAAATATTTACAAAAGACAAAGAGATCTTCTAATGGTTTTTTATACCACAGCCTTAATACTATCAAATGTTATTACGTCTCTTAAATAAGTTTCCCTTTTAGAAAAGTATTACCTTGGAATTACAATTTATCTGTCCATTATTAACTAAAGACTTCAACAGACCATGAGTCTTGTTAGCACAGATCAGGATAAAAGACTGAACTTTAATATCAAAGATATTCAAAGAATTGCCAGTTGCAAAAATTACCTAGTGAGAGCTTTGAAAACTTCAAGGCATCTGTATTTCATTGGTTTCCATGGGTTTTGCAGAAATAAGTACTTTTTGAAGTCCCAGGAATTGCCCAGACTGTCTATAGGTATCTGTAGGATATTTGATAAAGGAACTTGTCTCCTGAGGAAGTAGTTATTTCTAAAAAATAGGCATGGGGTATTTTCAGAGTTTTGAAGCAAATGCATGAGATCCAGACTTTTTTATATAACACAGTATTCATAGAATATCAGAGATCGTTTATTGAGCTATTTATTGCTTGAGCTTTTCTATGCACCAAAAACAAAAACAGGCTGGCAATGAAATTAGCGTTCAAAAATCCACTTTTACCATTTGACAAATGGATAAAGAAGGCATCTAAAAGGAACATTTCCTTTTCAATCAAGATCTATGTCTTACTAAAAAACAGAATGTACAGGACAATTTGACATTGTGAAAAAATTCTAATGTTATCAAAGTAGCACTTGTATAAAATTTTTGTAGACCCTACTCGGGGAAACTGACCTATTTATAATTTGGAGTTACTTTTCTTTTCTGTATCTGGTGTACTTAAAGAAAGATTAAATTGCTTGCATGCAACAATCGCAGAGAAGCAGCAAAAGTTTAATAAAATGAAAAATAAATTGAAGAGTTATCTAGAAAACATGTTTTAGTTTTACTTTAACTTTGTTTTTTGATTTACTTGAGTTAAATAAAAATTTTTCTTTTAAATCTTAACATAATAAGCTATAGACATGATAGCACTGATTTAATGACCTAACGTTTTGTCTCCTGACAGACTAATAATGAAGGTTGGTTTTCAATATTTCTCGTTTACACAGTCTAATAAAAGCAATACACTATTTGCTCTTAATAAGTCACTTGAGTGTCTAAAACACTATGAAATGCAGAAGTGCCAATGATCACAGAATCACAGAATCACAGAATCACAGAATCACAGAATCACAGAATCACAGAATCACAGAATTTTTAGGTTGGAAGAGACCTCCAAGATCATTGAGTCCAACCCATGCTCTAACACCTCAACTAGACCATGACACCAAGTGCCACATCCAGTCTTTTCTTAAACACATTCAGGGATGGTGACTCCACCACTTCCCCGGGCAGGCCATTCCAATACTTCATCACTCTTTCTGTGAAAAACTTTTTCCTAATATCCAACCTATATTTCCCTTGACTGTGTCCTCTCGTTCTGTCAGTTGTTGCCTGGAGAAAGAGACCAACTCCCAGCTGACTGCAACCACCCTTCAAGTTGTAGAGAGTTATAAGATCACCTCTAAGTCTCCTTTTCTCCAGGCTAAACACCCCCAGCTCCCTCAATCGTTCCTCATAGGGTTTGTGTTCCAAGCCCCTCACCAGCCTCGTTGCCCTCCTCTGGACACGCTCAAGCATCTCAATGTCCTTCCTGAACTGAGGGGCCAGAGCTGGACACAGCACTCAATGTCCTTCCTGAACTGAGGGGCCAGAGCTGGACACAGCACTCAATGTCCTTCCTGAACTGAGGGGCCAGAGCTGGACACAGCACTCAATGTCCTTCCTGAACTGAGGGCCCAGAGCTGGACACAGCACTCAATGTCCTTCCTGAACTGAGGGGCCAGAACTGGACACAGCACTCAATGTCCTTCCTGAACTGAGGGGCCAGAACTGGACACAGCACTCAATGTCCTTCCTAAACTGAGGGCTCAAAACTGGACACAATACTCAAGGTGTGGCCTCACCAGTGCCAAGTACAGGGGAAGAATGACCTCCCTGCTCCTGCTGGCCACACCATTCCTGATGCAGGCCAGGATGCCATTGGCCTTCTTGGCCACCAGGGCACAGCCTGGCTCATGTTCAGCCGGCAAGATGTCCCTTCTGCAGCTTTCATCTATAAAGAGTTAGTAGGAACAGCAGCAGAGACATATACCTTTAAGACAGTAATACTAGAAACTGAAACACGTGTCAAAAGTAGTGCTTCTATGTGTTGTAACATGCAAAGCTGAAAATGCCAGAAATCTAGGGTTGGGGGTTAGACTTGTTTCTCTCTTACTTTTTTTTTTTCCCATAAGTTGCTAGGAAACTACTGGGTACTTATGAGTACTCAAGCAAAACAAAAGTGGCCAGAGGACAGGAGTGCAGCATCTGGCTACACTTCTTTTGTCTCTGGGAGTTTCTTTCCAAGGAGGAAGATACGCGAAGAGTTTTGGGGGCAGGTGAAGGACAGGGCTGGGGGCAGCCGCGCGCTCTCGCTCTCGGCATCGGAAGCAGGATGGCCAAGATATTGCTGGCTGTAGGGAGGATTCACTGTCATCACTGGAGCCCAGTCCTAGGGATCAACCAGCATCTGCTTTTGTGTCCAGGAGTTCTGAGCTTGCCTTGTCCTGCCCTGCTGGAGCAGGGCTGCCACTGTCCCGGTCCCGGCGCTTCTCCGGGGCCTTTCTGTGGCCCCACACCCCCTGCCCTGCCGGGACATCCCAGCAGCTCCAGCTACCTCCATGGAGCTTCTGATACACATTATCCACCAGCCCGGGATTCCTGCTCATCCCTGCAGTTCCAGCTGGGTGCTCCTCAGAGTCCTGCAGAGGCACCAGGGTCAGATTGCCCCAGGGTTTGTCAAGCAAGGCCTCTCCTCCATCCCGTCCCATCTCGGCCCAGAAGGGGTCACGGGGGCCCTGGTTCTGTTCTGTTGTTAGTGCCATCGTTATTGTTATTTGTTTGCCTTGTTATAGATACCAGTAAAGAACTGTTTTTCCTATCCTCATATCCTTTCCTGAGAGCCCCTTAATTTCAGAATTATAATATTCAGAGGGAGGGGGTTTGCATTCTCCATTCCTGCCCTCCCTGCCAGACACCCCTCTCTCCAAACCAAGACTCTTAGCATTATTATTAAATTTGTACATGAATTTTGTGCTTTGTGCCTGCCTCAAAGGCAAAAGTACCTACCCAGTTATTCTTAAAATACAATTGGTGCAAGAAGAAAATAAGATGTAATACACCTGTAGTATAATATATTGGAGGACATGAGCCTACTTTCATGAAAAATGCACAATTTACCAACAAAAAGCAAACAAAGAAACAAAGAAGCAAAAGGAAAAAAAAAGAAAGAAACAAAAGACAGAAAACCACAAAATTCAAAAATTATGTAAGAACTTATTAGTGAAAAACTGAAACAAATTTTCCCCTATTGCTGGCATGTTAATTCTTTTTAAGTCTACCTTACAAACTTGCAGATCAAAAACCTCGAAAGTTTTTGTTAATAATTACTAAACAATTCAAAGACCTTAACAGTATTTGGTAGTAAATCAAATCCTAAATATCTGGCATTGTCAAATTGCAAATCCATGTAACTTAATTTAAAATAAATTTGTAAATAAATAAAAAGTCAATTAATTAATATCTGAGGATTTTTCACTGTTCTTGAAGAAAACCACTGGCAAAAATACTATTTTGTGTGCATAACAGTGATTCCTTCATTATGCTTAAATGCAAGTTAATTTTCACTGGATTTAGTGAATTGATTCACAAATATGGCATTAGAAAGAGAATGGGAGAAAGGAAATTGAATTCCACAATGAGTGCACTGACCATCAGTGCATGATCATCTAAATAACCTACAATGTCTGGGGCATTTATCTCTATGCAGCAGGAATAGCAAGAGTGCCTTTTGTTCACATATTTCTTCTCATGGCTTATCTGGACCCTAAATTCCCATCACAGATAGTGAAACTCCCAAATTATGAGTAATTATTATTACTGATTTATGAGTTAGAAATATATACACATCAAAATTTGATAGACATAAGCAAAGCCTTTTTTTAGTTTTGCGTAATTCAGACTTGGAAAGAAATCACCAGCAACAGTGAATGGCCCACTGGTGTCTTCAAGCCTATTCCCTCATTATTTAAGATAAATAATGTATAAAATAAATGAAATATAAATAGCTGAGCATCTTTTTGAGTCTGCAACCAGTTATGGCAAACAGAATTGAATCCATCTATTTCGATTAGAAAGGTAAAGAGCTGATATTAGGACGACTTTAACAGCACAGAAGGCAGTGTAATGGAATACACTACTTGAAAACAACACAGCCTTCCTCTTTGGACGGCTCCTAGAAAACCTCTCTTTCAAGTGGAAGTATAGGTACATCTGTCTGTACTGTGGGACAGCAGCAGAAGCTAACAAATTCTCTTCCAACTCAGTAACTGCAGCAGAATTCTGTCAGCCAGTGAGTTCCTGGATGGATAGGTGCTCAGTACAGTGGAAGTTCCCTACACATTTGTACAGCCCAACAAATTCAGACAGCGAAATGAACAGTGTTCAAACCTTAACACATGGGAGTTTTATCTTCACCTTCCAATCACACACAATTGCAGAGCCTCTCAAGAAAATAGTGCAAGCACTCAGTTATAGCAAGCAAAGGTCTACTTCCAAGACTACCAAAAGAATCAACGACAATATGTTGAAGTGTATCCTGTCTTTCCCTGGTTCATGACATAACAGTAAAAACTGCAACATTCAATCTGAATTAAATGTTCTAGCATCTAAAAGAATATGAGATATCAGAGTCACAGTACTATAGAATATACTGAGTTGGAAGGGGCCCAAAAGGATCATTCCTGGTTCAACTCCTGACCCTGCACTGCACCCCAACGGTCACATCTTGTGCCTGAGAGCATTGTCCAAACATATCTTGAACTCTGTCAGGCTGGTGCTGTGGCCACCTCCATGGGGAGCCTGTTCCAGTGCCCAGCCACCCTCTGAGGGAAGAGCCTTTTTCTGATATCAAACCTAAACTGCTCTGGCACATCTTCAGGCCATTCCCTTGGATCTTGTCAGTGGTCACACAGAGAAGAAATCAGTGCTTGCCCCTCTGCTTCCCCTCGAGAGTACATTGAAGACAACAGTGAGGTCTCCCCTCAGTCTCCTCCAAGCTGAACAAACCAAATTACCTCAGCTGATCCTCCTAAAACTTCCCTTCCAGACCCTTCAGCATCTTCATTGTCCTGCTTTGGATGCTAACATTTAATGTCTTTGTTATATTGTGCTGCCCAAAACGGCCCCCAGCACTTGAGGTGAAGTATATGAACAATCAGCATAACTCTATCCCAGTTCTTTAATCTGTCTTCAAAGAAGGTGGACAAGGAGATGAGAGGAAATCATCCCCCCACCCCAAAAAAGCCAACCACAATATGTCACTCTGTCTTGGGTTATGGAACCAAAAATGTGTATTCTATTTCATTTGCTGAAAGCAGATGAAGAGTTCTTCTTCTTTACTCTGGGAGGAGGTGGGTGGATGCCTTCTGACAATAGGCCAGCTGTTCAAACCAGGTAGGGCAGTGTTTCTTATCTCTTTCACTGCCAGGAGAATATTTTCTGCTAATGGACATTAAGACACCCCTAAAAGCACACATCCCCAAAATAGACTATCCACATTCCATCATCCTATTGTGAGATGCTCCATCCAGTGGGGGGAGCCAACCATTCCTAGCTGGATAAAACTGAGACACAGGAACACAGAAAGGATCCAGCTTCACCCAATCCCTGGAGGAAGACTGGACCCCTTCTCACCACCACTGGACCCCTTCTCACCACCACTGGACCCTTGTTCCACAGGATCATCTCTGCTCCACCAGAAGCACATCTGCTACTCCAGGAGGACTCACTTTTGGACTGCTTCCAACACCCTGACCAACAGGGTGTCAGGTTGTAGCTCTGGCTCTGTCAGGGTTTTCCAAAATTGTTGTTTGTTTGATGGTGTGGTTGGGTGGTTTTGTTTTTCTACTACATTTGTATTGTTAGTATTTCTAGTAAAGAACTGTTATTCCTATTCCCAAATCTTTGCCTGAAAGCCCCTAATTGCAAAATTATAATTTGGCGGGGGGTGAGGGGTTTACATTTCCCATTCTGAGGGAAACTCCAGCTTTCCCTGTCAGATACCTGTCTTTCCAAACCAAGACATACTCTCAGGTGACTGCATGCCTATTGCTCAGCTAAGCACAGGCATCCTTGTTGCACAATTTTCAGAGGTAAGAAGGAGATTTCTTGCTCCTTTTTAAAAGGTTATTTTCAAAGTTCAGACTGATCCTCTGCTCATACACTGATTTTGACAACCGTCTTTAACCCTTGTGTTCTAATCATGTATATATTGTTCATGTTCTTTGAGATTCCACAGGTGTAGACAGAAATTAGAGTTCATACTTTTCTTTTATCTAAGTTCCAAATGATCCACATTTTGGTGAAAAGGCAGGTAAGTATGTTAATTGAATAAAGATGCAATTGAATTATGCTGACATAATGATCTGGTATATTCCATAATTTCTGAGCATTGCATATTCCACTGCTTGTGTTTACTCACTTCCCACTCTGCTGCCTACATCTGACTTTCTGCATGCAACCAGTACCTAATCCTTCATTCCATTCAGTATTCCTTTTTCTTTTTTCAAATATCTCACTGCAACACTCACAGCAAAGGCCTGCCATGCAGGCTGCCAGCTGAGCAGAGCTGCAGAGGAACAGGCTGGGTTTGCATGCTTAGTTAGAGCCTCCTTGTTACAGTCCAAGCATTATCCGTAACTCACAGACTGTTCAAACAGCCTTGGCTCTCATTCCAGCCCTCTGATGAGCAGGACATAGAAGTGAGTCAGCTGTCCTTTGGGAGGCTGAACGCCCTGTATATGCTGTTCTTTGGATGGTGATTCACATCATCTGACATTTAATCACTGAGACCAAGCTCTGACCCAGCTAGTTACTGCGTCTCTTCCATTTCAGCACAAAATCCAAGAGTCTGATCTGTCTGGCCATGCAGCAAAGAGAGCAGAGCAGTGTAAGCACAAGAGGGAGCAGTTATAACTAAAATACCTTAAACACCTTCTAAACCAGTCTAAAACTGTCTCAGAAAGGAGTGCAAGTGACGATGAAGCAGAGCATCTAAGAGCATAAATAACATCTACCACAATTTTGAAGGTGGCAGCCAAAACTCCCTGCTTATCTGCCACCGTACTAAAAGGTTTGACCTTTCATTTCACCATTATTTTCTCAGCAGGAACTTCATGGTTTTATGCTTTGAAACACTTAGGACTGAAACAGAAACAGAATAGATAAGTAAATTGCATCTAGATCAGTGTACAAAGTATTCCAGGCATACTGTAGTGCCCTGGATAGATAGGCTAAGAGGAATCTTGCATTCAGAGTCCAAAAATCTATTCAAGGCTAAATCTGAAAAATCTCTTATACCACAGGCAAATGCTGTTGCTCCAGGGTTGCAAGAAACATAGCTAAGTAGGAGTAATCACCTTTAATCTCTATTACAAAAAAACTTGCAAGAAGTATGAGAGGAGTTTCCTGGTTTGAGTCAACAAAAATTACTATTTTTGAGGGTGCTGCTTGTAGTGAAATTTGGTTTATCTTTCATTTTAAGGATAAAAATAAATATTTACTATGAAGTACCTAGGTCAGTACAATCTGTCACTCTCCACACAGTCTTTGTGGCCCTGCTGCACCAATCAGTTACAGTTAAAGTTACACTGAAGCTTTGCTCCTGGAAACCTGCATTATGTGGTCCTCCTGCCAAATGTTTTCAAAAAGAGGTATAGGGTATTTTGTGAAGATTTGCTGTCATTGTTGTTGGTTTGGGGTTTTGTGTTTCATTGGTTTGGTTGGTTCATTGGTTGGTTGGATTTTTATGATGTATGTGCTTGCCTGCTCTGATTTATCTGTGGTGTGACATTTAGGGAACAGCCGCAGTTCAGCTGTTAGCAGCTTTCTGCAACACTCACCACACTGTCCCCTTTGATGATACATGCTGCTAAATTTGACTGCAGATAAACCTAGAATGTTTAAAGAGCCTTTTTAGTGAGAGAAAGGCTCCATAGTTTCAAGCAGAGAATGGATGGAGCTGCCAACAGCTCCATTTGTATTTATTTCATCTGAAGGAAAGCAGGCCTCCTTTTTTCTGACAGGTAAACTCCAGATTTCTTTGGCAAAAAGCATACCCCATGCTTTTCCAGAGTAGTCAGTGTTATTTATCTACACATCTTTGTGGTTCTTTGAGGTGTCTCCAGAAGCTCTCTTGCCAAAAATCGCAAAGATTAGTTTTCTTGTTCTCAGAATGCCAACTATACATAAGAGATGTTCATCATGTCCAAGGTCCTGCTCAGAGTCTATACAAAACATGACATCAAAGATTCAGGTTGACTGCAGTATTGCCCTATATAGAAAATCAGTGGAAATGAAAGGTGCATTTTTGCACACAGAGGATGAAAGAGCAACATTCCTTAGTTTTTCTTTAAATAGCTACAAAAAAACTAAAGAAAGACATTTGCTAGACTTGCTTTCAGTACTGACACCTGCAAAGCAGAAATACAAAATTATCAATTCATTTCAAAATTGCCTGAAATTAGTTCTGTGTTGGCAATTATATTTTGTAACTATTCAATTGTGTCACAGTAAAGTAACTAATACATTTTTATGCAACATTCTGTTGCATCATCTTTTCCTGAGCCGTTGCACTAACAAGAACCTTCTCTGAAAGTTCTGTAATCACTCTGTCTATTTCTATGCAACAGGAAAATATGTGGAAGATTAGGTACCCAGATGTGGTGAAGCAAAAAATGATGTATTTAAGGGGAACAAGAAGGAACACAGACATTTCAGTTATGAAACACAGCCAGTACATTTCTGATGTTTTGTCTGGACACTGAGGACTCATATATGTGCTTCTATCTTCTAGTTCCAGCCTTTATAAGAACAGAATTTTAACCACACGTGTTCAATATAATGCAGATCACACCAGCTACATTACATCTGTGGTAAAAGAATTGTCTGATTATCTGATAACAATTCTTCTTTCACACTTAAAAAACCACAGTATGCTTATATAACCTACATTTACTTTCTGTAAATTTAAGCTGCCTGGTGCAAGGGAAAGTCCTGAAGGAAGAGTCTGCAATATCAGAGGACACTCGACTTAGACATGATTTTGGGGTTTTTTGGTGGTGGTGGCGGGAGGGCGGGGGGGGGTTGGTGGGTTTTTCTTGATTGCAATCTATTTTAATAAAGTACATTGCTCATTAAAGTGTTTCCAGATGTTTCCTTTATCCTTGCCCTTTAAGAAAGCATTCTATATTCTTTTTGGATTAGGATGGTAGAGGATGTGTATTCAGGGTCACCTCTGACATAACGAAGGCCACACAGCTGATTAGCACACTTGCTGCTCTACACGCACGCTCTGCCAGTGTCTGTCTGCTACATAACAGCCTGGAGTGCCTTGGAGCAGCAGGGAGCTGCCAGAGAAAAATCACCAGAGAGGCCTCATGGGTGGTCAAAAGGAAAAGATAACTTGAAAATTGGCAACTGAGAAGTATAGAGTAGCTCAAGATTGGACTAAATTCCAATTTCCACCTAGCAGAAATGAAGGTTTATATGTAAAGGGACACACATCCTGCGGAGATAATTTCTGGAGTGTTTTAAAGCTCCCCAGTAAATGCAAACACTGAAATCTGTAATCTTTTATTCTATTGCTACAGTTTCAAAAGATTTGAAAAGTGCAAATAGAGAAGACAACAAACTACACACTGTTGCTTCTGCTACATGAAGTAAAAGTGAATGCATTGGAAGTAATCCATGATCTTACAAGCACACTCTCAGTTCACATGAGAGGCGTCTTTTCTGTCAAATGTGCATATTCTGAGCTGAATCATCACCATAGTAAAGGTTTTATATCCCATTCTGCCAAGATACAAGGTTGAATGACTCAAGGAAGAACATTTTGTTGTGGATTGCTCCACTAGCTGTAAGTGAGAAAAAAAATGAACTGAATGCTGGAGATTCTAGTGAAAACTCTAAAACTCATTCAGGGAATGGATCATTTGTGGGTATTTTTATTGCAAAAAATTCAGTGGGTTTTGAATAAAATAAGCAAAGAGTTCCCACATAAAGTAGTTCAATAGCTCTACCATCAAACAAGTGTATTAAAAAATTCTTGATAACGCAAGGTATGTAGAAAGTATTTTTAACACCACTTCCTTTCTATTCATCCAGCTAATACAATTAGTTTCATCTGTCAGACATGAAAATTACACACACTTGACATAGATACCAATAGAAGATGTAAGAATCTGCCCTTTAAACATGTCTCTGCTTTTAACTCTTTCTTGAATCTACCAGTTGAGGAGTAGTGAAGTGACACATACACCCCAACAAAACCCAAGACTAACATTAGCCATAGATGGAAAGTAGAAACTCGTATCAGCTGACAAGAGATGCTTGAACATTTTGAAGATTTTGTTGAACTCTGAAGGAAATGTCAGTGAAAAGTAGAAAACACTTTCAACTGCAGTCTAAGATTCCTGAATTTGAATGCTTTCACATCTGAATAACAGACAGCCAAAGAGAAAAAATCTAGGCAAAAAGAACTAGAAGAACAAACAAGTCCATTTATAGAAAGACTTCAAATCTTCAAGGCACTGACATTAAGATTCATGGCCCTCACCACCATGATGAAGAGAAAGCTTTCAGTAAACAGGAAGTTTTCGTGAACAGCAAGAATTTCAGTAGGATCAGTATTATCTGTGAATTCATATCAAATGCAGTCATTCAGGTTAAAGAAATGGGAGATATCCTTTGATACTATCAGAGACGTGAATTTTAGTGGTAAGATTCAAGTACATTGGAGCATTTTAATAGACTACAACCACCTGTTATTTTTTTTTTTAATTCATCACTACCATTACTTCAGCTCCTCAGATAATGAGGTTTTCAGGGACTAGACAGGAATCATTATGTATAATGTATTTCCTTGATGCTGAAGGCTTAGGGACATGCTAAGACAGAGGCACCCTGGTGTTAGACATCTCACCTTGCTGTGACCACAGAGAGGATGAAGCAGGTCTAGTTGCCAGCTGCCTGTCTCCTCAGATATTAAAACTGCCTGCTTCTGATACTTCTTCAGTCACCTGAAGATACTCATTAAAACACCTTGGAACATACTCATTAAAACATGATTGCTGACAATATCACAAAATTAGACTGCATCCTGATCTACTTACACTGAGATGGCATACAAGTAATTCAAAATTTTGGTCTGCAGCATTCAAATCACTTCAGATAGCAACTATTTGTCTTTATTTTCTTTTCTTTTCTTTTCTTTTTTTTTTTTCTTTTAATGGTCCAAATACCTTCTTAATTGTTGTTTTTAAAACTGGTATTTAAAAACTCAAATATAAGTGGTTTGCAAAAGTGCCACCAAATGAAACCTTGAGACAACAAAAGGGCTCCTTAACTGGAGGTGTTATCTCTCCTTCCTGCTTCCTGGAGACATACAGAAGCAGAGCTTGCTTTCCTATCCAAACACAAAATACTGAGTTCATAACAGGAGTTTTTTTGTCTTCATGACAAGATAACAGCTGCAGCACTATTATAATGCTTTGTCACTTCAGTCACCAACTTCAGATTGCAAGGCCTTTCCTTTCTACCCTGCAGAAAATCTGTGTTTACTTCCACCCCCACTCTGTACTAAAAGCACAGAGAATGACAGCCAGAGTTTTCTAGATTCCTTTTCTTAAAGGAGAGAAAGGTGGAGGAGAAAAGTGATTCTCCACTCCCCCCAGAAAAATCCCTGAACTGGCTTTGATTTAATTTATTTTTTTTTTCAAGTTCTTATGGTGCCGTTTAAAACAATTGAGAGGACACTTTTTTCTTTTTTTCTTTTTTTTCTTTTTTTCTTTTTTTCTTTTTTTCTTTTTTTCTTTTTTTCTTTTTTTCTTTTTTTCTTTTTTTTCTTTTTTTCTTTTTTTCTTTTTTTCTTTTTTTCTTTTTTTTTTAATACTGCTACTCCCATACAAAGCAAATGGCTCCTAGATAGAGCATGATAGAGCATTTCCAGAGGACTACCAAGTGCAGACAAGTTGGCACCTGAGTTGAGGCCTGGGGGAAAGGAGTTCTGGTGGCTCCTTCATTCAGCCATAGGCACACGGGGTTGCATAACCGCAGCTCCATCTGGCGTTGAGAGACTGACTCATGCTGGCAGTGATTGTCAGAAATGGGTCCCCTCCAGCACCGTCTCTTTCTTGGCTGTTTTTTGGTTTTGGGGTGGAGTTTTTTGGTTGTTTGTTTGTTTGTTTGTTTTGGTTTTCGTTTTCGTTTTCGTTTTCGTTTTTGTTTTTTTTTACTTGTCGCTTGGGAAAGGAGAAAATGTGGTTAACTAGTAATTTAGGCAGCATCAAGTACTTGAAAATGTGTCTTGAAAATCTTGTAAAAGTTGTTAGAGTTGTTAGTATTGTCAGACTGCCCCTTTATTATTAAGGTAGAGCATCAGCAAACAAAACATATACCCCAAACAGTCTGGTGAAAGACACTCTGCTGAGGGGTATATTTTATGTAGTAAAAGACCTTCTTAAAAATATTTCTCCTTTTCACACTCTTATTCCACAAGTCTCTGTCACATTTCTTAGGCAAAGATGAAACAGTCAAGGACAACTCTATGCAAGCTGCTTGACTGAGTCTGAAAGGCACTGCTGAGCAGTAACAAACAACACTGCCTCCCAGACTCCAGAGGGAATTGGCTGATGTAGTTGCCAAGCACTTTGCATGATATTTGACAAATCATGGCAGTCAGGTGAAGTCCCCAGAGACTGGGGAAATGGAAACATTGTATCCATCTTTCGAAAGCTGTACCCTGGGAACTACTGACCTGTCAGCCTTCCCTCTCTGCCTGGGAAGATCATGGGACGGATCCGCCCACAAGCTGTGCTAGGGAGGACAGGGAGGTGATTTGGGACAGCCAGGATGGCTTCACCCTGTCCTGACCAATCCAGTGGCCTTCTGTGATGCAGTGTCTGCATGAAAAGGATTACAGATGTCATTTAGCTGGACTTCTGTTAAGTCTCGAACATGATCCCCACATCATTCTTCTCTCTAAATTGGGGGTGGAGGGGGAGACAGTTTCAAAGAATGGGCTGGATGAGAAATTCACTGGATGAGAAATTGGCTGGATGGTCACATCCAGAGGGCAGTGGTAACCAGCTCAAGGTCTGGGTGGATATCACTGACAAGTGGTGCCGTCAGGGGTTTGGGGGTTGGGAACAGTGTTATTTAATTTCTTTATTAATGACATAAAGGGGTTGAGTGCACCTTTTGCAAGTTTTCAGATGACCCTGAGCTGAGTGGTGCTGTTGACACCCCTGAAGGATAGGGTACCATCCAGAAGGACCTCAACAAGCTCAAGAAGGAGGCCCATGTGAACCTCAGGAGGTTTAATGAGACCAGGGGCAAGGTGCTGCACCTGAGTCAGAGAAACACTGGCATCAGCACAGGCTGGGGGAGGAACTGATCAGGAGCAGCCTTGCCAAAATGTCTCAGGGTCCTGGTGGATGAAAAACTGGACCTGACCCATCAATGTGCACTCACAGGGGGCCAGTAGCCAATAGGAAAGATGGGGACATGGGGGTAGACTTTTCAATGGAGTCTGGTGTGATATGTCAAGGGGTAATGGATTTAAACTAAAAGAAGGTAGATTCAGTACAGATATATGGGCCAAAAAAAATTATGGTGAGGGAAGTGAAATGGTGGAACAGGTTGTCTAGAAAGATGGGGGATGCCCCACTGCTGGGTCAGGGAATCCAAAGTTAAGGCTCATTCAAGGTCAGATTGAAAGGGACTCTAAGCAACGTTATCTAGATTAAGAAGTCCCTGTCCATTTCAGGAGAGTTGGACAAAATGACCTTTAAAGCCTTTCTTGATCCATACCATTCTATGATTCTATGATCAGGAGCAGTAGGCCAGTCTCCTAAAATAGGCTGGTGTTTTTGAAAGAGTAGGAGTGGTATGAAAGGGAGGTGTTCATGTAGTAAAGAAACACGAACATGTCTGAATTCAAAGGAAAAAGTGCTTGAAAATGTCAATATCCTCGTTACTATGTTTAGTAATCTGAACAGGACCAATAGAATATCAGAAAAAATATACATATTTTTAAAAATAAAACTGCTGTCAGATGGAGAGTTGACAAGCATGAACACACAGTGAAATTTGTGCAAGGCAACTTGATAAAAATTAAGGACTGTGTGCTACTATTGCTTGTTGTGTCAACTTGTGGTGTGTTTATTGTTGTAGTACAATTTAAAATAGACCTTGAAGCAGGCACCAAGAGTGGCACTTGCTAGCATAAATTACACACTGCAGCCTCTGGATGTACCTACCTGTCCCTGAGTTGATTTTTACCATCCATCTAACACAACCTCTCAATAGTTTTGTCAGTGAAAGAAATGGGTTATGGAGCACTCACAATTCAGGCCAAGTGAGGTAGCTCAGACCACCTTCACCAGGTGTTTAATCTTGCCCAGCTGACTTCCTGAAGAAACATAAGAATCAGTTTTACAATCCCTTCATTCAGAGGAAGACTTGTTGATCTGTAGAGAAAACAAGATGATGAGCAACACAGCAGGAGTGTCTTCAGGTGGATCCAAAGGCCTGCATTTGTATTCCTGAAACCTCTCAGACTACAGACAAAGTAACTCACTAGGAGCCTAACTTTGACAGGATACAGTTGCATGGAGAGCTTTAATATTCTTGGTGGATTCTGCCATACTACATCACAGAAACAATTATGGGTCTTTTCTTTCAATTTTTTGAAAACTGAAATTTTTTTTGTTTTTATTTTTGAGCAGGAAGGGAGGTGGAGGGGGAGACAGAGAGGGAGAGAGAGGGGAAAATCACAGATAATTTTCTGTCTGATTCAGTATAGATTACGAATGTACTTTATTTCAATTAAGGCTCTTCCTGACAAAGTCATCTAAGAAGCAGTAACATTTGTTTCACCAAGGAGGACAAATTCAAATGTTGGGCACCTAGATGTAAAAGATCCATACTACTTGTTTTCCTCACAAGATACTAAACTGTCATCATTAAAAATGATCAAAGATTACAAGTATGCAGTTTTTCAACTGTTGCTTGTGGCTGCCATGGGATAGCTTCTCATCCTCAATCTTTTAGGAAATGATTACTCATCTCCATGCCTGAATGTCTTTAAAGTTATAAAGAATAAAATGTTTATAAAACCATGAGAAGAATTAAGACACAAAAGTACAATGCAATCATGTAGTTCTGTCTCATTTTCAACTAATTTTGCATTGTTTAATAATGCCTGTCTCAAAATACTGTTTTGTTTCAATTCTTGTTATCATGAGAATCCATAAAAATATTTTTCTTGCTATTTTGGTCAGGAGACAGGCAACAATTCTTTTTTTTTTTTTTTTTATTTTCCAATTCCAAAACTTGTTATTCTTGCTAGATGTTTTCTAACACAGATACTTCTGCAGCCACACAGTGGAAAAATCTCACTACAACCAACCAGTCAGTGTGAAAATAGCTTGGAAATAGTGTAGAACAAGGTAAGAAGAAGGAATGCTCTTTAACAGTAACCTATACAACTGTAGCTCTATTTTTCTGATCAGTAGCATTTCTTTTCAAAGTTGCAGCATTTTCTGATTTCAGACAGCTTAGCGCTTCCTCCATTTTCTTAGCAAAGACTGGCTGAATGATTACTTCCTTTCACTGAGGAGTAATGAGTCTGAATTGGTGCCATTCTCTTCTTCACCGGCTTTTTCAAAAATTGAGATACTTCACCTTGTCTTACTTAAAATCATTTCACAAGACGGCTAAATTGCTAGAGCTAATTTTCTGAAGCCTATATGATATATTATACTTCTTGTCTACAAAATTAATGTTTATTCTGCTGATTATGTCAGTTCTTCCAAGGTTAGCTGGCTAGAAACCAACAGGATTTCTTCCATCTTCCCCATCCCTGTGGCCACCTGCTTCCCCACCCTTCCCCAACACCAGTACCTTTGAAAACAACCACCTTTTTTTTCATGAGACAAGTCATTTCCAGACATATGCTATGGTTAATAAAAAGTTAGTTTCATTCTTCTTATTTTCCTGCTATGTAAGTTTTTTAAAGCGGTGCACACTTTGCAATTTTTGTATCTTTATAAACAGTTAAAAATATTTATAGCCAAAATGATGCTGCACTGCAGTAAAGCTAGAAAAAAGTGTCATCTTTCTTTTAATTTTGTAAATTCACAAATATTTTTCCATATACTTTCAAAATACATAACCCTAATATAGATACCAACACAGAATGCTTACTTTGAATGTATTAAAATGTACAAGTTAATCAAAACCAAAAAGCTGAAATAAAAGCAAGTGGCTGGTATATTTATCACTGTGAATATTCAGGAACTTGACTTATAGAAGTCAAGAGAGCACTTGACACAGCACATTTTCAATCAGTATTCATAGGAAGTATTTAATACTCTTGATCTAATGGATACAGAAAGATTATGGTGCTTCAGGCCCACTGAGCAAGAAAATAAGGCCTGTAATCACCAGGCTAGCAAGTCCACATTTGAAGCATGAAAAAATTAATGAAGAGGCAGGGTGAAAAAAGGATGCCAGAAAAGATAGAAGGATAGATTTTAAACAAGTGTTGAAAGTCAACTCAATAATATTAAACACACATAAGGAGTGTTCCAGACAAGTCCTGGATTGCTGAATCAACTCATTTCAGGTGAGTTATTTTATCATACAGCAGAAAATTCAAAATTTATATAAAATCACTAGTAACACAAGTAAACTAAACTAGAGACACAGAAGAAATGTTCATATAAACTATAAAATCTTTTAGGAGTAAAAGGGGCATTAACCTGCCTTTGTTATTTTACTTTAACAAGGCTAACTTTGCTGCTGCAGGAGTCTCAGTGAAATGAGAAATGCTGGCCCTTTCTTGCCACCTTACCGGACTGACTATAGTACATTATTGCATAAATATAATAACATTTAATACATATCAATGCTATCTCCTACCAGCACTTTACTACCTTACCTACCTTGGTTTTGTTCCATGTGCCTTATGGTCCATTGTGTAGAAGTACAATAGCCACTATTTCAACACTCTGTAATGTCTAATTGCTTTCACCTGTTACAGGTTGGATGTTAAAAGAATGTCCAACAGGTTGCAGTGAGCTGACATCAGGTTGAAGGCCCTACATGAGGAACTTTGATTGTGTTACTTAAGTAGTATCCCTCATAGTGTTCACAGAATCACAGAATCATTTGGGTTGGAAAAGACATCTACAATTCTCTAAACTTTGACTGATCTCCACCGTGTCAATTAAACTGTGGCACTAAGTACCACATCCAGCCACTGTTTGAACACCTCCACGGATGGCAACTCCTTCCAAGGCTCAACAACTCTTTCTGTGAGAAAATTCTTTTTCATGTCCAACCTGAACCTCCCCTGATGCAGCTTGAGGCAATTTCCTCTTGTCCTGTCATGGATTGCCTGGGAGAAGAGGTCAACCCCACCTGGCCACAGCCTCCTTTCAGGCAGTTGTAGAGAGTGTTAAGGTCTCCCCTGAGCCTCCTTTTCTCCAGGATAAACACCCCCAGCTCCCTCAGCTGCTCCCCACAGGACTGGTGCTCCAGACCCTTCCCCAGCTCCACTGCCCTTCTCTGGACTCACTCCAGCACCTCAGTGTCTTTCTTGCACTGAGGGGCCCAGAGCTGGACACAGCACTCCAGGTGTGGCCTCAGCAGTGTCCAGCACAGGGGGACAATCCCTGCCCTGCTCCTGCTGGCCACACCATTGCTGATCCAGCAATGGACACACCCTGCTTCATGTTCAGCTGCTGTCAGCAGCACCCCCAGGTTCTTTTTCACTGGGCACTTTCCAGCCACTCTGTCCCACCCTATGGCACTGCCTGGGGTTGTGACTGAAGTGAAGGACTCAGCATTTGGCTTGTTGAACTTCATGCCCTTGATCTCAGTCTCAGGCTGAGATTCAGCAGATGAATAGACTACTAGAATTTCCTTCTTAAACTTTGGTTAGAACATTCAGTCAAAACTGAAATTACATGAGGAGAAATAATGAATAATCTATATGCTCTCCCCCTTTTTCTGAGAACACTTTTGCCTTCTCTAGAGGGAGAAAAGTAAGATGAACCTGCAGGCACAAGAAACCATTAGAGGACTTCTTGTTCCTCTGCTACCAATTGCTATGGAAAAATAAAAGTATGGTCTTTATTCTTAAAGTCAGGCAAGTATTACCAGCACAAAATCCCCTCAATGTCAACCTATAGTGTGTGATAAGAAGGTAACTTAAGTAGCTTCTCTACAGCAAGGCATACATACAGTTATAAAATAGTCAATAAACAACAGTAATTATTGTCACCACTTAAGAAGAAAACAATTTGATACCACTTACCAAGTGTTGTTTCACAGTACAGAAATACTACTACTTTAGCTTAGAAATACATGCTTAAAATTTGTCTCCTTCTAATTGAGTGGTTCTCACACAAATAGGCTTGCTCGTCATTTGGGAGGTTTCCTCCTGGTTTCAGCAGTTACTGAGCCTGCTGGCACAGAAACCCTTACTCCAGCCAGGAGCAAACTAGGACAGAGCCTGCATCTGCAGCAGAAAGTCATCATCACAAACCACAGCCACATGCAAGCTCCTTATTCTCCCCTAGGAAATCTATGCCCTAGAGCTGACTTGTTTGTTTGACATATGTCAGGTTAGATAAGAGGAACATCATTTGACTTAACCCTCCAGTGCTGAGGACTGGACTAAAAACTCAGGGCTGCTTTACCATGACATTAGCTAGCAGCTGCCTGAAGAAGGTTGTCATACTCATATGCAGGAGAAATTAAACAAGAGTTTCAGAAAATAAGCCATGATTTTCATTTAGCTTAACTACCCTTCAGAAGTTCAATAGAAGTTACTTCCTTTAAATAAAAATTTAGTTAAAGTGTGTAAATATCATAAATACTAAAACAGTTTAGACATAAAAAATGATAGCAAGACAGCTAAAAACAAATAAATGTTAAATGGTACTACGGTATACTATGGTATACTATGGTATACTATGGTATACTATGGTATACTATGGTATACTATGGTATAAATAAACTAGTTGTACTCCCACATAATTCTTCCTTGTGCTATTAAATTGCCATTCTGTTTTGGGGAGAATTGGGGTGTTAGAGTTTTTGCAGAAGTAGGCAGATAAATGGTCACATAATAAAAAAAAAAATGTTATATGTCACTTGGCTTTCAGGTCTAATTCTGCATGGTTTTCTCATCTCTTATACTATCAAATAAAAGCTGTTTGATGGCCTCTGGGAAATGTGTGGAATACCTTAATCCAGTTCATCATCCTCTGGTTTTATAGTTGACACAAATTAGCTAGAAGGCAAAAAGATCGACTTGTTTTCATTCAAGACCACTGAAGGCAAAGGACTGAACAGAATTATAAATCTCTTTAAAATCTGTTCTTTGTCAAAGACTGGAGATGGAGGATGGGGATGAGGGAGATAGGGTGTGTTTATGCAAGCGTGTGGTGAGACTTAGAAGTGATGTAAAAAAAAAAAAAAAAAAAAGAGAGAGAGAACTTGGAAACTAGACTCTGAAGTTTACATTTCCTTATGAGTTTAGCCATCTGGATTCTTTGATCTAAAGGTGGTCATCAAAATCCCCAAAGCTTAAATATTCCATGCCACTTGTCCAGACAAACCTAGGAGCTACAAAGATAAAGAAGGTTATATGAAAAATGAGAGTGTACACAGGTTACTACATGCATGGATTCTGAAACCAATTTTTTAGCTAGCTACTAACAAATTCATAAGGAAAAAACCAGACCTGTAGGTATTCATTACAAGGACTTCTGCCCGTAGCAAGAATTTTATTGATTTTCAAGTAAATATGCCCATAAAGCCGATATTATAGGAACTATTTTAGGACACATGGAAAACAATTACATAGTTCCACTGACGATATGCTGCAGGCATACTGCTCTGGTATCTTATCTCAGAAATTGCTGTTATCATACCTGTTTGGAACACAGATATTTTCTTCAAGCTGTTAATCCAAATGTATCTTAGCTGTTTCCTTGCAAGTTTTGGGAAGAAATATGTACAATAAGTCCCAAAATTCTACATGCTTAATTGTATTCTAAACACAAGTACCTAAAAAAGCAGCATGAACATACATATTAGAAAATAAGCAGCATGAAATTCTATATTTTAATAAGTGTAGTATAACAAATCATGCTACTTTCATCTATCAGGAAAAAAAAAACTGTTGTTAATAGTGCATTAAAAATTTTAATTACATGAAGCAACTGGGAAGTTTTTCTGCAACCCATAAAGCACTAAAACACATTTTACTCTTAAAAATATATATATATATATCTGTTGTTCATTTTATTGGAAAACCCTCTATTCTCCTGAAGATAGTATCTTACTGAAACACATTAAGAAGTGAAAGGATATTCACAACACATTAAGGACATAATAGTGCCTGCAAAGCAACAGTCCTTCATTCATCAAGAGGTGGGGACAGTTTTATATTTAGAACTGGAAAAATCTACTCGTTTACGATTTTCCTTGTTTGGCCTTTTCTGGAATGAATCCAAAACGAATCAGTTACTTGGAATACAAACTCCTAGCTTAATTTGCAATGCATATGTCTGTATCTGAAGCTGGGAATCAATGTCAGAGAAAGTATTGTTCTGTACATTAGCTCTTGTACTCCTCTGTAAACACCTGCTTCAGGCCACTGTCAATTACAGCATACAGCAGTGGCAGCAGAGTTTTAGGGTGACTGAGACTTCTAGGGTTTACAGGTAGCACCACTCACACAGGAGAAAAGATGGAAAGGCCAAATCAGTAAAAAGCAAAATAAGAAGGAAACAGCAGGGGAAAAAATAATATTTTTTTTTTTCTGGAGCTCTTCATAGATTCCACAAAATCACCTCTCATAATCAGTTGAACTACTAAAAACTGAATGAACACTTGCACCACTAAAACTGGAGAATGCTTAAGAAGGATATTTCCTTCTCCAGAAGTTGACATTATCATTACTTAGGTGAAACTTCATAAAATACTTCAAGTTTAAAGCTGAATTTTTTCCACTCTGTCACAAATAAATTCTATAATTTCAAACTAAGAGGAAAAACAGAGTTCCAAAATATAACTTCACTATATTTATCTAGGTTAGTTTCCCTTGTATTACACTCACTCAATAGTAAATGAGGTACCTTATATAGAATTATGTTTGTTTTTTTGCTTACTTCTTTATCAGCCATGAAATTTTGCTACCAAATGTCATTGCACAAGTAACATTACTCTTCATCAAATGGAAGAATGATGAAAGAGAAGTCAAAAAAATGCATGTTCAAGTGCAGATACCTCTAGGAATAGTTGGATTAGCCTATATATGGATACAAGCACTGTGAGCTATAGGCTCACAGTGCTTGTATCCATATATGCATATCTTGTGGCTCTTACATTTAAACCTTTGTTCCTTCACAACCATTCACATTAGAACAAAAGCATTTGATGTAATCTTTAATGACAGAGAAGCCCCTAATAGAGAATTTTCTCATGTCCTAGGTACTCATGTTCCTGTGACCATTGGCCCTCAGGACCATGCCAGGAAGAATGGGAATCACAAGCACATTGAGACAAGGCAGACAAACAGAAGAAAATCAGATGCCCAGCAAGGAGTTCAGGAACCATTCAGTATTGCACCATGCTTATGTCCAGTCTGAAGTAATGAAAACAAGAGAAGGTAGCCACCCCAACTGAGAGAGTCCTTACCCTACATGTTTTGTATTCAACTGCCTTGGGTTGCAATATGTAACCAAAAGCATGTATTCTATTCCCAATGTGTTGAAACCAGTTGAAGAGGTGTTTTTCCTTTTAAATCCAGGGGAGAGGGGGCAGCTGCCTTCTGATAATGGGCCAGCTGTTAAAACCAGGTGGAGCAATGCTCCTTAACTCTTCCACAGCCCATCCTCCCTCCGGGGGATATCTTCTGTTAATGGGCCATTAAGGCTCACCACATGACTGAAAACATAACATCAACCCATTGTGAGATGCTCTACCCAATGAGGGGAGTCAACCATTCCTACCTGGTTGGAAAAAACTGAAATTCAGCACAGTAGGACAGCCTGTTTTCCACTGGATTCCCAGAGGAAAGACTGGACCCATCTCACCACCACTGGACCCTTCTGCAGGATCATCTCTGCTCCAACAGAACCACATCCGTTACTCCAGGAGGATTTATTTGGACTGCTCCCAACGCCCTGAACCAACAGGGTGTCAGGTCGTTTTCTGACTCTGTCAGGGTTTCTAGGATTTTTTGATTGTTTGTTTGTTTGCTTTGCTACACTTGTATTTTTTAATACTCCTAGTAAAAAACTGTTATTCCTATTCCCAAATATTTTGCCTGAAGACCCTCAGTTGCAAAATTACAATAATTGGGGGGGGGGGGGGGGGGTGTTACATTCTCTATTCCAAGGGAAGCTCCAGTTTCCCTTGGTCTTTTCCAAACCAAGACATAAACCTAATGCTTTTTGCAACCTGATAGTGCTAATTGTTGGTTGATTAACAACTTTTTAGACTTTTTAGCTTATTTCTTCTCTTCTTAAACAGAGTTCCCTGGACTAATACCACCCTAAGGTTCTTAAGCAAAACAATATTTCTTAAAGAAGAATAAGTAACAGGAACAAACTGTTCCATGAAAATGATATTACATGTATGAAAACAGAGTTTTTCATGCTGATCTAGTAATCTTAAGAATGATAATTCAAATCAATTCTACCCAGAGTTCAGCATGAAATGTAGCAGAGTCCTGTGCTGAGAGGTCCTGGTTAGTAACTTCAATGTAATATGGAGGTGACAGCTAGAAACCCAGCACCAAAGTTAAAGAGTTGTTCTATTAAGAAATGTTATTTATTCTTTTAAACTTTTTACTTTAGTGACTCTGAATTGTGTCTGATTCTGTCAAGTTGAGCAGCTGAAGATAACCTGTGTGGGATGGACTTGCCCCAGACTATCTTCCATGTGCTTCTCTCAAAATCCAATATACACCAGCACCTTAGAAGCTCAAATATCTAATAAAATCTGAGCTGAGACTTCAGGGAAATAAATAAGTTAATTCCTCTGGCAGTTCAATACCTTCTATCTTCTCTTTTAGGAAACACATACGCCTTCCTTACACCCATGATCTTGTTAGGATATCCCTTGCACCCACTTTTCAATGTGATACTGATATCCATTTCTATGAAGAGTGTAATGAAAATAATACAGTTTAAAACTATCCATCCAACTAAAATATTTTTAATAAGTAGAGATTAATAAATCTGTCTTTCCAGCAAAAATTTTCAGCAGTTTTTCCATTTAAAAGACACCCCAATTTCAGAAAAGTATCAGAATAACTTTACCTTGTAAATAAAATAAAATCCTAAATAAATAAATAAATAAATATTTTTAAAATTCCCGGAAATAGGCAATGGGATGTACTTGGAATCGGAGTTTCTCTGCTCTGATTCAAAATAGCTGACTTACAGCCTTTAAGACATCTTCAGTGATAAAAATTCTCAGTGGAAGACATTAACTAAGGACTCTTCATGAAACACAGTAAAGATCCACTAATGTATGTGTTGACAGATTTCATGGTGCGTTTCGGAGCTCACAATGATTTTACCTAGAAATACATGTTGTTCTACTAGTGAAAACCAGAAATAAGATTAAAATGCCATTCTCACCAAGCTAAATTCAAAAGTAAACAGGATTCTATGCATTTTCTGAATATGTATATATATATCTCAAAGCCATGGCACATCAACCAGTGGAACTGAACACAGCTATGCTTTCACTGTTCTATGATTTTCTATATTCTATCTTCTATATTTTTAAAACAAATTAATCTGGACATTTTTTGACTCTTCTCATTCAGAATTCTTAATCAATGAAGAATTTATAAACTAAATTCTTTAAGTTTCAGGTCTCTAATGAAGTTGCATTCTGAAGTGTCTTTCTGGCCTCACATTATGAAGTTTTGCCACAAAAGAACATTACATTGGAAAGAAATATCACAAACTTCTATCCTTCCCATAGTTGCACTGAGCTGAGCAGTAATTTCTCCAAAAGCCTGTATTGTCATATCAAAATGCTGGCATTTCTTATTCAAATAATGAGCACAGGATTTTGGTATTCAACCCAAATGGTACTTCAGTGGGCAAAGGTCTTAATCCTAACCAGTACAAGTTGAACATTGATTTCAGTCTGAGCAGTTGTGTTTAGCACATAGGATTCATGAATAATCCAACAAAAATATATGTTAATGAAATTTTTATTAACCTGCCTGCTTCCTGAGTTTTACAAATATTCCCTTCTCCTTTCTACAAAATCATCACAAAGCTATGCCCAGACAGGAGGTAGGAAGAAAGGAGAGAGATATAGGTTTTAAAATAACTTTTGTCTATAGAATTCCTTTGAAAAAACTCATTTTTATGTATATTATTGATTGACTTTTATCCACTTTCTCTTCCATCAATGACAATTCTTACAATTGTTCTTTCTTCCACAAATTTAAACAAACAAACAAACAAACCAGCAGGTCTCTGTGTGAAGACAATAGTCATAGATGACACTGCTGAAAGTTAAGAAAAAAATTAGCTGAAAGTTAACTAATACAGCGTTATTAGTAATTATGCAAGGCAACATCAAGTAGTGGCAGTGCTCAATATTCACTGTTGAATGCAAATTAATGGATTTGAATAAGATTCCCCAGAAGAGATACAAACAAATGGAGACTGTGTCATATTACCATGTGTTACAGTTAAAAATAGTCTTAAATATTCACATTAAATATGCCTCTGTAGTCCCAAACTCAACTTCCAACTTACAGAGAGCCTTAGCTCACTGAACCATTCAAAAGTGCCATAAAACAGCTTGTGCATATGGCAGAAATTGTAGGTAAAGGGTTTGAGAAAAAAAAGTCCTATCCCAAGCCATCACAGTAATCAAAAAAGCAAAGAATAAAGCTGTGCTGGGAATTGGTTGAGAAATGGGACTATTCCCAATAGTTTCTAATGTAAAAAAGTAATTTTTGTTCAAATGAAATGAAAGCCTTTCTTTTTTTCTCTTCCCCTGGAAAATAAAAGGGGAAAATTATAAAAAAGAGCAAGGAAGAAGGCACTGTCATATAGATATACAATATAAGGGGGTGGGGAGATATTTTATCTAATATTAGTTATACTCTCAACAGCAAGTCCAACTTTTTCCTTTTCAGTAGGTGAGTCTCAACACTAACCTTTGCTGCTGCCATTGTTGCACCAGCATTAGAAAGGATGAAGGGGAAGATTGATTGCTGTGTTATCCACAATCAGGGTACATGGAGGTTAGATTAAAGCCAAATTTAAGATAGCAGCACAGGTATCCAAGAAAATGGATGAGGGGCTGAAGTGATAAACAATTTCATAACAGTTAAAAAAATAATTTAAAATGACAGTTCCTATTTGAGAAAGTTTTTCAAAGACATCCACAGTAAATAGCCAAAGAATTTTAGTCCTGGGAATCTCACTTAGAGCACTTCTAGCCCTGCATTAAGGAAGAGGCCTTATCAACTTTCTGTCAGCATGACCCCACACACAGAAAAATACTTGGGAAGCAGAAGTAAGGAAGCAGTAAATATTTAAGAGAAAATTGAAATAATAATAATTGAATAATTTATCTTACAAAAGTCTATTAATTCTGGTTGATTTAAGGAAGTTATTGCAATACTGAATACCAATCACAAGATATACACAATTTTGGTTATATAACAAAGACTTCAAAATTTCTATAAGATGGAGACATGGGATATTTGTTCCTAACTGCCCTGGGATGGCCCCAACACAGAAAAGTCAAAACCTCATGATCTATGGAACCAGGTTTGTTCTGTCTTGCCTGTAAAGGCAGGGAGAGACAGAAAGAGAAGTGCAGTACAATTTTCCTGAAGGGACTGAAGTCTATTCATTAAAAAAAAAAAAAAAAAAAAAAAAAAAAAAAAAAAAAAAAAAAAAAAAAAAAAAATGGACCTAAGAAAATGGTGGGGGAAAAAAATGAAATTCCAAAGACTTAGGAGGTCAGAGAAGAATGTTATGTTTTAGAAATATTCCACACACCATGAAAGACCTGAAAATTTGAAAGGATCTGATTAAAAGTGCAAAGGGTACACAGAAATATGAATCAAATTTCTACAGCTGTAAGAAATGGCAGACATATATGTCATTGATTTATCTGGTCTAAAATGAGCCTAAAGTATTTTAAATTAATCGCTCTACTTCTGTACAATGACTTTATTTCATTCAATAGTCTACTGCTCCTGAAAAACACAAACTAGAACAGTCTCAGTGGGATCCCCTGTCCTCACAGAGGCGTATTTCAGGAACTGCACAGTGCTCACTGCCACTGGCCCCACTTCAGTAAGGGATGTAACAGACTCCACTTATAGAGGACAAGGGGCCACTGCAGATTTCATAGCTATGGGGCTGATCCAAAATCCAAGGGGGTTTAAACCTCCAGGCATGCAGCTTGCATAGCAGCCTGTCAAACTACCACTGGGGGATTTTGAGCAGAACAGCAAGAGAGCACAAACACTGTTTTAATTTGAACGTGACCTGCCTGACAGCACATGGGCCAACCCACCCTGCTGAAAAAATACCATTCAGCTCAGTCTTTGCTCTGATCAGTAAGGGAGAACTGATGCTCAGTACCATGTGTTACCACCAGCCAATTAACCACTCCCTACACATGGCTACCTGCCCAGAAGCCAAACAGCCTGATCAGAGTAGTGTAAGAAGAAAGTTAAAGATTCTCCATATCACTGTGGGAGGCAATATGTGGAAACTGGAGAGCAGAAAACCAGTGACTCCATTGCTTTCACTTGTCAATCCTGCACAAGACACTGGAAGGTGAAATTAATCCTTATGAAATACTTTGGATATGGGAAGGGACTTTTTTCCTTTGTTTTACTTTTTAAATAGCTCTGGAAACAGTGCCAGCACTGCCAAGTGTTACTTAACACTTTTTTGGGAAAAAAAAATCATTAAGAGGAAAATGAGAACTGATGAAATGCAAGGAAATCATGCTTATTCTGCTTTGACAAATTAGAGATGTGATGGCAAGAGCTTGAAAAATCACCATTACTTATCAAGCTGATATCAGGCTTGCACTGGAAATTGCAGTATTTCTCCTGCAGAAAGAAAACTTGGATGAGAACTGTTTTAATGCTTCCTGAGCTCAAAACAGACTTTTCTACTGCTGAAAGCCCCTTGTAATGCCTGGGAAATAGACTCTATTTGTCATATAGCCTGAGAACAAGCATATGTTAGTGAATAAATTGTGCTAACATTCCCTTTCTGCCCAAAATGTAATAGAAAATGACCTTGAGTCATAAAAAATAGCTATGAAGATCACACACATAAACCTATCTGGTTGATTACCTGGACCTCTGCTAATGCTGTTGCATCTTACCAAGGACTTATCATGTGCAAAACAGGTTTTGTATTAGATTTGGAACTTTCTGCAAGAAAGCTTCCATATAGAATGAAATAGCCAAATAGGCATCTGAAAGCTCCCAAGCTTGGTGGTGTTATTATCCACCCACCAAGTAAAATTGCTAACAAAAGAAAAGAAAATATATAATACTTAGCAACATCCTAGACAGTTTCCATAATTTTACATATCATGGGATAAATCTGGCTTTGTGAATTACTGTTGTCATGGCAGCAGTGTCACGGTCCCAAAGGGAAATAAATCCTCCTAACAAGTTGTGACAAACCAGCATAACAAAGAACAAAATGACTTCAATCTTGCTCAAGGATTATTGATTTATTATTTGAAACTCAGAATTGCTTACTGAAAAATCACTACTCTCTCTCTCTTTTGGGAGTGTCTTCAAGAGAAAGATAGCAGATTACTAAGATTATCTTTACTGAAAATTTTCTTTTCTATTTCCACACAGCATAAAATTCAATCTTAAAAAGAAAAAATAAGAATAAAAATAGGCATTTAGTTTATTTAGCTCTTGTTGATTTGAACAAACACATATTCTGGAAGAACTGTAAAGAGGCAAAACATTTCTTTTAAAACTGTCCAATATTAAATTGAATTTCTCATTTGTTGCCAGCAGAAGGTCTGCTTGCAGAAGGAGGTGGGTAAGACAAAGCTTGTGACAGATGTGTTTTTACATGAAAAATTGATCTGTATCACTCTGACCCAAACAGAAAACATGTCTGATTCAGGAAATTCTACATCTATTTCAGCACAGGGACATCTTGGAATGCATTGGAAGTTAGAAGAACATTATGGGGAAGCCTTATCTGTGCTTGTTTTAGTTCTGAATCCTTCTCAGTCATCCTTCCACCAAAACTGAGATGGAAAACCAAGATTCATATTTCAGGAATTTTCCTTTTTCCAGAGATTACCTCCATATTCACAGCCACAAAAATGCAAGACATAGTCCAAAGGTGATCAAAAAAGACTCCAAGGCACTGGGACAGTTTTTGAGGGAATCAGAACCTCAAGTTATTCCTATTTCTGTTCTTCCAGGTGCAGGTTTTCACCAGTGTAACCACCAAAATTTGGTGTTCTTTGATAATGGGATGGCCTACATGGCACCAGACTTGCTGAGTTCAAAAAGGGTACTCAAAAGAGAAAAATCTTTGGCCAAGACTTGTTTCTTGGGCTTTAAATGAGATATGATGGGAGAGGGGGGTATCGTCAGGTTTAACAGTGGTAAGGCATGAGATGACAGGCCATCCACTCACACCAGTGAACCAGAGACAGCAAGAGATGCTCAGAGTCTGGAGAGGTTATGCAGGTCCAAAGGAAAACACCTGAAGGACAGCACCAAGGAATTCCAGGCACTCCAGGCAGAAAGTCATAATGCACTCAGCTCAGGGAATAACCAGGAGGAGCTAGAGACTTGCACATGCCTGCAGGGCTCTGATCTTATGGCATCACAGAAACTCATGGAATGCCAGAATAGAAAGGTATGAGCTCTTTATGAGGGACAGGCAGGAGAGATGAGAAGGTGGTGATGCCCTCTATGATAACAGAGTGCATGGAACTCCAGCTGGGGATAGATGAGGAGCTGGATGAGAGTTTTTGGGTCAGGATTAAAGGGAGAGCAGGGACAAGTGATTCTACAGTAGGTCTCTGAGACTGCCTGAACTGAAGAATCAAGCTGATGATGTCTTCTACACATAGAGAGGAGTGGCCTCATATTCACATATCCTGGTTGTCATGGAGAACTTCAACCACCCCAATATCTGTTGGAGGGACAATACAGCCAGGCATAGACAAGGGGTTCTTGGAACATGTTGATAACAATTTCCTACCCAAATGATAGAAGAGCCAGTGAGGAGAGGTATTGGGCTGGACCTTTTTGTAACCAACAAGGAGGGGATGGTGGGGAATGTGAAACTCAAGCACAGCCTGAACTGGGGTGACAATGAAATGGTGGAGTTTGAGATCCTTAGGGCAGTGAGGAGGGCACACAGCTCAATACCCTGGACTCCAGGAGAGCAGACTTTGGTCTCTCCAAGGTCTCTTTAGTCTCTTCTGCTCCCTGGTAGAGTGCCATGGGATAGGGTCCTGGAAGAAAGAAGAACCCAAGAGAGCTGGATGATATTCAAGGATTTTCTCCTCCAGGCTGAGAAACAATGCATCCCTACGTAGAAGAAACCAGGGAAGAGGTCCAGGAAGCTTGCATGGATGAAGAAGGACCTCCTGGACAAACAGAAGGGAAAGGTAGGGACCTTTCCTGAAAGATGGGACAGGTATCCTGGTATAGATACAGAAAAATAGCCTGGATATCAGAAAGATTATTAGGAGAGCTAAAGCACTGGCAGAAGTAAGCCTGGCCAAGGATATCAGGAGTAACAAAATAAGTTTCTTTGGGTGTATTGGTGATAAAATAAAGACTAGAGAAAATGTGTTCCTCTCAGAAAGGGTATAGGAGACCCATGTACACAGGGCGTGGAGAATGCCAAGGTAGTCCATGATTTTTTGCCTCAGAGTTTTGCCAGCGAGTGTTTCAGCCACACTGCTCAAGTTGCAGAAGTTGAAACCAGGGACTGGGAGATGAAGAACATCTAAGGAACAAGTAAACAAGTGCAAGGAGATTCATCTGTGGGTCCTGAGGGAAATGGCTGAAGAAAAGGTTAAGCCACTCTGTCATATTTATGAACTCATGGCAGCTTGGTGAAGTTCCCATGGACTGGAAAAGGAGAAACATAACACCCATTTTTACAAGGGGAGATAAGGAAGACTCAATGCCAGACAGTCTGACCTCAGTGTCTGGCAGGATGTAGGATCAGATCTTTCTGGAAACAACACTAAGGTGCATGGAAAATAATGATTGGCGACAGCCAACATGATTTAACAAAAGGCAAATCATGCCTGACAAAATTAGCATTCTATGGTGAAGTTGCAGCAGTAGTGGATGAGGGAGGTGCAACAAATGTCATCTACCTAGACTTGTGAAAGCATTTGACACTGTTTTGCATGGCATCATTGCCTTTAAATTAAAGAAATACAGATTTGATGGGTGGGTGAAAAGTTGGGAGGATGGTCACACTCAAAGAGTTGTAGTCAGCAGCGGTCTGTCAATTGGAGATCAGTGATATATGTCATTCCCCAGGGGTCACTATTAGGACCACCTTTTTTCAACAACTTTGCCAGCAATTTGAACAGTGGGATTAAGTTCAACCTCAGCAAATTGCCAATGACAGCAGGCTGTGAGATGCAGTTGTCAAACTGGAGGGAAGGGACCCCATCCAAAGCGACCTTGACAGGCTTGAGGGATGAGCCTGTGCAAACCTCATCATGTTTGACACGGGCAAGTGTAAGATCCTGCACCTGGGTTGGGGCAGTCCCAAGCAAAAATACAGGCTGGGCAGAGAATGGGTTGGGACTAACCTTGGCAACACAGACTCAGTGTTTGAGTATGAAAAGCTCAGTATGAGTCGACAATGTGCACTTACAGCCCAGGAACACAGCTACATCCTGGGCTGCATCAAGAACAGCATGGCTAGCAGGGCAAAGGAGGGGATTCTCCCCCTCTAGTGTCCAGCTCTGGAGTCTCCCACAGAAAAAAGACATGTACCTGTTGGAATGACTGAAGAGGAGAGTGACTAAGTTGATCACAGCGCTGGAGCACATTCCCTGTGTAAGGCTGAGAGACTTGGGGTTGCTCAGACTGAGGCAGAGAAAGCTTCAGGGAGACCTTTATAGCACCTTACAGTATTTAAACAGGGCTTACAAGAAGACTGGATAAGGGTGTGAAGGGATAGGATACTGGAGAAGCTGAAGGAGGGTAGGATTGCATTTGATTAGATATCAGGAAGAAATTCTTAGCTATAAGGTGTTGAGGTACTGGTACAGGCTGTCCAGAAAGGCAGGGGACTCCCTATCCCTGGAGGTGTTCAAGACTGGGTGGAATGGGGCTCTAAGTAATCTGATCTCATGGAAGGTTCCCAGCCCATGGCAGGGGTTTTGGAGCCAGATGATCTTTAGGTTTCTTCCAACCCAAACATTTTATGATCCTATGATACAAAGATGCGCCTTTGACCTTTGCCACTACTGATATCTCAACAAGGTTCCAGTTTGAATTGCTTGCTGAAGTTATACTTTATTTCTCTAGATTAGCCCATCTGGGGTGAATCAGACTTCTCTTTTTAATGGCCTTCTGTGATTCAACATAATCCTCTCTGACACTGACATGCTAAATTAAGGTCATCTCAAGGTAAAGGTCATGTAAAAATGTAATCTAATAACTGGAAATATACTAAGTCAAACATCCAGGAAAACCCGGGTTAATAGGAAATTGATTCAATATTAAAGACTTAGATTATTCTGAAGCTGAAACAGAATATCCTCAAATAATAAATATGTTGAATATTGAAATTACCTGTATGGTGAAAAGCCTTCATTTTCCCAATTGCACATCTAATTTAATTTACTTTGATGAACTCTCATTCCTCTCAAAAGCCGTGCTGACTACCAAAATTTTATTTCTTTTGGTAATTAAGAAAAATTAATTCCATTATAGCTGAGGTTGAATATAATTATTTTAAATTAATTGCATATTATTCCAAATTGAAAAAGTAATTAGCAGTGGTAAAATAATAATATTGTGCTTGTAGAGATATCAAAACAATTATTTTTTTCTAATTCATTGATTCACAACTATACAGGAACGTTTTATTCACTGCCCTTGGGTAATTCCTCGTAACACCTAAGATAATTCTTGTAGCATCATGCCAATGGTCTGGCAGGTCTTCTGGTTAAGGTTAAGGTTAAGGAAAGTCTATCTACATCAGACAGAGATGTCCTGTCATGATCTCTTCCTGCTCATGCCCAGCTCTGCCACAGCTCCCTCTTCCTAGGGTGACTCCTTTGCCCTCAGGCTCTGAGTGTTGCTCCCTCAAAGACGAAATAGAACCCTGGCAACAATTATGTGAGATATACCTGCCCCAGATTAACAGAATAGCTGTTTTGAAAGGCTAAATCACAGATAAAACCTCAGCTGATGTTTCAGGCTTCTGTTTGATGCTGCCAAAAAGGGAGACTCCTCATAGTTTAGCTGGAAGACTCAGTAAACCATGCGCTCAGCTGACATTGAGTAAGACTCAGCTGTGTCCTTATTTAAGCCTCCATTTCACTCAATTCCCTGTTCTGACAACACAGGATTGCTAAGAGAGGAGGGACTCCCTTATTCCTTTCCCAGCCCACAGACCATAACAGAGCAGTGTCCCTCCGAGTCCCCCTAGGCTACAGCAGACAGAAAGTCTCAGCGCCTTTGCTTCCTGACTTCTCAGGGAGTCACTGGACTGCCCAAATATTCGGAATTACCATGACTTGTCACACCCTCCAGGCGACATAGGTGTAATGAAGCAAGCAGATTTTTAAAAGCGATCGTTTTGAGAGAGGTCTCAGCTTTGCTCCCGCGCATCTCTGGCAGGTTTTTTTTTTTTAATTGATACATGAGTCAGAGTATCAAATGTGCAACAGAGAAAGCAAAAAGCTGTTGAGCATATTTGGAGAAGGGAGGGAGCAGGGAGGAGAAAGGATGGCAGAGATAGGGACCATCTTAATTGCAGAATGAGACAAAAAAGCATGAAACCTATGAAATTAAGAAAATTAGAGCAGATGATTAGAGCACTCAGCAGAGTGAGCATCGTGGGGGAAAGGGACTGATGTCTCATGAGCAATGGATAACAATGGACTGAGAGATAAGACTGAACTAAAAGGAAAGGGTCTATTGTGTGCAAGAAAAGTTCCAGGTGATAATTCTCAGCTAATAATTTATGTAAATTTTCGCATTCCTCGTTTAGGGATGAGTATGATTTTCCTTAACACAGGAACAAGGAAATTAACCCTACAGAATTTTGCATGAGCTTTGTCCCTCAGCCGAACTGAAGCTTGCTTGTGCACTCCCACTTTTGTTGTTTTCTAAGTGCTCTATGAGCTGTCATGCATTTAAATGCAATATTTTATCCTGTTTCAGTCCAAAAGCAACAGATCCCAAGTCCCATAGGAAGGATCTAAGAATGCTGGCAGCAATGATGTGACACACATTACTAAAAAATCAGGAAGTTTGGGCAGAGATTAGAAAAAAGCCTGAAAGATATCCTCCCTGGAGAGCAGGAGGGGACAGACAACAACATAGATAAAATTTAACTTAATGAAGAATAAATGTGTAAAGGAATTCAGGCTAACAAGAAAGAAAGAGCAAGAAGGAGAAGTATATTAAAATAACTATTCTGCACAAGTACAGCTAAAGTGTCAGTATTCTTCATTCGGTTTCCAATCTCGTTGTGACGAAGTTTAACTTTGAGCATCTTAAAATGTGTTAATGGTGCCAGCCTAGACAACACATCAGCCTGACATCTCTATGTTTGTTTTTATTGATACCATGTTTCAGTAACGCAGTCCCTGGGGTACTATTCCTGATTACCTCCAAATCGTTATAATCTGAAAAGGTTATTGAACTGTACCCTGCATGTAACAGCAGAAGCTATACTTCACTGAGTATTCTGAGGCTTAATGAGTGCTCTTAATGAGCTTTCAAAGATCAAAACAAAGTAACTACCTCATCAGCACACAGGAAAAGTGAAATTAAAGTAGGGAATCAGTACGCGTGTGGGTGATTGTTCATATGCAATAATTTCATCTGCCGTTTCTCTACATCTTCCTTACAGTTCTATAATGAAGCAATTTCAAACCAGACACTTAAGGTTACTTCTGCATCTACATTTTAAAACTACCAATTTAAATTTCTAAAGAGCCATGTCCATCATTTCCAATTTCAATTAAATATAAAAAATATTTATAGAAACAGTTAGTGCTTCTACCATTACACTATGGCAAATTGAATCATCTGCTAGATATACTCCAGTTGATCAAAAGAATTAGAGTCAATCACTTGGAAATAAAGGAGTGAGAGCTGGCAGTCCAGCTTAACAATATTACTCTGATTTTGCATAATTTTCTTCTGGAAAGAAAGATTGCTAATTTTCTTCTGGAATTTTTAAACATGACAACTACTATAAAACATCATGTCTAAAGGTTCTTTTTTTCCTTTCAGAATCCCGTATCAGGATAGATCTACTCTCAGTTCCATATTTACTTCTTTGCTGTTGATTTCTTTGCATTTGTTGCATACCTCCACCAAGAGACTTCAATATCAAGAATCACCACACTTTTCCAGACTGGATACTGTCATGCCTCACCTTGCTTCTTCAGAATGCACTTCAAATCTTCAGCTGAAGATGGTGAATTTCACTACAAAATCCTCTTACTAATTACAAATTAACTCTTTTCTTTTGTGCATGCAGCTAAGCCTTTTCCTGGTTTGGAGCCAGCCTTCACAGCCATTCTTGACTCTCTTCCACTCTTCATCAAAATGCTTTAAGACTGTTGCCAAGCTAGCTTCTAAACTTCTGAATGTGTTTGCTGCTGTACAGAAAATTTCTTGGTTATCTCTATGGCCTGTGGTTGTGGTTGTGGTTGTGCTTGTCTGACAGAAATGCTTGGTTGCTTTGCACAGAGGACACCCCACCCGGGGTCCTTTTAGGTTTTAGTTGAGACTGCGTGAAACTATTGGCAGCACATCACACAACTGTATCAAAAAATCAACCTGAAGGAAAAAAATACATTTTATTCTCATCACTGAGACAACCAGGAGTGCAAGCCTGAGGAGAATAGTTAGAGATGAAAACAGCTTCCATCCAGAGGCCTAAGAGGTATGAGCTATTACTGGGACATTTCCCTAGGTACTATCTAAACTTGTTAAAATTTTTTCAAGGAGGTATTTCATCAAGGAAAAATGTCTATGTGAAAATTTCTTCATTTCAAAGAAAGTTTGCTTCAGAAAGGCATTTTCAGAGCTAAAATACATTTTGATATAGCTGACGAATTGCTTTGACCTTTTTAGAAAAGGAACATTTTTATCTGCCATTCAACAGAACTCATATTGTTAGAGTCTTAGAGAACATAAAATTATCATTAAAACGGAAACAAAACATCTCATGTCATCTGAAAGGAGTTTCCAGAATTTGTTTCACTGAGAACACTGAAACATATTGTTTTCATTAGATTTGGTGACAGACATGACCTTTTTCTAACTGTGGATTTGCAGATAAAAACGAACATCCCATAGTTCAAGTCTTTATTGTGCCAAAATACACGTGAGGGATGAGGGAAGCTGCAAATATTGTGCCCAATACCAGTACGTCAAGCATTAAGGATTCCCATTTTCTTTCCAGAGGATGCAGAAAGAAGCAGACATCTAATGCTGGTTTATCAAGCCATGGCATATGTCAGAAGGGGGGTCCTAAGCACATGCTACTCACTTGCATCCATTGCCACATAGGGATGGCCACAGGTCAGACTGGAGACAGTAGAGTAACTCTGGCTCAGAATTCATGAAACAACTATTCACATGAATAGATTCACATGAATTACTGAAGTAAAATACCATAACATTTGCTTACCCATAAACAAGACTATTGTTTTACTTTAGCTTACATTTTTCTCACAGGACGTCACTTATGCAATATTTAAGGTTTCTGGAAAATAATGGTTAACTTGAATTTAACTCCTTCAGTAGTAAAACATGCAAAAAAGCATAGGAACATGTGAACTGAGTCTATAAAAAAGTGTGATTTAATGTAAGAGTTCTCAGTAGTTTCTAGGTTTTTTTTTTCAGGACTTTGTTTTGCCAGAAACATTCCTGGAATTTAAGAGACAAGGATGCTAGCCTATGCATACCTACTCCAAATAAGGAAATTTAGGGACAGAGAGAGAAGGACTTTTAGTGCACAAAGAGCCTTGGCCTAAAATAAAATGTAAGTTAAATCTTGGTGAAATCCATTCTTCCCTATTTTGCTGGTAGGAAGAAAAGAAGCAGGTCAAAGGAATGAAAATTTCCTAAACATAAAATAAAGTATCCAGCTAATAAAAGTATTTTCTAAAGGTGAAAACTGTAAGAAAATTAGGAAGGTATAGATGCACATGATTCTTGGTAAGCAGGAGCTTTAATTCTCAGCAAATCCAAAAGGAAGCTAGTACCCAAGAAGGAGCCAAAGCAGTAAGGAATAAAGCCACCAGGACAAACCTTAGTGGAAAAAAGAGAACTTGCAAAAAAGCCCATGGAGCCAAATACCCAGGATCAGAGTTGAATACTCAGAGTTAACTGGGACCAGAAAAGGTCAGGAGATGATTCCTCAGACTGCTTGTGTCCTGTAGTCAAACTGAGCTCGTGTGCATTGTTTCAAAGCAACACTCCAAACAGCCTTAATATTAATTGCACTGATTCCAGCAGCACAAAACAGAGCCATACTGCACTTCTCTACCTATACAGACTACTGCCTATTACCCTTGTACTTTCTGAAGAAAAGTATTTACAAATATATCTGTATTTACAAATACACCAGGATAAAATATCATTACTTGCTTCCTTGAATCTGTTCTCAAAAAAATAAAAAGAATACTAATGTAGAATGGGAGAGATGGGAAACAAGGCATATGTATTTAAATCAGTGGAATGTTTGGGTGATGTTTAATATTTACAGCCAAGCAGATTTTAGTATCATACTACTTATTGCTTGTGGACTCTCGTAAACACTTCTGGTTTGATTACACAGCCTTTGTTTCTGAATGCTTTTTCAACTCCTGGGCAGATAGATGATCCCTTTTCTTCCTACATCAGATTGGAAGGATGATGATCTGAACACCACAAGACAGTAAAAGACACTCACTGTTAAGTTGTCCTAAGATAAAGGCTGTGCCAGCAGCTTTGACAACAGGTAGCTGCTGCACATGCTTGCAGAACAGAGCCTAAGTTAGTAAAATTCACCTGATGTTCATCAACAGGGACAGGTTAATGTGCTCCAGTGTTTCAGATGCTCTCAAAGGGGTCAGCTCCTCTCCTGCTAGGGTAGAACACATGGAGCATACTCCTGTAATGGGACACATTAAGCAAATCATTAAACTTTGGAGAACTACAGCTCGCTTTCTGTGTTCATCCTGGGTCTGGTCTCATCACAAAAGAGAAAGTAAACTGCCCTGTTTGTCTGTTCTGAAGCAAAGCATCAACTGACGTTTTTGCCCAGAAAAGAAATAAACAGTAAAAACCAATCCTTAGAAGAGAGGACTGCAGGTCAGGATGATACTGACCACTGAAGTGTGGGAATATAGCAATGAGAATACTGTACTCCCAGAACTGCACAGTGAGGGGGAAGGAGGAAGCTGAACAGCTGCTTTGCTTTAAGACATATATTTATCTAGTTTGTCAAATTTCGCAGCTCCTTACTACCCTGTAGACCCTGAGGGGGTGGATGGAAGAATGTCATGACCAGTTTCAGAAACTCATAACCTTTCTGAGAGACAGACAATGATGTTCTGAGAAACGGTCTGCATCTCTGTTGAACTCTGACTAATGGGACAAGAGCTAATATCAGCTCATGCAAAGGGGTCAAACAATACAGATCCAGGCAAAATTTGCCCAACAACTGGTGGAACAAAAAGCTCAGAAAGTGACTGTCACAAAAAGAAACTGAAATTCTGCATTGATAAGGACAGCAAAAAGCCCTTTTTTCAGCCCCTTTAGAGTCAGTATCTGCAGCTTTGACTGCAGAACTCTGGACTAGGCCATTCTAGGCCAAGAGAACTCTGAACCTGAAAGCCAGAAACCCCCCCAAAACACAACTACATTAAAGCAGGAACTTTCATTTTTGCATTCCTATACAACTAGGGAATGCCATTTCACATATATTATCCAAATTAAAACAGAATCTTGTTTTTATCCACCAAATTTGGGTGGTGTTATACCAATAACAAATGTGTTCACAGTGATAATTTTAAGGGTTATTACTACACATTAGCTTTTGAGAAGACACTGTTTAACTTTTTTTTTTTTTTAAGGGAGTTTATGCAAGTTCTTAAATGGGCAATGTGAGAGATCATAATTTAAAATGATGTTTTGATGTCTTTATGAACACACGTATATTATCAAGGTCTGTGCTTTTTTAAAATGAGCTAACATTTACTTTTACAAATCTTGCAACTAAGATTGCTCCAACTAAGCAACTTTCTTAGGGCATTTCCTCTTACATACACTTCTAAATAAAGCAGTCCTCTGCCCTGCATCTCCCTTGATTCTTATCAGATGCCTGAAACTGCCATATACAGTCTGCACTGGACTTTCCAGGCAGGAAAGTACAAAATCCCTAATTATGACATGTCTTAAATCATAAGGATCCAAACTAGTCTTTGGAGAATTAGAAAAAAGTAAATAAACATCAGATAATATCAGGCTGACAAAACATCTAAAATCTGTTTCTGGCTCATTTTACAGTGAATAAAGGACTCTACTGACACAAGCAATAATGACATGAGAGAATAAACCTAGTATCTAAGATAAGAAATTAAGATTTCTTCTTTTCTACATTTTTACATTGCAGCAAAAGGTTGTATTTGTTCTTATTTCTTTCATTTAAATGCTCTCCCCCCTGTGAGCATCAAGCTTTTGTCAGAAATTTATCTCTACCATTGAATTTCAACGTGGACAATCAGCTTTACTCTACCTTAACCATGTGTCTCCTATAGAGCAATAGGGAACCTTTTGGGTGCAATACCAGTTTCATGCCCGACTATACCTGGGAGAAATTGAGGACTTTCACTCTGGATATGGAGCAAAGGAGAGAAATCAGTCTGAGCTCTAATGCCATTCAGTGGTCTTGCTTATTTTCCCAAATACTGGCCTCCTATGCCCATACAAAAATACAAAGGGACCCAAGAACTTTCACTGGACAGCCTCAAAAGACTTGAAATATACAATCAATGATTATTATATAAATGAAAGTTTGCTTTTCTTAATTCAGGCAAATAATTTAACTATGATGTGCCTCAATTTGGCTTGTTAACTAGGACAAAGAAAATATTTATAGGGACAGGACACCTAAAGATTAATTGCTTTCAAATTGTAAAGCAACCTTAACTGAAACAAACCTCCTAAGTGAACAACCTTATTTTTGTTGATTATATCATTTATTGTAGAACTCTTCCATTCCAAAAGATACAATATTTCTTTAATTAAATTTTTACTCTAAATAGTGGTTTATTTTTTTTAATCTTCTACTGGAACATAAGATTATGCTTTATTGGCTGGAAGATATGTTCTATCAATTTGTGAGATTTGTCATACTTGACCATAAACAGCCTGAGCATATTCTCTGAAAAATACCAATGTTAAGTTACTTTGAGGAAAAAAAGAAGGTTAGGTGTAATTTTGCCAGCCTCCTGTTATAAATCATTTTGTTATTGGGTTTTTTTCACTCCATTTTAACATATAGTAATGAGTGCGAAGGATAGCACATGAAAATAAATAAATATTTTCAAATTTTCTCTGCAGAGTGTCAAGTTTCCTTGAACTATTCTTATTCATGTCTGATATATTAAAAAGTCAGTATGAGCAATGCTAGCTAAGCCAGACACACTTGAAGATGAATTATTAATACATTTCAGGGATTTTCCTGTGAAAGATGCATAACAAAAACTTTGGACTGTCAGGAAGAGAAATATCTTCAATTTAAGGGCACTTGTCCTACTTAGCTTCTTGCCTGTCTTTTCCCAGCATACATAATGACTGTCATAATAAAAAACCATTTAAAATTTAGCCAGGCACTTATTTGTTTAAATATACAACTAATAAGTTTTTCAAAGGAAACAGGAGCATAAATTCCCTTTGTGGTTTTAATCTTCAGATACCATGAAGTGTACAAAAGATGGCCTACAGCTTTCTTCTGTGGGTCCCCATGTTTAGACATACGAAATCATCCTTCAGTACTTAGCTAAAGCCAAGTTTAGAAAACTTGCCCCATTAAGAAAATAAATCAGGATGAAACATTAGTGTACTTGAGCAGCATTATATACCAGGCTGTCTTGTTTAACCCTAAATGGCACCATCTTGGCAGGCATGCCCACTCAATAAAATTTCCTGGATGAAGCATAGCTAAACTAAGAAATGCAAAGTCAGGGAACACAGGCTGTAAACAGTTAGTTGCAAGTTCCCACCACTCAAACATCCTTATCTTCATTTTTGGTCAACAAAATCCACAGCTATGTTTTTGTGCAAATGTCACCTTTTCTTTGAAAATGTTGAAACTGGCAACTGAGTCATCTTTACTAGCTTATGAGTCATATTTGACTTCTACCTTGCAATTAATTTGAGACAATTTTTGTTTTCATTTTCTGCTTCCTTTAATTTTCTCATACTGGAAGTGAAAAGAACAACAAAAAAAAAAAAGAATAAAAAAAACCACCCAAACAAACAAACAAACAAAAAAAAACCCCAGAGTTTTTTATTATTATTTTATTTTAAGTTGTATTTAAAGGAGTTATTGCCTCTCAGCTTCATTACAATTATGCATGCTGTTTGACATCTGAATTGCATTTTCAGGGTCCTTTTGGCATCTTGGAAAGGCATACTCAGTTTCTTACTTACTCTTTGTTTTTTGGAAGTTTTCTCTGTGTAATCAGCTACTGCTGACAGACTAAAAATCCCTGATTCTTAGTGCTATGTATTTCATCTTCTCAAATACTCTCACTAAGTTCAAAGGTACTGTTTTGGCTATTCTCTACTACTAGTTTTACATTGCTTTTGCAAAACTTATTTGGACCATTACTGACATATCCTTGTGGATCTCTCTTCAGCACTACCTTGATTTCTCACTTTTAGCCATTTACCACCATTACTTGTACACAGCCTTTAAGGACAGCATCAGAAGAAGCTCTGCATACATATCTATAGCATGTTTACAATATGCATCAAACACACTGTCCCACTCTCTTTTCAGAAAGAGCCTATTGCTCACCTTCCTGGACTTTCATTTTCACTGCATTTTACAGAAGCCCAAAACCTCCATTCAGTTCTGAGTCAACAGAAGAATCACCTCTAAATCCACATTTCCAACTGAAATATATTTGTTTCATTTTCCATATTGGAGCATTAGCTCTTCACCCACTGGTGCACTTTTTCTAGCTTTCACCTCGCTCTTCAGGCTGTCATACAGGAACTGCCTTCAAGGCCAGGTTGCAGGATGAAAATAGGAAATTTACCAAGGATGTATTTCAGACATGCTGTTTCTAAGAACACATTATCAAAGTGTAAGTTTAAACACATAAGCAGTTGTTGTAAAGAAGGGGAAAATAAGAGTAATTCTATCAAACAACTTATTTGTGCGTTTTTCCTTCTCAGTGCATTTTGGCAGAAGGGAGTAGTGGAAAAAAATAATTAATCCTGAGAGCACTTGAGTGACTTTGGAAGCTACTTCATAAGCAGTGAGGTGATCATGCATAGATGAATAAATATCTAGAATTCCCAGAGTACCACAGTGCATGGCTTTAGCAGATGAACCCGTTCAACAACAGTCAATGCGTTTATCAGGGCCTGCAAGGCTTGCCTCTATAAGCAAAGTCTACATTTGACAATTTTGAGGATAAACTCTCAAAAGAGGTATTCACAATCCCCCCTGAGCCCTAAGTTTAGCTCATTTAAATGCTATAAAATTTTCTTACAAATAGTGTCACTTTTGTTGTAGTGATTAGTACCAAGTAATCTGAAAAAACAGGAACATTCTTCTCTAAGAAGTTTCTCCCAAGCCAACAGTTCCTTCATTTTTCAGAAATATCCCACTAATAGAAAAAGGCAAATATCCTCTTCTCTCTCTCTAGCATATCTGTTTTACCCAAAGCATCAACCATAGGTGGTGAGAGGGAGTCTTATCTGGACCCTGGAGAAAATTCTGACTCATATTCTTTATTGAAGCTAACAAGAATAAAATGGCAAAAACTTTCAATAGAATACAGCCAGGATCAACACTGTCATCTATGGCAAAAAATATTTAAGATACATTTATATTTTTTTTTTTAAATATAATACTGAGAATCAGTTCACAAGAACACTCTGTATATAAACTTAAAATTAATTTCTGCCTTGATGGAATCTGTCATCCAAAGGTAAACACTTTCATAATTCTCAGTTCTGCTAGATCCTGGTTTCATTTCTACAGGTGCTTTTGTTGCTAAATAAATACCAGCTGAGATAGTTTCACACTTCAAGAGGACTCACAGAAAGCTGTAAGAGTTGCACTGCAGCACAATATTACACAGCTCTTTATTGCATCCTGTAGGTTGTGACCCTCCAAACAATTTAATAAATATAGTTTGAGACCCACTGCTAGCTCAGGTGGAAGAAACATACTTCCCTGAATATTTAAAGGGGAGGGATGTAAGGGGTTATGAAAGAAGAGGAAGAACTAATGATTCAAATTATAGTCACAGCCTGAAACATTACTGCTTGTTAATAGTGTTATCCTAGTCATATCGTTCAGCAAATTTACTTCATTACTCTAATCCTATCAAATATCTTATTAGGTCATGGGGACTAAATTTGATTTCCTTTACTTTTATTTGAGACTTGACAAAACTTCAAATATCTTTGAAAGGACAATTTAAAAACGTTTGACAAAAAAAAAAAATGCAAGGAAATACTCAAGAGTCAATAAGATGGACTAGTTGAGCTCCAGGGAAGGGGCTATCCACACAGGAGGAAAATCTGAGGGAATGATCAGCCAGTATCACCCAGTGACAAGACAAGGGGCGAGGGGTAAGAACTGAAATACAGATGGGCTGCCTCTGAATACTAGGTGGGTGACAGAGCACAGGCACAAGTTGCCCAGAGAATCTGTGGAGTTTCCATCTTTGCACATATTTGGAAAGGCTCTGTTCATGGTCCTGGGTAGTTGTGTCTAGCAGGCCCTGCCTGAGCCAGTGGCTGCACAAGGTGACCTCCACAGAACCCCTCCAGACTCAATCAATCTCTGTGTTCTATGGGGCTTTCCCAGTGGACATCATAGGTGAGCCCTTCTCCCATGAGAGACCCCAGAGGAGCTGAGTCAAGGCTCTTCTTTGCACCAAGGAAGTGGTACAGGACTTCCCACCTGCATGGTCCCACTGCCCCCGTGCCAGGCCCTGTCACAGTCACTGGCCTCTCACCATGGAATCTGACCTGAGGTTAAACCATCCCCACCAGGACACAAAAAGAGGATAAGGTCCACTGGAGCAGGGCTTTCCAGCTTTATCAGCTGTCTCCACCTGAACCATGTGACACCTCTGGGAATTGTCTGCCATGGCACTGCCCTCTCTGCTCTTACTGTGGCTTGTAGTCCAGAGTCCTGGTGGGCACACATGGGGCAAGGATGTGGTCCTACACTAGGGGTGCTGCATTTGGGGAGAACATTGGCTGGGTAGGGCTGTGGTTCCTCATAGTGGCTGTCCCAAAAGTGTGGGCACCAGTGGCATCTCTGCCACCTCATGCAGGTGTCCTGTGCTATCCCAAGTCATACCAACTCTCCAGGGGTGTGGAATAAGAGAGGAAGTAGAGACAACCCTCATGGCTGGTTGATGACTTTTCAGCCTTCAAGGACACCCTTGAGAGGCCCTTACCTCCCATCTCCCAATGCCCTCATGGGTTTTCTCTGCATTTTGCTTCTGGTGCCAGAAAAGATCAGGCAGGCATTTTGCATCTTTTGGCAGGACATGGTGGGGGTGCCAAGAAGGCTCAGGGGCAGAGCAGCCCTGTTGCCACAGCCAGTACCAGCAAGGGGCAGCAGGCACACTGTAAGGTGGCTGTTCACCAGCACAGATGGTCCAGAGATTGTGGATACTACTCTACTGTGGGGAACACCAGCCCAAATACATCTAAGCACAAAAACTATCCTACCTATTATTGTGATAGCAGTAGAGCAAGCTCTCTGAGACACTTGGGCAGCAAGAAAAGTGGCCTAACATAAAAGAAAAAAATCCTGCAAAACTTTCTGGCAAAACACAGCTGGGGCACAGACAATGCCAAACATTTATAGATTAGCTCATAAACTTTAGAATAGACTACCTGATGATCTCAGGCATCCTTGAAGGACATTGATTTCCTCACAGCTATTGAGTTCTTTTCATGACAAAGACATCTGGAAAGACCATGGTGCTCAGTCTTTTTGTTTGATTTTCTATTCTACACTATAGCAGATTCCAAATGCCTGTAACATTTAATGTAAATACATTAAAAAAACACTATATTTACCTTACCTGCTACTCTACAAGAGATTTATCCCATGTGTTTCTACCTCTAAATCCCCATTCCATTGCATTGACAAAGAGTTAGACAAAGGGCACATTGAGATTGACCTGAAAGTTAGAAATGCCAGCATCTGTGCAATACACAAACATTCAGCAAAGGAGGAAGAACGCAAGTAAAGAACAAACTAGGATAGGCAGTGCTTACACTCCACCATAGGTAAATACCCAAGTATTTACTGCTCCATTCTTTTCAATTCATCAATGTGTATCTTTACTATAGAAATGCATATGAAGACTTGAAGGGCTTTTATCTTTATGTCAACAAATAGCAAGTCTGCTCCTTTCACAAGTACATGCCTTAATGAAAATAATGTTTAATCTACAAACTGTCTGGGGACAAACTTGGATGCAGGTTCTTTTTCTTTCCTGTTTTCCCCAGTTTTTGCTGCCTTAGTCAAGATTCCCTGTTATTTTTTGTAGATCACCTTGATTATTTTGTAGACAGAGTTCTGTGTTTGTGATAACTGGGTGAGCCTCAAGGCAATTCTCTCATTCCAAATTTTCTTTTAGAAGAACTTTCAAAATTTCTTGTTTCCAAGAGCTTGCTTCCAAAAAGCTCTTGAGAGCTTTTTGTGTTCCTGGTGTGAAAGAAGGACATATTTTTTAGAGGAAAATCTTCTGAAACAAGTTTTTTTCCCACCAGAGAAAGTCCGGTCTAGGCAAACAGATTATGACAGGCACTTCCACATGCTGAACTTAATTTGGAAAAATGTCTTTATAATTAAAAAAAAAATGCAAAAAAAACCTAAAGTACTCGGAAATGTTAAGGGAGGTACCTGACTGGACATGGATCTGGCCAACTCAGTCTAGCTAACCAAAGGGATTAGGCTAAGTGACGTCAGAGAAACCATCCAACCATCACTACTCTGTGATTCTCTCTATTGTAATTAAACACAAACAGGAGATTGTTAGGCACAAAATGTTATTAAAAGAATGTATGATTTTAGGTTGCACATTCAACTTAAAGTGTCATAAGCATTAGTCAGTTGTTCAACAAAACATAAATTCTCTTAAGGAGCTGAATGGACGCTATGCATTTTATATCTTTCAGTAGCCTTGACATTCATTTTGACAGGAAGATTCATTCCTGACTTTAAGTTGGAAAGGAAAAGTTGGGTCTAGGGAACTGTCTTCACAAATCTGTCTTCATTTAGCCCAACTATCTATCCTTTCGTCATTCACCCAGTATTGAAGCAGGAAAAAGAAAATATAACTTTATATTTTTCTCAGTGGTTTTTACACAAAACTAATACAAGTATCATAATAGTTGTACTTGATATTTACATCATTTATCTGTAATCATTTACATATAAAAGAATGGTTGTGAGGAATTAAACCCATAAACTTCAATTTAATTTTTTTTCCTCTGAAAACCTTTTGCAAAGCTTTTAAAAATTCTTTTCAATTCACAACTACATTTTTATTGGAGTTTGTCTAAAAAATATTTTTTAAAATATGCAAATATTTAGATTAAAAATTATAATTTGCTCTTTAAAATATGAAGGTGAAAACCTCCTGCTGTACAGGATCTTCCCAATATACATCAGCAACGTATTTCCCAAGAAACAGAATCAAAATCAGATGAATATGGAGCACAGGGGAATGCTAAGCCTGATTTGGAAAGAATCCTTTAGAAATTCAGGGTCCAGATGGTCAGCTGCATCTCAAGCCAGGCTAATGCTGGTACACAGATATGCTTTGTCAGACAACAACAAACACATGCCTGTCCTGGTTCAGGGGTCAGTGTGTGAAGCACCTCCCAGCACAGAAGGCAGCAAGACAGCAAATGCTGCCACAGCCACAGCTGCAGTGGTTCCTCACTGGGAAGCTGCTGCCATCTTCCCCAGCCCTACTGTGACTCTGGGCTGCACCAGAGGCTGCCCTTCCCCACTGCTCTCTGAAGAGACTGCTGCCTTGTCATCCTAATGGGTACAACCACACAAGGCTCATGAGATAAGGACTGCTAAGCACCCTCCGGCTACACTTCCTAGATAAAAATTCCTTTACTCTTCTTCTCATACAAACCAGTATTTTCAGCTACTGGTAAATTTTGCCAAGCTTCATTTGTTTGGAGTAAAATTTCCCTTAACAGATGCGTGCTTCAAACTGAATATTTGGGATACAGGTTTGCTGAAGAGTTCAGTTAATATGGAGAAAGCAATTTAAAAATTTGCATAAGTGAAGCATGTGTAGGAATGTGTTTTTACTACCTCTGCAAATATTCCTATCTCCCCAGAGACTTCTCTAAGGTGAACAATAACACACCAGAAAACCTGATAACAAACTCGGAATTCCAGTGCCCAGAGATGGGACTGTCCCAAGGCAGCAAATGCAGATAAAACTGCTGATCATATCTGCTTTCTTTTCCCTTTGTGAATCATCTGCACAGGAGTAACTGGTAGTAGGAGTCCTAAAATTTTGCTATAGTCTCATTATCTCAAAGATTTAAATTGAAATTGGCATGGACTGGCTGCACAACATGTGACAATCTGACACTGGTTTATATTTTTTCAAATCTAGTTCCACATAAAATCTTGTCATGTAGCTGGCTTCACTAAAACATTTAGAATTGTCAAGTTAATTTCATGAATGGATTAATATTACAAATTATTTTAGCATTATGCTACTTGACTGCAATTTAATTATTTATATGGTTCTATATAAGCTCTTTCACTGAATTTTGTTCGTAAAAGTGTAATTGAATTCCAAAATCAGTTTGACAGTGGATGACTTAGAAATCTGAATGATGAGAAAATGAGTTTAAGTAGCAACTAGGGAAAAAAGAAGAAGAAAACCTGTAAATTACTATAAATTTTCATTCTGCCATAATTACATAGTATGCCTTCCAAATAGGTTGTCCTTAAATTCAGTTACTAGTGAATATCTGATCATCACAGAGTACAGCTTACCTTGAAACATTTTCAGTGTATGTCAGCAAGAATTTGCACATAAATTGGTACCTGTAAGATATGGGTTTTCAATAGTAGGGTCCAGATTTGGGTTCAGATTTTTCTCATCCAGTGATTTATCTGTGTATTGTATATTTGTGTGTATGTATTTATATCTTTAGAGCCTGTTCGTGGATTAACTCCCTCAAACAACATAATTTCAGATCTCCTAAGGAATCATCAATCTAATTTTTTAGATTTTTATTTAATGCACATATCAAACTGAAGCAGAATGATAGTTTTTTTTTTTCCACATGAGAGAAAAACTTTATCCAAACTGAAGTAACTATGTTATATTGAATAGTTAGACAAATAATGGTGTAAATCAAATCAATAACAGACTGAGAAAATACAAAGTCCTGAAAGAATTCCTGGACATTAAGTTGCCATGGGTTATCCCTATGATGAACAGAAAACAACCTGCAGGCTTTGATATAAATATACTGCAATGTACAAAAGCAAAAGATGCATTCTTCAAACTTTTCACTGTGAGTACCCTAAATGCATTACTAACCCAAAAAACCCAAACCAGCAAGGAACTACGTTAGTACCTAATTCTAAGCAGGCAATTCTACTGAAAGCCATTAGCTTAACTTCTTGTTTAAACTTTAAAATACTTTGTGCTGTTTCCTTTTCTGCTATCTCTATATGTTGTAAACATAAAACAACGTGTGAGTTCATACACAGCTTCCCATGCAAAGTCTCATTCCAGTGTCTAACTCACAGTTTTCTCAAGTCTTTCTACCCAAAACTCCCAGAGCAAACTTGCAGCAAGGCAACAGAAGCAGAGAGTGGGTTGCTCTGGGGCCACACTTCTGGGGACTCACAGGTGAGCTGCAGACTGTGCCCAAAGCCCTCACTTACAAATTTTGTACAAAGCACCCAGAGGGTTGCATCCTGCATGTGCCGTCTCTGGAAAGAGCATTTCCTCTTACCTGTGGGGTTTTCTTCACAGACATGCCCTTCGTTGGACAACTAGAGGGCTGTTGGCTGGGGAGGACCTGCCTTTCCAAGCAAGCAAAGAGCAGCTGACCAGGAAGCTGGTCAGCTGGAATAGGAAGCAGGCTGAGAAGTCACCCAGACAAAAGGCAACACGGCAGCTCGATGAGTAAACACACTGGACAGACCTGAACTCCCAAAAGCTAAACAAAGTGTGGCTGGGGCACAGATTTGAACCCTGGACCACTCATCCACTGCAGGAACTAGAAGCATGTTTCCTGGCATGGTCTAGAAGGTAAGATATGGCAGGACCTGCTCCCAGTAAGAAGAACAGACAAGTTTTTTCACTGTGTCTGTCTTCTCCAGATCTTAACATCCCAGGCTGTTGTTTGACCTTTAAGTACCCTCATCACCAGACTCCAGAGCCTACTGGACATATCAGATTTCATACTACTCAAATTTCACATGCAAGAAATTTTCTGCATGGAAGCATAATTTCAACATAATTTTAAGTATTTTTCACAAGGGAGGTGGGTATGGGAAGTGGAGAGGGAGATAAATAAACAAATGAAGCCACAAGGACCACAAGACACAGAGCTGCATAACATGGGTGAGTGCACTGTCCTAAGTTCATAGGGAAATTCATACCTGAATTATTAAGGATTCTAACCTTGCAGTCCTGCAAATAGATCTTAGCTTTCAAAAGGAAAAAAAAAAAAAAAAAAAAAAAAAAAAAAAAAAAAAAAAAAAAAAAAGCAGAACACACTTTGCTTTCTATCAGCAAAGTACAGTTATAACTCTTAGTGCTCCACCTGCTGCAAACCAGCACCATGAAAGAGCAAATTCCAGGCAGAATAAATATGGGTTTTTTTCCAGAACAGGCTGTCCTAACACTAATACAACTGACATGCTCTATTGCTTAGTATCTCTGAAAGTAGAAACTTGAATGAGCCATGAAAACCTTCTAAGTTTGAAAAGCATCCTCAATGAAGAGAGGAATTTTTAAAGTAATGTTTGAAATAGTTTAGATAGATCAAGAATATCTAAACCCAGGGATTACATTAAAAATCTTAGCATCTTAGCCAGGGCTGGGAAGTACTTAGAAGGATTTTATCACATGTTAATAATGGAGTTTGAAGGTGATATTTTGCTCTTAGCCTCAATAAGACTCACTTAGAGACAGAATTAAAAATCAGTAGCTGAAGCTAGAGGAAATAATATCCAAAAGCAAGCAATTCTTCCTTTGTTGAAACAGCACATTCAGGAAGAAGATAATGTAAGAAAAATCAGGTTTTTTATCCATGAACATCACCTTCAAATTTCTCAGTCTAAAACATTGCAAAAGTAGAATATTCCTGGATTATTTTCTACCTTTTACCCTATTAATTTCCTACCCTACCAAGTATACCAATGTTGCTAACCTACAGGAGGATCTTTGTTTTTTCCTTTCTAATCTTGCTGATTTTTTCTGTTGCACTCCAAACCTGGGCATAGGAGGTTATATTCATCCCATTGCAGTGATGTAACTCTTTTCTATTTTTTCCCTGGATTCTAAAAGTCATATTTCATTGTTTTTCTTGCAAAATTTAAGAAAAATTGCTAGACTGCTAATCAGCATTTTTTGGGAACACAAGTATTATGACTCTCTCTTCACAGAGGTTATCCTGTTCATTACACATTAGTATTCCCACAGCTATGCACACAAAAGCAATTCAATCTGAATATTTGAATAAAGGGCCTTAGTGTTATTTCTGTGAGAAGACTTCAGGAAATTACTGTAATGATCATGATTTATGTTTTCAGACTTTGTTTTGTCATTGGGAGTAGCTGTCCTCATCCAAAATAAATTTGAAGAGACTGTTCAGAGCAACAGATGCTTTTTCAAAGGAGAGATTTATATTTAACTAAAAATACGCCACAATGTCAATTGACAGGGCATTAGGTAGGTGTTCCTATAACTTTTAATTTTAATTAAGTTCAAAGCATATTGATAACTGGTGTTATAGGTCTCATCTAATTTTTTAATTCATTGTACACACACAAGCTGTGCTATATCCACTAACTGGGAATCTATTATAAAAAAGGTTAGTGATTAACAACTTCCCCTCTCTTCGTAATTAAATATCTTGATAGGAAGCAACCATATGGAGATAGCAGAGGCAAATAACAGACTGTATGTTCCTGAAGATCAAGGGCTGCACACTTCTAGAAATCTCATATGCAAAAAGGCTGGAGCAAGGCCAGTGGTTCTAATGGTCAAAAAGAGGTGGATGTACAAACACGTTTCTGACGAACACCACGTTTCACCACAAGTGCCTGGGACATCACAGATCTCAACATCTGTTTGAACACAGATGTTCAAACCTCCATGTGAGCTGAGTCCAGAAGCTGCATAGAGTATTCATATTCTGAAAAGTGCAAATGTTAAAAAAATAACCTCAGCCCTTGATTTAATTTTAAGAGGTTTTTCATGTGTAATATGTATTTTATAGATTTTCTCTGTGTGAGTAATGGTTTGTGCACATAAATATCTAATTACCACACTAACTTTATATCAATGTATGCGTGTACTGAGTGTAAAGAAAGTAGAAAATACATTCTTGTATAAATGTATTTTCTTTTCTATATCAATTTTCTCATTAAGCCAGAAAGAGAACACAGGATAGGAATCAGTGCAGACTCCTTTTCCTAATGAAATCACAAACCTTGACATCAGTGTCCAGAGCTCAAAGAGTTTAGGAAGAAGATCCCTAGATAGTAAGATAAGACATAGACAGACTACATTTGAAAGTTTTCACTGTTTGATATTGATTTTAAAGAAAAATTCAAGAATTTTTGATGCAGATTGAATGAAATTTTATATTCAAGGTTTAAAAACAGCAAGCAAAATCAGCACCAAAAAATTCAACTTTTGACTGTGCATGTAAATTGTTGCACATGTACAGCCACACACTATCTCTTGTTTGGGGGTAAATCATCATAACTTTTAACATGTAGTACTCCAAATGGTGTAAAAAGGAATATATTAAGGTATTTCATGTTAAAAAAGGGCCTATGTGTTCAAATTTCAAAGATAAAATGAAAAAGACACAGTTCTTTTTAATTGCATTTGCAAAATGTGGTACCTTAGGGGAAGTATAATTATCACCAAAAACTAATTGAGTCATATATTGAAATTCTTCATAGCAAGATCATCTGTATTGCTTTCCCCTACTGTGTCAGACATTTATGTACTGCAGTCAAATGCAATTTCTCTTAACTAACCAGAAAAGATTTGGGAGAAGTGTTGAGGATAACTACAACTGCAGACAAACATAGATTTGATTAATCACACTTCACAGCATGCACATCCCTTATGTTCTCAAAATTCTGGTTCACCAGTGAAATGAGTATAAAACAGCTTTCAAGCTTTGTCAGGTCAATTTATACAGCAGAGTCCCTTTATTCCATCTATATCTTTTTCTGTCACGGGCCATAAAACCACCTCTCACCTTTTTCCACTTCAGTTCCTGTCTTACCCTCAGACCACATCCAAACACACATCAACTACAATTTTTGTTATCCACACTATGATAAAAACTTTATACACAGCTAATTTCATACATATAATAATATATAATACACAAGAAGCTTTTTTTCTCCCTTTGGCTTTTCAAATTCATTACTTAACTAAAATAATTTCACTTTATAGTTTGGCAAACTACAAAAATGTATACTTATAGTCCTTACTGAAGACCCTATTGCCGTGACAATTCAAAAAGATTTTGGTTTGTTTTGTCAGAACTGGAGATACAAATGAGATTGTATTTAGAATATGATACATCAAGAGAGTTAACAGACTGTCTACAGGCTGAAATTCAGATTCCAGGTTACAGCAAGGTTGAGGTTAGCTAGATCTCCGAATCATCATGGCAAGTAAAACTTGCTAGCATATTATTTAATGCAAAAGACACTGTCATTTCTCATGCAGAGAGCAGCAAGTTCCAGCGAGCCCTGAGTGAACAGCATGTTCTCTGCACACAAGCCAGGAGCTATGCTACTTAGGCAGAATGTTTGTGTTACTGCCTGAAAATGTAAATACATCTGGATTCTACTTTGGGTAACAATACTCCCATTCAAGCAGAGCAAGCGGGGACACAGGAGCAGAGAATTACTTTTTCAGATGCACAGAACTCAAATCTTGACTCAACAAAACCAAAGCAATTCTGTCCTTCACCCTGAGAATTCAAATACCTGCAAATAACAAGGCTTTTCCATATCAATATAAATGTAAATTCTCACCTTCTATGAGCATCCACACATTTATCTTTGAGGTGTATTTTATTATCAGTAAGTTCACTGCATAACTATCATACAGAAAGTGACTACAAAGACAAAATTACAGAAGCAAGCAAAGAGATGGTTTGTTTATATGACTTAGAGATTTTTTTATTTTCCCCTCTGGGCCAAATTGCATCACCTACTTTATTTTATATTATAAATTGACATTTTTAATATGCTTTTGAGATACTGGTTGGAACAGCTAATTTTCATTTCAGTATTCCATTTGGTTTCTTCCAAATATGATAGGAACTCACTTGTTTCTCCTTCTAGTTTTATTTCTTTCCTCTCTCTCTCTCTCTCTGCCCTCCCCTTTTCTCACTTTTCAATCTGCTGGAATATCTATCAGCACATACAGACATCAAAGATGAATGTTTATGCTGTTTTAAGAGGATACAAGGCATTATTGTACTGACATGATTACACTTTCTTGCTTGCTTCCAAGACCATTCAAATGCTTAATGATCATCCAGGAAGAGGGTAAAACATTTTCCAGTAAAAAAGAAAAGAAAACAAAATATTTTTTTTAAATCCTAACCTATTTATTTTGTTTTCTACTTCTAGAATAATCTTTATATAGTTAATTTAGAAATTCTAAGAGACCACTGTAAATGAGAGAAGAAAAAATTCAGTATATATTTGGCCAAGCAAAATTTTTATCTTTTCTTGTGAATGCAAAATTTCTAGTTATAAATTCAATAATATTTTGTATGACAAATTACAACATAGAACAATGACAATACAACCACATAAATACATTCTTCTCTAAACAAAAAGTATTTTATATCTGTAAAATTGAGGTATGCAGAAATATTTGTTTCAAAGACAAGCAGTGCCACACACAAAGTCACTTAACATTTTCAAACAAAATTACACAGCTGTAGCAATAGCAACAGAAGGCCCTGTCTGATTCTCTACTAGCTTTGATTAGTGCTTAATTCCCAAGGCTGCCACGAATTATTGAATATGAGCTAACTGTTGCTCTCATGGACACCTGCACTCACAATGAGAACACCAGATCTTCAAGGTTAAGGGGGAGTTTATTCTTGTAAGTTCTTTCAAAAGCATTTCTTCATATCAACCTTAAATTCAAAGAGACTAAGACACACGACTTTTACTTGCTTCGGCCAAACACCAATACAAACAACAAAGACAGAAGGACACAAGGCAGGTACTATGTAAAAACTGTAACTTCTGCTGTCTTCCTTTTGAAGTTGAGCTCCCTTGCATTTATAAAGAAGAGCCTCTGGCATGTTTTAAATAAGGCTGCAAATCTGAGATTCTCTTCTAAACACTTGGGAAAACCTTTCCAAAAAGATCTAAAATTTTAGATATCTAACCTTCCTAAAGTAGATGTAAAATACTGCAAGAATTATTTAACTTAAGAGAAGACAAAAAGTTTCTTTTAAGTAGCATCAGAGGCCCTGAGCTATGAATTATGGGAGCCTCTAGACAAGTAGCAGTAAAAGGTTCAGTGCAAGCTAATTCTGGCCTAATTAGCTTTGGCACAATGCACCTATACTCCTTCTTGGATCAAACAGGTGTCCTAATGGGGACCTACACTGCCTCAGGCCTTTGCTACAGATCTATATAATACAACATCATATTGCAAATATATTCCAGAATTTCATTCCTTCTTTAGCTGTCAACCTGCTCTGACTCGCCCAAGGTTATGTTTAAGTTGTGCACATACCCATCCTGTGCCTACCACCCTGTTTAACTTATAATCTCATAAGGGCAAGGACTTCCTTTCACTACTTGTTTGAACAGCATCCAGCACAATAGGACTTTGATCCAGCCTGAAGGCACTTCTTGTGATATGTTAGATTCCAAATATCACCTACAGAATTCTGTCTCAGTACGGTTTCAGCAGGAAACATGATGCTAACAGAGTTGTTAGCAGTCCATGTGCTCAGCTACAGTACATTGCTTAGGATCACAGCAAACACAGCATCATATGAAACTCATTAAAACCTGCATTTTTTTTTCCACAGTCCCTTTTTTTTTTGCTGAGCACAGAAGTAAAGTAGCAATGTTCAGAGCTAAATAACCTGGCTATATGAAAACAATTATCCCCACAGAAATAACTTTCATTCAAATGAGACACGACAAGTCACGTGGCTGTCCAGACCACAATACCACATTCTCTCAAGTTTAATGTCTCACCAATTTAGTTCATTATGCTTCACATACATGAGAGGAACTCTGCTGAAACCAGGTTACATGTCTAAGATAACTAAGGATTATTATTTCTTATTCCATAAATATCATAGGAATTAATAACTTATAATATAGTTTGTTATCTCATTTATCATCTCAGTCAAACTGATTTCACTGTGCTTTAGGTTTAATATTACCAAAAGGGAATAGCATATCTACTTGCTTTATCTGACCATCATGGTAAAGCTGGCAAAAGTTACCTCAAATAATATCTGTGCAAGCAAACCCCTTGCTAAACTTCGTAAAACCATTTAGAGGAGCTAAGCTATTCACTTTGTTGATCCACATCTAACAAAAATATTTGAGACAGAATCACCAGAGTGTTCACTTTCAATTTGTGATGGTCACTTCAATCTTGCAAGAATCTGGGCATTACAATGCAAGACGTGCAAGCAACAATATTGCTAAAATTACGTTTCTGTTTTCTATTTCAGGGTCAAAAAATGATTTATTTGTTAGCAAGAAAAGATATCTAGAGAAGTTTTACAAGGACATTTTATATACCCAGGAGCAATACTATATATTAGAAAGAACAAAGCAGATGTCTGAAGAATATTTACTATTTAAAATTATTTAGCCATACAATTCCATCTGAAAATCGAAGATGTCAAAAATGAAAACTAATAAGCATAGGCTTATATCTTGCTAGCAGAACATTTGTGCTTCTTGGTATAACCCAGGCTGTTAACCAACAAATACTAGCTTTATTACACCACACAGCAAAGTGACATTTCCAGTGGAAAAAAGAGCAACCTGGAAAGTCCTTTGTACGGACATGTGCTTACAGCAATGAATATGATCTTACAGCATTTATGAGAGAAGTGTAGAGTGTTACCTTAGTAGCTTTCTAATTTCTGATTTCAATCTGTTGCTCTACTATTTTAAACCTGAGTTGTGCAGAGGTGACAATCTCAGGAAACCAACAAGGGAATCACTGTGATAACTCTATCTGATTAAACCACAGATCTGTACAGCATTTCCCAGAGGTTTCTAGTTCACTGTGGGTAGAATTTGCTTTTAAAAGTCTGAACTCTAACATGCTGTCATTTTCCTTGCCATGAAAATATATCTTCACAAATTAAGGAAAACATCACAGCCGTTAAAAATAGGGGGGTGGGGAGGGGGGAAAGAACAGGGGAGGGTGTTAAGCCTTGCAGTTGTTTAACAAAGTAGCTGTTAACACTATCCTGCCTTTTACTGATGTCCTTATTTAGAGGAGATGTCATGGGGGAGTATGGAAGGAATGGGGTTTCTTTATCCTATTACAAGCTCAGAATTGTGTACATTTCTTCACTAGTTCCACCACAACTGCTAGTATACGGTAGACTTGAAAATGTGAGATGTGCCGCGCCTTAATTAGGCGCAAATGAGGTGTAAATGCAACACCACTACATTTTATTATCGAAGAACAAAAGCTCTGGGACCAAATATCTATTTCAGACGTGCGGGAACCCCCAATGCACTGACCACCATGAAGCTGCTTTAAACCTAGCAAGAGAAGAGCTACAAAGTTTACTTACCTGATCTTAAATAGCACGGAATCTCAAATAGCAGTGAACCACTTCCTAAACACAAGCATTCTTGTTTACGGTATGTAATTAACAGAGTAGAAAAAGTCAAAATTACTCACAGAGTCCTGGCGATGCAATAGCAAACTATCTAAGACAGGAAATTCCAGTGCAATATTATAAAACTAGTAGAAATAAACATGCATAAAGTCAGGAACTGACAGGCCTCTGGATTACTGCAACTGTAGTAATCATGCTCATGCATGCTGGGCTATAATTTATGAAACGGAGCCCAGGAAACAACCAATCGCTCAGCTTCTCCTAACAAGTCCAACTGGCTACGAGAAGCTGGAAGTGCCGCACAGAACAATGAAGATGAGCTATTCCACATATTAATCTGCTTATCTAGGATTGCCTTCTGTGTAGAGAGAGGGAAGCATGTAAAAAAAAAAAAAAAAAAAAAAAAAGGGGGGGGAAGGGGGAGGGGGAGGGGGGAGAAAGAAAGAAAAATCACGGTTTCATGGTTAAAAGAACAGAATAAATTCCAGACAACATGAAAATCCTCCACTGCAGTCAGATGGCTAGTACTGTAGTCAAACATTTGTAGCATCTGCTAAAGCATTTCAGAAGACCACGATCTTTTCACAAGACTGACAGAAAGCTATAAAAACTGGATTTATATTTCTTATGCAATTGTTCCACTGTTCTGCTGCTGTTAATTTAATGTTACACTTAAATGTGAAACATCTTTCCATAAAATCTGATTAGAGTAAGATTATTCTTTTTACAGATGGCAGGTGGTTTCAGTGTATTAACAATCCATCCTTTCTGGAAAGCCATCTGCATGGTCCTAGGATTTAAGATTTAAAAGACCATCATTTACAAGAAAGAGGCACAATAGAATGTGTCTTCAATTAATAAGCAAGAAAAAAAACATTTTAAACAATATGGGCAGACCAGAAATTTCATATGGAGCCAAAACCTGGGTTTGACCAATTTGAAACAAACATTACTTTGATTTTTTCTAGTAAATTACTTTAATGAAGTGCTTTAGATCAAGAAAAAGTAATTATTTTTTAATTAAAATGAAATATTTAAGAGTAAATAAACACTGAAATATTTATTAATATAGTTTATTTTATAAAGTAGTGTAAAATAAAATGTATACTTTCATCTAATGAAAAATACAGAGACATCTGCCAAGATAGAAATTTGGATCTTACTGAATGAGTGTAGTGGTTCTGGTTCGCCAATTATCTTTCTATAAATATGTCCACTGAATTCTCTGTGTTGATAAAATTTCTACTACTAAAAAAAGAGTAAGAAATTATGCTGAATACATAAAAAGTTATAGTTTTTGAAATGAGCTGTTGGCCTTTTTGTGCAGAAATCTCAGTGATACTGAATGAAAACACAGGTAACCAAGGGTGAGTTGGAATGAATTTGACAAGAATGGAAATCATGTAAGTTTGGTTTGTCCATCCTCAAATCCTTTTTAGATAGAGTAATTCTTCAAAAAAATTCTTTGCTTTTCTTCTTCCTCTTGCAATCCATGCCATTATAATTTCTGAAAATTCCTGGGCAAATGCATTTCATAAAACAGACTCCTGTATTTGCTGTTGTGATACCATATTCGACAAATTCTTCAGATATTTTGCAGTTATAGATTCTTTCCCAGAAGACAGCTGGTAGCTGCAGATGACCATCTGAACCACTTTGTCCTGCTGAGCACCTTAACTTGAATTAGAGAGACAAAAGCCTTTAATCTCATGAATCATGTCTTTCTGTGTACCTAGGCAGGCTCCTCCCCAGGTTTGCAGTCTACTGTAGCAATCATGAAGTTTTTCAACATTGCATACTTTTAAATATGTCTTGATAAAAACTTACAATGCATAAAGAAAAAAAAATGTATGCTGAAAGTCAGCAATTTGTAATAGACACTGAAAGTGCTATTCAGTTGTGTTGTTTCTATTAATTAAAAAAAAATCTCAGTGTTTCAGATTCTTGAGCAACATGTAAAAGGAACGACTTTATTCTGAGATTCTACAATTCCACCAGGACTAAAGAGCAGCCACCTCCAAAGAACAAAACCAATGGGAAAAGTTGAAGTAATAGCATACAAATAATAACATACAAAAAAGAAAAATATTTTTTAAAGGATAATATTGTACCATTTAACCTATCAAATTGAAAATACTCTAGTCACACCTATGGGATGCATACAAAATCATCAGCTATCTAGACTCATAGGCAACCTTGCCACCAGCTCATATTCTATTTGACAAACAAAATGGTTTCACAGATTTGGAACTTGCATTAGCTAATCTTGCAAGTCATGTCTGACCTGAAGAAGAAAACCCTATAATTTTCAATTTCAGCTCCCTGTTTTCCAAACATAAGGAAAATAAAGCAACTACCAGCTGTTTTTTTTTCATGATGACTGAGGAATATCTTCCTCCAAATAAAACATTTGCTAATGAACGAGGTAAGTGAATACATATACACACATGCTGAAGTGCTTTTTCTCAGATTAATGCAGTAATGGTCTGCCTTTCCCCCAAAAAAAGGCTTCAGGATTGCCCCTTCTATCCCACCATATGCTGGCTTTGGTTAGGAGGGGGAATGCCTCCCTCATATCCGTGTCAAAAATATCGTTTTTGAACCTTTTGCTTCTTTTAGTAACTTCCCCAAAAAAACCACAAATGTGTTAGATGTAAGTCTTTCAATGAAGAAACCTACCACAACTCTCAGATATGTCTTCAAAGAGTGTCGATCTCTCATTTTGCTTCTCAAGACCACAAAGAGTATTAACTTCCACCATTTCCACTAGTGCAGGATTTTACATGTAACCTGACACCCACATTCAGTGTTTTGAAAACAAAATCCACTGAGTACCACAAGAAATTGGTACCATTCCCTTATTTTCTGTGTAACTGTGGACTGTATCACATTGCCAGTTTACTGTAGTTCAATATAAAATCAAATAACTTTACTGAAATAATATCTGCTCTTGAGAAACGTCTTCACTGAATAACTGGATTGTCTGAGGTAAAGTAATACAGTTAATCCCTCAGTACTTAAGATAACATATCCTTTTTTTCCTATCTTGTTAAATTATTCATCTCCATAATAGGAGTTTTCTGCATGTAATTCATTCTTTCTGTACTTGGCTGCCTTTCAGAACTCTCTGATTTATTGTGTTTCTGAGTCTGCCACACTGATATCAACTTCACATCAACTAATAAAGTCAGCACCCTTAAAAGTAATGCATTCCTCTGCCAGTTACAGTTTTTTAAATGGTTCATCCACAAATGATTTTTCTTTGCCAATGTTTGAAATTATTTTGTTAGCAGAAAATGTTTTTAAATGCTATAGCTTACAGCTGAAAAGGAAAACATCAAGAAGGAACTTCAGCACTTATCTGCCTGGAGGTTACTTTTCCTGGCAAACTGAAGGGGAATCCCATTTTCACATTAAAGTGTCTGGGCATAGTAGACTGATCTGGCTAGAAGAGGTAAGCACAGCCTAGATACAAGTGAGGCTACAGCTGTCTCTGTGGAAAAATGCTAATGGGAGGCACTTCATTCCTCATCTCTCCTTAGCTAACTTGGGACCTGTGAAAAAAGGGCTAATTTTTTCAGTGGCAATTAGGTTGTCCAAAAGAGGAATGCACAAGTTAACATGCTGGTTTTGACTGGGTTTAATTTTCTCTATAATAGCTGGAATGTTTTTACATGTGGGATTTTTTTCTGGAAACCGTGTTGGTAACGCAGACATACATCAGCTATTGCTGAGCAAGGCCCACACAGCATCAAAAATGTTTCTGCTACTCACCCACTTCACCAGCCAGGAGGCTGGGGGGGGCACACAGGAGGGACACAGCTGGGAAGGCTGACCTCCACTGACCCACAGGATATCCCATTCCATATGGCATTGTGCTCAGCATATAAAGCTGGGGAAAGAAGGAGGAAGGGGGAGGATGATTGGAGTGATGGTGTTACAGGTGATGGGGCCCCACTCTTCTGGAAATGGCTGAATGTCTGTCTGCCCCAGGAAGTGTCTTTCCCTGTTATACTGCCTTTATGTCAATCCACAATTTTTCTCAATTTTGTTCTTCTGATTTTCTCCCCCATCTTAGTGGGGAGTGAGTGATCAAGCTTAGTTGCCGCTGCTGTTAAACCATAACATTTACATTCCAATACATGTAAATTTTCTCAACCCACTTTCAACCCCATTGTGGACTTTGCTGCTCATCCCTTAGGTTTCACACACCTTTTTTCCTGCAGTTCCAAAAGTGTCTCATTGATGACAAGGTTTTTGCAAGTTTAGACATCTGCAGATTTACTTGCTCTTGCAAAATGCATTTGTGCTTGGTTTTCCTAGGGTTACCTGCAATCCATGAAGTTCATACAGAAATAATTGTTACCAGTTTCTCTCTGTGGGCTAACTGTATAAACTACAAAACCCCCCCTTGCAATGCACACATAAAAGATATGGACAGATAGGCATATTGCTACCACACCCTGCTCTAAAAACAGCAGCAAAATTCTACATGCTAGGCCATATTAACAATTGCAGATATGAACAATGGAAGTAGAGACCTACAGGCAGGCTACAAGAGAAATGTTTACTCATCTGATTAATCAGCAGGTATAATCTGCTTCTGAATATTATATGAAGAATAAGGTTGCTCTGATACTATTTGGGAACAAACACTACATTCTGTAGTTCAGGTGTAAGCAAGCACACAGTAGTTTAATAAACAAGTTGTTCATGTCTCCAGATGCTGCTTTTATTTGATACAGCAGCAACGCCAACAAATGCCAGATCATAAAATAATTATGGTAGGTTTGTGCAGAAAATCATTTGAACTGCACACAAAGAAACATGGAAAATATGCAAGGAATGGAACATATGATCCATGAATACACATCCTACGTCAGAAACAGAAGAACTTCATCCAGCATGTAGCTCTATAAAGATTTAGTAAGACACTGTATTAAAGAATGTGAAACTCCTGCTTACAGTAAACAAGAACAACATTTAGTTCAGGTTACATTATGTGTCTACAAAAAACAAGCTGAGGAAACACTGCACACATAGCAATTTTTTTGGGAAATAAATAAATAAAATATGAAAATACACATAAATTAATTTAGGAACCCAGGCATTCTTCTGTCCTTCTGGTTCACCTGCACATGAAAAAGCTCAGCCAGTGCTAAATTTACTACTAGGTGCACAGTTAACTGGAAAATTCAATGTGAAAACAATATAAGCAATTTTGAGTTCTGCATAAAGGGAGAACAGAGCTGTACAGTTTGGCTGTATTACTAGCACACCTTAAGCCTGCACAAAATATGTTGTATTATACACATATGCTTGTATTTTTCTCAGAATGGAGATACTTTAAGATCCCAAAGATCTTCTAAACCAACTTGGTATTTAGTAAATATTCTTATTTCAGTATTAGTAATTTTCTTAATAGAACAGTTGCACCAAGTCAGATTGACAATTCAGGCTAGTGTCACAGATTTGAAAGTGAGCTATGCATGAGATACTTAGTGGAAGACATGCCCATCAGCCCCAAGAAATAGAAAAAAATAACAGATAAAAAAGAACAAAAAAGAAAAAAGAAAAAAAAAGAATAAAAAAGAAAGCAAGGGTTTTATTATAAACATCCTTTTTCTTTTAATAAAGCCTAGATATAGAACAAATTTTACATGCAAACATACACTCTATATCACACCTATTAAAAAATATAGGAGCATAAAATTCCTCTCAGTTTAACATATGTTGAGGGAGACACAATATAGAAGCAACTTTTCCCATGATCACTGACCCTGAAATTGAATTTATTCTTCTGATACTTACTCCAGAATTAAAGCCACAAGATACCCATCTCCATCCCCATGTGCTGCAGCAAGTTACAGCTTAAAAAGTACCTATGAGGCCATGAGGTTGTATAAAGTGCTTTTGTAGGACTGAGCATCCTGCGTGTGTAGGATCAGCTTTGTGCTTTCAAAGTTGTAGTACCTATATCCCAGAGCAACAGTGATGAAACACTGTTAAATCTCATTTGTCTGCTGGAAAGCAGTTACACTTAGACTAATGAAAGGCTGGAGGAAAGGGAAATCAGTTCACCCACAAAGGCTGGTACATGAAGAGAGAAAAGTAATAAAATTATTCCAGAAAGAGAAGAAGGCATGGGGACAATATTAGAAGTCTCATTAACTACAGACATACAGACTTGTACAGATCCACAGGAAGCTTGATTCGAGGGACAGGCTCACAGAAGACAGATATGTATTACCAAAAAAATGTTTTCACTTAGACATATTCTTCCTCCCACAAAGGTAAGAAATAAAGAGATGGAAGAGAAACTTCATAATCCAGAAGAATTAATCTAGAGAATTAATTTTCTCCATAGTAACTAGTAACATCTGGTCAGGAATGAAGAAATTGTCTCCAAGAGACTAAGAGAGCATGTCTTTAAAAGAATGATAAACCTTATGCTCAGACATATGCCAGATAAGCTAAGAAAGCAGCTAATTGAAGTTCAGAACATATCAGACTCAATCTGTTTGCCACCCTATTGACAAACCTTGCAAATAGCAGGTGGGGAAGCCCTACAAAGCTTCTGTTTTCTTACTCCCAGAAATATCTGATTGTACTAGAACTGTTTGCATTGACAACCAATCCAGGCACTAGAAAATTTAAAAATGACAGCTGTACAGTTACGCACAGAATTGATGCAATCAAGTCCCAGAAGGAAGTAAGTTTGAAGTCCTTTGAGCAGGGATTGCAACCATGTCAGAAAGTAGCTATAAAACTGTAAAACCTGGCCTTTCCAATTTCTGAGACTAGATTTCAGAAACTGTAGTATTTTGTACAGGATTTTCAGAGGATGCTTTTCTTGATAGGAGGAAAGTGATTTGTATGTAACTTCCTAAGTTTGTACTCAGAAAAAAAACCACTGTGCATTACATCTGCCACTCTAAAACTTCCACGATGGTTAGGAAGATCTGATAGTTGCTGGTCTACACAGCAGTGTAAGCATAGAAGGACAGTTACCATTTAAAGATATTACTGACAAAACTAGGAACTTGGTAGCCCACTGGCATGGATGGATCACTGAGGCCAAGGACTGTCACTCAAGGAGTGAGAATGAATGCTGAAGAATAAACCCTACCATTATCTCTCTCCTTATCTTAAGATGGGAATATCAGACTTTTCTTTCATTTCTTCCAGCTGGGTAAAGTAAGAATATCTGAACTACTTGTTGTATGTTGATCTCCTATAAATAGAACCAGGTACAATAGGTTGGGGAAGATTAAACCAGCATGTTTTCTGCCTAGTGCAATTCCCAGAGGTGGCATGAGTCAGGAGATGCATGCAGAGGGATATTAGCAGCAGAGAAAAAAGAAATACTTTCTGAGACCCCCATCAAATCACTGGGAAAGAGAAGGGAGAATTGCAAGGCTGTCAGGAAGAAAGTAAAATTACAAGTCAAGGGAGAAGAGGAGGGGAATAATAAACAGTCTGCACTTTACCTTTTTTGGGAGCCCCACAAGTTCAGAGGTACCGACAAATTTGTAAGGGGCTGGACTATTGCCCCAGTCCTGCTTTTCACCCCTCTGGCAGTCTCAGATATTCTCAGTACAGCAGCAGCTGTCACTCTGGCAGCAGCAGTGTGAGCCCAGCTCGCTGAGTTCATATGTGCAGTTATTTTAGCACATTGCCTTTTTCTTTCTTCTCAAAAAAAAACTCCTGGCAAATAAATACTTTGGATAGCTCAGCTAGATCTGGATAAGGTTTGAGTGAGTAGGGAAAAAAAGCCCTAAACAAAACAGTTTTCTCAGTCCTGGTACTCTTTTTTTTCTCAAACAAACGTTGTGAACAAGGATGTAAGAGATTTAAGAGGAAGAGTTTTCTCTCTGGTGAGAAAATATTAAGCAATCAAGTTGTAAGCAGAGCAGGTCACAACACTGGTTGCAAAACACTAACTGAAAATAATTGTCTTAAGAGCATGAAATAGTTTTTAAGAACTACCAGTGTCATCTTTAAACCACAATCAAATTTTATAAGCCTGTGACAGGCAAAATAATGCTGGCTCTTCCCTTCAACATTTCTTCTCTCTTGCTCTGCTCATAAAAAGCAATAGCCTGCAAGCTGAGTTATGGTTTAAAGCACATTCTGCTCAATTCAACCTTCTTTAAAGTTATCACAGTATATTCCCTGTCTGGACATAGATCATGCACAGCCTTTTCTGGAGGTTTTCAACTCATATAGAGTTGAAAAGTTTGGAGAGAACACTTAAACATCCTGTGTCCTCTTACCCTTACCCCAAAGAGAGGCAATGTCTTTCTGTCTTCATAAGTAAGTTTCAGTAAATTTGCAAATGTAATCATCTTGAATGCTGTGTGTGGTTCTGGGTCCCATAATTTAAGGACATTAAAGTATTCAAATGCATCCAGAGGAGAGCAAGAAGACTGGTGAAAGGGCTGGAAAGAATGTCTTACAAGGAGAAGCTGAGGTCTTTGGGCTTGCCTAGTTTAAATTCAAGGAGATTGAGGGATGACCTCACTTCTGTCTACTCTTCCTGAGAAGAGGAACCTGAGACACAGGTGATAATCTCTTCTCCCAGCGTCCTGGGAGAGAATGTAGGATCTCCCTCTTTGGAGATATTCAAAAACATCTGTATACACTCCTGAGTGTTGTGCCCAGGCGGATCCTCCTTGAGGAGAGAGGGTGTACTAGTTGGTCTCCAGTGTTCCCTTTGAATTTTACTAATTCTGTGATTTTGTGATGAGTGAGAATGCTTCAAAGTTGAGCCTGGACAGATTTAGACTCTATATTAGCAAGCACTTCATTAGCAAGAGATTGGTCAAACCCTGGAATAGGCTTCTTGGAGAGTTAGTTGATGCCCTCATCCTGTCAGTACTTAAGAGGCATTTAGATAAAGCCCTTAAAAATATTCTGCAGCTTTTGGTCAACCCTGAAGTGGTCAGACAGTGGGATGATTGTTAACAGAATGACAGAATCATTCATATTGAAAAAGACCTCAGCACTCATCAAGTCGCACTGAACATCACCACATTGTCAATTAGACCATGGCACTGAGTGCCACATCCAGTGCCATTTCCTTAAACACCTCCAGGGACAGTGACTCCACCACCTCGCTGGGCAACCCATCCCTATGCTTAATCACCCTTTCTGTGAAGACAGTCTTCCTCATGTCCAACCTGAACATCCCCTGGCACAGCAAAGGGTATGTCCTCTCTTCCTGTCACTGATGGCGTGGGAGAAGAGACCAACCCCACGTGGGCACAACTTCCTTTCAGGCAGTTGTAGGGAGTGATAAGGTCACCCCTGAGCCTCCTTTTCTCCTCCTCTTCTCCACAGCTCTATTGCTCTTCTCTGGACTCTCTCCTTCCTGAATTGAGGGGCCCAGAACAGGGATCAAAGTGTGGCTTGAACAATGTCAAGTACAGCAGTAAAATTTCTTCCCTAGTCCTGCTTGCCAAACTATTGCTGATCCAAGTCACTGGATCAGTCACTGGATACCACTGGCCTTCTTGGCAAATTGGGCACACTGGCTCATGTTCAGCCACTGTCAGTACGGACCTCCAGGTCATTCTGCTGGGAAGCTTTCCTGCCACTCTTCCCCCTGCCTGTAGTGCTGCCTGGCATTTTTGTGGCCAAAGTATTGGACTTGTCACTTGATCTTGTTGAACCTCACACTGTACATCTTACCCTGTCTATCTCACTCCTCCAGCCCCTGTGTACAGAGCCTGCCTACTCTTCAGCAGATCGACAGTCCTGCCATACTTGGTGCTGTCCATGAAGTCACTAATTTACTCAATCCTTTCACCATCCAGACCATCAACAAAGACATTGAACAGGACTGGGCACAACACTAAACCCTAGGGGACATCACTAGTCACACTAGAGTTTTAGGTTCCTTCCAGCTGAAACAGTCAGGTCTATTGTATTCTACAGAAGGCAGAGGCTTTGAAATTGCATTAGACTTAAACTTCATTAGTTTCCATAGCACTGGACAGCTATGTGGTAAGAATGGCCACACATGCCAAAGTTAAGTTTCAAAGAATTTGGGATGCTCTCTCCTATAGGTAAGTAGAAAATGTCAATAAAATAGTGAACAGGTGAAAAACTTCTCTCCAGAATACATTTGAGCACTTCGGCAAGTGGTGGATCAGCAATGCACCGAGACAAAACATCATGGATTATTGTAACTCCCAATTAATTATTTTCTTCCACCATCCCTGGATGTGTTTAAGAAAAGACTGGATGTGGCACTTGGCGCTGTGGTCTAGTTGAGGTGTTAGAGCATGGGTTGGACTTGATGATCTTGAAGGTGTCTTCCAACCTAAAATTCTGTGATTCTGTATTTTATTGTCACATTTTAAATCCACATACGCCTTCCACACTTGTGGAACTTGCTAGAAAGAAGTCCACAGCTTAACTAGAGCCCATTAAAACCCATGTCTCTTAGTTCCAAAAGCAATACCTCACCCAAAGGGCAGTTGGTGATTCCCAGCTTTCTATTTGAAAATGTAACTAATAATTGTTCCTTATTCTTATTCTCTCCCATTGTATGGTAAACATCAATTCTACTCCTCCACCATCTATTCTCCTGACTATTGGCTAGTCTCTTTGTTCATTTCTCATGTGGAAGCCCTCTCAATATCCTCTGTATAGTTGCACTACCAACTTCTATACTGGTATAACAATATTCTTTTCATAGAAAATTGGTATATATCTTATACTGAAGAAAAAAATGTCCTATCCATCAAACAATTCTCTGCTTGTACAATTTGTAGAACTGAAGAAAGTTCTCATCCATCCTCATCACCTTCCCCCTTATATCAGAGTGGGATGGCCAAAACCAGGACATATCTTCTTCTATAGTAATAAATAGCAAAAAGCCTCTTGCTGCACTGTATCTGTCAGAATTTTTGATTTACACTAAAGGATCAGCAATTTGAATCACAGATAGAAGGACTTTTATTTCTATCTGAAGGTCACTTGCAGAAATTCCTTGTATTTCTTTTCTTAAGCTTGGAATAAGTAATTTACAAGCTACATCATTACTGTTAATGTTGCTGAGTTAGATCTTTGTGGTAGATTGTTTTCAGCACCTTTATTATTTTTCCCTCTTAGTGTAAATTGCTTTGGCAGAAAAGGCAGTCTTAGTAGTTGTCTTCCTTGTGCTATCAGTTTCTCAACCATCCTTATGATAAACTTCTTTTTTAGATGTTATTAAATTCCTCAAGGGTTGTTAAGTTCCTGGATTCAGTGTTGTTCATTTTTAGAGAGAATGTACTAGCCAATCCTGAAAATCTATTATATTCTCTGATATTCTCTCTGTCACTGTTGGGACTGAAATCTGTTCATCCCACTTGAGAGACAGAATAATGACTAGTTTTGTTTTATTGTCACATACAATGAAAACTTGACCTTTGCATTTGAGCACAGGTTGAGTGCGAGAAATTAGTCTTCAGGGCATCTGTGTAATCAGTCCCTAAATGAAATCTGAAGCTTTAGCAGTAAGGAAGACCATTGTTTAAGTCTGGTACTAAACCTTTAACCCTGTTTCACATAGCACAATAAGCTATTTGACAACAGACACTGAAAATGACCTTTATAGAGTTGCATGAGTGCAAAAATTAGTAGCTCAAACTGTAATTTGAGGAGCAAACAAGTGGAGGGATGTGATGCAAACCCTTTCAATTTCACATAACTAACATAAGGCATTCTACTCAATTTAAGAACATAAATTCATACACATTAATTAAAAAATTCTAAGCTGTTTTCTAAGAATCAAATGCCACTTAAAACATTTCTTTGGCCTTTAAGGCCATTTATCTGGCTGACCTGTTTAATATGGTGTCTCTCCATTGGTACACATACGTAAATAATTTCTCTTCCTTAAAAAAATTATGACACATTTGGAATAGCAACCATTTCCTTTTGTATGTCTTTTAGCTTTATGTGGTAAAAGTGCTTAAGAAAAATTCCCATGACATTGTCGCTCATTATATTCAGCCAGATCTCTGAAACAAAGATCAAACATCCTAGAAGACAATGTGTATGTTCCAATTTAATGTTTCCCTGCAGTGGTTACTTGGAGCTAAAGAATAGGAAAAAAAATCTCAATTTTCATAAGTTATCACAATACCAACAATATTCTGAACTTTTTAAAAAATTTTCCATTCTGAGACAATTCCTCTTAACAACTCATTTAGAGATTTGAGAACAAGGTAAACGGTAAATTTGAGTTAGCAGAGTAAAATCAGTTGATTTCCAAGCTAAAATATATTTCAGGGCCAAACTGAGTGCCCAGTATTTAAAAGCAGTTCATCAGTGCCCTGCAGTTGTCATTCACACACAGATATTTAGTCAGTGAACAGGGAGGAACAACAGATTACAAATGTGTAAAGTTGCAAAGAAGAAAAAATTTGAAGTAGTCTTTTAGGAGATCCAGAGTTTCTGGAGGTACTGCTTTGCAGGGACAGGTCATAGTAGTGAAGAACTACAGGGCTGGCTTTCATAAGAAAATGCTAGAAACTTTCACTGTGTCCTAGAAATCTAGTGCCCACCAGCTCCAAGACAGAACTGCTGCTGGCCAAGGCTCAGTACATGAGGTAGCACCTCTAGGATAACATAATTAAGAAGGGGGTAAAACCTGCACAAGAGCAGCTGGGAGAGAGGAGCAAGGCATGAGAGAGAAAGAACCCTGCAGACATAAAGGTCAGTGGAGAAAGAGGGGGAGGAAGGGCTCCAGATGCCAGAGTGAGGATTCCCCCCCAACCCCTGGGGATTCTTGGTGGAGCTGAGATCCTGCAGCCCCTGGAGTAGGTGGATGCCCAAAGGAGGCAGTGACTCCATGGAAAGCCCTTTCTGGAACAGGCTCCCAGCAGCACCTGTGACCCTATGGAGAGAGGAGCCTACACTGCAACAGGACTTGTGACTCTGCAGGGAAACTACTCTGCAGCAGGCTGTAAATGATGGATAGCACCTAGCTGGAGGAACACATGCTGACACTGTTCATGAAGAGCTGCAGTCCCATAGGAGGGATGCACATGGGAACAGTGAGGAGACTGTGAGGATGAAGGAGCTGCAGAGCTCCTGACCATAATTCCTATTTCCCATTCCTGCTGCATCGCTGCAAGGGAGGAGGAAGAGAATTATGGAGTGAAGTCAAACCTAGAAAGAAGGGAGGGGTGGAGGGAAGGTATTTCAAAATTTGGTTTTGTTTCTCATTACACTATTTTGGTAATAAATTAAATTCATTTCCTCGAGTCCAATCTCTTTTGTCTGCAAGGGTAATTGCTGAGTTATCTCTCCCTGATCTTATCTCAGTCCTTGAAACTTTAGTTATATTTCCTCTCCCTCGTACAGCTGAGGAGGGGTGCGACAGAGAGGCTTTGATGAGCACCTGGCATCCAACTGGGGTCAACCCACTGCACTGGAGAACTACATAATGCAAGAGAAAGTAACTTATTCTGAAGATTATGCATGTAAAATGAGCAGAATCCATATGGTCTTGACTGGATCCTTACCCTTCCTCCTAACAGAGGAAACATTTTACTAAATACACACAGAGAGAGAAATAATATAAGATACTGTAATTTCTAGTCAATATGAGAAGAAATTTTCATACTAGTCTATGAATGTTAGTTATCTTTTACTACAAAACACCAATTTCTGTAATCACCGAAAATTTCAACCATCTTTCTGTGGCCTGTTTTTTATAGTAACAAGGGAAAACAGAAGACTGTTGCTATAGACTCCTTAAAATAAATTATACAGTATGCAGAATGCTCCTCAATTACCCTTAGGCTGTACTTTAAGAACCTCAGCTACAATACTCAGGGTCAGGAGGAAGTGTCAGGATATTAAAAAAAAACCAACCACACAGAAAACAAGAAATGTAGAAAAGAAAGCTGTAGATATCACACAGAAAAAGTGTATGACCTTGATTTTTAAACAGATCCACATAGATTTGTCTGACAAGGCAAGAAGTGACAAGTAGGTAGTCTTTGGCAGCCACTGAGCCAACAGAAAAAAGTCATCTTTTTAAAAACCAAAATAATATGGTGATTTTTGAAACATACAGATATAATAAAAAAAAAAAATTCACTGTCCTATGTTTCTAAGAAAGCTGTATTTAGAGAGAAACTCTGACAAATACTGTTGAACCAAATTAAGTTTTATGATAATTTTAGAAGAGTATACAAGTTGATAATAATTATGGATTTCTTATTAGAGTTCAAAGTGGCTGATGGTTCACTGGAGATCACATTGCCCATAAAGTATATTGCAAGCCACAAGTAAGGGCTTGCAAAGCATCCACAAGAACCTCTTGGCATATTCACCCAGCAACAAAAGTCAGCAAATCATCTTATTCAAGTGGAGAGCAGTATGTTGTGCCAACTGCATTCTATAGGCTCAGCCAGTCATGAGTCAAAACCAGTTTGTGGTCACATCTGTGTATCCTACAAAGCTAGCAATGTGACAACATAATGAAACAATTGGCACAAAATGTGCAAGCTGCCAAATGTCAGAAAGAACCTTAAATTGATTTTGGGAAAGAACAGAGTAAGAACTGAGAGTTAGAGTGCCATTTTATTTTCTCATCTCTTCAGTTCTGACCACTCAGTAATCAAGAAGATACATCATAAATGGGAAATAGGAGAGGGCTACCATAGAGTTTAGAGGTGCTGAGAACCCTATATATAAAAAGTGATTTAGGAAAACCATGATATAAACTCCCTTTGGATAACAGAAAATATATTTTACCGAGAGCACCACCCCAGAACCAGAGGACATGTACTAAAATGAAAATGCAACAAGCTCAAAAAGTTGGTTTGTGGTTTGTTAAGTGTTGAGAATCACAGAAGCTGGTAGGGACTCGTTGGGATTTGGAAGGGACACAGAGAATCCTCAAGTCCAACTCCTGGTCCTGCATAGGACAACCCAAGAGTAACATAATTGACCAAGGCCTGGGAGCATTGTCCAAACACTTCTTGAACTCCCTCAGGGTTGATGCTATGATTGCTTCTCTGGGGAGCTGTTTCAGGTCCAGCTACCCTCTGGGGGAAGAGCATTTTCCTGATATCCAACCTAAACCTTCCCTGATCTTCCCCCTCATACCCTTGAGTCCTGTCACTGCTTACCAGAAAAAGGTGCCTGCCCTTCTTTGGATGTTCTCCAAGGTTTAATATCTTTCTTATACTGTGATACCCAGAACTGCCCCCAACACTCGAGGTGAGGCCATCCCAGTTGCCCAGCTGGCTGTGCTGTCCCTGATGCCCCCATGTGGCCCCCCTGCCTGCCAGGGCATTGCTGGCTCCTATTCAACCCCCAGGTCCCTTTCCACAGCTCTTCTTTCCAGCTTTTTGTTCCCCAGTCTAGACATACTTAAAGATGTATAAATATCAATAAAGTTATTCTGTGTCCAATGTAAAAGTTTAAATAATGTTCCATTTTTCATATTCAAGAAAACAGCTCTTCAAGAAACACGCCAGGGAGGAAAAGATTTTTTTTTACAGATAAACCACAATTTAATGAATAGGATTACAAGTTCCTTTAGAAATATTTTTCATTTCTGGTACAGAATACAAGTTTTTTTCATTGTTATTGCTTGTTCTTTAAAAAAAATGAGGAAAAATCATCAGTGTTGAAATGTGCCTGGATATTAATATGTGATTTATACTATAACCTTTTTAGGTGTCACGATGGAAGAGCACTGTATCCTTCTCTCTTTAAAAATATTGTTCCAGTTACTTGGCAATAAAAATGTTAGACAGTGTATTCTAGCCAACTGACCTTTAGAGCATATTTACTTGACTCTCAGGCACTTTTCAATATGTATGGATTTGGCACTAGACACAGTCTTGCATAACTCCTGTTTCTATAACACATATGATGAATTTCAGGAGCTACTGAAGAAAGAAGAAGAAGAAAAAAAACCAAAACCAAAAACAAAAACACCACAATGCCAAAACACAGCCTTACAAAAGTAGCCTTGTCAATGGCCAAACCACAGCTTTCCATTTACTGGGTTTCCTGTGTTTCACCTTAATGCCAGCAAACATCAGCACAAAGGAGTTCTTCATTCTCCCAGGCTAACAACAGTAGTAGCTCTGCTGCCTTTTTCCTCAAAAAAACTTAGAAGCTGGAACTTGTCTTGCCTGATAAGCCACTGTAAGCATGCATTTGAGACAGGGTTTTTAGATCAATAACATCTGCATGATTCATATTGTAGGGTGTCTAAATAAGGAAATGCTTATTCATACTTTATTTTATTTATAAGTTAAGAAATTGTTCTATGAAAATTATCTACAAACTTTAGGGACAATTTCTTAAACACTTTAACTGAGGGTATTTACCAATATCTTGATTGCTGAAGGATTTACCCAATATGAGAGACATTTGAAATTGAATGTTACTAATGAGCCATGCAATAGGAGAGGAGAAAGGCTTATGTTCCATTAAAGTAAAGAACTTAAGTAGTCCAGTATAGAAGGCAACACCTAGCCTGGGTAAAACAATTCTTGTTTTAATTAAGAAAAATGACTGGCTTACTCAGAATAGGAAAAAAGGGAGCTTTGGGAAAAAAGACTAAAAAAGACACTTTTTTTATAACACTTTATAAACTTTTCAATACTACTTCATACTGATTTTAAGATTCTGACTGAAAACTCCACTACAAGACCTTTGCAAGCTTCTTTAGACATTCTTTTCCACTATTATAAAAAATAATTACATCCTGAACACTAATCCAGATTTGTCTGGGTTGGATTTCTAATTGACTTAGTTTGCTATGCTTCATCTCTTAGACAATGAGATCCTGTTACTAAAATTTCTCTCTTTATAACAATACAGTTGTCTCTTGAAGTACTCTGAATGCTATGCAGATCTTGTTAGGAACATTGCAAACTATACAATAAATTAAAAGGACACATCCAGAAGGAAATAATGACATTTTAAGCATACTAGATGAGAATTCTTAACTTTATGTAGTACAGGAGATAAGCTTTTTTTTTTTTTTTTTTTTTTTTTTTTTTTTTTTTTTTTTTTTTGAAACTTCAGCTCAAAGAACACACTCTTAAAACTTTAGGTCAAGCTACCCAGATTGAAGTCAAAGAATTTGTAACTGTGTAAACATGACAGCCCTTACCCAGGACATTGTTAGGACTCCTAAATTTGCTTGTGAAGAAAGGAGTTAACCAAGACAGCAATTAGGAAACAGTTGTAAAGAAATACAGTCACTAAAGACAGAAGTGTTCACAAGAAAGAGGAAGAGTGAAATAACTCAAGAGGCTGTGGTCAGAGAAGCAAAGTCAGCCTGGGTTTTTAAGGTGGGGGAGGCAAAGAATCCATGGGGTGGCAGGGGAGCAAAAGATTTGTTGCATGGAGAGAGATGTAGCAGACTGGGGTTAATGCTGAACAGCTGTAGCTGATGTAAGTTTTGATCCTTGGATATTAGCCTGGAAGAAGTATGAATCTCATTGGTGCGAGACTCTGGATAAAAGCTTGCCTATTAACTGGAAGAAACACAGTTGGAAACAGAACTTGGAAATATGTTCTTGTGCTTTTCAAAGGCGTGGCACAAGTTTGGCACATACTGGAGGGCTGGCAGTCCTGCAAAGGCAGCTGCATAGTGCCAATTCAGTGAGATTCACAGGCAACTGCTCCAAGCAAAGGAAAACCCATGTCTCAGTAAAAATCCAGAGGATGATTAATGTAAGGCATCTCAAGCACTACTAGCAGTGTGTATGTGTAAGTTTAAAAAAAAAAAAAAAGAAAGAAAAATTGCTTCTTTACCATCTAAGGCAATGCCTCAGAACCTCCTGTAAAATCAGGACAGCCTGCAGCAAAATGATTGCTTTCACAGAGCAATAATGCCATTGCCTGGCCCCCAAAGATACAGTCAGCCTCCAGAAAAGGCACAATATCTTCAAAACTCCCCTGAAAAAAAAGAAGATAGAACAGAATTCCAAACATAAGATGTTTCAGCAGCATTGAAAAGACTAGAATTGCACAAAATATCAGGAGCTTTCTAAGACCCTCCCAAAGTGCAGGCAATGACATAGGCTCATTGAAAGAAGCACTGAGGTCTGAGAGAGAAAAAGAAGGTGGAACAGGATGCACAAAAAGGAAAAGAAAATACACAATACGAAAAGATTGCATGAGCTACAGTATTAATAGAGTATATTTTAAAGAAATAAAATGTGTGAACAAATCCTGTGCAGTTTGTTATTCATATACAGATCATCCTACTGATACTTCTTTGAAAAAAAATGAAACAAAAATTGCTGTTATTGTCATATAGTTTGAAATTCTATCTGTAATAAAATACCATTCTCATACATTCCCTGCAAAAGAATGGCAGTTAGAACTTCGATTGATTTTTGATTTTGTACAAGAATTTTTAACCATCAGTTACAATTATGAGTGTCAAAATCCTTCGGCCTTTTGAGCAAAGATAATACCCTGATCAAGGCTCCAGGAACAAAAAACCTGCTATATATTACCTACATGATAGCAAACCTATTCTCCATACATTATTGAGGTAGCTATAGAGTAACAGCAAAATGTTCCCCACAGACACCAGCAGATGACTATGAAAGATAAGTAGTGAAAAAGATCCTAATTTAACCCACCAGTTTGTATCTCCCAGAAAAGATTTCACAAAAGCAAGATAACAATTAGCATCTGTTAAGCTTTTAAGGCAATCCGAGGAAATAACTTTCCTACAGCTATGAAGAGTTTTAAAATGGGATCCAAAATAGAAAGGTGTATCTGCTCATGGAGGCATTGCAGATGCAGACTACTCATCAATCTCTTTCTTGAAACCTACAGCAGTCAAACACAATATAAATTACAGCACAGTATTGCAGAGCAAGCATCCTGACAGAAAACATTTTCTGCAATATATAGAAAGGGAAATACTTACAAGACTAAAAGCACTCTTGATGGCATATTATTTCAACTTCCCTCATATTTTTTAGATAGGGAAATGCATGTGATACTGGAAAGACTGAAACAATGGAGATATGCCTCTAATCCTAACAGGTAATACAGAACCATTCATAGCTTCAGCTTTGTTCCTGAGAAAATGCTTAGTAGTTTTTTCTATTTCTCTCCTCAAGCAAACTTGCAAGGGTTTTTCTGGTAACAGAACACCACATGGTTCTATTATTGTTTGTTTCAAATTAACAGTCCTTTAAAAAGTTGCATGAAAGATGCCTCCTGAGCACATGTTAGCTTTCAGCAGTTCTTCACAAAGAACTGTTGGACACCTTTTCCCTCCCACAGTTTTATATTTCATTTTGGCAAAGACAGAAACATGTTCCCAGTAGAAAACAACACAGCCAACTGCTGGCCTTCAAACAGACCTATAAAAAGAAGTAAAAGATAATGGGCTTTCCTCTTTCCTGATAAATCCCTAGCTACCCACAGATATACATCTCTGCTTGCAGGTTTTCTCTTAGTTTGATATTCATTAAGAGAGTATCAAACACAGCTAGTCTCATTACTGATTTTTTTTTTTGATTACTCACTTGTGTATTATTTTCTGTTGTTCATACATTCATGTATAAAGCTGAATGAGAGCATATTAAATACTAACAGTGACAGAGAATTCCTACATAATTATAACAGACATCTTGACAGCTAGAAAAGGCTCTGGTCCTTCCAATATTACCCCGCCGATTTGGTCCAAACAATATCTACTCTCATGCCTCACCTTTCTACATGCACCTGTTTTCCCCCCACCCCCTCTCTGCATTAACCTCAACAATTTCACTTTTTCTTCCAGACTTGCATAACCACAGAATAATTAATAATGGAACAGATCTTCAAAACCATTGAGTGCAACACTTGGCAGAACACCACATTGTCAGCTAGAACACAGTGCTAAGTGCCATGTCCAGTCATTTCTTGAGCACTTTCAGGGATGGCAACTCCATCACCTGCCTGGTGACTTATTCAAATGCTTGACCACCCTTCCAAGGAAGAAGTTCTTCCTTATGTCCAGTCTAAACATCTCCTGGCACAGCTTGAGTCTGTGCCCTCCCATTCTGGCAGTTGTTGCCTGGGGAAAGAGCCTGGCCTTCACCTGGCCACAGGCCCCTTTCAGGCAGTTACAGAGAGCCATAAGGTCTCCCCTTTTCTCTGGGATAAACATCCCCAGCTCCCTCAGCTGCTTCTCACAGGACTCACTTTCTAGACCTTTCTCCAGGTGTTGGCCTACGTCTTGTGCAGTGTTTCACACTAACACTCATAAGGTCTTGCTACTCTTGTAGGCAATCAAATGCAATCACAGAATCATACTTAGAGAACTTTATTCATGAGAAACAAGTTAGGAGCTGGAATTACAGATGTCATACACAGAGTCTGGTCCTTATTCTGATAACAGAGCATGTCTAAGTGTTTGATATATTAGCATCAGAAAAAAAAGTGAATGCTATGAAATTAAACTCTGCAATACTATGGTTAGGCAATTTCCAATTTCTTAAATCCTGCAGTGATAGAAGTTTTTTGGCAGAAGTTTGTGGTTACAAACAAAAAGACTTTGTTCCCCAAGAAAAGGCTGTTACACATGTTGAAAAACCCTTCCCATCAGAATTATATACCTTGGAGAATATATGCCCCAAAAAAATCATCCAAAGCTCTTCCTAAAGTTCCTAAAAAGGTATTATTCATAGTTTGTGTCTTTGTCCTCTACCTGGAACATGTGAAGATCCTTCATCCTCCTTTGCTCAGTACTAGTCAAGAGAGCTTCTATTCTGTGCAAGCCGTTAGATTGCGTCTTGGGTTGGAATGCAAGATGTAACCAAAAGTATGTATTCTATCACTATCTGTTGAAACTGGTTGGGGAGGTGTTTTTCTCTTCTATGACCCATTCCTTGTGACTCCTTGGGGAGGGAGCGGGTGCCTTCTGATCATGGGCCAGCTGCTAAAACCAGGTGGGGCAGGGTTCCTTATGTCTTCCATGTCCCATCCTCCCTCCAAGGGGATATCTTCTGTCAATGGGCCATTAAGGCTCACCACGACTGAAAACATTACATCATCCCATTGTGAGATGCTCCACTCAGTGGGAGGAGCATCTTACAGCACCTACCTGGATAAAACCTGAGATTCAGAGCACCAGGCCAGCCTGTTTCCACTGGATTCCCAGAGGAAGACCAGACCCATCTCACCACCACTGGGCCTTCAGAGGAAAACTACATTCTTCTACAGGATCATCTGTGCTCCAGCAGAACCACATCTGTTACTCCAGGAGGACTTTATTAGACTGCTGCCAACACCCTGACCAACAGTGTAAGGTGGTATTCTGACTTTGTCGGTGGGTTTTTTGTTCGCTTTTTTTTTTTTTTTTACACTACTATGTTTTTATTTTTAATATTCCTAGCAAAGAACTGTTATTCTTTTTCCCATATCTTTGCCTGAAAGACCCTTAATTTCACAATTATAATAGATTTGGAGGGAGGGGGTTTACATTCTCCATTCCAAGGGAAACTCTGGCTTTCCCTGGCAGATACCTGTCTTTTCCAAACCTAGACAGATTGGCATCAGTAGTGTTGGTTAAATCTGCTTTTGTCTTGCTACTGAGACAACCTACCAGTCCCAACATGGTGGCTGCTGTGCCCTGAGGTACCCACTGCATATTGCAGCACCACTTTCAAGATACCTCACACACACAAGCATTAATGCAATACCTTTATATTGACTGGACAGCAGCAGACAATATCCTTCTTTACTTTCAAAACAAAAATAAAAATAAAGAATGGTGAAATTTGTCAAGCAACACAACAGAGATAGTGCAAAACAGAGAAATTCATGTGCTCTATGTGTTCAGGCATCACAAACCTGTCTCTCCTATGTGAACACTGGAGTCCCTTCAAGCAGCATCACACCACTTTTGGCTGCTCTTACATGTCAATAAAGTACTCCAAGAGACAAGGCTTCAAGGGAAAATTTTTAATTGTGTACTTTGAACCACTATCTATATAGTTTTCACTTTCTTATTGATTCATCTCCACGGAGGGCAAAAAAATTTAAATTCTTACTATGTCACTGACCACTCAGGGTAATTACCCTTGTCTCTGCTTTCACCTTCAGTTTGTCAGAAATAATAAAAGGAAATAAAATTTTCTGCTGCATTTTAGAAATCAATCAAAACTTTAGAGGCCAGTGTCTCTCCTGCCTCTCTGTCTTCTACTTAAAGACTTGAGCTTTTTTATAAATATTTATCCAAAATTTGTTTGGGTTTGGGTGTCTTTTTAACTTACCTCCAGTTATTTAATGGCTGGGTATCTGTCTTATGTTTTCTGTGTCAAGTCAATTTTTCCCTAACTGGAACAAAATCTCTTTCTGCACATATGTCACAGCACATTTTGAATAGACAAATACTGAGAATCAGAAAGAATTTCAGGATACAAAATTTATATTCAGATCTTTCATTTTTTATTCTAGGTATATTTCTAAGTTTGCAACTCATCATAATACTCTTTCAGAGATGGCCAAATTTTATTTATCTCATAAGTCATGTACAATTACCACTTCGTTTACTTAAATACATGTTTACATGTAACTTTTACTAGGCTTTTTGTAAGTTAAATATACAAGTAAGATCATCCAAATGATACCCAAGACAATCATCTATAAATTTATATTCTAATTAATGTGTTCATCAAAAATTTCTAGTCAGATACCATCTGAAATTTCCTTTTTCCTAAACACATATTTCATTCTTAGGATGAGGAAACAGTCCCATACTTCCGTACTGTGATTCCCAGCTTCAACAAGAACAATTAGCCTGCCAAGCTTTCTCAATAATTCCAACACATACATTTAGTTTTAATTGTTTCAGACAATAGTTTTCCCATTAACAGGAATCTGAAAAAAATTAACAAAGTCAGATGAAAAGTACAAAAGAGGATTGCAATATTTTGCTCTGAGAGTGTAATCTTAACTTCCAACTGAATTTAAAGATAGCAAGGGAAAAATATTTTACACTAATATTAAAAACTGATATTATATATAAGAATATCTTATTTCGACATGGAATCAAGTATCTAAACAAAAATATTCTCTTAATGGAAGCCAGGTGATGTATTTCAATATTGCAATCTTTTTTAAAACAGAATTGGAATAAATTTGAATTTGATTCAATAAAGCTTTATGGAAACAAACTTCTTCTGATGTTATAAACCAAATCTATTTTGGTCTTTTCTTACACATTTTATATTAGAATACACTAAAATTCTTTTTTTTCCTTTGGTTCAATTTCCAGACATGAAAGGAGCTAAAACCTGCCAGAATTTTTATTTACGCTCCTAAATACCTGTAAAATAAGCATACAGGTAGTCTAGAATAAATCATTAATTGTTTTATATCTGTTAATAGTTTGCAAATATTATGAGTAAAATCAAACACAAACCAGTACGCAGAGTAGTTTGGGAAATCAGCCAGTAAAACAGGATGCGTTTCTCAAACCTTGACTCACTCCTTTTTCTTTCCTAAGAAAGTCAGAGCACTGTTAGAAAGTGAGCACTACCATGGTAAGCAGATGCACATCATCACAAACTGGCTACAGAAAAAAAACACAACCCAACGTGAACTTGCAGCTCCTGGAGGACCCCACTCCAGAGCAGGTGGATGCCTAAAGGAGGGTGTGAATGGGAAACTGAAGTACTTCCCCCCTGGCTGCTGTACTAGCTCAGATTCTGGAGAGCTTTGGGGGAGTAGACTTCAAGGATAGGGTGAAAGATCCAAAAGAAGCTCCTACCTCAGGGGTATGTTCCAAGGCTTTATTCTTGAAGGGAGTCCCAGAGGCAAAGAGGACAAACAAGGAAGAGCATGGGTTTATCTAGACTCTCTGTCCCAGGGCAGATAGCTGGCCATGAGCCAATTGGTCAGAGATAGGGGAAAGGTAGGGTTAAACTAAAAGGTTACAGCTTTAGGGGGTCTCCGGGGAAAAGCCGTTCCCCAGAGGGGTACAACAGAAACCCAAACTGGAGTAGGCCCCTGGCAGGACCTGTGGCCTCACAGAGGGAGGAGCCCACTCTGCAGCAGGTCTGCTGGCAGGACCTGTGGAGGAGTCATGCTGCAGCAGGCTGCTCCTGCAGAACTGGACCCTGTTGGAATGACACACAGTAGAGCAGTTTGTGGAGTACTGTATCCCTACTGGAGAAGTTCATGGAGAACTGTTTTCCACAGGTATAATCCCATGATGGAGCAGGGGAAAAGTGAGAAGAAGAAGGAGTGCCAGAAATAACATGATGAACTGAGTGCAACTCCCATCACCCATCCCCTTGCCCCCCTGGGAAAGAGTGGATAGAAAATTTAGGAGTAAAGTTGAGTCTGGAAAAAAGGGAGGAATGGGGGCAAGGTGTTTTAAGATTTGGGTTTTATTTTTCTCATTAATCTGCTTTGAGGTGATTGGTAATAAATTAAATTAATTTTCTTGACTCGACTCTTTTGCCCATGGCAGTAATTTGTGAGTTGTTTGTCCCTACCCTTTTCTTGATCCATGAGTCTTTTGTTATATGTTCTCTGCCCTGCCCAGTAGAGCAGACAGAGAGACAGAGCAGCTGTGGTGGGCACCTGCAGTCAGGCAGAGTCAACCAACTTCACACTCTTCTTGCTCCAAAGTAGGAAAAAGAAACTGGGTTTTGCCAAAAACAATTGCCATTTTGTTTATCAGCCTCACCACCTACCATGCTCTGTTGCTGAGTATAGAAATGGGTTGATGTTTTCTCAGTTTAATTCTATGTGTGGAAATCCTGAAACACATACTGAGCTAAGGCATTTAGAGCTTTTGAAGATTTAGGATGTGCTTGGTTGACAGCATCCCAAAAGAACCTAAGAATAGCTGTGTATTTTTATTCACACAAATTTCTTGTTTGAAGTAAGTGTATGGAAGAGGTAAGTTTGCACAGCCTTTCTGGATGCAGATTGAAGAAGCTGCTAGCTGAGGCTTACATGCTGGGTGTGACACCTTGTGAGGCAGGCCTCTCACTCCAAAACATACCAGGCATTTCTGCATTGTGTTCTGCACAGTTGTGGAGGGCAGCAGGGTGCAAATGTCTCAGTGCTTTTCTGCATAGACAGTCTAAGTTCAATTGTGTAAATTTTAGTTCACCTGGACTCAAGTTGAGTCAGTTCAGAGCACCTGTTCCTGTACCTGTTTCTTTTTGCTAAAGGAAGGCTTATTAAATTGAAGTTTCTCAGAAACCTGAGGGCTCTATATAACAAAAATACTGGGCAACACTCATTGTGCTATGGACAAAACACAACATATCATTAAGCTACTAGGGCCAAGAGCTAGGAAGCGCGTAAAATGATAGCTATTCATGCAAAATCATTTCACAATATCCTTTCTTTTGAACACCTATTAGGGCAGGACTTCATTACAAAAGCATATACTGTTAAGTAGCACAGGCTGCTCAAAGCATTCAACTCTATTTTCTTTTCAATAGGGTGGACAGGCACAAGAACAACAACAGTGTTGCTGATTAACATTAAATAGGATTCTTTGTCTTAATACTTTGGTTTTCTAATCTCCAGCAAATAGCACATTCAAAAAAAGAACATATTCCAGTATTCTGGCCACAGCAGATTAATAAAGTCTTTTGTTTGAAAATCCTTATTTTCTCTCTCTAATTGGAGAAGATTTTTGTGAGATAATATTCTGACTGACAGTTTGTGGTTGGTTTGTAACCAGCTTTTGCAGAAGATAAACACAGTAGCTGCTCTTGCTCCAAGCTGACCCTGACTCTCTGATGGCAAATTAAAAAAAAAAATTAAAAAAAATCAAACACCAGAAGAGTGGAAGAGGTTTCTAAAGAAAAGAAAGCATTAAAAAGCAGAGTGATTATTCCTGGGACTCATTTTCACATGCCAACTAGCTGCTGCAATAGACACAGGATATGTTATTAATATTATTAGCCACTCCAAAGCTTCACAACATTGTTCTCATACCTGATTTTAATGCCTGAAAACCAGCTTCAGAGTACACAAATAATGTAGTAACAATAAAGGAGTAAAACGCCTTGAGCAATTCAGAAAGTGAACAAAAGGCAACAATGTTTTCCCAGTTCCCAATGTCATGCTCAAGTCATTTAATCATCTTCTATTGCAGAAGACTCTGCTGCAGCCTTGACAATGGTGTTATTGCATATTCAGTTCTGCTGTCTACCTGGAAAACACTACCTTGGTGTTAGTTCAAGGTACAGAGATTATGCTCAAGCAGAACAAAGAACAATTAAATCAGGCACTCCTGAGATTGCCAATTGAAACTGAATTTACAAACCAGTAATCCAATTTAAGACAGGACAGCCACTGTTCTTGAGGAGGATTATGACCTGAGTCATCAAGTTTATAAAAAATTAGACCTTTATTAGTATTGAAGAAACCACCACTGATCATTGAGATACAAAATGGGAATAGCAGTTTACAATGTAAACAAATCATTGATGTTTTTAAGTTGGAGTAGGGTATGAACACTGTTTTCCTTCAACTCCTTTCAATTTTTTAAGCATCATGAAAGAAAAAATGTTGTATTTGTAGGTATTCCAGAATACCAAAAAGGCAAACATTTGAAACTATTTGTAACAATTCTATAAAACTCTTACATAAATAGAAGTTTCACTGAGATGTTTAAGTAATATATCTAGCTACAACACAGATATGTTATATTAACCCTAATTAGTAGGAATTTATTTTATAAAACAAAATTCTGAAGACTTAGTATAATAAGAACTTTGGCTCTACTTCATTTCTTTGAGTATGTGTTTTAAAAAATGCCACAAGGCTGACCTCTGCTGTCATAAATTATCAAGCATCTGAAGTGGCACACAAATATTAAAAATTTATTGACCATAAGAAAAAGCAGGAATTTTTTTGTATCGTGAAATATTTTTCATAGATCTCAACATAAAAAGTATATAATATTTTTCACAGTCTCTGACAGAAAGTTAACATGCTTTAAGTCATAGTAATAAATAGGAAACTAATGATCTCACAACTTATTCACTCTCCAGTATTTGAATATAAAGTCTGCTAAAGTGTCCAGAGCTACTGCTTTTTATGAAATTAATTTTAAAAGTGAGCACTGCAAATATCCTTTGAAATCACACAACAGTTCTTAGTTATTTGCAAGGCCAGAGCCTCCCATGAACAAGTGCTCAGGTAAAAAAAAGGAGGAAAAATAGTCTTGCAGACATATAAATGCATTACATTGTGCCTTTTATTCACCTTTTGGAGTCTGCCTGGAATCGTCAAGATCAGTTCCTCCTCTGTTCAGCAGGAAAGCTCACAAATGATTCCCAGAAGCTTCTTTCTCTGTCACCACTAAAGTTTCAGAGAACCTTGAAGTGGTTCCAAATCAGTTATAAAGTGTAAAAAATGCACAGAAAGGAGCAGCAGTACACAGCCTTAGACAGCCTTAAATTAGCGTCTATAATTCTACTATAATTCTGTGTTACTATAACCCATACCAGACATCAGATCACTTCTCTGTACCTTACTCTCTGCCTCAATCCCAGGCAAAGCAACTGCAGCATACCAGAAACATACCTTACCCTCCTTGACCAGACTACTAGGCAGAGCAGGGATGGTTTCCATTATCCTCAGAAGTAATCATGCCACGTCAACTCAAAATGTGACCCCTATTTGCCATAAACACTGGGATTTGACTGAAGAACAAGAAGTAGCTAATGGTGTTTTCTTTAGTTGCCTCAAAAATCAAGAGAGGAATGGAAAATCAGCTGTTTCCCATCACCCCCTAAATATCAAGCCACTGACTGAAACTAATGAACTTAGATGTGTGACTCACATATGAAAATCCATAACATGCAGACTGAGAAGCCATGAGATTTTGTCCAGTCTTCTAGAGATGATGAGTCATTATACTTACCCTTTTCTCACTATGCCTTGAGCTCAGTGACTTGGGTTTCAGTAAACATCTACCAAAAATGTCTTCTGAAGACACAAGGAAGAGTCTAAACTCACCATATTCCATCACTCAGTAGCCTGAACTTAAAAATAAAATCCCAAAATACACCCAGCTCCATCTTCTACCCAAGGAATATTATATTCCCTTCTCAGCTCAAATCTGCTGCTTATCAAGTACCACTTTATTGTAATGTATCCCACAAGATAATCAAATGAACTCCTGAACAAGCTTGACAGAGTTCAAGAAATATTCTGTGAGTCTGTTCTTTCTGTGATAAAAGGGAAAGACTGATGTAATGAAAATTCTCAGCTGAAGGAAATAATTCCAAATACTCACCTTGCATAATCTACAGTTTTATAAAAGCTTCAAAAAATGCAATTCTCTAATGTCAGACAGTACTGAGTGTAGAGGTCACATGAGATGAGTCATCTGATTTTATGTAACAATCTCCAGTTTAGACTGTCAAAAACCACATTAGCCCCTTTGCTTCAGCATTATGTCAGGAAGCCTTGTTGCCTATAAAAGATACTTTTTACAGACATGTGATTTTCCAGAACACAGTCTTTACTTCTTTTTTTTTTCTTTCTTTCTTATATCTTTTTGTCATGCATTTAAGTTAGAAGTGACCAGGTTAGAATTTATTTTCAACCTTTCAACCATATTAATGCCTCTGTTGTTACTGAACAGTCTGAAAAGTCTGATAAGATTAGCTAACAATGCCAACAGATTTTTATTTTCACATCTTCGAAGAGAACCAACTGATAGGAAAATACATTGATTTGATGCAAAAATCCATAGGACATCTCTCCAACATGACCCTTTATCTGTACATTAAGGCAGTTCTTAATCATAAAACACTTACTGACATTACCCTGGAATAATTTTATCACATGCTACTAAAAGAAATGCTATGAGCTTATTGTATCCACAGTATTTGGCCATATACTTGGCTCTATCAGTTCTTCCAAGGAATCCATAAAAACATATAAGAGCTAAGTCTTCTGTTAATTTACCTAAATCTTCTATATAAATAACCCTCCTTCATTAAATTTTCAGCAAAACTCAACAAACACTATAAACGTGTAAACTCCATCACTAAGGAAAGCAAGTTCGTCATGCAAGAGTATGTTCTCTATAAAGAACTAAAACAATGCATTTAATAGGCTTTAGTTCTACTACTGTGCTTTAGGTTTTCCCACTAAAATTCTGAATAACTTTTTCCCATTTTGTCTAGTTTTGCATCAGACTCATTTACTATTGGCTATTTGGATCATTCCCAATTATCCTCTTGGAAAATGGTGTATTTGACACTGCTCTGCTATCATTCTGCCTTTGTCAGGATAATCAAGAGATTTTTTTCAGCTTTAGATACCAAAAGTTCAAAAATAAAGCAATTAAATTGAAAATTACTGTCTATAACCATGTTTAAATATCCTGCTTCTTTTGATTACTTTTAAAAGGGACTTCACAAATATGTGCCAGCTTCTTTCTTTTTAAACACACACTAAATATTCTCTTTGTTATTTAATTAGCTTGGCAACATTAAATGTGAGTTAAACACACAAACAAGAACTCACAAAAAGTAAGTTATGTCACCTTATTTTATATAATTATATTTAGTAAATTTGTCAATTCCTTTTAGTCAGTAGAATGGAATACTCACTTCTAAAACACGATTTATATAGAAAGAGATGTCCTAGATACACAACTATTCTATAATCTGAGATTCTGCAGAAAAAAAATCAAACCTCAAAACTGACATCTAATACAGGAGGAGATGCTGATTAAAAAATATCATACTGCAAATCTTTGGAAATAGATTTGAAGTAAAACCCATTTTATAGGCTTTTTTAAAAAAGATTCTGTCCTCCCATTTCTGCTTCAAGACTAATGAATTTATGAAAACAGTAGTGATAATGCATGGCAGCTATTATAAAGTGCACCAGAAGTTCCAAAGTAATAAATTGCCTACAGAGTTGTATCTGTGAATTTCTGGATTTTAAATCTAAGACCTATGACATTATCTAGAGGTAGAATCCTAGGCTCTCAGGCAATAGGAAACTTTAAAAATTGTGATCAAGAAATAAAGTTGGTAATTTGAGTTAGCACAGTCTCTGTGATAGAAAGAGAAGCTCTTAAAATGTAAAACATCTTCTAAGAAGAGGGCAAAAAAAGCTATGATATATCACCACAATAAATCAAAGTGTGGTATATTAACATACTATCTTCCTCACTTTAGTTCCTGTTTCAACTTAGCAGAATACAAAGGCAAAATCAACAGGTTTTGCCTAAGCTTCCTTTGATATGAAGTAATATCTGAAAATAATTTCAGAAAATAATTTCAGAAAATAACATTAGTCATCAATCATTGTCTGTAATCATGTGTATAAACAGCTGATATCACTATCCTGTCAAATCAAACAGGAGTTAAAGAGACCTCTCACAAAATATGAGAAATTAAATAATCCTTACATATTAGCAATAAGAATGACAGCTATTACTCAATTAAAAGCACAGGACTACACTAATTGGTTTTGCAGATGCCTGATTTCTAATTTAGGAGCTGGAACAAGCTGTATTTGTGTAAGGAAAAAGAGCAACATTAAGCAAAGGCTTGGCTCCCCTCTCAAGAGAGGAAGATAAATACCATTATTTCCTCTTTGAGGAAGTACTGGTGCAAAAGATGTGTCACTAATAACCAGCAGGTCAGGAGAGATGTTTTGCTCAAGATCGAGTAGAGGGGTGAGGGAAAGTAGATTGCTCTGCAGGGGGCAAAGAACACAGAAAGAAGAAAAAAAAAAAAAGAAAAAAAAGCCCCCAAAAAGTAGACTAAACCAACCAACCCACCCACCCCAAAACGCAAACTAAAACAAACAAAAACACGAAACAAACAAGAATAAACAAAACCAAAAACCCCACAACAACAAAAAAACACTTCCCACACAATGTTTCTGCTCAAAGATCTTTCTCAAAAAGTCTAAGACTACCTTGACAACTAATGAATGGCATTACCCTATAGGTTTCAGTACTGTGAAGTTAAATATTATCCAATTTTAATAAGACTTAGTTCCTACTTACATGCAAGATTACCCCAGATGCTCCAGTTAGATGACAAACACAGGTTTAATAACTAGACCAAAAAAGCAGCAACATCTTCTGCCTTTATTGAGTCTTCCTCCTGATGTGCTTTAAAAGAATGTCAGCTTGTCCTCCATTTAGTGAGAGTCTTCAGAACAGTCACTAGGATAAGCAAAACAAAGTTTGGTTGTGGGCCTCATGGTTCAAGGCAAATAAACCCAGGGGATGCCATGATGGTCAGTCTTGGCAATATCAAGGTATTGCAGGGCTTCAACACAGAAGTAAATGTTAAATTCCTGAGAAAGTTAATATCAAAAACTAAGTTTCTATTCCTACAGTTTAGGGTTAGAGAATCTCTTTTTTCTGAGATATTTTATCAAGCTTACAGTCTTTTCTGAATTAGCTTTCAAGCTCATTTTTCCAACCTGCACCCTGAAAGGAATAGGCAAATTTACCTAGCTAACCTTACTTTCGTGTTCCTACCTTATTCATCTTGTATATTTGCACTTGGTTCAGCTGTAAGGAGTCATACTTATGTAACTTCTGTTATTGAAATAAGCTTTTCTAAAGTGTCTCCGAAGATAGGAGCACAGTTAAAATCTGTGAGATTATGATCTCAAATAAAATTCCCTCCCTACAGTTCCTTCAAGCTTTTCAAAGGTATTTTGTATTTTTCATAGCCTTGTGAATTGTGAGCAAATAGACTTTTTGGGGGGTTCTTACCACAGTCATGGAACTAGATGTCTGAAACAAAAGGATGATCAATTTATAGAATCATATGGCTTATCTTCAACTTCTCATCATGAAAACTAATTAGTTAATTTTAATTGATGTTTAAAATTTTAAATTGCTCTTTAGACTCAGGAAGACTACATATTTTTTAAAAGTAACAATAGGGAAAAATTCAACAGGATAGCAGAAGGCTTATAGGCAGGCAGTAAGACTATTTCAAAGGGCAGATAGATTGGCTTCAACTTCTACTCTGCAATTTAAGAAGTGATGGCAAAGATCACTTAGGATGGGCTTCCACTTTTATGCAAGACTTGCTTCCAACCAGCCTTATTCATTATTATACTTCATGATTAGTGAAGTAACAAAATATATGTGAGAAGCCTAGTTATAGTCAAAGTTTTATAGCATGTAAACACACACAGAATACTATGGCACATTTAAGATTTTCTCACCCTTGAAGACCTAACACAAAAGGTTAGAAATGGTCTCAGACCATTTTCAAACGTAATTTTTATATTTTCTTAATATTTGAAAAGTGTACCTTTCTGTTTCAAATTCACTTAAGAAAAAGATTATTGATATGAAGTCCAAATATCACTGTGAGAACAGATCATGAAAATGTGTACTGTTCAGTATCACACTACCCAAGAAATAACCCAATCCATTAAAGCAACCACCTTGTAATGTACATAATGAAACTTCTTGAGTGGTTAGGAAGGTACAAATGTTGTCAATATTGCATTACATTTTCTACTAAAATGTTAGAAATTTGTTGAGATGTCAGCTGTGTTCTCTCCAGCACAGACTCCCCTGACATTCAATATGCTATGAAATGCTGTTCTTCAAATCTCTAAAGGATAGCATGAAATCACGACTCTAGGTATATACAGGAGAAGGGCAATGCTTTAATAGATAAAAAAGTGTTCTCAGAATCAACTATGTAACATGTACAACCAGGTTATAGGTACACTAGATTTCATAATGCAAAACCAATCAAATCAATAAATGCATGTATGCTACGATGTCACTTCAATATTTGAATTCCATTTTTAGAGGAACCTCAAGGTTTTAAAATTTTCTGATTAAGTATATTCTATTGTCAAGCACCCAGCTTTGTACAACAATATGCAGTAAGAAAATAGAGGAAAAAGGCTAAGTTGCTCATCAGAATAGGTCAGCATTACATAGTTAATGGAATTTCAAAGGAAATTCACTCAAGATGTAATGCACTATATGAATCAGGACATTGAGAATTAGTTCTCAAAAATAAATCTGCAATGTAACAACCTGCCCTGAGGCAGGTTAACTGAGGTTCTTGTTAATAGATCCCTCAGGGCAGACTAGAGTGACACAACACTGAATGAATGTGGGGTTTTTAAAAATAAAAAGATAGATAGATAGATGATAGATAGATAGATAGATAGATAGATAGATAGATAGATAGATAGATAGATAGATAGATAGATTTTGGAATAATTTGTTTAAAATGGAAATATGTAGCAGATTTGGTTATTATCTATAGAAATATAGCAATATAGAAGTATAATGATTACACTTGAGAAAATATATAAGGAAAACAAAATATTTTAAAAATATAAGAGTAGATAGGGAGGAGGAAAGACATCACCACCCTATGAGACCTGATTGTTGCAATTTAGATGTCCAGTGATTGAAGTGACAGTTACCATTTTGATCCATCCAGGGTAGCAGAAATCCTTGAAACCCAAATGTCTTGGGATTGTGGAACCAAAAATGTGCATTCTATTTCATCTGCTGAAAGCAGCTGGGGAAATGTTCTTCTTTATCTCTGGGAGGAGAGGGGCACATGCCTTTTGATAATGGGGCAGCTGTTAAAACCAGGTAGGGCAGTGTTTCTTATCTCTTTCACTGCCCATCCTCCCTCCAGGGGATATTTTCTGCTAATGGACCGTTAAGACCCCTAAAAGCACACATCACCAAAGTAGAACATCCACATTCCATCATCCCATTGTGAGATGCTCCACCCAGTGGGGGGAGCCAACCATTCCTACCTGGACAAAAACTGAGACACAGGAACACAGAAAGGATCCAGCTTCACCTGATTCCCAGAGGAAGACTGGACCCTTCTCACCCACTGGACCCTTTTCTACAGGATCATCTCTGCTCCACCAGAACCACATCTGCCACTCCAGGAGGACTCACTTTTGGACTGCTTCCAACACCCTGACCAACAGGGTGTTAGGTTATTCCCTCTGACTCTGTCAGGGTTTTCCAAAATTGTTGTTTGTTTGCTGGTGTGGTTGGGTGGTTTTGTTTTCTACTACATTTGTATTGTTAGTATTCCTAGTAAAGAACTGTTATTCCTATTCCCAAATCTTTGCCTGAAAGCCCTTAACTGCAAAATTATAATTTGGTGGGGGTGAGGGGTTTACATTCCCCATTCTAGGGAAAACTCCAGCTTTGCCTGGCAGATACCTGTCTTTCCAAACCAAGACACCAAACTTCAATGGGTTCAACACTTTCAGCTGGGAATGCCCAGGTACTTCTCAGGGAGGAGTATTGCAATGTCTTGTGACACTGCAGATCACATGCAGTCCTTTGGTGGCAGGCTCAAGAAAAGAGTTTAGGGACAAAGACACAACCCCTGTTTGTCATGCCAGCCAGTTCTGCCTTAACAGAAGGGATGAATGCACTCAGGCCTAGGTGTAAATGTCTCTGTATCTCTCCCAGGATGGGAGAGAATTTTCTACTTGAGCCAGTTGTGTAAGGGAGGAAATTGGCATGATAGAAACCAGTACCCCACAATACCAGGTCTGCCTTCTTGGAGGTGTTTTCCCTTATCTGTATCAAACCTCAGCACACACAAAGGCGGGTTTGTCATGGTCATCCTCTGGTGCTCATCCTCTCTGCACCTGGGCCATTCTTATGCAGTTTAGAGGTTTCATAACCACATACCCAAAAACACGCCCCTTCCCCTGTGGTTGAGGGGTGCAAACAAAGCACCTTCTGCTTTTGCAAACAGCCAATTGGTTGCATCATTTCTTTTAATATTACAGTCTCTCACAAAAAGTAAAGAAAAATCCAGTGTTTCATATTAGTCAAGTATGTACAGTAAGTGAATTCCTCTGTGCACAAATATAGCCTTTATGCAAGACACCAATTTCAGGGAGGAAAAAAAGCTATTGACTAGTTAGAAAGAATACATTACATACAAATAAATTTAGACCTTAAAATGATAGTCAAACAATACCACAGCAAGTGTAAATTATCACCTATATATAGAATAATCCCCTTGAGTGTGTGTGGCAGGTTTGTTTGTTTAGTTTGGTCAGGTTTTTTTGGGTTTTGTTTTTTGGTGGGTTGTTTGTTTGTTTTTTGTTACTGTTTTTTGTTGCTTGTTTTAACGTAACAGACATTTAAAAAATAATGCTTTACAAAAATACTGATAATGGTTCACATTACAACAGTCTCTTACTACCTCTTCTTTCAACATATTCTATAATCTCAGCAGTATCCCCAGTAGTTTTTTTTAGTAACCACATGTTGCTCAGGCTCCTTTTGCTTGAAATCCATTGACAATACACTGTCTCTCTTCGTTTGCTGATAAACTTCAAATTATTTACATTCGAAAGCTTCTGGTTCTGTGAAACGGTTGAAAAGGTTTTTTTAAGGCCCACATCAGTATTGGTGGTTTCTGTTTCGTTTTTTCAGAAAATAACATTGCTTCTGTTTCAGGGGTAGGAAATCGTACTCTGTACACTTCAGGGTAAGTTTTCTGAAACTAGAAAAGTACATTAATTCAAATTAAGAATTTGTTCAAACATGTACAATACACTATTAAAGTGAAGCTTGCTTTTCTGGATCAGGGAAATTATTTCTCTAATGGACTTTCTACACCTCTATATATAAAATTAGGCAATATTTTTGATTTGGATTGATTCATCATAGCATACTTGTTCTAAACTATTATAAATCTTGAAATCCCCAAACATAGCCACTACTTTTAATTTTAGAATTTCTCTAGAAGAATACATGTCTAAGACTCGATAAATCTTTTTGAGTTGAAATTAGAAACTGTGGAGAAATTTTTATTACTTGCTTGAGCTTCTTCTTTTTATCTTTCAGAGATATTTCTTTATTCTTTACAATTTCTTCCAACAAAGCTGCCAGTGGTTCTTGAGAGCCAGTTGCCCTTTGGTATTCAAATTCACCTGTACTGATTTGGTGACAAAATGATGGAGGAGGAAGTGGTGCATCACTATCAGCCCCAGCATATTTTATCTGAAGATACAGTAAAAAAAAAAAAAAAGAGCAGCTATGTTTTCTGCAAAACACTTGCAAAAACTGACTTAATCAATTGACCACCCCAATGAATAATGAATTGAGACCCAAAATTCTAATTTTTATCTCCAGCTCTAAATGAGTGAGTTCCCATTAGTCAAAAAACACAACACAAAGGAAGCCTGTTCAGCTCTTGAAATAAGTTTAAAGTTAGTTTTCCAGTAGAAAATAGACAAAAGAACTAAAAGTCATCTTTGAATAAAAACAACATATGGTATCAGGAAACAGAAAGATGAAAAAACTGAGCAAGTAAGGATGGTTCTGAAGAAAAAACAAGTCACAACATCAATGGAAACACTTTATAATCATTCCATTTTCTTCATTACCACAAACACTTTGCCCATTCCATAGGAAGAGAGTGCTGACAAACAGGAAAACATATTTGAGAGTTCCTGTCTCTAAACAAATTCAACATTTGTTTAGTTTCATTTAAACACATATTTATGATTGAATATCAGTAGTCAAAATTAATTAGCTCTTCAAAAGTTAAAAGAGAGAGAACAAAGTATTTTAAGAGCTGTTGATCTTGAGAAACAAAGGATAAATTCAATCTAGAAACAGAGAGACATAAGAGGTTTTTTCTCTAAATACTTACTTGGACTCTATGGAGATGTACAACATGATCCTCTATGGAAGACTTTAGAGCAGAAGGAACACTTAAGATCTCTTGATAATTATCCATGAGAAAAGATACAAGTTTAGCAGCAAGAAGTTCATCCAAGTCTATTTCATCCTTTGAGCAGAGAATACAACGGGAAAACGCCTGAACCATCTGAGGAAAAAAACCCCCTCATGATTATAATGTATTTTTCTGTTTGTGAGTGAGGAATAGAGAATCGAGCTGCACTTAAAAAGTGATCTTTTAGAACAAATATTTCAACATCACAATATTTACTGTGCTTCAAACATATCAATATTTTTAAAAAATGTATTATGTTTGGTGACATGTGAGTGCACTGAAGATTGCTCCTGGCTCATACAGATAATCCAGTCCTGACATTAGATATAGAATGGATGAAATCCATTTTATTCTCAAATAGACACTTCACATGGCTATCTAGAGAGGGCGTATGTATTTAGAGATTTTCAAAAATAACGCAGAAATTTAATCAAAATTAGGCACCAGAGGGAAAACTTAATACCACTTATTCTGAAATCATCACATCAAGTTTCAGGTCCAGTTAACTTCATGTACACTTGTGCTCAAGCACACAGTTACAAGTTTGTGCACCAGTCACTTTAACATTAAATTCACAAAAGGCAATCAAGGTTTCTCTCATGTGCCACATACTACATTGCTGAATTAAAACTTAGTAAAAATACTCAGTCTGTAAGAATTCACTTCTAAAAACATTTCAAGTACAACAATAATTTTAATGAAGGATCACTTACAGCTAATTAAATTATAACCTTGGTGGTAAAAAATTTAATTATTTCAATCAAATACTATTCAGAGTTCACAAAAAACTTAATTGCTGTGGAGCACGTTTAGATTTGTGCATGCTACTACAGGATTTTTACAGAATGTCTCTGCAGCTTAGTTATCCATAGTACTTAATTTTCAAAGACTTTTAAAGTAACAAAAAATAAAAGCATGTTGTTAGCTAGTTGGAATTGGTAAGTTATGCCTAATATCTTTGTAAGAAGGTGCTTTTGCAAACATCAGTGTAGTGATATCACTACATATGGTCATACAGAAGGAGCATTAGCAAAAACTGGAGCTTACATTAAGAGACTTATGCGTGGTGAAAAGAAAACAACTACTGAAATAAACGGTTGGGATGTTAATTTTTTTGAATGGTTGAAAACCAGGTCAATCAGAAAATTCAGGTCCATATTTCTAGCTATGACTGAAACAGGCAGTCTTTTTCATTTGCACTCTGCAGTGATAAAGAGCATCAGAGACCTCATCTGCTTTTTTTTGTCATTGATTTTGCTTGCTTGTTTTTGGGGGTTGCTTGTCCGTTTGTGCTTTTTTATTTTTCACTCAATAGTGAAATCAGTGGTGGTTTAACTTAGAAAGGTAAGGAAACCTCTAAATTCTGAGGAAGTTCTTTATGTGCTCACAAATTATCATGAAATCCCACTTCATTCAAACTCCGATTAGCTTTCCAAAGAGCTGGGATAGACAAGCTAGCTCCTTAAACAAGCAAACTGTGTTTTGTTCATACTCTCCAGTAAGAATCTTTCACCTGTGCTGCTCCAAAAGCCTGTCCAGACCTTTTACCTCACACTTATACGTACCAAAGTTCTGGTCCTCACTGATTCAGAAAGAGGTGGCAAATCCTGGTTTAGGCTAATTCTTGCCATCATTCTCACCAACAGCTGTAGTCTTTTTCTATTTTCTGGTGGCAGTAGGAGACAAGTTATCTGAAGAGCTTCTACAGCCTTACTGGGTTTTTGCAGTAGTCCTGGTTTGTATGAGATCAGAAGGTTGGGGAACATTTCTCAGTTATATATTTCCATAACATTTAACATAATATTTCTAAATCAAACTCCCAGAATTCCTTTCTTACTCATCAAGATTGTCTTAGAACTCCACTCCCCAAGGAGACTAGAAAGATATCACTAGAATTGGACTACTAGGACTTGTTTACATTTTTAGAAGATATTCTTCTGATGCACTGGAGGACATTGATAGCCATAAACAACAAGATACTAGAATACATGAAAAATTACAATGTTTTGTTTCATTCTTTGCTCTTTTACCTCAGCGCTAAACACAACTGAATGGTATGCACAGATACAGCAACCATGCTAAATAAAATGTTAAGTCTGTGGCAACATTCAGAGAGAAAGAAAATGTGCTTAAGCATCAGTGACAGCTATGACAATACCAACATGTGCTTCACACCTATAGACATTAAATCTATGCCTAACTCTACCTACAGACTCTTGAGAAAACATTCCAGTGAGCACGGTAGAGATATTTGAAGACTGGACAGGAACAGTAGAAAGTGATAGTAGTTTAGGTACCTATAGAAAGTCACCAAAATGTCATCTTATTTTAGGTTAAGGCTCAGCCAAGGAAGCATCTATTACGATTTTGTCTAAACCACCACTAGTATCAGAACAAAAGTCAGAAAACAAAATATCTGCATGACTGAAATCTAGCAGTAATTTCTGTTAGAAAAGGAACAAGGAAGAAATCAGAGACTTTTTTTTTTTTCCATAGGACTATAGAAGTTGGAAGAGATCTCTGGAGATTGTATAGACCTCTTCACATGCTTAAATCAAGTTCACCTACAGGAAGGTGCCCAGGACCATGTCCCCTCAGGTTTTGAATAGCTCCAAAGACAGACCTTCCACAGTCTCTCTGGTCAACTATTTCCACTGTTTCATCACCTGCAATTAAAATTATATTCTTTACGAAAATGAGGCTTCCTGTACTTCTGTTCCTGCCCATTGACTCTTGTCCTGTCATTGGGTATCACTGATAGAAGTCTGGCTCCTTCTTCCTCTTTACTCCTCCTGTAAAAATCTTTTATACAGACGACTCAGATTCTCCCTGAGCCTTTTCCTCTCCAGACTAAACAGTCCCTGACCAGTTTCTCCCCACCTGACACATGTTCCAAGACTTTAATAATTTTTAATTTGTTTCACTGGAATTGCTGACTAGTGCTCAGGAAATGCCTCTCTTGACCTACCAGCAATATGCTTTATGCAGTTATGGATGCTGCTGATATTCTTTGCCTCAAGGACACTGGTGGCTCATGGTCACATTAATGCCCACCAGGATTTCCAAGTCCTTCTCAGCAAAGCTGCTTTCAAACCAGCCACCCCCAGTATTTACTGGTGCATGGGATTATTCCTCCCCAGGAGAGGAGTTGACATTTCCCCTTTTCTGAAGCTTACAATACTTCTGTTTACCCATTTCTGCAGCCAGTCGAGGTCACCCTGCATGGCACTACAGTCCTCTGCTGCATAAGCTACTCTTCCCCGTTTTAGTTATCTGAATGCTTTTCTGTTTAGAGCACTGTGCCCTTATTTAGGACAGAATGTGCTTCCATCCTGGTCATTAACAAAGTGTTAATCATCGTTGGCCATGGCATCAGCCCTCGGGTGCTCCTCACTGACTGACATCCAGCCAGACTTTGTGCCCCAGCTCACAGTCCTCTGAGCCCAGCAATTGCACTGATCTCTGAGTTTACTTCATTACCCCCCTCTATCCAGCCTGTACTGCCTCAGGTTGCCTAATGGAAGATGAGTTGAAAGCTTTATTACCCTCAACATAAGCAGTATCCATTGCTATTCCCTCATCCACCATTTTGATGGAAACTGTTTCTTAAGGAAAAAGAAGTGTGGGGTAGGTAAGGCATTCCAAACAGAGGGATAAAGCACTGAAGTTAATTTTCATAGTAGAGCTTTTTCTAAGCTCTAAATTTCTAAATTTCCTTTGAAATTTCTAAATTTCAAAGGAAGATTTGGCAGGCGTATTAATGCATATCTTTAGAAGAGTAAGGCATGACCCCATATCAACACTTCACTTTTTTTTTAAAGAGACCAGAAAAACAATGTTTGACTTCTTGAAGCATTGCACAATTTTCATTGACTTCCATATACACACTGGCACGAAATCTTTCTTCTAATTTTACATTTATGAAATACTGTGAAATAAAACTAGTAAAACATGAAAGACATGAAAAACAATGGAAAAACAAATAGAAACAGAGTATGAAAGCAGAGGAATAAGTTTTAAAGATATCAACAAGAGTTGTCTAAGATAAAGAAGTCAGAAATTGAGCTATATTGGGTATGAAGCAAGACTGACAACTCACGAAGTATAAAATACTAAATTCCAGACAGAAGTTTTAGTCTGAATTCCTTTCTCATCCCAATAGTTTACAGAAAACTGTGTTGTTCACACAGAAAGAAGCTCAAAAAACTAACAGGCTGCAAAGAGGGCTTACTTCCCAACTCAATTGTTGTTTCTGAAATTTGATTACATAAAATAAAATCAAATATTTTCCTATTTACTGTCTTTCAGTAAGCTACCTATAGGATCAGGATTGTCAATTTTAATATAGTGTGAACCCCTGAAAATTTCTAGTTAATAACTAAACCATTGCATCTTAAAAGCACTACATTAGTTAATGTCATTTCTAAATTTAAGCAATGAAGTATTTCAATTCCCTTCAAATGTCATATTTCCATGGTTAAACACAGTGCTTAAAGCCCTAATCCTTTCTAATCTAGACTTCAGTCAAGCAACCTCTAAAAGCACATGAGAGTTTTTAAGACATTTAAGCATTTGTATAAAAAGAAAAATCTGTTAAAATCCATCTGTTGGATGCTGAGCAATGAACAGAGGTCTTTAATATTGTAAAGACAAGCAATGAAAGACTTTTGAACTAACATGATCAAAAAGATACAAAAACAAAACCACTGTGTAATATGAAATAAATTTAAATAGTAAACTGTTCTCTATGTAGAATGGAAAGGACAGGCCCTAAAGAATTAATCTGTGATAGTACTTAAATAAGGTAAAATAACTCCAGGAAATTAAAGAATATTTTTTTTCATTACATCCCAAACTACTTACCTAACACACTAACAAAAATATCAAAAAAATGAAATGTGAGAAGAGGTTCTTTCATCTGGCCAAAGTAGTCCACTATAGTTTTGAAGACATCTCTTTCAAAGCCTGAGTACGTAGGCTGCTTCAAATCTGAACAGCTGGGCCCTAAAAAGAACAGAAAAATCAAAATAAAAAGGAGCAAAAAAGAGAGAGAATACTGACTTTCAGCCACTAAGCAGATCAGTGTTTTCTAATCCAGCCCATTAAAATGTATAGTTAGAGGAAAAAAAATATTCTTCAAAATAAGTGAAATTTTATTGATCTACTACTGCACTGATCTATTCCCAATACATCTAATGAAGATACATAGTAGAGAAAAAATACATTAATAGAATAGTTAAACCTTTATACAATTCATTTAAATAAGCTGCACTGGAAGAAGAATAGATGCTGACACGTTTTTCCAACTTCATTTTAGAAAATCATCACAAAAAAGACTGAAAAAGTGAATATATTTTAAAGTATAAAATATAAATATACTTTAATAAAGTAGTGAAGACACAGTCAGTTCAATTTATTTTTGGGGGGATGGGTTCTTTGTGGGATCTTTTTCCCTTTCTGAATTTACTTACAATTTGCTAGACATTTCATTGCGGATAAAATCCAATGAGGTAGTTCCTCTGCACAAAGAAGAAACAGAAATCAAAAGGAGAAAAAAGAAAAAAAAAAGAAAAATATTCAACTGTTAGACAAAAGCAAAGCTGAAAACACTTTAATATGTTCCTCCTGTGTACCAAACCAAGTGACTCCAGAGGCAGGCTATAACTTAATGTAGGATTTAGCTTGAATTACATCTCTACTTCAGTACCTCCACAACTATCAGTTACGCATTCTGCCATTGCAGCTCAATCAGCAAAACAGGTCATACCACAAATCTTTAACCTACCCTAAAAATAAAAGAAATCAGTCTAAACTAGTTCTAGATACAGCCTTCCTCAGTGCTATGCAGTGAAGTATTTACTTTGTACCAAAGATGATGAAAAACGCTCATATAAACTGAAAGTGTTGCCATTCCTGCAAAGAGGAAGTTAATATTTTGAGATGGTCCAATTGCCTTTGAAATGAACAGAGATATGCTCTGAAGGCAGTTTTATTCACAACCAAAACCAGGTTGTGAATATATTTGATTTCTCTACAAATCTTATGAAAAAAATGGTGCCAATAATACTATGATATATCAGAGCAGCAAAGATGCTTTATTTTTTCCCTGATATGCAAAACAATTTTAACCATGGTACTTGAGAACACATTAACTGAAAACTCAAAACTCTCTCAATGTACATTTTGGCTCTCTCACAATTTTTAATACTTTTTCTTCTTCATGTAAACATTCCAGTTCAGGTAGTTAAAAGGGTAGGGCTGAGAAAGTTACCTTGAAGTGATTAATATCCCTATATTTATAAACAGTAAAAAGTTGCTGCTGTTTCATATTAATTTTTCAATCCTACTAAAGCCAGAATATGTTTAAGAGAGTAAATATGGAATAAACCCTGACTCTTACCATTGGGATATGAGTGGAGAATAATAGCATTTTACTTTGTAAAAACTCAAGTTTTTACAGATGTGGTCACACAAGTATAAAGGTGCAACAGGCTAATGTAGATTAGAACAAATACTTAAGTCCCAGTAGATTACAATACTAAAAAAAAAATGAAAATTTCTAAAATACTCACTTGATTTGTCCTCCAAAGTGACAATGCCTTGCTTATTGACATTATATACATTTTGAACTATATGTTTTGAATTCACAAGTTTTGTGTCTAACACTTCATCCAGAGAATCCAAACCCAAGACCTTTTGTAATCTGCAAAAATACATAAACACACAATTCATACACCATCCAATCTGGAAAAGGCAAACATGAAGTATTAGGATACAATTCAGAAAAAAAAAAAGAGACCTTCTTTTCATAGAGAATATCTCCAGCTGGATGATAGCCATAAGGATCATTCAGTGCAAATCTTGCTCCTCACAGAACTGACTAGATTTATAGAATATCCTGATATGGAAGGCATCCACAAAGATCAACCCATAGCTGTGCACAGCACAATCACAAAAAATTATACCACGTGCCTGAGAGCATTGTCCAAACACCCCTTGAACTCTGTCAGGCTTAGGTGCAGTCACCACTTCCTGGGGAGCCTGTTCCAGTGCCCAGCCACCCTCTGGATGAGGACTCTTTTCCTAATATCCAACCTAAACCTCTCCTGACAACTTCAGGCCATTCCTTCTGTCCTGTCACTGGCCAAAGAGAAGAGATCAGTGCATTCTCCTCCACTTCACATCACAGATTTCACTGCAAAGCCTCCTCTTAGCTAGGTTAAAGAAGCCAGCAGACCTCAACCACTCCTCATGTCCTCCCCTATAGACCCTTCACGATCTTCATAGCCCTAAAAAAGTTTCATTTTAGTACCTGGGAAAGGTTTAGTAATTTTAATACCTAAAACTATACTGTATAACTAAAATGATTGCCAACACGCCCCTTAAACTCTGTCAGGCTTGGTGCTGTGACCACTTCCCCAGGGAGGCAGTTCCAGTGCCCAGTCACCCCCTGAGTGAAGAACCTTTTCCTAATGTGGAGTCTGAACTCTGCCAGACACCACTTGATTCCATCTCCTTGTGTCATACTGCTGGTCACCAGAGATCGTCCACATCTCCCCCCACTGCCTCTCTGGAAGTTGCAGACTGCAATGAGGTCACCCCTCAGCTTTCTCAAAGCCTTTGATGACTGTACAGCTCTTTGCTCCATCCAGAGCTCACTGCCCTGACTACCCTTGAGGGAGTCCAAAGTTCCTTCTAACCTAGTGTCATGGACAAACATCATGTACAGTCAACTCCTGCATCCGTATCTCTTATAAAAACATGATAAAGCACTTGCCCTGGAGCCCTGCAGAACCACACTGATGACTGCTCATCAGAGATAACCACACTTACTACAATCCTTTATGCCTGACCCATTAGCCAGCTGCTCATCCAGCAGTATTATGGACTCATCATGCTGGACTGTTTACCTAGAAGGATACTGTGAGAGACAGTACCAAAAGCTTTGCTTAAGTGCAAAGCAACCACATTAACTGGCTTTCATTGGTCAACTAGATGGGTGACCTTGTTATAAAAGAAAATTAAATTGGTTAAGCAGTATTTTCCCCTCCTTAAACTGTGCTGGCTATGACCAATGATTGTGTGCCTCTCAAATTTTTTTTTTATTAACTCCCAGAACAACCTTTTCCATAATTTTAAGGGCACTGAAGTGATACTGACAGGTCTGTGATTACCAAGGTCTTTGTTCTTTGCTTTCTTAAAATTGAGAAAATATTTGCCAGCTTCCAGACAACAGGGGCCTCTCCAGACTTCCAAAATAAATGAAAAAAAAAAAATTGAGAGAAATCCTGCAATATTCCAGCTCCTTCAGTACCCTGGGATGAATCCCATCAGGCTTCATAGATTTAAGCACATCCAGCTGGAGCAGAAAATTTCAAACACATTCAGGGTCAGCTGTGAGTCTCCCTATTCCCACTGTCATATTCTTCCAACACAGACTTGTGGGAGTCTCAGTGTAAATTATCAGACTTAAAGAGGCCAGGACTTTCTGTCAAGTGAATGCTATTGCTCCCTGATCAAGCTGTCAGGGTTTCAGCATCCTTCGACACAAACTGCTGTGCCAACTGTGTTTGCCCACCCTGGTCTTTTGGTTGCTAGAGCCCTATAGGGGCCATTATGTGAAGGAGGGACTTAGCCACCACTGCCCCTAGTCTCACTTGCCCAGGTCCTTTCAGCTGCTATCATGTGAGCTTCAGGCTACCAGAGGGTCTCTCCATTCCCCTGAAGTTTCCTTGGTTCAGGAAACCCAGGAGTAGACATGCACTAAAGCCCTCTGCTGCTCATCATGCTGCTACCAAAACTGCTCACCTCAGCACTGAGTGCATTATGTGCAGATAATGTGCTAGGTTTACTCTGAAGTGATCATTAGTAGGAGCTCAACTCTGCTGTTGTATCAGCTAGTGTAAGTTATGTTTTTTCCTCTGCAGAAACAGTCCAAAGCAATCACTTTAACTTTGCATAGGATATTCCTTTTGAATATAGTAAAGAACATCTGAATCTCAAAGCTTCAACACTCAGTGAGCTACTCCATTTATCCCATGCAAAGTATTGTACTTGCCACTGAAAGGTTCCATAGTACTTCTACATAAGTGCTTTTATTTTTTCCTAGCAACAAGAAAGAGACAGAGAAAAAAGTGATTAAATAAGACAAAGTCAACACAACCAAGACTTGTATAACACAACATGCAGAAGTCAAAAGCTACTAAGCACAGCAAAGAGTTTTTTTGCAGAGTTTATTTGCTGAATTTGTTAGCCAAATAACAAGTGGTATAGTCTAGACACTATGGCTTTGAAGGCAATGATGAAAAGTGAGTGGGTGAAATTACAAGTGTTGCCAGAGAAGACAGACAAGACTATTACCTACTACAGAGTTTTACTATAACAGCAAGTGACTCATAAGCATACTCACCGTGACAAAGTCATGGATTTCCATGTCTCTTCTATATTTGTTTGTGTTAGCTCTCTGCGGAATACAAGTTTGCATGCCGGCACCTCCCCGATAGCTATGCTGTGACGCTTGTACCATATCTCAGAGCTCTGAAATCAGAAAAACTCTCCCCATTAACAGGTGATTTTCAAGTGTTAAACAGTATAAAACATTTATAGTACAGAATTGCAAGTGTTCCTAAATTCAAGTGAAGTCTTCAGGATGCAAGTAAGTATTTATGTTTCAGAGAAATGAAATATTTTCTCAAGCTTGCACAGACATCTTTTCTCAACTCCATAACTTGTCCAAAGCTGAAAACTTAAGTGTGTCAGAATAGCCATTAAAGTTCAGGAGTCAATGACCTTTAATCCCATGTTCAGGTCCTATCCATGATTAAAATCTGTTCATCTGCCATTTTCAGATTAAACATCTGTTTATGGAGAAGTTAGTGGAGAATTACAAGATGAGATACAAAAGAATTAAAAAAAAAATTATCCTTGTTCAGCATATACTGAAAATAGCTAAACATTAAGTTCAATAACAGGTTCTATGGAGAAAGTGAAAGCAAATCACTACATCAGAAGGCACCCATCAGATCTAGTCCACCATTATAACAGTGTAAAGTAAAGCTGAGAACGCAGAATGCACTATCCTTTATGCAACCTTTAAATGCAACCTTGATTCTTGAAGATTGCCATCAAAATATTAATGGGTGGATATATACTGCAGCTTGTATCAGCGGCATCCTTTTCAAGGCAAAAAATTCTAATCATTCCAGTTCTTTGATTTACACTACAGACCAGTGCTAAAGCACATTAAAATATTCCTTGTGATCACAACCAAACCACAAAATGCATTCCCAGGAATGCACTTAAATACTCCAAGCACTAATTGCCTGTCATTCCATGGCAGACTAGACTAGAGCTAGTTGGAAGCAAATAGCACCCTCTGAAATTAAGGGTCTGGTCTTCCACATCAGTATTTCATGACACAGACCATGCTCATCAATCCGCACACAGCCATTAAGTGTTCAGATGGATGCTGGAGCAATTCAAGGTACCACCATTTTCAGCTGTCTACTTCAGCATTCCAGTGGAGGCTAGACCTAATTATAAAGAAGGCAACAGAAAGAAGCTTATACCTTTGCCTCACTTACAGTCCACTGTATTAATCCAAACTGCCAATGGAAGAGATTTTGAGCTGTGCCAAACTTTATGCTGTTGCATCTGAGTCAGATGCAGAGGCAGACTTTTGCTAATTCTTATCAGGCCAGCATGCTTGGGTGGAAATTTAGAGCTCAGTTGGAGGTTGTAACGTATTATATCTTCAACAGATACTTGCTCAGTAACTAAAATACTCTATTCTCTTTTCTTGTCTTTGGCACCATATTTTCCTCTATCTTGATCTTCTACCTACTATTAAAGTTCTAAGAACCAGGTTTTTCCTCTTCAAAAGCTTGTACATGAAGAGTGCCAACTTGATTTGCATACAGCCGGATTGTAAATATGGAACAACCATTCATTCAGAACATTTAGATGTCCAGCAAAATGGTAGGAGCTATTTTTCCAAATAGACTATGGTTCATCAAAAAATCTAAGGCCAGAGTCCTGCTCTGAAGTGTAGTAACAAAAAGGTAAAAATCTTCAAAGAAATCCCATCAAGTTCATAAATTATGAGAACACACACATATAAGTCACACTGAAGGAAGTGCATAGAATATACGTAACTCCAGAAGTCTAGTCTTTTAATATGTCTGGGTGAACAGAGTTGATACAATTTTGGTTTACTAACAAAAGCAAGTTTTTTCAACAACTTTACAAAGGCTGGATCAAACCAGATAAGAATGAGGCAGAATGACTTTCCGTGCTTACAAAGGATAACTGAAAAATTTCTTCTTAGAAAAAATATATTCTTTATAAAAAAGGAAATTGAGTCAGTAACAGCCTTATAGCAGCTAGAAAGGTTGTAATACTGTATATACTCCAATACATGGAGTGTCCAAATAAGCATTACAGTGTGACTATTCTGTCTCATAATATAATAAATGCCCTACTGGAATTTGAGCAAACTATAATGAAATATGGGAAAATATACCCATGTTGAGTTCAAATTGCTCAGGACACTGCAATGTGTAGCACAAAGAACACTAAAAGCTTACTTCTCCAGCAAATTTTAAGAAAAACTTTACTTCACAAAAGTTTAAAATGAAAGTGGTTAGCATTTAATTTTTAAGTATTCTGTGACAGAGCATAGAGCTCATCAGTTCAGTTTTGTTTTCCAAATATGCTTTTGTGTGGGGAAATAAAACTGGGTGCCTTACCATTGCGATGGATTTCACTGGGATGTGTTCTTGAGAACGGCCAGCATTTGGTTCATTCCAGTCTGGAAATTTAATTACTTCCTTTCCACATGAAGGTTTCTTTGGATATGACTTCAGTGGTGAGGAAGGAGGAAATCTACAATTAGAAAACATTTTTAAAGTCTCTGAATGCCAACCTAGTCCCTATTTACCAATGCAAAACTGTAGTCAGCCTTCCCATGCAAAAATACAACAAATGTTTTGGACATTCACAGCCCAGCTTAGTTTCCTGTAGACTGGTGTTACATGATATGTAAAACATTGTGGACTGTCTTGTTTGCCCTCCAGATGCTGCTCCAGAGCAGTTCAGGTCCTTTGTTCCTCCCACGACATAGCTGAGCCTTGGGTGAATGTCTGACATCCCAGTGCATCTCATATAGCACTAGCTGTCTTTGCACAGGCAATGACATAGGTCTTCATTAGAAGATGTTGATTCTGCTGAAAAAGCTGTGGGTATGTTTTCCCCCATGTCAAGTGCGTTGTTAGCATGCATTTCCTAAAGCAAAGCTACATAGCTAAGTTGCATGACTAACACTCGGATTTAGTTAGAGTGCATGCAAGTGTCCACACAAAGTTTTGCCCACATTACCAGGTTCTTTACATGCTTTCTGTGCGAAGATCATATCCTGCAGTTCTTTTCTGGAGTCTTTTTCCAGCTGGTTTTGCAGGTAACTATTTGACTTCTTAAGGCATTTCAAGAAGTGACTTGAAGAAATTAGCAGAAATAAGCCCTAAACCAGCCCTTGTAGAAAAGAAGGAAAATAAACTATCCAGCTTGACCAGCATCAAATTATTACTAAGCTTAGGTCAGGGCATTTACAAAGGAACTAATGACAGCATATCAGAAAGATAAATCAGTTAGATGTTAACACCTCTTCAGACTGGCCCAGGTTCGATCTTGCCTACTTTCACTCCCAAGTTTCAGATGCTGAGATTCCTGATGCGTTCAGAAACTGCTCAAGACTCACTCATTCTTTTAAATCAGAACGTAAAATACAGATATGTCCATGACATTGCAACAAGGGCTTGTATGCTCCTGGATAGCATGTATATGTATCCTACCAGAAAAATACCACTTGAGAAATCCTCAAGTTTCTCCAAAACGTCAGCCCATCCTCTAAAGGCACTTCAAACGTTTGATAAGTTTTTAATTTAAATTTGTATTGCAGTTTGGTTAGTCCAGTGCTGTTACACTGAATGGTTAAACACATTGATTGTTTTTACCACACACATTGAGCACATTCCACAGTGCTGTTCAAACAGCACACGTGCAACTCAGAGATATCACTTCCACCAGGCAAACCCTCAGAACCAGCAGCAAGCATCTAGTTGAATCCTGCAAGATTTACTCTGTTTTTTAATGCTAAGCCAGAGTAGGTGGCAGATGTTTAGCTGTTGAGTGTCCTCAACCATTTTTCAGATGTTCATTATTTCTTAAGAGTTTAGTGTTAAAATAAAATATACCCACGTATCTGCAGCCTTTTTCCTTTGTCTTACACTATTCTCAGTAGTCTCCTACTGCTTTTCCACTTCTTCACAACTTTTAGCTTTGCATCATTTGCTGCCCTGATTTGCAACCAATCAGTAAAAGAATAAGTTCTACAGGCAGAAAAAGGAGGTGCATTCCCCTTTCTCAGGTAGCATTACAGCAAGATCTAGATGGAGAAGAATTAAATATCACTCAAAGCAAAGGACTGAGGAGCACTCCAAGGCTGGCATATCAAGATCTGAACTGTTTATAGCCAGCAACACTAGTTTGGAGAGTTTATAAAAAGAGGAACTAGAGATACCTGTTTGTGTCCAGATCAAAGGATATAGAACAAGGTCAGCTAACTGTGATGTCCATGATATAACAAGTATTACTGCTGAATTCCCAAAAGATTGCTATCATTGCAAGAGCGCTAACTCTTTTGCTTTTAATAGAATGGCTTAGATTCCCAAAAAAAAAATGTGTAAACCCCAACAGTTTCCAAAACAGTAACTTTTCATTCACTATTATAGACTCAACTGAGACAGTAAGTCAGGACACACTGATAAGTCTTTGCTACTTTTAGAAATCACATTTTGTGATTCATTCACATTAAATGTGAAGATCTCATCTTCACATTTAATACTTGCCAAATATTCTCAAGGAAACCAACTTTTGACAATATTTCTTTTGCATACTCTGTGGACAAACAAAAGCAGACAGCTACATTTACATATGAAGTTAATGAATGACACAACTGTGTAGCACAGTGTGCAGTTACAGAATGTTAACACGTAAATTTATACAGAAGGTATGAAGCATGTATTTCCAAAGTAAGCGCTGTGAGTATAATTGACTCATACCACTACCTCCATCAGCACTCTGAGGAGAAAAAACCCTTTATTTTACATGTAGCATTAGGAAAGTCCACCAGAGGGAGCTGCCAGGATATTGACTAAAATCGGCTGGAAAACCAATGTTTACCTACCTAAATAGGAGGGAAGCATGTTTTGGTACTTAAAGCTACGAGCAATGTATATAGATTATCTATGCACCAAGCCCACTGAGGAAAAAGCCGGCTTCAGTTCAAGATGCATGAAAGGTATGCATGTTTAACTGAAAAAAGTTCTTATTCTTTCAGTGGGGGGGGCGAGAAAGAACATCACAACAAACTACATAACAAGAGTCCTGTTGTCCAATAGCAGATCAGTAGGCAGAGCATGCAGAAAATTAAAAGAACAGAAACATTTCACCCAGCCAACTTCCACAGCCTGCAGCTCAGTAAAGTCATGACTGAAAATACAAAGAAATAAAAGAACAAAATAATTTGAATATATATTCATGCTAGTGCAAAATAAACAAAAAAAAATAAATAAACCCACAGCCATACAAACAAGGCAAAACCAAGCCAAAGAAATATAGCATAACACCAGCAGTTATCAAACTCCATATTAAATCTCTTGACAAGAATTACTGCCTAGAAATAAAAACAAAAGATCAATAGAGCAAAATGAAAAATTGACTTAATACATATCAAATGGGAATTCAGTACTATCTATTCCCCAAAGAGAATATTAAGAAATCATTACCTAAAAATTAATATGTAAATTTTAAGTATATAATAATAGTACAAGCATAAACTTATTGCTAACCTTTTTTCCCTAATGTTTTGCAAGACGAGAACGTCCATTTCCTCAAAAAAGGCTCACCATGATAAAAATTACGAATCCATTCTTGAAGTAATGGTCACCTTTATAATACTTCTGCACCAAACAGGACACTACAAGATGGTACAAATTCAGAACCTGCAACTTCTGTCCACCCAAACCTTAACTGAGGTCACAAGAGGTCAAAAAATCCAGTCCAGTAATGCTAAGCTTTTAATACAAAGAAATTTCTTTTCCTCTGATAACAAGCCATCCAGCTGAGAGGATCCACAGGGATAAGTAAGAAACAATCCTTGAGGATTAGCAAATAAAGCTTTGTCCCTTTTCCATCTACAAACCAAGGAGCATAAAAAGAAGTTACATCATAAAAGTTTTAGATTTAGAAGGCCTTTCTCTTCTATTACAAGTGAAGACATCAACCAAAATAGTCAGGGGGTTGTGGTGAAGGAGGACAATTGGAGCTGGATGACCAATGGCATTCTCACTTCCACCTATGTGTCTTAACATGTACTCTTCCAGGACCAACAACACCAATGTCTGCCATCAGGAATCAGAACTCGATTCCATGTGAAAGCTGAAGAACTTTTGTTTATATTCAAATAATGTAACTGAATAGAAGTGACCTTCAAAAAAAAATTTCAAAACAGATAAGAAAACTGAAGTCAAACATTAAACCATGGCAGTTACCTGTTACCAAGAAAATTAAAGTCTTTAAAAGGAAAACGGGAAAACAGGTCAACACCTTTTCAGAGACATTTTACAAAAATACTTGTAAGACACGAGGAAGAATTACACCCTGTTTCCAAAAAAACTAAATTTTTTCTACCACCGCACACAGGCTTACCGATATAAATGGCCATTGTCTTCAAAGTCCTCTTTACCCCACCTTCCTTTAATATCTTCGATAACATGATTTTTCAGGAATTTTTTTAGCAACTTAACCGTTTGATCGCGAGTCACTTCTGGGCCAAAGTTTTGGTTAGAGCCAAGTAGCTCATGCAAACAGTCCACTGCCTCCGAGGCTTTGAAGCAACGCTCGTAGCTCTTGAAACGGCAGCGATGCTTCCGTAAGGGCATCCCAGCACGGAAGAGCTCGATTATCTCGTTCCACTGGGAAAGAACAAAGCAAATCGTTACGGGAGCTCTTCTCCCAGGTTCTCCTGCGACCAGAAGGCAGCCAGCTCCGCAAGCAGAGCTACGCACTTTTTTGACCATCTGCGCTCGCAAGAGCATCGAAACCAAAGCCCAGGATTTAAACTGCCGAGACCCGAGAACGAACACCAGGTTTTAGGAGGCTGAAATATTTAGAGCCCCACACCACCTGCAGATCTACGGATACGGCTCTAGCCTCCCTTAGGTTTTACCGGGACAAAAGGCTGAACCTGCCGCTCCGCCCGGCCGGGCTCTGCCCCGCGCCAGCCCCGGGCGCCCCCGCCCCGCAGAGACGCGGCCTGGAAGCACCGGCCGGCACCGAGGGGGCCCGAGAGCGAGTGGCCGCCGAGGACAGAGGCGCGGGCGGGCGGCGGTGCCCGGACGGCAGCGGGGACACTCACCAGGCGAGTGGCGCGGTAGGGCCCGGGCCCCACCAGCCGCGGCTCCATGGGTGCGCTGCGCCGCGTTTGAATCCTGCCAGGCGCCGCCGCCTTCGCCCATTGGGTGGCGGTCGCGGCACGTGACGGTCCACACCGCCCTCGATTGGCGGGGCGGGGCGGGGGCCGAGCGCGAGGGCGGCGCGGTGGGGGGCGCTGTCGCGGGCCGGCCGCAGCCTGCGGGCGGCAGCGGCCGTGTGGGCAAACGGGAGCGCGGCGGCGCCGGGCACTGGGAGAAGAGACAACGGGCAGGAAACTCAAGCCGTGGAAGTTCCCCATGAACATGAGGAGGAACTTCTCGGCTGTGCGGGTACTGTGTACTGGGACCGACTTCGCAGAGACGTCCTGGAGCCTCCCTCATGAGAGGGGGACTGTCCCTTATCTCCCTCATATTCCAGAACCATCTGAACTCAATCCTGGTGCCATGTGCTCAGGGATGGCCCTGCTTGAGCAGGTAGGCTGGACCAGGTGACATGCTGTAGTCCTCTCCAACCTGGCCCATCTGGCAATTCTGTGTGTGGCAGCAGGTTAAACCATGTCAGAAAAACGTTGACCGGTGAACTGCTGCCCTGATAAAGCAAACACAACCTTGGCATTGATTAAACAAACAAAACAAAAAATCAAACTGAAAACCCCCTCCAAGCCCTCGAATTTTTAATGTTTTTAAATGGTTTCAAATCAAAATTTTAATTGAAGAATTTTGTTTTGAATTCAGGCAGTGTGTGGGATGATAATTACTTGCAATTACATTTGATATTATTCCTACAGAAGACAGGGTTTGATGCTGGTGCCACGGAACTCACTGAGTTGTTGTATATTAGCTTTTTATGAGCTTTTTAAAGACAGGGTGATTTGGAAAATAAATAGGAACCTCCATTTTAAGGAAGGAGATTTTGATATCAGGTCACCTATGCTGCATGGGCAGGGATGTAACTGAAACTCCTGTGATACCTATTACGGATGAGCTATCTCTCTCAATTTTTAAGACTCTCACAAGAGAGGAGTGGTTGGTAACTCCAGTGTTTCTTCTCCACAGGTCTAAGGAAAACAAAATTTTAGCCCCATTCTCCTCACTGTCAGTCAATATTCACCATAACACAGATGAGTTAACTGGCTGATGGACTCCTCTTTCTAGCCTAAGTCAAAAGTATACACTGAAGTACATGAGATGCACAGTTTTTAGGTTCAGATAAAGAAAGTGTGATTCTCACATTATGTGTAGGAAGACAGGATTTGTTTTGAGCTGATGTCGTTGGCACAGTTACAATATATGCATCCTCTTTGGCTGCATCCATACAACTCACTGTGAAACACTGCTTTCTCTTTCTCCAAATACTTCATAACTCACAGGAGACTAAACCACTGTGCAAGATATTATGCAGCGGCAATCTGACACAGCACTTGCTGACAGCCCACAGAATGATTAGCATCTCCAGTTTCTTCTCCTGCTTATTAGCTCTTAATCTCAAACAACTGACTCTGGAAGCCTTTGGCTGGCATACAACTGCTGGAGTTGGAAGTTTTCTTGCTCCTTTCTGTTCACAGCACCTGTCCACATGCAGCACTCCTTAGTTTTGAACTGTGCATAGTCTCAGCTCCTATATGAGCCCAAGGGAGATTGGAAAATCAGTTGCAGATCTAGCTTCCAAACTGACCAACAAGAACCTGTCCCTTCACACCCAGCTGCAGGATGCATTCCTCCATCCATATTTATGGAGCAGGGAAGGAGGCATAATTGCAAAATCAGAGACCAGAAGTAGGACTGCCCCTACCAGCACAGAAATCATCTGCAAGGCTACAGAGTAATGCCTGCTTCCTTGCACAAGAAGCAGAGGGTACTACTGTCCAGTTTTCACTACAGACTAGCTATTGCAGCCTTTACCTCATAGGGCCTGCATTTCCAAAATACATTTGAATGTGCAGGCTCAGGAAGGCCTAAAAGAACCAAACTGTCCCACTTCCTTCATCAGTACTTATGTAATAAATAATTATTTTTATATATATATACACACACACATTTAAAAAGTGTGTCCTTTTTGCCTATTAAAGGCAAATCCTTTAATACTATTTGAAGAAACAGCAATAGGTCTCTGTCCTTAAGGAAAGCCCCCCTAACACTGGAAGCCAGGGGCATACATACAGGCCAGATCTGGCTGGACTTGAGACTTTTGAGTCAGTGACAGACTGCATTTCCCACCAAAAAGAGGTGTGGTCCCCAAACAGCATCGCAGCTGTTTAGGATCTTGTGATAGAGCATCTCTCCATGTGTACTGCCAGGGAGCTGGGAACTGAACACTGATGATTCTAGGATCAAGCATCTGAAATCCAGGGCTTGCAATTCAAATCTCAAGTCATCCCAATACTTTCTGAGATCCACTTCCAAGCTGTCCTGAGAGCTGACAGCTACAGGGATTAAACAGTGAATAGAAAAAAAAATTATTTTTTATTTGCTTTAAAAACTTGATGTAATCTCAAAAGAAAACACTTGCAACTCATGTCCAACCTAAAGTTTACATTCCTTTAGCATTTACAATGCACCATAAATGTAAGTAAAACAAAAGAGTTCAGGTAGAAAAGCTTACTCTCTTGGAATTGTGCAACAGGGAAGCTATTAAAATCTGCCTCAAAGTTTTGAGTATTTGAAAATCCCACAGATCAGATCAAGCAAAAAGCAAATATTACAAGTTTCTTTTGTGTGTGTGTGTGTTGTAGGAAACAGGACCTTTAATGGTAACGTTAATCTAAATACATTTAATTCCTCATTTCCAGGTCTGTTGACTGCACCACTTCCTTAATAAACTCATGCAGTACAAATGCAACTTAGCAACAGCAAATTCCTTTGATTTCTACACAAATGTGACCCTAACAATCTGCCTAACTTGGAAAACAGCATACTGGGTTATTCCACATAGAGTGAAGCCATGCCCAGTCATAACTGCCTGCCCCACTTTCAGAAGCTCAAAGAATGTCACTTTTTTTTTTGTCTGGTTCCACACAAGATAACTGGATTAACTTTAACCTTGAACTGATAAAAACAAGCCATAATAATAATAAAAAAACCAAGATGACACAAACTCTTTCTAGACATGTATTTCAATAGACAATGGAAATGGAAGAAAATAGAGTACAGTACAATCATGGTAGGCAACATTTAAGCTTAAATCATTAAATCAAAATATTTTTTTACATTTTATTTGAGTACTAAGATTTTGGCTATTGAATTAAAAGATTCCATAATGTTTCTAGCCCCACTTCACAAACAGCACAGGCTAACAATATAAAGTATATCCATAGACACATTGAATAATAAGTATACTTGGCTACTACAGTGAACAAATCAGTAAGATGTTTTGATCACTATGCTACAAGACAATTCAGATAATCCCCATATTAGTAGCTTTCCAACATTTACGATAATGTTCAACTGAGTACAACATGAAATGAATTCAGTTCTCCTAGTAAAAGACACTATATCCAAAAATCTGTGATCTTCAAATGAAACATTATGTCTTGACAGATTAACATACAATCTTTCCTTTAAAGTAATATAGTCTATAAACAGATGTAACAAGGTTTGTGTATTAACTATATTAATATGCCTTAGATTCTATAAACAGTACTTACTGAATAATCATTCTTATAATAAAATGAAGCTGACAGTCTTAGCAACTTAGAACATTTAAAGTGAAGTAATTTTTATCCCCTCTAAGTGTGTTCAAAGTACTCAGTACTTGTCATACACATTTTAGTTTTTCCAATTATCTTTAATTTTGTGCATTTTCTAGATAGAGATCATCTACCTTTTCTTTTTTTTTTTTTTTTTTTAAAACCAGAGATCCACAGTTCTTCCCCACTCCCATGTTCTGAATCCCAAATAACTTACGGTAAAAATACAAATTCTGTTTTGGAAGAAAACATACAAAATATACACCATGTAGTGTGCGCACCTAAAACATCTTGATTGTCAAGTAGTGCAAGTTTCCCCTTTGACATATACACTTTGGTTTCAGAGACAATCATTCGTTTCACTGATCTTTGCTGATGCCATTTCTTGCCATTTTTGGCAGTCTTTGTCCTTTTGTATAAGCGTGGTACCAGAAGTGGAGAAACAAGACTAAAAACATAGAGCCATAAAGCCAAATAATAAACATGAAAATTGGATACTGGTACGGACAATCATCCATAATGTAGATTTGTCCTATATGGACCGTAATCATAATAAACTGGACCTGGAGGAAAAAGGTGAAGAAAATAAGTACTTTTAAAATTAATTACAACCTTACTACATAAGTTAAAAAAAATTTCAGCATAGCTTGTTTGCTGAAAAACAGATAGCAGGGGTGGAGTGGGGGGAAAGCAAGGAGCAACAGGGACAACACTTCCTTATATGACACAGATGCATCTTTATAGCCCATCTCCCCAAAATATTACTCCACTGAAAAACAGTTCTACATAATAAAGGAAGAGAAGTTCTAGGACAAACTAAGAAACTCATAGTAGGAGAACAGCTTCTAACGTTGACTACTTCAGATAAAGAGGAAGGAGACAGACAGTGTTTGTCCAGTGACAAATGGGAGGCTCCTTTCAAAAAATTAGCCAGGGAAAAAAACAAACCAAAACAAACAAATCAAAAAAAAAGGCAAGCAACCGTTAAAGGGTTAGGGAACAAGAATTCCCATCTTCCCTGCACAACTAGCATGTGACAAAAAGACACTCCACATGAACTCCAAGTTAACAGTCCACTGGTAGTGCCTCCAGGCCAAAAAGACCAAGTAATAAATATTCAGGCTACATTCTTTGGAGTTGCACTTGGTTTCATGAACTACTCTACTAAAACCAGCCCTGATGCAAGCAGACGGGGAGCTCCTTTACCTCCTCCATCAGCATCCTTGCTCATTCTAAGCCAATTGTTTAGCCAGAAACTGAATTTTGAAAATCCATCTATTAAATGAGGCGGGCATGAAAAAGCACTCAGACGAGCAACGTTTTGAAAGTGACCTAAAGCTAATAAAACACTTAATATAATTACTGCAGGAGTGCATTTGAATGCTCTGGGTTGGAGAAAGGTAAATTTTCTAAACACAAACATTTTCTATGAAAGATCATCAAGTTATAAAGAAATACTTTTTCCCTTTCCTTACTACATGTTACATGCAGTTACTATATACACAAGTATTCTGTACGTTAATTGTATTTTCTTGCTGTAAATTTGTATGTTGATAATTTTTATACAAGCAATGAGTCTTGTAAATATATTTACCAAGTACTGCATGACTGAAAAGCTTATTTGATTAAATCTGTGATTACAGTGAATGCTGAAGTCAGCAGCTTTAAATATATTACTTTGGAGAGCTCACACATTTTGTTATCCTCAATTAAAACATTAGTAACTCTTACACCAACTGTAAGCTCCACACATGGGCATAACTAAAAGGACAAATTTATTGCATTAAATCTGTGTCAGTTTTAAACAATCAGGCATTTGGGAGGTTTCGTATGTCAAGGACAGTTACTCACAAGTTGTATAGTTGTCATGTACTTTTTCCACCACAAATATTTATGATAGGCTGGTCCCAAAGAGCAGATTCCATAGTAAGTGTACATGACAACATGCACAATACAGTTGAGCAAAGCATGAAATGTTCCTAAACCACCTGTAGAAAAACAAAAGATTGTAGTAGTATCACCGCAGGTATTTAAAAAGCCACTGAGGTCCTAGCAGATTGTTTTGAGCCAGGATATGAAAGAACATCTACCACAAAACTCTAGATTTTACTAACCCTCAAGGTATTTTTACCCGAATTGGGTTGATACCAGTTCTGACAGATCATATCAGTTTCTTGTCTCAGAAAAGGTTTATCTAAGCATTCCCAAAAAAGCAGTAAATCCTAGATGATATAATTCCTGTAAAAACATTTCAGTGGAATTTTTTGTTCTTTGGGTTAATTTTTTTTATTATTTTTTATTAAAACACATATTTGATAGAGACAGAGAAAACTTAGAAAGCATTCCTCCTGGTTTTTGCCTCCTTTCTAGACATCATGATGAGCTTCAAAAAGTTATAGAGGATAAGTAACAAATCTCTCCTCAGTACAGATTTCCAGATTCCCACGGAATGAAATACAGTTTCAGACAGTAGGTTTTTCTAATCATGAACAAGGGTCTCACAAATCCATTGTCAAACTCAAAACATACTTAAAGTGAAAAGGGAAATTTAAGTAGGGCCCATTTTTCGATACATTTATGACTGACACTGGTAACACATGAGCATTTCAAAGAACAAGTAAGGAAGCACTTCCTTTTCCATTGGATTAACCATGGAGTACATGATCCGGCTCAAAGTAGTTTTATTTTAATGAACACAACAAATTAGGGGTAAAAGGGTTCCAAGAAGCAGCAGCAAAGTATTTTTAAAAGAAACATGGACATGAAAACAATGATCATCAAAAAAAGAGAGATGACATAAAAGGAGACATTTAGTGAGAAAAAGAGTGCCATTCTCCCATTTAAAATCATTCCAATTAAAAATAAAACATATTTTGTGTTTTTAGTAGCTCTCACTAATCTTCCAGCTAGAGAGGGCATATCTCCTCCAGCTGTGATTGCAAACTTTCTTTGAAACTTAGCTATTTGTATTTTTTAAAATAATTTGAATGTTCTTAGAGTTCAAATATACATACTTTTTTTGGCTTGCGCAGTGAACATTCAAAAGAAAAAATAAATAGCTAAAGCAGAGAGAAAAGGAACCTACAAAACAGTACAAAAATATGCTCCAAAAAGCAATAGTATACTAAGCATCATTTTATAATCCTCTGTTTATATCAGATTAGAGAAAAAAACGGCATCTCCATCCAAAACCTGTTGGTTTTTTTACAAGCAGGTTGAAAACTTGACAGATGCTGCTATTTAGAAGGAAAAGCACTGATGAAACTGAATACAAGGTAAACATCAGCAGGACTGAAATTCTTGGAAAAAATTAAACTTACCAAACAACAGTATTTGGAAAGATAAGTGTAAAGATAAGCAATAGAGTTTTTGGAATAAACACAGCTCTGCATAAATATGAGGGATTGTTAGCAGAGGACAAAACAATTCTTGCACACTTTGCTGAAAGTATTTGTCGAATTGTCACATGGGAAATTTAAATCTGATGCAAAATCAGAAGCCTGTAGCTGGTATACTGATCCAACATCCAGATAAAAAGGAGAAAGTTAATCACCTATAAGTGGAAAATTTTCAAGGTTGAAGAGGAGGGACTGCTATTTGCTGCAGGTTTCCCTTTGCAGACCTATAAACACACTGGGGTGTATAAAGTAAGACCATTCAGTTTTATTATTAACTTAATGCCAGTCACTCAGCAAGATCTGAGAAATACATAATCAATCCACTACTTTCCTAATAACAGAAACTCAACAAATACAACAGAAGTATATCCATTTATACACAAGGAAAAGCTGCGCACTGGAAAAAATCAAAAGATCTACCAATTTTCTGGAGTGCTTTCTGGACTACTCTGGACAGAAAGAAAAAAAAAAACAGACAAAATAGACACTAACAGATCAGATTGAAAAGCAATGGAACAACTGCTTCATCAATTCATCCTCAATTTTCTGGGACAAAAAAAGAAAAAACACAAAATATGCTTCCAGGTAAACCTGTATGAAACTTCACTACTTCTCAGCAGAAACTCCTAAAAAAGCCTAAACTGCCTCAGAAATGGGTTATTAAATGACTGTGCATTTCTCCACTCTGTGAGCGGAGACTATTCTCCACTATATCAGACTATTTTCATGGCAAGTTTTATTTATTAGTGGTGCACAGTGATAACGTGGCATAGGAAAATGCATGCAAAGACACACCAAGCAGGAAAGGAGAAGGTGAAGGGAAGCTGATAGTGGTCAAAGGATTTAAATTCAAAACAATTCAAATATGTTTCTTTAATAAAGAAGGTCCAGAAAAATATTTATTTAATTTTGTGAAAGATGAAGTATCAGGTGTAAATAAATCCCACGCATGCTACCTAAAGCCAGTAAAAGTAACTGCAAAAAAGACTGGATAATTTCTCAAACAGGAAAAAAATGAACACAGTCCTTCCCTCCACCTCAGTTCTAACATTGTAGGGAGCGAAATGGTTACGAAGTAGTTTCAACAGAGTTATTTGCTTCGTGTATCTCCTCTAGCATTTATGATTTTTCAATGACTTCTTTTCCTCTAATAATGTTTTTTGCTTGTACCCAACTCTCTTCTCTGCACCTCTTCCCCCCATATGAAATCAACACTGAACAAAATGCTGTCAAATAGGAAAAAAATGAATAATCCCCACCCATTTAAATAATTATGGTGATCTCAGTTGTTCCATAAAATACTGCAGAATTCTAAATTTAAAAACACTGATGTTTCCAATGTGTTTAATTCGCTTTTTTCTTTTTTTTCTCTATTATAGGTAACTTTCACTACCAGAAGATAGGTTCAACTTAAACTCCATTCTCTCTCCATACCTGCAGCAAATTTGACTCCAAACCACCAGGTCCATGGCATGATGGAATGATGAAAGACATGCAGGAATGTAACTTGGTTGTTTTTCTTACGCAGCACAAAAAATATCTGAAACAGATTTTTAATGAACAGAAAGTTACAGAAGATAATCAAGCCCAACATATTTAAAGAAAAATGTACACATCAGTGCTGGTTGCTCACTACTATACATTTAAGAGTTCTTCACAGTTACAGTGTTGGGAGAAGAAGAAAAACTGTATGTATGAGTGTATGGCTATGCAAACTAGTTTTCAAAGGAAACTTTAAAACAGTAAGTAAAATCCACCTGTGAAATCTCAAAAGCCAAGGAAAGCTTTGAAACCAAATAAGGTTGAGCCATCACCTATATGTGCAACAAACAATGTAAGATGGTGTTGCTTGGATTGAGAAGTCTCTACAAGTCCTCTGAACTATTAATGAAAGGCCATTTGAGAAAATTAACTGAAGGACTAACAGTAGAAAATATTATCTTAGAGAAATAAAACTTTATTATGAACTCTGACTTAGCTACTATTGGAAAACACCAAAACTGTACAGAATATATGTATATATTCTCAACTGATAGGTCCCCTTTTAAAGGACAGGCATCGAGGGAAATGTTAAGGGAACACAGCAAAAAATCCATAAGGAGAAGTTGGGTCATGGAAAGGGTAGTATCAGATGGCAAACAAACACAGAAGAAAAGAAGCCTGGTGTGCGAGAGAAAACATTTGGAATCAGCACATTTAAATACAGCTAAGAAATTACTTTTGCAATAAAACAAAAAAACCTGATGAGAAACAGGTAGCTAATTGTCTGTATTCAAACAAAACAAAACAAAAAAAAAATCAGGCTCAAGACTAATTAAAAAGGAGCACTATGTCCTGTGGAGAATAAAGGCAAATAGAGCAATATATTTGTCAGGATTTTCCAGTTTTAGCATTCCTGACACTTCCATTACCATTCCATTTGGTTTAGTCAGTAAGATCTCCCAGTGCTGAATCATGAACACTTGCAGATGAAAAGTCAGATGGCCAGCTTTGCTCAGAGGATGTAGAACATCCTCACTGCTCATGAGTCAGCTCCTCAACTACCACTGTAGTGCCCCAAACAATAGGGCAAATAGAACTGCAGCTAACTCCAATACTCAGGAGCTGGTTGGAAAATATCTCAGTCCATCCTATCTGGTGCCAGTCTTGGGAAGATGCCTGCTGGTGGTGAACAAGGTCTGCATTCTGCTTCAATGCACTGCTGCTCAGACTTCCTTTGAAACAGGTTAGAGTGCCAGTCTGACATCAAACATCTCTATAGTCACAACACTCAAGACAATCTTAGGAATTGAGAGCAGGTAGGTATGGCAGTCTTGTCCTTCATTCAGAGCTGCTGATGATATGAATGGAGAAAATAAAATCTGAAGATGACGTGAAAAAAAAATCCAGCATCATCAACTATTTTTCATCTGCAATGTTGAGACAAGCATTGCCACAGCATAACAGATTAGTGTACTCAGCCATTAAACAGACAAGTTATCCAGACTTCCTAAATATTTAAAGGTGTGTTCCCTCATTAACATTTTTCCTGATAATGAAGGAAGAACAGTGTAAAAAGACAGTAAGATACAAAGAGATAATAGGGGTAAAAAACGTGATGGTATTCTATAGTTGAAGTTTGGAGGACTAAATGAAAAGCAACTTATATCCTCAGCCCAGAACAACACCAGTTCTTCTGCTGTGGAAAAAAAAGAGAACCACTTCTTTTATTAGGCTACAAATACTTACAGTGTCTAATAATTCAATGAACTTGGAAAAGAAGTAAAGCCAACAAGTTCGCACCATCTGCAAGAGTAAAAATCAAATTGTCAAACCATAAAAGTTATAAACAAAACTGCGCAGGATAAATAAATATCCATATAAAGGAAAGTACTGGGTCAAGTGATGTTCCAAAGTTGACAGAAATATTTAAATGTATATTTGATTGTTTTTTCTTTAAAACAATTTTTAAACTTAAAAGAACTTTAAAACCAACAAAAACAAGCCAACGAATTCCTTGCCTCTTTCCTTCTCCCAACCAACCACCCCATCCCTCCAGTTAACTCACGTGCTCTACATTATGCAGAAGGGCATTTCCATTTAGTGCATTCCACTCTATAACAGTGCATTCAAAAAGCAGGTTGTTCAAAAAGCTTTTCTAAAAGTAAATGTATAACACACTACTTTGAACAATCTGGTCTAGTGGAAGGTGTCCTTTCTCATATCAGGGACGTTGGAACTAGATGATCTCCAAGGTCACTTCCAACCCAAACCATTCTATTTTTCTGTGATAACAATTTGCCTTTGTCTTTGGCAACTTACTCTTAGAGCTGTCGGTGACCTCGAGTAGTCAACTATATCACACCGGAATGAGTATCCTGTGGCCCAGCCTGACATAAGAAACTGGAGGAAAGAAAAGGGCAAAGATTAACTTTACATCTCTTGAAAAAATTCATTAATTTCGGATTACGTTTGCAATCACTAAGCAGGAGGGGAAAAACAATATTAAAAACACCTTAAATCAGCAACTTTGTCAATCATCTACCTGTGTGTGGGATAGCTACCACAAAAATCCTTTGCTGTTGCAGATTAATGAATTTCTAATTCCAGGACCACACCCATAGACAAGAATTTTCTTCCTACACCCATTATTTCAGCATTAGTAACTGAAGAGAAGAAAGAGATGCATCTCAAAACCAGTGTTAAAAAACAACTTACTGTGTAAGTAAGACCAAAAAACCAAATACAATTATTTTGAACATTGCTATCATAGCTAACTATCTTAATACAAAAATGAATGCAACACAGCATCTTAATACTCTAACAAAACCAGCACCCCAGAAAGCCACTGCTAATTATCATTAAAGACAAGGAACAAATCAATCTGCATGATGTACATTTAATATCATAGTTTCTAAAATTCTGCTTAGTTAAACTTCATAGTTCAATGAGTTTTCCACTCATACGAGTGACAAGAAGCTACAACTGACAGCACACAGCACACAAAGGACTAAATGTACCAAATATAATCTTTTCTCAGGGAATATAATAAATTTTGGACAAGAGCAACAATATTAGTCTACTGTCAGCCACTATGACATCTGTATTTTAAATCTTTATGGTGTTTCTCATTATCACCATGCACACATTCATGGTAAGAGCTTTACCTCTCCTAACAGAAGCAGGCTTTCATGCATTTAACTTCCTGAAAGAACTGTTTGCTTAAAAAAAAACACCTTTTTTTTTGGAACACCAGCAAAAACAGTACACTACTAAAATACCCATCAAACGACTTGGTTCCAAAAAGGGAAAGAATCAGCTTCTTGCTGACCACCAGAAAACAGCAGAAATTCAATTGGTTACATTCTGTCCATGCACTCTTCCATGAAATTTCAACATGGAAGACTTCAGAGCAGACCTATTGAATACCTTGCTAGTGTCAAACACCAACAGAAGTTTAATTTCTTTCTTTTATTGTTTCTTTGTGGGTTTTTTGTTTGTTTGTTTGTTTCTTTTTATAACCAAAACCAAACTTGGAACCAAATTCCAAAACAAAATTTGTCATTTTTTTTTAAATGTCTAAATAGCAAAAGCATTCATCTTTCCCACCACTTTCCACGCAACAGTCAAGACACAAAGTAACTGCTGCCACAGTGACTTTAGAGAGGTTAGAAGAAATGTCAGATAGTTCACTGTAACTCATGGTAAGATTCATGCAAATTAAGCTAACAGGAACATATCCTGCCAATTTGGCACAGTGATCTGACAACTTTTTATTGCTAGTTTGCCAAACCTGACATAGCCACGTAGCCTCAGAGTCATGAACAGGGTCAGTACTAGCACAGTGATGCTTCACCAAGCAAATGTTGTAAGGCTGTCATTCACACAATACCATCAACAAACAGCTAACTTCAAAAAACCCCACCAAATCCCAACAAGTAAAGCCCAACAGCAGCAAAATTTTGACATTGCTTTTGAAAAGAAAGAATTTGCTATTTTGGGATTTTGAGGAAAATCAGTGTTAAAGATACTAATAATCTGGGCTTGGGGGGAAAAGCAGGGGGCAAAGGTTGGAGGTTTTTTGCTTAGATAGGTTTTGTTTGTTCATTTAAAGGACAAAAATGCCTTGACTTAGATTTTGTTAACCCCTGACAATGATTTCTCTCATTTAAAAGGCAGATCTAACTGAAGATTATTTCAGAGTAGACATAGTCTATACAGTGTTTGAAACATCAGTTGTTGTTCTTTCCCCTTAAGGGCAGGTTGTCACATTATCACCTAGTAGGACAAAAATAATTGCAAAATACTGAGAAAAGCATATTGTCTGCTTTAACTCTGGCAGTACAATGAATTTAAATGGTGAAAACTTTAACCTTTTTTAATTATATATAATAATACAAAATGTTATATGTTCTCTCTCTTTCTAGTTATGACTTATACCCTTTTTCCAAGAATTACAAGTTTAGCATACAGCTTGGAGGAATATAATTACTGCCATGACAATAATATTTTTTGAGAATTGCAGTGTGGGAATTATATTAATAAATTTATTAAAAGTTAGTTGTAAAGGCATGAAATATATAAATACATCACAAACATAGTACTTACTTCGTAAGTCATATATAAAGAGAGGGCTACCACACTAAAATTATAAAACGTCATGATCTGCCTGAGTTCAAAAGGTTTTTTATTCTCCATGAGTTTGGGTCCCAAGGAAGTGACAAAATAAACATAGGTTCCAATGATAAAAGTTGTTGGAAAAGGTGAAGACATGAGTGGCCAGCCTTCCAGTCTTGGATCTAGAGGGGGTGGGGAGAGAAAAAAAAAAAGAAATCAGATGTCTACAGTACTTAGTAAAACAACTACAGAAAAGTATTTAATTCTTGATGGTCTAGGTTTTTCTATCACCAATCACGTTTCAGAGTCCATTCACCTCAAATCCATACTGACTGGATTACATGATTTAACCAATGTCACATATAATGAGGAGATATGGAATCACGAGTGACATGATTTTCTGTCTTTACAGCACGAAAAAGCACAACTTTCATATGACAAGTTATAAATAAAGTTATAATACAACAAGCAAATGTTGCAAGTTACCCCACAGTTATGCCAGAGAGCTGTACTGCAGAGGCACCTCCTCCTAAGCACACCCCACTCCCTCGCTCTGCAGATGAGGCTGGCAGGTGTTTCATCTGATCATCACTAGGACTCCACTGCACCCCTCTGTGGTTCATCACAGAGTCTCAGATCACCAAAGACTGCCACATTGCTCCATAAGTAGGTGAACTGATACAAACCTCATGTATTTTTAATTTTCTTTAATTTTTTATTCTGACTTTTGGAAGGTTTGGTTCAGAATGATCCCAAACTTAACTACTGACTCAGTAAACTGTTGCTTTCATGGTTTGCTGCTGTATTTTAAGGGTAAAATTATACTACTGTTATTTTTGTCAAGTGTTTAATTCATAGCCAAATGTTTCGAGTCAGCGAATTTTCAACCCACGGCATTCAAGCAACCTTTCACCCATGAGACCCTCTCGTGGTTAACAGCCTCTGGAAGTGTAAAAACAGATTGAGGAGGAGAGCACATTACAATGCTGCTCACAGCTTGTAATGTGCCAGTGCTACTGCCCACAGGCCAAGCAGGACTGTGACCCACAGCATGAGGAATCTGCTCGCGTGCACTGCAAGAGAACCACCATCTCTTCACAACTGTTTTTGTTGTATCCATCCTTGCCCTGCTCCTACCAAACCATTCCCACTGTTCTTCCCAGCCTGATCCTGAGAAAAGCATGTTCCACCACTAATACCATGACACAAAATGCTAAATACAAGCACTGTTGGGCACGGAGACAACTCAGGTTCTGGAGATATGGATACTGCAGCAGAAATGCTCACTCCAACCCAATCCACTTCACCCCATGAGTCATACTGATTAAACTCCCCACTCATTTGCAGGCTGTGCTTCAACAGAACAAGAAAAGTGGTACTCAGCTATGCTGAAAAAGATAAATCAGTAATCTTATCTATCAAACCTTAACCACTTCTCAATTTTCTCCCAGGAATTAGCTAATCCCTGTCACTATCTGTCTACTACAGTGAGAAACACTGAGACTGATGAGTCTTAACCCCAAAAGTTAGGTCTTCTCTATCAGCTTTTGGTAAACATACAGAATAACAAGAGTGGCAACATAAAAGCAAAGTGAGATTAATATCCCTTATTTACTGCAAAAACAGACTAACATCCCTTTTCAAAGTACTACTGTGACAGAGTTAATTACTCTGAGGATTAATTTCAAAATACTGAAACTTATCAGGGCTTGAGTTTGTTTTGTTGTTTGTTTTTTTTTTTTCATTTTGCAAAAGCAAAATGCAGTAATGCCATGCCTGCATTAACTAACTGATAAAATGCAATTGTTTGGTAATGAAAGAGTTAAAACTATACATTTAGCATCATAGGAAAAACTCAAACTATATATTCAGGCAACCAGAGACACTGACAGGAGAATTGCTGTCTGCACTTTATTTACTCTGAGTTGATATCCATAAACTACCTGAGTTTTGTTTACTTCCTATTTTAAAATGCAGAAGCTAGACTGCCATGATAATTGGTAACCTGGCAAGTTTTACAAATATTCACAGGATGACAAAGCTACTTCTAAGTTGATAAACAGCACACCTAGCATAGCTGCACACTGCTATTCAAAATTATTGGGAGTTAGTAAGTTTTAGATTTAAATGACTCACCAGCATCTTTAATCCATTCATCATACAGTAGTATAGCCTTTGATGTCAGATTGCTAAAGGCCATTTTCACTTGATTTTTATGATGATGCCTGCAGAAAACAAACCAAAACAGAAACACGGATTTTTGTCAATAAAGAAAGATTAATGAAGTTTTTTGGGAAAGAATTTCAGAAAACAAAGTGTTAAAAAAATAGGCTAACAGAGCACCATATGTGAAATACAGATCAGGAAGCATTAAATGGCCACATCCCACTATCCTTGGGTCTAATTTATAGCAGAGCTGTTATGCACAACAGTGTGATTTTGCAATCTCTACATACAAACCAGGTGCTTCCATGCCATAAAGTGTTATCTCAAGAAACTGTGCTGTGGTTAACCATTACAGTTAAGAGGAAAATATGAATGAACAACAGATGCCTAAATTATTTTTTATCACCATCTCCACTTAAAGTCCAAGCTGCTGATACATGAGGAAGTTCAGCTTTGCAACATTTATTAATGAAAAAAAATTCTAAATAAGAAGTATTTCTAAGGTATGTGGGAAGGAGAAAAGTACCAACATGTCAGCATACTCCTTTTAAATACAATAATTAGCCATGTTATAATTAGTATGCAAATCCTACTCTGATGAATCAACTGTTTCCACACCAGAATCATGGAATGTCATAGTACCAATGACAATACCATTAACCCACAAAAATTATCCAGCACATCCACTTCGCATGCAGTACCTCCTACTTATGTAAAATTTTTCAGAGAAGTATGCTTATATGAATACTGATTTTTTTTGTCCACAATCAAGCACTCATCAGCCCTTCCCTTGCCTCTTTCCCCCTAGAAAATACCTTTTAAAGATCGCAGCACATTTAACAGTGTTTTTCCCCTACCCACTCAGTGTCTCACTTTACCATATGAATTCTCTCAATACCTCTGTGTAATTTTCACACTGTATTCACCTTTATTAGTAGTATTTATTTATTATTTCAGACTGCAGCACACCTTGATAACCAGCTCCCTTCCTCTGACAGCCCTTCTGCATCTCCTCCAGGCTAAGCCAGCTGCAGGTGGAGAGAGCCAGTTCTTCCCTCACAATGGCAAGCATCTCTCTCCTCAGATCATCTCCTCTCTCCCCACTATCATCTTCTCATTCATCTTCACCGTAACAGTCCAGAAAAGACTTATTTCCACTTCTACAAGTACATCCTGTTCACTGCTATTTTGCAGGAATTTTTAACCACTGCACTCACCCTTCAGTTGCAAGATGCAACACAGACAAGCCTGCCTCCCTTAGAGTTCATCTGATCTACCTCATCTCCATTCTCATCTTGCTGCCCACTGGTTGCACTTCTGTCCTGTGTCTCTGAATATCTGAAACCATCACCAATTTCACATTTGGAAAACATTCCCTCTGCAAGTCTCTTTTAAGTTCACATATTCTAGAAATATCATCCTCCAGCATCAGCATTTCCCAGCTCAATGTCACTGCCTTCACGCTGACCATCTTGATGCATCCTGTATTCATATTACAACATTTGCTTCAGCGCCCCGTGCTGATAAAGGTGCTGACAAAACAAGAAGTAGGGGGCATCTTCTTTCTTTACTAATGGAAACACGAGGAGCACTCTTGCGTTTGACAGTAGCAATCACATGAGAGAAAGAACTTTATGGTTAGAGGCAAATTATAAATATCATTGTCACCTTGCTCCATAAGCCAACTACGGATGATATCAAACACACGTAAATCCAACCCTGACCTGAACACCTGGTACTTCAGAGTGCTCCACTGTGACAGCCAAGCAATTCAGCCATAACTGTTGCTGGGGAGGAAACATTAAAAATGTTTACTTTATAAATAACCATTGTATTAAATTGTTGAACAGATTACAATAAATTATCCTTTTAATCCAGTATTGTTTCAGACACATGAGAACAGTCTGTCAAGAGAAAAGGCATGGCAAACTGAAAATACTTCATGCAGTGGTTATAACAGAATTCCACCAAAGCCCACAGAGACCTTGTGCAGAGTATGGTGCAATTTTTTAACAAATATATTCACTCAGTACATATAATCATATTATATTTAACTGGTTCTTTGGTAAGAAAAGTAGCTTACTGGTTTCACTGCCACTCAGTATTCCCACACTCGCATTACTGGAACTCAGACTGGCTAGCTCAACATGCTTTAAGACTAAAGTTAAACAAGAAATCTGCTTCAAAACATGGTCTTGAAAATCCAGAAAAAATCAGTGTAGCTTCTGGCACTAAATTAATTGCCATACAATAGCCATATATTTGGTTTGCATAGCCAAGCTTTGGTAGTGGGGGGGGCGCTTCTGTGAGAGGCTGTGAGAAGCTTCCTCAGTGTCCAGCAGAGCCAGTCTCTGGTGGCTCCAAAGATGGATGTGCTGCTGGCTAAGGCTGGGCCAATTAGAAATGGGGGGAACGCCTCTGTGATAACAGAAGTAAGAAGAAAAAGAAAAAACACCTAACCTTTGTGCAATTTTAATTGCCACCAGAAAAGAGCAGAGTGAGAACATCTGAGAGGAGCAGCCCTGCAGACACCCAGGTCAGTGCAGAAGAAGGGACAGGAGGTGCTCCAGGCTCCAGAGCTGAGGTTTCCCTGCAGCCCATGGTGCAGACCATGGTGAGGCAGCCGTGCCCCTGCAGCCCATGGAGCTCCCTGGGGATGCAGAGATCCACCTGCAGCCCCTGGAGGAGACCCACTGGAGGAGGTGGATGCCTGAGAGTGGGCTGTGAACCCATGGAAAGAGAATGCCACACTGGAGCAGGCTATGACTGAAGGATGCTCCCCACGGAGGAGCAACAGATTTTGCAGCAGCTCATGGAGAACTGCTGTTTATGGGATGGAGTCACATTGGAGAAGTTCATGGAGAACTGTGTCCCATGGGGGAGATCCCACACTGGAGCAGGGGAAGGACTTCTCTCCCTGAGCAGCAGCAGAAACAATGTGATGAACTGACCACAACCATTCCCCATCTCCCCACTGCTCTGGGAAGAGGAGGCAGAGCTGGGAAGGAGAGGAGGGTGGGGGGAAGGTGTTTTAAGTTTTCATTTTACCTCTTACTATCATGCTCTGATTTAGTTAGCAATAAATTCAATTATTACCTTTAATTCAAGTCTGTTTTGCCTGTGATGGTATTTGGTGAGTGATCTTTCCCAACCCTTATCTTAACCCATGAACTCCTTGTATTTTCTCTCCCCTGTTCAGCTCTGAAGGGGAGTGAGAGAGAGGCTTTGGTGGGCATCTGGCACTCGATAGGGTCAATCCACTACAATGGGCTTGGGGTGCTAATTGTTACACCCTCTTACAGCTGTCATTCAACAACTGTGAACTCATAAATAGGCAATTCTTTACATTTACCCACTTGACTTCTCAGCTTCACTTTAATTTTTGCCTCAGAAGTCAGACAAACATGCTGTCAAGCATTTAAACAGCAGCTCTTATACCTGCTAGGCACTGAGGCCAAGTGCAAGACTTATCTGGAATCGGACTAGTTCCAATGGATTGCCTCTAGCTGTAGTAGAAAGGCAGATGATGCAAACATCTGGCCCTTGCCACACTGATGGTGAGGGATTTGTCCCATCTCTCCTGACCCCAGCACCTACAGCTTCTCTTCCTTTAAAACAGTCCTCAAACATTTACTTTTCTGTTCATAATCAAGCAAGATACAACTCCACCACAGTTACCAAACTTCTTCTAAAAGTTTCTGGAGTTCAGTAACTCTGGAGTTCTTGAGAGGATTTACACAAAAAGTAGCTCCAGCCTCACCACTCAATAGTAACTGATCAATTAATCTGAATCTAAAGGTAAGCAAAATACAGTAAGTTAACTCCAGTTACTGTAAGAAACATCTTAAAAGATGTTTCTGCAATAAAAACAGTACTGTTCAGAACTTTCCTGCAGTTAAAAGGTTTCTTTAAAACCAACTTTTGTATATGACATATATATTTCACTTTCAATGTGCTTTACAAGTCTACCTATTTTCCTATAACTAGCTACCCAGTTTTCCTTCATATAGCCACTTCTGTGAACAATAGTTTACATTATTGTTAGATTCTCAGGATAATTTTTTTGTTAACCACCTCAAAAAGAGACTTAATGGCAGCATGGAAAATATTTTGTCTTACCAAGACAAATATTTTGTCTTTTTAGACTTAGTTCACACACATTCATACACACTGGAAAATAATATGATCAAGGCCTGTTTTTTTTTAATAGAGGGAAAAAAGGAAATCACTTGCCCACACACAACACAAACAACTAGTTTGTGCTTCATCAAAAAAACCAAACCATTTTTGAAAGACTATTTTTATAGTACAACTGTGTTGTCAAGAAATAAACTGATAATGCTTTGACCATAATGAAATCTTCCAAAATGTTTGGCAGTTTTGTAGGCTACAGAAATTATCTTCTAAATGTAAGACTGTAAAGAGTTCACCTGAAGCGTCAAAGACTTGGGGCCAGAGAAGGCCATTTGTTAAATACAGTTTTAGGTCTTCATACTATAAACTCATCTGCCCATTATGTATTTGTATAGCCATCGTTCAGTCAGGAAAACATACATTTGGTTTACCTACCTGCTAATGTATTTACAGAATCAGTACATCAGCACTTTTATTTCCAATCTTCCCCTTTCTGCTCATATCAAAATTTAAAAATGCCATTAAAATGCACAATAGGTTGTCCAGTTTGTAGCAAACTCTCTCAAAATTAGGTAACACTAGCAGACCCATTTTTAAAATTGGGTTATTTTAAATGATATATTGCAAACAATTTACTTAAACTCAAAAATGTAGTCATGTAAGTAGTCTGCCCAGCTTGAAAAGTTCTAAATAATAGGCAGTCCTCTCAAACATATGCAATTGGAAAACAAGCATCAAAATCACCTCCAAAACATATGCAAGATATTCAGTTCTTCAAAACTTTTCTTTTTGTCAGTAGAAATAATAGTGTGCACCTAAGTTCAAGTCAGTGTAGCAGCATAATTTCTCAAGACATCTTTAAACAAATATGCCTCCACGACTATAAGAAAAAGGAGAGGTAAGTGATGCTAAGGAGAAAAAGGTTTGTGTTAAAGAGCAAAGTAATCTGCTGTGCTCTGGTTGCCTGCAGCTCAGCAGGCAGCTGGAAGAGCCCACTAACTGCAGCTGAGCTAAGGCATACAGCTTGGCAGAACCAGTTCCTAGCTGGACCATTACCTTTATTGGAGAGGCAGTGGCAGATAAGATTGTTTACACCAACAAAAATGCCACAAATACTACAGCAAACCATATGAGAATGTCTGATTATGAGAAGTGGTAAGGAAACAAGCTGTTGGAAGTGCTCAAGTTCACTTAACTCACTAAGCTATTAGTGACTTTTGTAATGGGAATTACTGGTATGCCTCAAATATCCCTAATTTTTAAATGAGAACAAGAAGTTTCTCATATTCCTGTGCTTAACCCACATGAAAGATATTTGCCATTCTTTATGCTCATTTATTCCCCCTGCATAGTTTTTAAATAATAAAACAGATATCAAGATATGCTTTTAAATAGTAATTTTACAACAATTGTTTTACGTTAATGGCTACTAAGCAAAATGAGCACATAAAATAACTTCACCAAAAAACCCAAAAAACCAAGCAAACAAACAAACAAAAAAATCTAATGTAAGCTCTGTCACTCCAAAAACCACTTTTCAATTCAGTGTGAACTTAAAACACTTAACATTAGAGAAAAAAAAAAAAAAAAAAAAAAAAAAGCTTATTATTAAAAAGACAGACAAGATACTTTTACAGTGATCCTTCAAAAAATGCCTAGAGATTATGACAACCCAGCCTGATTTCCAGTGGCCTAATTTCCACCCAGGATGGGTCCCAAAAGCAAATCTTCTGGAGTATCACACCTAGCCCACACACATCAGACAGGGGTGACTGGAGGATCATCCACCCTGCAGACCCCATGGGAAAAGGGAGAGAGCCTACAGAACGCATTTGACCCATGCAGGCCTGATTTCAAAATTATAGCTTAAGAAATGGCAGTAATACTGGCTTACATATTCAGGCACAATTATGAAACTTTCATGTTTCAGAATCACTTTGTATACTGTTGTTAATTCTGCTCTTGAAGTTCAGAAGGTAATTAAATCAGGACGTTTCACAGATGGTATCTTAAGATTTACCTGGGAAATACCAGCTCTGCCCTTCCTATTTCCCAAGGCTGTGTGTTACATAATTGCAGTTATTTTAACTACATTACTCCCTTATGTCACATGGCAAGCAACTACAAACTGCCTATTATATTACACCGATTACTCACCCGTATTCTGCAACAAAGTTTTAAACTTTACCTGGGTGTCACCTGTTGTTTTCGATTTTGCTGAGAGAAGTTTCTGTCACCTTTCCCATTTTTATGCCTTCTCTCAACCATCCAGACCAGTTTTTGAGATTCATCTCACATGCAGATTTGCTACATCCTGCTTAGAATTGGATGGCTTTTTCTTAGAAACTCTGCTCCTGCTAGATGACAGTGGACATCCTAAAAACAAATTACTGAGGCTTAGATACTTTATTAGAACACCTGCTTACAAAATTCCTCATTGGAACTATTCAATAAGATATCTAATGCTTATCTTTGTATAGTTGCCCTTACTGAATTTTTTACATAGCATCTATTTATTTAATCCTTTGCTTTTTAAACTAGCATCAGTCCTGTTATTTACCTGTGTGACTAAAGTACTCTAAGTAGCAGAACTGGTGAAAACAAGTTTCATTTCAACCACACTTCATGCTGGTTTTCTGTCTGTCTAATGGATTTCTCACTCCACTGCTGTGTAAAATAAAGACCAGTTTGTATTTGCTCCCACACCTCCCTATAAATTGTTAAAAGAACAGATACTGAAGCAAAGCTGAACAGTAAAAACTGTTCTGTTGGAAAATCCCCTTCTTATGGAACAATTTCAGGGGTACAGCCCTGCTTTGTACCCAGCTCCCAGCCAGAATTACATGGGCACTCTCCTGGATCACATACACTGAACCAACCACCAGTGTCTGAACGAGGAAGGCTCCCTGTGCAGTCCAGTCCCACAGCATCACTGCCAGTGGGTCTGCTCCAGGCAGCTGCATGATAAGCCACAGCAGTGCACCAATCCAAATGAAAGCTTAGGCTTTCAGAAAGAAAAAAACCACATTATTTCTCAGTCAACTCACACTTGAAAGGCTGAACTGGCTTGTGCAAAAGAAACATTAAAACTCACAAACTGAAATGCCACAGGAAGGGAAAAAAGTGGGAATAACAGCCCTGTCATAGAGCCCTTTAAGCTGATAATGAAGTCATGTAGGGAGGCCACATCATCATCCAGTCCCGTCTACTCATAGACAACCCTGCACTGGACCCCTCATCAAGAACTTCACATGCTCCACCTCAAAAAGTCATCCCTCTGTCCACCAGGGACACTCTACAAGATCAGATGTGAGGCCATGAAAATTACATGCTACAGTAAGGCAGGAAAAGACCTGTCATCACCAGTATCTTAAATATCTTAAATATATCACCTGAGGTTGCAGGGATGCGTGTGAAATGATCCTAGGGACTAATCTCCTACATCACATAGAAAGACTTATCAAATCTAAATGGTTCTTGCAACCATAGCCTGGAAGAAAGTTTCTTTACAAGTCTGAATCCAGTTATCAGTTTAAACCAAGTATGAGACTCTGGGCAGGTCCCTGAAAATGGTCTCAGTTTCGCTTAGGACTTGAGCACCACTGACATCAGTGTATCTTCACCAATTTTCTCTGCCTGTATTTCCAATGTTTTAGAGAAAACCAAAAACATTAGCAGGGAGAAAGTTCCTAAGATTTTAACTTGTTTTCAGTGCTCCCCTGTCTTTAACAAAAGTTTATTGAGCATGTAAATGTCAACCATCCTTCAGCCAACCAGTCTCACCTACCCACTCTGCTGCAGTGAGTGGCTCCTCACACAGCTTAGAATAGAAGCTCTTCTCCTTAGTGCCCCAGTGCACAACTTACACTTGGCTCCTTTGAGTTTGATTCCAGCTCAGTGACACCAGCTCACAATGTCACCTAGACCTGCGTACACAGTGACCCCTCTGGCACACACAGTGTGATAACTTTCACTTAGAAGTCAAAATAAGGTTGTTAATGCAACCTCACTTCCATTAGTTACTGGTGTATCATTAACCTTATCAAAGGCCTTTGGTAATGCATTGATTGGGCCATAGCTGACCCAGGTTAATATCCTCCTTCCCCAAAGGATTTAGACGCTCCTTTTTCCTCCTTACCTTGTTGTGCAACTAGAAAAGCGCCATTTCAGATTTTCTTTAAAGACCAGATCAACCAAGCTTTAGTTGCTTTAAACAGACTTTCACAAAACAGGAACTAAGGGCTGGAAAGCAGTAACACAACCTAGTATTTTCAGCTGTGCTGCACGATCATGCTAACTCATACCCCCTGTGCTCCCTGCTTGCTCATCTACAAGCCAACATCTTGGTAAGACACAGCTTTTACCCATTCTGTTTGTTTTTCCTCTACAAACAGCTACAGTAGAGGCGGTTCTGATAAGGATATGTAAGAATTATTTACAGCTGTGGTGTTTCTAAAGTGTATACACATCATTAGTAACCAGGCAAAAGAGAATACAGAGCTCTGAACTAGAGAGGTAAGGATTGCTATTTACCTCCACGGCAGAAGATAACACAGACTGGGTTTCTTAAGCTGCCTGGGAAGCACATTTTTAATACTCAGTTTTTAGGTAAGCTCTAAAGAGAGGGAGTGCAAGTGCCAACTAAATACACTGACTGAAACAGATCAAAGATGACTAATGTCTGAGACTGTCCCCTTCCTTTAGCAGCAAGCTGAGTCATTGACTTGGCTCCGCCATATCGTCTATCCTAATTTAAAGTTAAGAGTTAATGCACATGAGTTAACTGAGTATAAGGCTCTCATACATTGAATTAATCACAATAGAAGCAGTTTTCTACCAAGGACTTGGTTTGTTTTTACCCACCTCTTAGTAGAACAACATAAATTGTTACTAAATAGTCACAGTGGGGGTCACTCCATGGAAGCTAAACAGAAACAGAAAAGCAGAGCTAGACCTTAGCTTCCAGAGAACACTGCTTAAAATAAAAGGGAACGGAACTTGTTATATAGGTAGCATCTTGCTAACCTAGCAAGTGCCAATGGAAAAAAAAAAGCAGACAAGCCTTTTTATTTCCAAAGACATGCCATAACCAAATAATCAATGGCAATATTGCTATTCAGCACTAGGAAAAAAAAAATTAGACCATAATTTTCACCTTTGCAGTAGACAAAGACAGGTATATGGGGCTGTCTTTGTAACACAAAAATACATCAGAAAGGAGTTTTATAGGAAGAGGACACAGGAAAAAAGAAGTAAAAGACCTTAAGAACACAATATTCACCTTAAGAAAGAAGAGGTAAGCAACTGAAGTGAAAAATATTCATAATTATTAAAGGAAGAGGTGTTTTTCCACAGCTACATCTTGTGTATAGCATACACTCAGCTCTTGTCACTGCAGTTGCCATGGCAAAACAACATTGCAAAATCAATGCCATTTTATGGAATTTTTATTGCACCAGCTCTAACCTTGCTGGGCTCAGAATATTAGCAAGTAGTAGCACTGATAACACCCGTGCAGAGTTGCAACACACTATTTTGTTCATCCTCTAACGCAGCAATTTACAATAGCTGAACTGCTCCCACACCACTCTCCCATGCTGACGTGAGCTAATTTGCTTTGCCATTGTTTCCCACTGCCTTGCACTTGCTCAACCTACCCACCCTCTGGGTCCTGGGCCGATATCCTAGGCAGCAAAATAATGCATTCCTTCTGATCCTATTTTGCTTGCATTGCAGTAGGCAGGCATAAATTTTAAAGGCAGCTGACCTAGAACTGACACCCTCCCTTCCCTCCCCCCTCTTTTTAGCTACCATGCAGCATAGTGGACATGCTGCTGAGCATTGTAAACATCAGCAACTGCACCCTCCCTGGGAGGCTCTTCCAAGAGAGCAGGAACCAGCTGTGCTGGCACCTTTGGCAGTGACCTGCACAGTGCAAGATGAACTTTGGGAAGGGTGACAGGGGCAGCACAGCGACAGGTGATGGCAGAACTTTAGGGTGACAAAAGCCACTTTAAAGGAAATGTGCTAAGGGCTTTTAAAACTAAAGTCTCAGAGCACTCCTAGCCAAGAAAGCATGTTGACAGTATCACTAAAAAAGCTGCTGCTCCCAAGTCCAGTCTTGGCACATGTACTTTTTGGAGCACTCCAGGAAGCAACTACACTGCCACATCCTAAATCTTTCCAGTCCAGAGCTGGTAATTTATACAGCTGCAGCTGGAAGTTTCAAATCGCTGAGGGATATGCAGGGAGGTATACAGAACTTAGGCTGTTGTTGTTTAGATTAACATTCTTCAGCTGATGAAAGGTTTGGTTAATCACTATGAAACACACTCATGAGTATTAGCATCAGGCAGCCCACAAAGACACGTTATACCATTGTTTGGAGATTCAGGCCTCTCAGTCAGAACAACTAAATACAGCAGTAAAGCCAATTTCTCCTGGCACTTAATTTCTTATTTCTGCATCCCAAAGAAGATCTCCACTTAAAAAAAAAAAAAAAAAAAAAAAAAAAAAAAAAAAAAGTAGTTAGCTTATATTTACACCTGACCAAAGTTACTGTGGAAGGGGAAAAGTGAGATACAGTTTCTGAAATGGAAAAGTCAGATGTTTCTATTATACTACATATCCAGTGGATGGATCAAAGGGGTGGCACATGGAAATGGACAGCAAAGAGGCATATGAAGTTTAGGGATAACTAGAAGAAATGACCCCACAGGCTCATCCTGAAGACAAAGCCACGTGCATTGTGCTTATATGTTGAATCCAGAGATGAATGCATGGAAACTAGTACATTATAGACTCCCATTTGATTCTGTTCAAAATTTGAGTAAGCTTTTGGGTACCACTCAAGCCATCTTGCACGTTGCTTGCACTACTTGCCTGATAACTTTCCCCAGCACCTTTTCCTTTTGAGGTGACTCACCCATTGGAGGTAGATCCAGTTTGACAGCTTGGGCACATGGGGTGAACACAAGAATGGGAGCACCTTTGCTTTCATACAGTGCTGGCAGCAGTTCCAAAAATATTCTTTTCCACTTGCTATGCAGGTACCCTTCTAAGGACTGTGGAGGTGCCGGACTTTCAAAGGGTTCTTGCTACAGACTTGGAGGTCAGAACTCAACAAACAGTATGGAATGGGAATATTGATGGTTGCCTGTAAGCATTAGAGTGAGGAAACATCCAGACACAGTGACCCAGAGCAGTCAAAGGCTTATGGAGACTAAAGAAAAAGGTTGTGTGGGCAACACAGTGTTGCATGGACAGTACTCAGAAGACAGCCTAACCTCAACAAGCTTGCATGAAAGCAAAACTATCCATCACCTAAAAACATTAACTGGCTTGATCACTGAAAGTATCTAACAAGATTTTTTTAAACCAGATCTTGTTACAAAAATCCAACTTTAAAAATACATAAATTTTTCAATCAAATTCCAAGAAATCAATATGCAGGAGTTTGCACAACAAAATGCAAAATTGGGGTTGATATTATGGGCAAAGATACATTAATGACAATACACAGCTGTGAAGGCATACCTCTGCTCCAGATCTAGTTATCTAGACCTTAGTTCCTTTGCTAATAGGGATTTCTGAAAGTGTTCATTATTTTGCACTTTCTGGAAGCTCAAGAACAGCACAAAAAGCAGCACTTTATGCAGGCCATAAAGCAGAGCTTTTTTAAATCAGCCTAGAACACCAAACAGTAATTTCACTGAGAAGCAAACAACACATCCATGCACAAGTTTAATCACAGGTGCATCGTAAGGATTTTTCATTTTTTATCAATATTTTCCACTACCACAATAGAATGTACTTTTTACCATCTTTCCTAGCATTTGGAGACCCCCCCCAGGACCACAAGACACATCTGCAGTTTAAAATACAACAAGTCACCCAGGCAGCATATAGGGATGAACCAGCTATGTCTGGCCAAGGCAACTGCACTTTTTTCCTCCTCTTTTCGATCCTGAAAGATTGCCAAATACAAATAGCTTAAAAAAAAAAAAAAAAAAAAAAAAAAAAAAAAAAAAAAAAAGAGAGAGAGAGAGAGATCCCATCAACAAAGTGCATTAGGCAATGGATGTGCAACATCAGAATAACACAGGAGACAATAATACTTCCAATAAAGAAGCTTGGCAAGCAGCAGAGTACTCAGCCTAATACTAATGTTCCTTTAAAACGCTGGTATACCAGAAACAAACAAGTGTCTAACAGTCTACTCAGCATGCCACAGCAGTAAAACAGAAGAAAACTGGACTGTCTCCAATACAAAAGAAAATTAGACTTATGTATAGCTGTGCATTTAAGTTATCAAAAAAGTCTTATTTTTGACATACAGGTTTCAATGCCTTGCAGAAGAGGTCAGTCAGTGGGTTTGGTTCACTCTCTGTATGGAGTTATCAGTCCCCAGAGAAAAAGGGCCATGTCTTCTACCAGTTACCACAGCAAAGCTGTGAGCAAAGCCAAAGTGGTGTGCTGGTTCAATACTCCCGTTAACACACAAAACTAGCCGGCCTCCCCCCCCGGCTGCCCCCTTCCTGAACCTAAAGCAACACTGTAGCCCCCATCATGAAAGCAAACATGGTTTGCTCCTACTCTTCTTCTTCTGCCTCACTTCAGTATGTCTCTACTGCTCACATTTACTTTCACACACATTCTTTGTCTTATATGTGCATTATTCAGGTGCAGGTCCATCCAGCTGACCATATCCAAAAAGCCTGATGCCATCCCACTGACTGGAAAGGAAGACCGGATCTCTTCCCACTGCAGTCATCTCAAAGAATGAGCCAAGGTCATATAATTTCATGGTCTGTAAAAGTGACTCCCTCATTTATCACAAAAGTCTTTCTAGATTCAATCAGGTTTTGCCTGATGCTTCAGCACCTTGGATGAAAGCAACTGATGAAATATCACACTTTACAACAATATGTGTAAAGTCTCTACAGGATAAAAGCAAGAACACCAGATTGCACAATTTCCACACCTCCAGAGGCAATTTTCCATTCCCTACATTTAAATGTAGTTCAAATGGGGTATAGGAGATGTTCAGTTTTAAAATAAAGTAGCAACCTCATTTCAAAACTGGGAAAAGTTCCAGAGCAAACCAGAACTCAGCATGGTCCAGTCCATGTTCAGGAACATTTTCTCCACAACTTTCTGATAAGCTTCTCTAACTGATCAAGTGGATCATATAAGTTCATGAAAAGCAGCTTCAGGATAACCTGAAATTCAGATGGAGAACACTTTACCCCATAAGATTTCAAGCAGTCATTATAGCACGAGTAGAAAACAGACACAGAGTATTCTAATGGCACCTGTATTTGGCATCTTCCCTCTTCTCTTCCTAAAATCTGCCATGTTTCCAGTTAGAAGTTAAACTGAGTGAACTTCCTGAACATCAGAGCTATGGCATGAGGCTATTTACAGCCTTGTCTTACAGTTTTTTTTTCCTTTTTCATGTAAAAACAAACTTAAGCAAACTCCTTAACAATCGTTAGAGAACAACGGGTGCTATAGAAACAATGTTGTCAGCACAGCAGAAATAATGAGAGTGATTGTAACGAGGCTTTTGAGAAATGCACCTTACAAGTAGTTTTATTTGAAAGGTTTGAAGGGTTTATTTGAAAGGTTTCGTTTCAAAGTTGACAGTGAACATTTGAGTTTACTTCATTATCCACCTGGCCTTGGTCGACTGTATTTTCTTGGGTCTCATCCACAAGAGATGAAGAGGGACAGGGCACTTTTAAAGTAATAGTAATAGTGGTAATAATAATTTCATTAAGCTTGTCACAGCCCTTCTGTACAGTCAAAGAATAAAAAGTGATTTTTTTTTTCTTCAGCACTGAACAAACAAGCTCGAACTCTACTACAAAATGAAAAAGAATGTATTTAATCTAGATTTTTCCAACTACATCTACACAAGCATAAAAGAGATTGTTGTGGATGTTAAGAATGCAAATACTGTAAAACACACTGTTCTCTTGCAATATACCTGAATCCAAGTAATTTTCACGTGTACAACAGGAAACATTGCCAGCTACTGCTTCTCTGAACTGATTACAGACATTACCACATGCCCATCCCCATCTACTCATAATGCCACATGGTAAAGAAATACTGCAGTATTAGTTAATAAATGAGCACATCTGACCAACAACCCTGATATTCTTAAAGCTTCAGCCAGTATCTTTTAATGAAAAACAACAGAAAAAAAAATTGCACTTGACTTCCTAACAGATCAGGTGAAAACAAAACAAAACAAAACAAATCTATGTGCCATCTCAACTAACTTTCCTGAAAGAAAGAGCACAGTACCAATGTGAACCATACTCTAAAAGCATACAGAGAACCACTGAATCAGGTTTTTGTGACTTTTTTGCTTTAAGTCATTTCAGGACTGGTGATACAATGCAAATTATTTCCAAATCAACAAACTGATCTTTGTGAGTCAGACTCCAGCAAGAGTCGTCCCCGTCTTTTGTTAGAAAACAAAGAATAAAAGGAATAGAGTAAGCTATATTTTTATCTGAGGCATAGCCATAAACCCTGAATGCCATCACTGGGATAGGAGCATTCTCTTGAATTCCAGCCCATGAGATGCCTGTTGAAACTTAGCAGCTTTTTGCACAGTACATCCTATTTCTTTACACAGGGTTTTGCAGTGCACTAGACAAAGTTATGCTCACATTCACATGCATTCAGTGAGGTATTGCTTTAAAAAAAAAAAAAAAAAAAGGCCTTTGAATAGAGGCTCCAGGCACAAAGCCCAATGTGCAAGGCCCATATCAATATAAAACATAATCCAAACTACAAAGAATTCACAATACAATTAAACACAGGCAGGCAGCATGTAGGAATTCATAAAGCTGCTACAAGCAGCTTCTCTCGAGCACAGCCTGCTCAAGCAGAGCAAGTCTGGCTGTTTACAGTGTAAGTTTGCAATTATAAGAGCACTTTTAAAAGTAGCAATGTAATTTTAATCAACCTCTCTCCCCATTACTCATACCTGCTCCTATGTCACCCTTGACTTCTGCTGGAACAACCATTTTTCTGGCTGCATAATAAAATAGATTGGGAAACAGACCCAGCACAGGACAGCAAGAAAAAGAAAGGGTATTTTTTAACCCAGACTGTTTCCTCAGTGCTTCTTAGTACCCGCTTTCACCAAGAAATACTCCAGCACAAAAGAAAAGTGACACAAGAAGCAGATCAAAGAAAGGCACGTGGAATAGAAATGTTGGTGAAACTGCAACATCAGCCTAAGTAGGTATCACAAGTGGAGTGGAACTAAGGGCTGATCTTTGCTGCTTTTACCCTGGCACAATTGAAAGGGGCAATTTGAATACCATGGCTCCTAACAAAGAGGATGATTCATAGAGTTTACTGACACCTGTATTTGTCTTCCTTGTGACATCTGTGCCTCTCTGCAGGTGGAAGCCAGAGTTTGCTTTGGGCCAGATAGGCTTTACAAGTAGTTTTTAAGAGATTTGTGAGCTACCTCAGGATTTTGAAATGAAATGCTGCTGAAATTCAATTCCTCAGACTCTCATCAAGAACCAAGATAACACTTAAAGACACTTAAGTCTGTGGTTCTCTAAGCTGTGTATTTATCTCACATTACTCTATTCACAAACCACTTACAGGTGTTTTCTAGTCAACATCTTCAGTAATAAATTGCTGTGTGTAGCCATCATAAGCAGACAGAACAAAAATAACAAAATACACGCAGAAGAAGAAAAGAGATATTGACAGACACATTGAAAGCATTTTCAATGCTTCAGCAAAAAATAGAAAAAAACCCAAACAAGCTGACCAGAAAAAAACAAAAACAACCAACTATTCAATATTTCCATGTCAATGCTCAGCATTAAACACTGAAACCAAAGACAAGTAAAGATAAGAGAACCTGAATTTTTCTGGTGTCTCTCATCAGTGTAAACTCATGTACTTAACGTATTACTGTGTTGATTTCAACTAAGTGTCATATACACAAAAAAAAAAATTCTTAACAGCTACTTCACTGGCAACTTTGCCAAGCTTTTGGCAAACTGGAAATGTGACAACAGGCACTAAAACTACTGCATGACTCTCTAGTTTTAGAGGTATCCTTTAAAAGGAACTGGTTAAAAAAAATACAATCAGGTTTACACAATTAACTCCATTTTTGTTAATTCTTTTGTTCTAAAAATCTCACATTTTTGGGGAGTAAAAGGTTTCATTTCCACCATTTAGGCTGCATTTGCTCTTTACATGCAGCACTGAGCCTCAGTACCGGGTGAGGTTCCTGGGCAAGCACATGGGACTTGGTCCCTAGCACTGTGCAACAACACAGAGTAACCACTCAGCACAGACCAACTTCCCTTTAAGGATCCAGAAAAGCCTACCAAAACTGCTGTTTGAAGTTACTGTTTGCAGTAGAGAAAAGCATAACTAAGTCTGACATTTCTTTAACTTAATACATACTTGGGCCACAAGAGACTGATAAAAATACTGCCTGTGTGTGCCACATACTGTGACTTCATGAGAGAAAACCAGAATAGTGAAGAGCTGCAATGAGGGACAGAGGAATAATGAGGGGAACAAGTATTTCCTCCTTTACAGCTACCCAGGCTTTGAGAAACAGCTTAAAGTTTCAGACATCCATTAGCTTGAAGTGAATATGAGTGTTAGGCTACAACATTATTTGTATAGAATATGCTGTGCCACTGAAGTTGTCAACATCTATTCATATTTGCCTACATACTTTAGCTCTACTACCCATATCTTACAAGTTGTCCTTGATGCATTTTAAACAAAACAACATTGATGGTCTAAACCCATAACTGATAGCTAAACCTTATTTCAGCTGGGGCAGACAAGGGAGCTCACACCAGCCTTCACCAGAAAAATTACAGGGCAGCAGCCTCTGACTGCCATGCTGAAACAGTCAACAGGCAGGGAGAGATGTCACATGAAGTCTGCCAAGTTAGATCCAGAATACAATAAACATGATTTCACAAGCAGCTAATGAAGATCCAGAAAGGGATCCTGGCTCCCTTCCACCTCCAACCCTTGAACATGGTGCAGAGGTGATGTCCTCCCACCTCCCTCACCCCACACATCTCCCAAGCCCATCCCATGCACTGCTTGTGCCTCTGCCCACACCTCCAGAAATCTGTGTCTTAGGCAACCAGATATGGCAGGCCAGAGGAAGAGATAAGACAAGCATTAAGCCAGACAGACTGGGCACAAGCAGCTTCAAGAGGAAGAGCAGAAGTCCACAGTAGGAAAGAAAAAATAAAAAAGAAAAAAAAAAAGAAAAAGAAAAAAAGAAAAAAAAAAAAAGATTCCCAAGAAGGGCAGAGAGAGGCAAGTGATGCACACTCAGCAAAAGCCATCAAGTCTTGTCAGGATACAGAAACATCCCTGATCAGTTCTTTTACTGATATGCAACGAGTTGATAGGTATTTCATGGTATTTGGTGAGCTTCACAATGAGTTAAATCCTATTTGGCTTGTATTACTTGACTAATGCTGTGGCATCTTTCCCAACACATTCCATGAATATTGCTTCCTGTACCAGAACCTGCTTTGCTCTACTAATAAAATACCTAATAGAAAGATCACACATTATATTGAAATACCATAAAGCTGCATTATTCCCTGCATTTTCAACAGAGGTGCTGCCTAGGAAGAATTTCGAAGAATCATAAAATGGCCTGGGTTGGAAAGATCACTTAGTCCCAAACTCCTGCCATGGCCAGGGACACCTTTCCCTAGACCAGAGCTTCATTAGCCTGGCCTTTCAGGGATGGGGCACCCACAGATTCTCTGGGCAGCCTCTTCCAGTGCCCCACTTTACGCCTACGTTTCTCTAGGTTTTCCTAGGTCTTTGTACATTTTCTTCAGGTAAAGGTGAGCACGAGTGCTCCCTCTCCTCAGGGAGGCGTTTCCAGAGTGTGTCCACACTGCCTCACCCATGCCAGTACACCACCAATCTCCCTCCACCTGAGGCAGCTCCAAGGCAGCCCCAGTGCATCTCGGGCAGCACCCCAAGTGTTGAGCAGCAGAATAAATCAGGCAGCTTGCTGTTCCCAGGCTGCTCCCAACAACCAGAAAAACTTGTTGGAACTTCACCCACATGGCAGTGCTCAGTACAGACCTACACATGGGTCTGGGAAGGACTGAATTACAATGAACTAAGGAAGAGAGTATCCACACGTGACTGTAAGTTTTCAGGTTTGTCTGAACAGCTTTAATTAACATACCTTGATCTCCTATGCAAAAAAAAAAAAAATCAGTAAGAGCTGGTTTGCAGCCCTCACCGTGACTTTTCAAGCATCACACTACTCTGTCTTGGTGACAGCAACACCCAAGACCCAACCAGAGTTTCAATTCAAAATGTATTTACAAATTGATATCCAGAAACTTACAATTCTGTAACAATACACGTGACATCTACAGTTGCAAAGGACGAGTCTAAGAGGCTGCTACAATCCAGCTTCATCAACCCCCCCGCCCCGAGCTGGCACTGACACCCTCCTCCTTGGCTCTCGGCCTCAGTGCCAATGTGGCCAATGTGTCCTTAAGGACAGACCTGCCCCACACGGCAGCTAAGGTGACCCGTCTCCAAAGAGGAGGAAAGCAGCAAGACAGACAGCCACCCCTCCAGCTTGCCAGACAACCCCTGCCGAGACATCACCCCTCCAGCCCTGTATTTTAATACCACCATCTTAAGCACACGGGCCACACCTCTTCCCCGACTGTCTCCACCAGTCACCCTTGAAGAGCAAGAAACCTCAGTTTCTTGATGCCAGGGTCCACTCTTTGGGAGCAAAAGGTGTGGGAAGAAAAAGCACTTTTCAACAAAAAGGTCCCTGATGCAGTGCGGCCACGCACATGCCGCGATGTAAGTTGCTCTTCGTGACAGGAAGGTGAGCTCTGTTCTTGCGGGGCATAGCCAGAGGCCCTGCAGAGACAGGCACCCACCGTGGGGTGTGCGACACGGCCGGAGGCTTTGGAGGAACAAGTGCTGCTTAGTGCAGTCAAAGGGTTTAGGGGCACAGGCACGGCGTGATGAAGAGCACAGACAGAAAGCTTGGAGGCCGGGCGCTGCAGGGTGAAGTACACTCAGTGGGGTCGGAGGAACAAGCACCACAGGGCACTGCCTGAGAATCCAGGTGGGTGCAGACAGGGAGAGGGACCAGGGATGCAGGTGCAGCCAGAGGACGAAGGTGCGGACGAAAGAAAGCTCAGCGCGGCACAGCCAGGGGTTTGCGGAAGAGAGAAGGGGTACGCGGGAGCACCCAGGGAGTTTGAAAGGAAGGCGGGCAGGAGGCAGCCCGATACCCGTCCCGTCCCGCCCAGCCCTGCACGCCCCAGCGCGGGACAGACCCTGCGGAAGAACGCCGAAGGCTCCTCTCTTCCCGAGACCGCCGCGGTGCCCCGCGCTCCGGTTCCCCGCGCTCCGGTTCCCCGCTCCCGCCGGACCCAGGCACGTGGCAGCAGCGCGCCCCACCTGTCCCCGCTCGGCCGGGCGGCAACTGCGCCGCGGCGCCCGCGGCCCGCGGGAGGGCGCGGAGGGGGCGGAGCGCTCCGCCCGGCACCGCCCCAGCACCGCCCCCCGCACTGCCCCTCTATGCCCCAGCACCGCCCCCCGCACCGCCCTGCTCTGCCCCAGCACCGCCCTGCTCTGCCCCAGCACTGCCCTCCGCACCGCCCTGCTCTGCCCCAGCACCGCCCCCCGCACCGCCCTGCTCTGCCCCAGCACTGCCCCTCTATGCCCCAGCACCGCCCCCCGCACCGCCCTGCTCTGCCCCAGCACTGCCCCTCTCTGCCCCTCTCTGCGTCCGCACTGCCCCCGCACTGCCGCTCTCTGCCCCTTTCTGCCCCCGCACTACCCCTCCTGCCCTCTCTGCCCCCGATTGCCCTCCGCTCTGCCCCTTTCTGCCCCTCTCTGCCCCCGCACTGCCCTCCGCTCTGCCCCGCACCGCCCCAGACCCCCCCGTGCCGCCCCGCCCCGCTCTGCCCCCCGCAGCTCCCCCAGGTCTCTCCCGAGCAGGGGTCAGGGCTGAGGGTTAAGCAGCAACCTTCGTGAGCGAGTCCAGAGGAGGCCGCAAGAGCGGCCCGGGGGTTGGAGCACCTCCCCTGTGAGCAAAAGCAGAGGGAGTTGGGGCTGTTCAGCCTGAAGGGAAGTCTTCGGGGGGATCTTATGCTACCTTCTAGTGCCTCAAGGGGTCTGTTGGAAAGATAGGGAGGGACTTTTTCCAACGACATGGGGCGATATGGCAAAGGGGAATGGCTTTAAACTGAAAGAGGGTAGGTTTAGATTGGGTATCAGGAATAAGTTCTCCAATGTGAGGGCGATGTGGCACAGATTTCCCAGAGAAGTTGTGGATGTCCGTCCCTGGCAGTGTTCAAGGCCAGGCTGGAGAAAACTTCTGAACAACTTGGTCTAGTGAAAGATGTCATTGCCCATGGCAAGGTGCTTGGAAGTAGGTGCTCCTCAAGGCCCCTTCCAAGCAAAACTGTTTGATGTCCTATGACATCAACCAGTTAGAAAACCAGGTCCTGGTTTTCTAACTGTTGTGATACCCACTGCTGTGGTGTTGAGGGGTTCCCCAGATGCCCCTAGATCTCAATCTCACTAGCATTTTTGTCACCATGGAGGAGGGAAAACTGCAATGTGTCTTCTTGGTGCTGCTTTGGGATCTCTGGTAACTAATTGTCACCCAAGGCAACACCAGGAAAATGTAAAAATTTCATTTTTAAAAACACAACACAACCGGTCAGCTTTGGCTCATTGCTTTGGGGAACACTCTCACCCCAAAAATGCAACATTCCTCTCTTACAGGATGTTCAGGATGACAGTAACTGTGCCCAGTGACTCCCACCTAGATAGAAGTATGGGACACAAAGAAAGGTAGCCAGGAATTTCTAGTGTGCAAACAGGTGCTCCATTTTAGCTGGTCTACCACTTCAGACCACAAAAGGCTAGAAATTACAGCTTTTTGAGATAGTTAGCATGGAGATGATTGCTTGAGTCAAAAGACACTGCAAAAACAAGGAGTAGGGAGAGGATATGAAGGCAAATGGAACAAAAGAGGCAAACTCATTTGATGATGTACAGAAAAGCACAAGATGAAGGATCTGTGAGGTAATGCTGTGAAATGAATACATGGTCAATGCCAATGCAGAGATACATGGGAATCCCTGAGTTGGAGGACAGCAAGAAGCTCAAAGCTCAAACCTGAAGTTTGTGATAGCAAAAGGCAGAACAAGCATAGAAAGCTCATTAAAAGTGTGGAAACATTATGAGAGGCTGACAAATAGATAGTGGGATGTGGAAAACATGGCTTGTAACTGAGATCCTGAAGAAGCTCCATAACACTGAGTGATTGATTAGGGTGGGGATTAGGAGGAGGATCTTGTCCTTTAAGATTTGCTTCATGCTTCTATTGGAATTGTTAGGATTATGACAGATGATGAAATCCCTGGGCTTTTGAAAGAGCATCTTAATAAGATCATTGGGTTTGGCCAAAAGGGATATGTCAAAATATGATAAATCATTGAGCAATACTGTATGTCTCACCTAGGAGGGGAAAATCACATAACAAAATTAAATCATCCCCTGAATTTTCCCTTCAGCATTCAGAAGTCAGAACCCTTTTTTTTTTTTATTTTATGTCTTGGTTCAAACCCTTTTTTTTTTTTTTTTTTTTTTTTGCCTAAAATATTGGGCAATAAAAACCACAAACAAACCTTAGGAACCATCACTTCCCTGCTCAGACAGAGTCCTTGGGAGCCTCAAGAGCAGTAAGTCTTGACTTTGTCCAGAGGGATGTGGCTTAGCCAGTAACTAATATTCCTCCTGTGTTGCAAAATCTGTTTTGCCATGCCTGATAGGGCTGACTTGGCTAAGGCAAAATGTAACACTGGGGTGCATAGCAATAAAAAGTAGGTTACCTGTAGTCTTCAAAAATACACAGATGTTGTCATTCATGGGAAAAAGAAAAGCAAGCCTAAAAACAATAACCAGATGCAAGCTAACAGCTCTAACACATTTGATGTCAACAGTGTTGGCTTTTCTTTCTTTGGAGCCCATAAAGAGAGTAAGAGTCCTTGCTTTCCATGCACTTCAGGAGCAAAGGTAATTTGAACCATCAAGCAAGTCTGTGAGGGTTATGAGAAATAATGGTTGACCTGTTCAGGGCAGGTAAATCATTAACAGGCATCAGGAAAAAGGCAGCATAAAGGAAACAGCTGTGCCTCAACACACAAAGAAAACCAAGACACACATCAAGTCAGAGACATTTACATTGTAAAAGAGGGAGCTAGCAGCAGACAGGTTTTCTCACTTCTTAGAATGTTAGAGCTGCACATGATATTTACTGTAAATTTACGCAATCTTTTAAGTTACCTACATGCCCCATCAAAGAGATAAACATAGACTCTGGAGACAGCCCAATGGACTTTACAAGATGCTAAAGACAGTAACTACTGATGTGTGATGAATGAAGAACTGTGCTTGCCATGAATAGTGATAGCCAGTACTTTATCTTATTTTTTCATCTTACTAGAATCCAAGTAGCTCATATGCTTTAAGTGTCTTTTAGAGATAAGTGCTCTCTAGGACTGTATTTGAAGCCTTGAATAGCTGATCAGCAGGAAAACCACAGGAACCACTCCTTAGTCCGGCACCAGTGTTAGGTGCTTTTGCTGACACAGTACAAGGTAGTCATCCCAAGAACACCAATAGATATCTGCACACCAATCTTGAAGAGATGTAAGGGTAACCCAAATTTTGTTTGCAAGCTTTGCTTTTCTGGCAAACACCTGGTTTGCCTGTGCACTTGTACTGGTGTTCTGAGTCACAACTGCCAAACCTGTCCGAGGCAGGTTCTGCTGCAGGTGGCCAGTCCCCCACAGCCATCACAGCCCTGTGTGGGCAGCTGGATTGGCAGAAAAAGGGCCCTCTATGCCCCTTCTCATTTTCCAGCTGGAGCTCTTTCAGACTCTTCTTACTGCTTGTTGCAGAAAATACTTTTTCTTCTCCTAATCCTCTGAGCTAGAACAGTGCCTTTCTTTTAGCTGAGGCTTTCTGATAGTTTTTCTGCCTAGGTCTCTTCTACAACACCATGGATGGCAGTGACTTTCCAGGAGCAGTTTCCACACCACAAAGGAATTCTCCCTCAGACATGTATCATCAGTTTTGCTGTGGGACAAGGTGAGAATATGACTCAGTCCTGCTCATATCTCTCTGGGTGAGCTGAGTTTTGCAGGGAGGTTTCCCCCCTGTCTGGGGACATACACTGCAGGTGACTGTACAGAAGTGAGTAGTCACAGCTGGGTTTGCACGGCTTCTTGGCACCACAGACACACCACAGTGTACTCCTCTATTGTCAGGTCAGCCTGTTTCAGTGTTACATCTTGTTAGGCCCCAGTTTTGACATTTGAACAATAGGGAATTTGATGAACCCTTGCAAATATGACAAAGCTATTCAGATAGAGAAATTTCTGTGTAAACCCAACTATCCCAATTAAGAGTATTAAAACCATTAGGTCCATAGAAAATTGATTTCCATCTGAGATTGATACTCGGCAGGAGTGAAGGAAGAAGGTGCCCCAAAACTAGGGTGAAAAATGACTATTGCAAAAGTATAAGAAATAACCTTAAGTGTATGAAAAATGTCACTTAAGGGGATGTTTAATAGAAGCAGTGTCATGGTGTCATACATATATAATATACATATGTAATATATATATTCTACTACGTATGTATGCATTTAAAACTTTCTGCATAATGTATAGAGTACAACACATAGAATATAGAGTATATACAAGTAAACTTAGAATGCATACATACATGCATTATATAACACACTATGTGATAAACACACTGGGCTTCTCAAATGAAAACTGGTAGTGACTCACCTCCTCAGAGTGTATTGCTTGAATGCAGGCTGATTGCAACTCAATCTATACCAGGAAGGAAAATTAAATCACTCTCAAAAAGTGCATTGCAGTCAGCCAAAGAAGCCTGACTGAACATAATGAGAAAACCAAAGCACACCTGGCCAGCCTGTTCCCAAAAATCATAACCTTGCATCAGCAGATTTTTCATTTTAGTCTGCCCCATGTCTGAAAACTCTATATGGAAAAAAGAGCCGGACCGTGGCTGCTCTGGAGTCTACCTCTTACAGCTTTTCACAGCTGAGAATTCTGATTCAGATGCTATTTACCATTCTAAATCTTTCATGAGTCAAATTTTACCTGTATGTATTACGGACAGTGATGGGAGCAAAAATTTTATCCTGTAGGACCTCAGGCAGACAAAGCTAAAGGAAGTAGCAATCTTTTTAGGATGCTGGAGGGCTCTGGGACCTGTTTGCTGTTCCTGGGCCAGAACAGTGTGCTATAATCACAGTCTTATCCATGAACTGGGTGCATAAACATGTCTGGAAATATAAGTTCCTTTTAGAGAGTAGGAACTTCATGACTCCGAAAGGATTCTAACATGTATCATTAAAAAAAACAACAACAACAACACGAAACCAAACCAATCAACCAAACAAACAAACAAAAGCAAAACTCCAAAGCCAGTGGTCAAAGAAACACCTGCTGAACACCTGCACTGTGCTTGTTAGGCTGTAGTTGGCCAAGCTGACACGTGCCTGCTGTGGTGCAATCCACTAGAAGGGCTTAAAGCTGTAGGAATATCAATAACAATAAGCTCCTAGTACATGTTACACCATCTCCAAATCAGAATAATCAACAAGGCTTTTACCTGACAAAAAGTTTTTTTTGGGCTTTTAAAAAAAGTGAATTGAGGCAAGCAAAGATAAATTGATATAGCCTATGGTAAATCTTCGGTGCTAATGAAGATGCAGCTGTCTGTGTCATCCCCACATGCCAGGTGCTGCACAACATCTGCAAGGGTAAGAAAAAATAAGATCTTTGGTGTGGGTTTGAGTAGCTGCTGGTTTGCACTTTTAACACGAGACAGATTCTTCATCCAAGCAGCATGTGTTGACACAGAGATGTATAAATAGCTCTGTCTCTCATATCATTTTCCTATTTCTTCACTAGTGAATCATCACATTCTAGGAGTTCATGGGCTGCCATGTTCATTGAACAGGAGGGAAAGGGATGCTGTCAAAAAGTTTTCTCTCTGCTATGTTCAGTGTCCATACTAAAGCTTCAAGTAATTTTGCCAGATTGCAGACCTTTTGCTGTGAGAATGAGAATGCATTACAAGGATGATATACCTGGGTGAGGGATAGAGAACTGACCTTTAAATCAAAGCCCTTGAGTTATTTTGTTTGTTTCATGCTCAGACCCAGGACATAACTTGTAAAGCAACTGAGTATCACAGTGAGAAACAGAAACCTAAAAAACTTCTGAGCATGAAAGCTCACTTCTCCCTATTCAAAAATCAACCATCTACTTTTTTCTCCTGTCCTTTCTCATATTTCTTATGCCAGTGTCCACAAGGACTCCCATAAAAGCCACTAAATTGCATAACCTTGCTAAGAGTGAAACAGTTTTTCTTCCCTTTCTCTGCCAGTCTCTGAGATATGAAGAAAAATGGACGACCAGAAAAGGGAGCTTTATGATTAGTTGTAACAAATCCACAGCCCATTCTGCCTTTACAGACATTACATTACTCAAAGAATGCAAAAGTACAGTAAATTCATACCAAGAAGTTACTTTCTAAAATTGATTCTTGATCACATTACATGCACCTAACAATACATTGTGGAAACCTAATCCTTTAATGGATTTTAATTTATTTATTTATTTATTATAAAAACATTTTGCAGATGGGATTGGGGGAAAAAAAAGCAAGAAAATAAAAGTAAAGGAATGGATAAGCAAGGGAAAGAGGTACTTAACACATTTCTGGGAGTATGTTACAGTTATGCCTGGCTGGAGTGTCCATCTGATTTTAGACAAATAAGGTTGTAAAGTTGTACCCATTCTCCCCATGATAATTGTGTCACCTGTGCTTGGTAAACAGGCCAGAGACTAGGAAGTTACTTTGAAGCTGTAGTTACTAATGCTCGAGGAAAGGTAAACCATGGGAAAATAGTTGTGAAACAGACATGCTGTTCAAGACACTCAGAAAAGGAGCCACAGGCAAGATATGTTTCAAATGGATTAAAATAATACTGCCTCTTTCTAAATTATGGTTCCAACAAATTTAGAAATGACTAGTTCATTAAATGTAAGAACTTGCTAATTTAGATTAAGTTTTGTAGAAAATGCTAAGAAGAATAGGCTGGGAATTTCAACAAACGTTTAATTGTGTGGCACCTAGTTTGTACTGTCTTGTCATAGCTGGGTTCACACACAAACAGGTTGGTATTGAAACTGAGCATCTTCATTGGCAATATGCCTGTGAGTCAGTTCCTGAAAAAGAAATTGCATCAGCTAATTACTAATCAATCAAACGGCAATTTTTGTTATATTTCATAGCTAATGACACTTCTGTGGTCTCCCATATGTGTAAGACTACCACAGATCAGGCATTTTAAATTAGGCTTTTGAAATTAAGCAGAAAGAATAAACAACAAAATACAACCAACAACGAAGCCCCAACCAAAACAAAAAATGTGCCCAAACAAACAAGAACAAAATTCTCCACTCATGTATTTGTTTTTCTAGCAGTGTTGCAAAAGGCATAACAGATATCTTTTCTTACATAGAATTGTGGACACACAATGGCTTTCCTTGATGAAAGGATGCACTGTACAAGCCTGCAGTTACATCCACAACCTATTAGTATCAGAAACACTCAAAAAGGCACAAAAACTCACCATCTTCCAGTGCATGTTCAAATGGCAGGTGTGCTGCAAAGTAGCAGTGGCAGCCATGAAGAAAGTGCATAGATCTGTTTTAGTCTGGAGAGTGAGGGAACATCATACGCCGCCCTCAGTGAGAAGGGCATTCATGTTTCTCTTTGGAGTGATGAAGACACTGATCAGAACAGTTAGATGAACTGCATGGTAAAATCTTATAAGGGCTAACCTGAAGCATCTTAGAGAGATTTTTTGGTAGGACAAGTTACAGTCTTCAGTTCCTTCAAACAAAGAGCTGAAGCTGTGCAAGGGAAACAGCAAATACAGAAAATGTGTACAACAAAACTGTGTGTGGAGGAAATGACCAACATTTCACCTCACAGTGTTGTTACCCAAACAAAAACACTTCTATGCTCAGTTCTGCCCTCGGTCTTCTCCTTCCTCTCCTGCAACATGCCATGGAAATAGACATCAAGAATGTAGTCCTTTCTTGCATCTTCTGTCTTTGGTGCCTTTTGACCATTGTCCTAAGGGTAGCAGAGAGTTTTAAGACCTCAACAAATCAAAGGGAAAATATAACCACATGCTCAAATAGCTAAGATGTGTTCAACATTCACTTACATAAAACTATCTCTAGCATTCTAGAAGATTCTGATTCTGTCTACACACTCCTGACCAGCTGACACAGCCATGCATACAGCTCACTACCTATTCCTCCATGGAATAGAAGGCATTATTCCTGCATTTCTTGTTGTATCCCTCATTTCTCTAACCTTTATAATCAAATCTGACATTTTCACAGGAAACAACTGATCCAGCACAATGCACCCAGCAAATCAAGACGTGCCTTCCTATTGTGATTAAAGCTCTCCTTCTAAAGGATATGCATTTACATATGCCAGTCATAAGACTTCACATAAACATACCTGAACTGCTTTTACTCTTCCCAGCTCAAGTGTCTGTAACCACAGCAACAATAAACCCAGAGCAAGGAACTAAAGTCTTCCTCAAGGACTGAGTAAACTCTCTTCAGTCTGCCTAGCCTGACAAAGCTGAGCTGTACTTAATAAGCACCATGTCAGGAGGAGAGGTGACAGGAGAGAAGCTGACCCCATGAGGTTATCAAACAGTTGCCTGGGCTGTTATTTGTCTGTGCATCAATCCACTTTGGGGATTTTGTTGGCCTGACATTATTATCAACTCAAGTAAAAAACCCTGCATATTCCTTTGCAGGCCAGCACAGATTCATTTACATTGCCATCATTATCTTTGATCTTCCAGACAGCCATGAGAATATCTTTTAAGCAGACACAACTAGCAGGCAGCTGATAGAGATGTGACATGCTTGCAGAGATGGGTTAAGTAGTCTGATTTTTTTATAAAGTCCTTGAAATTCCTTTATACCTTTCTACTCACCATAAATGGAACATTTCAGAACAATGAATTTTACAGATAAACATGCTACTTAATCTGTTTAAATGGGGGAAGCAGAGTTATCAAAGAGTGAGAGGCTCCAGGCTTAGATCTATGAATAGTTACATGACTGGAAAAAAGGCATTCTGCCTTGGAGAATCTGGAGCCTAAATCCAGTATTGAAGAAAGAAAGTCCAGCAAACAAAGTAGTGAAACATACAGTCTCAGAAACCAAATAATTTCTTAAAAAAAAAAAAAAAAAAAAAAAAAATCACCATGTCTTTATTCTAGCTGAGCAATTAGACATGTCAGCAGGAAACTAAAATGCATCAGGGCATGTTTTGTTACAGAATATATCCCTGTATTGATGCTAAGAACCTTTTCCCAGGCAGACTTCTGTCATATTTCACAGCTGCATCTGAGGACATGTTAAGCACCTGCACGAGGCACCATTATGTCTTACAGTATGCTTCATAGTAGTGCTGTATTTATTTCTCTCCTCCTACTCCTTCTTTACTGTTGTTGAATAGATATAGAGTAAAATGTGAAAGCGGGAATGTGACTTCATATCAAATGGCAGAGAATTATCTCACTTTCAGGTGTAAATGGAAGCTGAGAAAAAAGCCTCATGGAGTGGTTTGGTTTGGAAGAGACCATAAAGATCATCTAGCTCCAACCCCCCTGCCATGTGCAGGACACCTCCCACTAGACAGGTTTCTCAGAACTCCATCCAACATATCCTTGACACTACCAGGGATGGGGCATCCACAGCTTCTCTGTGCAACCTGTTCCAGTGCCTCAGCAGCCTCGCAGCAAAGAATTTCTTCTGGAGAAGTCCTTTAAAGGATTCTTGTTATCATACCTCAACCCATTTTGACATGCCTTTACACTCTAGAGCAGCCACAGGCAAAGCAATGGGCTATAAGAATAATTCAAACGGTGATTGGCTGAGATTAATGCAACTGTTTGCAATTGAATCTTATTTTAAAATCTTAACTTTTCCAAAAAGAAGCTTATTTGAATCTTATTTTAAAATATCAAGATTAAAAAAAAAAAAAAAAAAGCTGCAGTTCCTTGATTGTTGCTTCTGCATCAGTCTGTGGACTGTTATGGAATAATACATAGTCTGATGTTTTTCATATGGAGACATTTTAAGGGCCAAATCTTCAGGGAAGTTTGCAAGTCCTACATTTATAGACCAGTTCTGCACCTGAGGTACTGTTTTCTCTGTGCATGTGAAACCCAGAAACTCAAAAACTATGATTTCTAGACAGATCATAGGGAAAATTCAGTACTTCTAGAAGTTAAAAATTTCTCTTTAACTGTATAGCAGAAAACTAATAACTGATGCTACTTGTAATTTCTGTGGTTTCTGACATGGCTTCTCAAGTATTTCTAAAGAATATTCTGAATCTTCCTCTTTAATCTTTTCCTTTTATAGAGAAACTTACTGCAGTTGAGGTATTATATTTATTATATTTGTTGTGCTCACCTTTTCTATTGAGAGATGCAGTAAGAGAACAATATGGAAATTCTGAACTTAGATCAAGATTTTCAGAGACATTTCATGTTCTTGAACGCAACTGAAATGCTTCTTGGTAGATATAATGTAATTACAACCAAAATAAAAGTACTATTACTTACTCTTTCTTTCTAGTCACTCTTTCCATTCTTGAGGCAGCTTGTCTCTTTGTCAGATACTGAAGATAAGGAGAAGTTACCTCCAAGCACTTTTGGGTTTTTTTCTGGTGGCAATACTTTCATATGTGAAGCCATACAGGAATTAATGCTCTTTGTCAGGACATGCCCCCTAATTCTCTGGTATAAGATTCTGCAAATTGCAGAGAATACTGAAGAAAGTTATGCTACATACATATAAGAGTTAATGTAACAACAACCACAACACAAACAAACAACAAAAAAAAATTAAAAATACATAAATTAGGAAAACCAACAACATTCCCTTTCTCCCACTCTCTTTTTGACTATCAGTGGGGTTACTTCTTGTTCTTGGATATCTGGTCTTTGTCTCAGCTAGGGGATCCATAAACTTCCAGATCACCAATTAATATACAATAAAAGTAATTATTTTTATTTTTAAGGGGAAAAAATCATATAGCCACTTGAAATTGCACTGAAATTCCTAAAAAATCCCAGAAATCTAGCAGTCTGGTCTAATTCAATCTAAGTTGTGAAACCGTTTTCTATCATGATTTTATTATGAGCTATAAATAAATATTTTAATATCACTAAGAGAAGACTATGCAAAATGCCAACTGGAAAGTTCTCAATGACACTGGAATCTGCTTTTCACCAACTTGTGTACAGGAAAGATCAAAATATCTGCTAATCCAGGTAAATTCATATAAAGTTGTAAAGTTTTAAAAATTTGAACCACATTTGGCCCCCAAATTCAAGACGTGTAGATACCTTTTGGAAAACACCTATTAGTGCCAGGGTATTGAGTTTCCTTCTCTGAAGTAATATTGTGTGATCTAAAATACTAATTCCAAGGCTTTTTTCCCAGGCACAGCTGCACATGTGCATCATTGTACAGGGTTTGTGTGTCCGGGTTCTGGTAGTGGGAGCAGCTTCTGTGAGAAGATGCAAGAAGCTTCCCACATGTCAGACAGATCCAATCCCAGCTGGCTCCAGGATGGATCCACTTCTGGTCATGGCCAAATCAAGAAGGAAAAGGAAGTTGTGTTGCACAGATGTTAATGCACTCAGAGAAGAGCAGAGTGAGAATAGGAGAGAGGAACAGCTCTACAGACACCAAAGTCAGTGCAGGAGCTGCTCCAGGCTCCAGAGCTGAGGTTCCCCTGCAGCTCCTGGTGCAGTCCATGGTGAGGCAGCTGTGCCCCTGCAGCCCATGGAGTTCCCTGGGGATGCAGAGATCCACCTGCAGCCCCTGGAGGAGACCCACTGGAGCAGGCAGATGCCTGAGATGAGGCTGTGTCCCTGTAGGAGGCCTGTGCTGGAGCAGGGTCCTGGCAGGGACCTGCCCACCCATGGAGAGAGGAGCCCATGCTAGAGCAGGTTTCCAGGTAGGACTTGGGACCCTGTGGGGGACTCACACTGCAGCTCCTCTTGGAGGATTGCACTCTATGGAGAGGGACCCACATTGGAGCAGATTGTGAAGAACTGCCGCCTCTGGGAGGAACTTGTGATGGAGAACTGGCTCCCATGGGGAACAACCCATGGTGGAGCAGGGGAAGGACTCTTTTCCCTGAGCAATGACAGGAACAACGTGTGATAAACTGACCATAACCCCCATTCCCTGTAATGGGGGAACTGTTATGGGGGAAGGAGACAGAGCTGGGAAGAAGGGAGGAGTGAGGGAAGGTGTTTTTAATTTTCTCATTTTACAGCCCTGATGGTTTTAGTAATGCATTCAATTAATATCCCCAAGTTCAGTCTGTTTTGTGATCTATAAGTGATCCTTTCCCCATCCTTATCTCAACCAATGAGCCTTTCATTTTCTCTCCCCTGTGCAGTTGTGGAGGATAGTGACAGACCAGCTTTAGTGGGCACCTGACATCCAGCAGGGTCAACCAACCACCAACTACTAAAAAGCCCTTTTTATGTCCCCTGCCTGGGCCTGATAAGCTGTATTCATCCCTTTCCCTCTGTGTACAGGCACTCATGAAACCCTCGCATGTTCCACTCTGAAAGTACACAAGCCACTCAGAAAACTCAGGAGAAAACTTCATTACAAATCAAAATCACCAAAAAATTGTGCTATCGAAAGACAGGTCCTACACCCTGTTCATGGTCAGGGGCGTTTGCGGTTCCCGACATTATGTGGCACATTAGCCTGCTTTTGTGCCTTCATGTCAATCTGGTAAGTGTGAACAAGCTATTGAAGCGTTACAATAGCGGAGTTTCTCAATGTGGCAGGATGGAATCAAATGTCAGGGAAGTGCGTGCTTTTTCACAGAAGCTTTCTGGTTAATCTTTAACATTTAAAAGGTTTCTAGATGGGAGTTCCTACGAAAATACCTTATTTTTTTCGAACAGGCTACAAAGAAAGGTGGGGAGGAGAATAGTCTAAGTAATATAAAAAGGGAAATGGATAAAGCAGGAAAAAAAGGAAAGTAACCAGTGGAAGAGTTTCCCTACAAACTCCTTTCATTATGCTGCATTTTATTTTTAAGAATCTACCAAGACGTAAGAGGATTTTCATTAACAGAGAGCAAAGAAACAATCCAATTTCGCTTTCTTACCACTTGAGGAGAGGTGACAAAAAGTAAATTTTAATCATTTTGAACCCTATCAACCAGTTTCCAAGGATATCCCTCTACCTGACTGCAATGTCTTTAACAGCCCTGAGAGGTTCAAAAAATGTAGACACTGTGGTTCAAAAACTGCAGGCAGGCAGAGATGGCAGAGTGGTAAACAGGGCTGACTGTCCCTGATTTTGTCATTTCTTGTAGTACCTTTGTCTTCTTGAATAGGTGACACTCTGCCTGGAATAACATTTGGTGGATTTGGAATAATACAGAACATCTACTTACTGGCAGATTTCTTTGGAGTCTAATCAAGGAAATCTTCTCTGGTTTGGGTAGCATGAGCTCAGATTTTATAAGATTTGGGAGAACTCCTACTTATCTCAAGACATTTTTGACAATAGCTTTTAACAAAGCCAGGTGTCAAGGCATTGTAAAGCAATACTACTTAGACAGCCCCTTTATTTCTAGGCTAATTATCCCATAACAATTTATAATAATTTATAATTTATAATATTTAAAACCTGTGGACACAATAAAATACTTTTTGCTTTTCTTTTAGTGTTAAATTAAGGTTTTCATCCTTTATGAAATCATTCATGTTTAATGTACCTCTGCTAACAGTATTCAGTGGTATGAGAACTGAAGGGGTTAAAGGTTTAGGATAGAAGAAAGGAAGAGGAGTGGATGACATGATCATGCAAAAGGAGCAAGGTCTAATGTTTGTCAGCTATGGTCAGTTGTCCATTTTCTGGGTTAACACTGGCCTGGGACACCCATGACAATGGGATGGCATGGGATGCTGCTGGAAGCACAATGCAGAATCATCTTCTAAAGTGGTAAAATCTCAATTTTCAGGGAGCAGAGCTTGCTAGGTCTAGCTCAGTACCATGGAATCTTCTGTCTTGGACATAGTGACAAGGCAATGACAACACTAACATGAGAAATTAATTCAGTTTGGACTAGTGAAAACAGATTTAAATTTAACAAATTTGATTTGCATTTACCAAATCCTGATGTGAAAGGCAGCAATATTAATTTGGGTAAAGAAAGATCGATCATCTATGAATGAGCATAAACAACAAAGCTGACAGTTGGTTTACATCACAATAATTATTATAAAACTGAGAAATACTTGAATATAGCAGTTAGTAGTATAGTAGCAGAAGTAGTGATGATGGTTTACAAAGACTTCTGTAATACATCAGCTATATTCTTATTTAACTAAGTCTCTTCAGATAAACTAGACCTAGATTTATATAATCACTTTTGCATATGACTGCAAGATTTTAAGTAGCTGCAGGTGACTGAGGAAAATAATGAACCCAGATCAATCATAAAATGAAAAAAAAAAAAATTTAAATGCCAAGTTTTCAAGACAGCATTTTTGACCGACTTAATGAACAAATGCTCCAAGTGTGAAAACCAATGATCTGCTAGTTCATATAAAAATATTGTACCGGGTCCAAGCGAGCTAGCAAGCAGCCAGTGATTCCCGAAACTGCATGTATACATTAATACTGGGTTATAAAAAAGCTAACGGAATCTCCCTCCAATTTTCCTTACTCTGTGGTACATTCCTGATCTAACACAGTCAAATGTCTTTCAGAGCAAAGTTTTCATGTTCTTCTGCTCAAAACACTATTTGAATTAGCAAACCTCTATATGCACCTAAGCATGTAACCAAATGGAAATCGAGAAGAAAGGGGAGGACATGTCTGAGAACTGCCCAGAGAGAGTAGGTGATACCTCAAAAGCAAACAGAACTACTGATTTTACTACGAGCTTGATGAATTACATTGGATGTATAAAGAATTGAGGAATCTGGTGCACAGACAGGCCAGGATTATGTCCTGGCTTGGAGAGCTGTGTGGGCGTGGCTGTGTGCAGCAGAGAAAGGAGATGCAAATTAATAGAAAAGATTATGAACAGCCTGCTGGGGAGAGAGGAGACAGGAGCTGGGGACCATGAAGGACCTGTATTTAATTTGCCCTAGATAAAGCAATGCAGATAGAGAGAGGATGGAGCAGTGTGAAAAGCTTTGTTTTCACAGCTCCCATGACCTGGTCCACATGGAGCTGGGCTTTCACCTCCAGGTTTGGAAGATCAGGGCAACACAGAAGTGAGCACTAGTCCTGGTGATGGAGGGCTGTTGAACTTGCACACCCTGTGTATCTTGTGGTACAAGTAGGGCTCTACCTTTTAATCTGTAAACTAGAATGCTGCTGTGTTTCTTCTTTGTGCCTGTTTTGTCTGGGGTAGAGTTAATTTTCCCCACAGTATCTGTCATAGGGCTATGTTTTGGATTTGCACTGGAATCAGAGCTGATAACACAGGGATGTTTTAGCTGCTGCTGAGCAGTGCTCACACAGTGTCAAGGCCTTGCCTGTCCCTCACCCCACCCCATCATCAAGGAGTCTGGGGGGGACATGAGTAGCTGGGAGGGGGCACCACCAGGAGAGCTGCCCACAATTGACCATACGGTGTCATGCTCAGCATATAAAGCTGAGGGAAAGTGAAGAGTGGGGAGGGGCATTGGTCAGGGGTGAGCAATTGTTTTTATTTGCATTAATCGTCCTTCTCAAGTTTTATTTCTATCTCTTTGTTTTTTGGTGTTTTCTCTGTTTGGTTGTTCTTTTGTTGTTGTGGGTTTTTTTGGTGTGTGTGCTTTGTTTTTCTTTTTCCTTTTAAATGCAATTTACAACTATAATAGTAATTATATTTTATTTCAATTATTAAACTATTATCTCAATCCATGGGCTTTCTCACTTTTACCCTTCCATTATCTGGCCCCCTCCATCCTTCTGGGGTGGGGAGGGAGTGAGCAACCAGTGCTGTGGTGCTTAGTTGCTCTCTGAGATTAAGCCATGACACTCTCCTTTTTCTTGTGCTTGTCACATTTAGTGCTTGAGCAATCTTGTGAACTACTACCTTTTGACTTGCATAATTTTTCCTCTTTCTGGCAGGGAAAAAACTTTGCTGTCACGGTTTTCAAGGCCACTAGAATATATAATCAACCTTCTTACTGATATGAGCTGTATTGCTAAGATCTTTTACATGTTTAGGGCACACAAAGCAAGCCTCCTTAAGCAGTGAAACCTACAGTCCCACATGGGAATTCTGCTAAGCAGGAATATAACTCTTATACTACAACATTCAGCAATTATCACAGGTATCTACATTTAATATAGCAGCTCATTGCTGAGTGTTATTTAAATTACTTTGATATACTTCATTAGTCAACCTAAACTTCAATAGCTAACCAGAGTGGCAGAACAGGATGAAGCAGCTATTTCAAACATTCATTTAGGCCCTCAGGTACATTAGCTGTCTGCAACACAATTAAGTGTTCTGGAAACTTACTTTATAAATAATGATGAATAGTATTCAGATGTCAAAGTTCCATGCAACTCTAGACTGGACTACTTTTTTCTTGGGAAACAATTTGTGCACTACCCTGAGAACATGCAATACATTCCAAGCACATGCCAAATGTGACTATTTCCCATAGATGTGTACGAGAACTGCTCAATTTAAGGCTCCTGTTGCAGTAGTGACCGTTCAAAACCACTGAAGAGCATCAGACTGTTTGAATACTTAGCTTAACTTCAACTCTCATAGGCCATAATGCACCACTCAGGTACAAGAATATATTCTCTGGGCCATACTTCTCTATACTTCGCCTAGAAGAACTAGTGATGGGGAAAATCTATTATTTTATGAAGTCCCAAAATTTTTTTTCATCTTTGCTAGCATGAGAATAATCCTCAGCTGATTTCCTGTGGTGTTACAGAACAGTGTGGGAGGTGATAGCAACAGTAATTAACTGTTGAGCAACCCAAGACACTCCCTTCTAACTGCCAGAAAACATGAGAACTTGATATTCTTAACATACACCTACTCTCTGGTGTATCTTTTATCACAGCAAACATGGGCTCCCCAAACAGCTACGTTCATTGTGTCCTTTGACACAGTGTACCTACAGAAAATAGGAAAGAAGCATATCAACAAAGCTCCATCCATGCAGGTGAACCAATGCAGTGCCCCCAGGCAGGTGGATCAGTGTGTGGTGGGGCTGCTCACATCCGCTGAACTTAACAGCTTTGTGTCACCCTGCTGCCTGCAGAGCAGACGTGCCTCTTTTTTCTCTTGTCTCTCTGTTTTCTTTCCAGGCTCCCCCCTTTCTTAAAATGGCAATGACATGTTAAAGATCCATCACACAGACCAAGATATATTGTGTGGATGAAATTAAAATACTGCAGGCAGACAATAATAGCTATATTTCTTTCAGAGGCCATCCTGGACTACAAACAGAGAGGATTAAGAATCAGCTTTAAATTTTATATACAAATTTTGGCTGGCTACCAAAATTAAGTTTAATTCTTGTCAGTGATCTCCAGCAAAATCATAACGTATTTCTTCATTTATAATGAATATGTATTTTGAAATAACTTGTCTAAAAATATGATTCAAAATTTTCTTAGAAGGTTTCAATAATTGAAACCTTCAATTATTAGGAGCTAAGACCTTTAGTTAATGAAAAGTAGTCTATTCAATAAATGCCTTGCAATTAGAAACAAAAGAAAGGGAAAATGCTCAGTATTTTCCAAGTGTGAAGAGAAAAGCAAAAAAATCTTTTAATAAGCCCCTTTTCTCTGCCTCTCTCACCTTAATCCATTTTGTATTAAACAAAAGCATATACATATAATTTTTATTGCTGAATACATTACCCAGTTCTTGCTTAAACATGTTACTTTAGATTACAAACATATGGCTGTAAAAATAACTGGTTGGACTGATTTAAACTGCTGATTATAATCGCAATTTTGGCATGAGGAAATTCATTACAAAACCTGTTTAGGACTGCAGATGTATCTCTGTCTCACAGCTGTAGGAAAAGGGTGGATTTGCAATCTTTCCAGTGTACACATCTCAGCGAATGTCTGAAAGACTCCTCAGCAAAAAACTAAAATGTGTCACTAAAAAGATATTGTTTCTTTCCTAACTTAAATTGAAGGCAAATGGTGATAAAATGAAAATTAGGAACAATGTTGTATGCATACGCAATTAAAATACTCTTTCATATGTAAATGAAATGCTTCCTTAATAGCCCCAAATGTTTTTTTTTTCAGTCTTTTGAGCTCAATGGAGTTCGGCAGGACTGGGCGTGGTTAAGGGTTGCCAGGATGTTGGATGACATTGGTTAGTTGTCATCTGGGCAGAGCCTGTGGGCTGGTGGGTAGGTTGACTACACACGCAGACATGATTGGAACGGATGAAGATGTGAGGAGTAGTTATGCACCTGCCTGAACTCCTGGCCACTCAATCATGCCATTTTATCCTCCATTCCCATTATTTTTATAAAATAGACTAAAAGAAAACAAAAACGGTGGAGGAGGGAAGGCATGTCAATTTCATAATCCAGCCTTAACCACACAAAAGGACTTTATTGGTATGTTTTACATACTTTTGTTTAGTTGGGTATTATAACCACTAACTGCTGACCACTGAAACTAACATACTGCTTTCAAGAACATCTCTCAGATGCCAAAACCTCAGCACACAACTTGGTGGCGAAGTATGCAGCCAACACTCAAGCTCTTTCTTTAAGGACTACTTCAACCGTGCTAAGACCCCCCTCTATTTGCACAGATGTTGTTGTTTAACTGATATGCCCAAATGTGACTAGGTATTCACAGCACAGGCATACTAAGCTAGCAGTAAGCTTTCCATTCACTATGGCAGATGCTAGGCCAGTGTGCACTAAAGAGCTTAAAATTCTCAACTACAGGAACCAGACCCTTACCTCCATGTAAAAATGAGGCAGGAACAAAACTAGGAACTATCTTCCAGTGGTTCCAAAGCAGGGGTATTTCAAATACTTTTTTTAGTATCTTGTGTGCATAGACATATGTCTATGTATACGTTCAAGGTAGGATCAGAACTATAATGCAAATATTAAAAAAAAAAGGAACAAAAACGTAATAACCAATCCTATTAATGTTAGCAAGTATGAGATTTTTTTCAGGTTTATGAATGGGGGGTCGTAAATTTTGGGTCCCAAGCTGACTTGAGGAAATGAGAATGAGGAAATCATTCTTGATTAAAAAAAAAAAAAAACAAAACAACCCAAAAGCCAAACAAACAAAAAACCCCACAAAAACAAAACAAACAAACAACCCAGATGTCTTGTGAGAAGCCTAGCCTGACTACAAACCCAAACAATGCAAAAAAAAGGTGGCAAACAAATCCTAAATTTTAAGATTTGTCAGTCTGTGTGCAAGAGCTAGTACACCAGGCACAGAAAAAAGGGCAAAGGGGGTGAAGCATATGGTGTTAACTTGTTATTCTCATTACTTGGGAGATAGCTATATAGAACTTCCCATGTGCTAATGCTTTCCTGTGTATAGGAAGAAAAAAAGGTTTCTCTTGGCTGTCTTGATATCAGATACTTTCTGAGCATCATAACCTAGGCATAAACAATCAAAGTTCTATCTTACTGCCTCCACAGAACTCAACTTCCACTTAAGCTGAAAGAGACTTGTCTTAGGCTCTTTGTATTTCTTCAGTTGGACTAGCTCAATCTGACTCCACCTTCATTGTTTCCTTAGGCTAGAAGGAAAACTCTTTGATCTCTTGTAACAACAATTAAATTCTTCTCCATCTTTTGATACTTACTGTATCGAGCTCAAATAAAAATCTCTGCCTTGGCAGACAAAGAAAGTCTTCTAAGCAACATTCAATTCCCAGAACAGCCTGAAAAGATTAAATTCTCTAGAATCTAAGATTAGATTCTCTATGTTCTCTGATACAGTACGACTACTAAATCCCAGTACCACTTAGTGAGATAAAAAATGCAGTTCATTGCAGCCTAAACTCTTAACTTTTATTCTTCTTAACAGAAGAATCCAGCTATGAGCTAGCTGACTCTCAAGTGAATAATTTTATTTCAGTATGAACAGAGCACCCATTTTGACATCTGACTGGATTTTTAGATGTGTTTATTTTTTTTTTTCTGACTGATGGGTAAGGATGGGAAATGTGATTAAGTCTATAGCACTGTGTTGGCTCCAATTCAGGTTCTGAAAGAGTTTTGATACTACAAAAATACACGCCATTAGCATATAAGCAGAAAGGTATAAACAAAAAGGAAAACTCAGATTTAATTATAACATTTAACTTATACACAAGGAAGACTGTAGTTGCAACTGATATTGTTGGCTTAGTACCTAGTTCTTGGCAGTGAGAAATTATATACAGTATACCTTCACTGCTCTTTAAAAGTTCTCATTTGAAGACACCAACACTAAGTAATTAAGCACAGCCACCATAAGAATAGAGAAGATATAAAATACCATTTTCTTTCTAGCAAAAGTTTAAATAAAAAAAAATAACACAACTAAAGAAAGAAGTAGCGAAGGAAATAATAGCACAAATGCCATTCTTCAAAGTAGAATTTTCACAGAAATTGGTATTTGAGATGCTGGCTAGTACCAAGAGGTTTTAAATCTCGCAAACTAAGCACCACAAATCAGCAACTGTCATTATGTGGAAGGCTTGCAGGTGCTGGATTGTAGAATGTGTCTGGATTCTAGCCCACATGAGAGACAGGTGTTTCCCATTTCCCTCATCAGAAACACCTCTCCTTCCAGCAGAGGACAACATTCAAGAAGGAGAATAGTATCACCAACAACTGGTATCAGAAGAGGATTTGGAAGGACTCCTATGAAGAAGGTATCAGCTGCAAGTAGATGCAAGAAGCCCCCAAAGCAACTAATTTCTGTTTTAACTGTTTGAGACACTAAACCCAAAGACATCTGGGTAAGAAGATACTTGGGTAAGTAATTCACAGCCCACCTCTTCTTGAGCTGAATTGCACACTGCTTTCATTCATGGTGCAACTTAGGCAAAAAAACGACATGCAAAAGGTTATTTGGCAATAGTGCATCAAATCCCTCCCCTGATGTGATCTGAGAAATGCTCCTTAGGAACAGCATCCAGACTGAGCATCTCTTCACTTACCAGTAAAAACATTGTCTGCTCCCAGGAATTTGTGATGTCTAATGTTCTCCTGTGTTTCAATGAACAGCCTTGGACACTTTTTTTGCCTGAGTAAGAACCCAAATGGAATAACATGTTTTCTTCTCACATTTCCAAAGTAAGTTTCAACCTTCAACCTGAGGTGTGGTCAGGATGAGCACTGTTATGACCAAAGCCCCCTCTCTTGCAGCCCTATGAGCAGTGCTCCAAAGTGAGACCCTTGGAGCTCTCCTGGAGCAGCAGCTGTGACCAGCAAACCCCTCTGTGTGGGCCTCTCAGAGCCAGGGAACTCCCAAGTTTGCTGTACTCAGAGAATCCCTCAACAGTGATACTCCTGACTCCTTGAAGCTCCACCCTTCACAAAGGCATCTCAAGTGGGTATTTCACTGCCTTTGAGGGGAATTTTTCACCTTGTACAGGCTCTTTGTGTCTGTGTGCCTGCAAGTGTGCATATTCTGTACCAAGGGCATGAGAAATGCTGCTCTCCTAGATTCTCTAAGTACTTTAGGTTTGTACATTAGTTACTGTTGTGGTATAGTAAATCCTGTATGAACCCCTTGCTAAATCATTTAACTTCAGTTATAAGTTACATGGCATAGGTTTTGGGTTGACTGACCCAAAACTGGGGTCAAGATTTGGATGGATTGATTGACTCTGGATTTTTGTTCGTTTTTCCTCAGTGTGCCCTTAAGAGTGAACCTTGACAACAAACTTTGTCATGCTGTTGCTTTTATATTGGACCTGTTTTTGCTGATACCTTTGCTGGTGATGCTCTAAGAAATCTGAAAACATTCTTTAGTGACAGAGACTACATTATGTCTGAAGCACAAACTGGTGACTGAGATGAGAAAATAACCCCACAAAACTCCTCCCTTTAAAAACAGAGCAGGCATTAGGACCACAAAATGTTTTAGATGAAAACAGTTTGGAAGGATTACATTCAATATTTTTAACCTGAAATATGATCTACTCTCTGCCTTGTACTGTACCTCAACCCTGTTTCTGTCCAGGAATCCCTCATGTTTGCTACGGATGTGTGATTCATACATAGACGACTGATCTTAAAAACTTGCTAACAGGAGCACCAAAAACTCTAAACTAGTTTCTATTCTTAGCTTTCTGGGGCAGATTCAGATATTAGATGACAGGGTCACCATATAAATACTTGAACCGAGGATGCCAGCTATACTTCCTTCTGAAGTGAATACTACATTTATGAAAAAACATGCAGAACTCAAAATACAAGAAGAACAGGCACAAAAATCTGTTGACTCCCACAGCTAACAAGCACTTGAAAACGGATACAATCTGTTCCATCAAGACATTAAAAGTAAGTTGGAAGTATTTCTGAGCTTGCCCTCTTTTCATGGAAAATCCTCTGTATCATGTCTTGGAAATTAATGGCTTCTCATGTACTAATAATAACAGAAACAATGTAATTTTGACTGGTCCCAAGGGCTTTTATTTTTTCTTTATCAGCTGGTCAACACTGAATAAAGTATACCATCGTGTAAGTACAAAAGTCAGCAAGTATGAAAAAGTAATCCTTTGGATTTAACTTTACAGTGACGAAGAAACACAGAGAACAGTGGAAACTTATTTCTGAAAGACCTTGTGCTAACAAAACTCTACCTAAAATCCAGTTGTGATAAATCCAACAATGTCCAATTCTGTAGATAAAGTCTGTGAATGCAGTGCCTGAATATCAATTTTACATCGGCTCATAATTTAAATTCAGCCTTCATCATCACTGCTGCTCCATGCGTCTTCATATGCTGGATTTAAATGTTGTTGAGGCAGAGACTAGAGAAAATAAAAATTCTCAGTGTTTTGCTTAATTAAAAATACTATAATCAAATAAGGGCAAAGCTAAATTAACTTTTTAAGTGATTACATGTAGACAAACTATTCTATTTCTTATGAGTACTGGATTATTTTTCATTACTTTTTTAGACATTTTGCTGATTAGAGACATGACAAATTATGAAAAGAAACAGTACTATATTTCATTCCGATTTCAGCATAAAATATCTGGAGGACTGACTGGAAGTATTACAAATGTTTGGTACAAAATGTAACAAATGTTACAATTGTGTTTATTGCATGCCACTGTTTTAATTTAGTGGTAACATCCTCAGCCCATCATAACTTAGCACTACAGTGTCAGGAAGCAGTTCTGGCCTCTATCCACATCCAAGAAATTTTTCTCACCCAAGCCCCACTAGGGTCCAACTAAAGGGTTTGTGTAACTATGCAGTGCACTGAATCACAGTGACTTCAGGAAATTTTTTTTTCTTGTTTACATCTATTCTGGGTTCGGATTCTGGTACTACAAGCACTCAAATGCCTATTCCAGCACCTGAGAGGAACAGGAATTAGTGGCCCATGGACAGCCTCTTACAGAGACAGGGCTTATCTACAGCACTTGCAAGCAGCAGCTGTAGCTTAACAGATTTCAAAACAATGGCATATATTACATACTGCCACTGTGTCAAATTTAAAGGAGCAGTTCTAATCAGAGCTAAGTAAATGATCTTGTTGCTGTGAGTTTGTTTCTGTTTTTCAGACTAAGAAAAATCCAATTCATTCACATCAAAATCTTCACAGCAAAGATGTTAATTTAATGTCAACATATTTTGGGTTTAGGATATCGAACTTTTGGAACTATATTTTTCTTCTCTACTTAAGCATAGGATAGTTTTGAAATACAAAAACTTAAAAAAGGCAAATGTTACAACAATTATGCTTCTCACCACTTCCCTACCTAAAATGGAATAATGCCAAAATTTTAAAAAGTGGAATTTTCGTATACTATCAGCCAAACCATTAATACACCTTCACTTTTCAACATTAGTACAGTCCACCAGACTCTGGTTCTATGAATGGTTTCAGTTCCTTAAAATATAGACTTCTTCCCACTAAGATTGTTCACTGAAATATTTCTTGCCCAAGAAGAAGAGAAAGTACTCTACTGGAAAACAGTCTTACATATGGTCTTCCCTGCAATCTCTGTGAATGTCTTGCCTTGGGCAAAAAAAAATTGACTTATTTAGAAACTCCTTTATTATATTTTCACATAAAATTATTTGTGTATGAAGTGTGGTAACCCTAATCTTACTGCTTAATACACAGTATATTCTTAAACAATTTAAAATACAATCTAGCACCTCTACAATTCCAAAACAGGACAAACTGCAGAAAGCAGTTTGGAAAGTAAAGAAGCAGAATCTGAAAGACTCATAGTCAAATGACATGAACTACTCTTAACTACAGAAGCTAGCAGCCTGCAAAAGATTTGACTAGATTATAAGAGAAAATGTCTTCTCAAACCCCTACAAAAATAAAAAGATTACACAGAAATAATAGGTCATTCTCCTCTTAATGGGGAATTATTAAAAATGTTGATGGTGAAGTTACCACACAACCTGTCCAAGTGTAACAGCCATAAGAAGAAATACAGTTCAAACTCAGAAATTCACTACCTTTTCAGAAATATCATCAGGAACTGGCTCTCGCAGAGCTGGTATCCATGCAAGGATATTGCAGTCCTTGCTACCGCTATAGAGTTCCTGTAAAAAAATAAGCAAAAGTCACTTTCACACAAATTTACTTAATAGTGACATCATACTGCCTAGTATGGTATCTATGTCACTATTCAGTAAGGCAGGAAAAAAGTAAAAAATATTATTTAAAAATAAAGGCAAATAGTCAATTTCTAATTTATATTATAATCTGCATAAGTAGTATTTCAAATAATATACCAAAACAAAACAAATTTGTTTTACATTTATTCCCAGATTGCTCACCAAAACACCAAAACCCACACTGGAAAGTTCATTGAAATGTGCTTTATTGCTTAAACCCATTTTTTCTGCTTCCCTCTATCTAGTCTCCTGAAAAGACACCTATTTTAAGAATTAGGAACCTTATGAGATTGCTTCTGGAGAAATAAAAAAAAATCTAAAAAAACCCATATAAAAACCATATAAACCGTATAAAAAAACATATAAAAAACCATATAAAAAAAGGCAAATGTTTTATTATAATTAACTTGATTCTTCTTAGTTAATTCTAAGGAATTAACTTAAAAGCATCAAGAATCTAGTCATACACATCAGCAAAAAGCGTATATATGGAACAAAGAAGTATTAAATAAATGTAGTTTCAGTATGCCTAGGGAAGGAAAAGAATAAATACAGTACAGTGTGAGGCTTGTACCCTGTTGGGAAGGCATGGATCAGAAAGGCCAATTTATTAATTTCAACATAAATAACTCTATTATGGTAATGACTAAGGACTGAGATCCCATTGCACAAGGTGCCCTACAAGACATGGCAACAGTCCTTACACCAAATAGCTGTAAGTCAAATATATTTTAATTTTCTTAGTTCTGTACTAAAAGAACAGACTTCTTCTGTCACTTTAAGATGAAATTTTGCTGGTGAGAAATACTAACACCAACTTTGCAGTAAATTTTGCACCTATAACACCTGCATTTTCCGAAGTGCTACTTAAATGAACAGGTATGAAGATATTCTCTTATGTCTTCAATACTGAATTATATTCCTGCCTATGACATGTGATGTTTGACAACACTTCAGTATTGTCATGTATTTAAACTGCCTGAGTGAAACATATAAGTTTTTTTTTGTGGTATTCAGGCTGACAGTATGAAAGCCTTGCTTTAAGTATGCTGACTTTTATACTTAAGCTAGCAACTCTGTGCATATGTGCATGTTCTGAGTACACTGATTCTGTGTAAGCTCAACACATTATCACAGGTCTGTCTCTGCAGAAAGTTTTCTATATAATTTATATATAATTAGAACTGCATGAATTATGTTGACATTTGGTACAGAAACTTAATGCTCAATTCCTGTAAACATTTATGGGGGAAATCTTATGAAAGTGAGCTGCCATACTTTCCAAAAACTGGTCCTATGCGTGAGGTCGTTCATGTATAAAAAACATTCAAGATTAGAGTTTACAATTTTAAGAGAGCTAACCATCCTACTTACCTTGCTTAAAAGAAGATATGTTACATCAAAGTATAGGTCAAATTCTACTTTATTCTGTCAGCAGTACCCTACTTGGGCCTTCTGTCTTTGATAGAATATAGACTGTCACTAAGAACTTAAAAAGATCTTTCCATGGCAAAACATCTCCTTATGAGCAATGTCACAGTGACATCAGCATACTTCCATTTAATCCTTCTTACCACTTGTCTCACTTTCTTATCCTGGTATGGCAAGATGTTAAGTTAATAACCACTGCATTAAGCAATACCTACTATTAATTATTACTATCTAAACTGGTGACTCACACCATAAGTCAGTCAAAAGAAGAGTTAGTGACATCTATGTAGAATTATGGTACAATACAAAACATACACATATATTGCACTACAAACATGCTCTATGCACGTTTATAGTACAGTATATGGAAAGACTGCAAATAAAACCTGATTTAACTTTCAGTTAACTTTATGTAATAGCCTACAACTGGATTTGCCAAATACTTTTGCAGATGTCACTAGGATTTCTTGAACAATATAAGCAGCTATAATTTAAATCAAAATTGCTTCCTGTTGCATACCTACTATTTTATGACATGTTATTCAGGCATGATAACATAAGCAACTTCTTTTTCTGAAAGGGAAACGTAGGTCTTGTTTGTTTACTTAAACCATTCTAAGCAGATTAATATGGCACACTGGTATCCAGTGTGTTAGATCCAACTGTAAACATCATCTAAGATATTGCACAATGAAGATTTTCTCTTCCACACCACCCTTGAAATTACTGACCTCCTATTAAATTAATGCTTCTTATTAAAGGGCCAAATTCTGCAGTTCTTATTACTCAAGCAGTCTAACATCTTATTAACTTTACTGAGATATTTACGTAAGAACAGTATAGGCAAACAATAATATAGTGGATTTTATGGCTCTGTTCCTAGGATCAGAAAAGGCATACATACACATTAACTAAAGCTCACACCATTCTCTGGAGACAGCTCTGTACTGTACCTCAAACATGAAACATATATTCCACACAAACATGCTAATTAATTTGGATAAGAACAGATAAAGACTAATATAATTGAATTTCACATAGCTAGCTGCTTGGTTATCAGTGATCACATGTGACTATATGGTTCCAAGCAAACAGAAGACACTTTTCATCTCAAATACATAATTGGTGCAAAGTTTAAGTTCCTTCTTAGAGCCTATTCTAGTTATGAGGTGAATCAAAGACAGCAATTAAAATACAGTTAATGAACAGAAAGAACATGAGGGACTGCCAGCAATCAACATGAATAAGAAATTCTGAACACAGTAAACAATAGTGAGAAAAATCTAATGACCAGATTTGAGGATGGGTAAGACACAAACCTAGGGTAGGGTCAAAGATAGCAGAAAAAGTTTAGAAGACTGTTAACATGAAGAACATTCTTAACAATGACAGACAACACTAGGTGGAAATGACCAAAACTACAGTAAAGATGTAGACCCTGTTTCTCATAAACACAGTATAGTAAATTCCAATAAGTGGTAACAAGTAATAAAAGAAATTACAAAGCCATCTGCTACACATTTCACCAGTGTATACATAGCTTACATCAGAGAGACATAGAAGAACCATCAAGGAAAACTTCCGGCTTAAGTTAATTATATTTTGATATGTATTTAAAAATTCCAAAGCTGAAAGTGAGCCAATATGCCATTGAGAAAGAAAGAAAAAAAAAAAAAAAAAAAAAAAAAAAAAAAAAAAAAAAAAAAAAGGCCGAATAACATGAATCCTAAATATGACAATGGAAAAGATTACTATGATTCAGTTAGAGTTTATGTATTATGTTAAATGTAATTTATTTATTATTATGTTAAATGTAGAGTTTAAATATAGGTATATAAACATCGCTCAACAGAGTTTGCAATAGAGCAGGTTTTTTAAGCAAAATGGACAAATGTGCAGCTGTGAATAGCTTTGCAGCATGTTGATTTAATAATGCTTGAGAGAGTTAAATAGAAGAGGTGACTATAAATTTTGCAAACAATATTATATTCTCAGGAAAGGAATTTTACTGGTAAAATCTTAATTTCTATTGGAATCACATGAAGACTGATGAAGGCACTTAATTGTCTCAAGTTGGGATAAGATACTTGGAAGTACATGTGTGAACACAGTGAAAATAACAGTACCACTTCCTTTGATGTTGACATCCTGATTACAGTGCATTGATTTGGCATGGCCTGGTTTTTTGGTAGCGGGGGAGGGCCACAGGGGTGGCTTCTGTGAGAAGCTGCTAGAAGCTTTGAACAAGTCTGCCAGAGCCAATCTCTGATGGCTCTGAAGACGGACATGCTGCTGGCCCAATTAGAGAGGCTGGTAACACCTCCATGATGACATCTTTAAGAAGAAAATCAAAACAACACATAGGCAGTTTTTTTCCTGGGGTGGTGAGGTGCCATTCTCTCTTTTGAGAAGACTGTTTGCCTGTGGGAGGGACCCCATGGCATGGCAGAGAAAAGACTCCTCTCCCTGAGTGAACGGAAGATGATCTTAGGTGATGAACTGACCAAACCCCATGTCCTGTCTTGTAGCCCTGGTTTGTGCCTGAGATGTTTTGGTTTTTTGAAACTCTTCTCCCAGGGAATTTTCTGCAAACAAGAGACATGTTTTTGTAACTATAACTTTGTTTACATTCTTTCCCTAGGAGGGAGACTTCTTGATGTCCCTCTGGTCATTTTCAGATGTCATTTTCAGCTTTCTGAAGTCAGAGTCTGTGTCCTTGTGGTGTACAACAGCCTCACTGTCTCCCTGCACTGTCAGTGGGAAGGAGGAAGGGGCTGGGGGAAAAGGTGTTTTAAATGCTTGTTTTACTTCTCATTATCCTCCTCTGACTCTGTTAATAATAAATTTACTTTATACCTTTAAACTGGACCTGTTTTGCCCCTTAGAATGTTTTTCTCCCAATCCTTAACTCATGAGCCCTTTGTTAATTCTTTTTTTCGTTCTCCTGCCCAACTGCAGCAGGAGAGGGTAAGCAAATGACTCTTGTAGGTGCCTGGCATCTGGCATATAGCAATGTTGTTTCTCAGACCACCTATTTAATACAACTGAAAGCAAAGCATTTACAATAAAAGAAAATCCAGTCACACTTCTACAGAAGGTGACTCTAGAACTGAACTCTGGAAAAGAGTGCTTCTGAAAAAGAATCAAGAGTCATATCAGATAAGCAAATGAAGTCTGTTGACACCACAAGCTTCTAGATAGAATGACTGATGTAGTTCTTGTGTGTATATGCACACATAAGTGATCCTTCACCACAGATCCTAAACACCAAGGTAGAGACACCACATGTAAAACATGTTCTACAAAGAGACCTGATTAGCCTCACCTCTTCAGTTTATCAGAAAGAACACTAAAGATAACTTCATATAAACACACTAGAAGTTTTGTTGGGAAACTATTCTTGAAAAGACAAAAAGCTTTTCAAGAATATTCTGGAAAAGATATGCTTTAGCCACGATGTGAATATTGCAATTGATATATCTCGTTGACTACTCATGTCAGAACTGCCTCCAGGTCTAGCAAGGCTTAATAGCTGGAGGTCTACAGTGTGTCCCTAATTTTCAGTTAAGTCTGTCTCACTGATACAGTCTCAGTCAAAGCTACTGGACTCAAAGCAGAAGCTACCAGAATCACTTCTATGATGCATTATATGAGAGGTCATAGAAAGGTATCTACATGCCCCTTCTGCCTCAAATATTTCTGCCTGATACTCAGAAACAACAGGCAAGTAAGAAGGAGCTGCAACATTAAGTATGATCCTTAACACGTGAGAGCAACTATGTAATGGCCTGAAAATCCATACTATCATCCATTCTGCTCTTGGCATAATACATGCCACATGAACAATCTGTTCTGAGGTATCTCACAACAAATTAACCTTTGTAATACTTAACTCTTTTATTAGAAGAGAAAAATGCACCAGAGGGGGTTAGGAAAAGAAAAAAAGGCAAAGAAGAAGAAAAAAAAAATCTGTCAGTACAATGAGTCCCTGTAATGCTATGGTATTTCTCTGTTGAAATGTTCTCTGATTAATTTAAGGATCCTGTGATGTTGTCAACCTTTTATCCAAAGTGTAACTACAAGCATTTGAGCAAGATCACCTTAGCAAAGTACTTGAGAGCCTTCTCAGTACTCACAGCAGTACGAATGCAGTTCACATTCTTTTTTACTTTTTTGATTAGTCTCAGGTATCTCTAAGAAAGACAAGTCCTCTTCAGTTTTACAGAAAACAAAAGCTTTCACTCATATGCTTTATTAATGACTACACAAGCCAAAAAATTACTAAAGGTATATTAAGAAGTTACGTATGTGAGACAAAACAAGCAGTGTAAGGAACCTAATCCAGAAAATGTCATCCCAAAAGCCTGACTGAACTCTTCCTGGATGACATGTAAGCCACAGTATTCTCTCTTAGGATCTTTGATTAAAGCATACACCTGAAAAGTGAATGCTTTTATAGTGCAAACGGTATGTCAGTAAATATTCCTGTTTGTCTGAAATATTTGCTTGTATTTTACTTACCTGAAAATGCGGTTGAAATACACAGCAGTTGACAGTACTATAATGCCCTCTAAGCATAGTTATCAGTTCTCCTGTGAAAACTGTATAAACAGCAATGGTACTTCCATATGGAACAAAGGCAAACTCTGGATTACAGCCACAAGAGATGGCAAATTTGAGTCCTTTCCTACTTTCATTACAGACTTTCCCATAGTTCACCTGCAAAAATAAAAGATCACCGAGTCAGCTATTAAACCAAATGGAAATTATACAAAAAGGTCAATTTTACTTCATATTTAATACTCAATAAAATTAACTTGGGGCTATGTTAGTATCTTTTCGTATTTGAAATTACAGATGTCTATCAAGAGAATTATTTTTATGTTCAATAAAGTTTACTCTTCTTAATATCATTTTTAAGAAAGGGAAAGGAAGAAATGCCTAAAAATTAGCAATTCCACACTAAGAAATAGGATTTACACAGGCTGTTGCATGGCAGATCACATCAAATACCTAAACCCTCATCAAAATTAGACATAGTTCAGGAATTACCACCTGTTGTGGTTTAGGATGGTATTTTCCAATTCAGTAGTCCTGCTATAAACCCCTCGCTGGCCTGCCTCAGATTTAAAGCACAAAAGGCAGAGATCATGGGTTGAGGTAACAACTTACTGGAAATAGTAATAAAAAACCAAACAGTAACAGCAACAATATTAGTAACAGAAGGTATGAGACAGGGAAATAATTTACAAGTTCAGTAAAAGAATACTGGACTGTTTTCTCCCAGGGTAGCTTTGACAAATTTCTAAGACCTTACTGATGAGGTGTAAACAGAAGCCTTGCAAATCCAAATAGTATAAAAGTATAAAACCTTATTAACACCTGCGTTAATGTCTAAAGCTACAGAAAAAAACCAAAAAAAATAAGTGATCTAGCTGGTAACAGGAGAGTGAACAAACTGTATTATCTACTTCGGTGGTGATGATTTGAAGACAGAAAGATATTTGTGTATGAGAACAAGCTGGCAAACATGGGTAGCATGGAGAGTAGTCTTTTTATTCAAATATCTATAAGGAATTCTTTTTGCTCTGTACTGAAACTAAGCAGCAGAATTAGAAGACTTCTGAAGTATAGCAAAATTTCTTTCTTTCCTGATAGCAATGACAGACCATAATTACAGCTGACAAAGATTCCATAGACACTGACTTACCTAGTCATGTTCTTCTTTCAAAATAAACAAAGAAAACAATTTTCTTTTCTGAACAGAAATTTAAAACAAGAACCTTCAGCACAAAAAATCCACAAGCCATTGAAAGGACTGGAACAGCAGTAGAGGTTTAACACATTTCCCACCCCTCATTCCTGCTGCTGTGTGATTACAAGACAAATCTGGAAGGACGGATGAATAGATATTTTTAACACTGCCATGCAACTCCACAGGAGGTACTCCACAAAAACAGAAAGAGAGTTGCAAGAAAGCCAGGCAGCAAGTGAAACTTCCAGGCATGGCCAACTGCTCCATGGATAGTCCATTGGCTACTAATAGTTTGAAAAAACCCAAAACTTTCAACCAACAGTCACAGCTTATTTATATTTATATTTGTATATATATTTATATACAGTTTTTATTGCTGTATGAAATGTTTATAGCTATACTCTCAAATTCATGAACATAGAGTTACCATATTCAGTCTTTAAGCAGATCCAGGCTTCTTCATACTCTTTTTCTTTATATTAAGTAGAATAAAAAAATCTGGAAAAAAAAGTTTTCACCAAATCTTCTAGTGATGAAACTGAGCAGGTATATCCTAATATATTTTTATATATCCTATCTATTTTACAAAAATGAATTCCAAGTTCTACTGACAACTTCAGAAATTATAAATCTCTTAAAATTAAGTGAAAGTAAAAATCCAACTGAAGTCCTTGAAAACTTACTAAGGTGTTTTCTCCAGTGGAGCTGTTCCAGAGTCGCATCCGATCATCTGTACCAATGGTTAGCAGGTGAAGTCCATCATTTGTGTAGCATAAACCATTAACTCTCCCATTGTGAGCAGTGTTTGCTGCCGGGAAAAAGTGCTGTCTCAGGTTTCTAGAGAAGAATTATTACTTTGTATACATTTTTACTTCAATGTGGAGCACTGGAAGTGCATTAACATTCAGTTAAAAATAATTTAATTTTTTGTTTATAAAAGCATCTGGCCAGCTAACAGCCATCAGCAGTGCTCCTCAGGGTGTGGTTCAAGGGCCAGTTCTGTTCAATCTGTCATCCAGTTGTTGATGCCCCCAGCCTGCCAGTGTTCAAGAGGCATTTGGACAATGCCCTTAACAACATGCCGTAGCTTTTGGTCAGCTCTGAAGCAGTCAGGATATGGTCTCTCTGTATTATACTGCAGTACCTAATTTAGACATATCTTTTTGGTAGAAGTGTGAACTGCTTTTTAAAGATTTTATTAGAAAATAATTATTACCTGCTATTGGTTTATTTCATATACGTTTCAGTAAATTAAACACCCTAGCTTATACAATTGATATTAGATAACCAAAAAGTCATCTTGAACCTGTTAGACAAAAATGAAGCTGAAAAGAAAGATGTTGTGATTGAACAAGTCAACATGTTATTCAAAGGACTGTATAAAATGGCACTCATTATCTTTGGAGTTACATCGAATTTTGTTTTTCATTAAACAGTATTTCTCTTTCTTTGACCAAGTACTGGCTTTCTTTAGAACATTATCATCTCAGTAATTTCTTGAATTTCAATCAATATTATATTTATATAAAGGCTAATCTACAGCATAAATGAATTCTTCCAGTCACAAAAAAGATAACAGAATTTTCCTTTTTAGAGGAAAGCCATTTAGAACAGACATGCTGCTGTTGTTAAGGCAATCCCTCTAAACAAGGTCCCAAAAAACAAACACTGACTCTATAACAGAAGTAACTGAACAAAGCTGAATGGCCCCTGTTATGTATTAAGTAACAACTGGATTATAACTACTGTCGTTGCTGGTCGTAGTATTCAAAACATTTATGAAATACGAGAATGATTCTAGTTACATATGAATTACCACCAGTTATACTTTTTATTACCTGCCTCAGAAGATGCTTTGGACTTTTCCCCATTGTGCTGATCAAGTGTACTCAGACATCCAGAAGCCCTCCTCACATCCCATAATTTTACTCTACCATCAGCACTAAGAAAGACAGATTTGCATAAATTAGGGACATTACACCATGGTGCAGGAACTGTGTTTGGTCAACCCACCTGGCACTCACCTTGGTCCAGCAACTATTCTGAACCCCTCATCACATGGGCACACTCAAATCAACAGAATTCCATCAAATATATTTTAAGACAAACTTCAGACTTTCATTTACATGTACTAATAACTTTAGCTGGTACACTATCAGGACCTAAGAGTAAATCTTTAGGACCTAAGAGTGAACTGGTCTCTTGATTTCAACAGAACACCCTTGCATACATACACAGCCTAGGAATAAACTTGCTAATTCTTCTGTTAATTAAACTGTAGCTACAGACTCCAGCATTGTCTGTAATAGTGGTCTAAAATCTGGGCTTTTTTATCACAGATCTATTGTATGACTGGTAAAGAAATTGTCTACAAGCAAGCAATTTTTCATCTGCTACAAGAAGACAAACAAAAAAACCACAAACAAACGTCTAAACAACACACTGTTAAAACATTTTCCAACTTTGATAAGCCTTTCAGAAGCCTGACTTCAGAAACCAAAGGTTAGCAAATCTGGTGACTTCAATGAACTTTATGTAACAGCCATTCCACTAAACTTATGAAGTAACTATTCTTCTCTGAAAAAGAAAAGAGACATGACATCTAAAAAGTGAGAAATGTCACACTATAATCAAAAGTGAACATACACAAAAGTTAAAGAAAAGCCAATAAGACTTTTTACATTAAAAATGTCTGGACAGAAAACAAAAAAAGGCTCAGGAATATCAACATACAATCAATTCACTGAATTACTGTAGCTTGGAAAGTTACATCAGCTAAGCTATCCAAGTTATTCTCTTTGACATAAATATGACTACCAGAATGGTAATTTGAGCTACACATGTTTTACTTTATTACAACACAGATTAGCAAGGCACACACTAACAAACAGTAAGAAATGAGTATCTCCTTAATATTCTACCATATTCCTATACCAATAGTTATAGTTAGTGTTTCAAAACGCTGCACAAACTTGCTATAAAATAAGTATGACTTATACAGCTCTTCAGGTTTCATATTTCCAGGGAAAAGTTATAAAATTGTGACTAGGTAAAAGACAATGTAGAAAATTAATGACAGAAGTACATTTGAATTGAAATAAATCTGCGTAAAGAATATATAAAATTTTTACTGACCAATATTCCAGTGCATTTAACAATTCAGCAACATCCCTACCTTCCTGTTGCCAAAATATATTCATGACGTGGGGACCAAGACACTGCCAATACTTCTTGTCTGTGACCTAAGAATTACATGAAAAAGCTTATTATAGACACCATTTTATGTAAATAACTGAAAGTAAAAGCAAACATTTAGTTGTATAGGATTCACCAAGCCAGAATAATAATTGGAATTGTAACATCAATTTAAATTTTGTAAAACTACATTGTTTTGGGACAGAAGTTATTTCTCCTTCTTCCTCCTTGAGTGGGATTGCAGTGAGGAAAAAGTGATACCCACAGTATTACATGTCTATAATTTTTGATAATAAAGATTGTTTTACCTATGAAAAACACATTACAGCTCAGTCACAGCTTTTTGTGCAGCACTGGTATTCTCATACAGAAGGAACGTTCCATTTATTTTTTTTCAAATCCTTTAATAATGTTCCATATAAACTGTATCTACTTTATATACTTACAATTAAAACTTTGCTAATTTTATCCCCTAAGAATTTTGTCCTGAATTTGCAGTATTTTTTCTCTTAAGGGAAAGGTATCAATGAAGCTAGTGAAGGGTGTTGAACACAGTCCTGTGAGTATCAGCTGAAGGAGCTGGGGGCTTTTAATCTGGAGAAAAGGAGATTTGAGGGGACCTTGCTGCACTCTAAAACCACCTGAAAAAAGCTGTAGCCAGGTGGGTGTCAGTCTCCTAAGTAACATAAAACAGGAGAGGATGTGGCCTCAAGTTGCACCAATTGAGGTTTGATTGGCTATTAGGAATAATCCCCATACTGTTCAAATAAAATTCTGGCTTGAACAGCTGTCCAGGGCAGTGGTTGAGACATTACCCATGGGGATATGCAAAAGATGTATAGATGTGGCACTTAGAGACATAAGTCAGCAGTGGATTTGGCAGTGCTGGGTTAACAGCTGGACTCAAAGATCTGAAAGGTTCTCTTATACATATACATATAGACAGATAGACAGATAGATAGATAGATATGGATCTAAAACTTGGAAATAAATACAGTCAATGGGAAGGATAAGATCTCCTAAAGGGAAAGACTGCAATCATCCTTCATGTCATAACAGAAACATATTGTTGAAAAATAAACCAAATAATAAAATACATTTTTGCTAATGCAGTTTAGAGGTGGTGTGAACCACCTCTTGTTCCTGCTGCACCTTCTAGCAGGTGCTTTCCCATCACCTGAATTAATCAAATCAGTGTAATGACCAGGATAATAGGAAAAACCTCTAATACACAGGTACAACAGGATACACTTAGAAGGCTCAGAGCAGACAGATTTATTGGGATCCATTAATTAAACTACAGCCATCATATATCTCCATTTCATCTGCTAGAATTAGCCTATGTGAAAACATTCACACATATGGTCAAGACACTATTGATTGCTCAGTTCTGCAAAGAATTACTAGATTATGCTAAATCAATAACATATTCTCCTTTCACTTAATCCTCCAATATTGCACTTGAGGTAACAGGCTACAGGCTGTGTACAAAGACAAAACAGAGCTTGTGCCTGGAAAGCATTAACTCTTGTGTCAAAATTAAGAAGCCCTGACGAAACTAAGCAGGGTCTTTAGAGAACTGTTTTTGTCATTGCCCTCTCTGGAGCTCTTGGTTCTAGAAACAGAACATGAAATGCCTGTTGTAGCCCCATTCAGTTCACAGAAATTTAACAGCTTAAGCTCTGCATCACAAAACAAATCACCTAGGCTCTTTTTAGACTTAGCTGGCCAGTGTAGAAATAAAGATACATTTGCACATTGTTGTGTCTGACTTAATGTTTCTCTACAGTTTGAAGCATGAAGATTTGCCTTACTGCCTTCTCTTGAGCATGTGTATATACACTAACACTTCAAAAAGTACACATTAGGAAAAGGCAAATTCTCATTCAGTGCCAAAAATAAGCGATTATGGAAATTATGGAACAATAAAATCTTACATTTAACCAAATTAGGAAAATTATTTAATAACATCCTTCTATAGAAAGCTTGTTCTACAGAAATCAGAAACTTCTAAACAAATCCATTCAAACACCTCCATGGGATATTTTCTTAAAAGCAGTGAAGTTTTCTTTTAGTTTTGGTAGGGGTTTCTTTATTGGGATGTGGTGGGGAGTTTCTGTTGCTTTACTTGGGTCTTTTTTTCAAAAGATCAAGTAAAACACCACTTGTTGACCACTCTCAAACCCCCCAAAACAGTAACTACATTTAAACATGTAGTAAGTAGTAATCAGTATTGATTACTGGGCCATGAAAACGCCCAGACATCTGTAGTAACTGCTCATTGATTAATGTTCGTATTCTGCAATTCATTAGCTTTAGAAAAACACCCAGAAGAACCTTTTGATACTGTGTAACTTTCACAACCAGCTATAATAAATTAGTCATGTTACTGACAAAGAATACATTGTATACAGTGTTTCTTTACAGGACTTGTTTTTACTCAAAGTAGTTATTGTTTAACATTTATGTTTCAGACTAAAAAGTACCCTGCAGAATGTGAGAACTGGATCCAGACTTCAAGTCACAGAGCTGTACTTTGGGGCTTTTGGTACCAACTGTAACAAGAGAAACAAAGACAGCTAAAAAATCCCCCAGCATTTGAGAGAACAACAACAAAAAGATCTTAGCAATGACAAAAAAATAGAAGAAAAATCCTAGCTGCTTAACTGCTCATACAGTCAGAGCAATGTTTCTATTAATAGCTTTACATTTTCAGTCCAAACAAATTTACCACGTAACAAACAAAATTTAGAAACTGAAAGTAAGCAGGACTGCACTTGGCAAACCTAAAAATATCTTCTCAAATATTTTTTTGCTGAATGTAGTTAAATTGTGTACATGTAAGCAATACACAGATCTATTTACAAAATTTACTATATTTGGATCTAATAACCTTTAAATGATAACTTACGCAATGAAAGAATCTAATTATAGCTAAGAATTTTATCAGACAGGAGAAGTGACTGATGTGTTACTTCAGAAGAACAAATATGATACCCTCATTGACATCATCCAACCAATGGATAGTATTTTATTGTACCAGTAAACTTACATCTTATGAAGACTTGATTTAGGTAAAAATAAGACAGTGAAGGGGGAAAAAACCCAACTGAAATATTACTTGCTTATTATTATAAACCTTATCTATCTATATATCTGTATCTCTATATATCTGTTTCTTAAAAATAGATACATACCTGCTATTAAACAATGCTTCGTAGCAACTGGAGACATGTGATGGCTATAGACTGTTCCCTCAAAGTGAAATATATCTGCAGGCTGGTAACAAAAACATTAATTACAATTATAGTATATTAGCAAGTATATTAGCAGAATATAAATGCTCACCATTATTTTTCAAGTAACAGCTACAAGCAAGACTAATGCAAATATTACTATTTACATAGTAATGATAACTCTCCTGGTTAGAAGCCAGATCACACAAACATCACAGAGTAGGCCTGTTTCCAAGAGTAGGACAACACCAGAGCTCAGAGATGACCCAAAAGACAGACCAAGAAAACTGACAAATGAGAAGCATGAACGGAAATTATTACAGTTATCAAAAATTAATAAAGCTAAAAAGTAAACAAAGAGGTTTTCATATGGAAATAGAATCAACAAGAAGAAGGCATTCACGGATACCACACACTATTTTCAATATACACTCCCATATAAAACTATTATCTGTCTTATGAATGTTTAAAACTAATGAAACGTATTTAATTTAATAAACTTTAATATTTACTTTAATAAGTACAATTGCTTCCAGGTAAACTGCTTTTGTTGTCTCATTCTAAAATACTCTATATGAAAAATCTCTTAAAACTGAGTTGTCTGTACTTTCAAAAACAGCATTTAGTGGCACAAGAGGTCATTCAATAACCTTTACGTGTACACTGTGTCTTTCATGAGATGCTTACAGAACTAACTATTTGGAAACTTAATTGTTTATGAGAAGATTTAGCAACTGCAAACACTGCTTTACATACATATTAAAAAAAAAAAAAGCTAAAAATTTGTACCCTATTATGTCCCTAGGATGACAGACCTCTTTTCAAAAACATCTTTCGCTGTTAAACAGCAGTCACACAGTATTAATGTAAATTCCTGTTCCCTAGGAACATTTACATATCAATGATACTATGATTCAATGTAACTGTTCATAGGGAACAGGACAAACCGCAGTCATGAATTCATAGTTCAACACAAGATGCAAGGATTAGTGAGTCAAGGCAACACAAATTCCTAAATAATCTGTTTACCTTATTAATGTCAGTTACATTGGTTAGAGTATTTTTGATGGTTTCTCTCATTCTCTACTGATTTTTAGATATGGTGTCTATAGCACTTACAACAGCAGAATTTTGGACCTGGATCCTGCATGTCAAGACCATTAGGCCTTCAAAAGTGCTGGTTATTAGATGCTGGTTATTAAAAGTAAGTTGCCCTGCTGTACACTGCCATTAGATGCAACAATCCCCAACAATGAACTGCAGACTAGACCTTGCTGGACAAGTTCACCCACCAAAAATTCAACTAGCGGTATTCCCATTCACAGCAAAAAGCAGAAAGGAACTGTCCCAAGGGTTACAAGCTCTCCTACAGTTTAGACATTCAGGTCTTCAGAAATGGGCAGGTACACACCAAGGTGTACACAAATTCCAGGGCCAGCAGCCCTGCTGCTGCACCCACAGCTCTAACGGGTGGCCAGTTTTCATCCTCAGGATGCATAGTACTGTTCACCTCTGCGAGAACTTCAGATATGCAATAAATAACATCTGCACAAAGAAGGCTGCAATATGTAGAAACTCTCTTACTTGTAAAGTATTTGTATCCCATATTTTCAAGGTTTTATCAAATGAGCTCGATGTAAACATGCCAGTGTCATGAGGATACCACTGCACCGTCTCCACACTGAATTTATGTACATCAGGATGACTCCTAAAATCAAGGAAAATATTCCAACTGGTTAGAGTTTTGATAATCATCTTGTAGTTGTCTTAGTATTTGATGACAAGTTGAAAACATAAACATTTTTCTTAATTTGTCCTGAGGTTTTCAAGAAGAACTGTATTTTTGTTGGCTTGGTTTTCATTCAGCTAACACTCATTACTTTGAAGAGTCTTCATTTCAAGAAACTGCAGATCATTACCTTTTCAAAATATGGTAACTATAGCATATCTTAAGATACTCATAAAGCATAAAAAATGTCTTTTGAAATGTTTTAAATTGCAATGTTTACAGATCTCATTTTAAATGTGATGGCCTAACGCTAGAAACCATTTATGCTTCTTAAAAGCAGATCCACTGAAAAATACAATCACACAGTTCAAAAAATTAATTAGCATTAGTGAACAATTAAAGTTACATAGTTATTGGCAATCCCTGTCTGACAAAGTCACCAGAGAGCAGTAGGCTAAGTTACTGAAACTCATTTATATTTGCATTCAGAAATGAAAGAAGAACAGGAAACTTTCAACTGAACTGTGGATATTTAGAGACTGTAATATAATTAATAATTATCTGTGGCAGAAAGAACCAACAGCAGAGCCAATCTTGACAGCTCCAGGACACGGACTCAACTAACCAGGCTCTGAATAATATATGTCACTCAAATACCTGGAGATGACTCAAATCTGAGCTGGATTCACATGGATCCAGCTTCAGGGGCCCAAAACCAGCTGTTTGCTCACTCTACCCTCTGCAGCAGGGTGAGGGAGAACATTCAAATGGTCAAGGTGTGAAAAATTGTGGATTGAGATAAACATATTTTAGTAAGTGAAAGGGAACAAATCAAAACAAACCCTACATCCCCCAGGGAAAAACAAAGAAACAAAACAACCCCCCAACCAGTGAAGTGATGCAAAAGTAACCCCTCACCATAGGCTTAGATGGCTGCACATGACATTTTATGGTATGGAATATCAGCATGACTCTGGTCAATGTGGGTCAAGTGTTCCAGCTCCTTCCTCATAGCATCCATCCCCTGAAGGGGCAGTTAGGAATGGTGAATCCAGGCTTGGTAGCGTGGATGCTACCAAGCACTGTTCAGCATTCACTAAAACATCAGTGTGTTCTCAAGACTGGTTACAAGTCCAAAATGTACTACTATACCATGAAGAAAATTAACTCCATCCCAGCTAAATGTAGTACTTACAACAAAACTGGTTCAAGTGGCTCCAGCTGCAGCTAGAAAAGGGCTCACGAGATTTCCTTGCTTCAACTCTTATCTTTGCATTGTTCTATCAAATGTCCCAGCCTCCACAGTATGTATTGCAGCACTATCATTATGCAAACACAGATGTAGGTCTTCATACTGCCATGGATAGAAGAGCATGCATTTCTGGCTGTACCTATGCCTGGCCTAAATTTGTCTACAGCAGCACTGTAGCCTTTTAAAGGCAGGTGTGGATCATCACAAAGGAGAATGAAAATCAATACCTTTCACCTCTGAAGGGAATTAAAGAAGACATCATGCTGAATTTAAAATAATTAAATGCATGACAACAGTCTTGCACAGTGTTGTAAGCTACGTCAAAGTGAATTACACTGAAGGGAAAAAAATATACATACTTGTTCTTCTAAATGTAAGTGTTGGCATACCTTTACAATATTGCATCCAACACTTGTCATTTGACTCCAAAAGGACCCAAATCTTCGACTGAATGAGGGCCTACAATTCAAAATTGCTGAAGTGCCATTTTTAACAACTCAGCCTTCTATCGAACTGTCTCCTCACACCTATAGCATTGATTCCTCCTTAGTCAAGAATATGGGTCAACAGTAGAAGTTATTTTACCCAACATGTTTTCTCAAATAAGTTGAACTGTTGATGCAGAATAATGTTTCCACAATCCAATCAACTCACTCACTGCTCCTGAAAACCTCTTATGCAGGATTGACAGCATGGCTGCATAAACAAACCTTCACTTCCTCCAGGCACACCAGGAAGAATGCAACTGGCATCCTGGGAACAGGATAAGGAGTTCTAAATGGCATAGACTCTGACTTACTAAGGAACAAAACTAGTCACAATAAATAGTGACTTAACTGAAACACTCTCTACGATTTTCCCTTTTGGCTTCGGGAACTAATCAATGGTTTCAAATAGATATATTACCTCAGTGGGAGGGAGTTAATGACAAAGACCATCAATTGATCACAGATGCACTTAGTATAGTCCAAATCAGTGTTTCTTTAGCTTTTACTTCTATCCAAGCTCAACTATGGATGCACTGATGACAGCTACAATCACAAGGGAAGGCACAAAACCCACTACTCATTGAAATTTGAGAGGTAATTGGGGATAATACAACTGAATTTCAAAGAAATTCCAGTTCTGCTGGTACTTAGTTTTACCTATGATCCCATCAGCAGCACAGCCACAGCTTTTGTGTTAACAATACACAATGCCTCACTATATGATATATACTCAGTCATTACATTAAGATTAAACCACAACAGAACTATACTCATCCTCTGGAGTATAGAGTATGGGCCTGAAAAGATGGAAATAAATGGGAGACTACTGATGCCATCATGTGCATTGCATGAGAGCACCAAGAATACATTTGTGAATGTAACACCATCAAAACCCAAGGCATTGGTTGTGACACCAGGCAAAATATTTCTCATTTTGAGATTCACCCTAACGAAAACTTGGAAACTTTTGATTATTGATATTAATATTGATATGATGTGCTTTTATGAGACTCTCTTATAACTTTGTATTTGTGGATAACATTACTGTAGACACAAGTAATCACTCTCATATTTGTGCTGTAACTTTGTCAACACTATCAAATGTAATTTTAGTTATTCAGCTCCTATTGTATCCTATTAAAATATTAAAATCTAATTATACTCTGATTCAAGATTGCAGCTGACTCCCGATGGTATGAACCTCAAGCTGGTCAAGAAATTGTTGCGGCATGAAGACCTGAGCTGCTTCCTCAAAACAAACCCCCCAAAAAATGGACAGCAGACTTTGTTTACTGTCCATCATGATGAGGAAGAAATAAATCAGATGATGGAGTAGGTGAAGAAAGTGCTGGGACACCCTTTTTGGATGGTCACTAAAAGCTACCAGAATTCCCATCAGAGCACTTCACTCTGTCGACATTTTGTTGATGGCAACTCTTTTGCTTTTTGTTCTAATAATTATATTGTATGTTAAGATTTGGATTATTATCTAACAACTACCCTATTGGCCACCCTCACTAATACCAGATAACCACACACTAGAAATGTATTGGATCATCTCCACTGTATAAAAGTGTGAAGCATTCTCAAATTCTATTTGGATATTGTGAAGCCTGAGTGACTAGTCATGGGTGGATTACGTATAAGACAGCTGGGAGTAAAATTAGAGGAAACTGGGAAGTCATATTCACATCCTAACAATAGTTATAATGATACAGGAATTACAAGGTGAAGTGCAGTGGCTTCTTCTGGATGGAATGTGGTGAGTACGACTGAAAGCTATTCCACAATGACTCCCCCTACAAACAGCCTGCAACCTCAAGCACCTGCCAGGGTGGATGAAATGGAGGCTGGAGCCAAGACACTGTGGCCAGGCACTGTTGAAATCCATGCAGGAAGGGGCACCTTCCATCTGATAAACCACACAGCACCTGTCCACCAAGGGAGACAGAAGAAGATGTCTTGCTGTTGAACCTGCAGCTAAGGTGAAATTGCTAATTGTTATACTAACATCCCAAATTCAGAATCACACAACATCCTCTGCTGGAAGGCAGACACAAGGATCATCAAGTCCAGCTCTTAAGTGAAGGTCCATATGGGAATCAAACCCACAACCCTGGCATTATTTAGCACCATGTTCTAACCAACTGAGCTAATCTCAAGCCATCTGCCTCCAGGGTAAGATCACCCCTCATTGAGCACGTGCTCTGCATTTTATTGACTGTATCTTGCTTTAAGAGCAAAGGGAGAGAATTCTACACCATTTAGTAACAAAGGTATAGTACCCCAAGCTCCAACTAAACATAACAGAATAATATGAAAGTAAGTCAGGAATGGTGAAGTAAGGGAAGATTCCATCATAACTTCTGGGATCGGCCAATAAGGTGATCTGTCTTCTTCCACAGAGGAATGCCTGTTACTAAGAATCCCTTATATGTGTTTCATTAGGGATTAAATCTTGCCTGTATATTGATCTGAACACGTTTTTGCAATCAGAAACAATCACTGGCATGCCTTGAACCTTAAATTGTAATAATTTTCTCTTATTAATAATGTTATTCCATAGTTAGAGTAGTCCTTCATGGACACTGGCACTCACTGGCAGTGGGTAATACACTTGAATAAAGTGGGAAACCCCACTGAGGGGGTCTCTCTCATGCTGTTGGTGTGTGTCCCTGAACAAGGCAGTTGAACCACCCTCTGATCCAGCAGGACTATTCAGTGAAGGGCCCCTGTAAGAGGGTGCTGAGGGGCTAGCTGGACACAAAGGTCTCAGTTTTCCCAGTGCACTGACAGACTTACCTAACACTAGCAGTTGAGGAAATCTTCCTTTTTTATATGACACCTAGAGATCTGCTTTCATATGAGCTAATAAACCTTTCTGCTCACTTGGATTCCTACAAAGCAAAAAAGGATAGCTAGTCTGAAGCCAGCACTGACAATACTAAGCAAGAGATATGGAGCAACTTTTGAGTTTAGTTTAATGACTTCTGCATTGCTCCTCCACCTCTGAGGAATATCCTAGAATGGCCTGTTACTCTGGCACAGTGCTAAAAATCAACAAATTCCATGCATCTATTCTTCAGGGAGGTGTGCTGGTTTTGGCTGGAGCAGAATCAATTTTCTTCACAGAGCCTGGCATGGGATACATTCTGGATTTGTGCTGAACAGAGTTGGTAACATAGAGATGCTTTTGTTATTGCTGAGCAGGGCTTACAGAGAGCCAAGGCCTTTTCTGCTTTTCACACTGACATGCTGGTGAGGGGACTGGGACTGCCTGGGAGGTTGGGAGGAGACATAGCCAGGACAGGTGACCCCAGCTGACCAAAGGGATATTCCAAACCACGTAACATCACGCTCAGTATATAAAGAAGTGGGCAAGAAGGAAAGAGGAGGAGACACATTTGGAATGTGTCTTTGGCATTTGCCTTCCTGAGTAACTAACTACTATGTGTGATGAGGCCCTGCTTTCCTGGAGATAGCTGAAGCAGTGAACTAATTCCTTAGTCTGCTTGCATTTGCAAGCTTTTGCCTTTGCTCCCCCTATTAAACTATCTCAACCCAGGAGTTTTCTAGCTTTTACCATTACGCTTCTCTCCCTGACCCCAACTGCTGGCTGGAGTTAAACCATGGCAAGCTAAAAATCTTTAGCAGCTGCAGAGCCAGGAAATCAAGCTTGACTCAGAGTGAGCTTACTCCTGGAGCAGCATTTCTAAGCATTGTGCAGAAAAATCTAAACCCATTGAACTAATGGGTTACTTACTCAGGTACAGTAACTATAAGTGGACCACTCTGAACTGTAATCAACTCTGCAAAAGAACAATTAATTCTCCTATAATCCACAGGGCTGAGGAATGAACTAGCAAACTCCCGAGTAGCTCTGCAGGAATCATCTTTGATCTGGCTCAGCTTAGTAGTGGCTACATGCCATTCAGCCTAGCTTCATGTCTCAGGATGTACATTATCCCCAGTTCATTCCATATGAAGTATTTTCATCTATTACTCAAATTACTCAGCCTTTTCTACCAAACACAAATACAGAATTTAGTCCATGGATAATAGGTCACCGCCATTCATTCTTCCTAGACATGTTTTGAGTAATAGAGTCTACTTTGAAGATATGCATTATCTGCATATTATCTAGAAATTAGTAGTTTAGTTACTCTTAAACAGCAGTTTTTGTCACAGGACAGCATGAATCATATGAAACCAGGTAAAGCTCTTTGTGCTGACTCTCAGGAAAACAGGTAAGGTTTTATTCTTGTATTTGCAATAGTGGCCCTATACTCTAGATGAGAAACATGAGAATCACAGCCTACTATAAGGAATTCTCCCTTTTGTTGTTCTATACTACCGGATCATCAGCAAGCCCAGTTCAGGATCTATTCAGAAACACCATTAAAGGGCCTCTAGCAGCAGCTTATTCTTTAAGCAACTTTGAGACCACACCTATGTTCTGCCCTGCTAATGTGGAAGACAGGCAAACTTTCACAACATGTCAGCACTACATCCTTTAAAGATAGGAGCTAGACAGTCAGAGGGAAAGCATCTCTGAGGTACAAATTCATTTTTTAAGACAGGAATAATATTCCAAATATCTGAAGATGTATACAAACTGTAGCTAATTAGTTACAGTAAGTATTTTAATCATACTAGGAAGCTTCATGAATACCCTGAATAAATAATTGAGGCAAGAAACCTACTAAGTTTATTTAAGCAATAATAATCATAAGCCTGTCATTTAGAGCAGTGCCACACAAAATCCAATCCTACTAAAAAAATTTATGCCTTGAGTGGGTAGAAATAAAAGACTCCTCTATGCCTATTAAGACCTACTCAAGAAATAGACAACCAACTGACCATCCTCCTCAACAGAATCCTCAAGGATGGAATACTTCTACTGACCTAACTAAAGTTAATGATGGCCCCATTTTAGCACAGATTTGACAGCTTTCACATTGTGCCTTTTTAGCATGAATTTCCTCAGTCTGCTGCATCTGTTTCAGAATTCATTTCAGTTTTGAGATTTGGGGATGGTCATTATATGTTCTTAACTACAATTTAAAATAATTTTGTGCAAAAAGCCTAGCCATTGACACTTGTCCTATTAGCTATGCCTCTATTTGCCTTTTTATTTCTTATGATCCAAGATATTGTTAAGGCCTTTTATTGTCACAACTCTGTTCTGTTCTTGTATACCTGACTCATGAAGACTCTGACTTTCCGACCTCAAATGATTTGTAGACTGGGAAAAAAGTAAGGGGGAAATGCAGCTACCAATCTTCTACAAAGTAAAATATCTCTTACTGTGATTCTTAGGTGAAGTTCTAACCTACTAGACAAGCCTATTATCCAAATAAAGGAAAGAACATCTTCTTCTAGAAGACTTAATGTCTGTAACAGAAAAATCTGTATTGCCTGCAGGACAGCCTGACAAATCAATAAAGGCTTTGACTCTTTATAAAGATTACACACAGCATGGTAAGTTCTTTAGAAGAATACATCCCATGTTTTCAGTAACACATCTGTCTTCATTCAAACACGTTCTTAAGGAAGTTTTGTATAAATCACTTCTGTACCTGCTGAACACTGATGAACTAAAAATAGCTACTAGTAAAGCTGGAAAGAGAAAGAGGGGAAATCAAAGAAACAACTGCAAATAGGTATTAGATTTTTTTTCCAAGCAGTTGAAAAGGATTCTGCAAATAATTGCATAATATTCCTGCCTAAAAGTATATTTACTCAAATATATGTATTATATATATTTGGTGGACACAGGGAATATTTTTACAGCAGTACCAAAACTTCTTTCTCAGTTACTGGCAGAGAGGCAACAAATTTCAACATGAAACAATAAGAAAACTCACAGGTGAGAAATTATGAGTTAGAGGAAGGTTTTTTGTTTTTTTTTTTCCTGTCTTCTTTTTCTAGTGTTAAAGTATGAGGTTACATTACTAGGTCTGACTTCTTTTTATGGTGTCTACAGCAACATAAGACTGTCTAATTCTAGTTTCCATATGAGTATAATTGATATCTTTCATTTTAACTTTTGAAACTGCTATGGGTTTGTTCAAACAATACCAGAGTCACTGTACATATATTGTACCCATTACAGCACACAAAACAAGAAGAAACAATTAGCTCCTGCTACTACCCTTCAAAGATTGCTGGCAGTATTTTCTACAGTCTTTTTATCCTAGAAATAAGAACAGACATTAATTTGCAAGTTTAATTCTAGCCACACAAGAGCTATATCATGTACTTTTTTTAAAAGACTTTCAGAGCACTTACCTTCCAACAGAAAAAAGTGCTTTACATGTGTAACTTGGTTTCCTGCTCAAGTTTTCAAGGTCATAAAGTACAATAACACCGTCTGATCCCCCAGATAACATGCTGAAAGTGTCAACAAAACACAAAAATTAAAACACTCATAATCTCAATATTCTCAATATAATAGCATTTAACAAGACAGCAAATCCATAGTACCAAAACACAGTGAATTACTTACGTAAAATTTTACCAATCAAAGTTTATACTTACTATCTTCCCTCAACAGGTTCAATATCAAGGGTGTTGATACCACTTCCATGTATTCTTTCCACATCTCTATCTTTATTTAATTCCAAACTTAGAACCCTACCCATAAAAAAAGGAAGAGAGACAAACACAAACAGAATTATTAAATGTTATTATGTAGCTCTGAACAGCTGAAACCTACTTTCATGCTTCCTCAATGCATTTAATTCATCCTTGCCATTTTTTTGCAAAACTATACAATACAGAAACAGAAATAAGTCTTGTGAAGTTGGCAGAAAAAAAACCAACTTTGTTGTTTGGAAGGCAAGAGAGAAATACATACGTAAAACGGGCTCAAAGAAAAAGCAGAACTACATTTGGGGTCAACATATTAAACAAAACCTGGAATGCAATTTGAAAACACTAAGCAAAAGTGTAATTAAGAAGGTTGTAATCACCACAAATATTTGCTACTTTGATGCTACTTCATCATGTAGTATACTTTCAGGCTTCATCCTGCTTGGAACTACGGACACCTAGTGGACAAAATAATTCAGTTTATCAAGTTTACAGTACTCCCCTTAATAAAAGGAACTATGTGTGCTACATTTTCTGCAATACTAAACAAAAGCTAGGCTAACCCCAATGGTGAAGCTTCCAAGACAACCTTTTCTGACTTGCAATTCTTAACTTGTATTTTTAAATACATTAACATTGCATAGTCCAAAAAGAGATACTCTGCTTCATTAAGTCATACTACCTGATATAATATTTAGCCTTGCAACCTGATCAAAACTTCCTATGGCACCATTTTGTACAAACCACAATACCACAACAAAACCGTAACTAAGCAGGTAACTGAAAAGCTGTGAGGCAGAGTGCCCCTACTCAGCTTCAGCTCAAGTGGCAAAAAAATCCTGATGTGAGAACCTTAGGCAGTTACAGGCAGGTCTCCAACATCATGTCTGTAGGCATGCCATAAAAGCAGCAAATCATTTAAGATCTCTTAAACGATGTGAAATACAATTATGCAAGAATTCACCTAGAATAAGCATTCTGACATATACAAGATACCCAACTTAAAAGAGCTTCGAGCTCCAGATGGAATTTTAGGAAGCAAGAAATCCCCCTGTGGATATGTGTTAAAACATATGGACTTCAAAATGTAGCTATAAATAAAATCCACTTGAGACTACAGATTTTTTTTTTCTTTTTTTTTTTTTTAAGTCAAAATTAAAAAAAAGTTTAGGAAAGAAAACGCTTAGCAGACAATTGTCCAAGTAAGGTTAAGTCTGCCCAGTGTATTACCGTTCTCGACATGAATGCTACTACGTGAGTTCTAAGGGCACAGAGGGACATAACTGTGTTGTCAAAATGCAGCCAAAAAGAAGCTTCCTGAACTACCAAAATTAATTCCATTTTTAAATATTTGTTTTACAATGATACAGCGTCATAAATCTATAAATCACCAACACAGACCCAGAGGCTGTGTGAGTAACTCAGCTAAGGTAGGCTTTATTGGATTTATCTTGAAATACATCTGCAAAGTAGATTCCCTGATACTGAACAAATATCACATTATAACCTTTAGCAGGAATACTAACAATCTGTCTATGCTGCCACCATTTCCCAAAAAACTGCTAAGAAAACCCTCGCATCTAACTCTTCTCCAACCTGCCAAAAGGCCGGGTTTGGGAAAAGATAGTACGAGCAGCTGCGGGCATTCCGAACACCTATTTCCTCACAAGCGGAGCACAGCCGCACGCAGATGGAACATCTGCAGGAACCGCGCCGACAGCAAGGGCAGGAACTCAAGAGGTGCAGCGAGTGAAGCACAACTCATTGCGCTGTGCACACTCCGCTCAGGGCCGAGTACACAAATACCAGGGCTGCTGACCCACCCACGCCACCACAGCCCCGCGGGGCACTGCGAGACGAGGCGTGTGGGCTCCGCCGCCCCGGCCCCCACCCACAAGGGGGCTGCGGCAGGGTAGCCCCTCACCCCGTCGCGGGCCGCCTCAGTGCCGGCCAGAGCGGAGGCTTCGCGGCAGGGCGGCGCCAGGGGCCGCCGCTCCGGGGCCTCCCCGCGCAGGGTCACCCGCCCCGGCCCCGGTACCTCCGGGTGCGCTCGGCCCGGCGCAGCCGCGCGGGGTCGTCCAGCCCGGCCTGGCGAGCAGCCATGAGCCCCAACATGGCGCGAGCACCCGGCCCGCTCTACGCCGCGCCGCCATCTTGTGGCGGGCGGCGCCAATGGGCAGCGGCGTTGCTGGCGCGCCCGGCGCCCATAGGCGGGATGGGGCCGGACAGGGCGGCGCCGCGCCCGGGCAGGCGCGAGGTGGCCGGGCCGCGGCTCGGCGTGCGGTCCCGGTGTCCGTGGGCGGCGGCGCCGTCGGGATCCCGGCATGAGCCGCGCCTGGCAGGCTCTCCGCGCACTGCGGCTGCGGCTCGTGGGGCCCGCTAAGGAGCTGGTGGGCACCGACCAGTTTGGCAACAAGTACTACCGGGTGCCCAAGCACGAGAACCGCGCAGGTACGCACCGGGGCCGTGCCGGCGGCGGCAGGCGGGCGCGGGGGGAGCCCTGCCCTGCGCCCCTGCCTGGCCCCTCAGCCGCCCGCCGCTGTCCGCAGCCGGCGGGGCGGCCGGACGGCGGCTGATAAAAAAAAAAAATTATAGTGGCTGAACAGTAACGGGAAGGAAAGTGCCGCGCATCGGGAAACACGTGCGCGTTTTTTGTGCTGTAATGCCAGAGGAACCGTAGAGCCACTCAATGGAGGGTTTCAGACCGCAGTCTGTACTAGGTAGGTAGGCAGCAATTCTCTGCTCTTCTTCAGAGCGCTTCTACATAAGGTTTGCTGGAGTGACCCCAGGGAAGAGCAATGGAGCTGGGGAAGGGTCTGGAGCACCAGTCCTGTGAGGAGCAGCTGAGGGAGCTGGGGGTGTTTCTCCTGGAGAAGAGGAGGCTCAGGAGTGACCTTATCATTCCCTACACCTGCCTGACAGAAGGGTGGAGCCAGCGGTCGGCCTCCTATCTCGGGCAACCAGTGGCACGAGAGGAACTGGCCTCAGATCATACCGGGGAGGTTCAGGTTGGACATCAGGAAGAATTTCTTCACGGAAAGAGCTGTTAAACATTGGACCGGCCTGCGCAGGGCAGTGGTGGAACCATCCCGGAAACTGTTCACAAAATAACTGCTCGTGGCACTTAGTGCCGTGGTTTAGTTGACATGGTGGTGGTTGGTCAAAGATTGGTTGCACTTGATGATCTCAGAGGTTTTTTCCAACCTAACTGGCTATGTCATTCTGTGAAATTAATTCTTACATGTACATTTATTGCACTCCTGTAGAAATTATTTTCTAGGTTTCTGCCCATGTTCCAGTAATCCAGACGCCTTTATTCTCTGTGGATGCCCTTATTCTCTATAGATATGCTACATTATAAATCATTCATGGAAGGCGGGTTCCCTGAAGATGGCCAGGAGCACATGCTAAAATGTTTTATTGTCCTCTTTCCTCTCCCTGCACAGTCTTGTTTATCTGTTTGCTGTACTCCACAGCTTTTGTATGACTGCATCAGCTAGAGCATCCTGAGGCTGTGGACACTTTTTACTTGTTATTCTTCAGAACCTAAAAAGAAGCAGGAAGTCTGAGACTGTGCAGTTACTTAATCAGCATGCCTTCTCTTTACAAACACGTAGTGTCTGCTGGAGTAATCGTCCCTTTAGAACAGTTCCTCTGACATGTTTTGCTGTTTAGCTTCCTGAACAACTAGCAGTGACTTAAAACAAGTGTCAAACAAGAATCTAGGAAGAAATTGTGAACACCCTTTTCTCAGTAGTGCGTTTTTCCTCAGGGCCGATATGCTGCTGTAGTTAGCATCCTTACAGGTCTTCTTGATTATGCTTTCAACTTTTGGTCTTCTCACTGCTGGGGTTCATGCTGACTTTGAGGAGTGTACAAAAGGCTTTGTCTTTTAGCAGCAAGAAACAGTGAAAACTACAGTCAGATTTCTTCTGTATGATTGCTGCAGTGTCAGTCCCTATTAACCAGTTAAAATTACTTATTCTATCAGAAATACTGGTAGTTTTTTTCTTGATATTAGAAGTTATGCTGGCATGCCTTTCACAATGATAGCCAACTACTGCAACTTTCAGGTTTACCGCTGTGTTTAGGGCTGTAGTTATAGTATCGGTAGGAGGGCAGGAAAGGTGGAACCTATTCTTTGGGAGCACAGTATAAGAGGCTTTTAAGGTTACCAAAGAATTGAAATATTTGTATCTAAGACCGCATTGTGGCAGCCCTTGTGTGTCCCAATTTTTCTTCAGATGGACTGTAAAAATACTGAGAATTACACTCCAGAGCTGAAGTTGCACTTACTTTTCTTTGAGCAGAAATGACTTGCTCTTAAATGCTCTCCAGTTGCAGCTCTGAAATCTGTGAGAACATCACTTAATCTTAAGGCTCTTGCACCTGAAGACTATATTGGTGATACAGATGACACAATGCAAATCTGCTGAATTATCAGTATTCCTCTGTTACTAGGTTTTTCTCTCTTCTCCTTGTTTAACTTTCCCTGGATACCTTGAAAATTCTGCACCATCAGCTTCTGTGGACACCTTTTACTGCCACCAAAAGGGCATCTTCTCTTTCCTCTATTTTCTTTCTCATAACTGATAATTTTTCAGTCATTTATTTGATGTTGAAAATAGTTCTCTACTTTCTGTAGAAAGCTTTAATAAAGCAATAAAATGACTGATGAAAAATAAATTGCCAGCTAGAAATAGCACAGAAGTGGGAATGAAGAGGATAAACCATTGTATGGCTTAAGGTTCTGCAAGATGTCTTGAAACAAAGTGAAAAGGTGGAATTTTACAATGTGTCTAATAATTCCTAACCATACTTACCTCAGTTTTTCTAATAGTTTACCATTAAGCTTTTTAATTCTTCTAGTTTGATCCAGTCAAATGCATATTATCAGGGGAAAAAAGTATGTATTAAAAAGCAGAATAGGAAATCTGGCAAAGGCCTAATGTTTAATTTACTTTTCCCATTCCCATTCATCTCTTTCATCTTTGGCATCAAATTAAGAGAAAGCTTTTTACAATTCAGCTGTGGAAATTGAAATTTGACATACTGAAGAATAAGACCATATCTTCCATATGATCATTCACAGTCAGTAAATTCTCCTTTTTTCTATATAAATAGAGAATAAGAGAGTTCATATGGGAAGTGATATTAGAAAGCACGCAGGTTGTGTCCGACGAGAGAGATGATCTGAAGATCAGGATACTCTTTGGAACACGTGCTTTATTGGTCGTGGGGAGGCAGCCTGACTGGGGAGGAGTCCAGGGATCCAGTGCAAAGAGTCCAAGAGGGCAAGAGGGTCCAAGGGAAGGCGCGCAAAGAGCAGGGCGCAAAGAGGCCGAGCTCCTTGTTACATTCCATTTTAACCCTTTCTATCGTGAATATTCTAATGAGCATTAACTAATCACCTTAAGATACAAAACCTACAGAATCTACATATAGCCTATGGGAACTACAACATTAAAATACTACTCTACATACCAAAACTTGTGAAACCCACCTTATCCCTGATACCTGAGAAGGTCCAACCTTTTATTCATCCTTTTGTCTTGGCAGGGGTGTCACTGACTCACCTAGCCAAGTCTTTTCAGCTGTCTAATCACCTTCTTCCTGTCCATGCTTACAGTTCAAATCTTGCTTTTAATTCTATTCCTCTTGTGGGTTTCATACTTTTAAGGGCCTAGCTACTTCATCCTCTCCAACAAAGTAGTACTGCTATGATTTCTTGAAAATACTACTTGTGAAAATTCTGCTTATTTTCTGTATATTTGTCACTGTGCTTTAGCTTCGTCTAAAAAAACCTTAATCACTCAGCATCAGCACAATAACAGAACTCTGAAAGAAGTAAGCATGCCTTCTGCTAACAAAAAAGAAACGGACGTGGTTTTTTCTAATGAAAGTGTTCATCCTTGCTTTTTATTCTGTTGATTTTTTTCTGTGTTACAGTAGTTGACAGTACTCACTGTTAGACGTACTTGAGCATGAGATGTGGGTTTTAACATTAGTCATTAAGGAGAAAGGGAAACAAGTAGACTGAGGGCTACTTAAGGCTTCAAAAAATCTGAAAACAGATAGGAAATATCCTGTGAATGTCTTACGAAGAATCCGTGAAAACTCACAAAGGACATATCATGGCTGTACTTCTTCCAGTGGTTAAAAGAACAGGTACAAATTACGCTAATGTGAATGAAGATCAGGAAGTAAAGCAATAAATTAAGTGGGCTAAATAACAAGTTTTTAGTGACCATAAAAGAAAAAGCAGACCCTCCATGAATCATGTTAACTGGTATGAATGCTGGAAAAATGGAGGAACAGGTAATATCTCCTAAGTATATTCACAAGATAGTGAGTGAAAACTGATGTGAAATTGGTAGTTTGAGAAGATAGCTTTGTATCAATTTTTTTTTTCTGCTTGGACGACACTTGATTTTTTAGACCTTTTTGTGTGCTAAATTTAAGAATATGGGTTATGAATTTGCTATGCAGGTGCATAGCAGCAGACTAGCAGCTCTTCTTGGAATAGTCTGAAATGCTACCCTGTCAGATGCAGGTAATCCACCAGCTGCTTGTTGAAGGCAGAACTACTCAAAAGTTTTTATGAGCCATTTGGATGAAAAATAATGAAGTATTTTTATTACATTTGAAGGTTAAACTGTGCAGGAGGAAATAGGAAATAGCTGTGAGCATCTCATGGCAAGTCACTGTCAAACTGTCATAAAATTCAACTAGGGGATCCTAGGTAGGCTGAGATCAAGACTGCCCTGTTGATAGAGAAAACATATCATTTATTGGTTAAAGGGTTCTGAGAACATGGATCTACACAACTGATGAATTTTCTGTATTACAGTATATATCAAAGTATTCTGCTGTTACAAATTTCATTTCTGTGACCTCTTCATTTGGATACCCATTTTCTTTCTCTGTTTCCAGCTGACAGACTGTCATCCACTTCCCTTACAAAATGGACTTCCTTGTGGATGTTCATTATTGTTTAAAGATACAGTTCTCCCTGGCCTTTGTTGTTTGAGGTTAATTGGATGTAGGAGATTCCCCATACACTGGTGACTCATTTCCACTGTAATTTATGCCTTCTGTGAATGGCCATCCTTGCGGTGTCAGTATAGAAAAGATACAAGGTTTCATCTATTCCAGAGCAGGAGACCCCTCAGGCTTGTGGCTGAGGAGAAAAATCATTCTGACACTAGTGAAGTGATTACAGATGGTTGCACCCACTGCCGCAGGTGATGGTAACTAACTGCCTCTCACAATATTTTTGAACAGCATCCTGTGCTGTACAAACAGGATCACACCTGGCATTCGTGGCTTTAATAACCTTGTGAAGAAGTTTAAAGGTATGGATGACGAAGGTAATAGAAATTGAGGAAGGTCTATAGAAGTTACAATGTACACAGAAAATTTCTGACGGCTGGTTTTTAAAAGAAACTAGGAATTTAAAAGTGCTGAGAAAGCAGTGCTCTCTTTTCAGGTGTTGGACAGCATTATTTATTGTACATTAGGAAGATCTGCTGCATATATAATTCATAGCTCTAACCGTATAGAGACCAGGATTGGAGCAACACTGGAAAGAAAATGAGTTGTAGAGGAAACCAGTGAAGAGATGTGTGCAGGTTTCACTGCAGTGAGGTCACTGCAGTGTGTCTGCACTGGGCTTTGCTGTCTCCCCTATAGATTTAGGGAGGACTGAGTACCTCTGTCACAGTGCCAGGCCTGATGTGCTTGATCCCTTTGTACTGTACTGGATCAAATATTGCAGAGAGTGCAGAACAGGTCTTGTTTTCTCTCTCTTCACTTAGACAGGGTAGGTCTATCAGGACAGGCTTGGCTTTGTTTCAGACCAACATCCCACCTTAAGCTGGAGGTGAGAGTAAATAGTGTAGGTTGTGTCTATGCCACCTTCTGCTTTGATCAAAAGCCATCTGACACCTTTCTTTTGGCCTGCGCTGGTCTTTGGCAGGGATTTGGAACAGAAATACTAGAGCGTTTGATGCAAATAATTAATGTTTTCTTTCTGTCAGTTGTGAATTGTGCTCTTCTACACTGAGTTCAGGGTCCAGAACACTTTTGGAACTGGAGGCCTTGTCTGTAGTAGGGAGTAGTAGGAGCAGGTCAATGAATACATGTGGCTGATGGTGAGTTTCCTGAGTGGTTGATGTTAAGTTTCCTTATACCTCCATCATCTGTGATTCTGAGAGTTTGCTTCTTAAATTTAGTCTGTTTTCCAGGAGTGAGTATCTACAATATATACTTTGGAGAGCTCAAAGGGGTATAAAATTTTTAGGTATATGCTGCAGGTATGGCTTTCATATTGCCACAGCACTTTATCTGCTGTTATTTTTTGAAATGTTCTAAAAAATGAGTATTTCTTCTTAAAAAAAGCAAGTTATGGACTCAAAAACTACTTTGAGATCCAAATCAGCACATGGTAGAAAAAGGCAGCACAGGATTAACTACAACACCACACTTGCTTTGATTGAAGTCATGATAGTAGATGTAGTCTCACCAATATCCTAAGGTATTGGCTGTCCAGGTCAAACACAAGGTGTAGCAGCTTTACCTTGAGACCCCCTTTACCTCTGTCATCATATGAAAGTTACCTTGCTTTCCTGATTTTGCCTGTCTCTGAGTAATTAGGCTCTTAGGAGAAGAGCCAGCAACTTGAATAGGTTTTGTTGGAAGGAAGGGAATAATTGTGGAGATTAAAGAAGTGTCAGTGATGTGCAAGTGCTGATTTTAATGTGTTTTGCCTTCATTTGAAATGTTCTAATGAGTAATAGTAAAAAGATAGAAGTTTGCAGGCGTATTGTAATTCTCTGGGGTGAATATAGAAAGGATTGGCCTTTTGAAGTGGAGAAGACAGATGTAAAATAATGCTGTTTCAGTCAGGTTGTCTTATTTCTCTTGAAAGAGTGAAAGTGAATGCTTAAAGTCCCTAGACTGTAAGAGTAAGAAGTCATTAGATTCAGGAAAGAAAGTAGTGGCTAAAAATAGAAGAAGAGTTGAGAAAAATTCGAATGCCAATATAGAGGGAAAAGAACCTAAAAAAATAACTTCACTGTCAACAAGAATATGGGAGAATTCAAAATTAGAGTAGTTAATTTCCTGAAAATATGGAACTTGAGACAAGGTACACTGTTTAATTTATCAAGAACTTTTATTTTCAAATGGGGAAAATATAATTTTGAAAGTCAGGTCACACCTTCAACAACGTAATACGATGGGCTTATTTGAATGTAAAGATGATTCTGTATTTAATGACATTCTGTAAGTGGTGGGTTTTTACAAGATTGCCTTAAGGTGATGACTTTAAAGTGATCAAATACAGCTACATCAAGCTTGTCATGAGAGGAACATCCAGCATAACTCATTAACTCGGAGATAACTCTTCAGTTGGTTGTGATAAAAGATGGGAATAGACTACTATTAGTAGTAATGATTGATGACTCCTTTTAGTATCTTGGACAAGTATTTCACTAAACAGACTAGGTTTATCAATGTAAGTATATGTAAGTTAAATAACATACTGCCAGGGCATTGCCATAGCTTTGGTGGTACATGATTAATTGTTCTTCCAGTAGAACATGGAGTGATACTTAAAGTGTTCATATATTTTTAATCGAAAAACAAATTCCTCATACAGTTTATGCATGTATTACAACCAAATGTATCTTGCTGGAAATAGCTGATTCAATTTTCCATTGAAAATAATTTAAAAAGACTCTTAATAGCCATTTTAGTTTAAAAATGCAGGAAGATAAGGGGCTCTGAATACTTAATATCTGGTATATAATTTTTTCTTCAAAATGCTGATTAATGAGCAGGTTATATTTAAACTTGTTCGATATCTTCATTTGCACTTTATGTATTGTAATGATTAAGAGTTAAAATGAGCACTGTAAAACACCATCATATGCAAATTTTTATAAGAAGGTCATCATCAAGGAGTTAGTTTATTTCAAAGGTTATGTAGGAGTGTTAAAAGCATGGCTTAAGTTTTACAGTTCTCTTTATGGGAACAGCAGACTAAGTTTTGATTTCATTTAGACCTTCAGCTTACCAGGAATTGCTAGAAAAAGCATGAAGCATTCTGAATTCCATAGATTTTCATATGTTACACAAGCTCTGCATTAGGGGCTGTATGTGGCCTAAGCTTCTGATGCTATGAGCTTTAAGAAGGAAAGTGGTAAGCTAAAGTTTCTCAGTACTCTTATCAAATACCGTTGAGAAATACATGTGGTATTACCAAGTTTCAGTTGTAAATTTTTGTTGTTAAAAATTGAAGCAAGCATTGACTTCTGTGGGAAACATTTTCTTTGTGTGAAATGTCCACTCACACTTGCCTGAGCCTGTGTCTTGTGTATGAAATTCTCAACGAACCAGAAATACATAAATAAAGAAGAATCTGTATAAGGAAAAATACTAAGTATTCCATTACATAAAATATATAAATTGTCCTATACCTGATTGAATCCAGTCTTCAGTTGAAGTATGTACATTTTTTAATGAAAGTTTTTTAGAAAGATTTAAGGTTCTGTTGAGACTAAAGGACTCCTCCATGATAGTTTTAGTTGCTCCTTATTTCCTGTTTTAGGTAGTGGCCTGTCACCTTCCTGTGTATCAGAAGTTTAGAGTAGAATTTCTACTTTCCTTCACAATCTTTTATAAAACACAGATTTTTATTGAAGTCTAGACTGAAACATTTTCTGTAGTGCTTTATGATGAATGGCAGAGAGTGGAAGAAGCAACGAATCTCCAAAGCAAATCTTCAGAGATAAAAGCTATGGTTTTCTTCTGAGTCTGAATGTTAGCTTCCTCACTAACAGGAATGAAGTCTGAGGAAGAGACAGAAACTGGTTGTGATTGTATGAAGTATTTTTAAGCTGATTATTGAGAATTGCAGATAATTGTACATCATATTACTGAGCATAAAAAATAGTTTCTCAAGTTAGTTTTTCTAATGATGATGGAAAGCTAATTAATTTTACTTTTACATGTCTAATGTTAAGATACTAAGGAAATAAAGAATTTGACTATTGATTCATGAATAGAAAACCACATTTTAGAAGATTGCATTATCTTGGTTGTGGAAATAATTCTATTGAGAAAGTGTGGGTTTGTTCTTTTTCCAGATAGGGACGCTGACACCACAGCAATACCTGGCATTTAGAGGTTTGTCCAGGTGGTGGCAACGTTGTTTCAAAAACAGAAGAACAGCAAGCACTGACACCTCTCTTGAGTATTCCTTTATGGAGGGATTATAGAATAGAGAAACATAGTTCTAAAATAATTGTGTGTATGTTTGTACAGAAATAAAAATTGCACCGCAGACTGCTAGTTTCTAGGACTGTAATTCTGGAATGACAAAATGGCTTTTCAGTCTGAGTGATACTTCACGCAGCAAAGCAAATTATACTTTGAAAAGCTCATTGCAGATTATAAAGGCATTAATATTTGAAAAACCTGTGTTTGTTTGCAGTGATATAGAATCATAAAGGTATGAAAAAGACTTCCAAGTTCATTCAGTATAACCTTTGACCAAACACAGTGCCAACTAAAACACGGCACTAAGTGCCACGAGCGTTTGTTTTGTGAACAGTTTGAGGGATGGTGACTCCACCACTTTCCTGGGCAGGCCGGTCCAATGTTTATCAGCCCTTTCTGTGAAGAAGTTCTTCCTGATGTCCAAGCTGGACCTCCCCTGGTACAACTTGAGGAAATTTCCTCTAGTTCTGCCACTGGTTGCCAGAGACAGGAGGCTGACTGCTGGCTCCACCCTTCTGTCAGGCAGTTGTAGGGATTGATGAGGTCATTCCTGAGCCTCCTTTTCTCCAGGAGAAACACCCCCAGCTCCCTCAGCTGCTCCTCACAGGACTGGTGCTCCAGACCCTTCCTCAGCTCCATTGCCCTTCTCTGGACTCACTCCAGCGCCTCAGTGTCTCACTGGTGTGGCCTCAGCAGTGCCCAGCACAGGGGGACAATCCCTGTCCTGCTCCTGCTGGCCACACCATTGCTGGTCCAGGCCAGGATGCCATTGGCCTTCTTGGCCACCTGGGCACAGCCTGGCTCATGTTCAGCTGCTGTCAGCAGCACCCCCAGGTCCTTTCCAGCCACTCTGCCCCAGCCTGTGGCCCTGCCTGGGGCTGTTGTGACCCAAGGGCAGGGCCCAGCACTGGGCCTTGTTGAACCTCACACCATTGGCCTCAGCCCATGATCCAGCCTGCCCAGACCCCTCTAAGAGATAATGCTCCCACCCAGCTTGGTGTCATCTGCTAACTCACTGACAGTGTATTCAGTCCCCTCACTGAGATCATCAGTAAGGAAACTGAATATGGCTCGCCCCGGTATGGACCCCTGAGGAGCTCTACTCATGACCAGCCACCAGCTGGATATAGCTCCATTCACCACCACTCCCTGGGCTCAGCTATCCAAACAGTTTTTAGCAAATAAGTGCATCTGTCCAGGCAAGTGCCACCATTTCCAGGAGATTGCCATGGGACACGGTGTCGAAGGCTTTACTGAAGTCTGGGAAGATAACATCCAGAGCCTGTCTCATCCACTAAGTGGCTCACTTGGTCATAAAAGGAGATCAGGTTGGTCAAGCAGGACCTGCCTTTCCTAAACTCGTGCTAGCCATACCTGATCCCCTCGTTCTCCTGGATGTGCCACATGAGAGCACTCGTGGTCATCTGTTCCATATATTTTTTCTTTTAGCAGCCAGAAGCAAACTGGCAAGAGGCATGGTATGTTAATCTCTGACTTGAAAAACCAGGAATAGCAATAAGTAGTCATGTGGACAGGTAGTAACTTGCATATTATCTGGCTGTTACTACAGCTGGGTTTGATCTTCAGTGTGTATATTGGTATTAAACTGAGATGCTGATCTTGTTGAATTCTGCCTGCTGCTATTAACATTCATATGGTGTACATTTTTAAGTTAATTATTGTGCATTTGGCTTGAAAAGCTGTTTTGATTCTTTCAGTATAGGTGTGTGAA